>OW285207.1:14260459-15676445 GCA_935421205.1 Xylocampa areola
AACCTGTAAAGGGACTGAACAGATGACGATGACGACACCAAAAGAGGTATTAAAATGCGGAAGAAGAATTCGCGGTAGTGAGCAGAGGTCGAGATGACATAGTGGTCAGACTGCCTGGAGTATTTATCCGGGAGGCGCAGGTTCGAATCATGCTCACAGCCGTATTTCACTTTCCGCAAAAAATTATAACATATGTTAAGATATTTATTCGCCAAGGATATGGTACAGAAGTATCACATAGTTGCCCGACACAGTTGTTATAATTTGTTACTTGTTTTATGGAGCAATTATAGTGAGCGTTATTACTTTAATATTTATTTTAAAGTTGTAATGGTTGAAAAATATTGTAGATATCTAAAAATAAAACTAAGATTCTCAAAAAAGTTGTGAAATAAAAATTATTATTTTGTCCTCAAATTTCAATTACTTAATTTTTTTTATTGGAACGTATGAATTATAAATTAAGGCGGGGAGATTATTATAATATTGTTTGTTCTATTGTTCACGTTTTCTTAAATAAATATATATAAATAATACTCCTATGACTCAGAGACTCGAAGCGTGTCTTGGTCTCCGAAAGAAGAAATCTCGACTTTGCACATCTTGCGCGTAACTTTATATCCTTATCTGGTTTGAAAACTCGGCTTTTTTATAATTTTTATAACATAACTTTGTAATAATAACTAAAACTAATTGAACAATATGAAAAGTAGGGAGGACATAATAAGTTACAAATAAAAATAAAAAGTACTATAATTCAAGATAAATCTTTGAAAAGCATTAACGCATGCTGTGCGAACTCTGAAGTTATTATATTAAATAGAAAAAGAATACGGTCGCGAACAGGATTCGAACCTGCGCCTCCCGGATAAATACTCCAAGGCGTTCTGACCACTAAGCCATCTTGAGCTCTCGCTTAGTGGTCAGAACGCCTGGAGTATTTTTATCCGGGACTCATAGTGCCTAGTGGTGACGATTGGATTGACAAGTCCAAAGCTTGAATTCAATGTACGAACTACCATTCAATACCATTCAAACTACTATTCAATTAATTCAATGTATTCTTTTTCTATTTAATATAATAACTTTATTAAGTACTATATTTTCATTCAAACACATATTCGCCATCAAAACATCCAACTTAACATCAAAGTATATACATAAACACATTGAACCTAATAAAAAGACCCACAGAAACCAGAATAAATACCCCATCGCTTTTCACTTGTACGGCTTGCCTATTTCGAACGCTGCGAAAACATCTTTTAAAGTTGTTTTCCTAAGAATTCTCGCCATATTCAACATTTGAGTCTATTTAGATCGGCATAATGGTTCGACCTGCAGACGACTGGTAGTGGGGGGGCTAGTAAGTCAGCCACTTTGCCCCTCCCCGGGTAATGGCCCCGACACCTTTGCCCCAAACACGTTGGTTTGCCGTTAAATGTCAACTGTGCGCTTTTTGTGTCTGATTTAAGGCTGACTACAAAGTGTATCGGATGCGCTCTTGAATGTTGCTATTCAATTCCTTTCGTTTGCTTTTCTCAATGAGTCTTTATTTAGATAAGTGTGTTGATAAACACGGACTGTTGACAGTCTAGTAAAGTTACTGTTCCGTACCTCTATTACCGGAATCTATTAAATCTTATAAAATAATTATGTGTTGGGATATATTTATTGATGTGGAAAAATAGTGTAATGAAAAAAAACTATTGTAAAAACCTATATGATGAAAAAGAGTAACCGTGGAGTTTCTTGCCCGTTCTTCTCCATAGGAATCTACACTTTGGAACGTGGCAACTAACTTCTCACAATTCAAAAGTGCCTGTAAATGCTTTATTTGAAATAAATAATTTTGATTTGATTTGATTCATTTCTACGTGTTCAGACATTTTACCTCATATAATTCCATGAATTAATTAAAATATCAAAAATATTGAACCATTTATCATACAAATACCACATTGCAAAAGTTATGGAAGAGTCTAATGTGACGTGATTTTACCCCGAGAACTTAGCTTAATATTAATTATACTATAAAAATTGATTAGTTCGGCTTCGCTTTGCTATAGATGTAGCCATAAAATACCGTCGCTGAAACAGAGAGCACAGCCGACAGTTCTAAAAAAGTTTTAGGGTAAACCCTTTACGTCCTTTACCTACGGAAATTAGCCGGAATAAAAATTCAGCGTGTGCGGACGGAAAAAACGGCGAAAGTGGAAAGTGTCACGAATGGCATTTGGCATTCAGCCACTGGCGGTATTGATGCGGCAGACGGGGGCTACTTATTTATTCATAAACGTTCAAAAACTTGTCAGCGGTAGCGCACCTACCGCTTGCATATTAGTACGCTCTCTGTTTATTTTATTCTGGCAACATATTTTGGGATACCAGACGTGGCCAGTCTTGCTTTTTTTGCAACTACAGCGTTTGTAAACGTTGGTCGGATGGTGGTTTGTTTCTGTTTTTATTTCGTGACTCTACTCTTCGATAATCAACGAATTTTGATAATCGTACACCCCTTTGCTTTGAGACCAATATTAAAGTGAACACTTTATTTTCGTTTGTGAGCCGTTTGATATGAAAGTTTGGAAGGGTTAAATTTACGCTTAGGTAGGCTTAGGCTAACATGGGTAAGTATTGATTTTCAGGTCTTTCATGCTTAATATTTTAGACGGGTTAATTAAAAGTAGGTATATGGTCACCGCTTTTAATTAGATGGGGCGGATGCATTTACCCACCAATAACATGTAAAAATTGCTGAGGCTTCTGTCAAAATAATTCCACAATTTTATTAGTATCGTTATACCTATAAGGTTCCAATAAATTACAATCGAGAAAAATATTTTCTCTCAACAAAATACATTCAGTTCCATTTTGTATTTCCAAAGGTACTACAGTTACGATAATATTCTTTGACAAAGTCGTAGAGATAGCGCAATGGTCCGTAAAAGAAAATCCAAAACAACTGTATTTCATTCTTTTGAACAAAATCGTGAAGTTACGGTTCAAGTTGTCAAAGTAGACGTTTAGCGCTAAAAAATTGGTGAAACTCCGTATTCAGTAGCTCTTACGGCCAATCTACATTTAGGGTTTCATTATTGACGTATTATTGTTATAGATTACTTGCACGTAACCGAAATAAAAGGTTTTAGTTCATTTCTCATACATAATTTACAGCGCGATTAGCGTAGTGGCTGAGATACCGGCTGTTAAGCTGCGCCTTGCGGGTTCGGTTCACACAAATATTTCTTTGATTTACAGGTGCGTGTGTGCACCATTAATAAATAGAAATTCCTAGAGTCAACAAAATGATTAAATTTGCTAATGTAAAGCAACATTTAAATTAGTAACCATAAGTTAAATATTTCCTTTCCCTTTTGAACTCATTAATTTCGGCTTATTGTTGGTTTTAAATTAACTTTTGGTAGTTGAGATTATAACCTAGAGTAAAAACAGGCATGCAATTATCTATTGTTACATGTTATTCCTGGTTTCGTTCATTCTAATTTAAACCATTTAAAAAAAAGTCACATGACTTTCCTCAGTTACCTCAAGTATTACTCAATAATTACCCACGTATAAAAAATTTGGAATAAAAAAAGAGCTATGCCTATAAACATGGCCTTACAGAAAATAAAGGCGAGCTCCCATAGTCTTGTAGGAAATCGTAAACTCAAGATTTTTGTATGGAAAGGAATTTATTTTTCTGATGACCAATACTTTTCTGTTTATAATTTATTAACTCATTTAAATTTCACAATGTAATTATATTTTTTGACATAAAATCTCATTTCTTTTACCAATATTTTATTACAAAGTTGCAAAGGATCGAACCTTAGCTATTTAGCATCTATAACATAATTTCATTCGTTAGCACGTCATGCGTTTTAGTACAAACGGTCCTTCATAAAATCCGGTCGCGTCCGTCCGATTACCGGCTTACAAGCTGAACTAACACTAAGGTTGGCCAGGTTTACGAACAACTAATGACCCCTTCGTGACCGAACTCAGTTTTCATGGGCCAGGGAAAGTTTTATGGCTCCTTGTCATAAAGAAGACTAATCTGTTTGGAGCGCTTTACTTTGATATGATTTGTGGGCAAGCATGTGTGTGTGTGTGTATATGTGTATGCGTGTATGTGTATGCGCGTGTGTTGGTGTGCTCGAAGGCGATTGATTGAAACTGATGGATTAGTTTTACGACGGCTGTAAACAGTTTTGAAAAACAAGGGTTCATTGAATACCTATTTATTTATGTACATAATATAATCGATTGGAGATTATGCAGGCAGTCTGTGACTTCAACCGATGAAAAAACAAGGAGGTACTCAAGTCTACGCGTATTTTTTTATGTATTTACAGAGTAGTTATGTTTGTACAGAGTCGTCTGATAGTGGTGATTCTTTTTTGTATTGGATAGAGGAAAGTTGGTCTGACTCAAAATTAGTTGTTACTTAGCTGACAAGACTAGACAGGGGCTCGTGGCTAAGTAACAGCCGCACAGGTTTATCGATCGAGGTTAAGCTGCGCTTGCCGCGGTCGTTCTGAAGATGGGTGACCATCATTTTACACCGAGACCCCTCCGTGCCTCGGAGAGCACGTTAAGCCGTCGGTCCCGGTTGTCAAATTCAGATCTATAACAGCCGTTACGGGTAGTCAGAGGCCTGAAAGTCTGACAACCAGGCATATCACGAGCTATCGTGTTACCCAGTAACTGGGTTGTGGAGGTCAGATAAACAGTCGATCCATGTTAAATACTGGTATTCAGCTGCATCTGGTTTGACTGGAAGCTCACCCCAATACATGTAATACTTGGGAAAAGGCTAGGCAGATACTTAGCTAAGAAGACCAGGATTTATATTTCACATTTCAGTTTAATTTTTTGAAGAAGAACTCTTCTATTTAAAATATTTTATGTTCTTGAATCTTTATTTTATATTTTTTTCTGTAATAAATGTGGACCCTATATCATTCATTAGAACTCATAAGAAATTTTTCATACACTTCTGCATATTGGCTATTTATAAATATTGCTGTCAAACTGAGATGCCCAAATCCAAATATCTGCTTTAAAACTATACACAGATAATATTTTTTTTTATAAATTAATTACTTAATAAAATTATATTCAGTCCCAGTAAATACATCAATAACATAGCTAAAGAAAGTTCCAACACACCACTGCAACTCGCCACTAAGAAACTCGCAAATAATACGTAAAATTTAGTCTAAAAATTCAAAATGGCCGCACTGAATAAAAAACATTCGTATAAACTTTTAAAATGGTCGTCAACAACTCATCAAAATCTAATAACACAGGCTTAGTGTCCTCCGCGGATGGTCTGGACTCGTCATCTTCGTTTATAGTGTTGAGTAGGGCTTACAAGAGAGTAAGTACAATTTGTGCTGGACTTGACAAAAAAAATATATTTAAAAATTGCTTATTTTCCAATTGCTTTTGCCGAATCAAGCAATTTTTTTTTGCGTGATTTTGCAAATACTTCAATCTTATTCGGAGTCAAAAATCCAAAAAGCGATTTTTGACCTCTCCCCATGTCCTCTTGCTTTTTACAGTTCAGTAAGTCCATTTTAAAGAAGTTACACAATTAACATACTACATGACTAGATTTATCACATGGCCTCTCACTACTCATACGTACTGTTTAGGTTCAAAACCCCTCGCCTCATTTAAAGTAGGATATTGTACTGGCTCATAACAAAAAAGAGACTTCTCGTAGAAATTCATTTTAGAACCGTGCCCAACACTACTCGTCTAGACAAAGATTCGTGACTTTTTCACAATTCGCAATCCCACGACAATTGTACTGAGGTACCTACCTGCTCCCAAGAAGCCTCTCGCTCCGTACCTTAGATATCGTCGAACATAATATTAAATTTTGCTTCAAGCTCGACGTCTATTATTATACTGTGACATCGAAATTAGAGTTTTATAGTATACGAAATGAATTCTTGAGATGAGAAAATAAATTAAAATAAAATGGTGGGTCGGATGCCTTTCTTAGGTACTATACGGACGTTTTCTTTTTTGTGATACTTGAAAGTAATAAACATTTAGTAAACGTATTTATTTCATATTAAATTTATGTTAAAAATAAATTGAAATTTGTTCTACCTACGATATCTTGAATTATTGACTTGTTGATATTGAATAAATGCTTTCTTTCTATATTTATTTCTTATTTATGTTTGTTTTTTTTTCTCATTTCTTTATTATGTCATCCTTTTTCTCGGGACTGTTAATAATAAAGTTGCAGCCGGCAGGACTCTAATATTTTCCATTGGGACATTCATATTAATGTCTACCTAAAATGGTCGACATGGCTCAAACTATTCGTTAAATCGTCCCACGGTCTTGCCAGTGAAGATTTATCTGAAGGAAATATGGCATTTACTTACCTATTTTATGGTACAACGGTTTTTGTTAATCTCAAATATTGTTAAGAGTAGGTACAGCATATGTATCTAAGTGATGTTTTTAGTGACGACTCCGTAATCGAATTTTTTTGTTACTCTCTAGGTAGGTACTTATTTTGTTATTAACTTCCTACACTCTCTGCAATATTATAGTAGAAAATGTAGTCGACTGTGTAAAGAAACGTTCACATAGTCAATTTAAAAAAGGTCATTGTCTCTACCCATTAACTACCCATTTTCCGGTGCATCAGCATAATGACTTCGGTATAAAATCTAAGTAAACGCATAGTTGTTTCAAACAGCCCCAGCCTATCCAAGAGGGGATTTATTTTCATAATATTATCAATTCCTGTCTAATGCAGAGCAACAGTCTGCATACTACCTACTTTGAAGTTATGGCGGAAATTGTTATATCCGGGTTGGCTGACCGATCGGTGGTCGTAGAAGGTGCCTTAACCGTTTACCGCAAAACCTATCACCACTTTATAATTGCTTCATGTATCACCATAAACATATGTATAAAACGTAGGTACATAAATTGACTTGTAGCCGTTTTCATTGAAGTACCTAAATAAATATCAACCAGTACACAATTTTACTCTATTAAAAATACTGCGAGCAGTCTCGCTTCCCCTTTATCACGTCACTCAATAATATTTTAAAGCGTTGCGAATATCAATATGGAGAGATACAATTTCAAGTTTGTCGTTCGTGTGGCGACGGCCGACGGGCGACAACTCAACCAGCCAATGCTCGACCACCGCTCAATTTCCGTGTCGAAAACGAAATGTGAGCGGCTATTTTCAACATTCGAGTATCATATTCGAATTACAAAATTTTGTACGATTTATAAATATGGCGGGGCCATAAGGAGAAAAAAAAAAATATGGCGTGCCGAGCGTGATATGTGGCTACCACCTATTCAGTCAGTGTTAGGACCGAATCCTATTTGGTCTTTTAAAATCACGGCGATGCATTTTTTGATTTGATTGCAATGCGACATGCAAAAAAAAAACTTGGGTATTTATGTTTTGTGAATAAGAATTCGTTTGTAGAAAGATGTGTTCGTGTAAATCTTAATTTGAATTTCAATATTCAGATTTTATGAAGTAGGTAATATTAACTCAAAATTCTGCTTTTCTAAATTAGATTATTACTATCTTGTTAGACTATTCTCGTCTTCATAACTTGGTAACTTTGTTTCCTACTACTAATTGGCAGAGCTGACTGTTTGTGTCATAAAACTATAGAGTTTGCAAGCATTAATCACTATTAAAAGTTTTCCTGCATTAGTCGCAATCTTCCACAATGAAGCTTTTTGAAGCGAACAGTAGATACCTATCTAAATATTAGTGCTATTATGTAATGTTTTTTTTTCTTTCTAAATATTTTATATAATGTCCTAATTTATTAGGTAATTTCCTTTGAAAGGGTTAATATATAAGTCAAATACAGTCACTTAAGCTAAAAATTAAATGGAAATAACAAATTATTTGTACTAACCACAGTACTAGCAAGACGAAAACAGCTCCATGAACGGAGAACATTAAGAAAAAAAAAATTGTCGTAATAGTTTGAATTATGGCTTAAAATCTTAAATGAATCCTTATCACTTACACATTGACCCCTTAAAAGGAAATCACCTAATAAATTAGGACCTTATATATACATATATTTTTAATTTTGATTGAGTTTTTCTACGACTCATGCGATTGCGCTGCGATGTTTATTTCTATAGTTTGACGTAGATTTCAACGCTTTTATAAATACGTACAACCTATGGGAACACAACTAATTCTAGGCAATCACGGGCTTTAGGAGGTGCCTTGCTCTCCTTAAACAGTTTAACATTTGTACCAGTAAAATTACTAGATAATGTTGCTATTGAAGGACAGTTGTCAAATTCGTTAAGGTTGAAGTTAAAATACAATACTTATAGCATTTTGCCTGTATTCCATAGGGGTTTAAGCAGAGGTGTATTAATTATTGTACACATTACACTAATGCCGTTATTAAGTAATACGTGGTGACCCTATTGCCATAAACCGGGCACAATACCTAATTCCGAACTACTACCGGGAAATTCCTAAAAGAAAAACCTTACACCTTACCTGACCGAAAAGTCGAACAAAGAACAATATTTACATAACTCAAAATCAGAAGTCACACTAGACACTATTCGAAATAATGCCAAAATTAAACGAATTTGACACATATCGAGTGCTTTGGTAATAAACGCCGTGGTCCGGCGCCGATACGTGTCGGATACGACTGGCGTACGGCAGAACCGGCACGAATACAATGACAGCAGCCGATACACGAATGTTAGAATGTTTCGGAGCCAAATATATCAAACTAGTTAGGTAATGCCTCGTTGGTCTAGTGGTCATAAACGCACCTACTGAGCGTAAGGTCCTGGGTTCGATTCCCAAGACGGGAAGAGTGTTACTGGAATTTTCAGCAAGAAAATTCCCAATAGTAGCCCGGAGTTAGGAAGTTGGCGGTGTCACACCCCCGCGCTTCGAAGAGTACTTAAAGCCGTCGGTCCTGTTCCTGATCTCTCTCCGGTCGTGTCGGATTGCCGTTCCATCGGACTATGAGAGTAAAGGAAGAGGGAGTACATAGACTTGTGCACTATAATATCTCCTGCGTACTTGGCTCATCTCCGTGGGGATAGGCCGCCATGACCGAAATACTGTCGGGAGGAGTATACTTGCTTTCGCTTATCATTATTTCTGTCACTGTCACACAACTTTCAATTGACAAGTACAAGATAGAGACGAGAACACATGCAGCTAAACCAAAGTACGTGCAAAGTAGGTAATGTTTATATATCTCGGCTTTAGAATTTCCGTTTTACTTATCAAATAAAGTTTGGCTTCTGTTTAACTTATTAACATACCTGTTGCAACGTCAAAAAAAAAACACTGTACTGCTAAAACAGTAAATGATTACCAAAATTAAAACCACATTTTAATATGAAATCATATCAAAAAAATTTACAACTTGCTTTCTTAAAGCAAATGACTCTAACCTAACTACGATTGTAAAAGGTTCGTTTTCTAGCACTCGCCGGCCGCGGCACCGCTCATATCGCTCGCTCAGCTCTTGAGTGGTTCGATCACAGTTCTAACCTAACCTAACCCACATTACGCAGTCATTTATTTAGGTTGTAATAGCGCATTAATATGCTCGTACGCCGGTTACTGGAATGTGATGGTAGGATAACATCAGAACCTGGCACATAGATAACATTTGGTATGACATAGGTAGATAGATGGAGACCGTATCGGTGGCGGTTACCACGAACAACAGCATTCCAGTCGGTCAAAAAATATAGCCAAGTTTAGCAGCATTCCAGATATATGTTGCGCCGACCCCAAATAAATTGGGATAAGGGCAGGGGGATGATGAGCGCATTAATATGCTCGCTAAGATTCGGTACTCATTCACTGCATTTGGTCCATGAATTACCATTTGAAGTCATGACTAAAACAGCTAGAACCATTGTAATCTTAGACTTTCTTGTTTTTTGGTGTTTAGTATCCTTTTTTGGTAAGAGAGCTTAAATTTTCAACGTATGTTTTGGTGGTTATGATATTTTGGTAAGAGAGCTTAAATTTTCAACGTATGTTTTGGTGGTTATGATATTTTGGTAAGAGAGCTTAAATTTTCAACGTATGTTTTGGTGGTTATGATATTTTGGTAAGAGAGCTTAAATTTTCAACGTATGTTTTGGTGGTTATGATATTTTGAATCCCGTAGTTTTCTACACCGCTGTCGGTTAACGTCCTAATGTGTAGTTAATGCACATTACTTGTTAATGTTTTACCATGATGAATCAATTAGGTCTTACACCTGTTTTCGAGTTTTAGATTTCCTAAATACCGACGAGTAGTAGGTAACTACTAACGGCCGATTTCACCATTGAAACTAAACGCGATCAGTTCAATCTGTACTCAGTTCACGCTTTTAACTGAGTTCAGAGCTCCAGTTTATATTTCACCAACATAAACTGAACGCAGTTCAAGTTGAACCCAATTTAGGCTTCTAAACGCCCGACTTTCGACGTTTAGCTTATATCAACGCGTTCAAGAGCGGACTTGGCAAAATGGCGGAATATTGTTTAACATAGAATATTGATTTTGTTGTTATTTGACTTAATTATGACATTACGCTATTAAATAAATAAAATGTATATAAAACTGATAACTAAATAAAATTAAACACGTATTATAATCAAGTCATAATAGAGTTTCCTAAAAATTAAGCATTTTTGGTGCTGACATATTGTCAGCACCAAAAATGCTTAATTTTGTAATATTTATTCTGTACATAAACAATAAAAAAAAAATTGAAGTCGTATCTCAAAATATTTTAAATCTATTATTGTGACAACATTTATATTAATTTTCGTAAACACGATTAAAATGTCAGCGGTGACATCGGCTCTTAGAAGAAGAAAAAGAGCTGCGGCGCGCCTAAGTAAATTAAGGTATAGGCAGAAAAATTATAATACAGCTACGCTGAAATTAGTAGTAATATCATAATTAAGTTACTAAAGTTGTTTATTTCTCACGATGACTTAGAAATACACTCAACCGATTCTTCATTTCAAAACCCAAGATGTTTTCATCTAAACATTCATTGAATTAAACGAGAAAGGTAAACACAAACTGTAAGAAACCATTTGCGTAGGAAGTAAAGTTTTTCAAAGTTTATGAATAAATAAGAAGTGCTCAGTCTGGCGGTACGGTCGATAAGCGTTAAGCATGGAAATAACCTTCAGTACGCCAATAAACTTTGAGCGATAGTGTAGTAAATAACTGTATTAAATCTTGTCACACTCAGAATCTACTACCTCTTTTTATGTGGTTGATGAACAACCTACTATCACAGTTTAAACGCCCTCGAGAACATCTCTTAGGCGTGGTGGTTTCCTCGCGATGTTTGCGTTCACCGTTTCATAATTCAATATAAAACTGGGAATAATTAACACATTTATAAAACGTATTCACGCATACGAAGCGTTGATTTAAGATTATCGTCAGAAAATTACGACGGCAAGCAGCTCCTTGCATCAGTAGTAGAGCACTTGAAGTACCGATCCAAGGGTCCACAGGTTTAAATCCTGTTCGTGGTCGTATTATTCTTGTCTGTACATATGTGTATATATAATTTCTACTTGAAAATGTACAATTACCTACTGTTTTACCATAAAAAGTATAGTTAACTTAAGCGTAGGTTTTGTCTTTTAAAAATTATACATTAATTTCAGGGTAGTTTTAGATTAATTCTTTTTGGTCCTAAGATAGTTACATCTACTCGGTACATATCCTTACGTTGGTGACGTACGAGGAATAAATGAAGAATGGTAAATTTATCTGGCGTTTTCCGTCTCGTGCATGTTGTAACAGATGGTAATGGATCTTTCTAGTAAAGCGCTTAGTACCTGTTGTATTTAATTCAAAGAAACGGAACTTTTAAATTTAGAGAACCTAAGAATAGACCTCTTTGCAGCTACAGTTAGGGTTGGTCTTCGCAATTGCAACCAACAAGAAACCCTTATAAATTTGGTCCTTTATTTCTTGTCTTCTAAAAATTTGATTCTCATTTTCGAAGATCAGATCCTAATTAAAATGCTGCATGTAGCGTTTACTCAATCTTTCATCAGATCTTTATGACCTTAATTTCTAGAGATAATTGTTTGTCAAACATTAAGATTTGGTCCTCGGGTCTTATGTTTCAAACAACGTTTCTTCAGTTCAGGATCAAAGAACCGTCGGTGGTCATCAACCGGTATGCAGTTCGCCTCGACATTTAATTTCGACATCCGATATTAATCCGGTAGGTATTCATTCTTTGCGTTTTTCTTTCTCTAAAGCTATGAACAGGATACTAAATTACTACAATTGGATTTTACTAACACAAAAAAAAAATTAAGAAAGATACGTGTGATTTGTTTATAAAATCATACATTGCATCACGCGTCCATTTCCCATAGGGTTAGACGGAAGTATATCATATTTCACCGAGAGCGTTATGCTATGGGCTAGTACTGAGAATTTTACCTAAAAACACTGCCCGAACCAGAAATCGAATCAAGGACCGCACACTCAGCAGTCGACACTAGGCCAATAAGGCTATGTAAAATAATAAAACAACTTTTAACCGGATTAATCGCGTGTATTATTGGTTTTTTGTTTTTCCTGACGTTTCGAACACTTTGCAGCGTTCGTGGTCGCAGGAGGACTAAGGTGTCAGGTGTCTCAACAGTTTATTTAAAATTATTTCAGTCTACCGTACATATAATGGATAAATTCATAAAATTATTTTTGTCTCTGATACATATTTAAACTAAATCGCGACGGTATTTCCTAAGACTATCCCTGAGAAGAAATACCGAAACAAACTCAGAGGTCACAGTCGTTTTAAATTTAGAGATACCATTTTACAATTTTATCGAATTATAAACTAAAAGGTGTTCCGATGCACGCAGTAATCGCTCACAGTATCTTGATTTTTCTTGTGACTTGACTTTGTTTGGGACTTGATTATTTTCAGTACAGGGTTCCAAACAGGTGGTAATTGCCAACCATCCTCTCTATTGAAATTTGGGTGTTTTTTAATTTCAATAGCCTCGCGGAGCATTCTCGGTATATATCGGTTTTCTTACGCGAGGATTTGGGGTTTATCGAAACGTAGAAAATGGTTGGGTTTGTCTGTTGTATGTTCACAGACTGCAAATTTTGTTGAGCGTCTATTCTTGACGTCAGCTATGTGTTCTTTCAACCTGGTGCCAATGCTACGCTTTGTTTGCCCTATGTATGATAGCCCACAATCATATATCATATCATATAAGGGAATTAAAATTAAGGGAAACGTCAGGAAAATCAAAAAACCAATAATACACGCGATTAATCCGGTTAAAAGTTATTCCCTTACAAGATGCAGGGGTCTACAAGATTGATTGTGATTGTGGGCTATCATACATAGGGCAAACAAAGCGTAGCATTGGCACCAGGTACTAATACACGCGATTAATCCAGTTAAAAGTTGTTTTATTATAATGTGTAGTGATCGCGCAAACCTAAGATATTACTATGTAAAATAATTGGCATTTCATTAAAATATTCATATGAGAATTACCCAGTATAACATTATTTACCTCCTTCCAAGGTTCGTGACGGTTGCAAGTAAAAGCTATGAAATTACAAAAAGTACTTACTGCGAAATAATTTCAGTTTCATATTAGCGGCTGTTCGTGGCGCGCTAGACTTTCTTGGAACATATTATATTACATGTCTTAATTTTCAGAACATCGCTCACCTTTTGATGTTTATTGCAGACTGTACTTTTTTTTATTTTTCTCTTATATTTTATTTTGTTCATAATAATTTTGTGTCGTGTTGTGTTTTAAGACTGTGCCTCGGAGAGCACGTTAAGCCGTCGATCCCGGTTGTCAAATTAAGATCTATGACAACCGTTACGGGTAGTCAGAAGCCTGAAACTCTGACAACCAGTCATACCACGAGATATCGTGTTACCCAGTAACTGGGTTGTGGAGGTCAGATAGGCAGTCGCTCCATGTAAAATACTGCTGTATGTAAGCTGCATCCGGTGTGACTGGAAGCCGACCCCAATGTAATTGGGAAAAGGCTAGGCAGATAGTTGTGTTTTAAGACTGTACTATTTTCGTGCACGTATTCGATAATACCATTTACAATTATTATTTTTTGTTATTTTCAAGTCCAATTATTTTATTGGTTCTAAGAACTGCCAGTGTTAGAATAATTAAATGAATATACTTTTGTTGATGTAAATATTACCTACCTATTTCATTGACTTTGAGTACTTATATACGAAATAAGTAGGGGGCAATGGGCATGACGCTTTTTGCTTTTATTTGTAGGTTAAAAGGAAAGCATAAAAATATAATTTGATCCATTCTCATAAATATGAATTAATGTTCACCGTTTATTACCTGCGTACCCATGTATATTTTTTGGGATTACTCTCTAACTACTAGGTAAATGTTATTCTTCAATTCCCTCAGAAGTGGAGAAAATAACAGATGAAGCTGAAAGCTAATCTTATTAATTTTATAAGTTTTCATACAAATGAAAAACTTTATAAGATTTGAAAGCTGAATTATACTTCAAAATTTTTTTTTTACTATTTGCATATTTTTCTTTTAGTCAGGATCATGTTAACGATTGGTTAAGGATGGTCATTACGCTTTCCGTCTGTTTCGGACACGGAATAGAAAGTAAATGAAGTACCTACCTATTCAATGTTATTGTATATCCGAATATGCTGACTGTGAGACAAGCACGACAGCCTCGGGTAATCTGATATCGCGACGATACGATTATTAGATTAATTATCGTTTTGTCGCCATAAAGCGGCTAGATTGCTGCGTTTACTGGGATATAGAAACGTAGTATGTTCCTTTGAATATTCATGCACTTATCAACATTGTCCAGTGAAGAAATTGCGTTTAATGTTAATTGTGCGCAGTTTTACACATAGCTCCATTTGCTCATTACTCCGAAGTTTGATAAAATTATGTACTCTCAACCAATGGCTTATATGGAGTGGCGTTCGTGTTTCACTGGTTCGCTTTATGAGGATTGGCCTCATTATGTCCCTGAAATACGTAAGCTTGGATTTAAGAATCAGTACAAATTGGATCACAGTTTACTCAGTAATTAAAGTGTACATTGAATACATTGCGATGACATAGTTTTTTTCTGTATAAAATTTTATATTAAATTTATGATATCACACTATCCTCGAAAACTCCAAACCATTTTTTTTGTACTTAAATTAAGTATTTTGGCACCCATATTAAAATTTCACCCACTTAAGTAAGTAACACGTTTGGCGCATCGTAATATTTACATTACTTAAGAATCGTGTTGAACAAGTGGGCCGGCGGCGTGCTTAAGCCCTTATCGGGGTTGTGATAATGGAGTGTGATTTTTGAGAGTAATTCCTCTTTGATGCGAAGTGTCATGTGAAGTGAACAATTTATGTTAATTCTATTTAAGGAACTCATTTTTGAGGGAACACTCTAAAAGTGACGTCCTTGAAAGAAAAGAAAGAAAGAAAGAAAAAGATTTTATTTTTTGCGCGCTATTTTGACGCACATAACATTAAATCACACATATAAATTAACATACCTATTTAAAGTTACCTAAATTAGCTCTAACATAAATTATAATTAATAATCTGTGGTCACAACTCACAACTACTGTAGTCCTTCTAGAAATACAACTAAACCTGATGCAATTTTAATTTAAACTTATTGAACCTTTACGAATTTTAGCGCACTAACTATATTACTAGTATTTGAGTGTACAATAAAGAATAAATAAATTAATATTATTCTTTGCTTGCGACAGAAATTCTCGTTGTGTGAGAGAAAAGCGTCCCTACCTTCCATTTACTTATTTCAGCGGTAACCAATGTGATTACTGCTCAGTTCTTTTGCTCAAAGGATCTGAGGGTTGAGCGTATATATTGCATTGGTTTGAGTCAAAAAGGACGTAGGTATGATAAAGGACTTCTTCTACCTATAAGTGTTTTACATGTATTTGTCATAAAACACACATTAAAAAAGACATTAAAAAGGAAATTTTGTATATCTTTCCCATTTTTTTATCGACGAAAAAAGGAGATCGGAGGAGTCCCTCCTTTTTTATCCACCACAAAGTTGGTCCAATATAAATTAGTAATTTAACCATCGATGAAAACTGAAAAATAAAGTCATAAAAGTATATATATTAGTTTTATTAACTGAGTGTAACTAATTTTGAGTTGGTGCCAAACAAAACGAATCAACGAAGTAAATTAAATTAAAGAAATAATTAAATGCAACGTGGAATCTCATAATTTAAACATCTAAGATAAGATTTTATTTTCCACTTTTCAGTTTCCATTTACGATTTTTTTTTGTTAAAATATTTTTATTTATTCAAGATATGTCTTTGAAAAAGCATTAACGCATGCTTAGCGAACTCTAAAGTTACAATATTAAATGGAAAAAGAATACGGTCGCGAACAGGATTCGAACCTGCGCCTCCCGGATAGATACTCCAGGCGCTCTGACCAACTAAGCCATCTCGACCTCTGCTCACCACCGCGAATTCTTCTTCCATATTTTAACACGTCTTATGGTGACGTCATTGCAATCAATTCAGTACTTACAAGTGACCGAACCGACACGACTAACTTTGCAGTTAATACAATGTCGTAAAGAATGCAATTACCTTAATAATTCAAGATATGTCTTTGAAAAAGCATTAACGCATGCTTAGCGAACTCTAAAGTTACAATATTAAATGGAAAAAGAATACGGTCGCGAACAGGTAACTTTAGAGTTCGCTAAGCATGCGTTAATGCTTTTTCAAAGACATATCTTGAATTATTAAGGTAATTGCATTCTTTACGACATTGTATTAACTGCAAAGTTAGTCGTGTCGGTTCGGTCACTTGTAAGTACTGAATTGATTGCAATGACGTCGCCATAAGACGTGTTAAAGTATGGAAGAAGAATTCGCGGTGGTGAGCAGAGGTCGAGATGGCTTAGTTGGTCAGAGCGCCTGGAGTATCTATCCGGGAGGCGCAGGTTCGAATCCTGTTCGCGACCGTATTCTTTTTCCATTTAATATTGTAACTTTATTTTTATTTAATTCTGTAATCTCATTGGATTGTACAGAGTGAAAAGTACCTATGTTTTGAATTGTAAAATAAATTATTAATACACAGAAACACGACTGCACTGAAAAGAGGGAAACGAGATGAAAATAGAGAAACAAACATCCTTTTCCAAAAATTATAACACAGTCACATACATAAACCCTAAAACCCTAACACTCCAAGTATTTTGAGCAGTCGTTTAAAAAAAAAAGCATAAGAAATTTGGCATTCCCTTGAAGTTGAAAACAAAACGTAAGTAAATTCAAATCACAACTTAAACAAACTCAAATCGCGACAACTACAATATATATACAACAAAATATAAACATGACATCAAACATTTAAGATAAGACCCAGACATGCATTTAGACTAATATACGACAGAGGTAGCGAATAGGTACATAGGAAAATGATAAAAGTACTTCATGTAAGCAGACATTACTTCTATGTCTGTCCATTTTTCTTACCGTACACTATCTTAAAGAGAATTGGTAAAAATATGTTTGTGCACATCGCTTAAATAATTTCATTTGACAAATCGTGTTTTGAGAAAATTCTGCTTTTAGTTCTAACGACAATTGTTGAAAGGTTTTCAAATATATGGATAAGAAAAACTTGTTTCTTTTCAAACATTTTGACATGACTGTACAAAAAAATAGTGTTATGTTTTTAGGGTTTATGTATCTAATTATGTACGTATGTTTGTGAGCTTCTTTATTCCACGTTAACTTCTAAACGCCTGAACCAACTGATGTATATCGGGGTTTCATCGTTAGAATCCTTACTTGTCCCGGGTAATATCAGATAAATAGTAAGATTTAAAAAATAATAATATAGTAGGTAACATATGGCAGGTACACAAAAAGGTGTGAATAAAAAAAAATTGCAATTGTGCTTCTTAATTTTTTAATTAATTTCATCTTGTTGAAATGTTTACTGTCGGATACAAGTTACATCATCGTATCATAGTTGATGTCAAACGAAAATTTGTATATATAATAAGTACCTTAATCATCTATCTTCAAGTAACAACCCAGTCACAAAACAAATACATAGTATACCTACCAACGCGATACCTACAGACATTTGACAATTATTAACCCACAAATACATGGTGACCAATCACAAATAAAACCCAAAAATCACTGTATAAAAAAAAATCACTCGAGTATCATATCTCAGGCGCAAACGAAAATATTTGTTTATATTCAGAGGTATTTGCGAATGCCGTCAAGACATTCGCTAGGGTTGGTACGTAGAAAGGTAGATAGTTTCCCACAGACGGCGTCGGGAATCGAACGGTCGGTATGTCAAGCAGTTAGACAAGATTTCAGACGCATTGTTTAAGTTATTCTGGGCATCCGACCGTTCGTTTCAACCTGAAAACTATGAATAGGGTTGTCTGTAGGATTTTATGAGTAAATTGAAAGATTAGTTTGATTATGTTATTGGTTGAATATATAGTAGTGACCATGAAATTATGTTATTATCGGCTGACAGGACGATTGATTGATTGGTCTAGTGGTCGCAAAGTGGTAAGCGTAAGTGCTCGGGTCGTACAAAATGTTATTGGATTTTAAACACGGAAGACAGGAGGAAAATATGGAAAAGTTGCGCGGAAAATTGGAAATTTCAGGAAAACCAGGACAACGTGTTTCGTGTCCGCTCTGAACCAAAATACAATAATCAAATGATATAATAAACTATGCAAAATGTATTTAAAGAAAAATCAAACATCAATCACTCAAAATAACTATAAATAAATTGTAACAAACGCACATATTTCAGTACTAAAAGAATAAACACAAAAAAACTCGATTGTTAGCGTATGAGCGTAACATATTGCACGAGTTTATTTTTGCAATACGTACATCGGTGACTCAAATCGGGCTGTAACAGTTGACCTCGAAATATTTACCAGCGTTGACTCATGACTCAAGACACTGAATCATTCAATGTACAAGTACCTACCAACATTTAATTTATTTCACCGGCTTTTGTTCGTCAGTTACTCAATTTCTTGGGGTAAGTTCAGCTCCTATTTGAGTTGTTCTATATTTTCTCTTTCTATTTCTTGAGGCTAATTCAGCTTCTATCACTTTTGTTGAGTCAAGTCAGAGCTTTTTAAATTACAAGAAAAGGGAGAGCCCTGAGTGTTACTATTATCCACCGATACTGAAGGATTATCGTGCACTCCGATGCAAGATCCAAAAAATGCTCCGGCACACAGATGGTTGATTCATAATTAAAATTATTATTTATGTAATTAATGCCAAGTGCTCATACAATACGAAAAAATTACAAGAAAAGGGAGAGCCCTGAGTGTTACTATTATCCACCGATACTGAAGGATTATCGTGCACTCCGATGCAAGATCCGAAAAATGCTCCGTCACACAGATGGTTGATTCATAATTAAAATTATTAATTATGTAATTAATGCCAAGTGCTCCAACAATACGAAAAAATATTACATGGAAGCACCCCAAAAAAAAAACTATTTTTATTACTCGATGTTTTTCTATTCAGTGTTGTTAATACCTACTATTCTTATTCAAGTGAATTCTCGTATATTCCTTCCTTATCGTTTACACAATATAAAAGATAATGTTGTGCACCGTGTGCAGTGTGAGATAAGGATGTCAATACACTAACTACCTACATAAAATTATTATGAACAATTGAAGTCCTTCGCAGATTATAATTTATCTATACCTATCGCATTTTGCACTTGTTGGTTTATTGGCATAATAGATAAAACGTCTTTGCCAATTTAAATTGGGGGAATCTCCTGTTACTGTGTTGCCAATAAAATTAGTGTTGCCAGTAATAATACAAGTTATGTTTATTATAAGAATTAAAAATATCCTAATTGACTTTAAAATATTAGTAGGTACTTGTGTACGTATGTGAGATATAACAAACTTATATTTTTTTGAAATTGTAGTTATTGAAACGAATTAAAGGTTAATTTCTATTTTTCAAAGAAACATTGAAAAAATAATAGACAAGAACGGGGCTTGAACCCGCGACCTTTGACGTTCCGTGTCATCACTCTACCTTGCTACTGAGCTACCTTGTCGTGTTCAAACCTATTGAATTTTCAATCCTCTTTGTATACGTCTTAAGGAGACGCCTGGCGATATTTATCTAGCAATCATTTACAGTTTTATTAAAAAAGCCCCGTTCTTGTCTATTATTTTTTCAATGTTTCTTTGAAAAATAGAAATTAATATAGGCATTACATGGCCTCAACATGTAAGTATATAAAAATATAATTATATATGAATTAAAGGTTGTTTAAGGTTTTCTTTTATGAAGATTCCCAATAACTTTCACACCGTATAATTTACATAGGTCCGGGGTGCGTTGTATTATATATACTTTTTCTTTTATATTACCTTTATTTATATAAAGGAGACTTTTACCACGATATAATTACCGTGTTGTGATGGTCAGATAAGCAGTCGCTCTATATAAAATATTGGTATAAACCTGTATCTGGATAACCTGGAAACCGACTCCAATGAAGTTGGGAAAAACTCTAGTCGGATTGATTTAATTAAAGGAGATCTTAACATTATTATCATCCCAATTAATTGAGCTCAGCGCAGCATACATGTTTGTCAGCCGTCGTCTCGATAGTCACTTCTTTTCTAGCCATATCATGGCAGCATTTTTTTAATGAATCTACATTTGGCCACCAACTTGTCTGATGCTAAGCGATGGTGTGGCCGAGATGGAGCACGTAGATCCAGAAGAAATCTATTCACTTCAAGTAGAGTGGACTGCCCAGACCCGTATCCCACAACGGTTGCACCGGGCTACACCCTGAAACAGGACTATGTCGCTTCACGGCATGACTTCGTCCGGTGGGTGGTAATCAGCCGCGGCCGAGACCTCCCATCAGAGTTGAGTTGCCTGTTTTGCACCACCCAGGGGCCACGTTTAGGGATTACATTTTAAGGGTGCATTCCTACGGACGCGGGCAACTCAAAACCCTTAACTTTGAAGTCAAACGTATTTAAAAGGAATTTTATTTTCATTTAACTTTAATTTTGTACTGAATATTATAGTATTAGTGCTTCTGTTGACAGCCCTATGGTTTATGAATCGTTAAGCGGCCTGTATAGTAGCAGGTTCGTTACTTGTGCTACAAACGATTGGACAGAAGTGGTCCCCTGTGACTCTTGATTGCAACAAATTTTAATTCAACTCAATTTTAATGCTGATTTATGTCTGCGGTAAACACGATTTTGAATGCTAGATTGACTTTTTATTCTAGTTTGCTATTTTCTTCACTTTAGCATCACGCCTGTATTCCCCGAATGGGTAGGCAGAGGTGTACACAGTTGCACACCCACATTACACCAATGCTGTTATTAAGTCCCATATAAAAGGTTAGTCTATTGCCATCTACGGGACACAATTCCAAACACCGGGCTGCCACTGAGAATTTCTTAACAGAAAAATTCAATAACACTTTTTCCGACCCGGGAAAGGAACCCGAGACCTCATGCTCAGTCGCGCTTGTGGCCACTAGACCAACGAGGCAATTTTCATGAGTTAAAAATCAGAATTTTTCATTCGGGAATTTCTCACTTAATGAATTTTACTATGAGAGAAGCTCCTTAGATACCTTTTAAATTTTTTATTCTCTGTGGAAATCCTCATGGATACCCTCTGCCTAATGGCGTAAAAACCTTAGTGTCACATTCGTCAGTGATCTATGTATTTTCTAGTTTCCAGTTAGACGAAGGTAGCTTGACGAGCTCGATTTTCACGATATAGGTTGGGGTGTTGAAACAACATAGAGCAGTTTGGGAGGAGGGGAAGGGCAAAAGCATTCCTTATGCCTTTGCCCAGTTGTAGAACAATCCGAGCTGGAAAAAGAAGTTAGTTACGCTCCCGTTGCAGGGCTAGGCTAAGCTCTGATTAAGAAAAACCTTTAAGTAAGTATAGTATTTGGATAATAAATAAAAATTTGTTACCTATCCCTAACCTACCCCTAAGCCAGCAGGGCAAAGAGTAAAAGATAGAGGTTTAATATAAAGTAGGTATAATATCATAACATAACATTTAATATCTTCTCTATTAAATAAAAATCTCGTGTCACAGTGTTTGTTATCGAACTCCTCCGAAACGGCTTGACCGTGTAGCGACATCTATCTCGCTACATGATCACTACGCGCACAACACTCTGCATCGCGCAATCAAAGTTTGACGACCTCCCAACATTAACCGTTGGGCCGTGGCCCGCCAGGCAATATCACCCGCCTGGTTGGAGGATCCTCCCTTTTCTATGGAGGAACATCACACCTCGTTCCCCCATACTGGTGACCCCGAGCACGAACATCAGTGCAGCCTTCGCTGAAGAGGATCACCAGCAACCTCGTCGTCACTCCGTCATCTCCACTCCCCCTCAGCATCAAATCGAGCAGCAAGCAGCGAGTCACACAGCCAGCTAGCATACTCGGCTTCAACGGGTACCCTGACCACCAGCCTGTAGCAGACGCGCAGACCTGGTCATCACCCTCAGCCACAACAGCGACTTCGGCACAGCACACTGCACCTTCGGCCAGACAACAAGCAGAGCCATTCTCTCCTGGTCGACGCAGCAGCCAGCCACTACGCACCACTGCACTACCTCGACTCACTGAGGATTACACAGCATCACCGCTCTCAGTTCCGACTCACCCTGAACTACGCGGCATCCGGTTTTGACTCACTGGGACCTCACTGGCACTGGCAAGCTCTTCAGACGCACTGACCGCTGACTCATCAACACGATCGACCTCCGGTCTCGGAGGGGAGTGATGTAGCGACATCTATCTCGCTACATGGTAACTACGCGCACAACACTCTGCATCGCGCAATCAAAGTTTGACGACGAGTGTGTATATATACGACCTCCCAACATTAACCGTTGGGCCGTGGCCCGCCAGGCAATATCACCCGCCTGGTTGGAGCATTCTCCCTTTTCTATGGAGGAACACCACACCCCGTTCCCCCATAACCGTGACCGTTTTTTTTTTGTATATATTTGGTAGGTCTGAGAATAGGTCATAGGCAATTTTTATACCCCTAGGTGATAAGGTTGGCCCTATCCAGAAAATGTATATGGTAGAACAACGTTTGCGGGGCACAGCTAGTTATAAATATAAAAACTTTCTGTAGCTCAATGTATATCTGTTTATCTCTACAAATTTTACTTTTCCCGATTCGTGTTTGTGAAAACAAGGTCTTTGAAGATACAAAAAGATTGTCTGCGTTCTGTTCAAAGGCATAAATACAAGTCTTACAGTAAAAGAATGTATAAAAGATATAATTGTGGTCTATTGTTGGAAAAACAAAGCCGACGTTGTATTAGATTTTTGTACTTAGCTTTGTATGTTTATTTTACACAATAGTTAGGTTTTTTTTAATGCTTTTGTCATATGTACATTGTACAGTAGGTGTAAAACAAGTCATCTTAATATCTTTTTGTCTACTGGTATGGCCGTTAGAAAGACAGGTCAAAGGTCGCAAGTTCGAATCCAAGGCACGCACCACTGTTTTTTCAAAGTCATGTGCGTATTATAAATTAATTATCACTTGCTTAAAACAGTGAAGGAGAACATCATAAGGAAACCAGCACATCTGAGAGATGTTCTCGATGGTGTGTAGCCCATGTCAGAGACCTACGGGTGGTTTAAACTCTGACACTCGGTTGTTAATCAACTACACGGTAAGAAGAAGAATATTTTAAAATATACATTTTCAATGGTTTTAGTTGGATTATATTGTATTATAGGTTTTAGTTATCTACTAGATTTATTGTACTATGTTGTGCCAACATAACTGGCACCAAATTTTTTTTTTGTCGTTTTCTTTACACACTATGTCTTCCGCTTTTATTCACCATGTCTCCTTTCGCAGGACTGCTGTAAGAAATTTGTATATGAAATAAGCAGTACCTTTGTAATAGTTTTTTCCTTCTTTCCTTTTCTTGTATAACGAGTGTGTATAAATTGTAAAATAAAAATATAAAAGAATGTGTCGGACTATCGTCTGAACACAAACATCGGTAACCATCAGTTAATTTCATAAAGGACACTCTACACTTATACGCACGAACGGCAACACAGTAAAAAGTCATACGGCCACTAGAGATCATAAGTGCAATACGGCATGGGCATGTCGCTATCACGCCGAGCTCGTATTAACGTTATAAATTAGGACGTATACGCCCACTCAAATAACCGTAAACACGGCGTAGTGGCCATTTGCAGCACTTGTGCCACCACTCCACCAGCCTTATGCCCCAACGTTGTCTCATTTATTTTTCTTTGTCTGCGATATGTGAACATGCCTTTATGTTTGTGTAAACGGCGAAAACGATGAAAATAAATTGGGTTTAATAATGTTTTCTCTTTTAATTACGCTCGAAAAGCAAGGAAAGTAAATATAATCTACTTAATATTACCACGGACGCTACAAAGTGTCGATTAATTATAATGTGCTCTTTAATATGAATCCTGTAAAAAATACATAATTAATAACAACCAGGTGCTGGTGCCGTGACGGACTTCGTCTGCGTGACAAAAGGTAGCCTATGTCCTCCAAGATCCAATCTATCTCCTTGCCAAATTTCATTATCATCCGTTCAACCGTTTAGTCGTGAAAAGGTAACAAACAAACAGAGTTACTTCCGCATTTATAATATTAGTATGGAAGTACGGATACTTCGCGCCGGAGCTTTTTTAAAGACTTGTAAATGTCTTGATGTGATTATGTATGAAAGAAGAGTGAAGTATGAAACATTTAGCAATCTATAATTTTAGACATACGAGTATCTATCTCCTGGAAGATGCACGTTTTTGTAAAGAGGTGAAATGTGTTTCTCATGGGTGATGATGCAAACATCCCCTACTTTTTTATTGCTTTTATCGGTCTAAGACAGTAGGTAGCTTTTCACGTACATATTTGTTTGCGAAGAAACACAAAACCCAATCAAATTACGAATCGAAACAAGCTCTTTAAACTAAGCGCGTCGTTTCAAACTATGAGAGGACATTGCAAAAACTTTATTATCTTATACGGAATCCGAGGGTGCCATTCGATATCTATTTACTTATATTGGTATGAGCCGACGTGTGGATGGCTTGAAACATACCGTGTTAAGGTGAGCATAGATGAGATCCTGAAAACTTATTCACTAAAAAAATTATCGCCTAAAAAGGAAACCGAAGTGTGTAAAAATATAATTGTATCTTAATGTAACTAATTTGGAGTCGGCGCTAATTACATGTTGCATTTGATTTGATTTTCGTTGATTGTTTAATTTGGTGCCGACTAAATTATATATAATTCTTAAGTAGAACTGGGGCATATAGCTGCCATTTCGGTTCTGTTTATTTAGTATAAGATGCAAATTCGTAATACCAATGCTGGACATCCAAGTAGATATGTACGTACCCTTACTATAACGTAAGCGCAGTACTAATGGTATTGAGTCTACGAGCACACTCCGGGCTAGACATCTCTGCCATCAGCCACAGCCAGGACCACGTGATGCATACTTATTGCTCGATTTTCCACAGAGCAGTTTCAATTGTACCATCCCATTAGTGGTATTCGATTGGCATCGTAGCTTTCTATGAAGCTTAATAGAAATTTACTTGCACGATATTATACGGGGTTTAAGAAAATACTCTTGTCATTGGGTGTAGGGTTTGACTACAATTATTAGTAAATACAACGAGCTTAGAAGCGGAACCAAAAAACTGCAAAATTGTGAACAGATTCCAAGTCAGAAGGACTATGATACAGGGTTTGCATGAAGTAACCACACAAAAGGTAGAAGAACCTATTTGAAATGCACCAATGTCAATTAATATAATACTTCCGTTATTTTAAAGATGGCGACATGGGAATTCTCAATAAGGATTTAAAATAAAATAGGAAGCAATATGTACCTACTACATAACGAATCTACCAAGTCAAACAAGCACAAAAACAGACTTAATTTAGAAATGAAACAAATACGTTAAGTACATAAATGTAAAGGATTCCGTTTCCTAATTGAGAGACGACAAGCTTCGTTACCAAACAAAATTCTATAGCCAAATATTTATTTCAATTACGGCCCCCTTACAATCTTGCGATTGACACGAAAAGAACCCGATGACATCTTAGAAAAAGGGTTGTTTTGCAAAGGAACGGAGTTTGATTGAGAGGACACTCAAAACCCTACTTAGCCTTTTAAAGCCGTCTCTAATTAACACCGTGAGCGCGATAATTGAGTATTTACTCAAGATTACAATATAACGAACTCTTTTGTTAATTGTTTACAATCAGTTTGAGAGGTAAATATTTTGTAAGAGGATAGTTAGATTAATATTTAGTAAAGTTATTTATTGATTATTAGTTTAACGTAAATACTACACCAAAGAATCACTATAGTAATCGATAATTTTATCTTAAATACACCTCTCTCACGTTGAATAAATAAAAGTTATAAGCGGGTTCACTATTCACTCGTCTAGATGCATAATACCGACTGATACATTAATGTCGTCTATCCCTAATAACAGCTTTATTTGAGAAATGTCACCTCATACAAGTAACGTTATGTATTAAATGAAATATTGCCATCATCTTGTCTTGCCGTATAAGAAAACTTTTAATAAAGTAATTCTACTTATGTAAGAGATATTTCAATAAACCAAGCCCTATAATTTACGATCACCATCTAAGATTCAGACACAGCGCGTCAGTTATCGACCATTTCATAAAGGAGACAATTTTATAATATTTATGGCACGTGCACTGGTAGTTTTATTGATAAAAGTATCATAAAATTGTGTTACCCCTAGCGATGGTCACTGAAAAAGGGGGAGAAACGCAATAAAGGATATGTAATACATTTTCTTTGTAGATTTTACTCTTGACCGCACATGGAATATTTAAAACTGGGTGGCTTCGGTCCTTTCTGATGGAATTGAACAGCCACCCGTGTGAATACGGTTTGGGTGTGTTTGCATATATTTATGTGAATATTATAGGTAATACATTCAACCCGAACGCGTCGCGGGTCTTCGGTATGTGCGGTGTAGGTACAGTTGGGTGAAATGATGTGCAATTATCGATATACTAATATGTATGTAGTGTAAATATTGAATACGATAATAATGTCTTGTGATATGAGTCTCATAGTCATACTTGTATTTTGTAATTAGGAAATGAGTTATAAATAAGTGCATATTAACTCTATTACAGTTTAAAAAGTATATACTTTCTAATGGACCACAAGGGACAATATTGACTTTTACTATGTATATTACCTAATCGTTTTGGATATCTAGAAATCATTTAATGATTACTAAATTAGCTAATTCAAGCAATGAAAGCACATTCACAAATAGCCCTTTATCAAAATACTTTACCACGTCTAATTGAATTATAGTTAAATATAAATCTTTGAAAAGCATTAACGCATGCTTAGCGAACTCTAAAGTTATAATATTATATGGAAAAAGAATACGGTCGTGAACAGTATTCGAACTGAATTATAGTTATTCTAAATGGGCTAAAATGTTGTAGGCGTTTGTCGAATGACTTTCTTCTCTTTGCTGCTGTCTCGTGCCAGCAAGCGTTTAGTGCTAGCTGTGAAGAAGATGCTAATTGAATAAAGAAAGACTATCTCAAATCACAGAATTGTCCAAACAAAGTACCTATATTCACATCTAAAAAGTATATAAAACACTAGTCACATCTCTAAATTTAAATATATGTCTAGAAGTACTTATCCTTACCTACCTACTTAATCCCTTTTCTCATCTTTTTGAAACCAAAGGTGGAAATTCGTGATGTAATTTCGTCTTGAGTGTGAGTAAACAGGCCGGGAGTAAACGCTAAGGTAATTAGAGGAGGGAAGAGGCCCAGAAGCAGCCTCTTGAATGCTTAATCGTTGCAACCCGACCATCCTGCGGAGCCCGGAGATGGGATGGGATGTCGCTTTTTGCGAAATGGAGAACGTCATGTACTAATTAGGAGCTTAATTTGGCATTTATTTTGTAAAGTTGTTATTCACTTGTTTGCGAGGTGTGTCTTGTTTGTGTTTTAAATGTGTGAGATTTTGCTTTTTTATGATTGTCTAGAGGTCTCGAGGATAAGATCCTGCGTCGATATGGCAAAGTGTTATTGGTTTTTTCTGTTAGGAAATTCTCAGTTGCAGCCCGGAAATTGAAATTGTTTCCGGTATGCCAATAGGCCTCACCACCATTCTGTGTTCCCCGAGAAAGTAGGTAAAGATATACACGGTTTGACACCTACACTTCACCAATGCAGTTATTAAGTGCAATAGTTGGTGAGCATATTTTCATCTATTCGGCAAAATTCTAACTCCAGGCAGCAATTGAGAATATCCTCATGAATAAAAAACTGCCCGACCTGGGAATCAAACCGAAGACTTCATACTCAGCCGTCGCGCTTGGGACAGGCCGATGAGGTAGTTAATTGACTCCAATGTTAAGAATCGGTAGGTTACTAATGACAGCCACAATTGGCCACAACCAAACAACTATATTTCCACCTCTAATGAAAAATCTGAATGTTGTCACATAAAATACGTTTGTTTCACACCATAAAGGCAAATCCCATAATTTCAAATAGCGTCATGCCATTTAACTTTAATATGAAGGGTGCAAATTTGGAAGGCAAAGCGCAGGATTATACAGTTAGCCGGTTGGCACGCTGCCGCGTCATACTGTGGCTTACTATTTAACGGAATTGGCACTATTCGGATTGCTCGTAAAGGTTTCAACGGCGAAGCAGTTCGGAACACTTGAAGAGTGTTACGTGTGCGACATGAAAGAGAATTGAGAAAAAGGGAAACAGTATCCTAACAACTTAATATTAAATTAATGCGAAAATTTGTTTGTTACCTTTTCACGCCTAAACCACTAAACCGATCATCCTGAAATTTTGCATATACATTATCAGGTGTATAGAAGAACATAGGGTACCTTTCATCCCGAAAAAAAGTACTGTTCCCGACGAAAACAACAATAACCATCTTATGATAATAGATGGCGCCACGTATCTTTCGATTGTTTCAATGACAGAATTTTAAATTTAAGTACCTAATACATTTTGTGAGTCTAGAGTGTCGATAGATCGGTCTTTCCTTCTAATTAACGTGAGAGAAGCCGCGGGCAAAAGCTAGTATTAACGAAACGCCATCTGGTAGTATCAACTTTTTAAAGTGGATACTGACATTATATACACCCTATATTACCATGGATACTGTGCCGGTCCCCTACTGACTAAAAACCACACAATCTACTGCTAAACCTTACTGAAGTCACTGGTTCGCTATTCCATTCACCGCAGCCCCGGGTTACCCATTTTATTAGGGGTCCGTTCCTCTAGACCAGAAAATGCACCCTTAAAACCACACGGTCCATTGCTAAACCTTATCGGGGTCACAGGTGCGCTTTTGCTTTCACCGCAGCCCCGGGTTGCCAATTTTTTTAGAGTCCGTTCCTCAAGAGTCAATAAAATTGCCTTAGAAGATCACTTCCTTGTCTAAAGTAATGAAGTAAGTACACGAGGTAGTAAAAACATAAAAAAAATATTGATGGATCTACACGCGAAACTGAACACCAATGCATAAACAAAAAAAAAATTACTTCCCATAGACACAATACCATTTTATAAATGCTGGGTGTCACCCAGCGTTCACATGCCTAGCAGTCCAGCTCATGCTGAATTAGTGAACCACTCCTCAACCCATACGTAGGGATCAACTAGATCATTTTTTAATTTTTGTTTGGGTATTGTTAGGTGAACTACCGCGATGGTGCAGTGGTCCCAAGTACGACTACTGAGCATGAGGTCTCGGGTTCGATTACAGTATTATTGAGTTTTACCTTGAGGAAATTCTCAATAGCAGTCCGGAGTTTGGAATTGTGCCCAGAAAATGGCAGTAGGCTCACCACATATTACAAGGGATTTAATAACAGCTGTGAAATGTGAGTGTGTGAATACAGTACAATATTATGTTTATTTTTTGTTTTTGTAACACTGATAGCACAAACAATAAATTGCACTTGACCTAAGTACAATTTATTGTTTGTGCTGACATTGTGTCCAGTGCTGAATAAATGCTTTTTCTTTGTTTCAATTAAGATTTTTGTATGGGAAGTCTAGTTTTTAGTCTCAGGTTGCTTTGATTGATCTTTAAAAATAATTACTTTTTTGACTGCCTGTACCTGATTTCAGCGAGTTTAAATATAGGGTGGATATAATTAAAATTTCCAATAAAATAGAAATGTATTTATTTTATGTTATGACTGGCACTTGTGACCTTTGTGCCAATTAATTCAGAGTTAATGTAAATAGAGTAGGTACCTATTTTCATGTCAAAAACTAAATCATTTTCTGTTGTGTCTATTGTTTGACATTTGTTTGGTATTATTTAATAGTTTGCAATCCTTTAGGGTTACCCTTGGAAATAAACACGTTCGATTAACATTGAAGATATGTCAATTCGTAGGTACTTTTAAATAACAAAATTTCTTAAAAATTATAAAAAATCGGGTTACTAATAAGCTAACATGGTTCAAAATTGAGATAATTTTGGGCGTAGATTTATTTCGATTTGAATTGGTATTACTTAATTTCAAGAGTAACTTCAAAGTGTAGAACATTCAAAATTTTTTTTTATTGTTATTATTGAATCTGAGTCATTTTATTACACGACTGCCTAAAGAAGGTCTGTTATGTTTTAGGGTTTATGTATGTATGTTTGTGAATTTATTTATTCCATTATAATATCCAAATTCCTGAACCGATTTACATGTATGGGCTATCGTTAAAATCCTTACATTGTCACGGGTCAGCTATACTAGTAAGATTTAAAAAAATTGCATTTTATAATTAATTTCGCCTTGTTAATTAGTTTCATTTTGTTAAACTGTTTAATTTGTAAGTATTTGTAGATACTTGCCTCTCAATGTAAGTGAACTGCTTCTATATATGTTTATTCGGAGAAACAAATATCTTTATACTGTTATTACAGCAAAGTCCGTGGATATACTAGAGTGTTTTTATTTTTAGTTTTATCGCTGGATTTGCGGGATGCAAGCGATATGGCTTCTTCTGCCACTATATTCAATTTACTCGGGCATCGGGATCGAGTAAATTACACCGATGTACGATACTTTACGGATATCCTTTATTACAAGAGTCTTCTACTAAGAATTTATTCAAAGGAATGCGAGTAAACGTGTTAATCAATCAAATTATAACAGGTATATCCCACATAGTATCACGATTGAATTGCCCAAAGGATTAGGGAGATGTATTGTATTATACAACCACATTTCTTTGATCGTAACTAAGCCTACTGCCATCTACCGGGAATATTCCAAACTCCAGGCTACTACCGAGATTTTCCTAACAGGAAAACTATTTTGCCTGAATAGAACCCAGGACCTGCTAACAGGCGCGTTTCCGTCCACTAGTGCAGTTATCAGGCATTTGATTTTTATATTTTTATCAGCCATTTATTAAATCTATTATATCCATATAAATAACTTATACAACATGAGCATAAGGAGTTATAAGGTAGCCCTAATAACTCCTTATGCTCATGTTGTTTAAGTGTAGTTGTGTAAGTCTAACCTAACCTAGACCTACTTAATTATATTTTTATTTTAAGAGCTTTGTATTTAGCAACACAAAAAATACACATCTAAATTATCAAGGTAGGACAAAGGATCTGTCGTGGGGTGGATTCTTTTCGATTGATTACATCCTTTTTAGATCTTGTATTTTTCCTGTAGCCTACATTCACGTTCACGAATTTAGTAGGATAGGATACCAATTAGAATAGGTTTTTTTTTATTTTATTGAATAGTCTAAAAATTTACTTCCATTGTGGGATGCAATCCAGAAAACCGACCGATGGTAACGAAATCGGGGGATACAGATTGGTGTTGCAGATACATATCTATCATCTACATCCAATTGAATTAGACCACCCAACAGATAAAGTATCAAATTTTTTTTTACGTTGATTGAGGTCTGTGGCGCATCGCGCGCGGCGTAGAACGAAGCGCCGCCAATTTGAGGTCGTTTCGCTGCTTAATTCTTTAAATATTATCCGTTACGTACTTACATGTATTCACGTAAAAAGGCACGATCAGGCGACGACACAGTCACACCCCGATTTTTTTTTTAAAATTTAAGACTCCTTTTCCATGTATCTTATGTTGTATAGTGTTACGAACATCAGGAAAACAAAATATTAATTTAAATGCATTCTTATGTACTTGATTCATTTAAAGTTTAGCCTATTTTATTAAAATTGATTACCATCTGTTTTTGAGAACCGATGTGTATGAAACAAACAAATACGTATCTATAAATAACTGACCTGCAACGTAGGTAATCGTAACAAGCCAATAGGTAATTCCCCGCAAAACGCGCACTAGGGATGTGATATGAATAACGAACGATAACAGTTCCGAGTGAACCGATACTATTCGTCCTAATGAACAGCTATTTATACTGATCAAAAATATTTATTTCCCTTTAATATTATGGAGCAATTTCTTTTTTCGAGATCCATAATATTATAAATAAATACCAGCCTACGCGTCCGACGTATGAGGAAGGATCGAGAATAAAAGAAAGTGTTTCAGATGCCGAGCCAGACGCAGCTCCTGACTCGCTGAGGCTAATCTGATTTAGACTTACTTCAGTAATTGTCAGGAAATTATGCCAGCAAGACCGCACAAATAGGGCAGTTCTTTATTCGAAGGTCAACATTCACTTTAGTTTACTGAACCAAAGGAAGAATAACTTTAATCAAATAAGATTTTAACAATAAGGTGGTATTTGTGTATAATATATACACAAATAGTTGCTATCTAATTTAACTTTGATCTTACATTTACAAACACTCGCATAATTCCATATCAATATTATCAAATTTTTGCTGGGCCATCATAACGCTGGGTCAATGGTTGCGAGTATTTTCGAACCGATGAAGCTACTTAAATCTTCAAATAGGTCTTGTTTGTATTACCATTTCTCATCTAAAATTATGTTAATCTACTCGTCTTAATAGTTTTACTCAAGATAAATATCAAATTGTTATAATTAAGCCACATATTTGAGTCAATTTCTTGCATGTGGCTAGACGAAACCAACACGCAAGAAACAAATTAACCCATCCTATAGATAAAATTAAAAAAAAAACCATCGACATTCAAGCTTCAGGAACAGGTATAATTCAAGAAGCGTTATAAGAACGTTATATGTTGTAACAGTTATTTAATAATAAATTTGAGTATTTTATTAGTAAAATACTAATAATTCAAGATATGTCTTTGAAAAAGCATTAACGCATGCTTAGCGAACTCTAAAGTTACAATATTAAATGGAAAAAGAATACGGTCGCGAACAGGATTCGAACCTGCGCCTCCCGGATAGATACTACATAGACCGTATTCTTTTTCCATTTAATATTGTAACTTTAAAATACTAATAGATTATTAACATTATAATCAAAGTTATTATAAGTAACACTTAAATAAACTGTTACAATATCACTCAACCACATACTCATGACACAGCAATATGAAAAGAACAGTGATTGAAGTGTTTAATACCTAGGTACTTCACAACACATCACTATGACGCATGAGTGCATATATATCAGTGAGATAGGGGTAAAAATGTATTAGTGGAGCTACAGTAGTTGCGGTGAAAACAATTGAAAAAAGTTTGCTGGTTGCACAGAGCAAATCTAATTAATTAATCGTGTATTGTGACGGCAATTTCTAGCTTAAAATGACGGTGAGTACTGAGTTCACGTTGCTTTAATTGTTTTATATTTTAAGTAATATTTTTTTGTGGAAAACTTATACGGTCGTGAGCAGGATTCGAACCTGCGCCTCTCAGATAAATACTCCAGGCGCTCTGACCGCTAAGCCATCTCGACCTCTGCTCGCTACCGCGAATTCTTCTTTCAAATTCATTTGGTCACCTGTCACCTAATGCAAAAATATGATGACCCACTGACCAAATGTATGCTAATAAATAATCTTCTTCTTTTACTAATTAAATCAGGTATAATATTTTGGGGGCTGAGTTGCCCGCGCCCGTAGGAGTGCACCCTTAAAATGGAATTCCTACACGTGGCCCCTGGGTGGTGCAAAACAGGCAACACAACTCTGGTGGGAGGCTTCGGCCGCGGCTGGTTACCACCCACCGGACGAAGTCATACCGTGAAGCGACCTAGTCGTGTTACGGAATGTAGTCCGGTGCAACCGTTGTGGGAGACGGGTCTGGGCAGTTGCATCAACTCCCCGACTATCGTTCTCTCCAAATCGATCTACTCTACTAAGAGTGAATAGATTTCTTCTGGATCTACGCAGATTTTTCAGTCTTGACAAAATTTTTATATAAGAAATCCCGAAGCGGTTTAGTATGTTTATGCTTTATTCCGCTAATGGCCTGTAATTACCCATTCTCAAAACGAATATTCCCTAAAGTTGCCTAATCTGAACAGGACTTATTCCTATAACTATACTTAAGTATTCTTAAAAGGACTCGTACCAGAAATTACTTAAATCTAGGAAAATAATAATAAAACATAATAAAATACAATTTCAAAGTTGTATATATATTCAACTTGTACGTTAATACGATATCCTTAATTTCAGACCCCCTACAAAGGCAAAGGACGATGCTTCGGTGAATACAAGTGCCCACAATGCAACCGATTGTGGATGAGTGCCAACTCCTGGGCAAACTACGGGCAAGAGTGCACCCAGTGCAAGATTAACGTCATGCCTCACAAGCAGGTACGATACGAGCAACAAAGTAGCAAACTTGCTGCTTTAAGCATTGACGATCAGTGGTTTTGCCAACCCGCAGTGAGCTAGCGTGGTGATCAATGCTCGTGCCTTCTTTGTATGAAAAGAGGTTCTTGCCCTGCAGTGGGACAGCTGTGGGCTGGTTATGTTATGTTGTATTATCGTCAGCCTGTTTCAGTAGCTTTTCGAAAGTTCGACATAGCGACTAGAACTTGAAATACGCAATAACGTAATCACGCAGAATTTTGGTGCAAAGTTCACAGACAACATTAACCTTCAGTGATTCCCTTCCCATAGACAAGGGTCTAGCTTACATCTTGAACTGGCAATTGTACCTAATACCCTATTAAGAGCCATAGCTATAGGAGCTAATAACCCGTCAACATTGAAGTTTATTTGCCGTCAACTTTCTAAGCACGAGACTTCTGGGCGCATTGGAGTCCATATCTATCTATCTTTTATTCTATCCTTATCCAATTCTAATATCAATTCAACGCCTAAAGACGCCTAAAGGCCTTCCAGTAATTGCCAATTGGTAATCAAAGGCCACAAGTTCGAACCGAGACACTCATCACTAATTTTTCGTAGTCATATGCGTATTTTATCTCATGCTCTTAAGGTTGATGGAAAACATCGTGAGAAAACCAGCACATCCTTTCCAAATAGATACGACATGGCAGCCTTGAGCGTACTTATGTCTTTTTAAAAGGACGGCATCGCATCAGTGAGTCTCATGGGATTGAGGTTGTTTATTGGTGACATTGATCGCTTAGGTCCTATTAGGTGACACGAAGGCTCGTTCGCTCACTATACATATACATATATAAATATACTACACATGCGTCATGTTCGTGAACGGGCGCCGTCAGTTGGGACTGGTCATCTCTTAACTGTCATGGCCAAATGTTAAATTGTTAAACTCTTTTAGTATTGGCGTCATCTCATCAGTGTAACCAATACCTACTATTGTAAAAATCAATTTGATGCAAAAGAGTAAGCATGGAGTTTCTTGCCCGTTCTTCTTCATAGGAATACTTCTACACTTTGGAACGTGGCAACTAGCTTCTGTCAATTCAAAAGTGCCTCTAAATGGTCTAATTGAAATAAATTATTTGAAATTTACTTTAAAAAATACCTTAGTAAAAAACCCACCTGAGAGATGTTCTCGATAGTGTGTACTATCGCAGACGCTCCCGCCTGAACACCACTAAGTTCATTTATGCTTGATCTCAAAAAATAGAAGCGCTCTGTAGCCTCCTACACGTGGCCAAGGTCAAATTAGATCGTCCTTAAAATTCACAAAAGGGAGTACACGTGATGCGTCACTAAGCTGCGCAGTGCAGATTGCAACTAATTACATTCTCGCTTTCCTAATAGGCGAACACTTTAAGGGGGCATGGCACAGCGCAGGCGCAGGATTTAGACAAAAAAAAATTGTGGTCAGGCGGAAAGTGAAGCTGTGATTAATGATGGTGCGAGCTTATCAAGAAGAACATTATCTTTTTTCAGAGGCCTCTGCTAAAGCCGGACGGCTTGGACAAAGGCGACCCATCGAAGAGTCATCCTCAAAATTTATGTCAAAAATGTAAGTTATTGGGCAGATATTGCGGAAAAACCTACTACTTCTGATCGCGTTTTGATAATATTTTAATTACTATGTAATTATGTAGGTATATTCAATTTGATAACATTTTAATTAGTATTTAATTAAGTCGGTAAAATAAACTTATTTTTAAACCAAAAGTACAAAGATAGTAAGAAGTTTGTTGTTTCTAAGATTGTTTGCTGCTAAAGTAATCACAACAACGTGTGAAAGTGTTGGTCATGTACCTATTAAGAATTTTTATCTAGGTTTGAAACATACTCCGATTAAGTAATTTATATGATTAATTATTATGTGGTGATTCTGAATTTGACTATAGAATATTATTATAAAATTAACGACTTTTTAATTTTTGTTGATAAATTGAAAGTGTCACCAATAAATTTATAATTATATTTTATGATTGTTGATGTGTATATCTATTCCTATTGCTTTTTTTATTGGCAAACAATAAACTGTGTTAAGATCGATCCTTGTTTGTTTTTCATTGTTTTAATTAAGCCACATCCCTCCCTTAAACATAGCCTGATACCTGCGTCCATTATATCATTTAGTTTTATTATTTAATTTTCCTTATTTGCAGCAGGAACCCAGAATTTTTCCGCGCTTATAGGTATAAATTATTCTACTGCCTCATTGGTTAGGTGGCAATAGGCATCACCTATAGATACACCAACATGGGACTTAATAAGAGCATTAATGAAATGTAGGTTTTCAATTTTGTACACGTCTGCCACCCCTTCGGGGAATAAAGGCGTGATGCTATGTTACGTTATGTAAAGATATTCTATGTCCTATTCGGACCTAAAGTAACTATACAAGGTCCTAATTTAGTAGGTAACTTCCTTTTAAGGGATCAATAAAAGTGATAAGGATTCATTTAAACCATAATTTAATTTTTATTCTGAATGTTGAAGAGGATCAGGTTTCGTCCATACTATGGTAATGACAAATAATAATTATTTATTTGACTTATATATTGACCCCTTCAAAGAAAGCTAACATATTTATACAATTCAATTAATGTTCACCGGTTAACTAACGTACAGCCTGCGGCGATGTCTCGAGTGAAACTTGTTGGACTCGCGACATCGCCGCGGGCTCAGCTCATGACTTAGGGCTCGTTCGAGTTCGAAACTATTCGGGCAATCCCGAAAAATGCACATGAGTAGTAACCGGTAAACATTAATTGATATGAATATGTCTTACGAAAGTTTTTATACAAAAATTTATACAATTGCCTTCAGCTCCACTACATCACTGACACAAGCAACGACTGCGTAATGCAACCTACTTTGTTACATAAGCTTATTATGTTTTATGGTTTTATCTGTGGCGGATTATTTATATTATAATGTCTATGGAAAGTAGATACTTTCCATAGACATTCCATAGTCAGATGACTTGCTATTCTTCTGAGATCTGACTGGTTTTCCGCCATGATGACTGTTGAGTAATTATGACGAGGAACATAAAACTTCGTTTATAGCAATCTTATTTTAATTATTATATATTTATATATATTTGCGCCCAACTTAAATATATATATATCAAGTTATACAAACTCTGCGCACATTATCTGCACTGCGTTCCAATGAGCACCGTATATAATAATAAATCATACATTTTTATTCATTCAGTAGTTTTTAGTGTGATTGATTAACCCTTTAACCACCAACGACGACAACGACGATTTAAAGCGTTCATCACGATTTTAACCCAGACGCCGCCTGCAAGCGTCTAATTTTTTAACCTTATGTTTGTCAGTGAAATAAATAGTATAACAAATATCGAAATTCACAAATATTATACGAATACACAACATTAACTTAATACATAATATTAGTAGAATTTGCATAGAATTTAAAACTATTTACTACTATTATTTATAACGTAACGATAACCTTGTTTCTTAAATATTTATTGTGTACAGCTAAGTTTAGATTCGGAGCATATATGTTTTATCAGAATTGACGAGCACACTACTCTGTGTACTGTGAAGTACCTTTTAATATTGATAAGGCAGAACTGGAACCCAAACAATTATTATGTTCATTGTTTCTTAGAAACATGACGTAATCCGGAAGTACATAAGTACCTTATTCTAGTTACATATAACACGTGCGTCCGACTGTTTTACTCTATTTTTTAACAATGTATTATAAGTACATACTATAGAAAAGAGGACGACGCTTTAGAAATGTGGTGTTAGAGAAAAATTCTTGGGACGTCGTGGACTTAATTCAGAACCAAAGTGTCAATTCTACAAGAACTGGGTGTAAAACATCGTACAAGCCCGAATAGTAACATTCTTCAGCCACGTATCAAGACTACTTCTATAATTATACTGTAGTATCAAGAATACTAGCATTCTTCAGGCACGTATCAAAACATGGAGATGTTTCAAGAGAACACCTTGTTGTACTGGGAAATGTTGAACGAGAAAGAATTTCGCGGTAGATCGCCTATGCGCTGGTCTGACCAGATTAAGGCTGCAGTCAATAGACCCTTCTATTAGTGCACCAGTACAGCACGTACGAAAAGCAGTACCTGAGGAATGGCGCAGGGTTGTACGACCTCTCTGTCAAGTGATTAGATAGTAGAGAGATAGAGAGTATCAATGAAGAAGATGATAGAACACCTGTCACCTGGATTGATTTTGTGTGTATTATTGATTTTCGTTTTTCCTGACCTTTTGAACACTTTGCAGCTATCGTGGTTGCTGGCTGACTAATGTGACAGGCGTAATAATGCAGACACAGAGAAAGGTTTAACATTTGAGTTGGTTTCGGCGAATATTCCCAGAGATAGAATTTTTTTAGTACCTAATTCTTCTTTGCGTGTTGTTTTGAACTTGTTTAATGAGATGATAACTTGACTGTTGTGCACCCGTATATTTGTTCTCTAACTAATAAGCACGTATCTACTAAGTCAAAACCGCAACTATACAAATAAGAGTTCTAAATGGGAAGCCAAACTAATTAATATCTGCTGCCTCAGTGACCGCAGACATTGAACGAAGGATTGCAATTATTCTTGAAGGCCCCTTCTAAGACTTGAGTCTCAGAATGTGGGGTCAGATGTATTGACCACTAGCCAGTGACGAGGGCATGTAAACTAATTAGTGTTTTGCATTCTAAAGTTGTAAAGCCGGGTGAGAGCAGGTTCACCCGCTCAAGACCGTATTATTATTTTCACAGAACATATTTCTGGTTCTTATAGTATGCAAGGCATAACTCACTCACTACTTACATGGCCAATCCCGCAATATAACGGATTGTAGATAGAGCAGTGATAGTCTAGTGGTATGACCGTTGGACTGGCAAGTCAAAGGTCGCAAGTTCGAATCCAAGGTACGCACCACTGTCTTTTCGAAGTCATGTGCGTATTATAAAGTAATTATCACTTGCTTAAAACGGTGAAGGAACACATTCGCGACGTTCGTTTTATCCTAGATGCCTCCGACGGTCATACCACTAGGCTATCACAACAACCAAAAAAAGAAGTGTTTTTTGTTCTTTATGCGCCGGGTCTCTTCGCAATGTACCTACCTAATTATTAATTTATAAAAGTAAGGCTTATTTTCCCATAGCCCATTCTTAAGAATTAACATTAAAACCAGGAAGTGTTGTTGATAAAATAAATAAGCAGTTTTCCAGGTGGTAGTAGGCTCTAAGCCTAATTTGAATGAGGGTAAATCCGTTCATTTACGCGACATTTACATAATCGCTCGGGGGCTGATTAAATTTGTACGAACTGACGGAATCACCCGTCTGCACCTTGTTAACGTGAAACATTTAATACCAGGCTTGTGACAATTTCTCTGTAATTAAATTCATAGAGCTTAAAAATCTGATGAATGTAGGTACTATGTAAAATATAACTGTCTCGTTACCGTGAAGTCCTAGATTAGATCGTGGGGCTTTTCTGTTCAAAATTATCTGTAGCAGCTGAACTAAGTGAGTACTTCTTTAGGCGAACAAATGTTAAAGCAATTCGTATAGGTATTATAGTTAGGGCATTTAATTTTCTATACAAATTTAATTAACTTCAGGGCAAGCCATTGTCTGCGGAGAAACACCGTAGGTGAATATAGAATATCATCCCCCTTCCCTTATCCCAATTTATTTGGGGTCAGCGCAGCATGTATCCTTCCACTTTCTAATTGTCTTTGAAATTGCATGCTGCTAAAGTTTTGGCTATGTTTTATGATCGGTCTCCTGCTTGACGTCATGAGGGTCAACCCTCATTGGGAATGTTCGTGCTAACCGCCACCGATACTGTCTCCTTCTATATAGCTATGTCACACCAAATTTTATCTATGCGCCAGGTTCTCATGTCCTACTATCACAGTCCAGGAAGATAGGTACAGAATATTAGGCCGAAATTTTGTACCTCCGGTGCTTCGCTTTTCATAGAATCAAAAACAGTTATATTACAGTTAAAATTTCACGGAAATCATAATAAAGTATACCTACTAAAAGATAAGTATATTTACGACTTTTCAATGAGATCCCTCATTAAATTAAAAATTCAATAAAAACCTGTACATTATTTTAAAATTAAATGTATGATATCATGAAAATAGATTCAAAATAGTGTTTTTTTAACCAACGGATATAATTAATTAGAGAGTTACTTGTTTGACAACGAAGCCCTAAAACCTATACATATGCACAGAGAAATGCAAGAGGGAACTATTACGAAGTTAACCCGCAGACGCGTACCTCATAGTTAGTCGAGGGAAACTTTTCAGCCATAATAACGGCAGGAAAGTACTCCGGTCGCATTATAAATTTTACTTAACATTTATCGTTACTTCCTCTGAGAGGATACTGTACTGAATCCTCTTTATATACAAACTTCCTCGCGAAAGGAAATGCTGAACTGAATGTAATTAACACAAACAGAGGTAATTACAATATACTTATATTTTTTAATATTAGATATACGAGTATCTAAGTATACTTACATATCTCTTCGTTTTTTTTTTTGTTCGTATGAAAATGTGACCGTAACACAGGTGTTGCGACTTACCTACTGATATATACAAGCTTATTACTATTGATTGTGTTGTTGACACGAAAGGAGAAGACGTGTTGCTGAACTCCCTTAGTTATCCTATTGCGGCTGTCTGTTTGCTCAAAAACGACTATTCTTGCATGGTTACACTCACATATAAAAGTACTATGATGTTTGTCTCACATTTAAAAGTATCTACTATGATGTTTGGAGAGAGAGACCTCTGAGTTTGTTTGGAGATGTGGTTTGGATATTTATAAATTAAATATTAAAAAAAAACTTGTTTTTTTTTGGTGGAATGCATAATAGAATCATGAGCAGGGTTCGTACCTAAGAAAATATAACTTTTATAACTTTCGAGTTCGCTATGTACGCGTTAATATTGTGTTTGAAAGATTCATCTGCAAACTTAAAAGGTGAAAGCAATGTCCTCTAATCATTTAAAGCCTAATTATAAACCAATTGATTGGCTTCATGTTTGAAACTTAAGCATTTAATTAAATTTATTATTGAGCGAGTATTAATTAAATTAACTTTAAGGGTCACTTTATTCCCCATAGAGATAGTTGAATAGTTCTGCAAGATTTGCAAAGGGTTTGTCCTGTGAAGGGGTGGTCCAAGTGACAAGCTCACTGACTATAATGATGACGTGGTAATGTAAATAATTAATTTACAAATCATGGCAAGTAGAGTTCAAGTCTGTTGTAAAAATATTTTATATTTCGCGAATTAAAATTAAGAATTTTATCAGGATTTTTACAAATTACGTACAAATAACCCATGAACGCAGATTCTTCGTGTAGGTTTTTACGAAGCATCGATTTAGGACACTAACGACATTTAGTGAATAAATTCAAGCGATAACCTTGCGGAAGTCCATTACAATGGATGCAAATAAATACAATATATTATCTTAGCAGCATGCCAGATATATGCTGCGCCGACCCCAAATAAATTGGGATAAAGGCAGGGGGATCATGATGATCTAGCCACTTCCACAATGTTGAGGGTAGTCATGCAATTACCGAAAAAAAAACGGAAGGTAGTAAGTAAAAACAAACAACACAGTCGAACAATGATCGAATGTAAAAAATTATCGAAATAGTAGGAAGAGGAATTTGAAAAAGAATTGTGTGGAATAATTCTTGTTAGGGGTCAAATAACTCCAATTTCAATATTAGAGGCTAAACTTCTACGGAAAAATGCTAAAAAGAATACAAAAAAAGAATGCGGATAAAAAAAAAACAAGTAATCCTCAACAAAGACCTTCTAGTAAATAAAATTGTTTTTTTACCTTGAAGTGTTCCTTCTCCACAAATATCTCTAAAATAACAATTAAATATCCTAAAATTAATCATCAATCTTCTTATCTTGTGGTTGATGAATAACCTAGTGTCAGAGTTCAAATCACCCGTAGGTTGCTGAGATGGCTTTACACACCATCGAGAACATCTCTTAGGTGTGCTGGTTTCCTCACGATGTTTTCCTTCACCGATATAAGCAAGTGATAATTAGTTTATAATACGCACATGACTTCGAAAATATAATCGTGCGTGCCTTGGATTCGATCTTGCGACCTTTGACTTGTCAGTCCAACGGTTATACCACTAGGCTATCACTGATATATAATCAATATCATAAGCTTATAACTTGACGGCTGGTCAACGGTCACAGGTGTCAGATGCATCACTTCCTACTGTTAGAGGAGGCACCGAGACGGAAGGGTTGCGGTCACTACACAGACTAGTCAAATTAATTGACCGTCTTATAAATTAGAGGCGGTCATGTCATGACTGAAGAGGGGTCTTGTGCAGTTACTAAGTTGCGAAAACAATTCCATATATATGTATTTTTTTTATTAGAAAATGTTGAAGGAAAATCCAAAATCACTGATTTAGTTTTTATGGTAATATTTTCTTAATTTTGCACTCTCAACCTACTGGTGGTACCATCAAATACAATGTAGTGAGATCCACTTTACAAAAAAGTTATAATTTTATTTGATCGGGAACCTGCGCCTTTATGAATACTCCTGAAGTATTTATCCGAGGGTACAGGTTCAAATCCTGCTCAGGACCGTATTTTTCTAGACAAAAAATATTATAGCTTTAGAGTGTGCTTCGTTCTTCCTCTTCTTCTCTTTCCCTCAAAGTAGGATTCGAGTCGTATCAAAAGGTCAAAATGAAAGCAGATGACAGAGACTAGTCGATTGCTCTACCGACAAGAGCCAAGTATTGAAGATAAAAAGTGAGTAACGTATGCGATAAAAAAAAATGTGTTTTTTACACTATTCATTTATTAAAGAGTACCGTGGACAAGTATATCTATAATGATTACCGACTTAATATAACCTTAAAGTTACAATATTAAATGGAAAAAGAATACGGTCGCGAACACCACTAAGCCATCTCGACCATCAGAGCGCCTGGAGTATCTATCCGGGAGGCGCAGGTTCGAATCCTGTTCGCGACCGTATTCTTTTTCCATTTAATATTGTAACTTTAGAGTTCGTTAAGCATGCGTTAATGCTTTTTCAAAGACATATATATCTTTAATATAACCTTCTTTAAAAATAGAATGTAAGCTGATTTCAGTGTGAGAATGTGAACAAAACTGATGAATTTTTAAAATAAAGAATTTTTATTTGAATATAGAACTTACTCTATGATCCAAGATTGCCGGTGACTTTTCTTTGTATTGAGATGCCAGTTTACTGCCTAAGCCCTGTTTTTAGGGAAAATAGTAAGGCAAAGGTAATTAAATAATTTAAAAAATATTACGCGTAGGTAATATACCTGCCTCGTCTTTATCAATTTTGTTGATGTCATCTTCCAGTTTAGGCAATGCAGCTTAATACCAGTGGTTTTGTATGAACCGATTGTCTATCTAACCTCCACAATCCACAACCCACAATTACTGTGTAACACAATACCTCGTGGTAATATTTATTGTCAGATTTTTAGGATTCTGACTACCCTAACACCTAACCTACCTAAACTTCATTTGATAACCCCATCGACGGTTAGTACGCATTTGCGAGGCACGGATTGGTCTAATATGAAATTGAGATCACCCATCCACAGACCAACCGCGGCATACACAGCTTGACTTCGATCGATCGATTTATGCGGCAGTTAGCCACGAGCCTCTCTTAAAAATTCCTCTTAATATACTATTTAATTTTAATCATTATTTTATCGTTTTTAACCCGACTGACCCAGAAGGAGGGTTATGTTTTTCGAGTGTATGTATTTATGTACATGTCTATTTTTTGGCACGTCTTACGGCCTAAGTGGCTTGATGGATTTTAATATACCTACGAGGTGTCATTAGTTTCGTCTCAATTACAAAAGTGTCTTATACTATAACAAATTTTAAATATGGCGTCCAAAAATTAAAAAGGGGAATACTTTTTTAAACAATATGGGTATTAAATGAAAGTCAGTAAATAGACGATTTCGAATATATATACATTATCACACTTTAATGCTACCATTTTGACACAAACAACAAGAAAGTACGTTTAACTTACGTTGAAACTAAAAGTATAAATTATGAATGAACAAAAAACTCGACTGCACTGAAAAGAGGGAAACAAGATGAAAAAAGAAAAACGTATATCCTTTAAAAAAAAATATAACATGCTGTCGGGCGCATCTAGGATGTAACGATGCATTTTATAATTTTTGGAAGGTGAGAAATTGAGAATGCGTATCAAACAAAGAAACTGCTAAATAGAAAACTTTATTTTTATTTAGGTTAAACATTGGTAAAGTCTTTTGAAATGTTGGCAACCAAATATAAATTGCCAACGGATAAGACAAAAAGAAAAAAAGTCGCAAAAGTTGGTGGATCTTCGATCAAGTCGATTTGACAAGCTCAAAATAAGAAGATTTTTTTTTAAGTAATAAATATTACGTTAAAATAGTTATAATTAAATATTTAAGCATGAAGAAGTAAGTATTTATATCTTCTGTTCTTTTCTCAAATTTGAATTAGTAGATACATATATACTCCAGGCCTTCGCAAGGGTACCGTGGTCCCGCGGTGGCGGGCGATAAGAGGCGTCTTCGGTTTTGGAACTTTCATTCTACTGGCTGCCTAATACAACGCAAGTTCTACTAAATAAAAATTTGCATTTCGCAGCGCATTAAAAAAAAACTACTTTGCTGGTATTGAAATAGTAGTGACGTGAAAGCGCGAGCATGTGCTGCTACTTCACGAATTTCCGCTTGATTAGTGTGTGAGAGTGACGTAGAAAGCTTCGCGTACACGTTCTGCACTGCGCTTCGCCAAATGCGCCAGTCGTTACATGTAGATCGATCTCGATTCATGGTTGAATACCTTGGATACTCAATTCATTACATGGTTAAATGTTAACTATATTAATTAATTTCGTAAAATTTTTAGGTCTAATTTGACGCCCACTCCAAAACAGCTTTTTAAAAAGCGGGTAGCCAATCACAAGGATTTAAAAGCAGTTCTAGACGAATGTAATCGAAAAATATATAGTGAGGAAGAAATAGAACCATTGAATGTAAAACATGATTATCACAAGACGTACTTCAAAACACATGACAGAAAATTCAAAGAAGATCCATATCGTAATCCATATATCGTGCCGGAGCGCTTAAGAGTTACAAGCAAATGTCTACCACCTAGGAAACAAATACGTGAACCATTTATTATGGGTGAAATCCATACTGTTTGTGATATAGATCCAACGTTTTACCAAATTGTAGAAGGGAGACCAATACGATCTTTTTATGATATTAAATCTTACATGAGAGATATAAGAGATATAACCTTATTCCGTGCAAATGCAGGCTATTTGCATGAAGAAATCATTCAAATAGAGGCAGGTACTTCATTCGAAGATGAACAATATGAGAAAATAGTAAACCACTTTGATAAAATCAAAGAATACTTTGTAACATTCGCTGAAGAGAGTTATACAGACGCAAAATATATGCAGCATTTAGCAGAACTGAAATCAACCGAGTTAGCAGCCGTTAATGATCAACTGGAAGGATATAGTTTTGAATTTGCTAAATTGAAGAATGAAATTTCTGATATCGTTGCAACATACGAGAAACTACTAAGATATAAGATATTTTTAACTAATATGTCACCTGATTGGTGGCGATTGCGTTACGAAGATTTATGCGATATGGGCACTACATTATGTTCTAATTTATTTACTCAATTGGAGTCTGAAGAAACTACAGAAGTTTCATTATATAAAAAGAGTGCTGTGTCTCTTGCACAATTACAACCACAACTGTACTTCAGAAGGCCAATGGAACTTACTACTTTATTGTATAACACGGAAAGACAGTGCTTAAACTACATGGAAATTGTCGCATTCTTTTCAGGATCCTTGGCAAAAGTAAATAGATATCGAAAACAATTTAAAGAAGAAATGCTCACTGACTGTACCGCTATGCAAGAGTTTATAGAGTACTTCGAGAATAAAGTTAAGGACATGGAAGAGAGGAAGGATTATTATAAAACCGAATTTGAAAATGTATTGGACAAACAATTCTATCGACTGGTCGCATCTTATGATGTTACTAAGTTATTTACTTGTGTACAATATGCACATTCTCGGCTATTTGGTGACAAGAAAGATCCGAGAGACACTTTGAAATCACTGATGTATAACATCGAAAGGTTATACAATAAAGTTTGTACTGATCTAGAAGGCTTAAACCTAGAAGTTGTCAAAGTGGCCACTAAGCAGATTTTTGATGAGGATATCAGAATCATGCAACAAGCTCGCGATGCCAACAGGCAGTTGAAGCAACATGATGTATTATGCAAATCTCTTTATAGAAGTTTTGAGCCATCCAGGAGAAAAACTAGATGCTAGTAGACTAGATAGTTTATTAATTAAATATAGTTATAGTACCTATAGATTTCCTTGATTAAATACAATTAAATGGTTTATCGTAATATCGTGTTTAGTTTAGTCCTCAACTTTATCAGGCTTTTCAATTCCTCTTCTCACTTAATACTCTACTCATATACATAATTCGCCTCTAAGGACTTTTCATTCGTTACAAACCCATTTTTTAAAGTTCCTGTTCCACAGTTTTAGTAATTTTTTTGTGGGAATAATGTAAACTCATGTCCAAGCATAAGACTTTCATCGAATAGGTACCTATTTACTGTAGGTGAACCTTATATAAATGGAAGTACAAATACAAGAGAAAATGCTCGCGCCAGCATTAAGAAAATGTTTCACGAATAAGCTAAGTTGGCTTCCTACACTCATTGCTTTGGGCGGATTATGCCAAATATAATTATCATAAGTTAGAGCGCACACGAATGATTCCGCCAAGTGCTCTGTGTAACGTGGCCGCCCCTGGGACTAAACATTTGCTTTCATGAATACCTTACCATAACAGACGCGGCTGAGCCCGCACCGTAAAAGCAACAATGTAAATTTAATCTCAATTCTCATTGTAAATAACGTAAGTTCCACATCTTAAAGCTACAAGACTGTTTACATTTCTATCACACTTAACTTAGTGTTGTCAGTTTTATTTTACAGCATTTAAAATGTAAATAGAATCATGGCCTGTAATCAATTTGCAGTCGCACTGTGCGTTGTTGGAAATTGAATAATCTCGACACAAAAAGTTCATATTGTGTCAATTTAACTTCTAATCACTTTTTAAATACGTTAGCACCGAGACGCGCCCGATCAACGAATAAATTTGAATTCATTAACTAACTGATTCGTGCCCGCCCTGCGCTTACTATTGAAGGGGAAACAAATTGATTTTTTTCATAGAAAATTGTTTGTTGTTCTTAAATCATTGTGCGGAGTCTTTAACAATATTTCGGGTTACATAACAAATGAACAATTAATGAAATGAATTTGACAGTTGCCTATTAAGAAATAATTTAAAACTAAATCCAATTCACAATATAGAGACAACAATGCTCAATATCAAACTACCAATAATAACGGAAGAATTCATTGGACGCGCATCTAAAAATATTTAATAATCGCAAGCGAAATTCTTTGAAGCTGCATCGTTTATAGAAATCCAATTTATTATTTAAACAAAAGTGCTACGAGATGCCGCATGCCGGAGGTTTAATGCACGCATTCCTCTCTTATTAAACGGTGGAGCCGACAAAGGAATCGTTGGAGCGTCGATTGATAATTAATATTGTTTTATTATAAGCTTCGTATCTCGGAATAACACGAGCCGTTGTGCCCAAATTGTAACGCAACGGTGCATGGCTAATTCCGTAATGTTATTAAATGTTTAGATACTAATTATAACAGCCTTTGTTATAACTCCCTCTGTTGTTGTTTAAACCTATGTTTTGTTAGCGGATATGTTTTTACGGATTGGTGATATATTTCGTGTTAGCGGTGCATAGTTCACATCATTAGGGATTTCGTCTAATTTCGATAAATTTTGTTCAAAATCAAGTAATGTTGGTACTACAGTTTTAGGTATTTTGTTGCTTCCTACAAGACACTGCTCCTTTAGTAAGAATCTATTTAATTGAGGGTCCTAAACTGCCTAATATACTTTATATACTCCGATATCTTCAAACTAAACAGGCAATTTTTATAGATTCCAGGGCATTTTGTCATATAAACAAATTTTTTTTCCCAACGATCTATTAATGTTTGGATTTTGTGACATTCAACTTCATTTAAACTAAATGGAGTGAATAAAAAATAATTAATTAAAACGCAAGCCTGCCATGAGTGAACCAGAAAATTAAAAATAAGACGAAATCGGACGATAGGCACCGGCACCGTAATAAAGCAATATTATTGTCCTAATAAATTTATTTTATTTATTCGTCTATAAATTTAAATATTTGTAAGTAATATCTTAGGTTTGCGCGATCACTACACATTATAATAAAACAACTTATAACCGGATTATCGCGTCAGGAAAAACAAAAAACCAATAATACACGCGATTGATCCGGTTAAAAGTTGTTTTATTATAATTTGTAAGTAAATTGAAGTAAGCAGGTAAATAACGCAATTATTTTTTCCTTTTTAGTGCATTTTTACATAGTAGAAAGTTTTTTGGATTTATTTATTTATTTATTTCATACTTTTTAGTGTCCATGCTGCTTGTATATTACAGTTTTTTTAAATCTTACCGGCCTATATTACCCGAGAAAATACAACGAATTTAACGATACATCGAAATCAGTTCAGGAATTTAGAAGTTATGGTTGAATAAAGAAACTCACAACCTCATACATATGTCGCAGATGGATTGTAGAATCCGCTGTTTTACAAAACTGCTAGCTGATTTACAAAACAGTACTGTTTTATAAAACAGCTGAACGACGTTCAGCTGGATTGCCATTGCGATACGTTTAACAAAACAGCTACCCACCTTTAGACGTAATGCAGAATGACATATCTACAGTGGGACAGGTTTGTTTATTGTACAGGTATATTAAATGGATAGTCACCACTCAATTAAAAAAAAGATACCGTATTCTGATATGACTTTCCATGGCTGGGTCGACGGAGCCCCGCATGGCGGGGCTCCTATTTTTGTGTCTATAAGGTTAGAAAAAACCTAAACACGAATCCTCTTCAAACCTAACCTATCCGTGTCGGGATGCACGACACTCCCGAGCTTGCTTCGCTCGCTCATGGATCAATTTCGTTTATTTTCTTTCATAATCCCGATATATTGTCGACTATTATAGTGGTTTAGTAGTTACGTCATTCAAAATTATCATCTTTTTTTTATTACATAGAAAAGACTATTGTCAAGTAAAATAAAGTTAGTTTATTATTTTTAAGACATACAGAGCCATATGCGACAAAATTTCGAACTAAAATCAACAATCTGACAGTTCATTTCACAATGTTTTATATAATATCTGATCGTTGACCCGCTGCATTGATGAACGCAAAACGTTCATTCAATTCTGCGTGTTACAGTTCAGTAATTATGTAAAACCGCTAAACATTGTTCAGCTATTTTTCATAACAGTACTGTTTTGTAAATCAGCTAGCAGTTTTGTAAAACAGCTGATTCTACAATCCATCTGCGACACATACATGAACCTTATAAAACATAACACTCCTTTTTATGGGCAGTCGTGTAAAAAGAAGTATGGTCATTTGTCTTTCAATCCATAGTTCATGAAAAAAAGATGTGTTAATGAAGAGATCAAAATAAAAGAATAAAGCTAAAGATAACAGAAACCAGAGAGTCAGTACATTGTTGTCTAATAATTATTTGTAGGTACATACCTACTTATTTGTAAGTACTATTAAAATTCAGTATCGTGCATCACTGTTTTTATGTAATCATGTTGCATAATAGTATCTTTGGGTTTAGAGTAAATTTAAAATGGCGTCGGTGGGGTATCGTGTGAAAAGTCATACATTATGGATAAAGGAGAGGTCCCAGGAGTGTGGCGGGCAATCGCGGTGACTTGATAGATTAACCCCTCACTTATTAAGCACTAAGCAACCGCAACTTTAAAGTGCTTATATCCCGTTGTAATCTGTGGTCTGTAGGTACTTAAACACTCTTTGAAGTTAAGCAGTAATTGTAGCGGTTGGTCTATAGATGGGCGGCAAGTAGAAGCAAACCATCTGAGCATTTCTGTGCTTTTGAAGTGCACTTCAATCCTTCAACGGTTGTTGTCAAACGGTGGAGCCTCGACAACTCTGACAGCACAGTTATTGTATTACTGTCTTGCATTGGCTTTTATTTTTATTACAGATCAACTAAATAGGTACATTAGGTCAATATTATTGGTGTAGGATTTTTAGAGCATACCATCATGTGCCCTAAAAACTTTAAAAAAAATATCTCTACCGTACCGTGAGTGCCGATGAATCAAAACAATGAACAATGATCCTTATTTCAGAGTCAATAGAAGTCACATCACACGCCTTCTGGACATAGTAAGATTATAATCCCCTGCCTTTAGCCCAATATATTTAGGGTCGGCGCAGCATGTATATATTAAAAAGGAAGTCAATTATTGTTCAACGGTTATTACTAACTTGCATTCTTTGGGATTGCCCGACTAGTTTCGAACTCGAACGGAGCCCTTAGTCATGAGCTGAGCCCGCGGCGATAACGCGAGTCAAAGTCCAGTCCCGAAGAATGCAAGTGAGTAATAAACGTTGAACATTAATTAATATGAATGTGTCTCATGAAATGAAATGAAATGAAATGAAATGAAATGAAATTGTTTATTCTGTAAGTAGGTCTTTTTAAAACTCTTTTACATGTCATTATAATCTAGATGGCGTCGGCGTTTCCTATCTGACTACCTCTGAGAAGAAACGCCGAAACAAACTCAAAGGTCAAGGTCTCTTTTAAAGTCCAGACATCATTAAACATCCCTATGTGAGCGTAACCATGCAGGGTATCTGGAATGGCCTTTTTAAGAAAGAGCTATATCAGTTTCGAGTTGACCTGTCCTAACTGACGGCACACATGCATCAGTCATCGTGTAGCTCAACCATGTTATAGGGAGCTCAACGACCTGTCGCAAGGCGATACCAGATCAGCAGGACATTTGCGTAGGCCATATAAAAACCTCAAAACGCCAGATTTCAAATATGTATAACAATAAATAAAAAATAAAAAAATAAGAAAACTTCCTACATGATGCTCACATTCACAATTTCTGTATTATTATGAATGTCACAATAAAAAATGTCAATTAATAGAATGTCAATTGTTATGATATTACTATGTCAATTTTATCTTATTTAAATGTCAAATTTTTTCATTATACAATGTCCAAATTTTTTCAAATTACAATGTCAGGTAAAATCAAAACAATATAATTAAGCATTTTTCATATCACTCCCATGCCTTTTTATCGCTTAAACATTCCGAGATAGTGTAATACCCTTTTCGGCACAGTTTAGCTTTAATAGCTTTCTTAAATTTATTATAGGGTAAATTTCTAACGTTAATGGGCAGTTTGTTGAAAAAGCGTATACATTGACCCATGAACGAGTTGCTTATTCTGTGGAGACGAGTAGCATGTACAGCAAGGTTGTGTTTCTTCCGAGTATTTATAGTATGTACATCTGACAATTTAACAAAATTTTGAATGTTTTTGCGTACATACATTAAGTTTTCATATATATATTGCGAGGCTACAGTCAGGACATTGATCTCTATAAATTTTTCTCTGAGGGAAACTCTAGGACCCAAGTTGTAAATAGCACGAATAGCCCTCTTTTGCAAGACAAAGATGGTATTAATATCTGCAGAGTTTCCCCACAGAAGAATACCATACGACATAATACTATGGAAATAACTGATATAAACTATTCTGGCTGTATCCTCGTCAGTTAAATGTCTAATTTTTTTTACAGCATATGCTGCTGAACTAAGCCTACCTGACAATTTTTCTATGTGCGGGCCCCACTGTAATTTGCTATCAATAGTGATACCAAGAAATACAGTAGACTCAACAGGGCTCAACTCTAATCCGTTTAATAGTACATTGGTCCGAGCATATTTAACATTAGGCGTTGTAAATTTCATAAGTTTAGTTTTTTTCTCGTTAAGGAGAAGATTATTAATATTAAACCAATAGATGACTTTGGATAGTGTATTGTTTACTTCGTCATAATTAAGAAGCTGTCTTTTAATTTTGAAAATTAAAGACGTGTTATCTGCAAACAATACCATCTCGGGATTATCTTTAACATAATAAGGTAAATCATTAATATAAACGAGGAATAAAAACGGTCCTAGAATTGAACCCTGCGGAACGCCCATAGTAACAGTAGACCCAGAAGATCTCTTGCCATTCACATCGACCCTTTGAATTCGATTGTTCAGATAAGAAGTCAAAAGGTCGAGAGCTTTGTTCCTTATTCCATAATGATGTAATTTCATAATAAGTGTACTATGTTGTACGCAATCAAAAGCTTTGGACAAGTCGCAAAATATACCGAGAGCATCATGCGAATCCTCCCAGGCCTCGTAAATGCTCCTAAGCAATTCCACGCTTGCATCCGTAGTAGAACGACCCCGTGTAAAGCCAAACTGTTTTTTATGAAGCAAATTGTTTTTATTGAAATACCTTAACATTTGGGTGAAAGGCATGAAAGTTATTATACAAAAAAAATGAAGTTGTTTCTATTCCCACTAAAATCTTATATAATACGTACTTACAATAATTGAAAAGTTAATCAAACGATCGTTGAACAACTAATTGCAATTTACGTGATAAACCCGTCGACCTCGGTTGTTCAGATGAATGCCACAACACTAATTGGAGTTTTAGTATTAATTGCTACCATTTAGTCCAGAGTAACGATGGATATTTATACTTTTTCGAGGCGACTTTCCTTATAATTTCTGCTTTCGCCGAAACCTGCAGAATTATGGAGTTTATGCCTATGTATTATATTCGCTAGCACTATGTTGCTAATAAAATTAATGCTTGCAATTATTCTTTCTACTTTCTTACTTTAGCATTGGTTTTTTTTTTTGGGTAGTTCTCCCTTCACTAATGCGTGTGGAACAAGTGTATTAAGAATAATTTCACTTCTAGCCTGAGATTTTGATTATCCAATCCAATCCCTGGTGTCTGGGTTTTTGATCACGCTGGTTACGGCCATGGGTTTAAGGGCTCCGTTCGAGTTGTTGAGCATCTCCGACAAATATACGTGAGTTCATAAGTGTCATTCGTTCAGCCAAAGTCGGAAGCCTCCAGGCGGCTTGAACAACCCTAAAAGAACGTAAACACCCAAAACAAACGGCGTACGTCATATCCGCCTAAGCGTAATTTAAACGCTCGTGTCATCCGTTATCGAAATTAAGCAACGCGTCTATATCGAGCTCGATTCAAAACAGATTTAGCATACGTATGACTGATGGTGAATATGTTACTGTGAAAGTTCGAAATCCGGTACTTAAATTCTAAAATATGTCAATAAAAGATAAAATATTTTTTTTTAGCTTTTGCTTGGTGTTTTATTTGCATTGAGACGGTTTTGGGATCTCTATTGTTAAACTAATTTTCCATACAATTAAATTAAGGGTATGCGTAAATCTTACGCAATCACAAAATATTCCAGTTTTTTTTATCGATGGGGGCAAACGAGCATACGGATCACCTGATGGTAAGCGATTACCGCCGCCCATGGACACCTTTTTGGTGACCCCAGAGATGTCGCAAGTGCGTTGCCGGCCTTTTAAATGGTTTGGCCCTCCGGTACCCTCACTCACTCGGTGAAACTCAACGCAAGCGTTGTTTCACCCTGGTTTCCTGTGAGGTCGTGGCATCATTCCAGTCGAGACGGCTCATTCGTGCCGAAGCGTGGCTTCCCCACGGTGATTTTTCCGTTTGACCTTAGTAAATTGTTATACTGACAAATCTTCTGGTTTTTACGAAGTTTTTAGTTTTACAGTAACAAATATACTAACGACACAATGATGTGAGACGACCCTACAACGCCATTTTTTAAAGCAAGGGTGAAATGACGGTCACCATTAATCTCAAGCCCTTGCCCGAAATGAAACTTTGCACGGTTGAACATGCGCTGTTCTTGTCTTTTGTATGGTGTGAGAGTGAGACAGTATACGGATTTATTTACTGCTGTCGTCCAGTTGTTTAATCGTTTTGATGCGCAATTTTTAATATGGGTCCATTTTAATACTTAGCTGTAGCCTGTATTGTTTTTTATAATATTTAAACGTTTTAGTTTAATAATTGCCGTGTATCACATACGGACAGGGAAAATGTTAAATTACCGAAATGTATCCCGAACTTACAATTAAAAACCGCCTCGTTGGTCTAGTGGTCCCAAACGCGACTGCTGAGCAGGAGGTCTCGGGTTCGATTCCCAGGCCGGGCACAGTGTTATTGAGTTTTTCTGTTAAGAAATTCTCATTAGCAGCCCGGAGTTTGGAATTGTGCCCGGTTGATGGCAATAGGCTCACCACCTGGGACTTAATAACAGCATTGGTGAAATGTGGGTGTACAATTGTGTACACTTTTGCCTACCCCTTTGGGGAATACAGACGTGATGCTATGATGCTATGTAAAATTAAATACGCATAAGTTTCCCTTGATAACAGAAATTGTATAAAAAAAAATACTTGATAATTTAATTATCAACTTTTTTTTGCTTTCGTAGATCGTTATGATGACTATATAGGTAATTTTTTTATACTTATGACGCAAGATTATCAATATTTAAAGATATAAATATTATTTTGATGGCGGCCTTTAGAATTAATTAAGTCGCTAAGTTGCTAATACATAAAATTACAACACAATAATATATTAATAAGATAGGTAGGTACCTTTGCTGCCAAAGAGGCTTCATGTGTACCTCCCAAGATAAATGACCCTCAGCTTCACAGCTTGAGAGGGAAATACACGTGCATATTGAAAAGTTGATTTGAAAGGGAGATGTTATCAAAATATCGAATCGATTACAGTAATATTTTATACACAAACAATTGACGCGATGTATATTTGTTTATTATTAATTGGTATAAACCAACACATTAGGTAAAATGATTTCTCTTTAATTATTAAGTATATTTATTACTTTTCCAAGTAGGTACCGTCAAACACTTAAAATAACATTTTTATCTTATTGCGACAACTTATTCTATTTATAGCTACCTACCTGCTTTATCGATAATTCACCGCAAGATAAAGGCATAAGAAATAAAGCGTACGATAACGATACGATACCAATCTGAAAACACACAAAATACATTATACTGTCTTCTACTAAAATCGATAATCGGTTAAACAACGTAAATAAAAAAAACAGAATTGTTACTTTTAGAGTTGGCTAAACTTTTCAGAAACTTGATACAACGACTGAACGCTGAAACGTGCGATTTGACTACCTAGATCGAACACAAAAAATCGCCTAGGTAGTCAAACGAAGGGAACAACCCGCTTAGAAAACACTTACGTAAACTTAAAAAAAAAAAGTGATTTTATTACTATAATCGCTTTTGCTAATCGATTAAAGATTATTTTTTTATGCGCAAAAGAGTACATAGGCAAGTAATTATACATCCTTCTAACTTTATTCCAACAACACTGGGGTTTCAGATAGTGAGGCGCAATTTACGGTTATTTGCGAGTCGTATTTATTTGTTACACGCTTAATTATCTATCATTTCATAGAACACACATTCTTTAGGTAGTAGTTAGGTATATTTAATACCACACTTACATCAGTATTAGTTTTTTGGATAATAAACTAATTTACTTAAATATTCACAACCGCACGCTAACCACGAAATAACTTACCAACAAAACAATGCTCTATTATCCGTCTAAACATATATATTGTTCCAAGAAAACACAAGAACAATTTTATTCCATTAAGTTTTAATATAACTTTTGCCGGTGTTGCCAGTTTTAGAATACTTTATCAGGTGGCATGGCTGTCTGTGTTTCTGCTTCGCAGTTCTAGCGTCAAGTCCTGGGTTTGTTTCCAAGGTCGGGCAAGGTATTTGCAGCCCGGAGTTGGGGTTTACGACCGATTGAAGCTCACCACCTTGGGGCTTAATACAGCGTCAGTGTCGTTATACCTAGACAAAGAAAACTAAATTATATTTGAAATATTGAGTCATTTATAAATAAAGAATATTAGGAAACGTAAATTGTTTTGATTTAGAGGTTTTTCTAAGTGATTATGGCGATTTTAGAGGGTTTTGCTTTAGGGGTTAATATTTTTTTGAGTTGGTAGCCCTGGAACTTGGGCAGTTCGCCGCCTGACTAGCGACAGAGACGGCAGCGCACGGCGCTTCGGCACGCGGCCCCTCTGAAGTCTGGGGGGCCTGTGCAAGCCAACTTTAACCGGCCTGTAGAAATGTTAGGGTCCATCGATGCTTTCGACGAACAATAACCTGCTGGGGTTACGGTGAATATAGCTGCGATCTCGGGAACCCGGTAAAGGATAATGGTGGTTTGTTTGGTTTTTAGTTGGTAAGTCCATAAAGGATTCTCCACACTTAAAAAATAGTAGCCGACTTTTTTCTCTTACATAAATGCTGAAGAAATCATCAATTTCCTCAAATGTTTTGATAATAATGTTAAGTTTTTACCCTTAAGATTTTAAGTTGCAATCTTTTATTTTGCAATTGGCTTTTCTCCTAGGAGAGACAGAGGTGATTTATATTTTTTCGGTCTTTTTTAAGTTTAGTCCACAGTGTAGGTAAAACCACAACGATGAACTCCAAAGCTAGGAACCCGGCCAAGTTCATTAAACCCAATTCCGTCACATGTATGGAAAGCGATTCTATTAGTTACACAATTTTGTGGCAAGTAAATACGGCCGTAAGCAGGATTTTATTAAGCACCTCCCGGATGAATACTACAGGCGCTCTGCTAGCTAAGCTGTCCCCGAACTCTATTCACTGTTCCGAATTCTTCGTCCACATTGATATCTTATCAAGTCTGACAACCAGTCATACCACGAGATATCGTGTTACCCAGTTACTGGGTTGTGGAGGTCAGATAGGCGGTCGCTCCATGTAAAATATTGGTAAGCTGCATCCGGTTTGACTGGAAGCCGACCCCAATGTAATTGGGAAAAGGCTAGGCAGATATATCTAGATATGTTATCGTGATTTCATCGTAATCTATTCAGTCTCTATTTATTAATTGAGTGTCGAACAGATTACTGTTTTTTTTTCTAATTTAATAAATTCTCTTATTTCTTTGTTTAAAGCGTTTGATTAAAAAACTGACTCTCCATTAAATTCCTACAAAATATTCTAAGAAAATACCAACAATTTTATTCCCTGAAGTTTAGTTTCACTTCAGTCGGTGTTGCCAGTCTTAGAACACAGTTACCAGGTGGCATGGCTGTTAGATTTGCATACGCGCTTGTGATCGGGCTTAATTTATCCGTAATGGCTTCTGAACGAGCTGTGAGACTGTTCACACTGATTGCCAGACTCCCCCGGGGTTCGCGTAAACAGACGAACAAAACTTATTATTGATACGATAAATATATGGAGGACTATTGAAATTGTGTGTTATTGAAGACTTTGTTATGATATGGGCTAAAATTATAATCCTATTGGCTCGTGGCTAATCGAGTGACCATCGTTTCAAATTGAAACACTCCGTGCCTTGGAGATCAGGTTAAAGAGAAATATACCGTCGGTCCCAGTTGTCAAACAATAATCAATGGCAGTCGTTGCGGGTTGCCTGAAAGTCTGACAACCAGCCTAACCAGGAAATATCGTGTTATCCAGTGACTGGGTTGTGGAGATCAGAGAAGCAGTCGCTCCATGTTATACTGGTATAAAGCTGCAGCTGGTTAGATTGGAAGCCGAACCCTTACATAGTTGGAAAAGGCTAGACAGATTTATTTAGTAAAATCTATTGACATCAACAAACGTTGTTGCTCAGCCATTAAACAGACTGTTCGCTAGGGAACATTTCTGTAATATTGCCTCTGAGGGCTCATTTGGGAAATTGATCGTAGTACCTAAGAACTTACTTCTTTATGTTTTTCTAAGTGCAACTTTACGGAGCCAACATTTTTATCAAAACATTTGGTTTCCCCCGTGAATGCCTTAAAAGTCGTTAAACACGCAGCCGGATCTCTTTTATACAATTACAACACACTATGATCTGATGAGAAGTGGCCCATGCCATGCCGTGGGACAGTTTAGGGCAGGTTAGGGCATGTGACCTAGCTCCAATCAGTTTCTTAAGTGTTGAGATGATATAGCGTGCGAATGTCACAATCAATACACAAACAAACGTCAATTTACATGCAAGATCTCTTTTAGGGTAGGTACTCAGGAAATGTTAAACTGTAGTATTATTAAATGCTGGAGAAAGACATCAGTGCAAGGTGCACTTAGCATCGACAAAGGGATTTTCAGCGAGACGTTACTCCGCCGGGAGTTCGGGAGACAAAGTAAAATGCAAATTCTCATGTATTTCCAATTAGCGCTCTGCCCCCTTCCCCCTCTATATATAATAACTTGCTGTAATACTCATGGCACACTGGCGATTTTCGCGACGGTAAAATTATTAACAACATGTCTATTTCGATAAAAAAAATTATAAAACAACTTTTAACCAGTCATCCTGAGCTATAAAGGTGGAGTGCTCGAAACGTAGGACAAACAAAAATCAAATAATACACGCGATTTATCCGGTTAAAAGTTATTTTATAACGTGTAGTGATCGTGAAAATAATACTTGTAATTTAAATTTATAATGTTATGGTTTCGTTATTTTTAGGACACGTAAACTCTCCTCTATATCGCGCACTAGAGTTATGTTGTCGAGTTTGCAAGTGATTTTAATATGATACACACAGAACAAGCTTTAGGAAACCACGAGACCAGAAAGATGTTCTCAATGGCGTGCTAATCCATGTCCAATCCAATTAAACATCACATAGGTTGTTTAAACTTTGATACTAGGTTGATCATTAACTATATTTATGTAGAAATCTGTTTCGCGCAAAACTAGAAGCCGATACTGGTGTCTAAATAAATTTCTATTCGATGCATAAAATTATGTCTTAAATGCTTTTAAATGTAAATTTTCGCACACAGGGCAATCGTGTAGTTGCGACAAGTCTACGATCTTTGTCGTTTCCCCAGGGTGTATACAGTTTTATAAATAAAACATTTTGATCCTTTCAAGGAGACACGGAGTCTGCTGAGACACACTTAAGTAGTTAGACGCCCATGTAGGAAATACAAACAATTAAGTACCTACATATGTCTAGCAAACTAGTATTATTCACAAGGAGCAAATTAATTAACGTGTTTTAAGTCTATGAAAGCTCGAGCAGACTTTCTAGAGACTTTTAGAGAGTAATATAATTAAAGACGTTAACGCAATTTAAATTGCCATTTTAATTTAATTAGTATTTAAACATTCTACGTTGAAGTTAAGTCCATTTTTTTTATGTAAAACTGGTAATGGAACAAAATGCAACAGATATTAGTCGCAACACTATTTCATCTAAGTTTTAATTACCTTCACTGAACGTACCAAGTCCAAAATCGATTAAATATGTCTCCCAACTCAATCAAGTAGTTGAAGAGGTCGAGACGCAACTCGAACTTTGCACTTTATAGCGACTTTACATCGAGAAATAAGAAGGCCTGGACCACTTTATTCTTTCATTTAAATGTATGGGATATCAAACATTTTGATACCATAAAATTTAATAGGTATCTACGTTGTTACGTTTGTTTATTATGGATAATAATAAAATAAAGATGCTAAGACCCTACATAACCGTGAGGTTAACTGTCTCAGAGGTTATTTCCTCCGCACCGAGGTGGGTATGCATCGAGATGTGGTCAGTGTAGATAAAGGACTCACTCCGCTCTCCTTGGCGAAAGAGAACTGGCAGAATCTTGTAGCACTCAGTACCAATGACCGCAAAGATGTATGGCAAAGCAAGGAGCTCCACGGGCGTTTTTACCGGGCCCTTCATGGGCACGATGTAGATACCCTTGCGTCCGTGGCCTGGCTACGTTTCGGTGATCTTTTCGGGGAAACCGAAGGTTTTGTTTGTGCAATTATGGATGAAGTTATCATGACGAATAATTACCGGAAGTATATTGTGAAGGATGGTACGGTTGACATGTGTCGGGCATGCCACCGTCCGGGGGAATCCATCCGACACATTATCTCCGGTTGTTCTCGTCTTGCTAATGGCGGGTACTTGCACAGGCATAACCTTGTAGCCAGGATTATACACCAGCAACTTGCTCTGAAATACAGACTTGTGGACCCAGAAGTACCGTACTACAAATATGTGCCCGACCCAGTTCTCGAAAATGGTAGTGTCACATTGTACTGAGATCGATCTATCATCACTGACAGAACTATTGTTGCCAATAAGCCTGATATAGTGGTGATAGATCGATCAGAGCGTCGCACAATGACTATTGATATCACTATCCCTCATGACGAGAACCTCGTGAAAGCCGAGAAAGATAAAGAATTCAAATATCTTGACTTAGCACACGAGGTTGTCGATATGTGGGATGTTGACTCAGCAATCATTGTGCCGATACTGGTCTCAGCCAATGGGTTAATACCCAAGAGCCTCGACAAACATCTTAGGAGGCTCTCGTTAGGCAGCTGGGTCAAGAGCTTGATGCAGAGAGCAGTACTCCTTGACACGGCACGAATTGTCAGGAGGTTTCTCTCGATGGAGCCCTAACCACAGGTGGCTTGGACCCTGTTCCCGATACCGGTGACATACTGTTTTTTATATTTTTAAATATATATTGCATTTTTTACTTGTTTGTTTTAATTTTTTAACATGTATTTAAAATTATATTGAATATGTATTTTAAGACAAATAAAGAAAATAAAGTTAATTGTCACTACAGACACACGAGATTTATTTTAGGATTTAGGAAATCACTATCAGATTCCTGTCTGCTCATCGTGCTATACTAAGAAAAGTCGAAACTGTAATGATAATCAACCTATCGCCAAACCTAAAAACAAATTTAATAAATTTACATACTAGGAAAACGAAGGTAAGGGCTTGGGGCTAAGTAACAGCCGCACAGATCGATCGAACGAGGTTAAGCTGCGCTTGCTGCAGTCGGTCTGTGGATGGATGACCATCATTTCATATCGAGACTCCTCCGTGCCTTGGCGAGCACGTTAAACCTTCGGTCCAGGTTGTCAAATTAAGATCTAAGACAGTAGGGTAGCCAGAAGCCTGAAAGTCTGACAACCAGTCACACCACCATATATCTTGTTACCCAGTAACTGGGTTGTGGAGGTCAGATAGGCAGTAGCTCCATGTGAAATAAGTACAGGTATTAAGCTGCATCTGGTTTGAATAGAAGCCGACCCCAATGTAATTGGGAAAAGGCTAGGCAAAAGTCTGAAAAGGCTGAAGTTTCAGTACCACCAGTAAGAAAACGACTCACTTATTTAGTGTTCGGAAAATACGGAGGAATTATTTTCATGAACTCGCATAGTATAGGACCATAAGAGTATTCTGTATTACCCATATTAATCAAATGATACCTGTGAGTCATCGGGCAGGTGAGTTTTTATTTAAAATATGTCGATACTTAGGTGGGTAATCAAACCTGAAGGCAAGTGGTCACAGTTACATAAATAATATTAAGAGGATATAATCTCAATTTTTTAAGTGATGGAAAAGGGAAGAAAGCTTACCTCATTTTTACAGTACATACATACAGAAACTCACGCCTTTGCCTTGTTCCCATAGGGTAGGCAGAAATTACAGAATGCCACCTACTACGATCGCTACTGTATACTCGTTCACATTCATTCATACATGCGCACCGGTTGCGAGTACTACGCACCTGATCATTTTGGAGGACATCTCCAAGGTTACCGTATGTCCTTCGAGGGCGTTTTGAGTATGGCTATAAGAGTAGAGGAAGATCGAGGAAGCGATGGGATGGCATGCTGCGCCGACCCCAAATAAATTGGGATAAGGGTAGGGGGATGATGATTATGTCCTTCTAGGGCATTTCGACTTATATCTGCGTTGTAGAGAGATACCATTTGTTAATCGCATTTCGCCTTTATTTATGAATTAAACCTTCTGCGGAACCATTTGCACTAAAATTTTGTTTACAATATGTTTCGCTACAGTCACGCCCATTAAAATGTACGGAGAAGACGACACTCCAATTTAATATCTCGTTATTACGAAGACGTGTTTTGCTAAGAGAAAAATTGGCATTCCATAAATTATGAGAAACTGCAAGAGCATTGCAGACAGGCAGCTTTGTGCTAATTAGAATGGGGAGAGTGGCTCGCCTTTTAACTTACATTGACAATTTATATATTAAAATTTATAGTTAAAAATTTATAGGGAAGTTTGTATTCGATTTAAGCGTTTCTGTTTGTGTTGGCAGGCGAGTAAAAGTTTGACTGAATTTAATTTAGGACGGTGGATGAGTATCTGCAGTACCTAGGTACCTATTGTAAAATATAGATTAAAATATGGCTGAAATGCAAAAGAGAAAGGTAGCCTGGTTATTTGGCAGTCTGAAGTACCTGTTCCCCCATTAAAAACGATATTTACCCGCAATTAGGTAGGTAATTTTTTTTTTTTTTTTGGAATATCTACCATGGTTTCAATGCCAGACTCCTACCGGCTAAAACTACGCATGGTTTTCTACTCGGATATATTACCACTTTCTAATACCTAAGTCTAGTGGCCCCAGCGCGACTGCTGAGCATGAGGTCTCGAGTTCGATTCCCGGGTCGGGCAGTGTTATTGAGTTTTCTGATAGAAAATTCTCAGTAGCAGCCCAGAGTTTGGAATTGTGCCCGGTAGATGGCAATAGGCACACAACCTATTACATGGGACTTAATAACAGCATTGGTGAAATGTGGGTGTACAACTGTGTACACGTCTGCTTACCCCTTCGGGGAATACAGGCGTGATGCTTTGTTATGCTTTAATAAATTTCACTAGTCTTTAGAGTCTTTAAAAGTCTCAAATCAAGTCCTTTTATAACACGGAAAAAGCCATGCCGTGGAGCGACCTAGTCATGTTTCCGGTCGTAGTCCGGTGCAACCGTTGTGGGCATGTTGTTGGAGACGGGTCTGGGCAGTAGCATCATATCCCCCAAAAAAAAAGAGTTTAGTAAAGTTCACTATGCATGCATTAATGCTTTTCGAAGATTTAACTGTATTTATTAAGGTAATTGAATCTGTACGACATTGTGTTAACTACAACATTTTGTCGTGTCGGTTGGGTCAACTGTAGAGGGACTGAATAGATAACAATGATGTCACCAAAAGATGTATTAAAATGTGGAAGAAGAATTCGCGGTAGTAAGCAGAGGTCGAAATTGGTTAGCTTATCCGGGAGGCGTAGGTTTGAATCCTGCTCACGACAGTATTTTTATTTCAACAAAGTAATAATAACTTTAGAGTTCGCTATGCATGCCTTAATGCTTTTCGAAGATTTATCTGTATCAAATAATAAATTAGTAATGTTTGTTTTTGTTGAATCTATTAATACTTTGTCTAATAATACTGTCTTCTAAAGTCTTTTTCTTGTACATAGTTAAGTAGTTTAATCAATGTATTTAAGGTTTTATTTGTGTATATGTATGTTGTAATTTCTCTTAAATAACAGTTCTGAAACAACTATCCTTAATAGACGATTTTCATAAAAATAACATGAAATAGGTATGAATAAATTACTAGTTTACAAAATAAACAGAAAGCGGCATGTTAATCGATCAAAGTTTATTATCAGCTTTGACAATAATTTACATGTGAACAATTTTATTTTATAGTGCTTACCGAATTTGCAATCTTGGAACCTTTAATCATGATACCTACATCCAAATAAACTGCGCGTTTGCTGTAACAGTTAACCAAGATAATCAGGATTTTTTATATTCTTGGAATGGATACCAAAAGCGTAGGGACGTAAAATAAGTCCACGTAATCGAAACAGATTTTTGGGCAAATAAGTTTTATTTCGGCCGAGATTGGAATGTATACAGCGAAGGTTTGCGCACGAGGAATACCAGCGCATCTCAGCCAGCACGCACCCATGACTCTCCACAACATTCCAACTATTTCTCCATCCACTCAAATATAAACCTCGAATAAAATATATTATTTCGGCAGACACGAGTCGCCGGACAAAACACTTAACCTGATTGACCCTCCGTTGGTATTTTTATTGCATCTGACTCTCCGGTGTTTTGGCCTCTCGAGGACACTTATGCGAACAATGTCTCCTTTAAATAGAGAATTTTCATCATAAAACGTTTTCAGTGTTTTATAGGAACGCAAACATAGAAATCTATCTCTATTATTACCGACATTGCATACAAAGGGCTAAATCGGACATTGCTCTCCGGCCACCTATTGTGTCAACTGGATGGTAGGACCCGTCTGTAGAGGCTTTGTCATTTTCATTCCATCATTCATAAAGACATAGCGTTGCGGACCGCCGGCCGCTCATAGACTAAATTGCTACCTCGATGAATAAATGGACCCTTTTGACAACAGGCTATATCTAGGTATGGCGTTGCTATAACTGTTTCTAATCTAGCATGAGTTTTAATTACATTTGGTACTCTGTATACCCGGGAATTCATAAAGGCAATCTCAATTTCCATTCAAAATATGCACACATTTGTACGCATCCAATATTCATATCAGTCTAATTTCTACGTGTACACAGATTGAAACAATAAATTGTATTGTAACAGCAACATGTGGGCGACACTCCCTATGCTAGAGTCGGCACCATCTCGACCCCCGCCACACATTACGTCGAAATTAAGACAGCTTGCGATGCCAATATGCAAATATCACCGTTGACTTCCCCACCGTATGCGCATTACATTCAGAACAATATTGTATACAGACTTTACAAAAATTGCACCAGGGAAATTCTGCAGTACAAAACTGTTTTTCCTGAAACCCTTTGAGCATTAAAAAGTACGAATGAATTTCACCGAATCACCAATTTATTTAGTGAATGTAACTATTGCGTCTTTACCTCAAAAGCTCGGTATCCCTTTGAATTATTTATATAGGATAGGTACGTAAATAAAAGGGAGTTTGCATTTCCGCACCGTATTTGTTGCTCGTTTGTTCAAACAAACAGTGGAATCCCTGAGTTCCTATCCATCTGTGATAAAATATCACAAGGCAGTCGGTACGCATTCTTTCAATTCCGGGCGCGAGTCACCGGCTCGGAAAACATCTTTTGTGTTTAACGATACCACCCAATCTGCTCTACATGCAACCGAAAAATGTGAAAACATCTCGGGTAAAGTTTCCTCACAACAACTATTATTAGTAATAGTGATAACATAACGTGTAATGGAATAGCTCCATGATCAAGTATCTCCTTTATAAAGTTTTAATAAAAATCAACTCCTTTGAGATTTCGCTCGGTGGAGAGCGCACCGTAGCAATTTTCCAATACAGCCATCAGAAGTGTAGAACATCCTAGAGGTAGTCATCTTACAAGCAGAATTGATACTTCAGACACGCCGTGAAGCGCTATTCTGTTGAAAGCTTTTATATTATATTATCTGAGACCTTTCAACACGTGGTTGAAACGTCTGTCGTTGCGATCTATGGATTTCGATTCTCGCCTCTCCTGGGTATAGGGTAAAGTGTTCACTGCAGCGAAGCACGTGTCGCAAAACACGAGTTTAAATACATTTATAAAAAGGTACTACACACGCGATGCACACAAGTAAAAATAAACAGATTCAATTGATTGTACCTATATATTGTTGGTTTTATTTACATGTAATGCTGTTGCAATTGGCTTTTACCTCGAAGACATGAATGTATTATTCAGTTTATTTTCGAACTTTATAATGCATATGTGGTCTTTCTGAACCAATAGTACCGAAGATAAAAATCTATTTATTGCTGCGTCCCTAGTGTATACCAAATTTCAAATTCATCCTACGATCGTATTAGTTATAAAAAAACAAGCAGACTGCTTACAATACTTTATGTGAGATTAGGATAGCGTATTAGTGTGCACGCTCAAGAGCATCACTTTCTTGCAAATTGCTAGCGGCTCAGACGGCAGGGTTCCGCTTAGCGATCTCTCGCGCCTGATATAAATCCACATTATGCAAGTTACGTCGTTTTGGTTCACTGCCAGCCGACTGGGACGCTGTAAATACGTAGGTACATAGCATACGTTAATTATGGCGGGTTTTGTATAGAGTTAGGTTGAAAATAAATAAAGATGTTTCTTTATAAATAATGTTGTTCTACGGCTTTCTACAAAAATTCATGAAGTCTGTTCCATTAAGTCAATCGATCTGCCTAGCCTTTTTCCAACTACGTTGGGTTCGGCTTCCAGTCTAACCGGATGCAGGTTAATACCGGTATTTTAGATGGAGCGACTGCCGATATGACCTCTACAATCCAGTTATTGGGAAACACGATATCTCGTTGTAAGACTGGCTGTCAAGACTTTCAGGCTTCTGATTACCCGTAACGGCCGGCTCCCATAGATTTTCATTTGACAACCGGTACCGACAGTTCGACGTGATCTTCGAGGCACGGAAAGTCTCGATATTAGACCGACCGCAGCAAACACAGCTTAACCTCGATCTGTTACTTAGCCACAAGCCCTTCTGCTGTTCCATTTTAAGTATCATCACCAAATATGCTAAGCCAATAACCTGCCTAAATTTAATCATTTGTTTTTGCGTCTAACTCCAATTTCTGAATTTAATATTTAAGTATATACAGTGCGAACTCATGTTATAAAGTTTACAAAGGTTTTGTGATATGCTGTTAAAAATCATCTTTGATCAACATACATAAGGTAATATATTATACCTATCGCCAGCAGCTAAGTACCTTGCTATCTAGCTGTATATCACTCCTGACGTACAATCCTCTTGCTCTCTAAGGTAAGAGGCAATCAAAACCAGTTGACCGGACCCAAGACCCAACTATAGCACTAAGTTTACAAACCGCTTGTTCTGTTTCTTGGGGGGTTATCTATATAATAAAATTAACAAAGATCTTCAAATCTACACGCTCACAAAGTACAGGTGTAATGATGCTTTAACTGATTGGCTTATGACTCTGGACTACGAAGGTACCGAAAATTTGTTAATAATACAAAACTAAATCTTCCTTATGCATCTCAATGTAAGCTCACACATAAACACACACACTCTCAATTCCATTTAATTTAATTATGTAATATTTAATATTGTGGTGAGAAATAAATAAATATTGTATTGTATTGTATATCTGTCAATAAATGAATCATTGAAATCAAGGGCACTCCTAGCATTGTTTAAAACCAGCCGTTCAGTCGATGGGTGCGTAATAGTCGAGAAGTGAGCGATAAGCACGCACTACTGATAACTTGGATACAACACTACTTTGTCACTAAGTAATGTGTTATGTAAATAAACAATTTCTAACAATAGGAAACTAATGTAATTAACTAACAAGGGAACAGTTATAACAGCTATTGGTACGATAAATAAATATAACTTGGATGTTTGTAAGAATGCAAGATCAGCGGTGCGAGCATAGTTCTTTTTGTCGACACATAGGTATAGTTGATAAAACGATAAAATTAAATTTATAATTTTTATCGACTCGATAAATTTGTCGACTGTTTTGTTCACCGAGTCTGGATAGGTACTCGTAAGTAACACACATCAAAAAAAGTTTGCGCTTACTTGGAAAATCTGAGAATAAGTACCTATTTATTTAACTTGACTTGTATAACTCCATTATATTTAAAAATACAAAATAATATTAATTTATTTTTTAGTTCAATTTAACTATATAATATCCTATAAGTTTCCCAAGTGAACGAAAACTTTTATCGCGAACAGACAGACAGACGCGGCAGAGGATTTTGTTTTATAAAATGTAGTGATGAAGTATTTAATTGTAATACGTTTCTATAGGTTAACCTCAGCTAAGTTTGGTTCCTAAGGCTTATTAATTAGGTTTCAATTTAATACCTATAACTTAGATTTTTCTGTAGAGCTAGAAAGGTTCTGAAAAAGCGGGTGTTTTAATATTGTGTAAACCTATTTCTGTCGAGTTTGATTGCAGTATTCTAAATTATAAGTTCGAATGAGTGAATTCTTTGAGTAATTAATAAAGGTAAGAGTCGACTCCATTGTGAAGCTCGTAAGATTCGTACCTGTACCGGACGGGCGGTCTATCGAATACTAGAAACGAGCCGCTGACGTCCTGTACCTATAGGTTCGGTTCGACGTATGCTGAAACCTTGTATTTCTTCAGGGACTATGAAGACTATAACACTATCGAGGTCACCGGGAGAATAATTCCATGAAATAAAACACCGACTTGCACTATCACTATAAAGCTTGAGGTTTCTGCTTACTCCATTGAAGATGGCGAGGCTTGAATATATGGTAGTTTTTTGAGCTACGAAGAAAATACATGCGCATTTGCTTAAGTACGACGAATCTTTACCGTAACGAGACCCGCAAAAACCTCGCACTATCTATTCTTTATTTACTTAATAAAAACTATATAAAGGCTATATACTTCTAAACTATGACTATATATATAGCTATCTATATACCAATAGATAGGTGCTGACAAGACCTATCTATTGACGTATGTGTCAACCATCTCGCCCTCATACTTGGGCACCCAGCACAGAATACATTTATCAACATACTCATTTTCAAAAATCGGGGTTGTTTTTCTACGTTAATGTGTCTAAACCATAAGGGTTGAAGCTATAAAACAATCAGCACCCCCTAGACGAGTATGCCGGCTACAAATGAAACAACATTCCGAATAGTTTTTATTGCATATAACCATAGTTATGTACATATTAAGATTACAAAATTATGTATGAATTCTCAATAAAATATTTCATCAACATCTTTGTTTACATTCACGCTATGGCTTATGGAACATGGCTGCTACATTTAAAAACATTAAAAATACCTTAATTATTGGCATATGAACACGAATATAAGTGTCTTAATATAAATCTAGGCATCAGAATACAAATCTTAGTGTTTTAATACAAATCTAGACATTCTACAAGCACTAAATTACTATTTAGTATGAATATCACTGTTATTGTCTCTAAATTGTTCTATAATAACGTAATAATTTCACACACGCGAATTTACTGTCTTTCTGGATAATAACGGCACTGATTCTATGTAAACACAGGGCTATCTAAAAACGGGAATAGCAGGGCTGTCGCGAACATCTCTCCCGCCGTGCAGCAGAGCGTTGACCCGGTGTGGAGCGATGCTGCAGATGAGCCGGTGAGCGCACTACTTCGGTAGCGGCACCAACTTCTTGGTCGGACGTCTCAGGATCCCTGCTGCTGTGCGCACGTCGACGGTTCGTATCTGACCGTCGGCGCCTGGATATACGGCGGTCACTCTACCTCGCGGCCATGTATTGCGAGGGAGTTGACCGTCGGCGATGAGGACTGGGTCGCCGACCTCGAAGCGGGGCCCTCTGCCGTGGGGCTCCCGCCGGTACTGCAGCTCGGGTAGGTACTCTCGCACCCACCGGCGCCAGAACATGTCGGCTAGGATTTGTGTTCGCCGCCAGTGTTTTCTGCTGTCTATGTCGGACTCGTCGAACTCGCCGAGCGATGGTAGTCGCGCTGAGCCCCCGAATAATATGTGATTCGGGGTGATGGCCTCGTCGTCCTCTGCGTTCACGGAGACATGTGTGAGCGGTCGACTGTTGACTGTGTATTCGACCTCACACATTAATGTTGTCAGGACTTCTTCCTGCGGGTGCTTATCGTGAAGAACCGTATAGAGGGCGGTTTTCACGCATCTCACGAGTCGCTCCCACGCGCCTCCCATGAAGGGCGCTGAAGGAGTGATGAAGCGCCACACGATGCCGCGGCGATTGGCCTCTTGTGACACGGCCTCTCGCATCTCTTTGTCGGCGCCGTGCATGTTGGTCCCGTTGTCGGAGTGTATTTCTGTAGGGCAGCCTCGGCGCGCCGCGAATCTGCGCAACGCTAGTATGGCAGAGTCGGCGCTGAGGTTGGCGGCGACTTCAAGGTGCACCGCTCTGGAACTGAGACATGTAAATAATGCAACATACCGCTTGTGATGCTGTCTTCCCACGGTGACTGAGAGCGGCCCGAAATAATCGAGGCCCGTGTAGGTGAAAGGCCTCTGGTGGTGAGCGAGGCGTGTCTTCGGGTGGTCCCCTGTTGCGGGCTCCGGCGGACGCGCTTTATTTATGCGACACTGTAGACATTCATAAATGACTTTCCTTACTGTGGGTCGCAAGCGCAATATGCAGTAGTGTTGACGCACTTCGTTGATCACTAACTCGGTACCGGCGTGATGTAGGCTTCTGTGAGTCCAATCTATGTATAATTGGGCGATGCGGTGATCGCCGTCTAATATCGGCGGCCTTTTCGTGGTCTCTGGCACCCCTTCTGTTGCTGCTATACGGCTGCGCAGAGTTATCACGCTGTTGTTCAACTCGACGGGTAGCATTCGCAGGCGGCTGTCTATGGCGACACCTTTCCCGCGCCGGAGCTCTTGGAGGTCGGCGCCGAAGGAGTCCCCTTGTACCGCCTTCACGAGGAGGTGCTCGGCGTCGCGGGTGTGTTCCGCTGTGAGAAGCACGAAGTTCCGGGAGCCGGCGCTAGGGTGAGGTGTGGCGCTCCCCGACGTGTTGATCTTCGCCTTCTTCTTCATGCGACGCCAATCTGGATCCTTTTCAGGGTTCTTCTTAGTCCTTTTATATAAGACTTGAGCCTCGGGTTTTCGACACAAGGCTATAAACTGTATAACTCTAGCGGTAGCTCGCAAGAGTCGCTCCCATTTTGAAAATCTAAATGGGTCCGGAATAATTTCTGTAATTTTCGGCGTCCGACACTGTACTGTTACTGTTACTGTTCGCTCCTCCCCTGTCGCCTCTGCTATTTTGAATGTTGATTTTTCTATAGGCCAAGTTGAAGGATGCGCGTACAAAAACGATGGTCCGACGTACCACTCGTGCGCCGAGTTAAAATTTGCGGGCACGTCGCGGGTCGCGGCGTCTGCTATGTTCATTTTCGTAGGCACCCAGCGCCAATCTTCAACTTTACTGTTTTCTTCTATTGCGGCCAGGCGATGCGCGACAAAGGGCTTGTACGTTCGTGACCCTTTTCTGAGTCATGTCAACACTGTTTTACTATCGGTCCAGTATACTGTGGCCTCCGGCTTGACTCGGTGCTCTTCTATTACGGCTGCTGCGACGCGGCTTCCCATTACTGCAGCTTGTAGTTCGAGGCGCGGAATAGACGTGATTTTCAGAGGCGCCACTCTAGCCCTCGCCATGACGAGCGTCACGTTCACTCCTCCGTCTGTAGTGGTAGTGCGCCAATACACCGCTGTCGCGTAGGCTGTCTCGCTAGCGTCTGTGAAGACGTGAACCTGTAGCGAGTCTGCGTCACTGAATCCCGGGTAGCTCCTCGGGATACTAACCGTTTTCAAATTTTCTAGATGCCGAATCCACGACGACCATTGTGCCGATAGATCCGTGCTGAGCTGCTGATCCCAGTCCGTACCGAGCCGCCATGCTTCCTGTAATATCTGTTTGGCTCTAACTGTAACAGGCGACGCTAGGCCGAGAGGGTCGTATAACGACATAACTATTTTCAATGCCTCTCTCTTGGTCGGCGCCTCTTTTCTAATGAGGTCATCAGGGAGCCGAGCGAGCTTTAAATTAAAACTCAACTCGTCTGTACTCGGCTTCCATATTAAACCGAGGATTTTTTCTTCAAATCCTTTACTCGCGAGACTGACTGTTTCTGTTTGACGCTGTCCCGGCTCTAAATTTTCTATAATTTCTGTAGAATTCGAGATCCATTTTCCTATGTTGAATCTCGCCTTTCTGTGTATTTCACGTACCGACTTAGCTATGCGTGTAGCCTCTTCTACTGTTGTGAAACTATCTAGATAGTCATCCATATAATGATTCTCTATGATAGCCGCTACCGCCTCCGGGTACTCTGTACTATACCGCTTCGCGTTCCAATTCTTAGCGAAGATGGCTGTGCAAGGTGAACTTGCGGCGCCGAATATTATCGACGTCATACGGTATTCTTCAGGGGCGCCCTCCCGCCGGTCTCCTCGCCACAGGTAGCGCAGGGCGTCTCTGTCCTCCTGTCTCACTTTCACCTGCATAAACATCTCCGCTATGTCACCGGATACTGCGATGCGGTGACGTCGGAAACGCATCATCACGCCCGGCAGCGACTGTAATAAATCCGGCCCTGTAAGGAGGTAATCATTTAATGACATACCTTTTGATTTCGCTGCTGCGTCGTGAACTATACGGAATTTTTCAGGCTTCATTGGATTGAAGACATCGAAGTGAGGCAGGTACCATGTCCTTCCCGAGTCGCCTATATTGAGAGCTTTTTCTGCATACCCTTTTTGAATAAGGGATTCTATCTGTTCTGTATATCTATCTCTCAAAGCGGGCTTGCGATCGAGTTTTTTCTCTATAGAGACGAGCCTTTTGAAAGCTGTCTCATAACTGTCCGGCATCTGTATATTTTCTGTTTTCCAGAGAAGTGCTGTCTCTATGTGTCCATTTTCTAATTGTCTAATATTTTTCTGTAGGTTGTCTTCAGCTTGCTTCTCCGGGTCTGTATTCGGACGCTGCGGGTTAATCACCAGCGACTCGAGTGCGAAATATTTCTTCAACTGCGCCTCTATATTTTCTGTTTCGGATGACAGCTGATTGACAGAGTGTACGCCGCGGCCTAGCGCTCTAGCGTGCGCGCCGTGCAGCACCCACCCCAGTGTGGTCAGTGATGCGACCGGTTGATGACGCGGGCCTCTTCTGATGACACTTGCGACAAGGAGATGCCAGTTATCCTGACCTATCAACACCCTAGGCGTAGCGGTGTTGTACGTGAGCTTCTCCTCGATTCCTCGCAAGTGTTTGCACTCTGCCAGGTCTCCTTCACTGACTCTCTGCGGCGATAGGTGCAGAGCAGGAACGGTGCGCGCGTATAAAGGCACTTGTTTACCTTCAGCGTTCTTGAGCGTTGCGTTCACTCGTCTCGAATTTGACATCTCTAGCGACGTGTTTCCTATAGCGCGTATCGTGAAAGGGTCCGGCTTACCTTCAGCGCCTATTTGCACAGCGATATCTTCATCTATGAGGGAGATCGTTGATCCGTCGTCGAGTAACGCGAAGGTTGACACCTCTCCCGCCGGTCCGACTATCTGCACAGGAACTATCTTGAGGTAGGCTTGCGACTTCGCACGCAGAGTTGAACTTGCGACTGTCTCTTGTTTCTCTGCGCTCGCTTCTTCAACCTTACCTTTTCTCACGTAGTGCAGTAGCCGGTTGTGAGTGGCGGTGCATCCCTCTACGTCGCACTTCCTCGGCTTGCACGCATGCCCTTGATAGCGTGCGCGCAAGCAGCGGAAGCACAGACCGTGCTTCTTTGCGAGCTCCCATCTTTTATCAGCATCGGCGGCCTGAAACTGTTTACATTCAGAGGCGTAGTGTCCCTCCTTCTCGCATATTCTGCATCGCGAAGCACGAGTGTCAGCAGTAGCACTCTTACCTGTAACGGTGTGCGTTCTCTGTACGATGCGTCGACTCGGCTGGGCCTCAGTGATATTCTCGGCCGGTGCGAACGCGCTGCAAAAGTGTGCGTACTCTGTGACAAAATCGCTAAAGTGACTGAGGTCCGGCATCGAATTATACTTCTCTGTGTATGTCCGGTACCACTGTGCACGCAGAGAGTTCGGCAGCTTCTCTGTCAGCAGACGCAGCAGCTCCGCGTTGATGAGGTAATGCTCCTTCTTTAACGCCTGAAGCGTCACTACGCCGCATCTTACCTTACTCGCAAACGTGCAGATGTCTTTGGGTGCTTCGGTGCACCGAGGCAGAGTCCGCAGCTTGTCCGTCTCCGCCTGAGCGATGGAGTCCGGCCTGCCGAATTGAAGTTCCAACTCCCTCATGATGTCATCAGGTCGCGCGTTACCTATAAATTCTGAACTTACGGTATCCAGTGCCCGTCCTTGAAGGCTCCTCCTGAGTCTCGCTGTATTTTCTATGTTGTTGAAGTATCTCTTCGTGGCGTCGTAGATGGCACGAAACGACAACCACTCTGTATGTGCGCCGTTGAAATTTGGTAAAGTCATGATGACTTTCGAAGCCGCCGGATGGTGCGACGCATACGATGTATCCAGTGGCTTCCTGTCCGCTAATGCGGCTATGGCGGATGTGAGTTCGCTGATGAACGGCTTCAACGAATCACTTCCCTGTTGATGGGCCCCCTTCTGTTGTGAAGGATCTGCATCTTCTTTACTATGTTTGACACGCTGTGTGTCACTATGTTCCCCGCGAACGCCCTCCACGGGGGAGGCGGGGGGTGCAGCCAAGTCGGTGTTTCTCCCGGTGACTGCTTCTATAACCTCGAGGTCTGGCTGTGGTTCCGGGGCCTCTTCCAACCACGAACGCACGTAGTCGGCCTTCGACTGTCCATCTTGATCGTAGTCGTCAGAGTCCGCTTCCTCTTCGGCCTTCTGTAATGCTATCTGTGCTAACTGTAACTGTATTTTCAATAATTCCTCGCGCGCCTTCAACACTTTTCTATTGGAGCGGGTCGTAGTCTCCGATCGGCCGCTGCGCCCCTTGCCTGTCCTCTCCTTCTGTCCCTCCTCTGTTGTACGAGGGGTTGCGCGTGCATATGTCCTATCGGAGGGGCGCAGTGTCCGATCCGAGTTACCTTCCGGTTGGTAAGTTCCTTTTCTATCACTCTGCGCGCCCTGTTTCGCTGAAGACGGCGACGTCCCCCTCGCGGTATGCGGGGGGGGCGGCGGCGGCGGCGGCGGATCGGTGCTGGTCGTCGATGGTGAACGCGGTGGCAGCTCATGTCGGACCGTGGATGTACTCGGGGGACCCGCGTCCACTATCCACGACTCCGGCGCCTTTCCTTTCGATCGCGTAATCGGCATCTTCAGTTTTCAGGAACTAATCTTCAGGTGTTGGTTTCAGTTGGTCGCTATATCCGGCTATCGAAGGACCAGCAAATGTACCGGACGGGCGGTCTATCGAATACTAGAAACGAGCCGCTGACGTCCTGTACCTATAGGTTCGGTTCGACGTATGCTGAAACCTTGTATTTCTTCAGGGACTATGAAGACTATAACACTATCGAGGTCACCGGGAGAATAATTCCATGAAATAAAACACCGACTTGCACTATCACTATAAAGCTTGAGGTTTCTGCTTACTCCATTGAAGATGGCGAGGCTTGAATATATGGTAGTTTTTTGAGCTACGAAGAAAATACATGCGCATTTGCTTAAGTACGACGAATCTTTACCGTAACGAGACCCGCAAAAACCTCGCACTATCTATTCTTTATTTACTTAATAAAAACTATATAAAGGCTATATACTTCTAAACTATGACTATATATATAGCTATCTATATACCAATAGATAGGTGCTGACAAGACCTATCTATTGACGTATGTGTCAACCATCTCGCCCTCATACTTGGGCACCCAGCACAGAATACATTTATCAACATACTCATTTTCAAAAATCGGGGTTGTTTTTCTACGTTAATGTGTCTAAACCATAAGGGTTGAAGCTATAAAACAATCAGCACCCCCTAGACGAGTATGCCGGCTACAAATGAAACAACATTCCGAATAGTTTTTATTGCATATAACCATAGTTATGTACATATTAAGATTACAAAATTATGTATGAATTCTCAATAAAATATTTCATCAACATCTTTGTTTACATTCACGCTATGGCTTATGGAACATGGCTGCTACATTTAAAAACATTAAAAATACCTTAATTATTGGCATATGAACACGAATATAAGTGTCTTAATATAAATCTAGGCATCAGAATACAAATCTTAGTGTTTTAATACAAATCTAGACATTCTACAAGCACTAAATTACTATTTAGTATGAATATCACTGTTATTGTCTCTAAATTGTTCTATAATAACGTAATAATTTCACACACGCGAATTTACTGTCTTTCTGGATAATAACGGCACTGATTCTATGTAAACACAGGGCTATCTAAAAACGGGAATAGCAGGGCTGTCGCGAACAGTACCAATACCTTCATAATTTTAACCTTTCCATCAGCATATGTATTTATGACGACCGGTTCATAAATCTATATAACAAATTGTTTGTGTTATCTTAACCGCGAGATGATCTTTATTTACAACCATACAAACAAAATACATTCGAAAGTTATTTCATATCATTAAATAGGATCACGCCTGTATACCCGAAGGTAGGTTTGCCAGGTCTTAATTTAATACCGAAAACGGACGGACCAGCCGGCTTAGCCGGATATTTTGGTAAAATGGCGCGACTCCACTAATTTTTTAGTCTTAGTAGGTATAACACACCAATTTTTTTTTAACTAAAACCTGTCTTTTATTGCCAAATATCCATATACCATATATTTTAAAAGAAAGCCTAACAGAAGCCGGACTGGCCTGACACCGTCTAATTAGGCCGGACACGCAACCAAAAAGCCTGACTGTGCCCGGCTTTATCCGGACGCCTGGCAACGCTATCCGAAGGGATTGGCAGAGATGTACTTACCTATTGTTGTTCAGCCATAAACCGTATTTCTTTCTTTCCTTCCACCACCGATGTTTTTATTATGTCCCACCAACCCATTTTTTTTGCACACCAGATTTTCTTTCAGTAAAATTTAATGACACTACCCGACAAGGGAGTCGAACCTAGATGCTCAGCAGTCGCGCTTACGCCCACTAGACCAATAAAGCGGTTTAAAGTTAGATGATTTATATGCTTGAGTTTAAAGTTAATACAAATATAAGTTATAATAATACTCCTTGCGACCGTATTTCGGTCACGGTGGCCTATCTCCACGGAGATTAACCAAGTACGCAGGAGATATTATAGTGCACAAGTGTATGCGCAAACACAGGTGCACTCCCTCTTCCTCCACTCTCATATTCCGATGGGACGGCAATCCGACAGAGATTGGACCAGAGAGAGATCAGGCGCAAGACCGACGGCTTTACGTGGTCTCCGAAGCACGGGTCTGTCACACCACCAACTTCCTGACTCCGGGGTGCTTCTGAGAATTTCCTAACAGAAAAACTCAATAACACTTTGTCCGACCTGGGAATCGAACCCAGGACCTCACGCTCAGCAGCCGCGCTTGCGACGACTAGACCAACGAGGCAGTCATAATAAGTTATATACCTACAAACAAATAAGCCGGAATATAATGAGATCAGCCAACGATTTACATTAAAAAGTCTTCGAGCGAGTCTAATAAAATTAACTGTGAAGTTCTATCGTCCAACAAGGTGTAGGGCGCAGAATTGAAATTCAAATCCGTCTCAAGCTTACCTAATATAATTAAGACGCTTCGGTAATTGAGTAGACATCCACCCCGCCCGTTTGAAAACTTTCACCAATAAAAATGTTGTAAAGACATTATAGAAGGAAAGAGAATAAAGAGATTCGTGGAAATAAGCGCATTGGATTGTGATTTTATTATCAGTGTCGTTGCCGTTGGTACCTATCTAAGCAAATATTTATAAGTAGGTAGTTGATTGGTTTTAAATACTCTTACCATGCTTCGTGACTATGATCAGCAAATTTACGCCATTTCAGAATTAAATTAAAGCAATAGTTATTTGAAATGTGTTTTTTATACCTATAATTTTCTAAGGAAACATTGTATATTAATAGACACGAGCAGGACTCGAACCCATGACCCTTTGCGTACCGTGTCATAGCTCTCTCACTTAGCTATTGTGTCGTGCAATTATAATTAAACGTAAAAAAAATTAAATAAATGTAAGAATTAATTGAAGGTGTATTTAAATGTAATTTAAATAAAATAAATTAATAAAATTATAAGAAATTGGAATATGTACTTATTTCCCGTCGCTTTCGTATAATAATAAATTGGAATAAGTCGTAACAAAGTAGAGGTAGGTACTGGAAAGTGTTTCTAGAAAGAACAAATTGGAGCTTGAGTAAAAAGTATTTCATTTACATTGAAAAGAAATTAAAACAATTTGAGGGGGGAAAATTAATAAATTATAATTAATAAAAATTACATGGCCTTAAAATGTATATTTTTTTTATAGAGTATTAACTACTGAATCGTTAAATTATAAATTTTTTTTTTTTTTTGTTTTGCTCCGAGGCATAAATTTATTGTAAATATAATTAAAGATGATTTTAATGAAATATTATGACATCAAATTTATTTATAACCACTTGACATTTAGTTAGGTATGATTTATTTGCAAATTAGATTGTGTTGAATCTTGCATTTCTTGCTTGGCTCTTGGTTGTTAACTAGAAGCAATCGAATGCAGAAGCCTACAGGGCCGGCAGCTAACCGAACCATATAGTACGAATTAAATATGTGTGCCCCTCTGAAGTTAGGCTTTCCGAGTGACGCGCATGCGCACTACTGGTTTGGCCGTAGGTACTACCTATGCACTACCGAGTAGGTTTTCGTAGACAACTTCAGAGCGGCACACTTGTTTATTCCGTACTATAAGATTATAGAAGGTCAATCTTCGTATTTTATAGAAATTAATACCTGTGTGCTGAAAAATTAAACAATCACGTTAAATTTTTCAGCACTTAATGTTTCTTTGTGATACTTCCTGTATCTCAGTAGGTTTTTATTCCAGCAATCCTTGAGTAATATTAAGGGTACCTACATACCAACTCTAAAATAAACAACACTACCCACACAAGTCACAACACTACGAACAAACAATATAATAACATAACAAAGCAAAATCACGAGGCAAAATGGCATTGTCAGTAAACATTAGTCTGAGATTAGGTATACTTATCATAACGTGTCATAACGTCAGCTACACATAATCATAAATAAATTACCAGCGTATCTTGGTACACGGTGAAATGGAAACAATAATTTAAATTTATTGAACTTGACAGATTTTTGACAGCTGCCGTTGTAAGCGGCTTCGCCATGATATGTGACGATATAGTTAGCGGCTTTAACAACAAACTACATATTACAAATGCTATTAGAGGACCCATAAAGGCACGTTTTACATATTGTATGCTTACTGTACCTATGTAAATTAAAGCAGACGTTAGCCGCAAACATTGGATGAATTATTGTCTCTGGAACGTCTATGTCCCTCGGGATGTTGTGCTTCTTAGATCCCGGTTCTAATTTTTTGAATAATAAGGCAGCTGAATAAATTATCCATTATAGGATTCTAAACAGGACTTATTAAACGTAATTTTTTAAACCTTAACAAAACCCCAAAAATGCTAATTCTTAAAAAAAAACCGTTAATAAAAATTACCTTCTCGCATACTTCTTAATTAAAGTTTTAGTACCTGTTTTTTTTTTTGTTGGTAAAACAATGTTTTCTAATAATAAACCTAGCTAGATCGATTTATCGCCCCCAAAACCCCCTGCACAAACTCACTGCACAAAATTTCATGAAAATCGTTGGAACCGTTTCCCAAATTCATATTATATATAAGTATACAAGAATTGCTCGTTTAAAGGTATAGATTTCAAATAGACTTATTTAAAAGTTCAAGATTTTAAAAGTGAAAAAGGTTCATCAGTTTTGATAGCAGCACATCTGTCACCAGTGTGACAGATGTGCTGCTATCAAAACTGTCACACTGGTAAGTAAAATCTAACGGGACGGGCAATAAAGAAAGAAATCTAATAGGACGGGCAAGCAGTTCCTTTGCAGTTCAAGGCAAGCAGTTCAATAAATATGGTAACTAATTTGAAAGATTTATTTGGAGGTATTTTAATTAGTTCAAAATCATCTTATTAAGGATAAATAAAAATTTGAAGCTTGGAACGAAATGAATTAAACCTAATTTATATTATTAGCAAGTGTGACGTTATGGCATTTACCTACGTACAAAATACTTTTTTTATTGTAGCTACTGAACTAAGAACTACTCCATTCCATAATGAATGTATATATATATGTAACAAATACCTACTTACCTACTTTTTTGTTATAAACAAATATCAATTCACGCCGGTTCACTTTGAAGGCCGTTTTTGTTTACAAGTATCTAACAGTTTTAAGATTTACGTTACGATAAGCTTGAGTAGTTAGATTTAGGTACTTACATGGCATCATTTAAATTAAGTTTTAATGGTATTTTGAAAAGTTATTGAGTGATTTTTTATTACCTACCTACTTATACTTATCCTTGCCAAAAATAAGTTGATAGCATTTGGCAATAATATAAATTAATTAGGTAAACAAATAAATAGTAGAGAGGTACTTACTTGCAGTTTCGATCTATCCATAGCAGATGATGCTGATAAGCGAGAGGACCCGGTCTTCATCATTAGATAGGTAACCACCCCAAGATAGAGTGAAAATAATAGATTAGCTTTTTTGAGTTATCGTTCCTATTTCAAGCGCAAACATCTGCATATCTCTTCAGATTAAGAGTTACAAGCGTACCTAACTGCATCCTTGGGGTTCTATAACTTTACTTCTATAAAATAATGAAGTGTAAAGAGCTCCATAATTGTCATTCGAGGGTAGACAGATAAATAAACTGGAGCTCTAAGTATGATGTAGGTAGCACCATCTATCGGCACAGAAGGTAGGTACAAACTGATTTTTGTGCCGTAATCTGTTGGCTCAGTAATTACCAGACAGTATTCAAATTCAAATATTTTTATTTCAAATAAACCATATTACAGGCACTGTCTTATGAAATGTCAAAACTAGGTGCACGGTTCCATGGCGTTGATCTTATGGAGAAGAGGCGGCAACAAACTCTAATAGGTTTTTATTGTTAAGAAGTAGGTACAGTTTTGTACTTCTTCGAGTTGAAGAGTCAACACCTGTGAGTTACTATCATTGAGACTAAATTACGAATAACTTCCGGTGTAAGAAAATATCGTGAGGAGGTTACCTAATATTTAAAACCGGCGAATCGTAATAGTATCGCCAGAACAGTTTCAGTCTGCAAAAGACACCTTTAATAACCATCAAGATCCATGGGGTTGTCGTAGGTAGTTTAAGACTTATTTTCTTCGTTTATCTGGCTCATTGGACTAGCCGCAAGCGTTGCTGCTGTGCGTGTGGTCCTGGGCTCAATTCCCAGTTCGCCCAAATTATTAGTGGGTTTTTCCTATTTCTACGAATACCGAATAATAGCGAGTACTTACGGCATCTCTACCCAAAACGTTGTTTAAACGCTCGAGAGTAAGTTCAAATTTAAATATTTAATTTAAAGAACATTGGTAGGTAAAAATTGTATACAGATATTAAGTAATTTTATGTATGAACGCTATGCCTAGCTGTTATAGGCGTACAACATTATTCTTTTGTTAAAAAGACTCTGAATAGTTCCTCATTTCTTTCTTTCTAAAAAAAGTTATCTTAGCAACGCATACCTAAGACACGCTCTTGAGATTGTGGCTCAGTACCACTTTCCATTGGATCGACTTTTTCGTTTCGTCCAGACCATTCCATTAGATTACGGATTACCTCCACTATCAGGAAGAAGCCCACATCCTTATTGTTGGTTCAAGCAGAAACTAGGTAGAATGAAAACACATAGATATCTTAATTAATTATTTATTAATTAGCTACTCAAAGAAATATATATATATTAAATTATAAGGGCAGATTCTACCTATAATTAGGTACCTATAGTTAGTTTCTCCAAGGTTGAACGAGTCCATCAAGGTGGAATAAATATTAATTACAGCCATACTGTAGTTTAATATTCAACCAGCACAAATTCTCACGGAACTGTGTAAATAGAAAGGTAGAAAACTCAAGTTATTTCAAGTTTATCTGTTCACAAAGTTTAGAATAAATGTTACAACGAATTACTTGAAAAAAAAAAAAAAAATTATATCAAACAAACAGTGTATAATTTTTTATACTTAATTGAGGACCTCAATATCACTAAGGAGGTTTGAACAAAGCTGCATAACACGTAGATTTACAATAGAAATAACTAGACCCTTATTCACTGTGACACACAAATAATTTTCCGACGACGTAATCGAGTAACATTGAATTAAAAGTTCATAAAACTGCTAGACTTTTCTTTTTGCCGCGGTTATGTGGTGAGTACCTTACCACAAGCATAGTGTCCCAGTAGTCCAGTAGCGTGTTTTCGAGTCATTATGCAACAATTTATATTCCGTGTTTCAATAACTGCAAACCAGCGACTAGTTCTGGTAGTAAAAATAGTAGGTGTCATCTATTGACTTAGTATAAAGATTTCTGTGAATATATGTGTAGTTAAATAAAAAAAATAACATCTTTTTTGTATTTTTTAAGTGTCACGGGGAAAGGGTTCTATAGTTATTATCATTTCAAAGTCAAATATAAAGCAAATGTGTGATGATATTAAGAATTTATGAAAAATCGAAGTTCTTCAAATGTGAACGGTACTGTATAGTTAGATATAACATTTTAATGAAAGAACGCCATCATTAACATTACATCCCTAAAAGAGTAGCGTGCGCAAGTTTCAGAAGTGGTTTAAGCATTTTTATTCTATACTTTCATTCTACATTTTTAATACACAAGTATCTATAAAAATAAACTGCGAATTTCCAAACAAAACAATACTACGCCTAATATTAATGATATTACATTAAAGCTATATTTTAGTAGCTCTTCTACTGTTTAGCTCAAATTAACGCGAGACGTATATAGTAACACTTACGTCTAAATAAAACTAAGAACTATTCAAAGTTATTGGGTTCATCCCAAGCGTATGTTTAGTTTATAATGTAAATTTACGTGGAATTATAATAACGCAAAATCTGCCAACCCCTTTATTGTCATATATTTATTAGCAAATATTTATATTATTAACATAATATAGAAAATTTATTATAACTGCATGATACGACGTTTTGTTATTGAAGAGTAGCGTAAACTTGTTTCAGGTTATGAGTTATTTCAACTCCACGTTGTATATAGAATCTATTTCTATGTTTACAATTTATATTTTATAAGGTAGGTATTGTATTTGTACTTCACAACAGTATTACTGAGTATTGTAAGATTGCAATACAATATTAGATGACATATCGCTGTATACTTTAAAGCAGCAGTTAAATCGAATTACCGAGGTGTTATTATAATATGTCCATTTTTAGGGGCTAGATAACCTTTAGTGCCTACATTTTGGTTGAAAATTTTGTGTAATATAATGTCCAATCTTCCAATACATAACATAAAAAAAAACTCCGTTCTATTCAAAACCTGTTAGAAATTAAATTTTATATCTCTACATTTATAACTTTATCTTACCTTTTGGGTTATTAACTTCTTTTTGGGTTCCGATAGCCTGATAATTAAATACCCTAATTCAATACGAAAAATGGAATGCCTATCTGAATAAAAAAATGGTTTTATACAGATAGAGCAAATTTCGTATTGAAAATTATTGTAATGAGAGTATTAAGACCCCTAAAATAATTTATATTATTACTGTGCATTTATACAGCGTGTAACCATAGTCCGTAGTCATACTTTAGTGGGTCAATGTACTCAATACGAATTAATTTTACTATGGCACCAACATCAAAAGCGCGATAAAAATATCATATGCAAATAATCATCAATGACCAAAATGAAAATATTTTCAGTTTATTTGTTGCGCTTTCATAGATGGATCTATATTAAACATTGCTCTTAAAAATGGGTACATTCCCCCTCAAAGTATAACTATTTCTGTTACACCTTGTATAATTATAAATGTAATATCGAGTGTCGATATAACCGTTAAATTTTATTTATAGTACACTCTACTAGTCTAAGATTTTGATAAGGCGATCCAATATCTTAGTAATACTAGCGATAAAATTATTTCTGAATATTATTTAAGCTTTTCAGATCACGAAGATTATTTATAAGTTTTAATAAAATCTTTTTAGTTAACAACAGTAAATATTAATCTTAAAATATACTATGTTACGTTATAAGAAAATATGTACTTATGGCACTCAATATATTATAGCTTCTTAGTGTGAATATATAATAATTGTAATATATCTTACAGTATTGTATACTTGATATATCATGGGGCATTTGTAAATAGCAATTATTTAAGCTGAAATCATAATAAATATAAATAAAATTTATACGTAAAATTTTACGTTTTCTATATGATGACATTTTAATTTTAAGTGATGTTAGAAAAGCAAGATAGATATCTCTCATTATTGCAAACATAATTGCATACATTCTTTGTTTATTTCAGATTTTCCGATCCTTCCTTTGTAATAAGGAAATATTTAACAAAATGTTTCATTCTCATAATCAATTGTTAAGGTTGGAAGACCTACTTCCTCTCGCAAATTCATAAAAATTACATATTTATAATATCCATAACTTCGATCGTATACTGTAAAGCAAGAGCACCGACAAAAGGCACTTTTTCTTAACCATCACAACACGGTAGCACCATTCAAACGATATTTGTGCAAATCTACGAAAATAACTTCCATCTACAGCGTAACTGCTTAATATTATGCTTATTAACGAGAAAATGATATTATTTACAGCGACTAGTAACAATATATTAATAAATACGAAGCTATATTTACAAGAGTTATTTGGATGATACACTCAAGGCCTCAAGCGGTATTATTAATATTAATTTGTCAGCAATAGCAATTTTAACTAATGAACAACCAGATTTTTGTGAACATTCTAACCTTCTATGTTTATGTTAATTTTTGTATTATTGCTACAGCACACTAGGGTTATGAACGCAAAATATAGCATTTGTGACGATCTTTCACTCAATGCTTTTACACTAAAACGAATACTGTCAAATGACAATTCATACAATTTTGTTTATGTCGTATGATAGATATTGTCTGAAAATTGCTTATCACTTTATCAATACAACCGAAAACGACTTTTAGTAAACCGTGTTGTTTGAAAGGAACAATTTGTATTGCTTTCTATAATTTATCATGTATTTTGAGCATACTAACATTTTTATATGCGGCAATTATTTTAAATTTCGTGGATTTATCAATTTAAAAAACATAAGAGCTACTGTAAAATTTTAGCTCTACTCGTGCAGAACTTTGTACAGAATATTTTGAATTAACACAGAAACAGTTGAAAACACTGTAACGAATCCGTAAAACAAGCGCGTTCTTGAGAGCACGTGATCCCGTCTAACTAGAACACACTTGTTATTGATATTTCTATGTTTACAAACATGTTTTTCAAACACAGTCCAACTTTACCGGCCGTAATAAGAGACCTTTACTGTAGAGTGCACCATCCGCGCAGTAGTCAAAGGTTGACGACCCCGTTCTCTCCATAATATTCAGCGACGGTCTCATCACCATTAACTTGATCCCTGATGACTATCGTGGGATTGTTGGAGCAGGAGGACATGTTCGAGAGAGTTCTACGGGTTGCCTTACAACGGCTGCACTCTACTACTACGATGGAGTTGGTGTCGATGTCTGTTTCTGTACTGCTTGTTCTACGAAGATGGGCAGGACTGTTGTGCAAGCGGTGCTCTTGTATTGCTCGCCAAAGTCTTAGCTCGATACCACCTCTGTGGGCAAACAGATAATTTAAGCTCAGATGCACCGTATAACCGTAATAAATAATAAAATATTTCTGAATTTTATCTACTTTATTTAAATTAAAATATTTTATCAATCGTTTTTTTCGCAGAGCATTCGCTATCCCAACACTATTTAGTATTAGTATAGCAACATTATTTACGAACTGTCAAGTTTCTGCATCGAATTAAAAGTCTTAAAACTCTCCAACTTTTCTAGCGTGTTTCCAATTAAATCCCACTTACTTTAAGTGTAGCCTGGCCACATCTTCTCTTTGTGCATGCAACAGAAGATCTGTCAATGCATAGCAGTTTTTGACCAGTGCTTGTGCCACAGTATTCGGTAGTCCACGCTCGGACACCCACTCGCGGACTCGCTGGGCCTCTGCTTCGTCAAAATTGTCCGTGTCTTCAGCTGCTTCTGTTAGATCAATTGATGTTGTATCTTCTGAAGTGGTACTGCTGTGGAGAAAATTTGATTTTAAATCTTTAATTCGAGTCTCCTTTCAAAACTTTTACTAGATCTAATTAAGTTCCAGTTTGGTATTTGACAGAAATATCTACATATATATATTTTGGTAAATAAAATAAATAATATCCAATATCTCCGTCGCGTTTGACAAAATAAGTAGTCATCTTTCGTCGACGTCAGTTAAAATTATTAAATAAAATTGTAACATCAGTATCGTGTTTTCACTATTAGGGAGACTAAATATAAATATTTGAATCATAACTCTAACGCTATATTAAGATTGTATTTAAAATAAAATAAAAAACCGGACGTGCGAGTCGGACTCGCCCGCCGAGGGTTCCGTACAAATTTGTGGGTACATATTATAAATAGTTCAGGAATCGAGTCTCGCAGTTTTTTCCGAGCTCTTCCCGAAATTCAGTTTACAAAAAAATAAAAATACTATATTTTTATGATGTAATTACAAATGTATGGTTTTCAGATTTTTCCCTGTACTTGTAATAGAAGACGATATTACTTGCCAAATTTCATAGTTCTAGGTCAACGGCAAGTACCCTATACATTTTGATTCCATTGAGAGTGTCGAAATATACGTTTTTGCGGCATAAACGGCCGTATCTTTATTTTTAACGTTAACTTAGAAGTTAATTTTTTTTCACAGCTTCAAGGGACTTGAATATATGGTTTTAATTTCAACTCGATACCTCCACGCGTTCAGACGGACCACAGATAGACGGTCAGACAGACGGACAAACAAAGTGACCCTATAAGTGTTATGTTTTATCCTTTTGAGTTACGGAACCCTAAAAGGAAGAAGGAGTTATAACTTACCGCGTCTTCTCTACTAATTCTCTAAGTATCATCGTGTGCGTCTTTTGTTCCTCTAACATCTGTCGAAGCAGACTCTGATACTGCTGGTAACTTTCGAGAAGTTCTTGATGTAATCTAGAAATAAAGTCAAATTATTTAACTACAAGCTGTGCCCTGCGATTTCACCCACTTACTTCTTTTTGCTCGTCTCCTAAGGGTCGTAGCGTGATGCTAAATAGCCTATACGAATCTGGCTATCATATACAAAAATATTTTTTCGAATCCGACTGTTAGTTCCAGAAATTAGCGCGTTTAAACAAAAAATACCCTTCAGCTAATTTATTTTAGTATAGTACATACATAGCCCTGACGCTTTACTCCGTCAGGGCTATGTATGTATGTATCTGTATGAGAAAATCACTCACCTGCATAAACCTGGCTAAAATAAAAAAAAAAAGGAAAACATAATAAAAAAAAGTTAATATTTAAAGACTCACTTCTGATTCTCGTGTCTTAATGAATGTAAACCGTGTGTTTCCCGAGCAGAGTTAGCAGAGGAGAGAGCGGAAGGCGTAGCATCGGTAGCTACGCCAGCGCCGCCGCGCCGACCATCCTGACCCGCTAGGTTCGCGCCCAGCTCTGATGGAAATCAAGCTATTTATAAGTACTGTTATTGATTGCTGTGCATTATAGAAAATTGCCTACCACTATCTCGGATATAGTAATATGTTTTTCTAAATTAGTGTTAGGTAGCGTTGGCATTTTGGATATCACGTAACATCATAAATTTAAATTAAGACTTCTATTTGGACTCATTGAACGGCAAGACAAACGGACAAAAGACCTTTTTGAAAAATGACCATTTCATATACGAAAATCAGTTTGTTATTATTGTTACAATGACCCCCAACAAAACTGAAATATACTGAATGAAGTTATTAAGAATTTTATTTAACAAACATACCGGGCGACAGTACTGTGATGGCAGCCTGGACCGCATTCCTCACTAAGTTATCCAGAGCGAACATCCAATGAGGTTTTATGCTATGCATCCTTAACACCGCGTTCACAGCCTCTTGGAACATATAGATGGCTGAATGTAACTCGTTTATGGCATTGGAGTCGAAATCCAGTTCTTCTTTCAAAGTTATTATGGCTTGCTCTATGACTGTCCTGTTTTGGTCCATTATGTATTCTTTCAGGGCGCATCGGAGCATTTCGAGGTGGTTCTGTAAAAAGCATTGTTTAGTGTGACTTTTATATAATTTTTATAATATATATATATGTGGTGATATATAAATTCCGTATTCCTTACAATTAAATAATTATATTAGCAAGAAAACCATATGACTTAGTAGTGTCAATCAAGGGATTGGTGGTCAGAGCTAACAACATCCCAAAAAACTGAAAAAGAAAGGGTACTGCATTTCTTTAAGAAAATCATAGCAAGACATGACAACTCAAACAAATACTTACCATAGTCAAAACAGTAGTGCCAAAGTCCTGATGTATACTGACCATCCACTTGCTACAAATCTTTTCGCTGTCCTGCTCTAACACGCGAGATAGCGTCAGTCTTCGTTGAGAGTCCTTTTTTAGTAAGTAGAACCCGTCATGTTCTGGGCCGTCTATTGAACAACGAGGCACGTTTGGCATGTCCACCTGTTAATATATATCAGTTAACCGACATTGTTCACCATTTATTATACAGTGACGGTATTGGTCAATTATTTGGGTGTACTACAATACTCCTCTGCCGAAGCCATCGGGGAATATAGGCGTGATGCTTTGCTATATAGCAACATAAAATGATTATAAATAACAACCGGGAGTGGTAATTTTATTATAGATTTGTGGACCCCGCAGAAGTTGTCCTGCCCTAAACCCGATTGAAGCACCACCTACTGGGTCGAATTGTGAATCGAAGCCACTCAAATCGGTCGAGCCGGTTTCGCAGTTTTGCGAGACTAACGTAGGGCAATTGATTTTTATTGTATTGTGATGTAATGTAATAACTAACGATAGTTCTACCGTTAGATTTAATAACTCGGGTCAAAATAAATAAACATTGCTTAGAATGCAACATGCTTTGAATTCCTGTCACTGTCACGCAACTTTCTAAATACAATTGCAAGATAAAGACCGGAACATAGCTAAGCCAAGGCACATGAGTAATGTTTATTTAACTTGGCCTCAGTCTTTAGTGGTGTTGGGGTTGCAGGTTGAAGGTCGTTCGAAGTTCGAAGAATTTGAGGAAGAGCCTAAGCACTCTGTTAGAAAGCCAAGACAATAGGGCAAAGCAAGAACAAGTATCTCGACGGTGGCAGTCACATAAGCAATAGAAGACTTAACTCCATGGAGTCCAGAATATCAGTATGCATTTAAACAATCAAGGATGAACGAGTGTATTTGCTTGCTTTATAATTGTAGCTATATTCTATTCCAGTTTTAACAACTAAATAATGTAATACTATTCAACCATTACTATCTTCGTAAAACATAATAAAAAATACTTGCCTCGGGAGAAAGAAGACCGCCGGACGAACTCCTGCGATTGAGTAGCGTATCACTGCCTTCCATGTCGTCAGTCGACGGCGTGTTGGGCATAGTACTAAAACGTCACCAAAATATTATGGACCTTATACTTAAAACGGACATGCAGTAGCAATATATGTTGTACACAAAGTGAAAGTTATTTTTAATAAAAGTTAGATTGAAGAAGCGTTAGTTATGATTGAGCGTTTACACGAAATTCTGTGTTAAAATTGATTTTTCGCAAAATCAGTGATATTGTGGCTTGAATTAGAAAAGCTAATATCACACTCCTGCCAAAGGGAGGATTTAAGATACACAATCACTTAACGTTTTACATAATACATCCTATGGATGAAATTCTGGCTTTAATTACAAAATAAATTAGTTTAAAAAAAAGAGCTCGTACGTGTCATTCGTAAAAAAGCTCAGTTCAGTGGTCCGTCAGACCACTTTATCTGTTTTAACAACCCATCATAAATTAATCTTGTAAACATCTTAACAAATATAACGTGTAAAAAGATATAAGAAGATAACATTTAAGTGCCTTCAATTATACATCTTTACATTGATATCTATAATTATTATTTTGCCTCGGATAATAATATAATATCTGCGAAGTAAGTAAATTCAACAAATAATTAAAAGCTTCTCACATCTTTTTGTACTAATAAAACTTAATATGCATTAAAATCTAATTAATTCTACATACAATAATGAAGCCTCGTGCGCGCTACTTGTTCGCTAAAAGTGCGTGAGTAGATAATAGCTATGTCTATCGATGTACTTTCATAGAATGCAATATTTTACTCTAAATACTGTACTCTTATACGAGAATATTTATAGAACTATTTTATAGATCTCCAATAATAATCATGCTTTATCCATTTTGAATGCAACAATAGGAACTATGTAATTCGTGCACATACATTTAACACGAAACGGGAATGTAGACGATAATGAAAATAATGTAAAATTTCATGTGAAGCTACTTATTTTACCGCATGTAAAGTCAACATTAAGTTAACTACTAGAGCACTCCCTGATATTATGTCGGCACTATCTGTTATTATGTATCAGTATAGCTTTGCTTTGAAGTACCAATAATTCACAAAGAGCCTCATATTCCCAAGCTAATGGGATGCGGGCTTATTGAAATATAATTCGTATCAAACTTTTTAAGCTCTACGGCACATTTTACGCCCAATTTTGTATCCCGAAGATTGGTGCAATTTGCCCTTAATTTATGATGCCAAATTGAAAACGATATCACTTAAGACTAAACAATTTGGAAACAATATAGGCGTGTACAATTACATTTCAGCAATAAAGTCAACAAACAAAAACTTAGAAAATGGTCAATTTGCATCTCAAAATTTTGAATTCCATCCCAAAAATATAGTATTCTATGAATTTTGAACATCAAATAGGTGCCATTATAGTAATGTGACTGTTACCTGCTATTAGAAAAGTCCGGTGGATATATCAGTATCGGTGAGAGCATCGATGAGGCAGTCCTAGTGATTGTTGGATTAGACCGGATCGTTTTCACCCTTGTAATGGGAACAAATGAAAAAAATACACGCTTAGGTGCCAAGCAATCGACATTGTTAAAACATTTGTTATTAACACGTCGACAGGGTGTGTTCTTTAGTTAATAAATTATTTTCACATTATTTTGTGAGCGGTTTTTCTCATAGAAGTGTAACTGTGTTAACAGATACACTTTTATGAATGTTTTTAATCTATTTGCGTTGTGATACAAAGCTTTCTATCGCTATTTGTGATTCTGGTTTTATTATTATTTTATTACTCTGAGTAACGCAAGAATCATTCACAAATTTTTACTTAATTTTGGAATTCAATATTTCGTGCATAATTTTATACTCCAGTTTCAATAAAAAACTGATGTCGTCGAGATGGCTTAGTGGTCAGAGCGCCTGGAGTATTTATCTGGGAGGCGCAGGTTCGAATCCTGCTCACGACCGTATTCTTTTTCCATTTAATATTATAACTTTAAAAAACTTTATATCACAACTGACTGAATCATCTATCTGTCGCAGATGGATTGTAGAATCCGCTGTTTTACAAATTCTCTAGCTGCTTTACAAAACAGTACTGTTTTATAAAGCATCTGAACAACGTTCAGCTGGATTGCCATTGCGATACGTTTAACAAAACTGCTACCCACCTTTAGACGTAATGCAGAATGACATATCTACAGTGGGACAGGTTTGTTTATTGTATAGGTATATTAAATGGATAGTCACCATTTAAGTAAAAATAGATAGGTACTGTATTCTGATTTGACTTTCCGTGGCTGGGTCGACGGAGCCCCGCTATATTTTTGTCTGTAAGGTTAGAAAAAACCTAAACACGAAGAGGATGACGGATGACTCTTCGAACCTAACCTGTCCGTGTCGGGATACACGAAACTCCCGACTCATGGATCAATTTCGTTTATTTTCTTTCATAATCCCGATATATTGTCGACTATTATAGTGGTTTAGTATTTACGTCATTAAAAATTTTCATATTTTTTTTGCTATTGACAAGTAAAATAAAGTTAGGTTATTATTGTTAAGACATACAGAGCCATATGCGACAAAATTTTGAACTAAAATCAACAATCTGACAGTTCATTTCACACTGTTTTACATAATCTCTGATCGTTGACCCGCTGCATTGATAATCGCAAAACGTTCATTCAATTCTGCGTGTTATAGTTCAGTAATGATGTAAAACCGCTAAACGTCGTTCAGCTGTTTTTCATAACAGTACTGTATTGTAAATCAGCTAGCAGTTTTGTAAAACAGCTTATTCTACAATCCATCTGCGGCATATCGATCATGTATCGAGTGTGAATGAGTTTATGTATGCCAACACTTTCATGTAAAACTCAATGGCACATTTAACAATACTGTTAAAATATTTATGTCCTCGCCCAATACATAAGCTCCCTCTCACCACATTATGTATGATATGTAAACATCACACAACTTAAAACATGAACGGAAAACTGGCTGTAAAATAATTTATAATTATGGCCATGCGTTTAACATGTTTGTTACAGCTAAAAAGTTTCATAGTGTATAAAAAATCAACAGTGTTCGTAATTATTTGTTGAGTAGCATTTCATCGCGAAACAGTTAAGTTAGCTGTAGATTTGCACACAAACTCCTGAAATTGAATTATTTTTCAAGTATTCACAGTTTGTCTTGTACTTCTTTTTTTCTATCTTATTGGTGCTCAAACAATGATACCCGGCCAGTCTTTTCGCCAGGTCGAAAAACAGACACAAATCAGCAGCAACAAACATATTAAAGTGGATTACATTTTAATAAAAATATCTAGGGCTTAAGTACCATGCGTTGCAAACTCTAAAGCAACTTTAATATGCTATTAACAATATATTTAACTTACTCGATTTCCGGGGAGTTCGGCAGGTTACTGTTGCTAGTAATGCTAGGTTCAGATATTTTCTTCTGAGCTGTGGTTGGTCGTGCCTTGTCTGCCGGCACTGATATACTTCTGCTATAGTCCATGTTACTGCCTAGCCGACTGGACGGCTTTTTCTTTCTGTAAAGTTAAATTGTGGTAAAGAATCGGCTATGGTACTTTCAGATTTTAGTACTCCATAGATAAGAGATGTTTTTTATTCCTTAAATTACTGAAATAAAATAAAGGTAGAAAAAAATTATTCCAAAAATACACAGTTATTTTTCTTATATGTTTATAGAAATGATTGAAAAATAATTTATACCAAAAACCTAACTAACTAGCAAGCTTTAGTACGCAAATCATAACATTCATCATATACAGCACAATCAGATAATAAACAGTTAACTAACTAGAAATAGTAATGGACATTACATTATAGACTAACTAAACTATCTAACACAATAAACAAATCTATAAAAAAAACATCAAATAAAACTATTGTTTTATTTAATTAAGGAATATAGATATAGTTAGGTACATAATACAATTTAATTAAGTTCAGACAGAATGTAGTTAGATAATTTTGCAACAAATAACATTATCCACAGCTGAACAAACAATGATGAATTTATGGAACGTCAAATATGCGCAGGAGTCGCTTTCGTACTCACTTGATCGGTGACGATTGAACGGAACGCACGAATCGCTTGACGCTTGCAAATAAACGTCTCTTTATTTACTAAACCATATTTCGCTATATTTATATTATATACACATTACATTTATACATGATTTAACATATTGTTTATTAAACTAACTTTGGTTTTGGTTAAGACAACCAGACATTAAGAAAGAAAGAAATTATACAACTGAGACCGGTGAATGCATAAGTAATTATAACGGGAATGAAAACTCTCTTAGCTTGATACATTATTTATCACGTTTATTCGTTCAAGTTAGATCGACAAAATAAGATATCTGTATTCTTTATTTTAAACAACTACGAATATGCGAAATTAATACGCAAGAAAATCAATGGTGGCTTCCCCTGGCTCCCTATTTACCACATTTTACTGTACTGAGTTGACCGTTGATTAAATAATAGATACATATCATATATACAATAGTTTTTAATACTTACTCGCAAAGGAAGGGATCTTCAAGTAGTTCTGCTGCTGTGGCTCGTTGTTCTGGCTCCGGTATGAAACACCGCAGTATAAAGCTCTTAGCTTTTGGTGTAAGCTCGCTTGGTATCTCTGGATGCATCTTGTAGTAACCGACCTATAATATATATTGCTGGTTTTACAAAAGAACTTGAGAATACATCATCATACTCCTACCGTTATCTCATTGACTGCAGTAGTAATCGCGGCTGCTGAGAGTGAGGTTTTGGGTTCGATTACCAGGTCAGGTAAAGCGTTATTGGATATTTTTTGTTTGGAAATTCACAGTAGCAGCCAGGAGATAGGAAGTTAATGGTGTGACACCCCCGTGCTTCGGAGAGCACTTAAAGACGTTGGTCCAGCGCCTGATCTCTCTCCGGTTGTGGCGGATTGTTTTCCCATCGGAGAGTGAAGGAAGAGGGAGTGCACCTGTGTTTGCGCATATACTTGTGCACGATAATAACTCCTGCTTACTTGGCTAATCTTCGTGGAGATAGGTCGCCGTGACCGAATTACGATCGGGAGTATAGTTAGTACCTTTCCACCCATGTCGCGTTTCATACAATTCAGCCATCGCTTCCTCTACTCTTATTGGCTGTGATTATACTAATATCCACATTCGTACAGAAAAATTTACTCGTCACACGATTCTCATTCCTCCAGCATCACATGCCCATAACTCCATACCATGACAAAATATTTTCACACAACTTTAAGATCACTAGCGCCACTTTTGGACTTCCTCCTACTTATTCCTAATTTTGACCCATCTACGTCACACCACCAGAAGGGAAAAGAGTATAGAGATAATGTAGCTTTACATACCTTGAAAACAGCTGCTTGTGGAGAGCCTAACTCAATGAAAGGTGGGTTTCCGGTAGCCATCTCAACCACAGTGCACCCAAGAGACCAAATATCAGCCTGGAAGTCAGAAAATAGAAGTTATTTTATTTTCTTTAAGATGATTTAATGTGCGAATGTAGACTATATCATAAAACTGAGTACCCCATAATATGCCTCAATGGACGACTACTAAAAAGGGTCCCACCAATTTCAATACTTGGGTCATTATGTCACCGAGGACCTCAAAGATCAGGTCGACATGGAACGTGAGCGCAGGGCGTTGGCAGCCATATGCAACATGTTGGCGCACAGATTTGCTCGAGGTAGTAACGAGGTAAAAATTACTCTATTTAAAACTTATTGCCAAACGTTCTACACGTGCAGTTTGTGGGTTAACTGTACGCGGAGGGCTCTCGACGCCCTGCGTGTACAATACAATAATGGTTTCAGGCTGCTGGTAGTGTTGCTCCTATTCTGCAGTGCGGCTAGCATGATTGCTGTAGCACGAACAGATGACTTCTATGCCATCATAAGGAAGAAGACCGCGTCCTTATTAAGCAGAACACGGGGTAGCGCCAACAGCATTCTGCAAGTCCTGGCCAAAAAACTCGATGCACCAATATTTAGGTATTTTATTTAGCTGCTTGTTCGGCTGGAGTAAATGTTGTTGTGGACGACCTCCTGGTTAAACACACCAGTTGCTCTGGAAAGCAATCACGATCACCGTCGCTGTGCTCAAATATTTCCACAACATTTCATATTAAGGTCAGCGAACATCTATTAGTTCAAGATAAATCTTTGAAAAGCATTAACGCATGCTTAGCGAACTCTTTTTCCATTTAATTATTATATCTATTAGTTAGTTTTATTTATTACTAACCGGAGCTCCATATCCCCTTTGTCCTTTATCAATAACTTCAGGTGCCATATACTGTAGTGTGCCAGCAAACGTCTCAGTAGAAGGACAGAGTCCGGCCAATCGTTTTGAAGTACCGAAGTCTGATATCTTCACCACACCACTGTAGGTGTTTACAAGAACGTTGTCGCCCTTTATGTCGCGGTGGACGATTTTTTGGTCGTGGAGATATTTTAGACCTAGAAAAATAAAATAAGGCTGTTTTTACGGACCTTTTGTTTTTTAAATAGTCCGACACGACACTTATATCCTAAAGCTTGATTATATAAGATAAATAAAAAGCCTATAGAATAATGAAAACCTGAAAATAAAAAACTGTGTAAATGAAATAAAAACTTAAAAAAAAAACAATGACGTAAACCGCACCATTGCCACTTTTTAGAAGTAGGAATAAACTGGCATTATATATATAATTCCACATCCTCAAATTAACTGGGATGCTTTTTATATCATATTATCATTACTACATGCTAAAAACAGTAAGTAACTTTACCTTCAAGAATTTGTTTAGTATAATACGCTATAGTAGCCTCGTTTTCTTTGAGTGGTCCCCACTTGGACCGTAGCAATGCGGAGAGTGACCCTCCAGGTACTTGCTCCATGAAGATTTTGAAATAGTTGTCCTCCGATATAGAACCTAAGTACTGAAATATAAAGATTTTTATACAATTATCTCAGGGGAAGAGATCACTCCTTTCCGTGTCGGCCCTCGCTCACTTGGCTTCGAAGCAGTCCATAATGTTAAGTCCTCCAACAATAATGAAGATGATGTAGTATTTAATTGGGACCAACGGATTAAGGTGTAATGAAGCACAGTCATTCAAATGAAAAGGCTTCAAGTGTTCAACCATCCACAAAATGGTTTCCTCCATGACCAGACCAGCGGACTTTGTATTGTAGTACATTGCGACGTTTGTTACAGCTAATAAAAAATATGAAATATATAAGGTGCAATATACTACAAAGTGACCATTGATTCGTTTGTAACCCAGATAGCCAATAGATACGCAGAATGATGGGTAATTGCGCAATTAAATTGCTCTAAAAAGCACAACATTTTATCCCACCTACTCAACCACTAGGATTCAATTCAATTCAATTCTTTATTGTAGATCATAGGTAGGTACATTACAGAATACAGATGTCATCGTTACATTATTTAGCTCAGCCATGACCCGCCCAATTGGGCATACAATAATAACAATATTGGTCTAATAAGGTGCATGCATTAAGGAGTGAAATTAATTAGGTATGTCAATATAAATTGTAATGTCACAGTAAGCAGAGATTTGTGTTTTAATTAATCTTTTACTGTGTAATAACATTTGTTAACTAGCAAGTCTCGAAGTTACTTTTTAAAAACAGTTATATCTTTAACCATTCTGATACCTCTCGGAATATTGTTGAATGAATATGCGCGAAGCTGTACAGAATATATTTTCATGCATTAGATGTGTCTTGCTAGCGAGGATGGAAGCAATGTATATGTTTATTGGCGAACTGTAAAATGAAAGCTATTACTATTGAACGTCCGTTACGCAATCACCCACAAAGATTGCAATAGAAACATCCCGAAATCCCCGTGTTTTAAAAAGACTGTCTATGGAGTTTCTTGCCGGATCTTCTCCATAAGATCAACGCCTTGGAACCGTACACCTAGCTTTGACTTTTCATACATGCCTCTAATATGGTCGATGTGAAATAAAAAAAAATGAGTTTGAGTTTGAAAGACTGACTCGTGACTGCGTTCTCAGCTCATGACTAAGGGCACCGTTCGAGTTCGAAACGAATCGGGCAAACCCGCAAAATGCAGTGAGTAGTAACCGGTGAAGAATATTTGCTAAGATTGCAACGGGCTAAGACTGAAAAAATTTAACTACTTTCAAAAGGTTTCCATAGATAACTTATCGTGCCTCGTATCCTTAATTTAATAATACCTTACCTGTACAATATTCCTGTGCCTCAGTTGTGAATGTAGCAATATTTCTTCATGTAACGGCTGTACATCGCCTAAGTTTCGTTCAGGTATCTCTTTAACAGCGATTCGCACTTGTGTGTTGAGGTCCCGCGCTGCGTATACGATGCCGTAAGTTCCTTTACCGAGAACCACGCGTTTGTTGTAGTCGTCCAACTCATATTCGAACTGGTAAAACAAAAATTTATGTTAGAATTGAAGATTGTAAATAAACCCTAATCAAACAGCTGGGAATGTTTTTTACATGATTTGACTTTAATTAAGAAAACTGATGAAATGGGCTTGCTCTGAATGTGAGATTTCAGTCGACAGTAATTAAATCTTACAATCGACGCCTTACGTAAGCAAAAAGGATATGAAGAAAAAAAAAATTAAACTAACATCAAACACGATAGATAGATAGATAGAATAAGCTTTATTGTACACCACGATAATATCATTTATAAAAATACAATTAGTAATTGAGGGTACAATGGCGGTCTTATCGTTAATAGCGATATCTACCAGACAGCCTTTGGATGGACACGAAAGACGTGAAACGACGATATATACGTAAAAGATTATAGAACAACAAAATTTGCAAAAGTACACAGTTCATTCAGGAATTATTACTACACTTACATTTAATTAATCACGCATGAATTTGTGCAATCATCTTATCTACAAATATTCGTTCGCAGTCTAATGATTTGTATTTTTTTTAACCTAAAGCAATCCAGCTTGCACTGCAAAAAAAAACAACAGCATTTAGTTAAAGCTTTGCTAGTTTTGACTAAATACTGTTGTTTTTCAGTTTTTAATACATTTAAAACCAAATTACCTTGAGCTGATCCTGCATAACGCTGGTATCTAAGTCTGTGACCTTCTCGTGGTCAGCGGTCAATTCTCCCAATAGGTCATGTAACCGCTGCCGACACGCCTGCGATGGCAGGAAGATTTGGAAGTCGTCAGAATTCTCAGACACGTACAGGAATAAGCAGCGTTCATCGCGTTTGTATAGACTGGAAAAATATGAGATAAGGATTACTATAACTTCGTTGTCATTATTTGGTCTATTGGATAGTTTCAGTCAAAAAAAAAATATTTTTATATACCAACAAAATGATTAACCGTAGACACAACAGAAAATGTACTGTTTTATTTGTACTAATATTATAAAGCAGAAGCCTTTAGTACGTCTATAAAGTCCGCGATGCCATATGCCTACATCTTATGTATAAGCCATAATAAGATATTTAGTGCCAAACAATATTGAAAACTAAAAAGTAATTTTTGAGCTTTATTATTATTAGCCACGGCATATACGACCTTACGAACGAAAGTTATCATCAAGAGAATTTTATGAAGATTATCTTTGCATTTCATAGCATGTTATTATTTGGACGCATAGTTTAACAGATAATGTAAAATTAAAATAATTCAACACTCGCGCGATCGAGCAGTGTGACGCATAAACCCCGCCCGACGAGATCAACTGTGAATGATTTTCTATTTGTTGGTTAGTACTAAGTAATTAAAATATAATTACACGCAGGTGAGACCGTGGGGCACAGCTAGTTCATAATATGATTGATTCGACAGACGAGAAGATAACTAAGAAAGCCTAACTAGTCTTTAACTCTTTCAGGGACAGGCGACATCTGTAGACGTCATAATAATAAAGCATATATTGTGAAGGTTTAACTTTTTTTGATAAATTACCTGTAGCTCCTAATCATGTCAGATGTGAAGAGCCAACGATGCACCTGTCGGCAATTTCCGCGCATCGAATCCAGGCATAAGTTGAGGATCTCCACAGATTTTTGTTCTGCACCCATGTTCACGTTCACGTATGAGGGCATGTATACTTTTGTTGTTTCCAATATTAATACCTACAAAAGAAAATACAATAAACGCTGCTGTATAATACAGATGCAATATATTTGTCCACAAAAACGTTTAACAATGGCGAGAAGCTATTAACCTTCTTTCGATAATGGCGATGAAGACTAGATAGATCTCAAAATAGGAACGATAAATAATTAAGTTAATTTCGAAATTTCAGGATTTAGTTAGACTCATTAAATAAAAAGAAAACCATGGATATCAAAATATAAGAATAGTAATGCAATATAACTTACAGGAAACCTGATAATATTTTCGCACTCGCTCTTAGTGGCCTCCACGAAGTATTCCATCCAAAAGGAAAACACTTGTTGTTCCGGCGAGATTTCTTCACTTTTCCTAAATCTGCAACATACAAGTCTATTAAACATAGTTACTTTCAAAAAGTACAACAATTATAATTTTATTCGTGTGACCATACAATTAAAATAAAGACGTCCGATTTTATTCCTTTATGCAGAGCGGCTGCCATTTGACCACTACCTCAATACTGGTGTATCGTATTATATCAACATAATTTGTTATGAAAACAAAAACAAAATTGGCATATATTCATTCATAAACCTCCCGTGTCCAAAAACGCAACCATATGCATACATTTACTAATAGCGGGAAACAAACCCAGCCATCAATATTCAAAAATAACGAAATACAAACTCACCTATCAATCAATTCAATATTTCCAATGGTGGACTTGAGGTACCAATTCGGTGGTTTAAGTTTGAACATACATTCGGCTGCCTGGATCGCTTTCACATAGTCTTGGGCCAATACTGATATCTCGAAGAAGGTCGCCACGTCCCAATAGTCTTTGAGTGAGGATAAACTGCCTTTCTTGCCTATTAGGTGATTTAGTACCATACCTACGAAAAAAAAAACGTACTTGTTTATATGTGCGATCAAAACTAGATCTACGTTTGGCCACCAACTCGCCTGATGGTGAGCGATGGTGTGGCCGAGGATGGGGCACATAAATTCAGAAATTTCTACTTAATTTATGCACTCCATTTATTCACTCTAGCCTTGAATATACCTGCTTTGTATTTCTCAGGAAATACACATACACGGCAGGGGCTATATATATCATTTTGAATTTGTTGATTATTGTATCATTTATAATAGGATGTTTCTTTGGTTTCAATTGGCTGTTTTAATGGTACAGTATTAATTTGGTAAAAGTATACAATACCACTTAGCAAGAAGAGAAGGTAAAATAATCGCCAATTTCAATATACTAAACAAATTGCTTTATATTTCTATATGTTAGTCGATTGTCTATGCAAAACTAAGTCGGTTTATCAATCATCACAATATGTTAACATTTAGTTTAATAAATTCATGTGTGAAATCGCATGTTTGTATAGCAACATTTGGATTACTAGTCAAACCTAAGTCAGACAAGATAAACCGAGATTAAATTATAAAGACAACTTTATTATGTACAATTAGTAATGTCAAAAGATTAATGAAATATAGTCACATAAAATTCATAACGAATTAGACATGCGTCTACCTGGCGCCAAGCCAAAGTTGAATAAAAAGAATTCCTGTGTAAATAGGTGGTTGACCAATACGATGTCCTACAATATAATTCAAAGTATTTGAATAATGTATCCACACTACTAGAGCGCTGAACTAATCTGTATGAATTTACCCCACTAAACTGAATCTTGCATTTTGAACAACATCAAATGGCATTTTTTGTATATACTGATTCTATCTACGTATGTTTAACACACAAGATCATGAATAAAGAGTTTTTAGTTTTTTTTTTTATAAATAATCACCTACCAATGTGCTGTAATTCTTGTGAGTTTTTGAAATCATTGCCAGCTATAACTAAAAGCGTTGCCAAATTGATGCCCGCATACTCATTTGGCTGCACTTCGAAACCCTGTCTGTACCTGAAATATTAACCAAAATTATTAACCCAACTGAAAGCACAGAATGTTATGTATAGTCCACTATACAATTGCTTTACCGCCACCCTAATGCTGAATTTCGTTTGCACATTATAATATGACAAGTTCTATTTTCGCTTACAAGATCAGTCAGATACTGTCAACCTTATTGACATTACAATTTTTTAGCCGAAAGTATTTAGGGGTTCGAGCAAAAAAAAGTGTCAAATTCCGATTTTGATGGAATTATTAACATGTAGTTAAATAATGTTTATACAAGCATCACACCTGTATTCAGTAGGCAGGGGTCTACAAAGTTGTACACCCATATTTCACCAATGCTGTTATTAAGTCCCATGTAAGAGGTGGTAGTTATAACGAAGACGTGATTATTGTAAAAAAATATATAAATAAATGTCAAAAAGGGTACCTGACCATGGTCTTGACTTATTTGTCCACAGACACCCACAGAGGTAGCATATTTCTGGTTATGCATAGATACCTAATTCCTATGATTTATACACTAAACAGTTACTGTTATATTAATAAGTAATAGAATAAGCTTAGCTTTATCGTTTATAGCGATCTCTCCCAGACAATTTTTGGATGCCAAATCGTCATCGATCAATACCTAGTTATTTTAATTTTGGGATCGTCACGACACGCACCTTTAAACACCTAATTTTGGATGTACTAAAAGTATGTATATAAATAATCCCATACCAATGAATAGCATTAGCTAAGCTCTCCTTGTCCGTGTGCTGTGATTCAACGAACTTGTCCTTGTAGATACGCCCGCAGAGGCACAGCATGTCAGGAAACCTGTTCTCTTTCTTCTCCAGTGCCTTGACGCATACTTTGAGGGCATTCTCTCTGTCACCCTCTTTGTTCCGCCTAAAAATATGTGTTAAAAGATAAACAAAACAAACATCACACCTATATTTCCCGAAGGTGCAACCATTGTGGGAGACGGGTGTGGGCAGTTGCATCAACTCCCCAACTATCATTCTACCCAAATCTATCCCCTTTACTTAAAGTGAATAGATTTCTTCTGGATCTACGTGCTCCATCCTCGGCCACACCGCCGCTTACCATTAGGCGAGTTGGTGGCCAAAGGTAGATCCATTATTGATAAAAAAAAAGGTGTACTGCTATTTCATTATTACAGGAGTCTCATGTAATAAGAGATGGTGGTATATGGCTATTTACTGGGCACAATTCAAAACTTTGAGTAACTACTGAGAATTGGATTAGAAAACTCTATAACAATATAAAGTCGGACTTCTCTCTCAGCAGCTATTTGCTTCCACCACGAAAAGGCAGTTAGATGAAAGGACAGTATATTTGTAGCTTAGTCACTGTTCAATTAACTTACTCATGTTATTTTTATGTAATTTTAAAGACTAATGAATACTTATAAACTAGGTACAAAAGAGTACAAATATTCGGATCTGGTTGATTGATTTGCTCATTTAAGTATTAAGTACGAATATACCAATCCTAAAAAGGTTTCACATAGACTTTTTTCTTTGTCTATGTAGTTGAAATCGCAGTAAACAAGCTTGTAAAAAACATGGGACACGTCCCACGTTTTATTATTATTTAGTATTAATAATACAAAAGAAAATATTGATAGCATGATTAATTGGTGGCTTACAAGTAAAATGTTATATTCAAAACAAACTTTCACCCATCATTGTAATACCATATTTACATAACAAAACTCTACATAATAATTATAATTAACATTCCTTGAACTTACCGATTCATAGCGAACGCGTACATAAACCTAATAATAGGCATATTGACATAATTCTTCCTATTCATGATCGTTTTCAGGTCATCGACCACATGGACAATGGCGTCATAATCTTGTATTTCTCTGTACGAAATGAGCATGTTGAGTATAGTGTCTCCAGAAAGAACTGCGGGGTCGTCAAGGCGCCTGCGCATAGCGTGCAACATGTTCGCAAGTTCCAAGCCACTGTATGTCTCTCGGGCCTTGCGGAGGTCTGATAGGAATTTCTCTTGTAGATGGGCTCTGAAAAAGGAGTTTTAATTAGATGTTTAAGATTAAGTAATTCTTTTTTTGTGGAAAAAAAATACGGAACAGGATTTCGACTCCGGATGAATGCAACAGGCGCTCTATACATCCGGCGGACGCAGATGCAGGTCTTGTTTACTACGGAATTTTGACTTCCACAAAAAAAAAAGAAATCAACACAAACCATATCGACGGTTGAAGGACTCGAATGACATTTCCGTCATATTAAAAAATAAAATTAGAAAAGCAAGCGTATAATATATAATCATTTCAATATTTCTCAAAAATTTCGCTTGAACCTAATAGTTGTTCAACGCTCGATATATTTTCTGCGTATAGTCTATGGCTTGCAGTGGACTGCTGATCACCAACCTGTGTTGAACATGACGATGATGATGATCATTATGGCGGTCTATGAAAGGTGATGACGACAAATCCAATGATGATGATGATAATAAAAACTCAAACTTACTTCGTCTGTACTTCCACATCTTGGAGTATATTCTTAAGTCTCAAGGTCAGATGCTGTTTAGGGTCTGCGGTTTCTTCGCCTTTAAACTTGGTGGCAGCGGGGTTTGTGGTGACGCAGGTCCCGGCATCCGTCAATTTGTATGACACGAAGAGGAAATTCGGTAATGATAACTGCCAATGGGAAAAACCAGGTTACAAATAATTCATTAATGGTATGACTGCATGAGTCATTCATTCATTGGTAACATGTTAAATAAGGAGATTGATTTATTTATTTAACATGTGTGATAAGTATTAATATTATTGCAAATTTATTTAAACAGGCTGAAAGGTATTATGGTGGTTGCAGTATGGCTGCTGAGTGTGGAGTTAAAGTTCGATTCCCAGGTCGGGAAGTGTGTGAGCCCGGAATTTAGAATAGTGCCCGGTAGACAATAGGCTCACCACGTATTACGTGAAACTTAATAACGGCTTACAGTACATCTCTGCCCAACTCTTGGAGTAAGATACAGGCGTGATGCTATGTTCTTATTTAAAGGGATCGAGAATTTTATACCAGAGAAATTTCAGCGTTTTGGTTTTCAAAATACACTATCTAAATAGGCACGTGATATAAGTAGCTACCATTTGGGATATAAGCGTACCAAAGCTCGTGTCGGATCCAATGCTTAGTATAACATAACCTAAATAGCTACAAACTATCTCACTGCAGGACAACAGCCTCTTCTCATACTGACAAGGCATTAGCATTAATCACCACGCTAGCTTTGTATAAACATATAGATAAAACCTGTTTTTTTAAATTCTGGGAGTAAATTAATCAGATTATTTTAATGTATTGACAAATTAACAAATCACTCAATAACAATCAAAATCTCATCAAGTCTGTCTAATATTAAACAAAACTGATAAGATCAAGTTATAAGATCAAGATAAGACAATAAATTAGGACGTTGTTAATACTAACAATCCAATAGATCGTATCTATTAATAATAGGAATTATTAAGAATACATTTGTAATATTTGTATAATAACTTTCGTGAGGCATATTCATATTAGTTATTGTTCACCGGTTACTACTCACGTACATTCTTCGGGTTTGCCCGACTAGTTTCGAACTCGAACGGAGCCCTTAGTCATGAGCTGAGTCCGCGGCTATGTCGCGAGTCAGACTGACTCGCGACATAGCCGAAACCCGAAGAATGTACGTGAGTAGTAACCGGTGAACAATAACTAACATTTGTAATAGTTAATAAATTTATATTACGTAATTCATTATATATTACCGCCTACGCAAAATCACGATTCTTCTTATAGCTCGAGCGAGATACCTACCTACTTGCATCGTGTACATAAACAGTGATTTATAGCTACTGTGACCTATAATCGAATGTTTATTTAGGTATATTATATGTATAAAATTGATGTTTTCCTTTAATACAAATCCTGTGTTTAAAGGTCTTCCAAAACATGATATAGGCTACATACTAGGCCTTCCATCTTCCTCGATATATAGAACCTAGAAACATCATATTTCAAGGCATGGCATCTGAGTTCTAAATTACATTGCAACAGTTTCATTTTCCAACTCAAATATATTTTTCCGAATAGACTATTACAGGTGCCTATGTTACTAAATCCTGTGTTTAAAGGTCTTCCAAAACATGATATAGGGTACATACTAGGCCTTCCATCTTCCTCGATATATAGAACCTAGAAACATCATATTTCAAGGCATGGCATCTGAGTTCTAAATTACATTGCAACAGTTTCATTTTCCAACTCAAATATATTTTTCCGAATAGACTATTACAGGTGCCTATGAAATGTCAAAGGTAGATGCATGGTTCGAAGCAGTTCGTCTTATGGAGAAGAACCGGTAAGATATTGTATGTAACGAGAACAAAATGCGGGCAGGAGAACTAAAATAAATAATAGAACACCTGTATTCCCCGAAGGGGTAGGCAATTATAAAACCACATTTCACCAATGCCGTTATTAAGTCCCATAGGTGGTGACTTAGTGCCATCAAACGGGTTCAATACCAAACTCCAGGCTGCTACTAAAAATTCTAACAGAAAATTTCAATATCACTGCTGATTGAATTGAATCGAACCCAGTACCTCACCCTCAGCAGCTGCGCTTGTGGCCACTAGACCAATGAGGCAGAAAATAAATAAAAAACAATTATACAGCATTAAAATGATTGCCAAAGCAGTTATGAGAGCAGCAGACCTAACAGACAGCACCCACAGGATTTTCAAAACATTAACCATGCTTGTAAAAGAAATTGATGGCAATTTTTAACCGACTTCCAAAAAGGAGGAGGTTATCAATTCGGTTGTACTTTTTTTTTTTTTTTTTTTTTTTTTTTATGTTTGTTACCTCAGAACTCCGTCATTTATGAACCGATTTGGAAAATTATTTTTTTATTTGAAAGGATTTAGTTTCAGATTGGTCCCATTTAAATTTTATGAAAATTGGTTTAGTAGTTTTGTATTTAAATCAAAATAACTGAAAAATAATACGTCGTCGAAGTAAACGAAATGGTGTATTTTGCTTTCTTGTGACTTTCCGGTGGTGTTTACGGTCTCCAGAATAGTTCTAATGAACTGCCTATTTTCCAGCTTCATCATCAGATGATGATGATGATGATGAAACCGGAAGAGAAGCACCGGAAATCCGTTTTTTTTTTTGCTATTTAATACTTTTTAGTGTACTCGTAAGACCGCATTCTCAAACATCTCTTTTTACACGAGTGCTCAAAAAACGGAGTGTATATAAGTATGTATATGTGTAAGTATGTTTGTGAGTTTCTTTACCTATTCCACCATAACTTCTAAATACCTGAACTGATTTCGATATATGGGGTATCGTTAGAATCCTTACACTGTCCCGTGAGTAACATACGCTAGTCAGTTTGTTTTTTTTATTTAATTTCATCTTGTTTTCGCAATTTATTACTCTCTTTTGAAATAGCCTCAGATCTAGATTTCCTACTTTGATATGGATATGTCGCAGATGGACTGTAGAATAAGCTGTTTTACAAAACTGCTAGCTGATTTACAAAACAGTACTGTTATGAAAAACAGCTGAACGACGTTTAGCGGTTTTACATAATTACTGAACTATAACACGCAGAATTGAATGAACGTTTTGCGTTTATCAATGCAGCGGGTCAACGATCAGAGATTATGTAAAACAGTGTGAAACGATGACAGTTCATTTCACACTGTTTTACATAATCTCTGATCGTTGACCCGCTGTTGATTTTAGTTCGAAATTTTGTCACATATGGCTCTGTATGTCCTAACAATAATAACCTAACTTTATTTTACTTCTCAATAGCAAAAAAAAATATGAAAATTTTTAATGACGTAAATACTAAACCACTATAATAGTCGACAATATATCGGGATTATGAAAGAAAATAAATTAAATTGATCCATGAGCGAGCGAAGCGAGCTCGGGAGTTTCGTGTACCCCGACACGGACAGGTTAGGTTCGAAGAGGATGACGGGGGCCCGTGAGCGAGCGTAGCGAGCGAACAGCCCCCGTCATCCTCTTCGTGTTTAGGTTTTTTCTAACCTTACGGACAAAAAAATAGGAGCCCCGCTAAGCGGGGCTCCGTCGACCCAGCCACGGAAAGTCAAATCAGAATACAGTATCGCTTTTTTACTTGAATGGTGACTATCCATTTAATATACCTATACAATAAACAAACCTGTCCCACTGTAGATATGTCATTCTGCATTACGTCTAAGGGTGGGTAGCAGTTTTGTTAAACGTATCGCAATGGCAATCCAGCTGAACGTTGTTCAGCTGTTTTATAAAACAGTACTGTTTTGAAAAGCAGCTAGAGATTTTGTAAAACAGCGGATTCTACAATCCATCTGCGACAGATATATATGGGCAGCACGTTGAATAGGTCTACCCATATTCACTTCCGATAAATCAGTTATGGTCAGTGGTATACGCAAGATTCACTAAAAAGTAAGAAATAAAATAATTTTTAACAAAAAAAAGAACCGACTCCAAAAATCTTTCTGTTAAGTAAAATTGCACTAAAAAGTTATAAAATAATTGCATTATTTACTTACTACAATTTATAGAAAAATACTTTTTTAATTTTAGAGGATTCTGAATAAAATCAATTTATTAGGACAATAATATACAATTATTATTATTTTTGGAGTCGGTGCCAGTAAAGGACAATAAACGTGTAAGTACATTCATGAAGTAGCGTATTACGTTCGCTTTAGGCAGTTGTTGTGTTCATTTGTAAATGTTTTCAATTAGGTATACATTATATACATTATCGTAAAAATAATGATGGTTAATGTACCTTTAAAAAAAAGTTTGTCTGGCACCGACTCCAAAAATAATAATAATTGTATATTATTGTCCTAATAAATTGATTTTATTCAGAATCCTCTAAAATTAAAAAAGTATTTTTCTATAAATTGTAGTAAGTAAATAATGCAATTATTTTATAACTTTTTAGTGCAATTTTACTTAACAGAAAGATTTTTGGAGTCGGTTCTTTTTTTTGTTAAAAATTATTTTATTTCTTACTTTTTAGTGAATCTTGCGTATACCACTGACCATAACTGATTTATCGGAAGTGAATATGGGTAGACCTATTCAACGTGCTGCCCATATATATCTGTCGCAGATGGATTGTAGAATCCGCTGTTTTACAAAATCTCTAGCTGCTTTTTTTTTATAGCAGTTAAAGTGGTCCGTTATCAGCAAAGGACGTTTAAATGCCTAATGGCTGATATAGTTCTAGGGTTTAATCAAAATTGCAGTTGAGTACTTAGCTGATCAATTAGACATAATCCTATTCCACACTGGCCGACTACTAACGAGGAATTCGAGAAAAGTATGACGGTCGTCTTCAGGACCTTCAAACCAATGATTGGCGAAAAACTGCTAAAACTGAACCAAGTGGCGTTCTCTCGTATCGGATGCCAAGCCTCATTTTGGGTCACTGAGCCAACGGAATAAGTGAGTAAGTACGACGATCGAATGTTATTTCCTTTACTCCCTGGGTTATTTGTAAACAGAATCAGACAGACGATTTGGGGATTATACTTATACAAAATATTTGGACTTTGTGTAACGTTTTCCTTTTATCCATAGTCAATAATTGAGACAGAACCTGTTTAAATAACTGTAAATTAGGTAATTGACAGTTTTTTATCGCAGTAAATATTGTAGTATTGTACTATTCTCTGGGAAAATTACATCCGCAATTTCGCTGCAAGTGCAAGGCAAAATAAGTTACGAGAAAGTGGAATACCCACAAGAATAGACCAGAAAAATGTAACACATACAAATCTTCAAATAAAAACCAAGCCCATAATTGAATTAGGCATAGAGGTATTTGAATTGTCATTGTAGTATGATTGAACACACAAAGAGGACAATTTGACAAATTGAGAGTAATAGCTTTTGAGGTGCATATTCAAGACGTGACAGCACATACATACTATATAGATATTTATATAATAGGAAAATTGCAGCTAAACTATGATCGAGTTGGTGAGGGGAGCAAAGTGAAGGATAATAGAGTCAAGATGTATTTTAAAGGAATATATTTATTGTGTATATATACACTTATATATATATATATATATTTATTGTGTGTTTGTGGCACACAGTCATTGACAAATAATGTATTTAAATAAGACTTCATTAAGTCCCATGTATTAGGTAGTGAGCCTATTGCTATCAACCGGGCACAATTCTAAATTCTGGGCAGTTATTGAGAATTTTCTAACAGATGAATTCAAGAGCCGGGTCCACACCGGACGATCCACCGCGCTCCGGCCGGCAGCAGCGCGTTCCAAAGGCGCGGTCAGTGTGGACGTGCCGCGCGCAATCCAAGCGTACGTAATGGAGCACGCGCTCCTAGCCGCGACCCATCTGTTCGTTGACAGTCTTTTGTCCATGTTCAAAGGCGCCTCAGCCACTTGACGCGCGCTTGTATGGTTCGCGCGATCAGGCGATATGTAGAAACGCAAAGTCGCCATTTAATGTGCTTTTATATTTGGCATAAATGCTTATAGGACCCAAATGTTTCAATAAATTCTTGTAAAGCCGAGTCCCATATTCCAAACGGTTTTTATGCATTGATCAAACCGTCTTTTTGGTTATTGTGATCTTTGTCGTAAATATTCGTAAATATTTATGCAATATATATAGTATAGTTGCTGAGAGTACGGCAATTCAATGCCACCGTTGCTGGGCGTGTGACCCCATAGCGAGAAATCAACTGACGGATCCGTCGTGGATCAAGTTTCCTAAGCCGGATCGGAGGAGTACGATACAGTAGATCGGCGATTTCTAATGGATCGTCCAGTGTGGTCCCGGCTACACACTTTTCCCAACCCGGGAATCGAATTCATGCTCAGAAGCCACACTTGCAATCACTAGACCCATTGATTACCTTTCCAAAATGAAGACTACTTAACAGCTTGTAATAAAGATTTCATACAAATATGTACAATGTTAATTGTTACGACCACCTCCATGTGCTAATCTAAATCTAAATAAATCATAATTTACTTAAAACCAGTAAACAAAGAATTTTCCTCTTACCAACCACAGAGATTGCAGTTCCATGAAATTTATTGAATTGAATAATACGAGTCACATGTATAGGCAAAAAAGGAGAAGCAAGCTGGCAACTAGTATTTTATATAGACAATATCAACTTCTGTAGGCGTATTATCTATCTCGGCTAATATCGAATGGATGGTCACTTTGTATTACACTGCGTTGTATCTTACAGCTTGTTGAAGAGCAATAGTATTACAAAACATACAGCACAATGTACTACAAAGTTAATGTAATTTCAATGGTAACTGACACAGCTAATTGGTATTGCCAGGTTGGCTATGCTAAATTTCGGGACAAGAGGTTTAAAATATCGGAATTTATGTTTTAAAATCGGAACAGCAAAAAAACGCGACAACGTTTCGAACTTTTTACCAACTTAAAATATTTTGCTTTTTAATTAGAAATTGCATCAAAGTCGGGACATTGGGCGTCCCGATCAAGGGTAAATCAGGACGCGTCCACACACCCCTAAACATCGGTACGTCCCACGCAAATCGGTAAACCTGGCCACACTACAGCCAATACACCTGCTAATCCTTACAAAAGATGTTATACTTTGCCTGTATATGTGTATACTTAACTCTTTTGTTGTGAGTACTTGACATTTTATATGCAAAGTGCAGGACAACTTTTGTTTGTGGGCATAATAAGTATATTAACACAATTATAACTGCTATTGAATACAATTCTCATGACACATAGGTCTTAATAATGCAACACTGTAGCAAGACCGGGGTTACTCTTGAAAATAAATCTGCTCTATTGACATTGGAAATATGTCAAATCATACTTTTAAATTCCAAAATGTCTCAAAAATAAGTAAAGAATATCGATACTAATAAGCCAACATGCTTCAAAATTTTGCTCAATTTTAAAGCAAGCCCTATGTAAAATTATTCAAAAAAAATATTTTAACGTTCCACATTGTTTTAACATTGGAATAGGTAGATATTAATTCAAGAGTAACCACACTGTTAGTGTTGTAATTGCTGTTTGGTATAAAATATCACATAAAAAAAAACGTCTTAGACATCTTGTAAATTAAAGAAATTTCAAAAAACCAAAATCGTTTTATTTCAATAAAAATGCTCATGTAATGTTTTAGGCTTTCTGTAATAAGCTTGAAGGGGTTTTTTTTTATTAGACTAGCTGCTCATGTGGCGCGACTGAGAGCTGGGTTCTATTCCCGGTTTAGATTTTTCTGTTATATAATTCTCCGTGCAGCTCGGAGTATGGAGTTATGCCTGGTTGATGGCAATAGGCTCTCCACCTATTACATCGGACTTATTAACTGCAATGATGAAATGTGGGGATACATTCATAATTACAGTACAGCTCTGCTTAATCCTTCAGAAAACAGGCGTGACGTTAGATATGTTTTTAGAATGACTGATTAATTATTTTAAAGGTGATATGAAGGTGATAGTGAGAGTTTATACTTATAATGCAGATGCTATTTAATAATGTACAAGGTCAACAAAAGACAAATTCATCTGATTCTAAAGTCAGAACAATGAAATAGGATATCATAGCTAAGCTTCAGCATTATCAACATAATAATTTGTTTTCATTAAATAACATGTCTCAATGAATTTTGCGCATCTTGAGGTCATTGCCACTCCTGTCTTTTCACATAATTATGTTGAAAATACTACTACTCCTCCAGACCGTATTTTGGTTACTGCAGCCTATCTCCATGGAGATTAGCCAAGTGTGGAGGAGCTAATATAGTGCACAAGTGTGTGCGCAAACACAGGTGGACTCCCCCTTTACTCTCATAGTCTGATGGGATGGCAATCCAATACAACAAGAGAGAGATCAGGTGCAGACCGCAGGAAATGGCAGGCATGTTTTAAATATAGTTATTTTGTAAGTAGTGTAGTGTGAAGAAAGGTTGTTGATGAAAGTTTATGTTAGCAGTAAGGGGACAGCTTCTAGTCCTCTATATAGCCAGTGCAATTCACAGGTGATACCCTGATACTGGTGTTGCAAATGTTAAAGAGAAGGTACATCTATGGTAACCACCGTCACTTTGCTGATAAAAACACAGCAAAAAAATTACCTTGAGCCTAAGTGTAGAATCAGCATCTACATCATTGTATAGGAGAACATTTTCCTTCATGTCAAAGCTCTCCCGTACTCCCAGGTGGTACAGCAAGGAACTCTGCTGCAGCTGCAGGCTGAGGTCCACCAACGCCACATCTGCATTGTAGAATGTGTCTAACACATTTGTCTCACCAAAGTCTAGCTTTTCAAACTGGAAGAATAAGATTATTATTTAGTATCTTGTGACTTGTGAGATTCCAATTTGTATCTATTTAGCAATGACAGGGAAAGTGTTGACCATCACTTGAAGACCTCAAACTGCATAACTTGGCAATTAAAACCTAACCAGGCACGTAACCTTCAATTTAGGCAGGTTTTTCCCCTGTGCATTCATCATTTACACTTATTGATCCAAAGTATATTATAAAAGTGACTAAGGATTTAAATACAAGGTTTTAATTTTAATGACGTACAAGTACTTATAATTATTAACACACTGGTTTCTCTCTCATATCTGAGAATAATAAAATTAATCCTGGAAGATCAGTGTGGGGAAACCCCAATAAAATGGACAAACCAACTGTAATGAGGATTACTGTTTTTGTGCTCACCAGTTGGCACCACTGTTGAGGAAGGTCCTGAAGTATAACTTTGAAAGTTGGCTATAAATGGGTGTGAGAACAAAGTTTACATTTATATAATTCTTATTACCTTAAAACCAAAAGGTAAAAATATCAAACATGACATGCATGCCAGCATGAGTTTTACTTAGACCCAATTTGTTTGACAATATGAAAAATAATAATAATTTTGCACCTCTTCTTAGCTCCTCAGTATTAGCCATTAAAAATTATAAGGATTTAAGTATGTTGTTTTTATCAATATCCTATTTAAATGCCCAATGTGATTTAGTAATATTTATGTAGCTTTTTGAATAAATGCCACCTTCAGTAAGTACCTATATAAAAAGATAATAGCTACATTTACTTACAAACTACAATAGTTAAAAAATATATGGTAATGAGTATCAGAATATTACGGTTTTATCAAAACAGAATTTGGTTTTTCCGTTTTTCCTCATTATTTCAATGCCAAGTATATCTTGAAGGTTTGTTGTTCATGTATCTTTAGATTTTGAATGACACTGAAAGTTACTCTGGTGACAGGAAAGTTGTTTTGAAGGACATCATAAGGCCTTAAGGCTATAAAGTTTATGGTAATTTTGTAGCAGATATTAAATTATCAAGGAGACTCACATGTATATGATGTAAATTAGCATTAACCAGTTCAGATGCTAATCGAACTTCCTCCAAAGCTCTTTTCCTATGAGCAAGGTTCAGTGTTTGGGTTATATCCAAAACACATGCTATATCCATCCGAGGCCTCTGGTTGGAGCCCCCAGGCTGTACCGTCGCACTGGACCCATCGCTGCACACACTCTCGCAGATACTTCTAACTTCCCCTACAAAATAACAATTCAATAACTCAAAGTCCTACAAGACGAAAACGGAAAAACAAAGTTCACAGCACTGCACCTGTATCTTCTATCGACGTCGAATTATTCCCACCGCCGAATGTTATCATTTTCTCACGTGTTTATTAACATTTGGATAGTTTATACACACATTTCACATTCAATTTACGCAGCATAAAAAATAAATTCCACAACAAGTATTTGCGGGCTTGTGTTATTTAACGTTAGTGATGTGCTGCTGTGATGTGCTGTAGGTTACACATAAAATCAACATGTGTGATGTGATGTTGTGTGTCCATGTGTAATTTTGAAGTAGTCGGTGAAATTATTTACTATCGGTAGTATGCATCGCAGTGAAGAAAAATATATCTATCTTGGAATAATTATATTTATTGTATATGTCATTTCAGAATTATAAGTTTAAATAGTATAACAAAATTGATATTTGATATCATCTAAAATAACTTTCACAACATTATAACTGTAGTGTGCAACCATGTGTGCATCAAGAAAATTTCATAATCTAGTAAACAATACAAAAATACCTATAAATATTAGTATTTTAAATGTTTCGAAACTGACGAATATTATTAAAAAAGCTGATAAATTTTGAAATAGTCGTCTTTAAGTGAAATGTGTTTTTTCTAAAGTACTGTTTTATGTGTTCCTATTCATACATTATTATTTGAACGAAATGCTTGTAAATACTGTAATTAATACGTGATGCGTTTCGTCTAATTTTATGTGGATATGTGCATTGGGAACATCACTATTAGCGACCTTGAATTAGTGCTTTAGCGCCATCTACGCTCAAATATTTATCACGTTTATTTTTCAAAGCGTTAGAGTAATAGTTTATACAGTATCGACTAGGTGGCGCTTTTACCAATTTAATGTTCATTGTTCGCTGTCTTCGATCACTTTTAAAATCGGGACCGAGACTCCCTTGAGTATTTTTCGCTATTCCATAAATGTAGTTTCGAATATAGCCATCATGCCCACTTCAAAAATTCACTCTGTATAGATTAACCAAATTCTAGACTCGATATAATATACGATACATACCCCTAGTTACTTACCTCGACATTGAGATCAGCAGGAGCAGGATGCAAGCAGTTTTTTTACTAGGTTGGTAAAGACTTCGGCGCGGCGGCACAAAGATGTTATTTACGGATTTCCAATTTTCCACACATGACAAAAATAAAGGTTTAACTTGAGTTTATAAAATAAGTGGTACCTACAACGTTTAGTAGGTTGGTATTTAATTCATTGATTCAAGACCTCTTATTTTTCTTTAGATTTTTTTATACATATAGGTAGGCAAATAGGCGCAGTCTCACAAGATAGATGGCACCAAGTTTCACCAATCTACACCATGGGTGGTCAATCGGCAGAAATTAATAATACATTTTCCTCTTAGGTTCATGACTAGAATAATTAATATTATTATCCAAAAACTGAATGGTAGAGGACATTATTTATGAGGCATCCTAAAATGGTTCCGTGGCGTAGCGTTTTCCTTTTGTGGTCAAGGTCATGGATTCATCAGTCTGTCAGAAGTACGAAGGACATTTTTGCGGTCTATAACTTTAGATAAGTACAGCTACTATCATGTAGCAACACGCGTGCATTCTCCGAAGGGGTAGGCAGATGTGTACACACTTGTATGTACACTATAATTTCACCAATGTTATTATGAATTTCTACCCAGAATTTGCTACTAATTTTACTACTAATTTTCCCTAATAACACTCAATAACACTTTGCCGGACGAGGGAATCGAACCCAGGATTGCAGGCTCAGCAGTCGCGCTTGCGACAACTAGATCAACGAGGCAGTTGAACATTCGAATTTTTAGATCGGTATTTGAGTCATTTCAATCTTACAATGTAACTACTTAGTGCAACTAGTGATAAACAAGGTGGTTTATAAATAATGATGAAGTAAAAATAAAATAAATAATTTAATTCCACATATATAAATAACTTATTCCATGTTAAAACGTAAGTGTGATGCTTTAAACAATATTTTCAGTGGAACAAAGCAATAAGTATTAATTTTGTAAAGAAAATATTATATATAGATAGATAGCTATAGGTACTACGTCATGTAACTTCAATTTGTATTAAAAAAAAAATGTTTATGTTTTTATTACAGAGTCCATAAATAATCACAGTTTATTGATTAAAACTAAGAAATAGGTATTTAATGTATCTACCTTATTATAGTTAACAAACTTAATTATATTATTTTATTAAAACTATAACCAAAACATAATTTTCGACTAAATGATGATGACCACTAAAGTACAATAAAAAAATCTGATAAACAAAATCAATGACCTACTCCACGTATGATCAAAAAAAAATCTTACTCTAAAATTAAAATATAATGGGTAATAATTAACGTTTAAATAATTTCATACATAAATATTTTACTGGTGCGAAATATAACAGTAACCCCTCTTTGTTTCTGAGCGCCTAGTACATCACTTGCCAAGTATGATTTTGCGGGAAGCGCCGAAGCTCTGGCCAGACTGGCTGGCCAGTTTGTTGGTGCCAGCTTGAAGGCCGATGACGGATTGGCCGGCACGAAGAACGTCTTCGCTGAAATCACGGCGGTTTTCTTCAGCGGGCCTGGGTCCTAAGCAGGGTCCGCGCCATTCGGGGTGTTTGTATGCCTGCAAATTGATAAAGTACCTATGAAAAAAACTGTTGTTGATATTATTCTGGAAGGCGAATAATCCTTTAGTGCACTGCATTGCGTTTTAATAAATATGCTGATGACAAAGTAAAGGGGAGGAACGCTGACCGCAGCACCAAAAGCGATTTACCAGCAGTTGGGAAGTAGGTAATACGTACCTACCCCAGAAAATAGGTACATAACTACATATTTTTATTTATCATTAATATTTATAAAGCAATTTTTTTTGTTTTTGTAATACAAATGGTAGGTTCCTAAATATTATATCATTTTGTATGTTTAAATAACTTATTTGAAATTCTATCTTGGTTGATACTGTTGACAGCATTTATTTTTCATTGTCTTATAACGTAGGTACGTACCGTCCTGCCAAGGGCAAATATGGTCTGTGTGACGAGAGAGATGTTCTTTTGGTCCCAGAGGTCCGTTGTTTGGAAGAGGTCCACATCAGGTACACCGTATTTCACACACGCTTTCTGGAACCTGTAAAATAATTATGTAAGTATGTGTTCAATAAAATTTATTCAAATCACAGTTTTTTTCCGCATTTAAGTAAGTCTCTCTACGTCTCTTTTTATAAGTACCTACACATACTTACTTACTTACCTACAATTTCGAAATTCTATTCTTCACAAAAACTAAAGGCTGATTGATAAAACTGAGTAAAAGTGGTCTGTTTTCCCTTCACAATCGATGTTATTATTATTTGAACAGGAAAGCAGTAAAAATAAATAAGAACATACCTAAAATAATCATTAGAAACCCCATTTAGTTTATGTTTGTGTTAAATGCTTTTTCCATTAATCCCACAGTATTTTTTTATTTTGTACGAGTGGTTCATTCGGCTAGTTTTTGATGTACTTAGGGCTTTTCTCCGGAACCCATTGCAGGGTTCTTCCGGAAAATAATATCCGGCTGAAGAAAATATAATTAATTAATTAATATTATTAGGTCATTAATTCGACACAAAGACTACGTCGTTTAAAGGTTCTAAGACATCAGTGACAGTTTTTTTCTTTACCCCACACTAGGAATTCCTACCTGTATCGTGGGTGCTTGTACAGCCATATAAATCTCACATGCACACACACCCAGATCCGGAACAATTATCTGTAGATCATATAAATATTTGCTCAGTGCAGGAATCGAATCTGTGACACGCGGGGCAGCAGCCTGTCTCTCAACCACTGTTTACTTCTATCTAATCTAAGGCTAAATAGTAAAACTTTTTTTTCTTTCAGTCGACAAAACTTACTGGTTAATATTATCCATGTACTTGTAGTCACCGCCGGAGACGTTGACCTTGGTGATGATGCCGGGCTGGAGACGGTTCATCAACTTGCACAGGATGATGCCATCACGGAGAGCCTGCTCGTAGGGCATGTTAGGGAACCTCTCGCCGATTACCGCTTCTATCCATTGCTGGGCCTCTTGCTCCTTCTCGGGTTCGCGTTTGCCCGCGCACTGGAAAGAGTGAAATGTGATTTGATAATATAGACGCAAAAATTAAATTATTTTATATTGTTTAGTTTCATCGACTTTTCGATCGACAACTGCCTCTTTGGTCTAGTGGTCCCAAGTGCGACTGCTGACCAAGAGGTAACGGGTTCGATTCCCGGGTCGGGTAAAGTGTTTTTGAGTTTTTCTGTTAGGAAATTCTCAATAGCAGCCCGGTTTGGAATTGTGCCCGGTTGATGGCAATAGGCTCATCACCTTGGGACTTAATAACAGAATTGGTGAAATGTGGGTGTACAGTTGTGTACACCTCTGCCTACCCCTTCGGGGAATACATGGCTATGTATATTAGTTTCATGGACAGAGACGTAAACCATTTCACCATTCGGCTCAAAGGACCAGTAAAATAAAATCTGTATAGAGGATTTCGAGTGAAGTGTGATGTGGTTTATTATAGTATGGGTTTATTAACCGCAAAAGGGTTAGTTAAATACTGAATAGTGTTAACTTAACGCGCATTACAATGACAATATTTATAATTAAAGATAAATCTTTGAAAATAATTAAATACCCCTTCAGACCGTATTACGGTCACGGCGGCCTATCTTCACGGAGATTAGCCAAGTACGCAGTAGATATGGCGCAAACACAGGTGCACTCCCTCTTCCTTCTCATATTTCGATAGGACAGAAATCCGACACGACCAGAAAGAGATCAGGCGCAGGACCGACGGCTTTACGTGCTCTCCGAAGCACGGGGGTGTCACACCACCAACTTCCGTGACTCCGGGCTGCTACTGAGAATTTCCTAACAGAAAAATTCAATAACACTTTGCCTGACCTGGGAATCGAACCCAGGACCTCACGCTCAGCAGCCGTGCTTGCGACTGCTATACCAACGAGGCAGTCAGAATTAGCGCAGTCGCAGGCGCTGTCAGTGGAAAGAATTAGCGCATGATTAGCGAACTCCAAATTTATAATATTAAATGGAAAAAGAATACGGTCGCGAGCAGGATTCGAATCTGCGCCTCCCGGATATTTACAAATTTCCCGGTATTGGTTATGAAATGCCCTAATAACGTATCTATAAATTAAAAATAGTTCACTACCTATGTTAATTCTAAGTTATTGTAAATTATTTTGGATTAGTTGAGTCCAGGGATTAATTAAGTCGAGCTAAAGTAAACCTACCGACATGAAGGGTATCGCGTTCATGTATCGGTAAATGAAACTTTGAGTAATGAGTTTATTCACACGAACAGTAGAACTCTTTTGATGAATTGGACTCGAGCCAAAATGAAAAAATAAAATTAGAAAAAATTTGCTAATTTATCAAAATTCAAAATATTTTTTCCTTCTTATGACTGATTGTTTGTGTAAACCTTTTTAATCGCTCAGTCACTAACCTAACGTCATTGAATTTTTTACAGTCATCCAAGTTGTCGAGGCTAGGGACTTTATGGTGACCGTGTCATTAATGTGCAGACAAAACAAATTAATACCTCAACATATGACGCTACATTAAAATAAAGTGTCACTGTCGTACCAAACAATCGACAGTTACTGATAACGCTTCGTCTGATACGAACCTTGGCTTTCCATTATTTTTATATATTAACTCATTATTTAAAGAAATTGTTTATTCTTAGTTAGTAGCGTGGAACGTGCATACAGCACATACCTATATAAATATTATTATAAAAGTGTTTTTTTTTTTGTTATTACTGGTCTTTAAGAAAATGCTGCTCATCGTCTTGTGTTCTATTTTACTGTATTCTGCGGTCCAATCGCATCCGTTTATAGCCCTTTTCTTATTTTTTTATATACCAAAGCAGTTTTCTTTAATATTATAACATGTGGTTACGTCCAAAATAAGTTGATATGGAAGATGATCATAGGAGTAAAGGATTTTCTGAGAAAGGTACGTACCTAATCGTTAAAGTTCTTTTTCGGTAACTGTTTTTTTTTTACATTACCACGCCTGTATTTCTCGAAAGTGTAGGCAGCTGAGGTGTACACAGTTGTGCATATGATGGTGAGCCTATTACCATCCACCGCCCACAATTCCAAACTCCGGGCTGCAACTGAGAATTTCCCAAAAGGAAAACTCAGTAACACTTTCCGACCCGGGAATCGAAATCAGGACTTAATGCTCAGCAGTCGCGCTCCAACACTTGGTCTTGACTTGGTCCTACACTAGACCAACAAAGCAGTTTTTTTTATATATTTTGAATATTCTTTGTAAACTGTTTATCTTATAGTCCGCACGTCGTGTATCCTTACGTCCAAAAACCAAAAATTATAACTGTTATTAACGCATTAATATTTTGGCATATAATTAATTGATAGGGAATTAAATCGCTTTCTTGATCTTCCTATTGTCTTTCGGTAATATTTTGATTTAAAATAATTCACAACCACCAATTCACAGTGTGCTATTTTATTCTAACATAACTGACCAACACTGCAACATAGATGATTAGTGCTACAGATGATCTGCTGTCCCCAAAGGTTAAAAATTTACAGCGCGGTTGGTGCAGTGGCTGAGAAAAAGGCTGCGGCGTCGCGTGACGAGAACTCGATTCCCGCAAGGAGCAAATATTTGTGCGAGTTATTAAATTTGAATTTTATTTCTATAGATCATTGTTTCGGTCTGGATGTATGTGCATGCGACATTATGTGTGTGTTTTCAGCCTTTTCTTTCGTTTCGGCTTAACAACTGAGAAGATGGCTTCGGGAGCAGACCTTGAACATACTCTTAAAATCAAATACATACTCGTAGATTAATTAAATCAAAATCGAAATTTCTTTAATAAAATTAGGCAAAAAATTTGCGCTTTTTGACCGTCAAACATTAAAACAGTCCAAGATAAATCTTTGAAAAGCATTAACGCATGCTTAGCAAACTCTTTTTCCATTTAATATTGTAACTTTATTAAAACAGTCCCCAAAAAAGCCCACCCTTCACCGCTTCACGAGTATTTAATTGCGTAAAATGTTGTCTCATTAGGTCCGATTTGATGTAGACTATTTCATATACCATGCTTGACGTTCTACGAGTATATTGTAATGAATGATCGACTTTTTCACCTGGAGAATGTACATACTTATCAGAAATCTTTCTGTCTGTGATTTTTCTATCGATAAAACCTGATTCTGTGGTTACCATTGAATTTGTAGTTCGTGATGTATTTTGCAAAAAACAAAAGGCCATTGGCCACGGCCTTGCTGGGTCCTTGAGACAGGACTAGACTTCGAAACAAAGTAAGAACGCCACAAGGTCTCATTTTCATAAATAAGTAGTCAGTGTTTTTTTTTTCGTTAAATATTCAGTAGGTACTTACTTCTAATTTTTTTTTATAATCTGTCATCGAGGCTCTAGTACATGTAAATTTTTACCCTCACTGACAAGCACTGGAAAACGAAGGGCCATGGGCGCCGGCATACCTAATTATTTTTAGGGGTGTAGATCAACATCTAGTATACATTACTGTGACAGTCACAAGCCACACATAGATATAGTTGATATAGTTACCCATGTATAGATTAAAAATATTGTATTATAAACAAACGTTAGGTACTTGGTACCAACCGCTACCAAAGTTACCTACAGACACATTACACCGTTCGTAATGAAAAAACGTACAGTTTTATTTCATAATCATAGACCTCGTCTGATAACCACTATATTATAGAAAAAAAGCAAGATACTGAAGTCATTAAAAAGGTATTAACTTCCAAAATACAGGGATGCAAGTGCACCCTCTTATACGGGCGGTCTTAGCACCGGGTCTTAGGGACGAAATTTTTTCATTTTCCACAGGTTTATTACCACTGAGTGATGCCCTTAGAAGTCTAACAATAGTACAGTGTATCCTGGAGTTAGTTACCTATGTAGAGGTAGCTATGGACTCCATAAATAAATTATAATACAAACAATCAAGCGTAGACAATAGCTCATGTTTGCCATAATAAAATTCCTGTAGTCACTTAACTTCGATGGTCCTTTGTAAACAATAGCTATAGATAACTATTCTGTTGAAGAGTTATACATCTGTCTTTAGCTACCTACGTACTTTTGAAGACTTGAATATTCTTAGGAAATTTGCAAATGGACAAACACAATATTATTGAAATATCTGACTTCTAACACAATAGCGTGGTCATTTTTTCTTAAGTAAATTAGAATACATGCATATGTCACATTACCTAAGTACTTCTACATTAGCAAGGGCACCTTTTTTAAGTGATGGCTTCTTGCAGAGACCCAGAGGGGTTTTGTCAGCGTAGTCGAGCAATAGCTGTGGCGAGGCAGTTTGATGCCTTCAGCCCAAGCGTATTTGAAATTACTATAAACTAAGAACACAGCGCTAAGGGTGTTCCCTGCGGAACACGAGCCTCGGCTTAGGGCGTTGCTACGGGGACAACCAGGTACTAGCTGGATCAGATCAGTTTCCTTATTATTAAGGGACGAATTTATAGCTGCTGGCTAGGCGCGGGCCGGCTCGAGCAAGAGTCAGGAAGTCCATGACGAGATTTTTAGCTACGGACGCGTACCTTGCCGGCGGGGTCTATAACCAGGCAGAGTGTGCTTGTGTAACGAGGGCACGGCCCGCCCTCAAATATATTATATGCACATGTGGAAGCGCCAAAGAGTCGCACTGACAAACTAGATCCGTGTCACCTGGACCTGATAATCAAGGGGGTTTGCCTGATTTTAGATGCGTAAAAAGAACGTGTCTTCGCTTTTTTAAAGATTAGTGATTTTAGGGAATTTCTCACAAAAAATGATGGTTATGTATTTGTGTGTTACTAATTTCCAATTTCGTCGTAACAACGTTCGCGTACCGCGCCATCTATTTAACCAAGCTGGAACTACACTGTTGCTTTGCTTACCATTTCAAATTGTGTCGTCAAGGTTTAGAATGTTACTTAATACATAATTAACGCACAGTGTAAACGTGGAGACCTCTAACTAGTACATTTTTTATATACAAGGTGGCCACACCATGCACCTATTTAGTACCTACCTATCATTTGTGTCAAAGGACCAAATCAAAGATTTAATTGATTTTCCGGAAAATCTTGTACCCGTAGGAAGCTATAAGCCTAAAAACGTTATCCATACAGCATAGTGCGTGTCCGTAGAACTTACGCCACCTAAGGACCCACGTCAGAGCAAAGGAATAACCGATATATAATTATGGAATTTTTGAACTAATTATGTAAGTGTTATGAAGTGCAAGGGGAGGTGCTTTTTGGGTAGACGTAAAACATTTTTAAAGGAGGTACAGTCTACAGAGGTGGCGATTTAATAATCAAAACTTTTAATATATGAAATAAAGTAAATAGGAAAATGGAATTCTACTGGGCACTCCGATTTCTCCCCGTTATTTAAACATTATATTTTGTTATTTTTATGCTCATCATTCGACATTTGAATTCGGATTAAATCAAAAAATCTTCCGTGTTTATTATTCCGTAGTTATTCGTACTTAATATATATAAACCTACATTTATTTTTATTTGAAACTACTATGAATAAAATATTCCATAATGACTATTTTTATTGTACATATTTCTGTCCATAGAATTAGGTGTAATTACTCTAAGTTTCTGTCATATTATATGGATATATTAAAAAATATAAGTCTTCCTTGAGAGAACAATGGTGAAATAATTGTTGATACCATTTAAAACATCTACAATTGTCATTATTACAGAAATAAATAAAATAAATTCATAAGTTTTTTCAAATTATGCTAAAGGTCAGTTTAATTCTGGAAATAAATCATTTTTAATGAAAACTAAATTGACTAATAATTTGTATTTTCTCTGTTGAACTGTGTGTTAAATTTTTTTTAATTAAGTCTACTCTACGCTTTATGTTACTCAAACTGCTTTGCCTATATTACATATTTTGGAAATGTATTTATGCATATCAGATTATATTTAAAATGTCGAAGATATTTTTGCGCTAAGAACTAAATATGTTAATGCTTTCTTTAAACCGATCCTCTAACATACACATATTAAATTGTTGTAGTAATTATGAATTAATTGCATTTTATAATAGTCCCGTTTGCTTCCGATATAATACTTAGGTTTTTCTTGTTGCATCACCGAAGCATGGCGATGATCTAGGACAGTCTAGGATCTTTGTGTAAAATATTACCTATACATTAAACCTCCATCATTTGGTTGGCAGTCCACAACTGTACGTTTCTCTAGAAACTTTCTGCCTCGTACAACAAAACTGTGGAATGAACTGTCGCCTGCGGTATTTCCGGACCAATACGACCTTCAAACCTTTAAGAAAAGAGCGTATTCCTTTTTAAAAGGCCGGCAACGCACTTTTGGCTCCACTGGTGTTACGGATGTCCATGGGCGGCGGTAATCGCTTCCCATCAGGCGATCTGTCTGCTAGTATGCCGCCTATCACATAAAAAAAATCTCATATTCTAAGTAGGTATTCGGTACATAATCAATAGACAGTTTTTTGACACACTAGGAAGTGGTGAAGGGTGGGCTTTTTTGGGGGCTGTCTTAATGTTTGACGTTCAAAAAGCGCAAATTTTTTGCCTAATTTGAATAAAGAAATTTTGATTTTGATTTTGATTTTTGGATATAGGAATTAATTCCGGTAAGACTGGAAGTCGAGCCCGTGACGTAGTTGGAAAAAGGCTAAGTAGGCTAAAAACAAAGATTTTGGTAAGTATCTACTAAAAGAAAAAGGAAATATACTTAAAAGACTAGGTACTTATAGAGCCTTAAGTCGTACTTGTAGACTGTTGTTTGTAATTTGTATTGTCGTTAGCCTAGTGGTCCCGAGCGTGGCTTCTGAGCATGAGGTTCTGGCTTTGATTCCTAGGTCTGGAAAAATTATATTGGGTATTTAAAAAATTCTCAGTAGCAGCTCGGAGTTTAGAATTGGCCCGGTAGATGGCAATTGGCTCACCACCTATTACATAGGACTTAATATCAGCATTTTTTACTACCCTTTCGGGGAATACAGGCGTGATGCGATATGTGAAGTCAGTAATACATAAGAAGCAATTATTTGCCATGCAAGTTGCAACCAAAATGTTTAACATTGACTTATTCCGTTATAATCGGAATAACCCTGAAAGGTCAGTCGTTTGACAAACAGATAAGCGAAATACCGAGACAGCATTGTTTTTCTTGCTATATATAGATTATCAATAAATTATTGAACAGTCTGTATGCATTCTCGATGTATTATGAAAATCATTAGATAACACTATAATCCCACGCTGTGTTGTTCTACGACCATTTTATTCACCTATAAAACATAATGAACTGCATTTTATTAGAAATAATCGTAACATGATGCTATCAAATATATATAGATATATAAGGTCCTAATTTATTAGGCAATTTCCTTTGAAAGGGTTAATATATAAGTCAAATATATTGACAAAAGCTAAGAATTAAATGCAAATAACAAATTATTTGTAATAACCATAGTACTAGTAAGACGAAAACTTCACCTAGAATGGCGAACATTAAGAAAAAAAAATGTAAGAAGTTGAGTAATGGCTTAAATGAATCCTTATCACTTACAAACTGACCTCTTATAAGGAAGTTACCTAATAAATTAGGACCTTATATATAGGTACACATAAAAGCTATCAATATGTTAGTAAATAGTACGTTATCAAAAAATTTCACGCTGAGAAAAGAAACTGAACAGAGAAAAATATTTTTTTTTGTCTTAATAACTGAGTGTAAATGATGATGTAATATGAACCAACTTGTGTTTAAATAGCGTCCATGAGTATAATTATTATTTATGGAGAATTTCAAAATAATAAAACAGATCTGATAAGTAGTCCAGGGGTTTCCCGCATGTCCGGACATGCCTCGCGTATATTTGGCCTACATCCAACTCGGTTTATAATTATAACATACATCGAGCATCTTCCGAAGTAGGTATATTTCAGAATTATATCCATTACGTTTGTAAAGTGTCGCATCTGTTTGTTGTTGTTCCTGTTGGTAATAAATCCATGTTTGGCTTTGGAAAATAAGATGTGGGTGAGATATTACAACAATAATTTATGACTACTACACCTTAGAGCGACCTTGGCGAACGTACTGAAAAGTATAACAAACTATTTTGTGATACAGACCAATTTCATTGACAATTAATTACATTCTATATTTATTATTGACAAATCAACTAAATTCATTTATAAGTATTTTGAAGGGTTGTTTTGTTACACGTCGTGAACAGTGTTTTATTTATTGATATTTTGAATAATTAAGTGTAACATTTATCACATATTATGGTAAACTACAGAGGACTATTTGCTTTATGTACCATCATCACTAACCTGTATTTAGCAAATAAAGATTTTTGATTTTGATTTTTGATTTTGATTTTGAATCAAATTGTGGACGTTAAAAAGACAGGTCAGCATCAGCAGCCTAAACCGACAAGCTTACGTGAAGAAATGAAAGAACATGTAGATGAAGTGAGTGAGGTGTGTCAGAATCGTAGTACCTAGTGCAAATCATCAGTTTCTGCCTAACCGAATGGGAAACATGCTGTAGTTATGTGTCCACCTACCACCACCCTATTATCAGTTTATGATCTCTACCGACAGTTTCATAAAAAATAATTCTAAACCAAATTTTACCATACTCGATTGTAGAGTTTTGTGTGAGAGCGACCAAAAGCGTATTTTTAAATAAAATGGTTCCTTAAACCAGTCACAGTTAAATTCAATAATTATGTAAAGTTTTCTGGAGAAAATGGATTGACAGCATCCGACAAACGGCTAAGAGACGATAATTGGTTACGCACACTTTGAGAGAACTGTCGGCTATGATTATTCTGATAAAATTATAATAGGTAAATTATAGAGAAATTTGTGAAACTGAAGTAGCTATAAAAATAGAGAAAAGGGCACCAAAAAATATGACACAAACTGTTTGGAGAGATAGAGAGAGACAGAGACAGACGAAAGAAGAGAGATTGAAGCTATCTGGTAAAAATTTAGGAAGATCTGATATCACTAACAGCAGTGAGCTAGCGTGGTGATCAATGTTCAAAAATCCTCTAAGATAATCAATTCGTATGACATTAAATAAAATAACAACGCCAAATTGAAGCATTTTTGTTTGTCTAATCAAAATCATATAGTTAGAAACAGGATCTCCATACACAATATTGTTGACGTTATATCCGTGACGCCACTATAAACTAAAATTAAAATGGTAGCGTCAGTCGTTTGAAAGTGATCTAATTTTATATGTGGTATTAAACGCATACTATTCATTACATTATGTATTTCACAGCTGTTTAAAGATAAGCTCTTTATTTATATTATCTTGGCCACACGGCACTACTCGTCAATTTGACTGTAAAGATTGGAAAGAATGTAAACTATTCGAGAATTTGATATGATGTAGTAACGTGTACATTTCTCTTCACAAAATGGAGCCGAGAAAATAAAATTATGTAGACGCCGTGTTGATCTAAATTGTCGTATAAGTAAGCGATCAACAGGCATCTTGCACAAAAGAAAAAAAATACATAGGTATTTAAATAAATAGCAAAGAGTAAGAATTCAGAAACTAAATAGATTAGAATGTAACCCCTACACTTCATCTTAGTATAAACCTCGCATAAACTAATAACTTTATTTTTCACGCCGTTTCGTTTAGAATAGAAGGACTCTACAATGCCGTTTTGACATAGGCTAATACATTAAAGCAGAGTTATTGTGTTCTTCGTCTCACGAATTGGCACAGCTCACCGATACTCATTTGTATTCCTCAATGAGCATAGGAATTCTTCTTCTTATCTGACATTTAGTTAATCATTTGTGAATGAGATGCTTCTTAGCACAAGGATGCTAATTAAAATGCATAGTGAATCCATTTGCTATTCCGGATTCCGGAAGCTCGGGAAAGGTTAGTGGAAAACCGGTTGTTTTAATCGGTAGTAGAGCGGCAGGACGTCCATGATAGATTTCCACGCAAACAAGACTATGTAGATGATGATATGATAAAAAGTAGTATGTTGACTACATTAATAAAAAAGCATCACATCTATATTCCCCGAAGGGGTAGGCAGATGTGAAAACAGTTGAACGTCCACATTTCATGACTGCCGTTATTAACTCCAATTTAATAAGTGGATAGCCTAATGCCATATACTGGGGCACGATTACGAACTCCGGGCTGCTACTGATATTTTCCTAACAGAAAAACCCAATAACACTGCCGACCTGGGAATCGACCGCGAGACCTCATGCTCAACAGTTGCGCTAGAGTCGCTAGGTACCATTAGACCTAGGAGTCAGTAAATAAAATTATAATAAATATTCTCAAAGTTTTAATGTGTTCTAACAAATTGTACTACACATAAATATAGAAATATTTGTGAAAGATTTACGGACAGTAGAAGTTATGGGGATGACGACCGAATAGATAAAATACCGACCGAATTGAGAACCTCCTCCTTCAATAGTTTCAAACGTTTTAAAAAGAAAAAAAAATGAATTTGCTATGGACCTGAGTCCTATGTCTGCTAATTTACCAATCCTTCAATCTCGTGTCGATAGTGTATCGAAATATAACACCATTAGTCTCCCCTTCGATGACAGGTCTCCCACTGACTTTTCACCGAACGACCATTCAACTGTCATGTTTGGTGAAAAATTACTGTCCTCGGTTGAGATGACATTTAAGTTTTTGCCTTTTGCAGACTACCAATACCTCAGAATAAGAAGAGCAAATCATCATCATCATCATCATCATCCCTCTGCCCTTATCCCAATTTATTTGGGGTCGGCGCAGCATGTATTTTCCATACATCTTTATTAGCTGTCATATCGTCAGTCACTCCTTTTCTAGCCATATCATCTTTAACACAATCCATCCATCGCTTCCTCGGTCTTCCTCTACTCTTAAGAGCAAATACCATACCAAATTCAGTCACAATTGGAGTCTCAAGGGGTGGCTTTAGATGACTATTTTATGTCATATTATTTAGCTTAGCAGACTCAGGGCACATATTCTAACGGACGCGATGGCATGTATACGTCAGTCATCGTGTAGCTCAACCATATTTAAGGGAGCTCAATGACCGTCGAAACGCAAGACAATTTTGTTTTCAAATTGAATATAATATAAGAATTTATTGCCTCGGCTTGCTACAGTAAAGTGGACACATAAAAAACTCCTGTCAGATTATAAATGTTTTCTTTTTTTTAATGTAATAGATACGACACTTGAATGAGAAGTGCCAATGTTATTAGAATTCCATTTCTATAATTAACAATATCATTTAAAGTTTATTAATACCAGGTTCAACCACTCAAGTAGATATTAGAATTCTAGACATAACAAATTAAATACATACATCTATTTATTTTTTCTCTTTCTATATATTTCTAGCGTCATGTTTTACGTGATATATTTTCTTGATAACATTATTAGCTGAAATTCTGGAAGTAATTCACGACTAGATGCTATGTCCGGTTGTCCTAATATTTTAAAATTTATGAGCCTCGTCCTATATTTCATATAGCATTCCTATTAGTAATATTTTATTTTGGAATTAAAATAAGTAGATAACATGTGGAACCGCTGGATTATTTTATTTTCTTGAAATTTAAATTTAATGAATTTTTCAGAAATAATACGTTTATTTGTCAAGGTCTTGCGCATTTTCATATTAAAATAATCCTCTTTTTGTTATGGTACCATTAAAAATATAATAACAATGTGTGATTAAGTCAATGACAAAAGTATTTTATTTTTAAAGTTTGTCTTAAATTTTCACCTATACTATGCACTGATAACAAAATATTATTTTTTCGTCTAATTTTTAAAAACCGATCAATAACTTTTGCTTACAAAAAACAAGTAATTAAACCCAATTGCTTCTGTCAAATAAAAAACGAAATATCTTCAGATTTATTTACATTTACTGTAGAATAAAGATAAACAAACCGGCCGATAGCAAAATAATAGAAAAACAATCGACTACCGCACACAATAAAACAGATGTTTTTCAACTAAATTAGTAACATCCGTGGGCAGACCTCATGAATGGTAGGGTTTATTTCTTTTATTCACCAGTTTCTAATCCAATGGTGTAAATAAAAGTGACGCCACTATTTTAAATTTACGTATCTACGTACGTAGTTCAAGAGTTAGTGTACGCCGCCCGCCCCCGCATCGGTGCCGGCTTGGGCGGGCGGAGTGCACTGCCTACAGTCAACTATAGAAGTTCGAGGCGAAAGCTCGCTCAGGAAGTCAAGTGTAACACTAAAAGTTCTGTGACATATAGTAACATGGCTGTACGTATCACTAGACAACACACTAATACACTTTTACTATACAAGTAGTTAAATACATATTTAACACATTAATTTTATAATTTATATCATGCATTTTTCTTATAATTTTTGTGATTAGTGACAATTATTATTTCCTGCTATCAAAATTATATTAGTAAGAACAGAATTTTGTTTAATGTTTGTATATTACATCGCGTCAATGCATAGTATATCCATCAAACTCAATCATAACTGTCAGTAATATAACACTCGACACTTCAGTAAATCATGTATGATTTATATACTCCTAGCAAAACAAAATGAAATTATAAGAAACTCTTTCTAACAAGTAGCTCTACTTATAACAATATACATCGAATGTTTGCTGACGTCACTAGGTTTAGAATACTTTAGATTAATGAGGAGCGCACGCGCAGCTGTGCCAGTCATATCTCTAACCTCGTTTAGGTTCCGTTAAAAGCGTTCCAGATGTAACCCATCACATCACTATGGGGTAACAGCGATCTGTTTCGTAAACGCGCTATTTTCGGAGATGATGCTGGAATCCGCCCGCCCGCCATCAAACGACTTGGCACTGGAGCGAGTGTTTTACGGCCACCGGCTGAAACTTACTAGTTTTTTTGGAAAATTTACTGGTTTCATTTGTAAACACAAACAGAAATGTTTTAAGTTTTAACATTAGATACCTATTACAACTCCAAAATGAAATTCAATATCTTCAAATTCAAACTAATAACAAATATCTCATTCTCCAGCCCAGGAACAAGGAACAAGAGCAGGAGGTGCTTAACTGGATCAGCGCAGTCCTCGGCGAGCCTCTCCCCAGTGCAGCCTACGAAGATTACCTGAAGGATGGCATCGTGCTCTGCAAGCTCATCAACAAACTGTCCCCTGGATCAGTCAAGAAGATCCAGGAAAGAGGAACCAACTTCCAGCTTATGGAGAACATTCAAAGGTAGGTAATTAAAATGAGTGGTAAAAAAATACTGCAGTAAGATGAACCCTTTAGATGGTTAGACCGTAAGATGTTTATTTCGATTATTTCACAAACAACTTACGTCATCATCGGCTGGTGTTGAAGATTCCCTCGATTTTGCCGCCACATCATGTGGACAGTAAACAAAAAACAAATAGCAACTGTTGCCAAAATGTACAAGTCATTTTTAAAAGTAACGTTTTCTGAGAATTGTAGTTGTTGCGAATATTCTCGTATGTACAAATATTTTTAATCACATTTCGACATTTTTCAGGTTCCAAGCTGCCATCAAGAAATATGGAGTGCCAGAAGAGGAAATTTTCCAAACTGCCGATCTGTTTGAGAGGCGCAACATTCCCCAAGTCACATTATGCTTATACGCGTTGGGCAGAATTGTAAGGATTTCTTCAATACTCTATTAACAATTTCAAATATTTTTTAATATTAAAGACACTGTCTGATCTCCTTGTCATTTTTTCAGACTCAAAAGCACCCTGAATGGACCGGTCCTCAGCTGGGACCTAAAATGTCGGAAAAGAACGAGCGTACCTTCACTGAGGAACAACTGCGCGCGCACGAAAGTGAACTCAACCTTCAAATGGGCTTCAACAAGGGTGCTTCGCAATCCGGACACGGCGGCTTCGGTAACACCCGCCATATGTAAAGCGGGACATATACCACTCATCGCTACTTTCCTATGCTTGCCTAAGATGTGAGACCAACCGAATTATTCGGAGCAAACAGTATTTTTATGTATGTCAAATGATGGTCGAAATTCTATGATTTGTATTCTCTTCTAAATCAATGTCTGCAATGCTTAACATCGTCAAAGATTGTGTGATAGTTTTAAATTATTATTTAAATTTTAGTAGGTAGGTACCTATTATAACTCCTAATAACGCTATTTTTGTTAAGATTTTTTTACCAATATTTAATTTGTAAATATTTAACTTTATCTAATAAAAATCGTTTGTAAGTATGGCTTTGTTTAATTATATTTACAACTGTGCTAGTGGTAAGGGAGAATCTTGACTGAAATTAAGATTAAAGATTGTTTAGCAGCAGTTGATTAAGCTTAAGGCATAATACTATAAAAGGAAATAAAGACTATGGAATGGGTAAATCATTGTGATGATACATTGATCCAGACAAGAATCTGATAGCTACTTATAACTAAATGAATGAAGGGCTCGTTCGAGAGCCGTCCAAAAAATCCCATCATTTATTGTTTTCTGTTTAAAAAGTATCTTTATTTAAACAAAAAAGCTGAGTGAGCGTTTAAAATATTTAAAAGACAAGAATGGTTTGAAAATAAATATTATGCTCAATTCTAAGTTTTGCTTAAACATCGTGGTGTTAAATATAGTCTGTCACTATGACGACAACTGAGTAGCGTATATTTGGTTCTTAGTTGCGCAAACTCAATCCTAAGTCAAGAAGATTTAATTGATCAATTTACTCAACTATGTGTCATAGTGGTTACAATTTAATAGTTAAATTTAATCTCGTAATAGTTGTAGCCTTCAGTATTTTATGACAACTTTATGTCACGGTTAGAATTATGATCCTACGTCTAATACATCACATACCTGTGCGCAAGTGCCAAATTATTTAGTTGACAGGCTGCAAAATTATGAGGTTGCAAATAAAATAAATAATTGTACTGCATTCAGTGTTGGGTAAGGTAAGGTTAAACTGTTGAAAGAAGAAAGAGATATTGGGGAGGGAACAGTAGGCTTACTCTTGAAAATAATTCCGCTCGATTGACATTGGAAATATGTCAGCTTGTACTTTTGAATGCAAGCATTTCTAAAAAGTAATTATAGTATCGGGATAATAATAAGACAACATGCTTTAAAAATGAGACATCATTTAAGGCGTCTATTTAATATTGGAATTGGTATTAACTTCAAGAGTAAGCCCACAGGGTCAGGACCCTGTCTGCTAATTTAACAATACATCACTTGAACGTCAATAGCGTGTCGATAGTTTTGCATCGAACTACAAGAAGATACTGCAACTAAGTTTAGCAGACTTATCTATAGCAAATTTGTTACAATTTTAATGTAGGACTAACTTTTAAACTGTCACGTTAAATTTTAATGTAATCTAAATAGTGTGGCAGTTAGATGACAACTGCATGTAATTTTATTTAAATTAGCAGACTTGGGCTCCAGGAATGTTGAATTATTCTTCGGTCTGACAAAGGACCGGGGTAACGTCTAAAGATAATTTCGCTTGATTGACATCGAAAATATTACGTTACACTTGCTTAACTTTTAGCGTGAACCGTACCTTGGCTTTTCCACTGGTCAAATTTTGTTAATGTTTTAAACGTGTTTTATCCAACCGTGACATTGGCAGAATCATCGTTAACCCGATGGAGCCATAATTATCTAAAATTGGGATTGGAATTGGATTCTTTTCGGCATGCGTACTTTAAAATTGAGATGACTGTGATGTAGAGAAATGGGTTTTAAGAAGTATATATAACTTTTTTGAAGTGAAAACTTCTTTAGGCGCGTTGAGCACTTTTTGAGTGAAGAAAAATCAATCATGGAACTCGCGTCATCGTCACCGAACGCTTTCCATGAGCTATATGTATACTATGGATATATGAACATAGATACACCTCCGTGCGTTATTAGTACAATACAATTCATAAGTTATTTAGTTTTCACTTCTATCGGCAGTCCCCAAAGACCACCCCGCATGTTTTTTTCTTGCGTAATTTCGTTCGTAATCCGATACTTTCAGATAGTTTCATTTACAGATATTATATTTTTAAGGAATAGTAAAAGGAAAATACAAATAAGAAATGATTTGACTTTATTTCTAAGTTATCATTCGTTACTGAAATCTCAGGAAAAGAAATTATATCATAACGTATCTCATTTGGACTACGATCCGAAATAATTCGAAGCTTTTATATCAGGGTCGATTACGGTTTTGCATACATTTTTATTTCTGATATCCGATAGTTTCGGTTACTAAATTACCTAACTTAGAAAATGTTAGGTAATTTTTGTATAAAACCACCTATTTTTTTTTGGGGGTTGGGGCAACCGAGCAGGCGGATCGGCTGATGGTAAGCGATTACCGCTGCCCATGGACACCCGCAACCCCAAAGAAGTCGCGAGTCCTTTTAAAAGGTTCACTCACTCGGCGAAACACAATGCAAGCGTTATTTCACGCCGGTTTTCTGTGAGGCCGTGGTATCACTCCGTTCGAGCCGGCCCATTCGTGCCGAAGCATCCCACGGTAAAAAACCTAACTCGAATCAAGTGTTAATCTATGTACTTCATATAACTAAATCAAAGGTCCTATCCTAAAGGATTAATGTATTCAATATTGTGCTTTTTATCACATTATTAACATTACAAAACATACCAAATTAATCTAGAATGATGGGATATAGATGCATTTAATCTTTGCCTTATCGGGTTTGGCCAGCAAATTATGAATATAATCTATTAATTAATCGGTCAAAAAGGTTATAAATATTTATTTAATTCACAATATATATTATGTATGATTGATGATTATGTAGACTGATGATTGATGGAAATTTTATCTGATTATTTAGTAATACCGATTAATTTGTCAACCATATTGAGGGTAGGTAAGTACCTATAGTATCAGTAGAGATCATACATTCTCTTTTAGTAAGACCTCTTCTTCAATCCTGCTGAACGAAAATGTATGTTGATGTGCCCGACAGGGTCCATAATTGATACCTACTACATATCATTTTATGTTCACCAGCACCTGCATTCACTATAGAATGCAATACATTTAATTATAGATTATTTGTCGTTTTCCTCAACAAACAAAAAACTCGGTGGATCATAAAGTCATAATATTAGCCGTATTCTTTTTCCATTTAATATTTTCCATTTAAAGTTATAATATGTAGTAAATGGAAAAAGAATACGGTCGCGGGCAGGATTCGAACCTGCGCCTCCCGGATAGATACTCCAGTCGCTCTGACCACTAAGCCATCTCGACCTCTTAGAGGTTTTCTTTTTCTATTTAATATTATAACTTTGGAGTTCGCTAAGCATGCGTTAATCCTTTAAAAGATTTCTAAATAGAAATAATCTTATAAAATGATCTACCGATTAAAGAATCGGTAGATCATTTTATAAAAAAACTACTTTTGACGTAAACGTGTCTACTTATACATATTTATCGAAATATGTAAACACACTTGACCATTCAATATGGAATCTAAATAAAAGTTTATTCAACTAAGAAATTAATTTACTACTTTCTTCCTCCTTTTTTTTCTGGTAGCAATCAAGTGTACTGCCGCCTGATGATACGCTTTAAAATCTGGAATATCACTTGTGGGTTGTCGACCTTGTAAGAGGAATCACCACAGTACTAATACAATGCTTCATTAACAGAAGGACCGGTGACCTTGCTCACCGTTAGGAACACAACATTAGAAAAATGAGAAATTCCTCAAAATTTTGTAATTGTGTCCAGAAACTGTACACCTAATTTATTCTACTCAATCTTGGACTGTCTTGGGTTTTGACATTTAGGTAATTGTACAAGCAGTAATATATGATTTGTATCTTCTGATCCAAAAATAAAGACATTACTTTAATCTATTGAATCTTTCATGCGTAAAACATTTTTAAAACGAGAAAGGGTAAAGTATTTATGAGAACATTGACTCGATACATCGTGATCAGAAAAACAAAATAGTTGATTGTGGACGTTTCGTATGACTAGTATCTAGCTGTAAGAATTGTGAAATATGAAAAGACGTGAGTGATAGAACTTACAGCGCGGTTGGTGCAGTGGTCAAGAGAACTGCTGCTGTGTCGCGTGTCGCGAGTTCGATTCTCGTTCGAACAAATATTTGTGTGATACAAAGATACGTGCTGTGTTTGTGTATATATGCCTGTAAAGGTGCCCAAGACACAGGAGATATTAGTAGTGTTCCTGAAATACTTGCAGGATTCCTTTCATTAAAAACTTATTATTGTACTAGTATAATTCTTCTTATTATTGTACTAGCTGTGCCCGCGACTCCGTCCGCGTGGATGTCGTAAAATAACACCATATCGTATATGAAAACAAATTAATAATAATTAAAAAAAAAACACCATATCGTAAATGACAGAAAATTCATAATAATAATTAAAAAAAAAACAGCCAGCAGACTAAGCTATGTACTTTTTACGTACCTACCTAAACAAACATTTTTGAAACTATTTTCTTCTGATTATTTAAGCTGTTGCGTCAGTCATTAGCAGACACAATAGATTTTTATTGTTACAACGTACAGATCTGTACGTTACTGAGCCGAAAGGTTTATTACCTGTAACGATACAGCCACATATTCGCAAGTACCATTTTTAGTCAAAAGATGTCGTTACGTGTATCTCCATTACATTAATGTTTAAATACGTTTATCTTGAACTCTTCAAATTCAAATATCTTTGGACAGAATAAACCGATAATGATGAATAAAAATTTTAATAATAGTCCGTATTATGTACTATAAATATGTATAATAATAATCTTTATTATGAACATGTTCCACAATTTTAAGTCCCTGACCTCCAAACTAGCAAAACACTGTATCTTGGAGATCAGTTCCTTCCTTTTACAATGATCTATGTTCACATTATATAAAAACCAAAATTAGAACTAAAACTGAAAAAATAATATAATAGAAAAGTTATCCACACTGGATTTGTACATGATGCTCGAACAAATAAACGACAAACAGACATACAGACAAACAGACAAAAATTTAAAAATGATGGATGGCTTCCATTTACGGTATATGTACAGAAACTGCATTTCTACAGATTTATTATATGTATATATAGATTCTTATTTTAGAATCTGTTGAATTTCTCAGGCAATTGCTCTAAAACACGTGTGATACAAAACTATAGCGCGCTACAAAGTCCCAACCAATGTCACTCTTCACAATATAATTTACGACATCGCCACGGTCGCTGTGCTATTTAGATTATCATTATTTTAGCACAAAGACACAAAGAGGTCGTTGAACGTATTCATTCTTAAATCTATGCAAACAGCGTGTTTTCGTTGTACCTACTCATCTTCGGAAAATATTTCTTTAGAAATAACCTCTCCATCGCCATTGAGTTTATGTTTGTGGCTTTGCAACTATTTCCAACCTCATGCAAGAACATTAGTAGGTTAAGTATCCTACGATTGTGATAAAATGAAAAATTGTGTCATGATTTGTTTTTGTTTCGATATATTGTTAAGTAAAATTAAATGTAGTGTGGAAACTGTGTACACCTCTGCCTACCCCTTCGGGAAATACAGGCGTGATGCTATGCTATGTTGTAAAATAATTATTCGTAGTCGTAGAGTACAGAAGCTAAAGCGTAAGTACAGCTAACTTCACTTGTTTACATTCTTGTGGTAGGGTTTTTCTTGCGAGCAGTGGCGTATTTAAGATATGTTGGTAACCCAACATACTGGTATGGGATCCTCTTATATATACTAATTCCCTTGACCATCGGTTTCTTTAACCATAGAAAATATTGTATCTCAGACAGTTCGCACAACAACGAGAATCGTCTGGCACGCAAAGGCTAATGATGACGAGGGTACAATAAGCTGTTAAGTGTTCTGTAAACCGATATGTGGCTATCTAGACCATGCTGTCGACTGCGGACAGGCGTGCAGAGTTACTGTCATAATTTTGTTAGATATACCAACGAACATTTTACGTGCTTTTGTATATAGCCATAAGATAAATAAATTATTACATCAGTTAGTCGTTCCAGAAAGAGCAGTTCTATCATCCAAGCGTGGGTTCGACGTTACTATGAAAATTGTTTATCTTGATCGTCAGCCAAGATCCGCGGACGCTGTCGGACTCATCCTCTCGGCAGGCGATGCCTTGACATTACATATTATATTGGTAGAATAATTACTTATAATTACGAGACATTATGCCCAAGGTCAAGGGAATACGCAAGTTTAATTGTACGCCAAAATTTCTAGATAAAGTGTGATAATTACAACGGACATTGTTTCGAATAATTTGGCATTGGATCAACTTTCTGCTTGTTTGGGTTCGTGTGTAAAAGTTCCACGTTTACAAGAAGGGTTTCACACTTATCGGTAAATTCTTTTGACAATAGTAACTCATTAGAATTTTCTACACCTATTTAAAAATGTACAACTCCGTTGCGTAAGTCATTCTGGCGTTATAGTTTTTGCTTTTATCATTAGATTTATATACTCAAAGGCTTATAAGGAAATCTATGAGTGTCATAACTTGGTCATAACCAACATTTTATGATATCATAGAATTTCATAATTTTGACAATATAGTCATAGATTATAACTTTCCGATTAGCTAACATCTAGAGTTCAAGATTCAGTTGAGTCAATAACTGATTTAAGATGCAAAAGCAAATCCAAATTATGTAAATCTAAGTAATTTATTTGCTTTTTTATGTTATCAAATTTTAAATAAAATATAAAATTAAGCTGCACCCGGTTTGACGGGAAGCCGACTCCAATGTCATTGGGAAAAGGCTAGGCAGAGAGAGATGTAATTCAAATTTTGAGTATGAACGTTCCTTTAGAGTAGGGAAAGACCGAGGAAGCGCTGTATGGATTGTGTGAAAGATGATATAACTATAAAGGGAGTGATGGCTGATAGAAATGTATGGAATCGGCCCCAAATAAATTGAGAAAAGAGCGGGAGGATTATTATATAATTTGAGCTGGACAAAATATGTTAAACACGGCAGGCTGGTACGACCAAATGTGTCGGTCATCGGCATTAAGTGTACAGTTCCCCTTAGCGCCGGCTTGTTTGATCAGAAAGCAGTATCAGTTTATGAACTAAGAAAAACTCTATGTATATTAAGTATATATTTTTATTATTCATTATTTTAAACTGGGTGGGTGTTTCTATTCTTTCCAAATAGCGTTAGCTTTTGGCTTAGTATTTTGATGGTTTGGCAAAACGTTCTTCAACTATTTATCTACGCATTGAAAGACACTTTGTGATAATTATTATAACTCATTTTATTCTCTTTTATGTATTCGTGTTTATTTTCTACTTCGTTTCATGATGTTGAATTGAAAATAATTGTTGAAAAATTGTCTTCTTTTATAACTACTGTTTCAAATAAGAAAGGCAATATATATATAAGTAGATCAAGAAGTAAAACATACATAAAACGAGCCTCCAAAATAATCTGATTAAGAATATAGACTGATACAATGCGTGTAGGTAGAGCAAATGCAATCACGTACAACGATTACATTGCGCTTAAAGCTATGATCAGTACTATTATTTCACAACGACCTCCTCAGGACTCCTGGTGCCCGTGTAACTGGTACTACGTGCTGTACACCAGTGGTTGGCTCAACTGCACCGATTGCATCTCACTTACGGGTCAAAGTCGTTCAGCGACCGCGGGCACAAAAATTATTATAAAACTCTTATGAAATATCAGAGAAAATACACTAAAAATATCGTGTGGCGTTGATGTATCTAGATCACGAGTTGAAGGTTGTTAACGAGCTGTGAACGGAATAATGTGTCCTGGTAACATTATGGTTAGAGAATATCACATAAAAACTACCTATTTACATACTCCTTTCTCTTTTTTTCATTATAATTTATGTATTTTGGCTACTCATGTCCCACGCATTATGTTGCGCTAATAGGGTTGACCTTTGTGTTCCTTTGCATCACAACAACTTAAGGTCAAACATTTATTTATGTTAGTATCCACTCCGTTGAAAGCTTCTTGTATGTTGTCTATATAAATAAATGGACAAATATATAGTCAAAGATGACAGCAAGTTGGCTTTATAAGTACATACTCTTGTAACAACTCTTTAAAGAAGAAATAAACTGGCAATCGGGTGGGGAATGCCACAAGGCATTAAGTCCACCTTTTGTTCGTGATAGCGTATGAAGTATTTAGCAATTTATGGTCAGGTAGGAAAAATAAATATTCACTTATTCATCTTTATCTATTCCTAACCTAATCTATCTTTTTTGTTTAGAAAATTGTAGCCAAACCGTAGCTACCTACGATTTTTTTAAAACAAATTCCATCTCATGTCTCTACAGACTTGAGATGGAATTTGTTTTAAAAAAATCTTTTGGAAAACAGGCGAACAATCTAGAATCCCATTTTAATTATTATTAAAACATCCATTATTATTTGTCTCACTCGCTATAAAAATGGTATAAGTGGAAGTCTTGATACTGTTCTCACAAGATAATGGTTTATGTCATCTGATAGCTATGATATAAGATTGCTGGATAATATCATCGCAATATCTCAAGAAACTTGTTGCATCACTTCGTTGTTCTTGCTAAAAGCCATGACTGTGTTTGTTTACCATTGCAAAATGCAGATAGATTTATACGAAGCACTAGCAATCCTACCTACCAGGAAAATCAGGAAATAAAACACGACATTTTTAGCAGTTTTTGTCTGTGAGATCCATGCAGATTTTATGATAATGTTGCACATGCAATGTATTTAAATTTCACATTTAATCATGATTATAATCTAGACACTATTTAAAGTTACAATATTAAATGGAAAAAGAGTTCGCTAAGCATGCGTTAATGCTTTTTCAAAGACATATCTTGAATTAGACACTATTTATTTAAACTTCAGGTTAATCTAGCAGTATAGATCATAAGGAGCAATAATTTTTATTAAGAAATCATTGTGTAAACAACAAAAAGTAATGCAAGCAATCGTATGATCTTTACAAGTACAATTACAAAGGGGTTAGTCTCTGTATGTTGTAAGGTTGTGCAAAGAACTTGTACGAGGAACATCGCGCGATCGACAATGTCAAAATCTCGTACGCAATCTCTTTCGAATCTATAGATACGGATGAAAACGCAACGTTCTTAATGTCTGCTTCTGAATCAAAAATAGATGCTCCAATTTTTCAATGCATTTATTTTCAGACGCGTTAGCAGAATTCTGTTACTGTTATTCAAATAATATGTATCTATATCAAATGGACATTTTGAAAAAAAAAAATCATTGTAACAAAATTTGAAGATGCAGTAAAAATATATTTTTTTAATTATTTATTTACGTTGTCTAATTTACAACCCAAAATTTTAATATACTAGCTGATATAGTAATAGCGATAGGTCTTCGTACATACGATTACCAAACGGTCGGTATGTTGAAGAAGAGTGAATTGATGTTACGGAACGAATGTAACACTTACTAAGTACGTGAGGTCTTAATTGCCAGTCAACTAGTCTAGTTAACCTGAACTACTTATATGCGTGTCTTTGAGGAAATCGTCTTGATTTCCTTGATTACTTCAATACTAGCAATAAGGTCTTGAATTGTTATTTATGAATGTTTTATATCTAATTCTTCTGTTAATGTCTCTCTGTCTCTTCTTACTTTATGTGAATCAACATGTTGTGGCTTTTCTTCTGCTCTTAACGCTATTAAAAAGTTTTCATCGACAAAGCTTGCTTCAATTCTTAAGTCTGCGACACAACTAATACCCAATTATAAAAATGCAATCTATCCACAGAGTTCATATGTGATATTAGCAATATTAACTTGAGCAACGACAAGTTTAAGCTTTATTTACATAGTTAACAATTGCGTATAGCCCCCCTCCTTGTGGCACTCTTGAGGTGTGGAGACCCGGAGAGCGGGGCCTTAGTATCGCACCACCACCTCGAGCAGCTTGCTCGGGGCAATCCTGACTAGCTTCGACCACCTCAACCGATGCCGAACCAAAACATGCAGTTTAAATTATTTCTAGTGACGTTAGTGCTCCACTATACAAACGGAGAATATTTTAAAACGAAACGTAAGTATTTTTGTTTAAACTTTTATATTGTGCCAATTTATACGATGACCTAGATACTGTGTAAATCGTTTTATTTTTGTTATAGACTGATATGGTTGTCCCAGTGTGACGGTTCTGTGCGTTTCATAATTCAGTTGCTTAAATCGATTATGTCGGTTATATCATCAAGTGTTGCGGCATTTTCTAAGGTATCGAGTGGAATGATCGAGTCGCGGTAACAATACTCGTTCCCAATGTTTTTGTTAGTTTATTTAATTAGCGCATAATTATTTGGTACAGTTTCTTATAGACGTTGGACATATTCTATTTCTGATGCAACAAAAACCAGATTAATATTGTTTACAAAATGTGTTGGGTAAGAAAGATTTATTTCCACACAACATTAAAATATTGCTGTTATAGTTGCCAGTTAACGTGTTCTATATATCATGTTGTCTACAAGTTGTTCCAATATGCAGAAAACGTCGGTTGCTTCAAAATCTGTGCTAATTATAATCAAAATAGAAAAGGCCGTTATCTTCAAAGTACTTAATATTTATTATACATGAACTATACTAGATATTAATCTTAAGTTTGCATGCATTTAAAGGCTAATAGTACTGTATAAATTCTATGTTACGTAATGAACACTGGGTGTAGCAACGACGCCATGTTTATCTAAGCTAATAACCTATTTAGAATTGTATATCTACTTCGCTTTTTTGTTAATGTTGTAAACTTGAAAAAAAAATGAGACTGCACCACTCAATCTAATAAAGTATAAACTGCATTATACTTTTTAACTTTATTACTATAACTATTATGTTCTTCTAGTTATATTCTTTATCTAGAAGACTCACAAAGCATTAGCGTAGTAATTATTTTGAAACCGCCATAATTAGTATCTATGACACAAGTTTCTTGTGATAGAGCTTGTTTATTAATTGTTTTGTATTTACTTTATTTCTTCTTTATTCTTCTATTTCTTATCGTATAGTTAATTAACCACTTAGTGTCAGAGTTTTAACTCTATGGCACTAATACATCCTTACCTAAATGTACTATCGAGAACATCTCCCAGATGTGCTGGTTTCCTCATGATGTTTAATAACGTTTAAAAGTTCCTTTACTTTTGTTTCCTTTGTTCCAAAATCAGTTGTCAAGTTCTGACCGCTATCTCAGAATCTTGAATCTTAACAGATGACACGGCAAAAGCGCGCGTGCGCCGCGTGATCTAGATTTTAATTCATGTCAATGTCAAGGTTTGCTGAAAGTAAGAGTCGTGTAGATGTCCTCATAACGAATTCACTTATTTGTTCGATTTTTGATTATGATTTTGTACTGGCTAATGGTTTATTAATTTATTATTTACAGCAAGTTTCGTGAAGACATGTTTGAAAAGCGATCCAGAATTCGACGATTGCTCGCGGCAAGCAGTGCAGCAACTGTTCAACGCTCTCGGTCCAGGTAAACACAATGCTTAGCGATTAATATATTAAACATTTCATGTATCCTTACAAACTTTATAGACTTTACGAAATTACGATGCATTTATGATTTTATAACATTAAAGGGCTTTCGATTCCTTCGAAACAGTAGAGAATTTAGAGCGAAGCATTTCGATCATTAATTTACATTCCAATTTGCATATCTATCTCATCTTGTGCAACAGTTAACCAACTAATTCGAAATCTAAGAATAGCCGTCGTGTCTTGACTCTTGCTCAAGAAAAACACCATGTGTAAACACAGTCAAGTAGTCATAGCTCGCTGCAATATATTAGTGAAATTACCAAAACAGACACAGCACTTTTGATCGGTTTTAGTGGAACGTTGTTATTTAGGTACGAGTGGCTACAGGCCAGTGAGCCAGTCAGTCAACTTCGCAAGTAGCTGGCTTGCTTTCTGAACGCCTAGTTTGTTGCACAACTGCTCACAGCTGTTCGTGTTTCGCGCGTTGCATGATAGTATGCCACTTGCTGCCGCTGCGATCCTAGTACATTGTGCCCCCACGCGTTTGTTAACGTTTACACTGTGTTCGATTCAGACAGAATAGGTTAGTCATCATCATATATAATATTTTTATCGATCATTAGTTAATTTTAAACGCTAAAATTCATTCCTTTCAAAACACTCTTAGGCCCTGATTGCCTCTTTTTCTTAGAATTATTTAATTAATTATCGTTATCAATCTACTTCTCTAATATAATTAGCAATCAATAATTGCATTTTCCACACAGAAACACATATTTTCTAAGTGTTGTTAAATAGCTAATATGATAGTGGGTTGGTAGATTCACGAGCCACTAGGCTAGTCACATAGCCTCAATTACGAAACATTTGTACATAACTTGCGGAAAGCGAAAGCGCTATTTCTTCACCATACTCATGTGGCGCCTCGAAGTATCAAATATGGCTCGATAAGGTTATACTTTCATTTATTATTATTTGCAAGAAATGCACAAAAGAAATTCATCAAGTTTTGTTATCACGTTTATCAGGTTAAAACACTAGCGACATCTGTGTACGTTACTGACAACATTATTTTATTTATAGGTATTCCAGAGATTGGAATGGAGCCTTTAGATCCCCTAAAAGTCCCTAAAATAAGGATTTTGCAAGGAGACGGCCCTGTAAACGTCAATGCTGCTTTGGATGACGTCACCGTCACTGGCTTTGGGAAGACAGAAGTATTGTCAAGCAGGTAAGAAATAATTTCCGTGCATTCATATAACCCTGGTACCGCAGACGACTGCTTGATCGACTAAGTTGAGCAAATTGTAGTCGAGTAGCTAACTATTTTATCGTTTGATTGTTCTATTACCGTAGGCTCGTAAATGTAAAATATACTGTGAGATTTTAATAATTGCAACGGATTGGTGCATAGTTAATAGGTACTGTGAGTGTGACTGGATAAATAAATTTAGTAAAAGCTAACAAAGCATCATCTTTGACGCTAATATTGAACCTATTCAAATCGACGACAATATGTTGATGCCTCTTCATCATATCAATATTATTAATAAATTATTAATATTTTTCAGAGTGGACAGCAAAACATATGACTTTTACACAAAGGTCAGGGTTCCGAAAATAAGGATAGAGGGTACATATGATCTAAAAGGGAAGATACTTTTAATACCTTTGGTCGGGCGAGGAATATGTTGGTTTGAGCCAAGTATGTAAAATTTTGAGATTCATCAAGCCTTAACATAACATAATCTAATATAGTGAATATAAAGATAAATCTATTTTTTCAGCTAATATGACGATCGATATTGTGAGTGATGTTAAATTGTACCACAAAGATGATTTTCTGTTTTTCAACGTCACTGGAGCACATGTCAAATATGCTATCGGAGGTTTAAAATTACGTATGAACAATTTATTTGACGGTATTGAGTCGTTGGGTACGTATTGAAAACACGTAATTTGTTATTCTTCTTTGTCGAAATTAGAACCTAACGTTCCATTAAGTATTTGTTCCTGTATGCAATAAGTGGAAAAAAGTAGGTATACCTATACTTGGATGGTATAATATTGGAATAATATTATATAACAATTTTTAATTAAATATCTTTGATACGATAATTATAATTATTTCACTACAATACAGGTAGCGCTATCTATATTTCCAATAATAAATTAATAAGACGCTATCTGTTGTCAAGCAGGTGTAATTAGATTGGTGGAAAATTCTACTAGCCGCCAGAGGGAGCTGTAGCGTGGATATTTTTACCTCCAGCATTTTATGTTGTCCTAGTACTAACGTGTTACAAATTGCAACGTTGAGACGTTGTCGAACGTCGCCAGACGTTTGACAACCATTCGCTCGCTGTTGCCAATTTTATTTCTAATAGGTATAACTTCTTGCCGAGATCTCAAATTCTATTACATTTTGGTTAAATTGTCACTTAATATATACGAATTTAATTTATTCCAATGTTAATAATATTCGTATTATGCCCAATACAAAAAGGAAAGCACGTCAGATTAAACAAAATGTGAATTGTTTGTTGTTCATCCGACAATTTGGTTATCGCAAAATAAGTTGCAAAAATGACGTATTCTTTTAATACATTGGTACTTATTCTGACAATAGATGGCGTTTGCAATAATATTTGTACCTACGTTGTGGTACTTACCAATGCTAAAAATGTTTATCCGCGAGTTTTTTGATTTGAGATTCTTAATTATATTATTTTCTTTTCAGAGGAGAGTACCAACGCTTATTTGAATGCAAATTGGCGACCTGTATCTGAATCATTGCGACCAATTTTATCAAAAACAATAGAAGATATTTTACTCGGTTTTATGCAAAGGTTATTCAATAATTTACCAGGGGATTTCATGGTTGGAGACATTAAAAATAACTTGCCAAGTAATAAGTTGGATAAAAACGTTTAATTAACATAGTCGATACAAAAATAATTATTTAAAAATAGTTCAATTAAGATTAACTACTTTTCAACATATTTTTAAGATTAATCCATAAGTAGTATTACGAGAAATGATGGATGAATATAAAGGTTACGTTCGTGTATAATTTGACCTGTTAATTAAAATCGACCACAAATACCTATTGCTCTTAATTCTTAAATTATCATTATCAACATATAAAATCGATCTTTTTATATTCATACTGTTTTTTATGAATTGTATAAAAGTCGGAATGGAGACGTGATATATTGACTGAACAACGGTTGTGTTGTGTAAATATTGAAAACTTATAAACACATTCAAATATAGTTTTATTTTAAACCTTTCCTTAGATTAAGTCAGTTTAGAAATCACAAACATTTTACTGGCAGTCTACAAAATAAATCATTACAGTGAAATTTGACACCGTGCCAAGGCGAGGAGTTTTACGGAGCCGCACTTTGTTTACTCACCTGTTATTTTCAGGTAGGCTAAGGTTAAGATTAGTCATCATTCCATTGTTATGGTGTTATGGAATTAATTAAGATTAGATGACACTTATTATCCATTAATAAATATTATTAATGACACAAAGAATCCACCAGCAAAATATGTTGGCCCAAAATTTTTATGTCAAATGGTATTAAATATGGATCATAAAATAAAAAAACATACATTTCCTTTAGTTTAAATAAGATTAATGAGAATAACGGACACATTTTATCAAAATAACAATGTACATATGGCTTATTTTGTTCAATTAATGTTCCTGTGATAGGAACTTAATTTTTAAATACTTTGTAGGAATTCCATTAAATAAGAATTAAGTTAAGTATATAATATTTTACCTGCCAGATAGGACGTCCAGGCATTTTGAAATTCAAGGATTTCCAAAAATTACACTAAAGTACACAATATCACACACGCAAATGTTTCGCGCGCTGCTCACTAGATGGCTCTCTCGCCAAAGTTGAGAACTAAATAAGCTTTACTCGCTTCTATAACGTGTTTTATACGTCGGCAAAGCTCTATCGATGTAAATGCCATTGCGAAGGAACACTACGCAGAAACGAGGGAACGATCGACAGAAATATCCCCATAGGTGGCCAGTACTGTTTGTTGAGGAATTTCTTTGAAATAAATACCTACATAATAATTTACACAACTATGTCCATACTTTCCTTAAGTATAAATAGGATAGTTTTATTGGTAGTTATCTGTTCATTGCCAGAAGACTGCAGCTTGCACGTGTCTGATCTTTTTAAACAAACATAGTCTACTTTTAAACCAATTTATGGTTTAACTAAATATTTATAGTTTGCAATTACAAATAAACCTAGAACAAAAATGAAGACTATGAATATATAAAAATAAATAATAAATAATGTAAATTTTAAAGTTTTTATTTTTTATTTTATTGATAGGCTAATAAAGGTTCATACAGAGCGACAGCAAAATATAAACAGTTACCTACATACTGAAAAACGCTTATGTAATGCGTAAATTAATGAGATGTAACTGCGGCGTGTTTGTTATGTTATGAGATTGACTGCGCTAATTAAGGGCTATAACTGCGCTGACTAATTGAAATCAATGACTGTTGATACGAAGGTTGCTCACACTGAAAATTTCTAGGACCACGCAACATGAAGAAGAGGTTGAGCAACTTCAGTCTGTTTGTGTTTGGATGAATTATTTATAGAAAGGAAAAAGTCAGATACTGTGTTATAACACTATAGCCGACCACAATAATTTTACAGTAGGTACTTTGAGGAGTTATATTCGAATTATTTGATCAGACTATCGAATAAAAAAATCAGACATTTGAATTGTAGGTTAAAATTACTTTATTTTTTAACGTTATATATAATCTTCCATTTATTGATTTGTAAGCTGTTTGACATCAATATGGTGTAAAACATCAGCGTAGATATCAAATACCGTTGTTTTTTTGAAGGATTTCTGAAACTCGATTGGAATGTTAAACAAGACAGCGATGCAGCTAAAATACATAATTATTTAATAAAAGTAAATGTAAGTGTAGCACTTGTTATACTTTAAAATCTTTAATTTTTTGAGATATAACCATCTGTTCCTTCAAATATTTCAAGACAGTGTCTTCGGTTGCTTTAATTGAATTAATACTTTTCAGTACTCTAATTTAAAAACTATACATATTTTTTCAAATCCCAATAACCTATTTACCTAGCCACAAATAAAAATAAAAATAATACAGGTACTCTGTGTATAAGAAACTGACTCATTAATCGCAGTATTTCTCAAATCTTAGCCTATGTGTTAGTAAAACATAAAATGTAGTTGTGTGCGTACATGTCATATTATCAGTCATCGATGCATTTATAATACTCGGCTGTTTTATGCGGTTTAGTGCATCGAACTACTTCTTTATTCTGCATTCCTTGTACATTGAGTTCCTGGTAAGACAATTTGTTGCAGCATCTTACTTCGGACTCATTTACATAACAGATGCACAGTGTTGTAGTAGAATAGAATTACAAAACAAAGGTGTCTTATTGATTAGTTATAGGTCTATAAACATAATTCGGCATCTTCGTTACTTATTATGTTGAATAACGTTTTATTTTATTTTGATTATTTTTTAGGACTGTCCCTTGCATATCCCAAAATTGCCCAAATTGTGACATCTATTAATGAATCATTGTGAAATAACAAAATTAGAAAAGAAATAACATCGATACCAATCATTCTGTTGTGGTCTACTCGACTATAATGGTTTCCAGAGTTATTTCGGACTAAAAATATACTTTACTATTTTAGTTGAACAATTTTCCTAAGCTTCAGTTAAAAACTACACGCATAAAATTGCATGCGTACAAAAATTATAACTAAATACGCTTATAGGCAAAAACAACGGATGAAGGTCGGCTCGGTGAATGACCGACAGATGCGCATTGACCCAGAGAAGGGTGCTCGAAGGGGATAGGGCCCCTTTGGTGTCGCTCACAAAAGGAACGAGCACCAGGGTAACATGAACGCTAGAAGGTTAAGCTGCATACATGCACTTTGCACCGAATGAGCGTGACGTCATCCAGTTCGTGCTGCATTGTTTACCGCTACAATGCAATTTTGTAATGCAATCATTCATTTACTCGCGATTTTCTGTCTCATAATAGTTTGTTTCATTTCAACGCATGTTTCGTTTGTAAGTTTTTATAAACCATTATTTTCAGTAAGTTTAGGCGTAGTTTCAGATACTTTTCGTTTAATAAAATAAAGTCCATAATCTTAGGCTCTAGGCAAAATAATACGCATAATATTCCTTGTCTTCTTTTAAAAGTCTTCTTCTTTTAACACGGCTTCTTTTATAAGTATATTTATAAAGTAAAAAACAACAGCCAGTTTCGGGTTACGATAATGTCACTGTCACCCTATTTTTTTTGTTTAAAAATAATCAGAACGTTTAATGAATGAAATGCTAAGTACCTACAGAAGTAATGGAACATTTTTTTTACGAATGTCTTGACTATGGAGATGTATGGAAGAAGTGTACATGTTGCGTCGACCTATAAACTGGGATAAGGGCAGGGGGATGATGATGATGATGAAATCCAAGATATTTCTAGCAAAATGATGATTGAATTAATATGACGCGCCCTTCCCACTCTCCGAGGTTATTATTGAAAACCACGTTATATTATTATTCGCGTCATAAACGAAAACGTTCGTTAGTCAGTAAACTGAAATAGGTCGTACTTCTGAGCGGTTCAAGGTAGTATATGGGTACAGGAATAGCCTATGAGTAAACATCTTAAAATAATAATATCATCCCACAGATGTCGTTCGGCGACGTTCTGTCCATCCACACCATCTATTTGTTATTGAGGGCAACACAACCTTTACACCCTAAAATAATAACTTACGATTTTTCGTGTGTTGTGTTTACAAAATATAAATTTTGCAATTCTTACGCACTAATGAGCGTCACAAAGAGTAAGAAATAAGAAAATGCTAGTAGGTATATACGTGTGCATCGCGTGTAGTCCAGATTAAATTTAGTTAATAACTCATGGTATTGATATCTAATCATCGAAAAAAAAAATCTTAAAAAGATTACGGATTTTATCATTTCGAAAATATTCCAATGTTTATGTTCATCATAGAATAATGTGTGTCCAGGTTATGAACACGACGTTACGAAATACTTTTTTTCTGAGTCAGTCGCTGGTTTTACAAAGTAATAGGTATGTTTAGTATCACCGACTTGGCAGAGGTGGTTTGCCAAGAATATTCTATAATATTGTTTAATTAGAACATTTTTTTAGATTTTATTGCACTTAGTAGGTAGAGTAGGTTGGTACGTGAACTAACTTTTAATAATGCTTAAATAAACATGAATATAAAGTCAATAAGAAATATGTTATGTATGAAGTAGGTAGAAGATGAATATTTACTTCAGTGAGACATTTCAGAAACTATTTTAATATTATGCACTTTGTGCTTAATATAGCATAACCACGTAACTGAAAAATCTGGAACAATTACATATATCAAGAATAAGGACAAGCACTAAATAATTTTATTTATAAGTAAAAGTCAGTGTTTATATGCGCGTCCTAGAATGACTGGCAAGACGAATTCGTCTGGTGTTTGCAATAAAGAGGTCAGCCGTCAAGCACGAAAGTCGAATGGAGCGCCAAGAATGGAACGTTTGGCACGTAAGTGGAGAATCTGGAGCAGGCAGTTACGATCGCCATGTACTAGGACAACATAGTATAGCAGGAGTTATCGTTTGCTTTTACTGCCATCTATCAGGGAATAGCAAAGCGATTTGTGACGTATTTGTTAACTTTATATGATTTACTGTGAATACAGATGTCGCTAATATAAATTTCTTAACATTGATACTAGCGCCGCCGCCTCTAGCGTAGACGCAAAACTGTGAAGGTCGTTTAGAATTTATTAATCTCAAATTAGCGGACGTACATACATACTATACGACTACGCGTAATAAATGATAAGGCAGTCATTTAATACCAACGTGAAATGAGTAAACACAAAATAAAATTTAAAACACATAATAATATCTACACAACCTTTAGATTTATGATGTTTGTAATGCAATCATTAAAAAAAAGGTAAATCCTGCAGTCGACGTTTGGGACCGATTGTGGTAGTTTGGTAGGTATTTGATTATAAAAGAAAGAAAGTTATGATTTTGTGTTCAGTTTAACCTACCATTGCTGGTATCCAAATATTTCTTAAAAAATAATCTATTAAAAAACTTCACAATTTTTTATCAAATTACATAATAATATTAGATATTTCATTTAAGAATTCCTTTGTTGAGTAATAGCATTTACAATTCGAATATTATGTTTTTAAACAATTTTAAATTAAAAAAAATAAATTTAAATATTATTTTATTTTATTGATAAGGTTGCGATAAAGTGTTTTAGAATGACAAATTGCTTCATTATGTTTTCTTTATCAAACAATCTGACTAGATCAACAACGCCAAATAGGTACTTACAGTATATGTAAGTAGGTAACTGTAACTCTCCTCATTATTTACTTCTGAGCATAACTTTGAGACTGCGTACAGTTTTAACCTGATAATCCGCTATGGGAGGTATAGTTGCCGAATGTCCCGCTTTTGGCGGGATGTCCCGCTTTTCAGGCCCCTCGGGACGTGTCCAGCCGGCAACCTGAGCGGGACGCCCAAAATCCTGCTTTTTCGTTTAGCCAGCCTTTAAACAGAGAAACCACTGAAAAAAAGAGCCACTGAAAAAATTATATCAGTCCAGTCCACTTAAATCCCGATTATTACAAAAATAGATCTGACAACGCTAATCTATCTGCCTAGCCTTTTCCCAATTATATTGTGGTCGGCTTCCAGTCAAACCAGATGCAGCTTAATTCCAGTATTTACCACCGTGGGAGAGCCATGCTTCGGCACGAATGGGCCGGCTCGACTGGATTGATACCAGGGCCTCACAGAAAACCGGCGTGAAACAACGCTAGCGTTGTGTTTCGCCGAGTGAGTGAGGGTACCAAAGACCCAAAACCTTTAAAAGGCCGGCAATGCACTTGCGACTCCTCTGGTGTTGCGGGTGTCCATGGGTGGGTAATCGCTTACCATCAGGCGAGCCGTCTGCTCGATTGCCCCCGATTCCATAAAAAATAAAAAATAAATAAAAATGGAGCGATTGCCTATCTGACCTCCACAACCCAGTAACTGGGTAACACGATATCTCGTGGTATGACTGGTTGTCACTTTCAGGCCTCTGACCACCCGTAACGGTTGTCATAGATCTTAATTTGACAACCGGGACCGACGGCTTAACGTGCTCTCCGAGGCACGGAGAGGTCTCAGTATGAAATGATGGACACCCATCCACAGACCGCCGCGGCAAGCGCAGCTTAACCTCGATCGATCTGTCTGTGCTACTGTTACTTAGCCACGAGCCCCTCACTGACAACGCTAATGGTAGCGATATATCGGAATAATATACATTAAAGTAACTTACGATCGGTTAGATTAAAGGTGTAATAAGGGAATAACGACGTCGTGGTATCCTAGTGGTTACGGACGTCCTTTGAGTCACAGGTTGTGGGTTCAAACCTGGCGTGTAGAATGTGACTTTTTCAATGTCATAAAGGTACTTTCTTAGTTAATCAAACACATTACAGGTGAAGGAAAACCATGTCTACTCGCACGTGGTGATCAATTTTCCAGCTTTCCCTGTGAATGAGAGGCGGTCCTTTTGCTGCAGTAGGGGCAGTTATTAGCTGGTTAGGTTAGCTATGTAAGGGAAATAGCTTTTTTAAAATAGATGAAGAGTAGGCTGCACGTCCGCGGTAATGCTTTGACCTTGGGCTGGCCTATCGAAGTAGTGAGTTTTAATAGTATGCGAGGCCAGACTATATTGGTTTTATTACCACTGATAGTTGCCTGCAATATCGTACACCAACTCTTATAAAGGTTTCTTCTTTGTATTTTTTGAGGATTCAGCTCATCCATATATATTTAGAGTAAAATAAAACACACATTTGTTTGAATAATTTAACTAGCTGAAAAATATTTACACAAAAAAGGTACCTAAGTAAATCAAATAGGTACTACGTTATGTCAGACAATAACATGGAAATTATTAATCAATTGAGATCCATCCATTACATGAAAAGTATTTCAGTGCTTACGTATATACACAAAGATAATAATAAGACTAGATATTTGGCATATTATTGCACACTAATAGAAAGTATAACTTTCAACATATAACACAGAAATTTATTTATAGTTATTAACTACCAACATTTATGTTAATAAGCTTATTGCTTGGGACACGTAGTTTATTTTATTTACATGACTTTTTTAAACTTAACTATGAATATTTTGTGAAGTTGTTTAATAAACCTACACAGAAATAATATAAGCTAAAATTATTTGTTTCTAATTGCATTGTGACTCAATTATTTACATGGTTTAATTATAATTCTAAAACATCACTTCTTTTAGCGGACTACGTTAAAAGCGGGGACGAAATAGCAATGGGCTGATAAAGAAGTCATTACACAGTTCTTTAAAGATAATGTTTACACCAACTCATCGTACGAGTCATTGAAACTTTGGTCCATAACACTTTCGAAGGATGGTGATGATTTCTTTTGGCAGGCCACTTCTTTTTGTGCCAATAATCTGTCGCACTCCGTCAGACGTCCGTGGAGCACATCGTATACACGGGTCATTGATGCTACCTTCTCTTTGCACGAAGGATCAGTTTCTATGGCAAAGAGTCGTGAGTCCAGTAATTTGATAGCGGCGACGATGTAATTCCTCAAGGTTTTCGTCTTGTGTTCAGCACTGATTCGTTCCAGAAAGGCGCAGACTTGGCTCTCTCCGCACAGAAGTACGTCCACGTCATATGCCAATGGTGAATGCTGCCTATGAAGGAAAGAAATCAATCTCTTCGCATATCGACGGTAGGTTCGGTAGGCTTTGCGCTTCCTTGCTCCAAGCGTCCTGCCCATGGTCATCGACTTCTTCATGTCATCGATCACCGCTTTGTATCCTGCATCGATTTTGGAATCGAATATATCTCGTAAGCGTGTTTCGACTGGTTGCAGTTCGTAAGGAGCAGGTGAGGGAGGAAGTGAAGGTGATGAAGGAGGTGGGGATGGGGGTAGTGGGTTTTGTGTGTTTTCTTCTTCACTGGACTCGGTAGAAGCTCGACGTTGCACAGGACTGGCTTCCGGCGCTGGGTAAGGTCGTGGTCGAGTCCTAGTTTTCTGAACTCGCGCTGGTCTGGGTGCCGTCCGAGCATTATATGCAGTAAGAACATTAGCATCTTGTTCAGTAAGTGGCCGAGCTCGTTGGGTAGCAGCCAGCGGTATTATTCGTATCTTGACTAAACCGTAACTTTGGTGTATCTTCGCACGAATACGAGGGTCTTCGTAATCCGTTCCCCAGAGGTCTCGAATGGCTGATTCTTTGAGATAGCGTACTTGGCACAGTTCGCCATTGAAGAATCTCTTCCGTTGTTGTTCGTTGAGGGCGTCTCTTTCAGCGCCGGTCAGACCATGGATCTTGGTGAGGTGATCTGGCAACTTGCCGTAGGTGAATCGTGCGCAGTTTTCTATGGGGCATGGGATGTTTGCGTGGTTCTGTTTCTTAGTGCGGGGGACGACCGTAGCTGGTCGTGTGGCCATGGTCTAAATCTGGAACAAATTAAGGAGATGTTTAACAAATGCTCTATTTGGTTCAAATAAAGATGAATTGTTGTCTTGGTTCATTAACTATTTAAACGTTAATTATTTATTTACTGTAGAAATACTTGTATATTTCCCCAATATTGACACACAGGTCTATAGCATATATACTTAAACTTTTACGTTTCAATAGTCTAACAGTCACCAAATGAAAGAAGAAACATGAAAAGTCTTTTCCAATAAAATTGTCCAGCAATTATAAAGTTTATATTAGTCTAACTAAAAAGTTGAAACAATATTGGAGACTAACTTGTTAAGGCTTAAATTAATTACCTTTTTTTGAACCGAAACAGTCGGGAACAAATGTTTTGGATAGAGTCCAGTTAATTTATTTAGAGGGTGTTTATCGACACGAGGGTGGCTGTCCGAGTATAATAATTGTGTTGACGGAGTCCCGGGGCTGTTTGTGCAGTCCGGGGCTCTTGTCCTACGTTTAATTTATTGAAAACAATGCTCCGGAGGCAAGGAGGATGGACGTCTTGCTGTCCATTTGTATTGATGTATATTATTTTATGTAATGTAAGATGACGTCGACGGTGACTTGTAAGCAACCAACTACTTACACAATATTACCTTGGAGTAACTACTTACTTAGGAGTTTAGGCGGGAAAATGTAAAGTGCACGTTGTCGGTTTTATATTGTTTTCCAAAACTTGTGTTTCCCCGAAGTTTAATTTGTAATTATGGTGTATAATTAACCATTAAGTGTCCATGAAGGTGTGCGAGTGTGGGCAAATTATATAAAATTGAAAATCATGACTTTTTATGTTCGAAGACTCAGTAAAATTTCCACCGTTTTACTGGGGCAACGCGCGCAACTACTTTTAATACTTGACACTGGCAAGCACAAAAAGTGTGGCGCCATATAATAAATAATCCCATGACGGGAACTATTATTACTTGATTACTCCATATACTTGACATTGGCTAAATGCACGAGGAGTGCGAAGCCAGAAGAAGAAAAAAAAAACTACTTCCTTACGTAGAATAAGGTTGTATTAGATTCGAATGCTAATTGAGAAGTTAATTAATAGATTTGTCTGACTTAATATTGATATTAAAGTTAGAAATAAATACATTAAAAAATCTAGTAAGTACCTACACCGATTCACGAGGTTTGTTATTTCATAAATAATAGGTACAAATTACAATCCTTTGCCATCTCCTTATACAAATAATAGAAGAGGCCCCTAACTGCACGTACAGTCAGTCGACTGGCTCATCAACGTAGAACTGAAACTGCTGAAGTTAGAAAAACGCTTAAACAGTGTGGTAATTTTGTGATGTAGATGTGATCTCTCTCCGGTTGTGTCGGATTGCCGTCCCATCAGAATATGAGAGTGAAGGAAGAGGGAGTGAACCTCCTGAGTTTGCGCATACACTTGTGCACTATAATATCTCCTGAGTACACGGAGATTACGTATAGATAGGCCGCCGTGACCGAAATACGGTTGGGAGGAGTATTATTTTATCATTCCTAATCAAATTACTTCTAATATGCAACGACAACGCAAAATTTAACTTTCCTAATAAATTTCTTAGCAATAAGAATAAAATCAAGTTAATTCTCATGTAAGAAATATTTAAGAAAAATGTACTGTCATAAAACAGTACCATCTATATTTCTTAGCGGGAAGAAATAACAATTAGTCAAAACAACATCCAAGACCGACCGTCTGATTGAGCTAATATTTATTTTGTAAATTAGCTAGCTTCGCCGCCAGTGCCCGCCTGCTTTACGATAAATAATCTAAATTGAACGATCCTCTAGGGACGAAGCCTGGGTGGTATTGTTTCATATTCTTCAATTAATAATTTTGATTAGTACGGCTGGTTTAGTTTTTCTTAGAATATTGACTTGAGATTATGTTGACATTGTTAAGTTGCAAAAAGTTTAGTACATACAGACAGGAAATAGATGATAGAGACTTTGTAAACAGTATATACCTACACAGCTAATACCTGCAGCTTTATTATATATATTTTTCAAAATAGTTCTTAATTAACAATGATTAAATGATGTGTTGGTTATATAGGTAAATCATTATCATCCGCTTGCCCTTATGTCAATCTATTTGCGGTCGACGTAGCATGTATTCTTCTTCCATACAATTCTATCAGTTGTCATATCGGCAGTCACTCTTTTTCTAGCCGTATCATCTTTAACACATCCATTGCTTCCTCGGACTTCGTCTTTATCTCTAATATGACTGACAAGTCAAAGAAGTCATGCGCGTATTATAAATTAATTATCACTTGCTAATAACGGTGAAGGAAATCATCGTCAGGAAACCAGCACACCTGAGAGTTGTTCTCGATGGTGTGTAAAGCCATGTCAGAAACCTACGGGTGGTTTAAACTCTGACACTAGGTTGTTCATCAACCAGATAAGAAGAAGAAGAAGTAGAAGTGTTGTTAACGCGAGTTTATTTTGTCGATTTTTAACCTATATAATTATAACCAATAGGTATTGGACTGACTCTATTTCGCGCTGCTAACAGCTATACAAAATTATGTTTATCAATTTTCAATTTCCCATTTTGGCGGTATTTTTTTTTGTTATAAGTTTTTTATCTCTTTCATGATGGGATGTGAGCAACTTCCAGAAGTCTTTCATTCGATATTTGCTAGCTTCAATGTTGTAATAACAACATGGTTATCTTGACCTGATACTGCAGCGTCATCTAGAATCTGCAGGATACCCGACTCTTCAGCAACTTACAGTACTGGTATCATGTTTGTGCACCTTGGAATGGATTCAATAAATTGGCTATATGTAAATGTTAAGTTTCAATCACGCCTGTATTCCCCGAAGGGTAGGCAGAGGTGTACACAGTTGTAAACCCAACTTTCACCAATGCTGTTATTAAGCCCCATGTAAAATATGGTGAGCTTACTGCCATCGAACGGGCACAATTCAAAACTCCGGGCTGCTACTGAGAATTTCCTTAAAGAAAAACCCAATAACACTTTGGGAATCGAACCTAAAACCTCATGCTCAGCAGTCGCGCTTAGGACCACTAGACCAACGAGCAGATTTATTATTTGTATTTGTTTTTAAAAACTGAGGGTGTAATTAACTGTTTAATTAATTGTCTATTATGAATTCTGTAACACAAGAAACCTCACGAATTACCTCAGATTACTTCTAAGTCATGACATGACAGGCAAGTCGCGAATTACACTGAAAGTTTAGTACAAAGAGGAAACCACTTCCCCACTTTCCACCGCGAAAGTGGCGCGGCTTGAATAAATAACTAATTTACATATTTAATAACAGGTATCGCGGCGGATTCAATTGTACAATCTTTGCATTATTAACACGCGCCGATGTTACCCTCTGGCTTTGACAATTTAATATTCAGATATTGTTTGATTAGGCAAGTTTTATGGAAAACGGTAGGTAAGTAGGCACCTACAGTCGCGAAACCAAGGCGAAGGTAGTTTTATTGCGATTGGAATCGTAATTGTTTTTTATAATTAATAATAATACGGGGGTAAGGGGTACTAGGACTAATCTTTACCTTTGCCCCCTGTACCTGGGTAAGCGTAAGGTGTAACCCAAATAGGGGGTCCGCGGGTACCCTGAAGGGGGCGCGTTAGTGACTGTTGTAACCCTTCAGCCATCCATACCCTTGCCACGCGGCAGAACTTGGTAGTAGGGTGATTATTTATAGAGATTTTCTTCCTCGCGGTCCGGGAAATTAAGCCAAGACCCTCGGTCCTGAACGACACCAGGATTACGATTTGACGACAGTGGCAATGAAGCCTGTACCGCTATTCGCACAACACGACTTAACGGAACCCGCCGCAAAATGCGGACACTGCCCGGTTAAACGGGCAGCTCGCCCCATTCGGCAATCCGTGATGGACTCCGCCTCGTATCCCTTAGTCTGGTCCCTAAAAATTAACCTGCCTGGCTCTACCAGTATAGCTTCAAAGATCACAGGGACACACAAGCCCCACCACGACGACAACGTTTGGATACAGGTGGGGTGTGCCGGACATCTAGCGACGACCAACACGAAAGTTAACAAAGCTGGAATGCTTTATAATAATAATTCTGTTCCGTTATTTTGTGAGGTTATGAAAAGTGTTTATATATACTTTTTACTCTAAAGTTCTAACGGAAACGACAAGTTCCAAATGTTTTGCGAGGTTTAAAATTTTAAATGAAAACAATTATATATTTACTAATTATAATTAATTAGTAAATAAAGAATTAGCTACATCCGAAGCGAAGACTCATTTTGGGTCACTGAGCCAACGGAGTAGGTAAGTATTATAAAAATTTATTGAAATGATATTCTGATGACTTATGAAAGAAAGAAAACATCTATAATTAACTCTTCTTACAATTAATAATGTAATAGAAGATGAATAATCTTTTTAGCTTCAATAGGTAAGTACGTACATAAAGATCTCCTATAACGTTATTTCTCAAATTTAATCGTAAGTTAAGACATCAAACACATTATAATAAAACAACTTTTAACCGGATTAATCGCGTGTATTATTGGTTTTTTGTTTTTCCTGACGTTTCGAACACTTTGCAGCGTTCGTGGTCGCAGGAGGACTCACTCACTCAGTCCTCCTGCGATAAACCAATAATACACGCGATTAATCCGGTTAAAAGTTGTTTTATTGTAAGACATCAAAGTTTCAAGAAACACATAATTATTTATATCTATAATTCCGGTAACTTTTGGTCCTTAGTTTCGAAATTGTAAATTAGTTATCTATGTAAATACCTACTCATATAAAATGTTGGCCCGTTAATGTGACCATTATAATAATGTAGAACAAAATAATAGTTGACTTAGAGCTAAAGTACTGATAAGGGGGGTTACTCTTGAAACTAATACCAATTCCAATCGAATTCCAATATTAAATAGACCCCTTAAAACAACGCGTAATTTTAAAATAAATTTACCTACATTATAGTTGCCTCAATTTTAAAGCATGTTGTCTTCATAATATCCCGAATCTATAATTATTTTTTAGACATTTTGGCAAAGTACGATCTGACATATTTCCAATGTCAATCGAGTGGAATTATTTTCAAGAGTAAGCCCAAAGGTATAGTAACAGGTCGCAGTTAAAATGTTTTAAATCAATATTGATTGACTAGTTTTCATGACTCGTTTGTCCAAGCGCGACTGCTGAGCATGAGATCTTGGGTTCGATTCCCAGGTCGGGCAAAGTGTTATTGGGTTTTTCTGTAAGAAAATTCTCAGTAGCAGCCCGGAGTTTGGAATTGTGCCCGGTAAATGGGATTAGGCTCACCACCTATTACATGGGACTTAATAACAGCATTGGTGAAATGTGGGCGTACAATCGTGTTCACCTCTCCTACCCCTTCGGGGAATACAGGCGTGATACTATGTTATGTTGTTATATGTTAGTTTTCATAATTATTTCTATATTTAAAACTTCATGTTTAAGCATAATCTTGTAATAATGATTTAAAAAGCTTATAAATATTCCAAAATGGGGGTTACAGCTTTATGTATATTAACATTAATAACATTTATGTCTCGTATAAGTAATTTTAATATTACATTATTATTTACTTAACATAGCAGTGATAGCCCAGTGGTATGACCGTTAGACTGGCAAGTCAAAGGTCGCAAGTTCGAATCCAAGGCACGCACCACTGTCTTTTCGAAGTCATGTGCGCATTAAAAATTAATTATCACTTGCTTAAAACGGTGAAGGAAAACATCGTGAGGAAACCAGCACACCTGAGAGATTTTCTTGATGGTGTTTAAAGCCATGTTGGAGACCTACGGGTGGTTTAAACTCTGACACTAGGTTGTTCATCAACCACACGATAAGAAGAAGATTTACTTAACTGTACTTTATGACATATTAAACATTTTAGGTGGGGGAAAACTTATTTCGTATTGTATAAACGGATAGCATTATTTTTTCCGAAGTTTAATTACATTTAATTATAATATACATGTGCCATTTTGCTCCTAAAATTGTTGCCATCTTGTAGGTAGTACCATAATCTCGTTGCTGTAGAACACTAGAGATTTTTAATAAAAAAAAAATGCGTAACTGTAGCGAAACTCCGATTAACATGCAATAAGGTGATGCTGTATGCATGGTGGACTGGAAGGGCATCGCTTATTATGAATTTTACCACCGGGAAAAACCATTGGTTCGGATTTCTATTGACAAAAACGAATGAGACTCAAGCAAGAAATTGAGAAGAAACGGTCGGAATTGATCGACAGAAAAGAAGTGGCATGTCTTACATCATGATATCGCCAGACCACACACAACTTGACCACTCAGCAAAAATTGAGAGAGCTTAGTTGGGAAGTGTTAATACAACATACACCATATAGTCCTGACCTTTGACCCTCAGATTTTAATCTGCTTCGGTCTCCTCAGATTTTTTCGGTAGTATATCTGCCTAGCCTTTTCCCAATTACATTGGGGTCGGCTTCCAGCCAAACCGGATGCAGCTTAATACCAGTGTACAGTGTACATGTGTCAGATTTTTTTCGATAGTGTTAGGTTAATATCAAGAGAGGACTGTCTAAAAACTACCAATCGCATTTATTGATCAAAAATCCCAAAATTTCTACAGCAACGGAATTATGTCTCTACCTAAAAGATGGCAAAGTCATAATGAACAAAAGAGCACATATATTATTATTATAACTAAATGTAATTAAACTTTGAAAAAAAAATGTCTTGAATCTGTATATAAAATACGAAGACACTTTTTCCCTGATCTATTATTTATTCAAAGTATGCAGATCACTTTACAGCAACCACCATTGTTAATATCAATTGCAACCGCAATTAAACTATAGCTTCGTCATATTTATTTTTATTGTTTATAAGTTAAATTAAACAATAAACAAAATTATAAGCACCAACAACACAAAACTGTAAACAAATATCACCATGTTTATTAATAAACAACACAACAACAAAACTGAAAAACCTTACCTGCAATACTCTAAGTGTAGAAAAGTCCTTGAACAAAGTTTTCCGCGTTGTTTACGTCAATAAACACGTTGTTGTTATTTATGTTTTCCGGACACAACGAGCGCGAACGTGCCTCCGAGAGCGTTGCCGTCGCTCGACTAAAATTACGTAACAGTATCCTGGCGAATCCCTTTTCTCAACCCCCGTTTTCCATGATTTTCTCCTAGCGACCAACCATTCTACTTTGACATCCCCCGCTTCCCTAACTCCTACTTATGGTCTGCCATAGTGGGGCATTCAATCGTAGATGTGAGGGTCAAGAAAATTGGTTCTTGGTGGTCGGTTGTATGTCGTCGGTGGTGGTCGGAAAACTTCGTGTGACGTCGATGTAAGCTCCGCCTATGCGTAGTCAACAGCTAAAACGTAGCTATTGTCGTAGCGTCGTCGCAGCACTCTTATTTTAATTTGTTTTTATTTAATGTTATTGACTAATTAACGGTAATGGTAATATTTAAAGTTACCTAGTGATTTTTTCTAACAGAGGTTTTCTAAGGTTGAGACGGCTATACACTAGTCAAGGAAATCGATCTTGGAAACGTTGGTAAGTATTTTTTGGACTCAGGTAAATGTAATAGAGATTTTTATTTTTATTAAATTCTTTTTATTAACGCGCGTTTAATCGTATTATGAAATGATGTAAAACATACAATTCTCGGTCGGTGTATATTAAATAAATAAACAAATTACATTTGGGCTTCGTATAATTTTGTGTATTTTTGCGTCTAGTCGAAGTAACATCTTAGCTCATAAACCTGTGATACCATAGGTCGGTTTTAGTGTATTCAAGTATGTTTTATTAGTAAAATATACCTTGTTATAGAGGCTTACCTACTTACTTTTAGTACTCAAAGTTACGATCAAATATAAATGTCCTTTTTAGATCCACTTAATTAAACGCCTGTTATGCTATGTTAGTATAGCTGAATTCATCGCAGACCAAGCATTTTCTTACAATACATACAGATAATGAATTTTAATGTCTCGCACGGCACGCCCACAATGTAGGCGTGGTTAATATCGCCACGCCCACCGCCTCCATGCTCAGTTGCCAAGCTCGTACTCTTTCATCCGAGACAAAGTCCTTTATAACACTGCTAATATAGAAATACCATTGAACGAAGAAAATGTATTAAAAATGGCGACTTCGGATACGGTCGTATTATAGGATATGGCGATCCGAATATCGATCCTTCCAACTTTCTAGACGATTGATTAAATACCTAGGAGGATTTAATACGTAGGAGTGTAGATATAACATATAGTATCACTAATTGAGTTGAATACAGCCAGTGATCATATCAAAAGCCGAAAGGAATTGTCATTTCTGTGTCTCACGTAAGTATAATATTTAAAGGTTTAGGTAATCAGATGAATTGAACGGTTTTCAAATTATCTAATAATAATATAATAATTACTCCTCCCGACCGTATTTCGGTCACGGCGGCCTATCTCCACGGAGATTAGCCAAGTACCCAGGAGATATTATAGTGCACAAGTGTATGCGCAAACATAGGTGCACTCCATCTTCCTTCACTCTCATAATCCGATGGAACGGCAATCTGACACAACCGGTGAGAGATCAGGCGCAGGACCGACGGCTTTGCGTGCTCTCCGAAGCACGGGACCAAATTATCTAAGATACCCGTTACGGGTAATGAGAGGCCTAAAAGTCTGACACCCAGTCATACTACGTGATATCGTGTTACCCAGTAACTAGGTTGTCGAGGTCAGATAGGCAGTCGCCCCATGTAAAATACTGGTATGATGCTGCATCGGGTTTGACTGCAGCCTAACCCCAATGAAATTGGCAGGATTGCTTAACAGATTGATTGAGCAGATTGTCAGCTTGATTGAGGTAATCTGATGAATTGGGGTCACGGGCGCTCAAAGTGGGGATTCTGTCCGCCCATAGAATGTCCTCAAGAATGACGGTGGCACAGTAGTCACGTGCTGCCGTGCATAGTGGGGTTTAGGAAAGCCACTGTTATGTGTCCTAAGAGGCATTGCACAGGGGTGGTTCCGGAGTTGGTCTCTTAAAAGGACCCGGGGCTTCCTTTCAAGTGCTGATGGTGACCACCGGGGTGGTTTTAGTGAGGTAAAAATACCACATTCCCCGTTTATCTCCCCAAAGACCGTGTGCCGTTTGAAAGATTCCACCCAAAAACTAAAAAAGTTAATCTAATGAAATGATTTTTTGTTTTTCCTGATGTTTCGAACACTTTGCAGCGTTCGTGGTCGCACGAGGACTAAGGTGTCAGGCGTCTCAAAAGTTTATTTAAAATTATTTCAGCCCTCCGTGCATATAATTGATAGAATTCATATAATTATGTTTGTCTCTGATACATATTTAAAACTAAATCGCGACGGTATTTCCTAAGACTATCCCTGAGAAGAAATACCGAAACAAACTCAGAGGTCACAGTCGTTTTAAATTTAGAGATACAATTTTATCGAATTATTAACTAAAAGGTAAAACACGCAGTAGTCGCTCGCAGTATCTTGATTTTTCTTGTCACTTGACTTGGTTAGGGATTTTAATATTTTCAGTACAGGGTTCCAAACAGGTGGTAATTGCCAACCATCTTCTCTATTGAAATAAAGTTAAAGTTGTTTTATTATAATGTGTAGTGATCTCGCAAACCTAAGATATTACTAATGAAATTGATTTATCATTTCTGTTGTTATAAGTGTAGGGGCCGGTTATTGTCCTCTTAGCGATTCTTTTTACAGGGTCTGCAACCGGTTACCGGTTACTTATCTTACCCGGGTAAATGTAAGCATTCAAAAGATATCCCATACATCTAATTCCGTTCAGGCATTTAAAAGTTACTGGGAAATAAAAAAAAACAAACATACCATGGACATGGACCCTAAAAACGTAATTCTTCTTTTTTGGGCAGTCGTGTAAAAACGTGTGGTGGTCATTTTTTATTGTTATTATTTGTCCCACTGCTGGATAAATGCCTCGCTCCATTCTTATCATCTAACCCGGTTTAGTGCGGCGTCTTTCCAATTAGTAAGGAAGTCATTCAGTTCATCTCACCATCTCCTTCGCGGTCTGCTGCGGCCCCGTCTCGTTGTCTCGAGGTCCCAGTCCTGTGCTATGCGGGCCCAGTATAGGTGGTCTTATTTTTATCGTATGATTAATGAAGCTTGCGTCAGAGTTTAAACCACCCGTATAGATGTTCTTGGTAGTGTGTAAAGCCATGTCAGCATGACTTTACACACTACCAAGAACATTTCTCTGGTGTGCGGTGTTCTCACGATGTTTTCCTTCACCGTTTTAGCAAGTGATAATTAATTTATAATACGCACATTACTTCAAAAAGTTAGTGGTTCGAAAAGACAGCCGTGGATTCGAACCTGCGACCTTTAACTTGTCAGTTCAACGGTCATACCACTAGGTTATCAGTGTTTTCTAAACATACATACATTGCATCACGCCTGTATTCCTCAGAGGTGACACACAATAATTGTAAACCCACATTTGACCAATGCTGTTATTAAGTTTTTAAATACCACGTCCAATAACCGGAATTCCAAACTCCGGGCTGCAACTGAGAATTACCTAACTGAAAAATTCGATACCAGTACCCGACCTGACAATCGAACCCTTCTGGGTTCTGACTGCTGAGCATATCCATTATATAAGATTAACGTCAAAAATGGAGAGCTGTCTTTCTATTATTGTGTCGTTAGGATTCCACTTAATGTCAAATCGCCAAATGAAAAAAAACAATGGCACGATAAAAAAACCCGACATTATCGAATTGAATATTTTTGTAATTCTTTTTAAATAAATTGTTGAAAACCATGTATAGTATTGCTTTTGGTGAATAATCATCATCCCCTGCCCTTATCCCAATTTATTTGGGGTCGGTGCAGCGTGTATTCTTCTTCCACTTTGATTTGATTTGGTTTTGATGAATCATAGTTTCATGAATAATAATATAGTTTTTTTTTATGTATTTGTTTACAAATATTGTAGGAAAGTAGTGGTTGTCTGACAATTAATCCGTTGTCAACCGATATAACCAATCCGCCTGCAGAGGTTATTTATTTATTAGCTACGGCGTAGGCCTCGGAAATATTATAACGTAGCATAGCATCACGCCTGTATACCCCGACGGGGTAGGCAGAGGTGTACACTGTTGTATACCCATACATCAAATATTATAAGAATGGTAACAGTGTTCAGAGCGCCTCGAGTATTTATCCGGGAGGCGCAGGTTTGAATCCTGCTCACGGCCGTAATCTGAGATTATAGATATATAGATATAGAGATGATAGATACTGAGATTGCAGACTCAATCAATCTGCCTAGCCTTTTCCCAAATATATACAAACCGGATGCAGCTTAACACCAGTGTTTTACATGGAGCAACTGCCTATCTGACCTCCACAACCCAGTTACTGGATAACACGATATCTTGTGGTATGACTGGTTGTCAGACTACCTGTAACGGCTGTCATAGATCTTCATTTGACCACCAGGACCGATGGCTTAACTTGCTCTCCGAGTATGAAGTGATGGTCACACATCCAATCCACGGACCGACCGCGGCAAGCGCAGTTTAACCTCGATCGATCAATCTGTGGGGCTGTTACTTAGCCACAAGTTCCTCCTTGAAATTGCGGACTGTGGTTGGTAAATGGTAGTTGACCTACGCTTGACGCAGTCAGTTGCTAGAAGCATTTACTTCTGTGCGCCTCTGTGCACTGGAAGACAAGTCAGTCCCGGTTGTTGGTAATAAAAATAGCAGTTGCTGAGTCAAGTTATGAGATCTACAAGCGGTCCGGCTTGAAAAGTTCTAACAATTACTTAAAAAACCCTTTCAATCATAAACCATATAGAACATGATCAAAACCAGAAAAATAGTGAATACGATTTTACCTAATGTATATTTTTTATTAAAATAATATGTAGTACGCGCCGTGTTACCTAAATAATAAATATTAAAATTGTTTTTCGTGAATTTTGAGTCAGACGATTGTGCAATCATTAATCAGCCAATAAGATGCACTCCCTGTGGAAAACATCTCCCGACCAAAGTACGGAGACGTTAAAATAATGTGGGTGTGGCCACTTTATTCAGAAGCAAACTAGATTATAGAATGTCACTGCATTCCTTTAGTATTGCTAAAACATTTTGTACAAGGTTCTAATTTATTAGGTTAGTGATAAAGAGTCATTTAAACCATAATTTTAAATTCTTTTACAATGATTTTTCGTATTGTTTGCCGTTAGAGCACCAGTTTTCGTCTTGCTGGTAAATACTAAAGTGATTTAAAATATTATTTTTTATCCATTTAATTGTGAATGAGTTTGACTGGTTTTTATTTTAATTAAACGAGAATTTCCTCAATTTATTCATAGTTTAATTTATAACATTAACAATAACTATTAAAACTGTTTGTTTGACTTATATAATAAGTAACCCCTAAAAACGCTCATGTTTTATTTTGATAATTTTATCATTATTAATTTTATTATTATTTGTCATCATTGTTATGGGTATAAAATCTTTAAAGCGGCGCGGAAAGAAGCCCTATAATCAAAGCCAGTCATTTTTCATCACATTTGTCATATATTGTATAATTTTAGCATGCTATATTTTTGCAGTCCTCAAATGTTCACTCATTTTAAATAAATTATCTCTGGAAGCTATTGAATACGACTGAATTCTTTATGTTGGGTTTCCTTTCGAAGAAAAATGTTCGGTTCAGTTCATCCAGTCCATATTAAGATATCGCTTAATTTTTTCTTGACATAATGATGATAAAAATATGATGTTGAACCTCCCCTCCGGATATCCGGTGGATATTGTGTTATCCGGCGTCACAATAAGAAGCTCGTGATAAATTTGTACCAGGAAATGCTACTTGATTGATAATCTTTTTGGTTATCTGGTGGGAAAAACAGTGGTTAGCGTAAACAGTTCTAAGTTTTGTGGTAAGGTGTGATTACGTGAGGATTTAGTTTAGATTAACTTTAGTAGGGCAGTGATAGCCTAGTGGTATGGACCATTGGACTACTACTTTGGAACGCTCGCACAAAAGGATAAGGTAACCACACGGGCCACGACACAAAATTTAAAAAATATGTATTATCTAGAGCAGTTAGGTATATCTATCTAATTCGAAATTCCGCCGAATTTTCGTACAACTAAAAAAATAATTTTTAACAAAAAAAAAGAACCGACTCCAAAAATCTTTCTGTTAAGTAAAATTGCACTAAAAAGGAATAAAATAATTGCATTATTTACTTACTACAATTTATATAAAAATATTTTTTTAATTTTAGAGGATTCTGAATAAAATCAATTTATTAGGACAATAATATACAATTATTATTATTTTTGGAGTCGGTGCCAGACAAACTGTAAAAATATTTAGGAAGTTTCCTAAAATTTGCAAAGTATATTTAAAGGTACATAACCATCATTATTTTTACGATAATGTATTATACCTAATTGAACCTATTTACAAATGAACACAACAACTGCCTAAAGCGAACGTAATACGCTACTTCATGAATGTACTTACACGTTTATTATCCTTTACTGGCACCGACTCCAGAAATAATAATAATTGTATATTATTGTCCTAATAAATTGATTTTATTCAGAATACTCTAAAATTAAAAAAATATTTTTATATAAATTGTAGTAACTTTTTAGTGCAATTTTACTTAACAGAAAGATTTTTGGAGTCGGTTCTTTTTTTTGTTAAAAATTATTTTATTTCTTACTTTTTAGTGAATCTTGCGTACCATAACTGATTTATCGGAAGTGAATATGGGTAGACCTACTCAACGCGCTGTCCATATATATCTGTCGCAGATGGATTGTAGAATCCGCTGTTTAACAAAATCTCTAGCTGCTTTACACAACAGTACTGTTTTATAAAACAGCTGAACAACGTTCAGCTGGATTGCCATTGCGATACGTTTAACAAAACTGCTACCCACCTTTAGACGTAATGCAGAATGACATATCTACAGTGGGACAGGTTTGTTTATTGTATAGGTATATTAAATGGATAGTCACCATTCAAGTAAAAAAGCGATACTGTATTCTGATTTGACTTTCCGTGGCTGGGTCGACGGAGCCCCGCTTAGCGGGGCTCCTATTTTTGTGTCCGTAAGGTTAGAAAAAACCTAAACACGAAGAGGATGACGGGGGCTGTTCGCTCGCTACGCTCGCTCACGGGCCCCCGTCATCCTCTTCGAACCTAACCTGTCCGTGTCGGGATACACGAAACTCCCGAGCTCGCTTCGCTCGCTCATGGATCAATTTAATTTATTTTCTTTCATAATCCCGATATATTGTCGACTATTATAGTGGTTTAGTATTTACGTCATTAAAAATTTTCATAATTTTTTTGCTTTTGACAAGTAAAATAAAGTTAGGTTATTATTGTTAGGACATACATACATATGCGACAAAATTTCGAACTAAAATCAACAATCTGACGGTTCATTTCACACTGTTTTACATAATCTCTGATCGTTGACCCGCTGCATTGATAAACGCAAAACGTTCATTCAATTCTGCGTGTTATAGTTCAGTAATTATGTAAAACCGCTAAACGTCGTTCAGCTGTTTTTCATAACAGTAATGTTTTGTAAAACAGCTAGCAGTTTTGTAAAACAGCTTATTCTACAGTCCATCTGCGACATATCCATATCAAAGTAGGAAATCTAGATCTGAGGCTATTTCAAAAGAGAGTAATAAACTGCGTAAAACAAGATGAAATTAATTTAAAAAAACAAACTGACTAGCGTATGTTACTCACGGGACAGTGTAAGGATTCTAACGATACCCCATATATCGAAATCAGTTCAGGTATTTAGAAGCTATGGTGGAATAGGTAAAGAAACTCACAAACATACTTACATACATACATACTTATATACACTCCGTTTTTTGAGCACTCGTGTAAAAAGAGATGTTTGAGAATGCGGGTTTACACTAAAAAGTATTAAATAGCAAAAAAATATGACGGATTTCCGGTGCTTATCTTCCGGTTTCATCATCATCATCATCTGATGATGAAGCTGGAAAATAAGCAGTTCATTAGAACTATTCTAGAGACCGTAAACACCACTGGAAAGTCACAAGAAAGCAAAATACACCATTTCGTTTACTTCGACGACGTATTATTTTTCAGTTATTTTGATTTAAATACCAAACTACTAAACCAATTTTCATAAAATTTAAATGGGACCAATCTGAAAGTAAATCCTTTAAAATAATTTTCCAAATCGGTTCATAAATGACGGAGTTCTGAGGTAATAAACATAAAAAAAAAAAAAAAAATACAACCGAATTGAAGACCTCCTCCTTTTTGGAAGTCGGTTAAAAATGTTTTAGATGTAATTAAAGATTCATCTTCTTTTGATGAAAAGTTTATGCTTTATTAGCCACCAGTGCCATTTGTGATATTGAATAAAAAATATTCTTAAAAAAAACACTGCCTACTTAGCTGTCTTCGCTACGATCTATGCAACATTAAATCATAGGGCGGCGTGCATAATAACATGATAAAATAGGGCTCCGATACTTTGTTTATTGTTTTGATGAGTCAGCCATTTCTCCCCCACACCACGAGGGTCTGGGTGCACTTCCTAAGCCCGCATATGCTGTTTCTGGAGAAAAATAACTTTGGAAGTTTCGGGGATTTGGGTTCTCTGGTACAGGATAATTGGTATGAAGGCACAATGGCGTCAATTCTGATTTTGCAAAAAAAAAGGTATATTTAGATCATTTTATATTATTATTTGGTCTTTTACTAACCGTTACCTACTATAAAGGCGGGATAAAATGACGTCAGATACAAATTTAATCATGTCAACTAAAATTTCCATACAATTTTCGTATAACGTCTATAACTTAAGTGGCTCCCTAAAACTGTGCCTCCTAAAAAAGTTCGGAGATTTTAACTTGACCTGCCCAAATTCGATTTTGACATCTCGTGGTTCGTCCCATATGGCTCATATAGTGACTGTTAGTAAAAACAGGAATGTTCTAAATTTAGTTTAGTTTTCTACATTAGAATTGACGTCAATATGGCATAAAATTCTAGCATCAATGCTAAATAAATAATTTTTTTGTGAGTTCAATAATGAAAGTAGGTATATTTAGGTTTATTCTTTTATTTGAAGGGCTTTATCGTTTAGCTTACGTAGTTACGTAGTTACTATTATCTAATCTGTGGTTTAGCGACGATATCGCTCATAGGTTAAATCTAATTACACAATATTTAATGGCTGTTGTGAGTAGTTGAAACCAGATTGTTATACATTTTATTTAAATTACCAATGTTTGAACGAGTTTTTCACAATATTAGGGTGTTAAGTGATTTATTAAATGTTTTAATCTCATGTTTAAAATTATTACTTATTGAACTAAACAAAAGATGTGCACATGTAGCAAAACTGAATTTTTTTCAAAAGCCTAACTATCCTTGTTACATTAATAATGAGCTGCGTCATTCGTAAACTGAAGTTGACGATTGTTTTCGCAATCAAGCTTTACAAATTGCCAACTATTTGTCGATCGTTTACTTTATCAATTCATCGAATCGACGTTTGTTTGGTCGCCGTTGCGATTAAGTCGCTGAATTTTTTATACGTCACATCGTCGTGAAACAACAGGGATACGTTTTTCGCTTCGTTTTTCGGAAAATTCACGTGATTGTCATCTGAATAATGGATCCCTCGGCCGTTGGTAGTTCGTAGTACCGATTTTTCAATTACATCACAATGCGACGTTCAGCGCATACGCATGTGACAAATAAAATCTGCCGAATAAATAAGATTTTGAATTGGTGTTCTGTTGATTTTCGTTGTCATACAAATTTTTGAGTCTGTTTTCATATTTGGTTGCACTTTTCCTTTTGTATCGTAACCTTTTAAAGTTGCAATTAAACATTAATCTGATCAAACTTATACACTTAAAAAGAACTCATCAGTACTTCGTAAACAAGGAACCTTAATCGAGACTGTAAGCCCTTAAGCGATGGCAAGTAATGTATAGCGTTTTAGGGAGGGTGGTAGAGGCGAGATGGCCTGTCGGCGAAGTGCGGAGTGGCCGATAAATGAGTGGCCGTTTTTTGTCCTCAAACTAGCAACGCTTTTTACCTCCGATAATATCGGCATTCGGGCCGACTTCGCCGCCGTAATGTCCGTGCGGATTATTGCTATATAAATTGTCCACAGTTGCCCATTCGATTGGCTAGGGCTGTTGCTTGAACACAATAAGATGGTAAAGTTATTTGTAGATATTAAAACTGTAATTGTAAAAACTGATAAAATGTTAGATACACAATCTAAAAATTAGATTGTGTAGATACCTGTTATGCTATCTATAACTAATCAAAGTAAGTAATTTAAAATGACGAAAAGATAAGAAGGAGAAAGGAGTATTAACTTTCTGTTAGGTGAGGAGATATGTATGAGAAATAACAGCAATTAGTCAAAATATGCGAATCATTGATTTTAGGACGTAAATGTTATTCTTAATTAATATGCAAAGTTACGAATTTACGTAAAAAGTTCCAAGTTTTCCTGGAAATTATTTTATTGTTAAAGGGTTACATCTTTTTAATTCTGGCAACCCTAACGACGTCCGAATTTCGCGCGTTTGTCCAGTCACTCCCCAAAGGGACATTTAACGATATTAGGGCTTTATTTTTTATAGTTCGGGACAAAAAGTGCTCAAGCGATATATTGAAGGAAGTGGCTATTGCACTATTGCTGTTTATCATAATCCCTTTGACAAATGATAAGGTCGGTTTCTATTATTCAATTTTTAAATTATTTGGTGGATTTCAGGGGGCTCTTTTGGTTTTTAGTTTATCTTCAATGGGTAGTATAGGACCAACCTGTTTAGGACTTTGGACTGACGTGCCATACAATTAAAAACCTCTCAGGTGCTGCTTTGCTATTGTTGTTTACTTTTGTTCTGTTTTCAACTTTGGCCTTAATCTGTTGGCTCATTAATTACGAGACACACTAGAATTTATTGTTATGAAGTACAATTTTGTACTTCTCCGATAATAAGTAATCTCTGACTTATGAGTCATAACAAAGTTAAGTTTTGACGCAGTGTCTCTCGAATTTTAGTCATCATTATAGAATGATGACTAAAATTCGAGGAACGCTGCGTCAAAACTAAATATCAATAACGAAATATCATTGATACAATTTATTTTTTATGCACAATCAGCTTGCGTTTGACATCACCTGGACGTGGTCAGCGATAGTGCAGTGTGAGGTGGACGATACTGAACGCTTAGCTAGCCTTACCGTACTTTATCAAAAACTTATTACACAACACGAGCCTAATTAATTTCTGTTTCGGATTTAATTATAATAACGCGGAAAACATATTTATTATTTTATATATATAGCCATAGGAATACAAATTTTGCATTTCAATCTACCGTAATTTTAATGCACCAATTTTACATCAAAACATATTTGTTTCAGCGAAAAATATTTCAAATTTTTATGCCTTTTTTGTTTCCATACCTACGTTCAGGTGATATCAAAAGTTGCAACAAAGGGCCGGCGAAAAAATCCCATTGTTATCGAGGGTATAATTTATTAGGGGCCCTGGCTCACTGGGACCTTTTTTTATATATCATCGCATTATCCCCACTTGGAGAGTTACAACTTCTTAAAGGAAATTAATTTAGGCGTTTAAAACTGTCCTAAACACCGGCCTGACTTTATGGCTTTGATAAATGTCGCTTGCTATTCATTATCTGTGGAAAAAAGTGGGGCGAACGAAGTTGTGATATGCGCGGGAGATTTGCATGCTTGTTTATGATGATCAGTTTAAGAAAGAATAAGAACATTTAACAATTAATACATTAGGTAATTTAATACATACATACATACATAAACTCACGCCTTTCTCCCATGGGGGTAGGCAAAAACTACAGAACGCCACCTGCTACGATCCTTACATATGCCTTTTACTTCGTCCAGGTTCATACATCTTGTCATACATGCGCGGCGGTTGCGAGTAATTCTAATACTTGGTCAGTATTAATAGTTAATTTATTGATGAAGTCGGTCTGAATTAAGGTCGGTATGAAGATGTTTACTTGTAATATTATTAAAAAAAACATTTGTAATTTTTTATATTTTCATCACAAACATTTAGAACGATTAAAGCTGCTACGGGGGTAATAAGTAGTTGTGTAATTAAAATGCTTTTTTGACCATATAAACTTGGAACGTAAAATACCAAATATGCAAAAATAAGAGAGACGTAACCACCACGTCAGAATAACACGTTATCCTAACAAACAAAACACGGGCAGAGGCGCACAACACTAGGGCGCTCCCACACCCTGTTCATCCGTTTTCGATTAAAATGTGTCCCTAATATTTTTATCTGCTCACATAAATACGCGGTAATGAGCGCCCGAAATTCTCGTCCGTTATAAATTTATTCAAGTCTGGCCACCCACTCGAGTGTGCATAATTTTGATACAAAAATAATCTACGGATAATATTAAAACCCCTATTAATTCTACCGCTAACGTTTTAATTTCGAGCTTTTAGGAACACACATTTCTCTTGTAGGAGGTAGGGTTTCTCGCCCAGGAAACAGGCAGTTTTTCTTCTTACAATTTCCTATTAGGTGCTCGAAGGAAATTGAGGTACCGTCAGTCGCTAAGCAGTTATAGCAATAAACGTTTTATATTTCCGATTGTTTTGTTTATATCAAAAGATTTTTGAGAAACTTTGAAAACAGTGTATATAGTATTTTTTATCTTATACCAAAAACAGATTCCTTATGAATCTACACTTTGAAATATGGAAACTAGCTTCTGACAATCCAAAAGTGCCTTAAAACATGAGCTAATTGTAATAACAGATTTGACTTTAACATAAAACTATATTCATTGACTTTGACTTTGACATTAATTAAATCGTACACATGCCTAACTTTTGTTTCCAGAGAGATCCAAGGCATTAAAGTAAATACTGATTAAAAAAAAATATAGAAATGGTTTTTATATACCTATTGTCTTTACCCATAAATTATGCTAAAAGCGCTCGGATAAGTAGAGTTGGCACTTTTCACTAGCGAAGGAGGTCACTAATGGAAGCGCGGCTGATAGCGGCTGAGGAGCCCTGATTTATACCCGCCCGGTTACTCGCCGTGAATAATATAACCAAAAATTTATGATCTCTGAAAATTCCTAGAAATACCCAACTACATTGTTTTCTTTGTAAAAGCCTTTCTGGTTTTACCTTGCCACCATTTTTGCGGTTATTTGGTTATGTGTTATGTCAACAAGCGACTGTGGATCACATGTTGACAGTAGAATAAATGCAAAAAAACTTTCAAGCATCATTGAAACGAGAGCACAGTTTTCGAAAGCATTGTTCGAACTGAAAACATTTTCGAATGCTAGTCGAATAAAATTCCTAACATAAACATCGACAACGCGACAATGCCAATGGTTGCTCTCAATAGAAAAGTTTCACTAACAAAACCAATCAACACGTCTAGTCACTATTTACTTAAAAGAAGTCTCTATTGTCGTTTGAAACTTAAACATTGGAAGCGTATTGTTTACGGCCGTGCCAATCAACAGGCTCGCTAACGAAACCAATCAACTTGGTCTCGCCTCTATTTGCTTAAAAGAGTGCTACTTTTTCCTTTTAGTTTTTCATTGTCGCTGCGACCCTATCGTCCGTCACCCGCTCCACGGATATATTTGATTAAAAAATAACGTCGTCAGAAAGCGGCGGTGTGTGTTGCCGAGTTGGTTGGATAAAAGGAGTAAAACGTTCCTTGCGTGCAGCGGCTTAGCCGTCATTGTCACGTTCACGCCAAACGCTCGCCGGTCATCGTTTGTGTTTTGTAGTTCCACTATCTGTGGAACCGAAAGGCGATTTTACTCGGACGTGGCAATGGAGCTTATTTTAACTCTTTTACCATTCTTTTTCTCACTTCAGTCTCGGAAATTTTCAAGTCCCTCAATTTAGACATCTCGATAGTCTGGTCTGGTCTGGTCCATTTCATGTGTGTGCGGTCTCTGTTTGCCGATCTCGTGTTTTATTAAATGTCCAGCTTTTAGTTCGCTACTGGGGTCCAGTAACAAAAGGCTGCCAGATAGTGGCTCCAGGACAATAGAAAACGTTTAGTCTCGTGCATTCAACGCTACTCCTCTGTTATTCTTTTAATTGGATTTCATTTGAGTTGAGCCTAGCGTAGCGGCTGAGGGCATAGGTATAATGCATAGATAGTTAAAGCTTACACATAGTTTAAAAACTCATCCCATATGATGGTGATCATTGATATGAGAAAAAAATTATGATGGCAATGAAACATTACTCGCAGCATTGAAAATGCAATAACAACAAGATGTTTTCTTAACACATTCAGAGTTTATCCATCCTTCCTCCATTACTTTCTGTTGCAAAACAAATAAATAACAACAACATGTAATTGTTCGTTAAGGTATAGCTGGTAGACAATTAAAAGGAGTTTCCCCGCGAATTTATGTGTTTACGTTTCGGCGGCGGAGGGGCCCTAACTTGTGCTTCGATGTATTCGCGATTACCCTCCGATTTTTCTTCTGATTGGCATATTAGGAGTTCAGGCTGTATTATTTTTATCTACGGGTAGGTACATTTATTCTAAAAGTTTGGCCTTACCTTGCTTTATTTGAATAAATTTTGCAAGGTTTATTTTATTGTCCTAATCCAGTTAATATCTTAAAAAAAAACATTTTATTGACTTTGTCTGACTTCATATTTGTCACTATTCTTACAAAAAAATAAAGGATTTGTTTCGATAACTAAAGAAGAAAAATAAAGTTCCAAGATATAACGATTTATAGCGCTAAGTTCTAGTTTTAGTTTAATTTTATAATCAAATCTTCCAAACGGGTTGCGAGGGGTTCCGTCGGATAGACGCGCAACTTTTAAATGGCGGGAATTTTGGGGGCCTTTACGATAACGATCATAATAAAATATGGAAGTTTGTTGTTACACTTTTACACTAAACGTTTTATTGTAAATTCTGTAGGTAACGATACTGGAAGAGATTGATCATAATATTGGCAGTATCAAGAATTTAACGTTATGGGTAAACCACATTGTAAGGCCAAGTATAATTATATACATACATTACATAATTACTATGTTTCCGTTTAATATTTACTCATGTGGCCAATCTTTAATAAAAATTCCACTGTAAGAAGCTTAAATCAAAAATCAAAAATAAAATTAATATGCTATTTTATCATTGGCCCCACTAGTCTTGCTTTTTGAAAAAAATATTGTAAATACTCAGTAGTTCAGAAAGCAAGGCATGCGATCTTCAACTGCATTAAAAATCACTATAAATAATTAACTTATTCAATTAGCAAACAAAAACACTGCCAAATAATAAGAAACCAAAAATAATTCTGAAGTCATTACTCGCTATTACGTTACGCCGCACAGGGAGACAACATCACCGCAATGAAAATTGTTATCGGCCAAACAAAACTGCGCCGGCGGTTTTCTTAAACTGTAATAGAGAAAGTTTAGATATCCGAGTTTTATCTGCTACTCGCCCTCCAGGATCAATTAAAAGTCGAATGAAAACGCGGCACTTGACAATTATTGTAGCAATAAGAACGCGTAAGAATAACTCCGCCGAATATCTTGGTAAAGTAATTTAATTTGCCAAATTGTATCGTTGTGGTATTCTGAATACTTTAATATGTAAAATGAAAGATAAATAATTTGGTCTCAGTTTTAATTTGACTGCTTATCTCTATTTATTTAATTGTTCCACTTATATCACAGCCATTTTCTTTTTCATCATTATTAATATCTTATTAATAACAGACTTCAAAGAATCCACCAGTAATCATAAACGGTCTCTATACTCCACCTAGAATATTGAATGTATTTTTATTTTACACCGATTTTGTGTTGTCAACTAGTTAATATGGGATAGTCCGAAAAGTAAATACCGCGCTGGAAGCGCCATCTTTTATTATTGAATCTTCAAATCGTTAATGTAATAAAAGTTTATGTCACAACTGTTTTGTGTAGTAAAGTTATTAATTATTATGGCGGAGCAACCCGTAAAAACATTAATGTCTCCTTTGAGATCGAATTGATGGCACTTATAATGATACTTTTAATTATTTTAATAGTTGTTCGCAAACAAAAGTCGTTAATTCATTAAAAAGAAGTAATTATGGTCGTAAGTTTGTCATTATTCTTTCTTGATAAACCGAGTAATCATTTTGGGGTACAAGCGGAGAATATCTCGTATGAAAAAAGGATAATATTACAAGGAGAAAAGAAAAACAAAGTGTAATGTAATTTGAAACACGAATGTTGGCCAGACGCCAGACAGTTGAAACTTCGACACCAAAACATCTCATTACGTTTGTAATTCTAGACAAGGGATATATGGAAGTAGTTTACAGGAACTGAACCCCTATTTTATTAAATAATGTTTTAAATTTGGAAGGCCCATAGATATTATGTTACCGTATGATACCCAATGTAGGTATGGTATTATTATTTTTGTTATACAAAACTTCTGAAATCTTTGGGCAATGGGCGCCTCCAAAGATGGGTCATTTTAAATTTTCTGATGATGATTATAATATTAGACATAACATAACATAGCATCACGCCTGTGTTCCCCTAGGCAGAGGTGTATACAGTTATACACCCACATTTCACTAATGCTGTTATTAAGTCCCATGTAATAGGCTCACCACCTAGGTGAGCCTATTGCCATCAACCGGGCACAGTTCCAAACTCCGGGCTGCTGCTGAGAATTTCATGACAGAAAAATTCAATAACACTTTATCCGACCCGGGAATCGATTCCAAGACCTCATACTCAGCATTCACATTTGGGACCACTAGACCAACGAGGCAGTTTGTATAATATTAGAGTTGTTGTAGATGCTCCTTTAATCGAAGAAAAAGAAGAAATAATAAAAATCTATGATGTCTACGGCTGATCAGCTATACACAAGTCGAATTAATACAGTACTTGCTTAGCAGTAGGTAACTAATTCTTCTACTACGTCATTCGTTACCGATTTTGAAAAGTACCTAAGGTCGCCAAAAAAATCTAAATTACTTTTATCAGACCAAACGTCTAAACGACACAAACAAGGAAGGAAAGTGATCGGTTCAGCTAACGTTAGACGACATCTATTTCCCCGGTCGTTAAGTTCTTGCAAACGTGTTACTGCTACTTGTCGGTACGTGCTAAACGGCCAGCCACCGACGAGACTCCCAGGTACTTTGTTATCCTGTTACTTTTACATGTTTAATTGTTCCCTCGGGACGAGCTGATGTCGTGAGACTTCGAGATTGAGAATTTCTAAGGAAAGGTTAGAATTCAGAATATTTAGATTCATATTTTGAAAGAAAATCACATATATAATGCTGCTCTTTCAGATATATTTTTTGTTTTTCTATATGGCGTAATGTTATTTAGTTATTATTTTAGATTTCTTCTTTGAACCCATTTTATATTATAATTACAGCAATATAATTATGTTTTACACCATTGCACAAGGAATACTATCACAGAACATTTACCCCTGCAATAATTAGTTGAAATCAAAAGTCAGTAAAATGCGGTGCGGGTCTACAAATCTTAGATACGCACTTGTCAAGCTTTAAGTTGGATTTATCTTTGTTTTTCTCGCCTCTCCCAGAAACTTCGCAATCCCTCAATGTTTGTTCAAGAGCTTACTGGAAACACATTTTATTCCGTACAAGTATTCGGTGGTTTCCACTCCAAAGTGTTAAGAAAATATACAAAAGAAACAACATTGAATATTAAAATCTCTAGTGGGTTATAAGAAATAAAAGTAATCGTTACAATTGACACCTCAAGTGTACTAATTCACCGTCTGCATAAAATAGTGTCTACGCAAGCGTAAATCAAAATGTATTTATTCGTGAGCGGTATAAAAAGTCAATATGGGAGGCAATAAAAAGAGGATGTCGAGAGAAATAATAAAAGATAACCTCTGGAGGAGTGAATGGAATGAGTGAAGCCCTTGTAAAGAATGTTTGCGTAGTGGATAAGACGCGATCATGGGGACACCTCGGGGAACCTCCCCTAGGCATTCAGATGAGTCTGCAGTGGCGAAAAATTAAAAGTACTTTTTACAATGTGTCACTTTTGTTCGCATCGTCTCTTTTATGTAATAGTTTGTGGCTTGTCTGCGTAATATGAAAATTGTCGCGTTTGTCGAATGCGTTTTATTTTATCTTTACACTTCACACTATTGTAAGGGATTTTTTGGATTTACATTTTGTCAGTTTTTTATACAAAACGCGTGTCAGTTATATATGGTGTTTCTATATGGTTTCGTTCTTTAACAAACTGTCTGTTCAGAAACAAACTTAACAAAGTGTTTTTATTCGTTCCTCCTTTCGATAAACACTAATTAGTAAGTCAAGTCAAGATCCCTGTCACATTGCTGTGACACCTGACATGAAGCCACTATTAAACTTTCATTCCACATTACTTCCCAGACAAAGTCATCTGGATCTTTACACAAATTATAACAAAGTAGCGTTCGAAACGCGACATGTGTGTCTTATTAACCAGCTACTTGTTCAGGGTTCATTTCTAATTCAGCTTGGTTCTCTCAACGCGACATTAAGTCGTTACGAACCCTTAAGCCCGACGGCCCGCCACGTTGTAACTTCATTTCTGTAAGTCCCGTTTCATGAGTAGATTACAAGTAATTAATTTATAAGAATATGGCTCGAGGTACGCCTTCGGAATTAGTATTGTTATGTGCGAGGGGCTCGGATTAATCTGTGTTGTTACCTTTCCGATTTACTTTAATAGGTTCGTTTGCTAGAATTTTGGCGAGCTTGATTATAACCCTACCTACTTTAGTTTCTATAACACTTATACTGAAATTGACTTTAGTTTCATCATCCAATTTACGATAAAGCAATACACTTTAATTGTTATACTCAGCAGTTATAGCCTCGTGGTATGAACGTTGGACTGGCAAGTCAAAAGTCACAAGTTAGAATCCTAGGCATGCATCAGAATTTACGAGTCATGTGCGTATTAGAAATTAATCATCACGTGCTTAAAACGATTACAATTTTTTTTACTTTAAATATCATTTATATATGTAATTTATATCTTCTGAAATACTTCGAAATGAAACATATGCAAAAAATTTAGTTTAATTTCCTATTTTAATTAAAAAAAATTCATTATATCATCATCATCCACTGAGCCCTTTTGAAGCCTATTCGAGACAAATTTTCAAAGAGTTAAACAAAAATTCTAAATGCGATCATTTATTAGATTAAGCATCGTATTCACTTAATTTATTTGTAAGTCATAGTCAGAACACGTAAATCACACTAATTTTATTGCGCCGATGTCGCGAGTCAAACAGTTTGTTCGCCGCGGTCTCAGCTCGTGAGTAAGGGCTCCGTTCGAGTTCGAAACTAGTCGGGCAATCCCGAAAAATTGCACGTAAGTAGTAACCGGTGAACAATAATTGTTATAAATATGTCTCACGAAATTTAATTAAATATTTTGTTTTATTCTTTGCCATAACATGCATACCATTATAGATGTTATATTTTGGTGTTTATAGATAACTATTTATTTGTTGTATCTATAGCTGTATAAGTTTCGTTGAGTTTCCCTCTAGGGGTGCAATGGTGGCGAGCCGCGTACAAGCTGTTACTTTTAATGCGTTATTCGGTTCGGAATTAATGATTTTATTCCCGACAATTACCAGTGATAGCGGGTTGAGATTCCCGCTTTAATCTATTTAAAATTGTTTATAGCTGTTTGAAATTTTACTTCTGCATTATTCTTAGAGTTGGAAATTAAAATTAACGCCATAACGAATCGTAATTTTTTCGTAAAACCTTCTAAATCTGAGATTTAATGGTAACTCTACCGCAAACACACACATTACCTTTCTTATAAATATTTCCACGTCAAAATATTTTCGATACCGACGCCGTATTTATATAAATGTGACTTTTGTTTTTCTTGTCTGTCACAAAGTTCCCGTATCAATATCTTGTGTTTGCATAACTACTTTATGCTGTAGGTACAACTGTGGGGTAAACAGAATCATATCCATACCTGAACGACGAACCAGCTTTGTTTTCCTTTATACGATAAACAAAAACATTCGATATTGAATTTACAAGGTAAGACAAAAATGCAATAGCAATATATTGCAAAACAGAAATATCCCATATCTTCCCCAAATCGATATTATTAGATGTCCGAAGAAGGACGATAATATCCGCGAAGAAAGGACGGTCTGCGATATAAAACGCACTTGCGCGCATAATATACGTTTTATTAATAAAAAAAGCGTCTGTGAATCGCCCATAAATAGCCTTAATGGCCACTAGTGAGCCGGCGATTTTTTCCGATACATGGCGACGCATTTGTTTGACAAATCCCCAGGGAATAAGCGACACTATCCCCTATATTATCTAAGCTTGAGGGATGCCGGGTCATTCTCGAGGTGATGAAGGCGGTATCGCGAGCTGTCTAAAGGCCTCACTAAATCATGACCTGCCAGGTATTTTCTATTTGACTGGGGTGTTCTTTTTTAACAGATGGTAAGGATTCTAGTTATTTATGTGCAGGATTCGAAACATATTTAAAGTTAAACTAAATTGTAAATAAATTTTCACATTTGAATATGATATTGAATACAAATATCCGAATTATCCAAATTCAAAGACGTAAATGAGAACAAAGTAAAAAGGAAGGTTCAGAAGTTATCTCACAATACAATTGAGTGATCAGTATGCAGAGCCAGCGTTGTGTATTAAGCCGATTTATAGGAGGAAGCGTTAAAAGAAAATTTATAGCATTGAAAAGTCGTACGTAATTAATAAGACATTTGAAGTTGCGTGAAAATGTAATTTAGATTGTTTTGCATCGAGGGGTCGTTCAGTTTCCTGTCTGTGCAGGATTCTTACAAAGGCGGCTTATTTATATATGGCCGTCTTTATATTAGCGTCTTTAAGGGAATCCAGGGGAGCATAATAAAAAAAAGAATCAGCATCAATGTCTTAAAGCGTCTTCCGGCGCGCGATAGCGTAGACCGCCCCGCCGCAAAATGGCGGGCCTCACTCGAATAAATTATACCACCCCACGAACCGAATCGAACGATTGTTCGATTCTTTTGATACGATTCTCGTTTTAAAGTTGTGCGCCTTTATTAGTGTAAGCCAGAGACGATTATCTTAAGCCACCATTACATATTCAAATTGGAGTCATTTCGCTTTGTAGAAATTGACGCGAAATAAAACGGAGCCTTTGATAGCGTCCTCTGCATTAAAATGGTGGTAATGGTATTTTTCAAAGACACTTTACGTCATTCAGAACACTTGGAATACCAGATTTATTAAAATATTCATTGCAAGGACCGCATTTGCTTAGGTATATGTTGATGCAAAGTTTATCGGAGTGAGATAAGTTATGGGCTGTTACTAAAATGTGTGTTTTCATACAAGTAAATTTAATGAAGCTTGCGTGGGTTGTCCGTTTCCAAACCAGTAACTTTCGGCCCAGTCCGAAAAACATAATTTTTGCCCGACTGACCAAAGATTAACATTTAGATACCACAGTTGACTCTTTGTTCGTAACGGAAACCGTTTCTTTTGCACCCTTTTAAAATATAGATTTAATTTTAAAACATTATTATCTTCCATAGATGTTCATGTTACAACATTATGGGGATAGATATTAAAATAGAAAATGAAAGGTATTCTTCTACCTAATTCATCTCCAATGTAAGCATATAATTAACAATTCTAAGGCGGGTATGCATAATAAAATTAATGGCGCTCTCCTAGTGAAAGAAGGCAAGACGAGCAAATTGATATTTTGAATAATAAAAGGCGAGCGTTGCCCGTGGAATTATTATGAGTAACACAAACATAAGTCAATAGCCTGGCGGGGTGGTCAATATTGGATTAACTGCCAAAAGGAGCCAAAAAGCAACGTATACAAAAACCTTTTACAGCGGTTAGACCTCCGGAAAAATATTTATAAAACGCTCGTTAGGTGAGGAGTGTGCTTGTTTTTGCTTAAACTCTGTTGATGTTGAACTTATGAAGATGGAAAACAGTGTTTTGTAGATATATCTTAGTTATGTTCAGAATGTTATGATTCTTTTGGTTTACTTGATTGTAGTAATCCTAATAAGAACGTTGTTGAGAAAATATTTTAGGTCAAATAAATAAGTACCGAAAATTTGTTTCAGTGAGTACACAATTGTACACCCACATTTCACCAATGCTTTTATTAAGTCCCATGTAATAGGTGGTGAGCTTATTGCCATCTACCGGGCACAATTCCAAACTCCGGGCTGCTACTGATAATTTCCTTACAGAAAAACCCAATAACACTTTGCCCGACCTGGGAATCGAACCCAAGACCTCACGGTCAGCAGTCGCGCTTGGGACCGTTAGACTAACGAGGCGCTGCTACGCTGATTATGGATCTTTTCGGTCTTTTTTTGACACATAGTCATTTACCAACCAAGGTTCCGAAGCTCATAACTGTATTCTCCGGAACTCTCGCAGGTCATGGATCGTCAATAGTATCAATAGACTCCGTCAAGTTATGTAGGCTGCCCACAGCTAGTCTGCAAGTACTCCAGGGAGGCGTGTGCGCGGCAACTCTTGGGCTGACTCTTCATTGTCTGAGAATCACCTCTTGTTGTGTAGGAGATGAACCGGGGGTCTAGTTATGTAATGTTGATATTACTTAGTTGTTTTTTTTTACATTTCGTGTATCACATACGATTAACTGTTTTAATTTAGAAATTACAGCGTCATGAAACCAATTCACAGCCAAAATAAAATCCATCTCTATATTACAAAGCTTGACGCGTACAAAAACAGCAATAGTGCGGAAGGGTTGGGGTACGAATCTACCAGCCATTGTTTACACAAAGTATAGAATAATATAATCAGAAGTGAAGAAATAGAATCCGACGAAAAACCAACAGAGTCGGGTGGAAATTTGCTTAGGCCAGCGGAATAAGTGGCGGCTAGATACCTCAGACTGGACCCTCGGCCCTCCCATTGTCTATACTCGTACGTAGGGTTGCCCGGTCTCAAAACCAAAAAGATGGACGTTGCATTACAAGAAGCTGAACATGAGAAACGTGTGAAAACACGTGCGGCCTTATTATAACTTTAAAATTACTTCTTTGAAAATAGGGTCATCATGGTGTTTTGTTATTTACATTTCCTATTATTTTTAATTTCACCGATATATTAGAATAGGTGGTGAGCTAGTTGTTGCCATTTACCGGGCCCAATGTCAAACTCCAGGCTGCTACTGACAATATAATAACAGAAAATTCCTGGGAATTGAACTCGTAATTACTAGACCAATGAGGCAGTTTATTTGAATTAACATACACAAACATTTATTATGAACTCTTTTTATGATAACTTTTGGTCGGGCAGGACCAAAATGCGTCCAGTGAATCCCTAATACCTGGCAACCCAACCCATATGACGAGATTAAAGCGAGCTTCATCTGTATGTGAAAGAGAATAATAATGGAAACCTATGTAAACTTGCGCAGTTACCTAAAGTGGGAATGAAATAGTGTTATTTTAATGTTAATGAATGGAACCTTCATTTATATAGCAAATATATACTTACATACGTAAACGTAAATAATTGGTACATATCTCTGGCGTGTATTACTAAGATAATTAGGTATGTAACACAGATAGAAGAACCATTCCTTCTATATACAGACATATAAATACAAATACTACTATTTTATTATTATTAAAAAAATACATGTTTGTGTTCGTGACTGTACAGTGTAACTTGTAAATTAGTTTATATGTGTATTTACACGAATGTATAATTTTTGTTTGTTGTGTTTCAAAATTGTTCTAAGTGGCAGCAGTGGGAGCTTTAATTAAGTATATAATATATATATTAAGTAATTATATTGAATAGATTCAGGGGTTACTTTGCGGAAGTCCATTACAATGGATGCAAATAAATACCGAGTGCGGACTCGGTGGCGGACACTGCACGGTCTAACAGCTCCTGATGATGCCCCGTGGGGGGCGAAAACGTGTACAGTAGTTGGTGGTAGTCGCAATTTTCACCGCTTGTGTATGTGCATATATTTGCGGGCGGACGGGCGGTGCACAGGTAATGCATGACTACCCTCAATATTGTGGATGTAGCTAGATATTGTGCTTATTTACAGCCATTAATAATATATTATTATTTAATAAAATTTCTGTTCCAGCAAGTATTTTGATTAATCCGACCAAGCCCATTTAGTTAAAGTAACAGAAAAATAAAATGATTTTCCCTAATCCACTGCATTCATAAAGTTAGCAATCAAATTTTCTCATTTCGTCCTTTCGCACCTGTCGCCCGACTTATTAAGACGCACCTGTCAATCTTCACTCCCACTCTGAGTTTTTATTTCGATGCCTCCTCATCGGGATCTCAAGTGTTTGGCATTGAGCCGGCATTGGAAAATACTCTTATTTTAGCATATTTATTTAGGACTGAAAACAAGAGGCAAGTTGAATTTTTATCCATTCCACCCGAGCTTGATTGATTTTGTGATGGCTCGCTTTGTTGTAATTTGGAGTTTGGTTGGCATCAACCATAAATATATAAACATAACTACAAAGTATAAAAAATATGTTTCTTAGAAAAAAATTATGTTATATCGGCTCAAAATAAGACCTTTATGCTAATCGCATTTGGTTAAAATTACCCTAATTCGTTCACAATCAAATCATTGCATGTTAATTAGTTTCTTGGTTTCAATTGGAGCATTCAGAATCAACAACATTATAATTAAATCAACACAATATATTGCGTTGCGGTCTGCACTAACTATACAGTGCTATACATCTCTCTTAACGGTCACATCATCCAACAACAGGAATGGATAATAGCGAGCAATCCTAAATAAACAGTGTTGGATTGGCAACACCGTCGGCACCCACACTTCGATCTCCAATTCTACCCACTACATTAATTCGGGTGTTCATTAAAAATGCCATCAAGTCGCCCGTTAACGAAGTGGTGCGCAATTAAAGTCGCCGCTGACGTCACACCCTTGGCCCTCCCAGAGGGCTGCTTGAGAGACTCTTTGAACTGGAAGGACACCTTAAGATGGAATTGAAAAATTGATTCGTTATCGATTTATATGGTACTATAATTTTAGCCTTATAAATTGCCTAAAAAGTTGTAAAATGACCGGCAATGAAGACGAATGGCAAAATCTATATCTCAAAAAGATCTATTTGTAATTTTTATTTTGTTTGTATCAAGCCATCATCAAATGTTTGCAAGATCAAAATAATCTTCATCATTAACGTGTCAAAATCTTATTATTGTCGCCCGCATAAGAGCATTAAGGGGCTCGAGATAAAACAGACTCCCATTAACAAAGTCTCCGAAAAAAATTATCGATGGTATCGCGCGCGTTGAGGTGGCAATCGCAATCAAATTTTTTCTTAAGTCGCAGTCAATCGCGAGATAAATGAGCCTAGAAGCAATCATCAAAGGGACTAATGTTGATTGGCTTACCACACCCTGGCTTTATCTAAATTTTGGGAGTTTAAACTTTAAAGTGGTTATTTTTAAGTCTATTTTTGGGTTTGGTTGTTTAGGTATAGTGACGCGTGTACGCTTTGATTGAGGGTTGTCACTAGCCAGTTTTCTGACGAAGATTAATGTCTTCGGTAGTTCTGCAACTATTAGGGCTGAGATAGAGTAATGTATTTTTGGATAAAAATTCTCACAGATATTGTTATAGTCTTATGGTGGTTTTGGTACTCCGACTTTCCGGAGAAGTTTCAAATTAAGAGGTTTTATTGCCGTCATTGCGTTACTGCTGATGTTGGTTGATAAATATTAGATCTTGAACGTATACTTGTTTATGCATTAATTTACAACTTTTTATCCACGAAGATTGAAGATCTCACGACCAGTCACGTAAAAACAAATTAAACACCGCGATAATCGGCACAGTGCGTTGCAATTTTTTTCATTCGTTTTAGTATAAAGTGTTTTGTCAGGCGTGCAGTGAGGGTGGCGGATCGCGGATAGCGAAGGTGTCTCAATCAGCATAAAACAAAAGAAATCAATAGCATCCCCTCGCGGCACGCGCCTCACAAAGAGCAAAGATTTCTTTTCACAATTAACCACCCCCTGGGTGTCGCGGAGCTGATAACCGAACGGATTTACTTACGATTGTCATATATTTATTAGGTGCTTTGCTATGCAGCCAGTTTATGTTTTTGAGTCATAGATAAACTAAGTATTAATCGGTTTTCCAAAGCCAATTATTGGCACTGTTGCATATAAATATTATAGAGAAGTAGCCAGTGGCTAAACTTGTGAAGTAGTTTATTATAATGGTGGACGTTCAAATACTCAAATTCCGGTGCTTTACGCAATATCAAATAAAACTGCGTTTTAAAAAATTGTGCTGCACTTAATTCTTCTACGAATAAATAACCTTTGAAACACTCACAGCGTTGTTTCAAAACTGATGTTTGTTCATTCAAATGAAATTGAGATTGTTTTGTATCTCTTTTTCGTCCATTCCGTTCCTAATCCGACAATCACGGGAGTTTACTTCCGGATCAGTTTCTAATGTATCTGGATGGACAGTTCGTGTCTGCGAATATTTAGTAACTTGTTAGAAATTAAAACGTATTCATACTCCGTTCTGTTTACACAGATAAAACCGTAGATTGAAATAAATTTTGTTGAGTTAAGTAGTCTTTGTTCTCTGTTGTAGGATTTGCACTGGTCGTCTAGGAAGCAGCTTTTATCTCGCAAACACTGTTTCAATATTTAATAATCCGCCGGTAACGAGCTCCGAGCGGTCGCTCGCCGAGAAAAGTTTAAATGGGCACACAACACACGTAGCGAGTGAATCATGCTTTAGTCTGCGTTTTAAAGCACCGAATTTTGTGGGATTAAAAAACAGTCTCGACATTGAATGGTTTAAAAATTGGCTAGATTACTAGAAAGAAATCAATTAATCTAACTATTCTATTCTTGTGTTCCGGTAGTTGAAATGTAACACCATTACGGTTGGCAAAATCCTACATTATATTATGACGTCAATGGTTGAGACCTTCTCCCCCTCACATGACCACTTGGGTCAAGCAAATTTGACGAGAGATTATTATAACTACCCGCTACAAACTGTTGTTTGTCTTTGGAGTTTGGACTAATGTAATGGAACGATCCTACATGTACCTACACCCGTCATTAGTAAAGCGAATGAACATACCATTTTATTAAAGGGATATGAAAAGAGCATGGCGTAATATGAGAGTACGAAAGAGATAGAAGGTTTAAAAATATATAAGTCCGGAAAAGTTAAAGGCAGTGTTTAAAATGTGGCGAACATAAAAAACGTCGTTGTCAATAATGTGGCCTTTTTTAACAAAAACGCTGAATAAAATCAATGCAAAGTATCGATACGGTGATTAGGAGCGGAGAGGTAGACGGAGGTCAGCAATAAAGTGACCGTCGTCAGGCGCTGCGTCACGTCCGACCGCTGACGACGCGACGGCTGCGGCCCGCCCTCGTTCGGTGCCGCGATTTTATTGACTCTTGCGGTTGATGTGCTCCTGGTAACAATTCGTGTGATCGAAAGTGAAAACGTTACGAGTCACCGCAATCAGTAATGACGGCGACCGCTGTCCGGTTTTTTGGGCTGTCGACGGTGACATTGAGAGGAAAAGTATTTGTAATATAAATTGTTTTCTGATACCTACACTATACATTAATTATGTCATAAGTCTGTTCCCACAATCATTAATAATCATCATTTTTATTTGTTGGAATTATAAAACTCGAGTAAGGCAAAAATCATGCGATGAAAAATAAAATTCTGCGAAAATCAATAATAATACGTACTGATGTATATTTTCTAACTCAATACTTCGCAAAAGATTGGACATTCAAATAAAAAAAAATGTGGATAAAAAATACTGGCCACTAGCGTGATTTGGACCTGCACCTCCTGGGTAGGTAGACAACTTGGAGAACATAGCCAAATTGTATTTTTATATCTGTAGGCGACGCAACTAAACGAATAATTTTATATTTTAACGTAGGTAATTAGATAATAAGTTTAACTTTGTAGTCGTCCGCTAACCGCCGCTGCGATCGGCACGTTAAATTCGCTCTGTTTTGATATTGATATATATCGTAATAAATTCAGTTTATCTGTGCCTAAACACCTCGTTTTATATTATCCCTCGAAGTCTTGACCTATACAGCTGGTCCTTCGAGCTGGATCTATCGCAAATGTTCCACACACCGAAAAGTATGGTCAGCACTCGGAGAACCGTTAAGAAGGATGAGGAGCAAAAGGAAGTTCAGTCTTCATCTCAAGATGTTCCAGCGTTACCGCCAAGTGTAGAGAAACCAGTAAATGAGGATAATTTACGACGAGATAAGACGTTTCTTTTGAAAAATAAGCATGAAGGTAGTGTGGTAAAATCAGAACCGCCGTTATCTATGATTCAAATGATGCCTTCAACTTCAGCTCATCAAGTCAGCAGAGCCAGATCTAAGAGGTCTACATCCTCCTCAGTGCTTGCACGTAAAAAGAAACTAGAACTTGAGGCTGCGGAAGCAAAAGCTAAGATCGAGATGGACTTGATAGAAAAACGTTTAGCGGCGAACCTAGCGGAGATTGACGACGAGTGTAGTGTGCAGACAGACCACACTAACAAGGAGGTAGAGGAGTGGTTGGAGCGCAGCCAACGAGAACTGGAAGCACAGCCCGTCCACGACAAAGGTCAAACTCAGGACGTGCCGTGCCCGCCGGCCACACAGGATGCCGGCACCGAGGAAACAGTTCACCTTCTGGCCAGCGCACTTAAAGATCTTGCAGCCGCTTCTACCAGCAATGGATTTAACACCAACCTGTTAAGTAGAATTTGTACCCCAAAAGAATTACCATTATTTTCTGGTGACCCAATGGAATGGCTCCATTTTAAACAGGCGTATGAAGAATCATCTAAAGTATGTAATTTCAAAGACAATGAAAACCTATGGCGCTTAAGAAAGTGTTTGAAAGGATCAGCTCGCGAAACCGTGTCAGCCCTGCTGATAAGTGCGACATCGCCTGAGACGGTAATGTCTACACTTGAGCTACAGTTTGGGAATCCTGATGTTATACTATCACGCATCATGGTTGATATCAAGAAATTACACCCAGTGTCACAAGAATATCACAAAGATATTGTGCCTTTTTCAATTAAAGTGCGAAACTGTGTAGCCGCTGTTAAAGTGATCGGTCAAGATGAATATTCGAACGGCATAAGCATAACTACATGCATATTATCAAAATTACCACCAGTTTTACTCTCAAAGTGGGCGGATTGCAGTTACACACTCATCAAGCAAGGTAAAAGACCGACATGGTTTGACATTTCTGAATTTTTAAATGAAGAAGCTACTAAAGCCTCATCTATGGCTTTATTAAACTTTAAAAACACTACTGATAATTACCACAACAAGAAAAAATACATAGAAGGTACACATACAGTCTTATTGAATAGAAGTAGCGACAGCGATGATAAATGTCAGTACTGCCGCTTATCAAAACATAAATTACAGGATTGTAAGAAATTCCGCAAATCATTACGCAAAGATCGATGGAGTTTTGTCAAACGAAACCGGTTATGTTATAAATGCATTAACTCAAGACATGACCGAGCGACTTGTCCGGCGGCACCGTGTGACGTCGACAATTGTGGACAAGGCCACCATAAGTTATTGCATTACAACTTGCGTCAAACAGTGAACGATGATAACCAGTGTGTAAGTGAAAATACCGCAACCGAACTGTCGGCAACACCTGCTGAAACAGTAACGCATATTAAGAACAGTGCGTGCAAAGTGTTGTTAAAAGTAGTGCCTGTAAGTGTTCATGGACCTAACGGCGTTTTTAACACAAGTGCATTATTAGACGATGGTTCGACTGTGTCCCTTATCAGTGCATCGCTTGCGTCACGAGCCGGTCTGCGCGGTCATCGCGAGACTCTGCACGTTTGCGGCGCGTGGGACAACAGTGCCATTGTGTGCGACTCGGACATCGTTAATGTTTGTATAGCGAACCATAACGGTGAGAGATTTAAAATTTCTGTACGTAGTCTTCAAAACTTTAATGTACCTGTACAAAAGTATAGTTTAGTTAACTTTAACAATTTTTCTCATTTATGTGATATGAAACATGATTTTTGTTGTCCTAATGTTAGACCTGAAATTTTGATTGGTCAGGATAATTATAATTTATTGTTACCTTTAGAGATTAAAGTCGGCAAACGTAATGAGCCTTGTGCCACTCGTACTCCACTGGGATGGTGCGTTCATGGTTTGGTACCTACATCGCTCTCAGCGCGCGCGTGTTACTCCGCACTGCACGTTACTGAGGTTCAATCCGGGTTGGCAGACACTTCATTAGAAGACCTGCACGAAATGGTAAGAAAGTCATTTACTATCGATTCTATGGGGATATCCGGGAAACCACGCCAGAATTCCGATGATCTGCGCGCATTGGAACACCTGGAACAAACGGCAATATTTATTGATGGTCGATGGCACGTAGGTCTACCATGGAAGGATGCTAGCTGTAAGATGCCTGATTCAGAAAGCACAGCTTTGTCTAGGCTATATAACCTGGAGAAGAAAATGGCCTGTAACGAACAATACGCACAAAGGTACCGAGAACGTATTAAGCATTTGTTAGATAATAATTTTGCTGAGGAAATTATAGACAAAGCAAAAACAAACAGAACATGGTACTTACCCCACTTTGGTGTAGACAATCCAAATAAAAATAAATTACGTTTGGTTTTTGATGGCGCAGCTAAAACCCATGGTTTATCACTAAATGATTATTTATTAATGGGTCCTGACTTATTGATATCTTTGTTGGGTGTTATGTTGCGTTTTCGCGAACATGAGATCGCTGTAGTGGGCGACATTAAAGACATGTTTTTAAGGGTGAAAATCCTACCAAATGATCAGGACGCTTTTAGATTTCTGTGGCGCGATAACAGTAACGAACCTATAAAGACGTATAAGATGACATCACTAATATTTGGTGCAAACTGCGCGCCGTTTATTGCACAGTTTATTAAAAACAAAAACGCTCAAAGTTTTGAAACTTTGAAGCCTGCAGCAGTTCAAGCTATTCGCGATCAACATTATATGGACGATTACACAGATAGTCAATCAAACGAAAGTACTTGCATTGAACTCGCTCGCGACATTATACATATACACAAAAAAGGCAACTTCGAGATTCGTAATTGGCTAAGTAATAGCGCGATGGTTTTAAACAGTTTACCCGAGGATTTGCTCGCTACTACAGCTGCTACTGTAAAGATTGGAGCACGACATGACGGCGAGCGTGCATTGGGAACTATATGGTATCCTGATGATGATACATTAGGTTTCGTAACCTCATTTAAACGGATACCTGAAGAAATAATGAATGGTACTAAATGTCCTACTAAACGCGAGTTATTAAAGGTCATTATGTCATTGTTCGATATTTACGGATTTCTTTCACCATTCACTATCAATGGTAAAATATTACTTCAGGAAACCTGGAAATCAAATGTCGATTGGAACGAAAACATAACAGATAACATTTGTGTCAAATGGTTTAAATGGTTAAAATTATTAAAGACAATAAGTTGTATACGAATACCGCGATGCTACCAACGAGTGAATGCATCGACCTTATCTAACACTACTGCGGGAGTAAACGAGAGGGACGACTCACAATCACAACAACTGATAAGCGCTTCATTGAACGACATAGATACATCTATGCACAAACATATACCTACCAGCCGGCTCATTAGCGAAACAGGTTATAATTGTTTACAACTTCATATATTTTGTGATGCGTCATTGCAAGCTATGTGCGCGGTTGCTTATTGGCGTTGGGTGGATAATAATAACCACATAAGAGTTTGTTTCGTGGCGAGTAAATGTCGTGTGACTCCTGTTAAACCTGTAACAATACCCAGACTGGAATTGCAGGCAGCAATAATGGCCGCCAGATTAGCGAACATATTACAGTCCACACATCGAATAAAAACAGCTGATCGATACTTTTGGTGTGATTCCACGACGGTGTTACAATGGATATACAACAATACAAGGAGTTACAAACCTTATGTAGCTCACCGTTTAGGTGAAATTGATGAATTGACACAAATTAAAGAATGGAGATACGTACCTACGTCCATGAATGTTGCTGATATCGCCACACGGGAGAACTATGACAGTCTCCAGCTGGATGGTGATTGGTTTAATGGACCATCATTTCTGTGTGAGCCAGAAAGCACTTGGCCTACAAGTACAGTCATACCTAGTATTGAGGAGTGTTACTTGGAATACGTTACGAATATTTTACAGACTGATTACTTACTTAAGTCTGCTGCTGTCCCGGATCCGATGCGATTCTCTTCTTGGATACGCCTGCAGAGAAGTTTAGTGATAGTTTTGAAATTTATCAGTAAATGTCAAAAAAGGAAGGTTGATGATTGCACTGCTACAAAGCGCGCCGAGATTTTGCTTCTACGTTATGCGCAAGCAGAATCATTTTATTCAGATATATCTGCAATAAAAACCGGAAAATGTTTAGATAAAGGTAGTAAGTTACTTACGTTAACGCCTTTCCTAGATGAGCAGGGTGTACTCCGTGTAGGCGGGCGGATAGGCGCCGCTGCTGATGTTTCCTACAACGTGAAGTATCCTGCAATTTTAGACGGAAGAAGTCAAGTGGCCAAATTAATTGTGAGACATTACCACGTGAGAGCAGGCCACGCAAACCAGGAGATGGTAGTAAATACCCTCAAACAAAAGTATTGGTTAATACGATTAAGACCTACTGTTAAAGAAATAACAACAAAATGTATGCTATGTAGATTGAGAAAGGCGAAACCACAAATGCCGAAAATGGGAGACTTACCTGCTGCCAGAGTAGCTCATCACCAACGACCATTTACCCATTGCGGCGTCGATTTATTTGGACCAATGGAGGTAACAATAGGAAGACGAAAGGAGAAAAGGTACGGAGTGTTATTTACCTGCCTTACCGTCAGAGCAATTCATTTGGAGACAGTGTCATCGCTCAGCACCGATTCACTGATCATGGCTCTACGCAGAATGGCTTCACGGCGTGGATGGCCTGCACACCTGTACTCCGATAATGGGACAAATTTAAGAGGCGCAGATACAGAACTTAAAAGGTCCGTAGCAGAGCTTGATGAGCAATCCCTGCAAACCACTGTCAGCATTCACGGCACACACTGGACCTTCATCCCACCAGCCAGTCCTCACTGGGGTGGGGCGTGGGAGCGCTTAATTCGTAGCGTCAAGATCGCACTAAAAGTAGTTCTTAAAGAGAGAGCGCCCAGAGAGGAGGTGTTTAATACTCTGCTTGCTGAAGTAGAGGCCATTGTAAATGGACGTCCTCTGAGTCACGTGTCGGTGGATGTCAACAGCAAGGAGTCGTTGACACCGAATCACTTCTTGCTTGGTTCGCCATCTGCTTCAACACAGATGGGCAGCTTTGATGACTCAGATCTGTTTCTGCGTCGACAGTGGCGAATAGCACAACGGTTGACGGATATGTTTTGGAAGAGATGGGTGACAGAAGTTCTTCCAGAAATGATACCACGTCAAAGATGGACCCAAGACGGAGAAAGACCCCTTCAAGTTGGTGACTTGGTGTTTATCGTCGACCCTAATGCTCCTCGTAACGTGTGGCCGCGAGGTATTGTAGAAGAGGTTTTTCCTGGAGAGGACGGTAGAGTGCGAGTGGTACAAGTGCGAACGCAGTTAGGTTGTCTTAAGAGATCTGTGGCTCGCGTCGCTAGAATTCCTCTGGAAAAATGAGTGCTGCACTAGCAGCACTAGGGTGGGGCTTATGTAGGCGACGCAACTAAACGAATAATTTTATATTTTAACGTAGGTAATTAGATAATAAGTTTAACTTTGTAGTCGTCCGCTAACCGCCGCTGCGATCGGCACGTTAAATTCGCTCTGTTTTGATATTGATATATATCGTAATAAATTCAGTTTATCTGTGCCTAAACACCTCGTTTTATATTATCCCTCGAAGTCTTGACCTATACACTTGGACTTTTTGATGCAATGTCCTCAATTGTATTTAGTATACATTTTTATTTGCCCTCCTTTATATTCAGTTTTTGGAAAAGGTTTTTTCTTAATATGTTTTATTTTTACTTGTAGACGAATCTTTTTTTTGTTGAAGCATTTCATTTTCTGCGCTTGACAGCATTAGTCGGGACAAAGCTCTTACTGACTGATCGACGTAACGATTAATTTCATATAGATATGTGTTTCAGCCGCTAATGCATACCTATCATATTAATTGTACCGTTAAGTACGATGATTTTAAGTCTTTTCTCGACATTGAAAACAGAACGATATCAGATCCTTCGGGGTAAAAATAATTGTTCAATAGCAAAGAATTGTATTCAAATTTCGAAATGTCCTTCTTTATAAATAAATGTTTATTAGTTAGTAAAAATTTTGTTGAAGAGAGATGTATCTCGTAAAATTGTTACTGCAATGAAAAGCTGAAAATATGCCAACGATATGAAGTAAAGGTATGTAGGTAGTTAATCAATAATCATTATCAATTTATTAGAATAGCACTATGGAATTGCAAATTCAACATTCGCTATACAATACAATGTTAGCGCAAAATTATACAAAGTTATGCAAGAGAAACTTCCAAACGTAAATCGACCATGTCTAATACGTAGGAGGTTATAAATATCATTCATATTTCAGAGTCGTTTGCATCTGGACACCGGCTATTGAGACAAGGGGTCCGTTTCAGAAATAATTGTCAAAGGGCCGAATGTTGCAAGAAAAAATATTAATATTTTGATATTGAAGCTGATTCTTTCGATCATGATTCCGTAGTTGAATAAAACAAGAAATAAAATTTTCTTTAAAAATAATACTATTGAACAAACACACTGGTAACACAGTAAAATTTACATCCTGAATAAACAAAGAATTTTCTTTTTACCAAACATCTAAACCAATAAGTTTGATTTGGTGCTGAGATCAGCGTTAATAAAAATTAAAGAAACAGACACAACAAGGGTGTAGAATTGTCACATTCCCTCAACTCTCCCTTTGTGACAGGCCATAAAACGCAAATTCGGCAATAAAAAGAACACCCCGACAAAACATCCTTCCTGGACACTGGCTCAATACAATGGCCGCCATTCACAACGAATTATTGTATTTTTCCAGCACTCGAAATATTTAAGAAAGGAATTAATGAATCTTGGATAACGCCCAAAGGATACTGAACCTTGTATTCAAATTATTTGAGACTTATTTGGTATCCAAAAAGTCCCCGCAAGATTCGTTTAACAATGAGGTCCTAATTAGCTGTCAAGGCTGCAGACTTCAGCTCGACGTGCGTCCGCGTCTGTCCCAGAAATGCGAATAATTCAAAGGATGTCTCCAGTGATTTCTTTCGTTTTGTTGCAATATTTTGTAAGGAAAATGTACGAAAAACTTATGGGAAGGGATGTCACACTTGCAGAGCGGTTGTTTGGACACATTTAAAACTTAAATGTAGGTGTAATGTAGGTACTTATATGTAAATTGAGATAATTATTTTTAACAAGACTTTACCTCAGCTCTAACTCTAACTTGCTTTGCTCTTACTTTCAGAAGCGCGACTTAGATAGAACTTCAACAATTTTATGCAACAATAAAATACGTATGCGCATAATACATCCAAAATGAAACGAATTAGCACTAAAATCAGAATAAATCACCCGCAACACAAACTACAGTTACGCATTCAAAAACAATTACGAGGGCGCGATTTGGGCGCTTGCCTAATTGGTATGAGATTTGCAAGTGTTCCTAATTGCGTAGAAATTTACGCATCCAAGGCGATCAGTCACACCGCCATCAGGTTAATTAAACCATTTGTCTGCTAAGTTTCGATGCTCATGTAGAAATTGTTCGGCTATTTGTGATTTGTGAAAAATTAGACGCGTATTGCAAGGGTGCGGCGGTTTGTTTGAAGTGATCTTGATCATTGCTGGTGGATTTAAAATTTTGAACTAGTTTGTGTTTACTGGCATCCTATACAACATTGTACCTGAGGAATGATGAATGGCTGATGAATGAACACGCAATGATCTGAGAACATGAGGCTTATTGATACAAAAGAACAGAAACCAGGCAAGAAAATCGGAAGAGTTGCGAAAAGTGGAAGACTGATGACAGTGAAGCAGTGGACCGGAATCGGCATTAATTATAGTAAGATTTAATTTATAACTATAACCAAAATCATCTTGGTAGTAGAACATTACAAAAAGTTGCACTTGAATTATTCTGATAAAGATATAGTATTGTTATTTTACCGAGTACTAAAAAGACTGAAACGTTTTATAGGAAAGAAAGAAAGATAGAAACATTTATTGTATAGAATACAAGTGTTAACATACTAGGATCAAGATTCTTAATCCTTCATACAAACATTAGGACGTCCTCCTCGAATTCATAGCATTTTTTTATCAAAAAGGTTCATTTTCATTAACGCCATCGGCTCACATATTTGTCATAACCTGTCCATGTCGCCGGGGCCCGGCCTCTTGCTGTGAATGCTCCTTTTTCCACCGTTTTTAATTTACGCTGTTTTGGTTTTGTTCATTCGTGTCGGAGATGGAACATAATTGGCCCACGTTTCATTGGCGGAATTTGGCATAACAGCCTGTTCCTAAAAAGGCAGAGAAATGTTTCGAGGAATGGAACGGTGATATTTTCTCATCTGCCCGTCACTTGTTTTAGGTCTTTCTTTGCAGCTTGTGGTATTCAGTATTTCAGACGATCTTTTCATTTGTGAAAATGCTCTTTACCTTCATATATAACTCAATGATAAATAATGAAATAGAAACAGTTTCTATATCGGAGTTCTTTACATAATCAAATATTCGTTCGGTCGGAATCATAAACGTAGGATAGAAAAAGACCTACAAAGCCTAATATGGGGATGACATCTCTTACCGAAATATCACTTGTTAGAAAGAGAAAGCATATTTAGGTTCGATCAGCGCTTTTGGCAGATGTTGTTTTCTCCAGTGTCACTGTCAAAAATCACGCTAACTTATATTTGCTGCATTGTCAGGGAATCCTGTATATTTTATACAGTTTTAAAATTTATAAGTGATGCCTACGTGTTCTGTTGGTGCCTGCGATGTTTCATAAAAAATAATCCAGAAAAACATTTATTTCACAGGTAAACTGTCAACAACAGCATATATTTTCATGGCCATATTTTGGAGAAAACTATCTTTAGAAAATTTATTTGGGAAACAAATTCTATCAAGAAAATAGTGAATTTTCTCTGTAGTAAAAAATAATGGTTATAAAAGCTATATTATGGATGTTGTTCTAATATAAATTTTCATTTCATGTACACGAAATAGTGACTTGTCAGTGTCGACTATTGTGTCGATGAAATTTTAGAACAAAAAGTTCCGATATCAGAATATATTTAAAGTGTAGATGTACCAACTATTTCTGCACCATGATTATTTTTTCAAAATTTGAATTGTTTTACCGAATACTAGCGATACAGAAAATGAAACCAATATGTTTGGAAACATTTCTGTCTGTTTGTCGGTGTGTCTGTCCGAACGCTTATAACATATAAGAACCTTAGCATAGCTTAGTGGCCCAGGTTACGTAATAAATATATTTCATCACGCTATTACAGTAGTCCCCAAATGCGGTTCGAATCCGGACCGCCAACCTACTTTGTGCGGATCTTGGTTGTTAATAATCATCTAACGAACTGCGCTACTAATATTAATTTTAAAAACAGAGGCCGAATAAAACTTAGTTGTAGTTGGTGATTCCTGCGCTATCACCTTTAGGCGGTGAGCACTGAGCCTATATACGATAGCGTAATGAATATAAGTTTACATATTTTTTACTACAAATTCAAGAGAATATCACAATTGTATGATATATTTTTTTGTACTGAAAGGTTTCCTGTCGATGCTAAGGAAAAACAATAATAGATGAGACTAGTTGATAAAGAAAAGAAGAATAAAGAAAAAGAAGAAATAAGAAAAGATATACAATTTCTTTTTTTCGGGGAGAGCCTTCAAAAACACCCGGATTTTATAAATAAGACCGGGGTGTGTGGGATTCTTACCTCACTAAAACCACCGGCCCTCTCACAATCCCGCTCGGTGGTCTCTTCCTGGACGAGAACAGTCTCACAAAAGGAAGGCATTCCCCTCCAGTTCACTTTATCTGCCAGCGTAGCCCTCACTACTGCCGGCAGAGACAGGTCTCGCCCGATACTGACTATTAGTACCCGCCGCTCAGTGGTCTAGGCAGGGCACATCTCAAGAGTGTGCTGCGCTGAGTCCAGACCACCTCGCAATGGTATTAGGATAGGTAGGTAAAAATCATTCAGTCAATCATCATCTCAATCAGTCATACTCTATACACTGCATAGGGTCCTTATAAGCTGCTTTCTTTACAAAGCAGGTACCTATTACCAATGAAATATAATGTGAGCGCATGAAATGTTTTTATTATAATAATGTAATTAAATAATTAAGTGCACTAAATAATACCTACCCTTGTGAATTTAGTTTTATTAACATAATTTGATTGAAAATATTTTCATTTTGTATACCAATTCTATACATCTGAAATATTGTTTATCGATAATTGATATGTGTCAATATTTCCACGTTGTACATTACTATTGCACGCACACATTGATAATTCAAAATCGGTAGCACTTTTTTGAGCTCTATGTCCTTCTATGGGGTACCAAAAATATTCTAATTCTATGGTCGGAATACACTGGCAGCTCAATGGAGATTCATGCTTCACGAACGCGTCTAGACGCACACAGACCTACATCCTCCGCCAGACTGTCTAATGTGCCAGCTTTACATATTTAAAACCTATGCTCTCGTAATAATCGCGTTTGACTTTTTTAATTTTGCCGAGCTTTGATCGAACTTTTCTCTCGAACATTCTTTTTCCAGTCATGACGGAATTGAATCTCCAAGCCCGCCTATTAATTATTTACTAAGTCTGTGACTGGGGTTAGGTTAGGTAGATTTAATATATTTTCAGCCTCGATATAACAAATGAAGCGGATAATTGTATTGGTAGTAAACAGCATCTCATTAACTTAACGATGCACTCATGAAATAAAATATGTAGCTACTGGTTTTCCGCAGACAGCCTTCATGGAAATTGCCTCCGACCATGCATAAATATCTATTAGGCGGCATCGCGGGATTAATATTTTTATACAAAGGTTGAGGGACTGTCTCAGAACAAATGGGTGCAGACTCTACAAACAAGGGTGTACGAAACAGCTAGTTAGCGGCAAAATGGATATTTTGCTCTTGTTTATTTTATTTCTAGAAAATAGCTGCAGGATATTTGGGAGCTCATATTATTATTCTATACTTTTTGTAAGTAAACGTTCTCCATAACAGTCGAAACAATTATGTTTTGTCGTACCCCTTTTTAAATTTCATAACGCGTTTTTCCAGTTTCCCTGTTTCCGACCCTTCCCTTAGAAGGCGGGTGGAGGCGATAGGTGCGAAATGATATAGCTCCAAAGGTCCAATGTCAGACAATAGGTAAAATTCATACGGGCTGCGCGGAGTGAATGCAAACAACCTAATTATATTCACGATCGCCAAGATGGCGACGGTGATGCGGAGAAGGAATTCTGCTTGCAGACGTACTTGTAAGTTAAGTTGTACTTCAGGTGTTTCCGGCTGATTGATTATTGATTGAACTCCCTTGCCATGTCATTAGACATTATTAAGATTTTGTTCGATGAAAGGTAATGAGTCTTTCGCATAATAAGTAATTCTCAAGTTTGAAAGAACTAAAATTATTTTCTATCATTTACAGAAGCAGAATATTATCTACCGGGTTCTCGGTTAAGTCTCCTCAAAGTAACCTAAATAGCCAGCAGGCGAAAATTAAACTTCACCGTTTATCGGTAAACGTCGAATCAATAAATCCGAAAGTAACATCTTTATCTGCAAGGTAAGAGAGTAAATACGCATTTCCTTAAACTTAAGCTTTACTTCTCCAAACTTAATGGTGTTTCATTACATCGTTAGGTAGGCTTAGGTCGGTTCCGCCGTCGGTGAATTATGGTTATTTGAATTGTGCGAAACAAAATAAATTTAGTGAACGTGCTCTATGCCGTTCTGCTCTTTGCATTTTTGAGTGCTTATTTCGAGCAGGATAAAAGTTTCCGTTATTTATGGCCCGTTCTAAGATTTAATGTGAAGTCAAACAGCGATAATGTGAATCCCGTCTGAATATTTTTGGCGACTGTGACGTATCTACCTTTTGTTTGTGAACATCGAAATGTTTTGGTGGGTTATATTTTGTTTTAGAATTGGTTTGACGAGAATTGTGTAATATATGTTATAAGTATACTCTTTAAAATAATTATAAATTAAATAATAATAATATGTCGAATATGTCGAAATAGTACTTGAAATTATTATGTGAAAAAATATTAAGAGTTAGGTAATAAGAAACAAATTATATGATGAAACAATGAAAGACACATAGTGCTTCCTCTTTACTACATTGCTGTGCCCGACAGGGTCCATAATGATCTAACTGTTTGTATTTACCACCTAAATTATGGAACGCAATAAATATTGAATTGAATTGAATTTTGCTATAAAAAGTCATAAGCATACTAAAGCTAACAGTGTAAAAGGATCATTAAATGAACTTGAAACCAATAACTAGCTACTTGTATGCAGCGGTACAGTGGCAGTTAAAATTAAGAAGGAGTTTAAAGTTAATCTTGAAATTGTCAAGATTATAAGTATTTTTGATACCCGGTAAATCCTCCCTACTATTCCCAACTAGACTTCCCAAATAACTCACGACTATAACCTCATTACTTAACCAAACATAAATAAGCCATATGTAAACTATCCAAATCCGAATGTTCATCAAATAACAAGGCTCATTTCCCGGGTCCGGTAGTAGTAACATTGCTTTATTGCGCATGAGTCGCGTGTTTCTCTAACTGCTGTTACTATTTCCTCCCGATCCTCCCTAGATGGGATGAAGACGATCCCGTTAGTCGAGCCATTTGGCGTAATGCGCGGTTTGGCCGGATTGACAGCTCTGAGGTATTGGATTGGGTGCGAGTGATAGCGGAATTGAATGCTTGTATGTTTTGGATAAAACATTATAATTTTACGGCATATCTAGGCAAAATAACTCTGAGAATAATGATTTTATTGTTGAGTTAGTCTTTACTATTTCTATCGTCAATCAACAATTTACATTTATTATTTCCAACTGAGTCTTCTATTTACGTTTTTTTAATTACGATATAAGAGTTACCTATTTATTATGTAATGATATAATTAGGATCAACATTTTAGTACTGTTGCAGTTTGGAAGCTATAAAAAATATAACAATGCCTTAAATTTTTTCGCCCATTTATATTGTAGTCCTTATATTTGTTTTATTTGCTTCTTCATCTTCATTCATTTTTCCCAAACGCTCTCCGCTTTCTTGTGCAATATGCCTTCAGCTTTACAACCAAACCTTAATGATACTTTGAGTTGTACTGTTTTCCAATATGTGATTTAATTAATGGTTACAATTTAAACTTTGAAACAAGCCTCTTAGGAAATTGTTAATTAATTAATATGGGATACTATTGATATCAAATTAGATTCGACAAATATGTTGTAGGTATATTGTGGAACCTTAAGTATTTGTGAACTTAAAAATCCTAACATACGGAGCAGTTTTAAGCTAGGTGGGGTTTGTACCGAAGTATATTCAGACACATTAATAAGGCCTATCTCCAAATTAATTGTATTTCCAAAACCAACTTAAGCTACCCCGCATAACCTAGATTTATATGCGGATAATGACCTCATAACTGGTAACTGAGGAACAAGACATGTTAGGGTTGCCCGGCAACATGTAGCGAAAAGGCCGGATCAGTACGCAGTAAAATTTGTTAAAGAGGACTTTCAGGATACGGGTGCCTCGCGGCTGTGGCAACCGACCACAGAAACAAGACCTCCCGAGACACTGCTTAGCGTTCCCCTGGTATATATTGCCAAAGGTGCGGGCAAGGGCAGGGTAGTTCCTTTTCAACTGGTGGTTCCTAACATGTATTAATACGAAGCTGCGGACGGGCCAGCGTTCGGCCTCAACTATCTCCCACTTGCAGACACGAACACTATAATCCCCGATAAAGCCCGCACATTTACATTCAATTCTAATTCCGGAACACCCACTTCCACTCGGCTCTGATTGCCTGGTACTTGTCGACGTTGATTAAAATACCCCTTTTAGTTTAGATAATCTATGATAATAAATTAGTATGTGTGTAAATAATGATGGTTATAGCAAATTATAAGTCTTTTTGACTTTACAGATGGAGATAAACAACAACTTTGAATTGGGTTAAACTACAAATTGCTATTAAAATAGCTCGAAAGAACGTGCACACATAAAATTAAATATTTCAAAGGCAAAGGGCACTTAATTGAGTTTGTTCAGGACAAAACAAAGAGCGAGAAAACTTTTTAAATTGAGTGTCCGTGAAGTGTTGCCAACATGTTGATCTTTTCCAACTGTGCTACTTAGAGGGGACAGCGAGTACCTGCCCGACGTCCCAAGTTAATATTTTCTTTGCAGGAAAAGTCTGCTTTATGTAAAACTTAGAAGATACATTCAACTTGTTTTCATATGAAAATGTTGAGAGAACTAGTTTTGATAGAGAAGGGTTAAGTTTGAGTGTTAAAATAACCATCCTATTCTGGAAGTCCTTTCGATGTCCCGCGAGCTAGGATTCGCAATGGTTTATAATTCTTACTGAACGTTCATTTTATTTTTTCAAATACACCATAATATATTTTTTATCGGTTATACACTAATGTAGTCATGTATCACTCACAAAATTACAATTGAATCCTTTTATGGGCAACATGCATCAAAACAAACAATAAACGTAAAGAAAAACTTTGCAAATAACAGTTCAGAGTGAAACCGAACTTTTTTTTACTGTCGCTTGATATTTCTATTACACCTATGATAAAATTTTACGATTGCGTATCGAATGGGGCACACGGGAACAGATATTTTGTATCTATTTTATTTACAAACTTCGGAACTACATTATAATCAGAAAAGCAATCTTACTCCCCACCTACGCGTTAAAGTTATGTTCAATATCAACTGCATAAGAAACAAAAATACTAAGACTAGCTGTGCTCGCGCCTTCACCCGCATGGATTTTCCGACTGAACACTTATTATCACTGAAGTAATATATAGCCTATGTTACTCAGTGATAACGCAGTTTTCTACGTGTGAAAGAATTTTTAAAATCGGTTGGGTAGTTTTTGAGTTAAATCCTTACAAACAAAAAATCCAATCTTTCCTCTTTATAATATTAGTATACTCGTAGATATAGAAAAACGCAAATAAAAGTTTGGTAAAGTTTTAGTAAAAGCCAATATCTTTCTCCGTAAAATATCAACAGTTTAATTAATTGATTAGCTCAAGGCTTGGGCTCGGAACAAGCCTCAAGAAAAGCAAAGATTTATTTTACTTTCGTTAGCAATTAACGTTGAAAGTGAAAAATCTTTCAAAACTCCCGGCGCCGCCTGCAATCCGGCGCTTATTTCCTTTCTTTAAATTGAGCAAATTTTTCTTGCAAAACTTTTTGATTCGACCCCTTTCTACGGCAATCAGGCAAATCTCTTGGCGGCCACATGATATGCCACAGACTACCTTTACACAGCTAGTCAATTACAATCGAAGTTTAAGTTCTTATTTTGGTACCAATAAAATACTTAGTTTGGTCTGTGCAGCGATAAGAAAATTAAGCTGACTTGATGATTAACATTAACACTAGTATTTATAACGAGATATTTAACAATATTTTGAGTCTCCGATATTTAGAAATCGTTGCAAGCGCCATGATCAAGAATAAGGTTCAACTCATCATAACATCAAAACAATCGGTTAAAAAAAAAAATTATCCCGTAGAAAGAACCTCCGGAATTTTGAATCAACTAACTAAAATGGTTTACTAAACTTGGTACCACTGATTGTCGTTGCACTGTAAGAAATCCCACAAACAATAATAATGGGCGCAACGGCAAATACAATTAGGTTAATTAATGAATTAAGACCCGTCGAGTTTCTTTATCTTGTTATTAATTTGTCTAAGGCGCACCCAGACGTCTTACAAATGAGAACCGCGCAAATATTTGTTTAAAGCGAAGAGATTCACTTAATTCGATCAAACTTGTTATATTATTCATATCTACTTTGATGAAATATTTCATGTTATTGAATTTACTTCTGTTTCACGATAACATTTAGATAAGGCAGTACCAAAAAAGTACGTACAATCTTTTTACCAAGTTTTAAATTTATTCTTTGTATTTTTTTTGTGGATAACTCCGGTGTTATTTTAGTATTTCTTAAGTTTTTATTGAATATCGTAACAAATATATAAGTTTTTAAATAAATTGTCCAATTCATGAATAAAAGAAAAAAAATACTAACAAATCGATTGCAGAAATTATCAGTCATATCAAAAACCCAGTACACGTGAAACACATGACACCCGTCTCAATTTAAAGACGTTAACAAATGTTTGCAAAGAAAACAGCATTAATCAGGGTCAGGAAGCGTCATTTGAATATAAAGCGGAGTATGAGGTGGCATGTGAGCCTATCATTAGTCATAAACGCGAGAGGCGGCGTTCACGAGACGTGACCTGGAGCGTAATCGGGCTACTTCGTATCGGAACATTCGGTGCTCTCGACTCGCGGACATGTGCACTTAGGCGTAAACGACTCACACGTGGTTGGTACGCTTAGTTATTTATACTGTGGCGTATCTTGTTGTTCGTGGTTTAAAGTTTGTGTATGTTAAAAAGTTTTTATAAATTGTTTTTTGTCTATTCTGGCCATTTCATTAGCAAAGATCATCTATGTGGAACCGTAATCCATTATTTGTCATAATTTGTAAATGTTTCATCTTGTTATCTTGGGCAGTCAAAAGAATACCTACAACGAAGGATTACGAATGATTATTTAAATGATAAATGATTTTATTTCTGTAACACAATCTTACAAGTCATTTTTGAAAAACTAGATGGCGCCGGTGTTTCCTTACTAACTCCTAACCTCTGAGAAGGAACGCCAAAGAGATAAACACAGAGGTCTCTTTTAAAGTCCAGACATAATAGTACGTAGCTATGTGAGTATAGCCATGCAGGAATCGTCTATAATGACCTTTTTAGAAAAAAGTACGATGATATATTTTAACAGAGTGTTAGATTATACTGTGTCCCAAGACGTTGCCTTTTAATAACTCCGTTGGATACCTAAGCAGGGGAATGGCATTGTATTGACAACTATCTTCTGAATATGTATATCTATTCCTGAATACACGACCAGAATATAATATAAAATCAAAAAGAAGAAATACAAATGTCGCACCCTTCTCCAATAACTGGATTAGGAACGCATAGACGGTGACAATTGAAACATCGCATCGCACTGGACCACACTGAATTTAAATATACGATGTTTCCAGTAGCATGGTCACCGTACACCGGAGTTATTTAGATGAGCATCAAATTTGTCGGATTTTCGGGATATTCTTTCGTAACACTCCCGAGGGATTGCGGTTTGTATTCAGATGTTTTATTTTCATTGACCGTTGGTCATAAAGTGGGAATGGCGTTACGTCATTCTTGAGTTTGTATGAGTGTATTTTTTAAATTGATGTGTTGATTAAGTCTCTGTTGGGTTAAAAAATATCATTTTACCAGAGAAAAGGTTAATTAAATTTGATTCAAGAAAATAATTAACATTTGCAATTATTTATAGTACCTACCTAAGGCGGTGAGCTGCTACAACATTGATTCCAAGCGTGTTGACACCACAAATTGAAAAATGAGAGTGAGTACTGAAAGTTTTAGTCATTTTTACATACATTATTACGCCTGTTTCCCATTTGTATAGGTAGAGACTATCCATTTCCATTTGCTACGATTCTGACACACTTCTTTCGTTTCATATATGTTCATTATCCTCTTCATCTGTGCTCGACGATTTAGGTGGCTCCTACCCTGTAAATTTTTTGGTAATTTTTTTAATAATTTAATTGTTTATCTGCGTTTATTTACACCGTATTTGGGTAATTGTCTTACACGGGCATTCTTCTGAATAGCTCTCTTCAGAGTTTATTCACTACATAAAATAATTATTAATACCATTCCATACGTAGGAAAGCGGATAATATTTTCAAAACCATATCCACTTTAAATCAGATATCACCTCATTGGCATTCCTTACGTGAAGTTTAGCATTCCTCAGTGGGAGAGAAATCAGTGTGGTGGTAAAAATCAAATTGAGTGCCCGATAAACACTCCGAGACGGTGCGGGAGGGACTCTAGCAAAATTTTGATTACACTGAAAAGTGTTACTTATTCTCAAATAAAAAATACCGGAGGAAAAATTTCGCTGATGTCGATATTGTTATGGCGGTTTTATGTCGAAAATTGGGGGTACGGTTATTGCATGTCATTAGGAATTATGGGCTTCCGAGGTAGGCCGGAGAAAAATTTGCCGATGGTGAGGTGGCGCTTAGTGGTTTTTTTTTTCGATAATATAATTATTGGAAATTTATGCGGCGCGTTTTAAGTGGTAGGCGGTTTGTGTAAACTGTGTTTAGTATCTATTTATAGGAGATTGTGAAGACGCTTATGGAGGATTTTTGACTAACGAATTATTTATCATGCTCAGGGGCCACATTAGGAGAATTTTATAGAATCCTAATATGATTGATTTCACAAATCGTAAAATGTCCACTTCATGGGCAAATCCTAATATGATTTGTGTGCAATTCATAAAATCTCATCTATTTGATAGTTTTCTATGCAGAATCTTAGAAGTTACTCAATTCAAATAATGATTCATTTTTAGGTGAAATGCTCAAAGTGGTCATTTTAGATCCCCTGTGATATTATATATGTTCTTAATTTATAAGGTAATTTCCTTTGAAAGGGTTAATTTATAAGTCAAATATATTCACTTAAGCCAAGAATTAAATGTAAATAATAAATTATTTTTAATAACCATAGTACTAGCAAGACGAACACTTGAACGGCTGCTTGAACGGCGAACAGAAAGTTATTTTTTTTTTGGAAAAAATTTAATTAAGTTTTGAATGAATCATTATCACTTACACATTGAAGCTTAAAAGGAAGTTACCTAATAAATTAGGACCTTATATACAAAGTTCCTACAGTATTAGTGAATTGTCAGTTGAGATCACAGTATGTTTAGATAAGCAGTCATTTAAAATTCTAATACTATATTTTTTGTCTATTTTTAATATTTTGAATCTTGCCGGTGATATGGTAGTTTAGTTTAAAAACGTAACTAAAATTTCACAAATATCTATATAGGATGCGTAAGTCTGATACTTTGTTAATAATAAATATACTCCTTCCGACCATATTTCGGTCACGGCGGCCTATCTCCACTGAGATTAGCCAAGCCAAGTACGCAGGAGATATTATAGTGCACAAGTGTATGCGAAAACACAGGTGCACTCCCACTTCCTTCACTCTTAATTAATCCGACACGACTAGAGAGAGATCAGGCGCAGGACCGACGGATTTACGTGCTCTCCGAAGCACGGGGGTGTCACACCACCAACTTCCTGACTCCGGCCTGCTACTGAGAATTTCCTAACATAAAAAAACAATAACACGACCTGGGAATCGAACCTAAGACCTCACGCTCAGCAGCCGCACTTGCTACCACTAGACCAACGAGGCAGTCTAAGTCAAGTGTTATTGAATAGTGCTGTTTTTATTTCTGTAGAACTAAGATACATAGGCATAATGTGTCTGAGATCAATATTTGAAGATGACACTTTAAACTCACAACTCAATAAACACCACGACAGCCAATTTATTAATTACACACACAATACAAACACAAAGCATAACACTCACAAGTAATAATAATAAACTTAACAAAGAAATAAACCATCGGAGCGGGCCCTTACCGTGATGCATGGGCCCGTCGAAATAATATTATCGTTACGGAGTACTCACACTCCAAGGAAAATCAACATAAAGTGAATAAAAGAAAATTATGAATCGCACCAAAATAAATTACCCCGTGTTGGCGGCAAAATAACATCACATTTGAATGCCTTTTATGGTTTATGGGCCCGTAACTATATGAAATAAGTCCCGGTGCCATTTTATGAGACGGGATCACGTACGCGGCGTTTTTTTTTTTCTAACGTTTGTTGCGAATACTTAAGTCATGTTTGAGAGTTTTAAATGTTTCCTTTTTTATATGTATTGTATTATTCTCGGATTATAAGTGAAGTATTGTATCCAATATTGTGTAAACAACCTGGAATACGTAATTGAAGGCAATGTAAATTTTGGATGGGTGCAGAAATATAATATTTGGAAGGCACCAATCAAATTATGATATGTTGCGAAGGCGCGGGGGTGTTAGATGTGCGAAAGTTTGGCTGGCCTATATTCTGTGAACCCTAGACAGAAACTCATAATTACCTACCTACATTTGTACAACGCCCAAAGTTATGAAAATGAAAATAAGACCTCTCTACAACACTATCCAGCACACATTCACAGACACAAAAGAAAGCTAAACTGTTTGTTTATTTCCCAAACATTTGAAGCGTTAGTCCGTCAGGTGAGAAATGTAATGGCGTGCGATTTTCGCCGTTTGCGCTTTCCCGCCTGTTTGTCGTCCCACCAGCGAATATTTCATGCACCAATGAACGCATACTGGTCCCAAATTATGACGGTCAACTGGCCACCCGAGGAAACTGTAATCAGATCAACAAACACAGCCTTTGATAAAAGGTAAAATGGCATTGTTTAGCTTATCTATACGGGTGGTGAAGGGAGTTCTGCAATGATATTCAAATTTGAAATTTCTCGATGGATGGTTAAATGTGCTTGAAATCTTGTCGAATTAACTAAGACTAGTCGAATCAAGTCAGATTCATCAGTCAACTTAACCTACCATATTTTATAACTACATGATTAGAACTGGCCACAATTAACTACGTACCTTGTTGGAGTAAATATAAAAAAATACTTGAAATACATCAAATATTCTTCTCACACAATCAAAACAACACAAGCTCTGGCTGCAAAGAAACACCCAAAGAGGACCTAACTTTTATACATTTCCACAATTGTTCCACAATTAAACTCATACTTTTATTTTAAATCCAAATACAAATTCAGTACGGCCAGCCTATAGTTTGGCAAGTTTTCGTCGTTCAAGACGTGACTGACATTCGCCCAGTGTTACAACGTCGGATTTGCAAGTTGAATGTTTAGCGCCACCTGCTAGGGCCATCGACTCATAATATTCGGCTTAGCGCGCCTCCCCGCGTGCAGAACGCTTTATATTGAACGGCTTGAACTTAGGGGGTGAATACATGTGTAAACAAATCGACAATGCGTTTTATTGAATTTTTTTGATATGACCTTTTTGTGTTCCGAGTTTTAATGATGCAGTACTGTAGGCAAATTTTGTTCTTGTTAAATTTATGAAACGTTTCAATAAAATTGGGGCAGAAAAATAACTGACTAAATAAAACTAACTCAGTAATAACGTGATACGCTATCTTCACATCCAAACAGTCAGCAGTAAATGTGCCTCATTGCAATGAATCAACTGTCAGACGCCCATCATTTTCTCACATCGGGCAAGAAACAACGAAATGCGTCGTCATCAATTCCGTTTCTGTTCCGTTGATAGTTTTCCCATAAATGACCACCTCGGGGTGGCAATAAAATCGCCCACTATCTACCCAGTTTTCCGATACACTGCTTACTGGCTACTGCGGACACAGCTAACAATTATCTAAATAGCCATCTACATTCTTACCCCTTACATTTTATTATTACCGGTCAATTTATCCGATAGCTTCGTGCGGTGTTCGCAAATCTCTGCTATACTCCTGTTTGCCTGGTAGATTTGCCGATATCGTTGGAAACTGCCCAAGAAATAAAACAGGGGATTTTCATGGTGTTACGCACAAGTTTTCCACTGTGTTGATATTATCATATGTAATTGCGTTTGTGTTTGTGGTACGGATTTTTCTAGAACACTGCTACATTTTGTGTGTTGTGGTGTATAGATAGAATTGGTACGAACAAACGTTTTGTTAAGTATGCGAAGTCTTTCTCCACAAATAATATTAGTAGATAAAAAAAACTAATAGTTAATTATGTTAAAAAATATTAAAAACATACAAAATAATCTGTAGAATGTAAAAAACAAACTCACATCAAGTATAGACTTATCATTTTAACATGTTTTCTTTAATTTTCTATAAAATAAATTAATGTCATGGAGCGTAAGGGGATAGTTCCTTAGACACAATAGGTGGTGATTTAAAATAGAGCCACCCAAACCTACGGTTGTCAACCGGACCCCGCGCCTTGCGGTCTGAAGTTAATGTGCTGGACATTCAGAATTCAGACGTTTGGGTAGGTACTTCCTGACTACAGAGTAACGGACAGCTAGAGGGGAACAGTGGTTGACAATAAGATGGAATTTTGATTATACAAACTGTCCATATTTATTTTTATAAAAAACTTAAGAAAACTTACAATAAAATTACGTCTGTTTTAGCCAAACATATACTTATAGCTTTTCCTGTTAATCAAAAACATCCACTGCTGGCTAATTTGTATAAAAACTTTGTTTTTTTGATTCTACCACCCCTAATATTAATATCTTAAATTTTTGTTGTACTGCGACTACAACCAAACGTTCGTAACGTAAGGTTTAAAGTTGTTTCGTTTCACCTACGTATTGCCAATTCTCCATGCATTAATTGCAACTTTAATAACGCCCCTTCTTCGGTTCTTAACTCTGTACACCAAATATTCGTGCCTGTCGATTGCTGACTGGCCTTACATTGTCTGAGATGGGGCGGCGACTGCGGGCCCAGAGGCCGAGACAAAAGAATCGCATCGCTCACGGCAGACACAATGACCGGAGCCTATTTATCTTCAGGATTAACTTGCTTATCGCTGACCGGCTGCCCTCGAGTTATTACGTTTTTGAGGATTTAAACCGACCGTAGTTAGGTTTAGTAAGATGTTTTTGGGAAGAAAAGTCGTAGATATTATTTTACGTCAAATCTATTATTAATACAACTAAAATAAAAAAAATACTGTTGTATAGTAACTGAGGTTAAGAATAATTAATATTAACACAGTGTTAATAATAATAAAAAATTGTCTTGGCCTTATTACTATTTAATTATTAATTACTTCCTAAAATTAATTAAATAATAACTAAAATCCACACTCCAACAAAAAACAATTGAAAACGTAAATTCTAGAAAGCACCATCTCATTTAATATTCCCGCTAAGAAATACAACATCAGCATTATTCGCACAAAAACTAAACACAATTAAGACGTTAAATTATTCAGATGACAGGTCCCAGAGGGTATACTAATGTCCCTCTTAGCACTTTAATAGTGCGAGGAGTCCCCGGACGGCGGTCAAGTACCGTGGACAGCCCAAAGGCGTTCCCAAACCATTAACGGCCGGCGAGAAACACCCCTTGTTTGTTCCCGAAAATTAGTTCGCACAAGAAAACGTAATCCCGATGTCACCTTCATTCCACTTACGAAATGAATCTTTTCGAGACATTCAGAAGGCGGACGGCTTTTACCAAAATATTAATATTGGGCACGCAACGCAAGGGTGAATACTAAATTAACATCAGCTACCTTCGGCAAACATTGCCAAGACACCGGTTCGTAATACAATGTTTGCTTCCATGTAAGGGCCTTTCGATGAATCTTAATCTTCCTGAGTCAGGTTACCCTCTAACCCGCATGTGTATAACTTAATCGGCGCCCCCCTACTCCCCCTAACTTGCCTCTAATTGTTTGCTCTCGATATTGTCGACGTCCGTGTATTCGTAATGTTCTATAGGTATTCTCTGTTTGCTGACAAACAACATTAGTCAGAAGTTACATTGATCAAGTTGATAGAACTTTATCGTGGCATTATCCAATTGCTAATCAAAATTTTAGGTGATGAGAACATTTTATATTTTATTTAAGAATTTCGAAGCGTATATTTGGTACGTGTGCGTAAGAAAGTCTAAATTAAACGGGAGTTCTCCTTTTTATTGCACTTCGCGCGTTGCTTATTGCAAGGTGTTCTCATTACGTAGAGGCCCTCTCACGTTCTCAATTGCCGTGACGAATCGCACTCATAAACTCACATGCTCTTCTTCCTTATACACTCCGGGTACTTCGTACTGCAACTTATGAACTTTTCCTGTAATTAAGTGGGTCCTTAGTATTATTGCTAAACATATTTAAACTCTGATTACGAAGGGAGGTTTTGTATTGCCTTGCCTTGATGAAAAATGTACTTCATGTCAAATAAGCAGTAGTTCATTTTGAATTAGATGTTAGTTGAATCTCACTGTGACTTAAATTTATACGGAACATTATCCAAGCAATTGACGTAAAACAAAAAGATTAGGAAGCTCTGCATATTTTTTGTTCTATTCAGCAATTAAAAAAGCCGCCGTTTCCTCCATCTCGTCGCCGACCGAAAATAAACACAGAATACGTTTCGCGTGTTTTCCTTTAATTAGCATATCACTGTTGTCTTGCGTTCCGCTCGTTACAACATTTCCATATGGAAAAATGATACGAATCCCGCCATGTTAGATACCCCTGACGCAATATGTTGGTTTGTGTGGGACGAGGACGTCGCAAGAAACACCCCCATACGCGAAAATTATACGGTAGCAGAACGCATTAATTTGCCATATTAATTTGGCCGTAAAACTCTGCTCGCGACAAGCCGACGGGGAATTTGAGAAGTTTGGCGTCCCAAGCGGCCGCTTGTTCACACAATCGCTTGTTCAACAGCGGCTTTATGGGCCTACAGCTATTGAAGAAAATACCGAAGCGATGTGCCGTGTTATGTTATTGCTAATAACGGTGCTGTAAAACCCTTCCGTTACAAGGTATATTGTTTCATTGCGATTATTTTAGTTATACAGGTGAAGTTTACGGGACTCACTTGACAGCGCTCTAAAATATTGGCCAATGTGAAAGCAGCATTAAAATTGTTAGAGGTATGATAAGTAAATCATGTGACGTGGCTGAAAAAAAAAAATTGGCTTTCTGGTTTTTTCAGGTCTATTCGATTACTATCCCGGGTTTATATGTTTGTGCTTAAGGGACTATTGATGCACCCAATAAAGGAAAATATGAGGTATGCTTAATATAAATCCAAAAGCTATATACCATAATTATAACAGCATATTTTACCATCAAACGCACACAAGCACATTACTGATTGATTGAAAATAAAATCGTGCCAATATCTCACTCACCGATTACTTTCCTTTTCGAAGGTGCAGCGGGGCGAGTCATCAGGGCTGACAGTTATCGGCCAGGTTCATTTTTAACGCCATTGTTGGAGTGTCCATCTGTATCGGCATAACACGGGGTGTAGTAACCCTAGGGGATGAGTGGTCAATCGACACGTAATTTATGGTGCGCACTATGAATGCAGTAGATACTTGAGATAGAAAAAAATCTGGAGCCACGTAATTGGACGGGAAAAAAGCTTGGCTTTGAAAAAGGTTCGTAGAAAAGTTGAATTTATTTGCTAATATTATAAGTAATTAGCCGCTTAGCATAGAAACAATCAGGAAAACATACAGGAAAAAAAATTAAGTTCTTTTTTAAACTTAAAAATATGACTGATGTACATCGCTTGGACTACTCGAGTGAGCTTTCTTATCGTGTAGTTAATTAACAACCTAGTGTCAGAGCTGAAACCGCTCTTAGGCCTCTGACATGGCTTTACACACCATCGAGAACAACTCTCCAGTATGCTGGTTTCGTTACTATGTTTACTTTCACCGGTTTAAGCAAGTGATAAATAATTTCTAATACGCACATGACTTCGAAAACTCAGTGGTGCGTACCTTGGGGTCGAACCTGCAACCTCTGACTTGCCAGCCAAATGGTGACACCATTAGGCTATCAATGCTTTTTAGTGAGCAAAGTTACTACACATAATAATTACTGGAAAAATCATTGCAGCAGAAATACAAAGTTCCTTTTACACAATTTATTGAAAAGTAGTACAAATACTCACTTTAAACCTTCAATCGTCTATCTTCCTGACTCAGCTTTCTTTACCTAATTTCGCAAACATCTCGCAGACCTCTAAAACTAATAGTCGCAGATCACACGGCAATATGTTTCACCATAATTCATCCCCGTCTATCGGGACCGCTATCAAATCCCGTGATAAGCGTCTTCTCATGACTTGCATATTCTACTGATGTTACTGTAGAAGTTCGAATACTGGTAAATGTACGGTCTTACGAGGAAAAGTTGTCGTTAAATGAAATATAAGTAAATAGTTTTTTTTGCCGTTTATTGAAATACGTAAAGATGTGTAGTGTCAAATACCCACAAGGTATTTTTCCATTTAATATTATTACTTTACCCACAATAATCAATAAGGTGGTCAGACAAATAAAATAAAAAAACATTGGCCTCCAATGCAAATGGTCTCCATTCTCCATTCAATAGAAACCTATTTATTACATATGATATACAAATATAAGTTTAGTAATTACGTATATATTCGTTTCTATATTATAGATTGTGAATTTGTCGTATTAATATACTTGGGAAATCTCAGGTTTATGTAGAAAATCTTAAGATTCTCTCTCGTTCGTTTCTCTACGGTAGCATTTACGTAAATTCGCTAGAGATACGAAGGGAGAGCGGCCACGCGTGTCTTCACCAATCGACATGTTTATCGCTTTAATATAAAATAAAGGGAACGGGGTTACAGATATGCCAATAGATGAAAAACTTCCAGATTCTAACACGGAAATTGTATTTTCTTTTTTGTCTTGTAACCTGTCAAAAGATTATTTAGGAGTGATGAATGTTCTTAACTTTTTGGTTTTATTTTAATCGAGATATTTGTGTCTAACGGTGAGGTATTTTGAGTGTGGACAATCCATCATAGCCCAACTCCTATCGACTAAAAATCAATTAGAAATTAACTTTTAGATGTATTTTCATAACAGTAAGTATAAGAGCAAGATGGGTTAAATTATGATACGTCAAATTAGAGTTGAGGCATATCAAACAAAAATCTTCGAACATGTTTAGTAGGCACACCTTAAAATTGCCCCTAAAATTTGAAATGTCTAATTGTATGGAGATTCTCCATTCAATATTAGTCTTTAGACATGTAAAATGGATATTTTTGCATGACCTTAAAGTTAACAAAATCGATTACTACGATATTTCTACCAGCCACTAGCGTAATCACTAATGATCATCACTTTGACGGCGTGGTTGGCGCAGTGATCTAAAGACTGCGCCGCGTGTCGCAGGTTCAGTGCCTGCACGGAGCAAATATTTGTGTGATCTTCAGATAATTGTTGCGGGTCTGGGTGTATGTGCATGTGAGATTATGTGTCCGTAAACGCACCCACGATACAGAAAGAAATTCCTAGTGTGGAGCAGCGTTTCTATAAAAATAAAAGATGCTCATCATCACTAGTTGTCACTAAACCATTAACTTACAAACCAAATAAACATTCAATAAATCAAACAAACCATACATGGTTTAGATTCTATATGCTATAAACATCACACATGAAGAATTCAGGCCACGAATAACTTCGTGAGGGGTGCTATACTGAATAATTTTATTTGTTTATAATTTTAATAACTCCCCAGTCGCGTCGTATATTACTGTTCCTCGCAACTCGGAGGCGCGGGGTGTGCATACATTTTTTACATCGCGGATACAATACGGAATATTGTCACTTTAGAATTTGCTACGGGGCGAAGTGTCGGGGGCGATATTTATAGATTATCCTGGATTTTCCTCTCGAAATGTTCCATGTAAGGCCATAAACATATTTCTGCATCAACGTATTATGGGAGCTCATAGAAAAATTGTTCTATTCATGCAAGAATAATGACTTTTCACCGGATGATCTTCCGATACTATCAACTTGATATCCAATTCTAGGTGACGATAATTGGACTATAATTCAACAGTTTATATATTATACATTTACAAAATACTGTGGTAATTTTTTTATTAGGTAAATATTGTTTTTTTTTTCTTTACTACGTGTCGGTGGTGGCATTTCTGTGTAACGCTAAAGTCAGCGTGCGGGATTTGAATTCCAAATTCAAATTCACCGTTTCCCAATATTGTTCACCTTTCTGTTTTTCTTCTTTTTGTTTGTCTAACGTCTTTTATTTTGTTAAGGGTAAAATAAAGAATGAAACGCAACGTTCCATGCTTGAAAAAAGTTTTATAATAATAATAAGGTGAACTTTTTTTCGGGTCTATTGTAGTATTTTTTTATTAGCCTATTAAGTTTCCACTGCTGGGCAAAGGCCTCATCTTTCTTCTTCTAGATCTCTCCGTCACTTGCAGTATCTAGGTCTGCGTCTGCCCTGCAAACCTATCCAGATCGTGACGCCACCTTCGCCGCGGTTGACCTCGACGCGATGTCCCCGTACGGCTTCCAGTGAGTGATTATATTTGCCCACTGTTATAGTATTGCTTGCATTTAATTCAGGTAGCATTAAAATATTTCACCCATATTATTTTGAAAAGTTGCTTTTCATTGGCTTGTGGTAAAACTAATAATTGAAATCGCAATAATAATCCATAGCATCACGCCTTTATTTCCCGAAGGGGTAGGCAGAGGTGTATATAGTTGTATGTAATAGGTGATGAGCCTATTGCCATCTACCGGGCACAATTCCAAACTCCGGGCTGCTATCGTGATATTTCCTAATAGAAAAACCTAATAAAACTTTGCCCGACCCGGGAATCGAACCCAGGACCTCATGATCAGCAGTCGCGCTTGAGACCACTAGACAAAAGAGGCAGTTAATAATAATTTTCTTTATTTTCTTCAGATTCCCAAAGGAACGTTTGAAGTGCCTCTGAATCCACTCTACCAGGATCGCATAAGTACGAAGCGGTCACCCCAGTTGTCTTAGTAAGCACTAAGCGCAGGTCAAGTAAACATCCATAATGGATTCTACCCGAGTCGGTAAATTATCATCTTCCCGGATATTGAATATATTAAGGCAATATTGCTCCAACTGAACATGCAAAGCAGGAATTATGGGTTGTGTAATTGGTTTGCGAATCTCTTGATGTTTTGGTTAGCTCTGGTTACATTGACAATTATTGGGCAAATGTTATGACTAAGTTTGGACTATTAATTTAAAGCAGCTGTAGTCCATTTCTACATTGTTTTCGAAAACAAAAGTAGAAAGTTACATATCCATAATCAGCAAAGTCAATAAACAGGGACCTCCCAGCTCAAGAATGCAATCAGTCACAAAAGGAAAGTAATTAGCTACGAAATCAAAGCGAAGTATACTGAAGACACGGAGGAGATGGCGTCCAAGCAATAATGGCGAAGGAGATGAACCAGACCAGCCGGGCCTTGAATATTAATCGTCTTCGGGAAATGGATTAAAAATTCGTGTCCGTGTCCCTACAACCGCACCGACCTCAGTCACGATCTCTCGTGTTTTCCAACAAGTTTTTTTAAACATTCCGATCTCATTTGCATTATTTTTTTCCTTTTCCCTCGTGAATAATTTAATGAATCTTAAGAAATATAGCTCCTTTTGCGGTATGGAGGGACGACTTTTTGTTGATATTATTCTTTAATATCGAGACAACATAAGTATGCATGAATGCAAACACCACAATGTAACAAAAGTAAAAAAAGAGCTGCTATAAGAAGCCCTTACACGACTTTTAAATTAGTCTTTTTTTCTCTAAACCTCCTTAAAAGGATTCGCGCTGAGTGTAACAAAATTTAACGGATATTAAAAAGTTTAACTCGTCGTACCGGAGTTAATATTGACGGGCGTGGCAGATGGGAAGAAAGGGTTTCTTCAAAAGAATTCAAACGGTGACAAAAAGGCGTAAAGAATCACGGGTGGGAAGGGGTGAAGTAACTTATGCGGCGAAGAAAGAGCCCCAAGAATTAACAAAAATAAAAGGTGACGGCCGCGACGCTGTTTACGGGGTGGCGAGGGGCGACCCTTAATTAAAGGCTTTTGGACTTTTCGCGATGCAATTTGCCTAAAAGACAAGAATTATTTTTATTGAAGTCATCACTAATTTCGGAAGAAAAGAGGGGGGTGAGAGGACCGCTCCTTTGTTATGGACAAATGGCATTTAATTGCGCGGTTTTTGGGACCAATTGGGAAAATAATCGCCTGCCATCTGATTGTTAAACGCCCTGAATGTTCAGAAATGTTTTTAAATGTTGCGTAGGTACCACATTTTAAATGTGTTGTTAAATATGCCAAAAGTAAAAAAAAAAACAAGGTAATTCTTATTAGGATAACGGTACATGAAAAATACTCTGTTAGAATAGAAATGTACAATAAAAGAAAAAAAATACTGATACAATTTGTTAACCTGTGCTGCATGACTTACATTGATAACCCACTATGAGATAACCTCCATAAACAATCAACCCGTAACGTACATTTCAATTCCTTGCATCCATCAACTGTTATGCTTTTAGAACCACCTGGTCTTCCTAACACGCCTATTTATTTATTCGTAACAAGGAAAAGATTTCTAATTAAGTTTGCGAATGCTTAAACAAATTTTAAGTAGTATTAATTGTCTTCCTCCTTTATTAATAAAAGTCCAAAAACTGGAGTCGAAAAAATTTGAGTGGAGACAGTTGTTCGCAAATCCGTGATTTGTACGGAACCGAGGGTACGTACGGAGAGCAAAAATTAAAATCATAAGAAAATAATTAAAGTCCGTAAGGGGATTTATTGGACAGAGGCGACGTGATTAATTGGTTTTCTTGGATAAATCCGGGGAAAAGCAATAAGTGTCAATGTTGTGCGCTCACGATTCATTGGAAAAATTAATAAAGAAAATTTTAATTAATGCTTTGGTATGTATATACTTTAGGCTTGTTTGAGTGCTGTTTTAATCATTCATAGGCATTTTGTGAATATTATTAATTGATAAGACCATAGCAGAAATGATATTTATTATGTATAACATTCTAAAAATGTCTCCCATCATATGTAATCATTTTTTTTACAAAATAATTAATAGATGGTTTACTATAGTTATAATATATAGTGAAAAGAATAATGCAGTCGTGAGCAGGATTCGAACCTGCGCCTCCCGGATCAATACTCCAGGCGCCAATTAAGCCATCTCGACCTCTGCTTACTACCTTGAATTTTTCTTTGTGTTTTCTTTACGTGTGATTTCAATTGCCACTTTTAAAGTTCGCTACGCATGCGTTGATGCATTTAAAAGATTAATTTATATTGTTTACTAATTATCTAACACTCGTTAGCCACCTATATATTTAGGTACTTATAATTCTTAAAACAGTAAGTAATAATAATTTTACCATATTTCCCTTCTTGTACATAAAATAACATGATTAGAGTTTTCCTAAATTCTTAAAACCCGACAAATAACAAATCCAGTACAATTCCCAAAACAATTTCCCGTTATTAAAATATCTGAGAACAAATGGCATCAATTTAATAATTCAGTTACAGCAATCAGTTCTAATTTGGGGCGAAGCAGCGGCGGGTTGAACTTGACCATTAATAAATGGGAATGATACTTCAAAGTTAACCCTCTCGCCGTTGTGGATAATGAGTGGTATCGCCAGCCACTTGTGTTTCAAATGTCTCATCTGACGGATTAAGGAGCCTTTGCTGACGATGTAAAATAATATGACTTAAAACTTTTTAATCCGTATGTATCTATCGGTTACGTTGAACCTTTTTAATAGTTTATTGATCCGGTTCCAAAAGGCTAGTAGGTATGTATTTGTTGTTCTGTAACTTGATATTACAACATAATTATTATTTACTTATAATTAAGTACGGTGTACATAAGTGATAAGTATCCAAGGCTGTCAGATAGTTGAAATTTTCTTAGAAACCAATGGATGTATTCAAATGTAATTTAATTAAAAAAGTAGATAATAAACAGATTTTTAATTAAATTAAGTTTCAATCGAAGACATCCATCGGTTTCTAAGAAACTTCAACTATATCTGACGACCCTGGATACTTATCTCTTTTGTAGACTGTACCTACCATATAAAAATATTATTTGTTAACGATTGCATTACCTATGTTTTTAATTATAAATATTAACGAAATTAATTTTATTTATGATGCCATTTTTAAGAGAATTCTATGCAAAATACAGAATAAACAATTTCATTTGTACAACATTGAATTAACTGCAAATTTAGTCGTGTCACTTCACTCACTAGAAGTCACTAAATAGATGAAGACGACGTCACCGTAAGACGTATTTATTAAAAAGGTGAGTAAGGAAATAAAGGCTTAACGAGAGGTGCTCGCAATAGCTTAGTTGACATAGCATTTGGGGTACCAATTCAGAGGGTTTGAGAATCAGTTCATGCTGATGAGCATATTCTCCATAAAGAAAACACAGGAATAAAGAAGTTTACCTTGTCTCCTTGCAGATAAACAGCACTAGTTACCATGCCTTCATAATTCACATCGCAATAAAACGGACATTAGAACCGTTACACACTTAAAATCGCATAAAATATCGCTCGCCCTAACCTTTTTAATGGTCTTGGCGCACCCTAGGGGAAAACAAAGCGGAAAAAAAACTTTGCAAAAAGTAGTGTATTCTGGTGATATTTATTATTATATTAAAAGTGGGGGATGTGCCGTGCCTGTATGGAAGAACGAAGCTGCGAGATTCATTTGGAATTCATTGCGTTTTTCTTGAACTTTATTAGGGACTTATAAGAAGATAGTCGGCATTGGATGGCGGAATGAAGGTTGAATTTTGTGATTCGTATTTCTGGGGTCGCTCGGCAAGAATTTCGCCGTCGGCGAGCGTCGGGCGATTACTGCACCGACCACCGAATTTATGGTCAAACTTCTGTGTGAAGGCGACGGCGCGAGTTTTTATTATGATCAGCCCAGTGGACCGTGAAAGCAAGTTGCCGCGGGGAGACGTAATTTCCATACCTCATGTCTGTTTCTGTCGCCCTGGTACTTTCTTAATAAAAGTTGCGGTTCTGTTTTATTATTAATAAATTAAATAAGTTCATGTTATGGGCCTCGGTTTGTTATGCTTTAACATTGATGTTCTGTGTAGATTTAAAGAAACGTTTAATCACATATTTATCCCTTTTATTGCAGGGTCATCATATCATAACAGTTAACAGCATTTCTTTTCGCCAAGTGAGTTATTTTAACAAAAAACAAATTCAGTTCCAAATAACATCTTACCAATTGCATAAATTAATATAACGAACAAACTTAAAATAAAAAAAAATTGCCAATCACCAAAAAAGAAAAGAAAAATAAACAGACGAATCGCAAACTCCCCGCTGACTTGAAAACTTTAAGTAAGACGTGAAAAATGGGAATATGAAAAGAAATAATTTTCCGCGCGACTCGCCTGTGCAAATGAGCTGAATGAAGTAACTGCTCATGCGAATGATTGAACGGTGTTCTGATGAAACAATATTTAAGTTCACGTCGTTAACTACCGTTTGAATTTGAAGAGCGCAGCTTCAGGCAGGTATTTGATATCCGTCTGCATTGGATCTCTATATTTCTTATTGAAAAGAAAAAGAATAGATTAGATATATATCTAATCTATTCTATGCTACAAGTAAAACAAGAACTTAATAATTGATTTCCAGTCTAGACTGCGATTTAAAATAACTTAAAGCACCTAGATTTAACTATAGAATCTAATAAAAATATAACATAGCATCACACCTATATTCCCAAAAGAGTAGGCAGAGGTGTAGTACACCCATATTTCACCAGCGCTGCTATTAAGTCTCATGTAATAGGTGTTGAGCCTATTGCCATCTACCGCGCACAATTCCAAACTTCGGGCTGCTACTGAGAATTTCCTAACAGAAAAACTTAATAACATCCTGCCCGATTTGGGAATTAAACCCAAGACCTCATTGCTCAGCAGTCATACTTGAGACCACTAGATCAACGAGGCAGATATACCTTTCGGCTCAGTAACGTACAGATCTGTACGTTGTAACAATAAAAATCTATTGTGTCTGCTAATGACTGAGGCAACAGCTAAGATATCTAATAGGTTGCGGAAAAAGTATTTTCGTATATTGTATGTATAAAATTGAAGAATAATCTCTTTCGTTGTACCTACTGTTTGTATCTGGCTGTTAAAATATAGGACATTCAGAAAAAGAAATATAAAAAGGCAAAAACACTTTCCCGCCGTTTTTCAATTGCATATCTGTCTGCCAAAATGAATTAATCTAACGAAGAAATTCGATACATTCTGAAGATGTTTTAAAAAAAGGGAAAAATGTGACTCAATACACGATAAAAAATTTTAAATTTAAGGACCTAATGCAGTGTCAGTAAGAGTAGCACAAAGTTGGTTCTAGTGTTTTTAGTCCGGTAATTTTAATGTCAAAGATGCAGCTTGCTCTGGTCGCCCGCACACGGAAAAAGTCGATGCCATTTTTTAAGAAGTGGAGCTATATAGGCCACATTAGTCGTTACGATATAGCCGAGGAATTTTGACTACAAAACAGTTTTGACGAATTTGAAAAGCTCGATATTTGACTGGTCATGAATAGTGGATCACCTACGACAAGAACGTGCTATCATGGTCACAGGGTAGTCAAGCTCCACAGACTGCAGCGAAACTCTGATTAACACGCTATAATGTGATGCCGTATGTATGGTGGGATTGGAAGGGCATCGTTTATTATAAACTTTTACCACCGGGCAACACCATCGATTTAGGTCTTTATTGCTGACAACTAATGAGACTCAAGCAAGAAATTGTTCTCCTGCGACCACGAACGCTGCAAAGTGTTCGAAACATCAGGAAAAACCAGAAACAATAATACACGAGATTAATCCGGTTAAAAGTTGTTTTATTCTAATGTGTAGTGATCGCGAAAACCTAAGATATTACTATTGAAATTAAATGGCCCGAAGTCCTGATCTTACACCCTCAGATTTTCACCTGTTTCGGTCTCTTCAGAATTCTTTGGGTAGTGTTAGGTTAGTAGCTAATACGGTACACGCATTTAGAAGTTATGGTGGAATAAAGAAACTCACAAACATACATACATACATACATGAACCCTAAAAACATAACACTCATTTTTTTTGGGCAGTGATATTTTAATACTAACAATACGAGTACTTACCTGCATATACTGCAAAGAAGTATATGCCGAACTTCATCAGCATAATTCAGTCAACAAATGCAGGTGTGAGGCAGAAGCCTGCCATCACAGAGAGGTCGGAATACGTCTCTATGATGGCTCTGTAATGAAAAGGCTAAAAATATAACCTTATACCGATAAGGCATCGACATCAATAGTAATAGTAGTCAATAAGTCATACTTAAATGATTTGTGGTCAGTCAGTTATCAGAAGGGAATCATCAGAATTGAGATTTTACTTTAAATATGTCATTTTCTTTCATAGTTTTTTATTTTTTATTATGACATTTATTTAAAATAGTAGTCGCCCACTGACCGAAATTCGACCATAATTCATTTAAATTTTAAATTTGAATGTTATTATGGTTCTATTGTCAAAGATGTGTGTGTCAAACGCATGGTAGTATGTGTCGGAAAGAAAGAAAGAGATATATTTATTCGCATGACAAAACCACATGTTCGTTTTAAATAATAAAATTATGTACTTACTTATTAATTTAATGTATTTATAATGCATATCATATAATTATATTAGCTTTTTGCACTTCTTCTCCATAAACTTTAACTGCGCCACATACTGGGTTCTGGGTTCTGCCCGTGTCAGGTATCGAACCTAGTTGATGGCAATAGGCTCACCATCAATTATTACGTGGGAGTTAATGACTGCATTGGTGAAATGTGGGTGTAACTTATGCGGTATGCCGAATACTTCGTTTTTTTATGTATATTCGAATAAGATAGAAGTAACAAATACTTGGTACGTACCTATCACCGTATTTTTGTACAGACGAGAAAAGAGAAGGAGGTTCTCATATCGTCGCATAGATTCTACATCTACATTTACACTAATATTATAAACAGGAAACATTTATATTTTTGTATTGTTGTAATGAATAAACTCAAAAACTACTAGCCCGATTTCAAAAATTCTTTCACCATTAGAATGCTACATTATCCCTGAGTAACATAGGCTATATTTATTACTAGAAAATATTAGGGACCCCTACTAAAACATCAACAATGTAAGCCAAAGTGTAAAAAAAAAAAGCCATAAAATGTCTTACATCGCATGCGGTGCGGAAACTATAGATGATAGAACAAAAAAAAGTTCTACAATATTAAAGAACATATCAATGTCTACAAAAAACTTCGCGTTTATCCCAAAATGTTTCAAAAATAAATGTGCACCCGTGCAAAGTCGGGACGGGCTGCTAGTATATTATATTTATAAGTATGAACTTTCTTATCTTGTTACAGAGTACCTATGATTTGATGAATCTTTTTTTTTGTATTCTACTCATTGGCTAGTTTTAAGTTGTTAGGTACCTTGGGGAGGCTTAACTGTTTAAATTTTCAAGAGTTAACTAATTAGCATTGCACTAACCTGGTATTATAGCAAAATAGAAATATGTATGTATGATGAGTAATGGCTTGCAACAATAATTAAAACATGGCCCTAAAAACAGTAATTCCAACCTCAAATTGGGTCATCCGTATTATTTTTGTAAATGTGACTGGCAGTGCCATCTGTCAGTGAATATCGGTAGTCGAGGAACACTTTGATGAACTCCTAGTACATGACTAAATCAAGTGTATTTGTATATTTTATCTAGATGTCGCTAAATGTTGCGACTACAGCGCCATCTAGTATTGGATAGTACCCCTACCCCTTTTAGTCGTTTATTTGCATATCTCACTCTTTCTAACGAAGCATTCTGTAGCGTAAAAGGAATAGAAAAAATCTGGCAACTGGTGGAATTAGAGTGTCATAATTTATTTTATTGATAATTAATCTATAATAAAATAAATTTTGAAATAAATCAATTCAACGTAACGAATTGCCGAATTGCGTAGTATATGGTATGGAGACTATTATCGGTAGATGTCACTAATTCGATGCCACAGGACCTGAGCACAGTGGGCTTACTCTTGAAAATAATTCCGCTCGATTGACATTGGAAATATGACAGTTCGTAGGTACTTATTGACAAAATGTCTAAAAAATAATTATAGATTCAGGATAATATGAACACAACATGCTTTAAAATTGAGGCAACTGTAATGTAGGTAAATTTATTTTAAAATTGGCAAAATCATCGAGTAACGATGGAGCCATAAACTATAAATTAGGAAAAGTTACAAAAGTTTGCTATACATAGGTACTCGTTATCAGTGGCAAGCAAATGCGTGTAATTTTCAAGATCGTTTTGACATCCTATTACTTTGGCCCAAATTACGAACTGGTGTTTAGTCGAAGCTCTTAAGCTAAGCGACACCAATTTGTAATATTTTGTTGAAAATGAAGCAGCCAGTGGCACGCTGCGTGAACTGTCTCTCAATCTGTTGTTTGTAAATTGAACAAAGAAGTTTGAATTAATTATTAGCCAATAGTTATTTTTCAAGCAAATAGAAAAAACTAATAAAACAGTTCCATATAAGTTTTAATACCGACTGATTATCGCATTAGGGTGACACATGACTCTTGTTTCCATAATGTAACACTTTAATATAATACTTGTGTAGTGCATTAAACGTATTATTTCGTGTATTTCAGTTTTGTTTGTTGCACCTTTATTTTCAGCGAATTGTGCGGCTAGTACTCGATGGCATGGAAATGAGACACCAGCAGGCGTATTGGTTATTTGGGTTGTCATGGAAATGGTCACCCTTTAAGTATTATGTATGATAGTCTTTGTATGTAGTACACTGCGTCGCATATATATAATGTTTTGCTTTTAAAATATAACCTACGACATATCACGTGTGTATTACAGTCACCATAATTTCAATGTCAATACGCCTACGAGATAGTCAATACGCTTGGTGATACCAATATCCATCTCACCCCATTATTTTCCAATGTATTTTCTATATAGGTGGGTTGTGGCCTGTGGTAGTGGCGGATTTTTAGGTTGTAAATGGATCTTTTCAACCCACGTTCCTAAGTTGGAGTTACATAAACCTGGAGTATTCATCCGGGAGGCGCAGGTATAGATCCTGTTCACGATAGCATTTTTAATTACACAGAAAATATAACTATACTGGTTCGCTACGTATGTGTTTGAAAGATTTTTCTTATAGACTTTATATAAAATTTTATATCAGTTTCCAGTGTATTTAAAAGAAATTAGGTAGTTACCTACCTTACTACTTCAATTTATTAAACTGAATAATATGTTGGTATGAAATTAGTTTTTATTTTTAGGATTAGGTTTAATAGTAATTATAACTTAACTAAAACTTAATAGTAGTAATATACCTACATTGTGTGTGTTTTGAGCTACACAAAATGTAGGTAGTACCTACCTATTAAGCCCTACATAAAAATTACTTATGTATGTTTATATGGAAATTATACTTATCATTGAACACACTTTGTTATTCGATATCCGTTTATTTTATTAACCGACTTCCAAAAAAGGAGGAGGTTTCTCAATTCGACCGTATATTTTTTTTTTTTTTTTTTTTTTTATGTGTGTTCGGGGATAACTTCGTCGTTTATGAACCGATTTTGATAATTCTTTTTTTGTTGGAAAGAAGATATCCCAACGGTGGTACCATGATAAGGAAACCAGGATCTGATGATGGATCCCCGAGAAATCGAGGGAAACCTTCGAAAATCGTAGGGGCGACTAGTGCATTTGTTAATTTTTTCATTAAGTATTTTAAAGCACTACTATTTAATGAAGGTCTGGAGTCGATCTGATGATGGAGCCGAAAGACGATCTAGGGAACTCTTTAACGATTTACAGCAATTACCTGGTGTTTGGGCTTGATTAATTTGTATTGATGAGAACTTTACACCTAGATGGGTTGTGACTGTCATTAGGGGTCTGATGATGAAGACGAAGGACAGTCAAGGGAACTCCTCAACGTTTTACAGTAGCTACCTTGTTTTGTATGTATGTCCGTCGATATATTTGTTTGAAAGAGTAGTCCCCAGAGGTGGTCCCATTTCAATTTAGTGAAGATCTGATGAAGATCTTCGAAGTTAGACGATGGAATTCTTCAATAAATCACAGCAAATCACTCGCAATTGCTGTAATCGCATGTTCATGTATAGTTCATGCCACTCAATACATACATAGCATCATGCCTGTATTGCCCGATGGGGTAGGCAGAAGTGTCCACTGTTGTACACAAACATTTCACCGATGCAGTTATTAAGTCCTAGCGGCTTTCGAAGGCCTACCCATATTATTAAATTACTAAATTAACTTATTTATGAAGTATACAAACTTATATATGACCTATACAATATATATATTAGACTTAAAACTAAAAAGACTAAAATAAATTAATTTTAAACAAAAAATAAAAACCGCCTTCCAAAATCTACTACCTACACTAAAAAGTTTAAAATAATATCAAAATTTGCTTATAATAAAATAATTTTAAAATAACAATATATAATAATAATCTGTTATTTTTGGAGTCGGTGCCTGATGTATGTGGGGTTTACAACCAGATACAAAGGCCGGTAACATAACCACAGCACAACGAACATAAGTGACTAACGAGAGGAAAACAATAACCCTCTCCCAGTACAGGCACCGACTCCAAAATTAACAGATTATTATTATATATTGTTATTTTAAAATTATTTTATTATAAGCAAATTTTGATATTATTTTAAACTTTTTAGTGTAGGTAGTAGATTTTGGAAGGCGGTTTTTATTTTTTGTTTAAAATTAATTTATTATATTAAATGTCAGTTGTCGTAGGGTAGGCCTAAAAAAACTTTATTAGACAACGAGATTATTTTTAACGCTGTGCCAGTTGCGAAGCGCTGGCGATTTGAACACATGTACCTTCAAAACTTGTTATCATAATTATTTGAAAAGGTTTCCCCTATATTTCATCAACATGGATTACGTCCCGATTCCACGCTTTTATAGTGAAAAACTGTCAATATGGTTCGCACAAGTGGAATCAGCATTCGCCCTGAACGGCATAATAGCCGATTCGGACAAATATGATTATCTTATTACTCACATACCTCCCGATGCCGCGGCGCTTATAGAAGACATTATATTGGATCCTCCGCCAGAAAATAGATATGAATTCTTGAAGTACGAATTTATAAAACGTATGTCAATATATCACTTGAAGAAAGTAGAACTTGGCTCCAATAAACCTTCAGAATATCTACGCAGACTGAAAGAAATAGCAGGTCTGCGCGTTCCCAATGAAATGGTTCTCAATATATGGCTCAACAAACTGCCGGAGAAAGTGCGTGAAATTGTGAGTTTAGAAACAACTGGCCATGCAAATACATTGTGTGAAATGGCGGATAAGGTGATGGCACTGGTAGCTCCATCTCAGCCAGAACCACTCTTAGAAGAGTTAACAGGAAAAAAGTTTGGCATGATCCTCCGCCGTATGGATGAATTGTCAAAACAGATTCAAATAGTGCAGCTGATGATAGACGGTGAACATGAAGTGCAAGAACAACATTCCCCGGTGCAACAAAGGTCATCTACTTTTGGAGGAAGCAGTAAAGATGCATTTAACGTGCTGAACACCACGAACGGCTCCTCAAAAGTTTTCTGTTGGTATCATTCCATCTTCGGTGATAAAGCCATTGCTTGCGTTTCTCCCTGTCAATACAGATTTTCTCTTCCCAACTGAATACTACTTACGTTAATAAATTATAATTTTTTGCTATGGTTTAATTGATTTGTGATTTTGCCTGTGCTGGACACAGTTCTAATAATTCGTATTTTCTTCAGTGTGGTTAGAAGTGTGTATAAATTAATTGATTTAACTACTTAATGATATCTGATTATGTTAATTGTTTGTTTAAGTTTAATTAAAATGATTTGTATTTGATCGTCGTTTCTATCACCTTTTTCAAATTAATGTGTTTGCCATAATAACCATTAACTACCAGACTCATGTTTAATCCAAGTGGAATGATATTATTAGGTATTTTTATTGCTCATGGCAGCCCACTGTTTTCCGGATATCACAGTAGGTTTCTCCAGAAGTATCGAATTTTATAAATTGACACACAAGTACTCACCTATTTTTTTTAACTTTTGATAGAGGAATACTGCAAGTAAAATAACAACAAATGCTCAAATAATACTCATGGTTTAATATTTAATATATAACTTTATATTTTATAACAAATATAGAATTGCACACTGTATCAGAATGCATTGTAAGGTATTACAGGAATAATATTTACAAAGAACATTATTAAAGCTACCATTAATTTAAATATTAATTTATCATAATTTCAACATGTGGCGTATTTACATCATTATAGGAAAATATTCTAAAATTATATAATTAAACCAGTCAATAAACAAAGGCAGTTTATCAAGTTTTACTTACTATACAAATTCACTGATGATTTTGACCGCATTTTAGCTAAAATCCAATACATTTAACGAAACTAGCTTTATCTTATTTTAATCTAGGTATCTGGATATTAGCTAAAAGTTATTTAAAAATTCAGCGTAAAAATACTTTGATTTTGTTATCAAATAATTAATTATTAATTATGTTTTACAGTGGACGGACGAGTCGGTACGAGTCTTTAATTTTGAGATATCCTAAATACACAAGATTTTATATAAGGCACTCAATCGACGGACAAGGATATAAAAAGTGATTTAATAAGAAGTGGAGCTACTGTCTGGTCGCAGTTGTTTGGTCTGAACATCATCGTACGCAATTGTGAACACACTTTTCTTCTCTGTAATTGGCAACCTCTTCGTGTTGTTCTGTTGAACTAATGTATTCATAGCAATACCCGAATCGTTGTCATCTATATTTGCTGTGACATTTCTATGGCTTATATCGGGTATATTATCGCCACCTATATTTATTTTGGAAACATGTACTTCAGGGTTCTTTCGATCTTCTTCGTAACTCGTAGATATTGATATACTATGAGTTAGGGCACTTTCAGATATATCTTGCTTTGTTTCTTTGACATCGTCTTGATTTACATAAATTGGTTGTGGTTCGGTCCCTTGTTTTCTTGGCATTGGCTGCTGACCTAAATATTTTGGAATATGCGTCGGCTGAATGTAACACAGCGGATTTTGATTTTCATATTGATGCTCATATCTGTGTTCGGAGTGTTGTAGCAGAGGATGAACATCTGGTAATGGACCTTCTGGTACAGGAGTAACCTTTTCCTCTTTTAAGATCCGTGGATGAATGAATTCATTTTCTTTTGATTTGAAGTTTTTTTTTACCTCTGTATCGCCCTGAATATCTTTGCTCAGTATTTTTCCATATCGACCAACCTTATCTTTGTCATCTTCGTTTTTTGATTTTGATGACCTTTTTGGTTTGTTAGGTACCACTTTTTCAGCAGGAGTTGATTTACCAGCAGAAGATTTTTTACCATACCATTGCATATATCGCGGCAAACTTTTTTGTTGTTTTGCATTTTCTGAGGACTTTGATGATTCGCTAGCCTCGTTAGCCTTTCTACTAGATTCTATGTTACTTGAACTATCTAATTTAGTCGATTGTATGTCTATATCTGGTGATTTTGTCTTTGCGGAAGAATGTCCACCAGCAATGTCACGAGCTTCAGTAGAAGAGCCCTGTCTTGAAAAAACTAAATTTCGGTGGTCTTTGGAAGCTGAACTGCTTCGACTCTTACTTTCATTACTTTCATGCTCGATGGCAAGTGGGCTTTTAAGTGGTGTGTCATCGGTTGTTACAGAAAATTGCTTTTGCAGTCTCAGTCTTCTTTCGTTTAGGTCGGGTTCAAATTTTTCATCTAAAGAGTCTGAAATTTCCATTAGAACTTCCCTCCTCAGCCTCGACTTTCTGTCACTATCTGAGATTTTTATCTGTGTCGAGCTCACAATTTCATTTTTAGATGTTGTGACCGTACTTTTAGTCATATCACCATAGTTTTTTATGTGTTCTTCTCTCTCATTCGTTTTACTTATTTTAACATGTTTTTCGCTTTCTAGCGAAGGAGACACTTCACTTTCTTCTAGAATTGGGGTTTTGATTTTTCTACTTAAATCATATATTCTCATGCTTCGTCGGGGATCTTTATGTTTTAATTTCTTTTTAGGTTTTTTCTTTTTTACCCACGCTACTTTTTTTGTTTCGTCTTCTACCACCATTTGGGATTCATCATCACTATATGAATCATTGTCACTTCTTGCTTTTCTTCGTGTTGGCTTCATTAGCTGCGGTTCAGTTTGAGTACCAATGTGGCATTCTGTTTGAGTTGCCATTACAGAATGACCTGGTAAGCTTTGAGTTTCGAGTTTGCTTTCCACTTGAGAAGCAGTTTCCTGATTTTGTAACATTCTTTCACGTTCAATAAGTATTTGATGTAAAAGTTCATTTTGTTTTCTGAGAGATGACTCCAGCAGTTCTTGGTGAATCGTTGATTTGTTTTGCATTTCTAATAGCGCCGACTGTAAGTAGTCGGTTTTTAGGGGTACCGTACCAGGCACTTCAGGTGCAAGATTAGAATAATCATGAAATTGATTCTGTACTTCACTTCCTACTTGTGATCTTTGGCCATAACTTTTAGCATCTTTTCCATTGGATAAGTTATCCAAATCAGTTACTTTTTCCATTCTATCTCTAATATTCTTTGCTTCTTCTCCCTGTTCTCGGATAAACCTTTCCATTAGTAGATTTTTGCCGCTATCAACAACGACATATTGTGTATGTGGTATCAACGTTACCGGTCGTTGTTGTTGTACCGGAAGATTCACATAACGTTCTTCTTCATTCTTGCCTCTAGTTACTAATCTTAAAATTTCTGTATTTCCCTCTTTAATAAAATATTGATCTCTACCTTGAGCAGCAGATGGAGCGCGCACTTTATCTTGATATTCACGTTTAGTTTTATTATCAGTCTTGTCGTGTATATTCTTATCACCATCAGACTTGAGGAAGACTCCGACTTCGGAGCCACGATCAATTTCGTGTCTACGAATGGAATCATTGTCTTGTTCCCTATGTTGATAATGTAATGTGGCGATTCTATCGTATCCGTTTTCTAAGTCTTCGATGTACTCTTTATGTTTATTGGCAAAAGCTTCTTGCAGCTGCATCTCTTTTGTGTAAATAACGTTGGGTCCATCTCTGAAAACAAAGCAATTTTAAGTAATGGAATATGTATATATACGTGTTATAATTTTAAATATTATGATTGTTTAATTTAAATCACCTGCGAAATGATTGCCGATTGTCGTTATATCTGTAATCATTGTCAGCCGCCGCGTGGACGAACTCTTGGTGAATGTCTCCCGGTGTTGAAGCTGGTTTAGACGGCTCTTTGTTGGATCTGTAGTTTCTTTTATTGAACTTCCACTGCGTCGGTTTCGTCCTCAAGTCTGCCTGTTCGGCACTCCACGCCTCACGTCTCCTCCACTCATTAGCTTGTATGGACTTATTTTCTATATTTTGCGTCGACTTGTTTTCCCTCCCAAGTCCCTTGTCGCGTACCACTAAATGCACGTCGTCCTCTGTGGAGTTGACACGTATCACTCTTTTCCTAGAATTTATTAATGGATATCTATGTACCTAGCTGATCTGTTATTGACACTTAAGTATTAAAATAATGTGGTGATGTGTGTTATAGTTATGGAAGGCATTCAAACAATTACATGAAATGCACGACAATCTGTAGCATAAACATAACATATGAGTAGTAAACTATTGCGATAACGGTTAAGCTTATTCTCAAAACGTGATTTTCATTTTTACGTCACTTCTTGGGATATGAGAAAAACAGAAATAAAATGTGCATTTTAAATTAAAATAATATTTACCTAAATAGTGTTAAGCTGGTGTGATAACTTGCATTAGTTGGTGCATTTCAGTCTGTTAATAAGAAAAAAAAGGAAATATTAGTAGAAATAAGTAAAATAAAATTAGTATGTGTACCTACTGAGGAATGAGGATCTAACAGTGTTAGGAGTTAGCGATATAGTGTATAATAAAGCTGACAAAAATATAAAGGGTGAGAAATATGATATTTACCTTGGAGGCATATAAAGTGGGCATCCTTCGCATATACAGCAGCATATAAGGAGCAATAATACTAGGGCTACTAATATTGCCAGCAGTATTAGTAGCCAAAATAGTAACCGGCTCTCAGCTCTGTATATACCCTGAAATAAAGAACATTTTATATGATTTAATATACTTAACTGTATGCGTTTAAATTGTATATACTTAAATGTGGAACGATTATCCGGACAGTGAACATAAGAAAATAAAACTGATTTAGGAATGATACTGGAGGAATTAGATTTTGCACCATAAGTGTTATATACCGTATGGTGCAAAATTTGATTCTCCAACCACTACGACAATAATTGTGTCGGAATACATCTAAAGAATTTAGTATTGTGATCAATTCATCAACTCAATTACTTAATATCAGAACTTATTATAACAACTGTATTCTCAGGAAGGTTAGGTTAGATTTTAATGATACCCAGCAAAATTCCAAACTTTGGGCTGCAACTGATAATTTCCTAACAGAAAAACCCAATAACATTATCTAATCTAGATATCGAACCTAGGATCTCACGCTCAGTAGTAGGGCTACCACTTCGATTACTAGACTAATGAAGCAGTCTTATATATGAACATTTTATTGAACGGTATGCACAAGTTACACTTACGGAATCTCCGCCATCTGCAGTAGAGGTCTGATCCGACTTCCCTGAACCCGAGCTAGAGCCAGAACCCGTTCCAGTATTGATGACACCTCCAGAGTTGCCAGTCGTGTACACTGTAACATTCTTAGCTAGCTGCTCTTGCAGCTTGGCCACATTAATGGCTGTGTTTCCGGTCATGCGCACTATGGCGATTACTTCACTCCTGAAACGTTTAATGTTAAATTAATATATCTTGCTAATACCTTTTTTAAATTATTTAATACTTTGTACACAACAAATTGTACAAAGGCGGACTAAATGCCAAAGGTATTTTCTACCATTCCACCTAAGGGTGAAGTACAGAATAACGTGGCAGGTACATTCAAAGATTCATAAGACATCTATGAAAGAAAAATATTATTCAATATACTTAATTATATAAATAAGTTTGAATATAATAAATACTTAAATAAAGATACATATGAACAAATAAATAAAAGAATAAAGACTCAGTGATTAGATGATTCTGCCAATTTATTATTGAGAGCTATGTGAACTTTTAATTTAAATGAATAGGTACTTTTAGCCATCCTGATATTCTTAGAGAGCGCATTCCATAGGAGTATGGACTCTACAAAAAAAGAAGAGTGTAGAAAATTTCAACGAAGGGAGGAACATTGAAAGAGACGGATACGTGGAACGAAGATTTTTATCGTGATTAGCGCAAATAATTAAAGTGAAATGAAAAGACAAGAAGGGGAAAATGGAAAGGAAAGAGAACGATGTAGTTAGCGCTCTTTATTCTCTATGCAGACGGATAGGAAACCATTTCTTACGCGTCCGAAATTCAGACACATGATCATATTTGCGGAGATTAAGAACTCATCGAATGCAGTTATTTAGCTAGCTTATTAGGTGGAACTACTTATTTCGACTATATCCATCTTCACATATTTATTAAATTATTTTTATTTAAGTATGCTTTACCTTACATATGTAAATTGTAGTTTTAACGAACCCCTAAATAAATTTTCAACTGAATTTATCGATAATTTACGTTTTAAGTTTAAGAAGTTTTATTAATCTATTACTAAACTACTCACTTTTCTTGACTAGATTCCTGACCGTTCAAATCTGTTCCACCACTGCCTATATACGGCTTTATATCAACTATAGTTACTTTTCCTCCAGATAGTGTACTAAGAACTTCTTCTAGTTTCTTTTTATCAGGATTAGCACCAGGAACTATGAAGGACATTGTCCTCGTCTTACTTTCTGGAGGATATATTTTCACTGTTGTGGTTGAGAATAATCTAGGAACCCCTAGGTCAAAAGCTCTAATTGTAAGAACGAATACTTCGCTCTCGTCATCATCAGACTGTCGCCTTCGTCTATGAGTGTTTTGCTTTTTTGTTCTTTTTAATGCTTCTAAAAGATACAGTTCACCTGAAAATAATAAATAACCCTATTAGTAAGATAAAAATTCATGTGATAGTAACTCAGTTTTAATTTTTTTGAATTTATATTTTTAAATTAAAACTTATTCCAAAGAGAAATATAATTGGGTTCGCTTTATGTTCAAACTCAAACTCAAACTCAAAATTTTTATTTGCTTTCCACAATGGTGTTTGAAGATGGTAAGTAAAATAATGTAGTACATCGTGGACCCTGTTGGGCACGCAAACATTAGGAGAGAGGAAGAACATTTGTAAGAAGGTACTTATAGCATTGGTAAGTAATTCTTTTTATTTATTAAAATATCTACATAAATAAATTATTTATTATATATGTAGTAGAATACCTATTTGCTATTCTTAATTTAATATTTATTGTAAGTATCTATAGTTTTTAATATATGTATTTATTATTTTTAATTATAATTATGTACTTACTTATTTATATTTATTTATATGTTACTTATTGTTTATTGTTTACTTATTTATATTTATTTATTTATATTTATACTTATTTATATGTTATTATAAGTAAAACTCCATTATTGGTGTACCTGTTTCTTCGTTTATTGCAAATTTGCCATCTCCATTTCCCTGTATTATTTCATATCTGACTATATTATTTGGTGGTTCGGAATCTCTGTCAACTGCTTTCACGAATGCCGCCGAAGTGAAATTATTCAGACTCGGTGAGAGCACGAACTCGTAAAGTGATCTCTCAAATTCTGGTGGGTTATCATTAACATCTAGTAACTTAATAATTAATGGCACTGTAACTCTTAAACCTACTCCATCATTATCTCTAGCCTCTACTAAGAAATGCAGATCTGGCATCGCTTCACGGTCGAAGCCATGGTTATTAGTAGCGACAGTTATGACTCCCGATATAGGATCCAAGTTTAGTGAAGTGTTTAGGTATCCTAGTATGGCAGTGAACTGTATTTTTCCAAAGGCACCAGTGTCTACGTCGTCTGCTGCGACTTGTACGACTTTGGTGCTGGCTGTTACGTTCTCTGGCAGTTCCACATCGTAGGACTGCGCGAGGAAAATTGGCGGGTTGTCGTTGATGTCGTTCAAATATACTGTCACGTTCGCTGTCACTGACAAGTTCGTTGCTGGTCCGAGCTCTTGAGCTAAAATCTGAAAAGCAGAAACAGATTTTTATTTATTTGCAATGTTCCTTGGATCGATGACTTGAATAAAGTGGCGGAGATAGGGATATCTCCTACATAATAAATCGCCTATATTGTGTATAGCACAATTTAGGGGAGAAATATGCCGAGCACTGGACTCCGATTCAATTATTATTATTAGTTTAGATTTGAAATGCCTACCTGAAATACAACAGACTTCCTAGCCTCATAGTCCAGCATAGTATTGTCCCGCACTTTAATGATGAACTGGGCGTGCCTCTCGGCGACAGTGGGTGAGATCTCGAAGGTTCCATTGTTACCGACCAGCGAGAGAGAGAAGACACCATTCTTGCCAGCGTCATTGTCGTTGACTTGCGGGATGTAGGGGTCGCTGAACGTTAGCGCTGTGCCTTGAGGAGCGTTCTCGTCGAGGTAGGTGATGTAGCTGGAAATAGAATATGAATTTTTGTTGCTCCTTTTATCTTTCATGTATATTAGGTACGTTACTTAATAATTCCGGAATTTTCTATTGTAGATAAGTACTCAATCATACCAGAAATAGCCTCGCCTGTACCAGAATACAATACCATAGAAAATTTATAGCTAAGCTATGATTTCAATGTCATTTACCCATTAGGAATTTCTCCTGTATCATGGCGTGGTGGGTGCGTTTACGTGCGTAACTATATATATATTTATTACCTACATCCAGACTCGGAACAATTATCTGTAGACCCAAAGCACAAATATTTGATACGTGCGGAAATAAAACTTGGGACACAGCGCAGTAACGAAACCACTTGGCCGCTGGACCAACGCTGCCGAACTTATCGTTTAATTATGTCACGAATCAAAGTGAACTAAATAATAGGTCGGAGTCTAGTCAGTGTGACTTTTGCTAAACCATGGGTAGAATTAATGTGTTGCCGCTGTAAGAAGAATCGTTGCACCGGAAAAATTGGTGGTAAAATATTTCAACTGCCAACACAACATTTCCTCAAGACCACTTAAGAGAAATAATTATAACACAATTCATTGAAACAATTCTCCTACACCAGTTTACATCAACCATCAACCATCGCACACTACAGGCGAGTATCATCCCCTTATATGCTTTGAACACTTTTGCAATGCGATGCAGCTGCAATATGCTAAGCAGACTGATCTTTAGCGGTTGAACCTTCGATCACTTATAAGTTTTTATTAGTGATCTTAGGGTTGAACTAAAAAAAATTCTACTTACAACTGATTCTCAAAGTACGGCGGTGAGTTCTCCCGTTCCGGCAGTATAAAGGCCAGCTGTACGGTCGAGGACATTGCTTCTGGTTCCTCTCGCGACAGCCGCACCTCCTCAGCCACCACCGTGAGGAGAATCGGCGCACCAGCGTGTGAGATGGCTGCTATTTCCTCGATGGGACGCTCCAGGGTCACCTCACCTGGAAAGAGTTTACTTCGTGGTTAGATTATGAAATGTTAAAACTAACATAAATAGCCCGACAATTCTCAGCAGAGTAGTTACCCAATGATAAATAATATTTTTTTGTCATAAACACACACACACACACACAATATATTTTTTATAGCAGGTAGGTAATTTAGTTCAATTCTCGGCCCATACATCAGACTTAAAAATCTATGAACGCAGTTTATGTATCGAAAATAGAAGACACCGTGTCCAATGTTCTACGGGCCCTGTCCAAAGTCAAAAGTATATAGCTCCGTGCTCTCGACTGTACCACATTTATAATAATATCGACAGCGCGGTTGGCGCAGTGGTCGAGAGACCGACTGGGTGTTAGTGTGCTTGTGAGATTATATGTCTGTAAACGCACCCACGACACAGGAAGAAATTCCTAGAGTGGGGCGAACGTTTAAAAAAAAAAAAAAAAACTAATAGCTCTACCTATAAACCCCGACTCTTCACACTCTACATTTTGGTTAAAAAGTTTGGATTCGCCGTTCAATGTTCGTTGAAAGTGACGTAACATTTAAGACCCTAAAGAATAGTTTGTGTGACAATCACAAAACGTTCAAGCCACTTCTATGGTAAAAAGCTCTACCTGAAATATGCCTGCAATCGATTTCAATTAATCACTCTTTAAATTTAATAATAATTCTATCAATACTATATATAATTCCATATTAAGTTAAATGCCATCTGTTTCGTCAGCCAGTAACCCTCCTTCATTACCCTCTGATGTACCAAATCCAAATTCTAAGCGTAGGGGGCGTTCTCTTCGCATAGAAATCAAGTTCAACTTACAGTTCAAAGATGGCGTAGTGTTAAATGAAGAACACAGAAATAACATAACACATAGCATCAAGCTTTTTTTCCCCGAAGGGATAGGCAGAGGTGAGAACAGCTGTAAACCTATATTTTATCAGTGCTATTATTAAGTCCCATATAATAGGTAGTGAGCCTATTGCCATTTACCAATTCCAAACTACGGGTTGCTACGGAGAATTTCCTAACAGAAAAACACTTTGCCTGGGATCGAAACAGAGACCTCATGTTTAGCAGTCGCGCTTTGGACCACTAGACCAACGAGGCACTCCTGTTAAATGGAGAAACAAAATATACTATAGAAAATACCAATAGAGCAGGGTAATCCAAGTAGTATGAATGTACTTTAGGAAGTTAGGGATCGCATGTTGAAATCTCTGGCAGCCCCACTGACTTTTTGTAATCATATGTGGTTTTAATTACATTTTTTTTTATTCAACGTCTTCATTAAGTAAGTTCTTAAACCTATTTATTCAAAACTAGAAAAGTAATCATTGTTATTTTATCGTCCTTAGTTAGTACAAATCTAGCCGAAATTAAATTAAATTTATTGAAAATTCTAAATCTATATTAGACGAATCAATCAATACATACATGCATACAATCACGCCTGTTTTTTATTGAGGTAAGTAGGCAGAGACTATCGATTTCCATTTGCTAGGATTCTGACACATCTTTTTCGCTTCATCTTGTCATGTTCATTAACCTCTTCATGCATGCTCGTCGATTTAGGTGGCTCCTGACCTGTCCTTTTTTGAGAACGTCCGCAATTTGATAGCGGTACGTTCGTCGAGGTCGGTCTGCCCCGACTGTTCCATCCACTCTCGCTTCATGTACTAGTTTAGTCAATTGTCATGCATCCATTCTACATGCCCAAACCATCTTACCCTTCTCGATTCTCGTCACTACATCCTCTTTCACTCGCTTTCAATCAATCTTCAATCATGTAATTGGTAAAATGAAAGATTTACTTCTCACATCATAGATAAAAAATATTTTATTAATTTACGTGGATCCACATTTTTGTATACACATATTTTCATACACAAACACTTTTTCGGAATAAGAAATAGAAACAAAAGCCTACACATTTTACCCGTCACCAGTCACCCGATTATAGCGTATTTTCCTCTTTTAATCAAATTCTTTTCCAGAACTCGTTAGTTATTAAACGAGTTTCAAACAGATACACATCTAAGTATAAGCTCCCTCTGATAATTCCACGAACAAAATTAAAATACCCATGATTATGAATGACAATGCTTAAATTATGGACATAATCATCCTAACACACTATGAAACTAGGTACTTTAATTCATATAAGCAAGTACTATCAGCAACATAGGTAGATAAATATTTAAAAATGTTTTTGAAGTTATAATTACATAGAAATAAGCGTAATACTTAACTAAACCATTTACAAATTCACTATTGAGCTCCAAGGATTGTCGATATTTTCTTTTAAGTATTAGAAGAAATTTTTATTGCCATTAGTAAAACCAAATAAAATCATGGTGGCATGTAAAAATGTTGTCTTCTATTGATGGCAAATTATTTATCAATCTTTTAATAAATACTTTTTAAAATTCCATAATGCTAATGTTAGTACCTTTATAGCCGATTGTACACCGCGGCAAGCTTTCATTATGCCAAGTAGGTGTTTAAGAAAAAAGGTAGTGACGAGTAATTAGCATACAAAAGTGGTGCATCTACTCTTAATAGCAACCTGGGGCCCTCATCTGTCGGCAGTGACAGGGCAAATGAGGGGCTCATTAATAATTTACAAGCGTGGTTTGAATGGGCCGAATAAATTATTACTAAGGAATAAATTAATACTGTTCGTGTTTCGTGCCTCGTTGGTGGAGTGGTCCCAAGCGCGACTGCTGTGCAGGAGGTCTCGGGTTCAATTTCCGGGTCGGGCAAAGTGTTATTGAATTTTTCTGTTAGGAAATTCTCAGTAGCAGCCCGGTGTTTGGAATTGTGCCCGGTTGATGGCAACAGGCTCACCACCTATTACATGGGACTTAATAACAGCTTTGGTGAAATGTGGGTGTACAACTGTGTACACCTCTGCCTATCCCTTCGTTATACAGGCGTGATGCTATGTTATTTTATGTTTCGTAACTAATTATGGAACCTAAACATCCCATACACATCTTCCAGGAAAGTTCATATTTTTCTTGTGGTTGTTGAAGAATAACTTATTTTTCTCATAGGGAAAACTTCAAAGTTTGGGCGCCTTTGAGGAAGTGACAGCATAAACTGCTCATAGGTCTCTGACATAGCTTTACACATCATGCTTGCATACATGTTTTCCTTTACTGTTTAAGCACGTGATAATACATTTACAATACGCACACTTAACTATGAAAGTCAGTAGAGCGTGCCTTAGGATTCTGCAACTTTTGTTTTCAGAGTCAGTCGCAGCCCGGAGTGTGGAATTGTGCTCGGTTGATAATAATAAGCTCACTACTCGGGACTTATTACCGATGCCGATCGGTGAAATTTGGATGAACAACAGTACAACACTAGTACAGCACTGCCCTGCCTAACCGACAGTACAGGGAATATAGGCGTGATGCTAAGTATATATGATGTCAAGATTCAAAGGTTTGACAGTTGGATGAATAGTTTTAGAACTCGAGTTGTTGCTCACTGTACGTGTAACTTTTTCAATGTTATACTTATGTACTTTAATAGTTGTTCTGTGACGTCACAGATGGGATATCTACAAAGAATAAACCATCATGAGGCATGGTCTGAAATCGCCATCTCGCAGTGAGTTACCGCGGCGATCAATGCTCGTGCCTTCTCTGTTTGAGAAGAAGCCATCGCCATGCAGTTTATGTTAAAGACTGCTTATGTTTTGTATATACTCCTTCCGACCGTATTTCGGTCACGGCGGCCTATCTACACTGATATTAGCCAAGTACGCAGGAGATATTATAGTGCACAAGTGTATGCGCTAACACAGGTGCACTCCCTCTTCCTTCACTCTCATATTCCGATGGGACGGAAAACCGAAACGACCAGAGAGAGATCAGGCGCAGGACCGACTGCTTTACGTGCTCTCCGAAGCACGGGGGTGTCATACCACCAACTTCCTGACTCCGGGCTGCTACTGAGAATTTCCTAAAAAACTCAATAACACTTTGCCCGACCTGGGAATAGAACCGAAGACCTCACGATTAGCAGACGCGCTTGCGACCACTAGACCAACGAAGCAGTTTATGTTATGTACCTATATTACGTAAGATTAAGTAACTATTAACGTCAGGCACATTTATTTTGTCACATTTAATTGGAAAAGCTCGCATTTTACGCCAACGCGGTATTAACGTCGGTCCGATGGCACAACTAATGAACCGAATTGATTGCCTCTTTTATTCATTTCTATCTCTTATTTAATAGCAAAGATTAACCTTTAGGCTTGGATATTATTCATTCATTGTAGCTACAATAATAATTTAATTACCGAGAAACTTCTGCAGGTAATTTCTCTAGCGGTGTTGTATTGGTAATTGAAAATAGACATCGTAAAGTAGCTATCGTTAAATTTACGATTACGCAGTAATATGATGTAATATATATAATTGTTTTTAGGTTAATAACATAATACTTAATACCCACATAACTAACCCGTTCACTGTCCAATGATTCATATGTGATACATGTCGATTGTTTAATTATTGTGTCCGCTTTGTGTTAACATTAGGAACATTGAATACAAACTCAAAATTAATAAGAATAGAAAATGAAATACGAATAACGGTTGATTCCCAAAACATACCACGAATTTATACATCGGCATCACAATAAAGTTTATGGTAGGGGTGTTCACAATACGACCGCCTATGTACACACACAACGAAATAGAATCCAACCCGAAATACGATCCCACTAACTTCGAAATTGCTCCAGCCAAATTGAATTTCGATATCCATTCACATGTTCATAAGGTGTGGTCTGATTAATGCGACAAATTCTCGAGTACGACAGCTCTTCCAATACGCCGATAAGTTTTAACGGTTCTTAAGGGGCAAGTTTGCGGAGGCGAGCATAGTTATCGAGTTGATAATGTCAGAGCAACCCGGGATTGTATTGTCAGCTACTACGTAGGTACGAGACGCTATTCAAAGGAAGTGCCTTTATTATGAAGTAAGGTAGGGCAGCTTTACAAACAATGGATGGCGTGGCGAGAGCGCGACCGGTAAGGTCTAATGAGCTATTATGTGCTTGTTCAGCAGAATGCAAGGTTGCATTAAAAGCCCTGTTAGCGTTTTCGAAGTCCGTCGTGTTTGTAGTTTTGTTTGCGAACAAATACGCATTGTTAAGTGTTGTCAGTGGTGCCACTGAACGCACTCAACTGAACTTATGGCATTGTTAAAGGAATTTAGATGTAAGTATGAACCTTATATTTGGACATGGAACGTTTCTATACATATACTTCCAAATAGTACATATTTATAGTCACCAACTGGCTCTTTGATATGGACTACGCAGAAACAGAAAGTTTTTTAATTCCTACAAAATACTATACACTTTTGAACACCTACACTTGTGCGCGCACACACACGAACGCCTAAACACACACTCACGCAAAAAATCACAGACACAAACACACATCTGTATATATTTTTTGTTAATTATTTTCGTTTCGGAATTATCATATTTAAGAGGGTGAGAGCCTGGTGATCCGTCATACAGGTCCTGAACCTAGTACAGACTCCAGCTCTCACAAAGGTTAGCTCATACGTTATAACTTATATTACTGTAAATAATCATTGTACCTTTTTGAGAGAAAATAAATATACTATATAGTATAGTATTTAATCCGTACCTACGTTGGTGCCGGCTTCAAGGCTCACCGTTTTTATCAGTATTTTACATGGAGCGACTGCCTATCGGACTTCCACAACCCAGGTACGGGGTAAGACGACATCTCGTGATTAAGACTGGTTGTCAAACTTTCAGTTTTCTCGTACCTGTAAGTGCGGTCATAGATCTGCATTTGACAACCGGGAACAGTTTAACGTGCTTTCCGGGGCATGGAGGGGTGCCGATATAAAATTATGGTAACCTATATCTATAGACCGAACGCGGTAAGCGCAACTAAATATCGATCGATCGATCTGTGCGGCTGTTACTTAGCTACGAGCCCCTCAGGCAGATCTTTCTAAACTATAGTAACTGAAGTAATTCAAATAACATCTACACTATATGACACATATCCGTTAGTCAATTTGCGCTTTACTTCAATTATTTTCTATTATTTGCTACAAACAACAAATATATTAGGTACTTAAAAAATACAAAATACTTCGTACAACTCGCACACAATTTGTAACACAACATAATTCTAAGCGGTTTGTCTACACGTTAATTGTTACACTTAACAAAGAAACTTTCGCTATTAAATTTGATGCCATAAAATGGAAGTTTGGAAGAAAATGACTGCAAACAAAATCTGATAGTGTTATAGAAACAAATTGGGTCACGCAAGGTTGCAGGCACTGGTTTTGTAGCAACTGGGCCATAAGGGGTGGTGGCAACCAGCGATAAGGAACTAGGATATCCTACGGAAGCCGGACGCTTGACGGACGTACCGATGTTATCAGAGAAAAAAAAAACTGAAGTAGGTACCTCGCTGACCTAGTACTTAAGTAGCAAAAACTATGTTCTAGAATACTAGGTTTATAAATAAAAAAGCAAGCTAGCAACATATCAAGAGAAAATGGTTAACTAAAGTTGGTTATGGTAACACTGTTCAGAAAAAGGTTTACGGTTTCTTTCACGACCTCCTTAAGCAGTATCTAGTAATACTATTTAAGTAACCTTAATCTCAGTTTAATGGCACGTTTCAGTGAGAACGTATTGTTGTGTAAAACTGGGATTTTGTTGCACATGTTTTGGGTTGTCCACTTAATTAAAAAAATATAAGAAAACTATTTAGTTTGGTCCCTACAGAGTTATTTATAAGATCTTTTTTCTATCTTCCCTATCTGCATTTGGTTACCTAATCATCAATAAACCTTAGTAATCTGTAGACACATATAAAAGGTCAGGTAGGTAATAGAGAGGGCCGATTGTACCTGCTTACCTACTACATATATACTTTTTGCTTATATACTATTTGAAGCACTGTTTATTTTTAAAATCTGATGTTAGCATTTAATGTATGTGTGTCTAATCTTGTAAGGAGGACATTTTACAATAACTCTATACATTTATCAGTCTGTTAGAGCAATATTAAAGTTATAACAAAAAAACCGGTCAAGTGCGAGTCGAATTCGTGCGCGGAGGGTTCCGTCCCTACCCATTATACCCCGTCTTTCCGTGTGTCACCACCGATTTTCTCAGGAACGGGTGGACTTAGCGAGTTGAAATTTATACAAATTGTTACAAATAACAACAAAAAAATTTGAAATTTAAGGACCTTGATTTTTATACACCTAATAGGAACTATAGACCTCGGTATGTGGTAGATAGGTAGGTATTCCAACTTGCTAGGTCCACTCGTTCCTGAGAAAATCGGTGGTGACAACACGTACAGACAGACGGGCAGACGACAAGAAATTGATCTTATAAGGATTCCGTTTTTTACCTTTTGAGGTACGGAACCCTAACTAGGTAACAAGTGGCTTCGTACTACACAAGTTGTTAAATAATAAATTATGAACAAAATATACGACTAGCCCATTTGTTTATGTAAAATCGGAAAAGTGTTGGTAGTTAAAATGCCGCTGACCTAAAAGTTAACACGTAAATGAACAATCTTTGTGGAAAATTAGCGCCAGTAAAATGCTGCTACGTAATATCCGGTGAAACGAGTTCTACCCTCATTTCAGTTTAAATCTAAAACAGAGTTTAGCCAAAATACAATATTTATGTGCGATGTTAATTAATGGTAAATCTTTGTGGTCCATTGTTAAAAGGCTTTCAGATCGTTTGTTGTTTTAAGTGTAGCCATTCTTTTTTGTGTATGGCATGTCGCAGGTCAACCTAGGAGGTTATCGACTACTTATCTGGGCTTGCCTGTGGTTGCCTTAATAATTTTAAGGCCTCCAGTCAGGGCATCCCTGCGGGGTACGAGCCTCGGCTTAGGGCATCGCTGGTGGGAGGACAGCAAGGGACTAGCTGGATCGGATTCAAATCATTATTATTATTTAGGGGCGAATTTAAAGCTACAGGCTCAGCGGCGCGGGCAAGGACACCAGCAAGGATCGGGGTGGAAATATAGCCATTGACTATGATCATTTTGTTATAGTTTAAACATCCCCCCAAAGTTCGAATGACTGGTTGCTAGATTCGATTCCCGGCTCGGGCAATATCACGTGGGATTTTCTGTTAGAAAATTCTCAGTAGTCGACTAATTAGTAGTAGTTCGGTTCATTTCAATAGGTTCACCACCTATTACACGGTATTTAATAACGGCATCGGTGAAATGTAAGTACTACTTTACATTACACCACTGCCTACCCGTTTGTGGAATACAGCCGTGATACTATACTCTGTTAACTTAACTCACCCGATGTTTCATTGATGTTGAAGAACGGCGTGAACGGATTCCCTTCAGATACCAATCCGTATCTGATCTGCCTAGGAGCTCCCTTGTCCCCGTCTTCAGCTCGTACCCTCACCACCATGTCTCCTGGCGCCACCAGCCGGGGAAGGTGGGTGATTGGAGGCGCGGCCGTGAACACCGGAGGCATATCTTGAACATCTTGGACTACGACCACCACTTCTAAGCCAGCAATGTTACGGGTATCCTTGCCTATTTCTATGTAGGGATCCTGAAATTAAAAATAATTATGTTATATCAAAATAGCTTTTAATTTAAAATCTGGACACATATCACTGAACAGATTTGCGTTTTTAATGAGGAGATGCCTTTCACTAAATTGTAATATCTGTAATAAACCAGAAGTGTTTTCGTTAACCCTCCTAGTACAGAAGCTAATTTTGTGTTTATATTTAATAGTATTAAGAAATTAAGATTGTATGTAATCAGCTAATGAATTGATAGGGCTGGCATAATTCTTAAAAATATTTTAAGGCCCTAATAAATAGACTGCCTCGTTGGTCTAGTGGTCCCAAGCGCGACTGCTGAGTATGAGCTCTTGGGTTCGATTCCCAGGTCGGGTAAAGTGTTATTGGGTTTTTCTGTTAGGAAATTATCAGTAGCAAAGCCGGAGTTTGGAATTGTGCCCGCTAGATGGTAATAGGCCACCACCTATTACATGGGACTTAATAACAGCATTGGTGAAATGTGGGTGTAGAACTATGTGCACCTCTGCCTACCCCTTCGGGGAATACAGGCGTGATGCTATGTTTTCAATTAAACTATTTCTTTTTTTTTGTAAGGGATAAAAGTAACACAATCGTCATAAATTGACATAACTGCGGCATGTATCGCGTGTTCTAGATCAGCAAGTAGGTATATTCCGTTTCAAAATTGTTTACAAAAAGGATGAAATAGTTTAATTGAGCATATTAAAAAGTCAGATTAAAAGAACTGCATCCGCTCATTATCCTATAAGCAAACTAAGAAATGCTTTTAGAAATAAAAACCCTATTTTTCGTTCTTTTATCTGTGACCTTACTATTGACTGCGAACACTCGTTTTAGCTTGATGATACTTCGAGCTAAGGGCAAACCATTTCGTTTTATGATTGTCCTCAATATTCTCAATGAGATGGCAAGTCCTGCCTTATGTTGTAAATCCTCGTAAGGACACCCACGGGACATGGGTCTATTCTTAGATCGGGACCACACGGCAAAGGCCGGGACTCTGCTCGTGTTATTTTATAGACCGACTTTTAATCGATAAATATGTGCACTCCCACACAATCATTCGACAGCAATTTAACTAAACTATAGTGCAATAAAATCGGCAATGTCTACTTGGAATTTTTAAGACGAGAAAATATACACTTGAATAACATTTTTTTTTTTATCGATTTTAAGGAGGAAACTATGGGCATAGGGTTTTGATTTAATTTGAGATTGAGACTGCCTCATTAATCTAGTGGTCGCAAACGTTGAGCGGTCAGGCGTGTGAGGTCTTTGGTTTGATTCCCAGGCCGGGCAGTGTTATTGGGTTTTTCTGTAAGGAAACTCTTAGTGGCAAAGGCTACGGCGGAAATACTATCATGTAGTTATAATTTTTGTGGAAAAATATGTTTTTATTTTTATTGTGGTGTGTGAAAGTCGTGTGCAGGATTCGAATCTGCGCCTCTCGGATAAATACTACAGGCGTTCTGACCGCTAAGCCATCTCGACCTCTGCTCACCACTGCGAATTCTTCTTACACATTTTATAATACGTCTTTTGGTGACGTCATTGCTATTCAGTTTATGATGTCTCTATTTCCACAAATAAATATAACTTTAGATTTAACGAAATTCGAAGATTTATCTGTATTTATTTATTTATTGACAGAGGCACCTACATGATAGTTCATGTATCTCTGTCTAATTTGAAGTTTGCACTATTTAATGTTTCATTCACTCTACTATTATTTTCTTATAGGTAGAACTAATGTAGCTAACTGACATTTTGAGACATAGAAACCAAATAATGTAAATTAATATCGGAATAGAAGTTTTGAAATTTCATACGAAGTTCTTTAAAAAAAGTTGTGGAGTTGGAACAGTTTTCGATCCAAACCACCATAGACCTCTTGGATTTAAAGCCTTAACCCTTTGTTACTTGTTTCATTAGACTAATTAGCATTATAATTATAATCTTATACCTGTTTATGAGCTAGTGCTGCATAAAACGGTTTAATAGTTATTTTTATGTGCAATTGTCCAGTAAGCATTAATTAATGTAATAATTATGTAGGAATTAAAACGTCATGACAGTTACCTATGAATATTGAAAAGGATTTAAATATGATTCAGAATATATAAATCTTAATATTATTTTTATTAGTATTTCATATAGCATAAACCGTTATAAATAAATTACACGGATTTTAAATAAATCGCTAGTATTGTATCAACTTAGAAAAGTATAGAAATTAAAATCTATTGTTATGATTTTTACTAAATCATCATCATCCTCTGCCCTTATCCCAATTTATTTGGGGTCGGCGTAGCATGTATTCTGCTTCCATACATTAGTACTGGAATGCTGCTAAAGTTTTGGCTATGATTTATGACCAGCCGCCTGCCTGACGTAAACCCTAATTGGAAATGCTGTTGTTGGTGGTTACTGCCACCAATACAGTCTCCTTCTATCTAGCTATGTCACACCAAATGTTATCCATGCGCTAGGTTCTGATGTTATCCTACTATCACACTCCACTAACCGGGCTATTATTTTTACTAAATTTAAGTGGATAATCTCGGAATTTCATTCTAGTTTGTTCCCTTTTGTTCTACTAAACTAAACAGATCCACAGTAGAACTAATGGGATGGAGAACACAATAGCTGCTAAGTAATACAAAACATCAGGACAAACAAAAACCAATAATACAGTCGATTAATCCGACAAAAAATTGATTTAATATAATGTGGAGTGATCGCAAAAATCTATGATATTACCAGAGACATCAATGATTGCATAATAATTACATAAAATTAACTTCGTTAAAATACCACTGGTTTCTAACATAGTTGCACATACATCAGTTGGGCGTACATACAAGCCACAAAATCCAACACATCTTGTTTTGGCGTAATTAATTACAGTTTAAATACTGATCATTAGCAATGTACCAGATTGCAGGCTTGATCTCGTGAGGGACTTGGAATAATTAACCCTAATTAGGGGAGTAAGGTTCGTTTGAATAAATGCATTCCTTACCACGGCTAGCAGAGTCAAATGGTACATGGATTGAGCCTCGAAGTCCAGAGGACCTACAAGGAAAATGGTCCCTTCGGTGTTTTCAGCTGATACGCGACGTTGCCGGATCGCGAAGAGCGGTGATCCCTGCAAATAAATTGTAATTAGAAAGGAAAATAAAAATAAAATTATTTTGATCTTAGACAATCTTAATGAGGGGCGGCGTGGGAAGCTCGGGATTGTTTTCATACGAAAAATTTTTGAGATATAAATTACAATATAAAATAAGCAAATTATTTTGCAATAGGCTCACCACCTACATGCATACATGGGACTTAATAACAGCATTGGTGAAATGTGGGTGTACAACTGTGTACACCTCTGCCTACCCCTTCGGGGAATACAGGCGTGATGCTATGTTATGTTAATGTTTTAAATTATTTTTGAAGGTGCGATATTTCCATTAAAATAGAGCGTATGATATCCAGGCTGGTAACAGTATTACTTCCCATAGTTCACTTAGTGATGACTATGTATTTATTACAAAGGTTCGTAACCGATACAGTAAATTCACTTACAAGCATTTTCTGTAATACTCAACTGAACGCCAGCCGGCCCACAACGGACGCTCTAAAATTACCCTACATGTAAGGACACGATCTCCATTATTATAGCATTTAAGCCTATAAAGCGACCTCGATCGGACCCTAGCCATTCTCCATGCCTGTGAGAATTTTAACACGCCTTGCTCTTAATGTCCGGTAATTGCATCCCGTCGGATGGGCTCGTGAAAAATGTACAACCACAATACACGTATTAGGTAGTAGCACTAGCAGCCTAATGCGATACCATTCACCAAATAACGTATTCATGCCAACTCGACTGAAGCTTATCGATCTTAACAATCGGTTCTGCTTCGAAGATGAATTAATATGAAACTGTATCTATAAAAATGAAGAATAAATCGTGCGAGAGTATTAGTACCCATCTTCGTCATTACTTCGCAAATTGAGCGAATTAAGGCTTTCGCCTCATTATGTATTGCTTTCAACGCGTTTTGTTGTTACCTACAATTATGCGTAAAAATGGGACTGTATTCGAATGCAAAGATAATTGTAACGTAAATTAGAACATTTCGCACGGTCATCAAGTTGTCGGCAACTTGATATTGTTGTTGGAAATTTAACAACTTAAATGTTACGTATTATTACGTTATTTTGTGAGGTTCCCGTTGTAATTTTGAGATTGATTGCCTATTCAAATTTGTGGGAGCGAATGCGTAGTATACGTAACGTTGGGTTCCGACCACATCAGAGCTGTAAATGAGTTTCTCAAGAGGCGTTACCCGCGTCAGCCATAACACTGTGAAAATGATCCCTATTAACGTGTAAGCGAAACTTCATTATGTGGTTACAACGAAATGCGTGTCAAACACGACGCAGGCAGAAAATATCATTAGCTAACCCCTAATCATATCTTCGAACCTTTTAAATATAAATGACTTACCCAAAGTTCGAGTTCCAAAGGTTTCGGCGTGACAGGGTTTTTTCTCGCGATTACTATCTCGAGGTCGGTTCCGCGTTTGGCGTCCTGTGAAATTAAAAACTTGTCAGAGGTGTGTAAGGCTCAGTGAAAGTCGTAAAAGTTTGGGGACATTATCTCGCTGATACAATTAGGAAAACACAGAGTTGTATATTACAGAAAAATAACAATCAGATAAAAAGTAAAAAAATGATAATTTTAGATTTAAAATTCAAAATAATATTACATTCGATTAACCCATTAATTCAATTCAAGGCTTCAATTTTATTCAGGCTACAATAACCTGAGCTCAGTTCTAGAATAGCATCAGAGAGTAAATATCGATATCTAGCAGGCGTCCGCCATGTCACTATGCATCTACGTCATCATTATCATCAATCATTCGCGTGTCGCGTCACACGGCACGCTTCTCGCCGCCTCATTTGTTGTCCCCAACACCGACAGGTGCTTTTTCCACGTAAGATCGCCATTATAACTGGACTATGCAAATCAACATCTTTATATCAAACGACAGTTTTAATGTAACGACTTTTACTGCAAGCCTTTTGCAAGTCTAATGAACCATCATGTATCATTTGCAGTGAAAAACTTCTAATGCCTACTAAAACTTTTGCAGTCTCTAAAGTAATTTTCGATTATGCTTTACGCTCATGTAAACCAAAGGCATTAGATGTTAATAGTGCGTAATGTATGAGTATATTGCTGTGTTTCAATTACCAGACGCTTCGTAAACGACATTTTGAATGAAAGTGGCGTTTTAGAGCTAGGAAACTGGTTATCGAACTTGTAAGTTCTAATTTGTTTTCTTATGGCGTCCTGCTGATTATCGAAGAAATTTCCTGCCAGGATCTATAATGGTGCGTTCTTACTTTACACCAACCTATATTTTATCTAAAAATACCAAATACCGGCTTAACTGATAGATAAAGGTCTCATAGATAAATTTGAAGTCGCGACGCTTCATCAATATTATATACATACGGGTAAACGTCAAGAACATGTTATGCTGCGGCAGTAGCTGAATGAAATGAGTTCAATTTAAAATATTTTTGATAATCACTTATATTCTGTTTAGAGTCTCGATTGTAAGAAACTTTGATACTAATTGGAACTTACCTCCGGAACCAAAACGATGCCAGGTTGGTGCGGAAAAATGGTATCCCTGGGTGTAGTGGCATTGGTCCCTGTAACCGAGCACGCGATTCGGGAGCTTCGCCCCCTGGTGTTGCGTACAGACAACCTGAAGTCCACGTAGCGGCCGGGCTCCAACCGCCTCAGCAGAATGACGTTGGCTTGGCACACCGAGTTGTACCGGGTGCACGGGAGAGTCTCCACACCAATGTCTAGGCGACCCATTTGACCTGGATGGAAGAAAAATTTGGTTTTAGAGCTTTCTTATTTAATCAGCGTCTGTGTAAATGTGTCCGATTATGGTCAATATTTTTGTTTAATGCATATAACGTTATCGAACGATAAAGCTTCAGGTATATGCAGGTATAGATATATGTACCCAATAACTTTCAATGAAGCAATGGTATGCTCTGTTCTGAATATGTGTATATATTCATATATATAATATAATGATTTTTTATACATGTGAACCCGTGACCTTTATCTTGTCATCATCGTTTTCTATATTTTTTTTTTTTTTAAACTGTATTCCACAAAATTTCTTGGTGCGTGCTCAAGTTTGAAATTAAGAGCTCTAAAAGCAAAGTAAACAATTCAGATTTCCTCTCTGATAGCAAGAATTGTTTGCGAAGGTTTCCGTAAATCAAAGACAAATTAACTTCTCGGCTTCCCGACTAATGGAATGCAATAACGTTTTGTGTTCTTCCGGACCTTACGATATTGGATTACAAGATATTGAGTTTTCTTAGGTAAACTTTATCCTGTTCGTATTTGGACAGAGTCATGGACTAATTGGGTATCGTGCTCGGAGATAAAGGTTAAGGTCAAATTATTTTTTATTTTTCTTTTCGTTTGGATTTTGTAGTTTCTAGATTCATTGCATTCAGTCTCTTCATTTCTGATATACGGAACAATACCAAGAAACCAAACGCATTTTGTTGGCAACTCAGCTGAGGTCTGTATCAGATTGCTCTTACATAATTTTAAACGGTAGGTATCCCCTTACCAATAAGTTCAAAATGCAGCGGATAATCGAAGTCAGGGTCGGAGGCGCGCACGCGGTAGATGACGGAGCCGACGGGGACGTCTGCCGGGACCAGCACGAGCCTCATCAGCGTGCTGGGGTCGAACACCGGATCACCTGCACGTGCGCCGGCCGCCCACCACACCACCACCAGCGCCAAGGCGAAGGTCATCCTGAAAGAAAAGGGTTTATCAGAACATATTCGAGACCTACAAGTAATTAAACAAATAAATAAATTTTAGTTATAAAAATGCGATTGTTTTCTGGTAATGAAAATTTAAATTATTTTTTGTTTTTTGGGGACCTTATACATTACTCTTTTCATGAGGCTATGCGACTGATAATAACTAAGCTCGGGTACATGACATCGTTTGAAGACAATCAATAAAAAGCGAACATAAAATTTAAAAATAGAACTGTTAGAGCTGAGCAGTTGTCTTTAAAACGAAGGATAAAAAACCATTTATAATTTTTACGATGCAAATAAGAATTCTCCAGTACATCTTAATAAAGCCAAAATGATCTTCAACAATTTGGAGGCGCTTGAAGATCAAAAAAGAAATTAACTATATTTTTTTATTATTAGCATAAACTGTGCTTATCATTTTACTTAATTCCGTTCTTCAATATTCATAAATTTCTCAAAATGAAAAAAAGTTTAGTTAAGTATACCTTCTCACAAAATTTAACACTGTTACAACATTTCTGTCACCCTCAACATCGATTCAGTTTCTCTTGTCTCAGTCGAAACCAAGAACTTACTTGACGAACAATAGCGACAACTTTGAAACTTCATTTTGCAGCAGCCCACTTCATTAGCCAGCTATAACTCAGTAAATCATATTTCGAATAGCTGAAATCAAAAGTTAGTTACCGTGTGCTACTCGTACGATTATGTCGGGAGCGAGCAAGGCAGGCATTAAATTATAAATTGGCCGTATCTATCTCCATGATATTCTTGGGATCAGCCTCGACCGCAGAACTGCAATGCAAGTCTTGCGAAAGGGAAATTCGAGTTATGAAATCTTACCGCCGCTTCTGTGTGCCGACCAGGAAGTACCCGCTCTTTATGGCTCGCCCGTAATAACTCGTTTAGGGATGCTATCAACTTAATTTTATTTTAATTCCGAACGCAACCTGCGTTTCTCGTCTTAGATCAGCATTGTGTGATAAAATAACTACAATTAAGTTACCTATGTAACTTTTGTGTCTTATAAAACTAATATTTATGTTGAGTTTCGTTACCTTAAATTTAATAAAATTTGTCACATATATATTTCACAATATAAAGTAGTCCGAAAACGTTTATAAAATAGCGAGTGTTATCTTTTCCGTATTCCTTGAACTACATAACTATTTTAAAACAAAATCCGGTCGACAAACTAAAGTAAACCCATTTCTGTGTTGTCTGTTTGTGTGTTATCTACTGCGCTGCAGTTGTGTAAGTAACACCAACAACGAACAAGTTCACTGGCACGTTAACACAGAACATGTCTAACTTCGAAACTTTCGGATAAACATTTTGCAAAGAAAATATTGCGGAAGGAAATTGACAAGACGAAACTGATATGTATCGGATTTCTGTTCAGTCGAACCTAAGATTTTAGGTTATTGGAAAATATTTTATTTTGTACTTGAAATGATTTAGAATGGAGGATGTTTGGGCTCGTAGGCTATTAATATTGCCCAGACGGTTGAGAGGCAATTATTCAGCAGTAAAACTTATTGCTTGTCGGTACGGAGGCTAGTGTTCTAGAGGAGGATCGTATAAGACGAATGTGGACGTAAAGGCTCCGGGAGTTTGATTTAGCGCGAGCAAGTTTCAGTGTGCGTCACATCGGTGTTTCCTTGTGGCGCCGCGACCAAGGTGAAATATTTGTCTGACGCGAACGCCTGCCGCCTGCGACACTAAATCTTGTCGCGTGCTCAACCCGGACTGTGAACTACACTACATCTAGCCCTAGATATCGACAACATTTTGATACACACCTTAATGTTGTAACACTGTATCCATAAAATCACAATTTCCTACATAACTGTATACACACAAGCGATACTTAATAATTACCTTATGGACAATAATAACAAAGTCTATTGAAATATGCGCGATCTCCCGACGCCAATTAAAGTCATTTCGGGCAGACAGAGAGCTATTACTGCCATTCGATCATTCGGGAAAGCACAGGAACGCAATTAAGGTATCATTATCTGTGGAGTCCATGCAAACCGAGAATTTAGCTTTAAATCATCTGACAGTCCGTTTATCCTTGACATTAATATGAGCTTTATGGTATGGTAATGTGTATTCTCGGGGGTGCCGGCTCCAATCGTGTTTTCTCAGGTAGACGCGGTGAGCATTTTCGTTTAAACCACAGGTAACTTGGTTTGTAACTACAATCTATTTATAGGCACTCCCATAAAAAGTTATAGGCGTGAACTGTATCCACCAGAAATGGTAACGAGTACTGCGATCTTAGTGGAATATCATTTGTCATTATTATTTATGAGTGTTTTCGTTTTGAAGTGGGAAGTGGTCGCCGGGTCTTTAGGCTTAGGGTCTTAACAGTGGGAGATACGGGGCACAAATAGAAGGTGCACGATGTCGTCCAGACCAGTAACCGGGGTCCGACCAAGTACATAGCGTAATGGAGCGTTGTTCTCTTTTGGTCACGGGGCCTCATTACCATAACACCGAGTGTGTGAGGAGCGGACGTGAGCTTGCGCCGACAGATAGCCTCGCGGTCTCGTGCTTATTATAAATTCTAATATACGATCTCGTAACAACGTAACATTATGCGCTGGCGATCGATTTGTTAAGATACCGGGTCATGGTTCCCAGCCTGCAGCTATCCCACCTTTTCACTCATAAACTTTTATTGCTAATTTACTTGTATATGATCAATCTCAACCAATACGAGGTCGATTGTGTGTTTTTACATAGTGAAATAAAACAAGGAAATTGTTTATGGTGTAAATAATACTGATGGATCGATTTACTAAACTGAAATCGTAGGAAGTCAGACGACTTTTTTGTGGTGGGATTAAACGCCTAATCCTATATTGAGAGGTGTTAACTTAATCCGAGATCAACATAATGTGATCTCATGAGTTTTTTCTGCTGCGTTAGTGTTCGATTTAAGTTGTTTATTTATATTTGGTTGTATTTGGGTTACAGGATATTGAATCGACTAAAAAAAGAAAAAAGGTTCTCAGTTCATCTGAATCATTGGAAAATCTGATGATGATATTCGGAAATAGACAGTGGGTGGAACCCTTCAATGAATTGTATATATATATAATAACTCACTGAAGGTGGTTTTATTTTTCTAAAAATCTGTTTTATTACTTAGTAATAAGTAGTAGTGAAGTTTGCTTTGGCTGCCCAGCGTCGGCGTGGGTGTAAACATTATTGATTTTCTTTGCACATTAATAATATATGAAAGAAAATTGGCTCAACGAGTTTCTAATGAGGTGTCCGGCTGGTGAGTACAAGAGACATTATACATACCATCTACACAACTACAAGCATGGACTATTAAAGAACATGATAACATTATTGTTCGTAAAATGTATCGATTTCTAATCTCGATAATTTCATGAAGATATCGAACCAGATAAGGTTGTTTAATATAGTGTAACAGTAAAAGCAAATGGTCTCGTTGTAAGAAGCTCGAAGAACTTATTAAACTTTATTAATGTCGTGCAGTTAATCATGACCCCTATATAAGGGGGTATCGTGGCGCGGTAAATCTGGACAAAAACGTAATTTTATAGCGAGAATCACGCGAACTGACCCCTTTGACCCCATTAACTGGGTATGGTGGCTTAAGTTGGCCTGTGCTCATAGAATACAACTATAATATTAGTAATTTATATAAAAAAAACTTACTAAAACATGTTGTAACATCCAAGCTATTAAGCTGAGAGTTTCCGTGAACACTATTAGTTCGTTAATTCTAAATGCGACCCGTAAAGTTGCTTTGAGATGTTCACTGGAAGTATTTTATGTTTATCTCGAATTTACAAATATGTTCTTCAAAGTGAGATTGACTAATAAAATAGTATTAACAAAGGTGGCAAAGGATCTCGGTTAAAAGCAAATGTTGGACGTTTGAAGACCTCAATGATTTATGTATTTTAAAACAAAACGGACCTCAATAAGTTGTGATGGATACGAGGTCCAACGCCTAACTTTTGTGTTTTCCTACAGTTTCTGGCAAGCAATTAATTTCTGCCAAAAGTGATTTGTACCCCATCATTATTCGAAGTCAGTGAGCCAATTTATTTGAAACTATAATGAACTAGTTAAATAAACAAGGAAATAATACGAATACAAATAGTAGTTGTATTGCAAAAAGTACTAACAGTCCCTTGAAAACTGTGGTCAGTAAACAGTTAACCAACGCTTGGTTCGGGCATACTGTAGATGGGTGATCGCTAGCATTTTTATGAGCAGCTATTGCGCTTAGTTAGGTCAAAGGTTTACGGATGGCTTGAACAACTCTATCGAAATGTTTTTTTTTTATTATAAATCATATCGATGACTCTCTTCTCTTTTCAAAATAAGAAGTGGTATTTTACACGTAAAACTAATTCGTTGTGTATTGGGTAAGTTAATTAAATTTCATTCGTTATTTAATGAGAAAATTTTAGTCCAAAAATATTGTTAGTAACACTTACACTATGTTAGTGATGTGTATGTTAGTGATCACAAATGATTAAAAATATGTATTATTATTATTATAATTAAAATTATCAAATTTTTCAGTTTCATTAAAATATAACAAAAAATGGGTGGTGATCATAATGCTATGCTATCAACCTGACACAAACTTAAAGTCTATTCCTGTCCCGAAAAACCCAATCAACTGCCTGACGCGGGTATCGAACCCAGGATCGGCTGAGTAACCGTACTGACAACTGATATATCAACGAGTTTATTTCAGACGTAAAACTAAAATAACTCGTTGTTCATGTATATATGTATATTGCATAAGTTGATAGCAGTTTCGAGGTAATCATAGTAATGGTATGGGCCCCATAAAATTTTATTACGTATCAGATGCAAATAAACAAACTATTGGGTAACACTAACGAAACCATAATAAAATGCTCCAGATATAATTGATTAATGGCGTTTTCAATTACAATTTTATTTGGTATCAGGTTGTTTGTCAAAGAAAGATAAAATGGTTGTAACTTTTTTGATTAATATTTTACGTTGAAATGACTGTGATTAAAAAAAGTGTTCACGTGGATTTTTAATGGGCTTTATTTGATCGCCAGCTCACCTTATGTTAAGCTATGGTGAAGTCGACGATGAAACACGCTTGCGCAGTCGAAAATTATACCTAGGTTTTGGTTTGGTAAGGGCTTAAAGGGATTTTTTTTATTACGGATTTTTTCTAGACATACTTTTGGATTCTGGTAAATTTACATATGTATATTAAGATGACAATTTTATGAAAAATTTAGTTAAATAAAACCCGTCATTAAACGGATTATAATATATTAATGCACATACATATATTAATTGTTTTTCCGATCACGCTTTACACTTTTAGTGGTAGTAGTATGACCACGTTAACCTAAGACATTAAAAACTTATAGGTTAGGTTATAGAGTAGTCTGGTTGCAAAACCACTATGGCATCTCTGGCCACCCCTGCTGGTCTTGATAAATTCGCAATGGCCCCACTTTCTCTAGTCACGTTTTCTGGTCAGCATACTATAATAAATGGCCAGCTATTATTTCTTCATTATGGACCATTTCGCTTTTATTGAAGGGTATTTGAAACTATATGTTTTAATTAGAGTTACTAAGAGTTGAGCTCTTTATCGAAGACGGCAGTATGGTGTTTGATTTTTGTTTTATAATTTAAATTGGTAGTATTTATACTAAAGATTTTTTAAACATGGTAAGGCCATGTAAAATCTATATAAATATTTATTTTTCTAAAGAAAAATATTACACTTAAACGTGATTCAAACTCGCGACTTTTCTCAGTCCGTGACATCGCTCTTGCAACTGAGCTATCGTGTCGCTTGTTCGCATCTATTTAATTTCAAGTTCCTTTCTTTTCCTCTTAAGTCAGTAAACTGTAAGTAAAGTAAGTATTTATTCTGATATGTGCCGTTATTTGCAATTTTTTATTTTCACCTGTTGACTCGCCAATCCCTGACACAATAGAAATATTATTGTTATCGCGTGCAATTTTGTACGTTTGAGAGTCACGCATAGACTTTTGGACCTTTTTTCACGAATAATTTATATCACATAGAACTGTAACAATTAATTAAAATAAATAATTCATCCGTGCGCCTAATCCAGAGATAATTATAGTGTTACCCAATAACTGGGTTGTGGAGGTCAGATAGGCAATCGCTCCATATAAAATACTGGTATGGAGCTGCATCCAGTTAGACTGGAAGTCGACCCTAACGCGTAGTTGCGAAACATGAAGACAGATTGAAGATCTATCATGCGGGAATCAAATCTACGACCTGTGGCGAAGAAGACGATCTCTTGACTTCGCTAAACAATAAGTATACAATATATGCTTGAAAGCTTTGATACCATATTAGGTATTCTATTTAGAATGAGTTCTCAAAACTACTGTTCTCATTTAACAGTCACTTCAAATCAGCAACCAACGAAAGCTGCATTCCATATAGTCCAGTTATCAAAGACCTATTGTCTTCAAAGACAGTGAAAGCTGTTAGATCAGTTCACGGATCTTACAGTTCTGGTTTACCTTAAATATGTCATATTACTCAATCGCTGCCGAGACCATCTCTTACACAATGTGGGCATTTTTGCTCAACACTGCCCACTCGACCATACATTGTAACTATAGGTACATAAACTAAAAGAAACAATGAAACCTATTATACGTAGGTATATTTGTACTTTTGGTTATCGATTGTGTATCAATCTCTTTTGTTTGTTTAAACTATTTAATTTTAAATATGTTAATGGTATTCTTTTCTGTGTTTACGTATGTTAGTAAGGTTTTAATTAGATTGAAGGGCTTCTCGTGTCCGATGGTCCGAATGAATGAATGATCATGCATCATGCATCAAGCAACGAAAACTCATTTCCATTTTTTTATTATTTGTTAGGTATACATTATTACATTATTGTGTCAAAAATGGAACGCAGATAATTTGTAGTTTTCTTGCGTTTGTATTATTCTAATAAAACTACTTATAACCGGATTGATCGCGAAAACCTAAGATATTACTATGTTTGTATTATTGTTTTTATACATCAGGGTCGGTAATGTTCATAATTATCCCGCGATTTTATAAGGATGTAATTTAGGTACCTGAGACTATACATTAAAAGAAGTACCTAAATATAGAAAGTGCTCTATAAAAATGATTTAGCTTTGTACTTATTAGTAATAATGTACACAAATTACTTCAAACAGTGCCGAAAAATTGCTAAACAACAAATTTCACTTAGCCACTTAGTCGTTTAAATAATGTATGTTATATTTTGTAATTCCGATAGGTGTCGATAATAAATGAGACTTTAATTTCGTCCAAGATGTTGTGTGAGTTACCTACGTGCCTATTATCTGCTTACGGTAACCACTGATTGGTGTTTACCTGACGAACCGAGATAACAACTGGCTGCCAACAATTTGTTTCAAACCGTTACAAAAAAAAAAGTGTCAGTGTCATTGTTACTGGTTGTTCACAAAACACCGTTAATGACATGTATTGGGATTTAATTATGTCAATTAATGAAATACATATTAGACGATGAAAGTGTGGAGAAATATTGATGAGATGGACGATGTTTTTTTTTTATCTGCCGCATAAGCCTAACTATCTATTAAATTAACAGTAAAATAAACCGCTAGGAAAGGGTTTTAAAATGTAATGGTAACATTAGTAAGGTGTTAAATGCATTATAATTGCACCAAAAAGGTTTACAGTTGTAGGAACTCTCATAATATAAGAAGCCGTCAAAATATGCAATAACACCTTTTGAAAGCAACAGAAAAAGGAAAAGAATTTCATTCCAAATTAATAAATTATAATATCCGTATTATGGCCCAATAAATCTAAGGTACTAATTAAGAATTATCTCGTGGCAACACTGATTATAATAATAGATGCTTTTAACACCCCTACGCGTGGGAAACGATGAACGAATGAATGGAGCGAACGAACGTTTTTCATCGTCGCGACAGTTATGGCTTCAGATGATTACATAGAGCCTTAAAAGTTCCAACAAAATGAATTTGAACGACACAAAGCTGTTAAAATTTAAATTATACCTGCGCCGCCATTGGTGTGAGTTTAACCGAATTTAATAAGCTATTGTGAGAGTCAGGTTTGGTCAAAAATCTGTTTGCTGTAATAAAAAATTTCCACAAGGTGTTTTGGATTGGGTGAAATTATCATCTGCGAAATCGTAATGATATATAGTTAAGTACGTATTTTAAGGGCTGTCACAACACGTCTCCCTGTTTCTATTAACTTTCCAAAGTCAGCCTCGTTGTTTTAGTGGACACAAGCTGACATGACTGCTGAGAATGAAATCCTGGATTCAGATCCCGAGTAAGCAAAGTGTACTTGTTATTTTTTAGGTTAGAATATTCTCATTAACAACCCGAAATTTGGAACGGTGCCTGGTTGTTGACAATAGGCTCAAAGCTCGGCTAAAAGTCGTAGCGTACATAAATTTGCGCGTTCAAACAAACAAACTCTTCAGCTTTATTATATTAGTACCTATGGATTAAAAAAAGACGGTCCAAAATGGAGGCCATAAAATCCATGGACTACAGTAAAAGGGCGCTGATAAACCGAAATAATTTACAATCAACTTGTTATTGATCTTTAAAACCACTTTAAGGCAACCTTTAATGTAAATAAAAGCCTACTTCATTGGTTGTGGTTAAGAATGTAATCGCATCAGAGTAATGGCACATTTATGGTGAACCCGCAAATACCGTAGTGCCAATTTAAATACGCTACGATGTACCGTATCATAGATTATAGATAGTATCTTTTTTGCTTCGTCTGGCAACATTCCTAGCTACTTGAAAAGAAAGAACAAAAAAGTAAGGAAGATTGCGCAAAGTTTTAAGAGATGGCAGCACTTATGCTTGCACTTACTGCAACCAATCCAAACGCGCATTAAGTATTGACATACCTAAATGTTTATAGAAGCTCTTAATTTATTAGGGAACTTCCTTTAAAGAGAGTTAATCTATATGTATAATTAACAAATAACTTTAGCACCACCAAGACGAAATCTGCTTCTCTTACGACAGAAAAAAAAAAACAAAAAAAATGGTTATATAATTTAAAAACAAATTTTGAATTACTCTTCATCATTTACATATTGACTCCATAAAAGGAAGCTGGCTAATAAAATAAGATCTTTTATATGGGGGAAAAAATGTGGTTGCTCCTGCTGCCAACACAAAGCTTCTTCAAGGAGCGCTGGAAACCGAGCTCACCCGTCACCGATAAGAAGTTGGAACACAGTACTACCTAAAAAAAGAGTTATTTGGTAGGCTTTTATGGTTTTTGCGAGTCCTAACTTTCTAAGATCTGAGCCCAACCTATTTTAGAACTACTATTTTCTCTTAAAGATAAGTCTTTGAAAAGCCATTTTTCCATTTAATATTATACTATTTATTCAGTTGTCCACCCTATTTCAAGCACCTTGTTTCACAATCACTTTTTTTGGGATCGATTAATTTAATTTCACGCCTCATTCAATTACAATCTGGAACAATTTTTTCACCAAATATCGGTACTGAAAGTAGAACGTTAGAAATCTTTTTATTACCATCGGAATTGGAGCCGTGATCTTTAGTACCGTGATGCGGGGAATTCTTATGTTACAGTCGTTAAATGCCCCACATTTGGTAAGTCGTTAAAGTTTTTATTAGACTGGCTCATATTGGTTTGTATATAAAAAGTAACAAGTAAATAAACAGTTAAACATCACGTAAATTAATCTATAAAATGGAAACAAAAGAAAGTAACCGTTTTTATTTATTGTAAATTGGTGCTTTATGAATTTTTTTAGTTCCTACTCGACAAAACTTAACTTTAAAATATATAAAAAAACATAATATTTATTTCCGTTGGCCAGTTTTTTTAGACATAAAAAGAGATATCTATTGCATAAATAAATATTTATTAAACCAAGGCCTGACCTTAACTGTCAACTGGGATGAGAACATTAATATTACAATAGTCACAAAAAAATTGAGAGACGTATACCAGACGAGGTTTAATAATATGGTCTACATCACAAAGGTTAAAGGAGGTACATTGTAAGGTTTCCGGCGGTTGAAAATACATAGTGTCTAGTTATATTGACCCATCACGACGGAGCTTGCTCTAAAATAGACTGTCTAAGATACGTCAAATTCGGTACATTTATACTTAGTTCCATATTTCGCCGCCGGCCAAGATATACTGGTTTCTGTGTAGAGCTATAAATGGTTTTAATAACAGACGAGAGGCAATGTCGCCTAACAATAAGGTGGTACCGGATGTTCGATGATTCCCATTAACATAATATAATTCTATCACTGTCGGGAATTTCACGATTCAATTTCTAGTTTTTCCTTTATTGGTTGTAAATGTCGTCTTTGACGAATTGTTAGAGGCTTTCGGAGCTATTTCGTGCATGGATTTTACTGTTGTTAAGTTTAATAAAGTGATAAAACGATATTGCATTTGAGGCTTTCTTAGTAAAGCCTAGTTGATTGAAGATTAAGTCATATCTAACATGTTTATGACCTTTCATTATTGCAGAGTATTAACTTTTAAAACAGTTGGATGAAATTCGTTTCCTCATTTTAGGTTTTAATTTAATCACACTTAGGTATCTACTTACGCTTTGCTTACACTTTGCTTTTTACATTATTAGCATAGTATTTTGTGCTAACCCGTTTAAATTAGGTAGGTACTTTTTTTTATAATTCCTGCGATAATCTTACTCAACTTCATCTTTACACTATGAAAGTAAATAAAACCATCTTTCTTTTTAAATACTTTTTTTATCATTTTATCTATAAGCGAGGAGCAATAAGTCCCTTTAAATACCCATCGTTATTGGCGCATACGTTAGTTACGCCTTAAATATTTCCTCAATATAATATGTTACGAAATACCAGAGCAGGTAGGTAAATACGGTACACGAATCTACGAGAACACTTAACGAGCGTTCGAGTTGGATCGTTACGTTCAAGTCATGTGTATTATTAAGCCTAAGAAGGAATGCGCGGCCAAACGCGGGTCGCCCCACTAGTATGCAGTAGTCGACATGAGCTATCTCAGTACATACGTTGACCTTAGGGCAACAATTACATCGTTCCATTTTACTTGATTTCTGTACCTGTATTTGTGATACAACTGTCTGTTTGTACGTATATGTATTATGTTGGATAAATAGAAGGGTGTGCAAGCTTACTGGCGTAATTTTACTTGCGTTTATACTGGCGGAGTATGAATAAGTTGATATACTCATGCGTAATGATTTGTTTATAGGTAAATGTCGTCGAAATTATTTTAAGGGACTACTTTCGTACGTTGTGTAAATAGAAGTACGTGCATATACGCAAGTACATATTAAGAGGTATTTGACAAATATTCAGAGCTTTTGACAACCATTATACAAGGCTAAATCAAATTAGTTGGTAAAACTAGACCAGAAGAATATTTAAAGGTAAGAAAATGATATATCAATAAATTTTCCCGATCGTGATCGGTTAAATTTAAAAACATCGTAAAAGTGCATTGACACTGATCTACAAAAACTGATGGTCTTGTAGCATTTAATCTGTCTGACAAAGTTTTTCTACAAATTTATTTTAATTCTGGAGTTGATGAAGTGGTTCTGAAACACAACTATTACAAAGCCTCTTCTCCTACAATACACCAAAAAGTGCTGAGTAATAACAGCCAAAAGAAAAATAATAAATTGTATAGAGATAGACTTTTTTCTCCAAATCAGTGTTCCTTTGTAACATAACCGAACGTTGTTAACAGCATAGAGATTATAAGATTAGCCTGGTTATCGATAGAAATCTTTTGACCTCTGATCCGCTAATAATCGTGTAGCCGTCTTTTGGTGGGCCATTATTGTACCTTTTTAGTTCCGACACTATCAGACGACAAGTAAAGCGGCACTTGTTCACAATGACTTTGCAACTACATTGTACTGTTATGTGTAACCGAGATGTCTTTATTGGATAGTAATGGAGTTCGAGACATCTGGGACAACGACGTTTTTCTTGTGTAACGACGATAGAATCGATTTGGAGTGAGTGCGGAAGTTTGAAGGGGTGGACAATCTTTTTGGCTAATGATCCTTAATTATGAAACAATGTCAGGGGTAACATACTTTGTAATAGTGTTGTCTATTAAATTCTCCAGAATACAATAGGGTTAAGTTTCATTGGCAATTACAATAAATTCTCATAGAGGCACATAAAAACTGAGGATCTTTAAACAAACAACTGCTATCCATTGGGTTCAGACAGCATCCATGCATTTCAAAGTTCTGAATACGAATTTAAGTCTGCAGTTACTTCACAAACAACTTGGTTCTCCTTGGTCCTCGTAACAAGCAGTTCCACAAACAAAGCTTCACATTGGACTATGCAGCACTTATGTGGCTGCAATAAATACTTATTTGCGATACCGTGAGCTTGTCATCGTAAGGTACAATCAATGGACAAGAGGCGAGCCGGTCGGTCACTCCGCCCGGAGCATTGTTCCCATACAACTTATATTTGCTTTAGTACTAAACCCATCGTTACGTTAAATGCCACCCATACGATTGTAAATTGCTGTTATTGAATATGACTAGCATAGTTTGTCTGCAATGGTCTTAATAAAAGTTTATAGTGTGTATGTGAAAGTAGTAACTTTTCACTTAGCATTGCTATTGGGAACTAACCCCGATGTGGTGTTATTGTTCATTATTGTATCTGTTTGTTCGATCTGTTTTTATTTCTGTTACTACACGACCCGACTATTATAACAATGTCATCAAATGTAGGTGACGTATGCAGACAACCTATAGGTGTTATTTTGACGTTACTATAAACTTTACCAATATATTCTTCATATCCTCGAAACTTGTCAAGAATTAAAAGTCTCCAGCAGAGCCTCATTCATCTATCAATTGGTCGCATTAGAGGCAACGAGCCAGTGAAATGTTTATGAAGTTGCAATGGGCTCATTTATTATAGGACGCATACGTGCTCTCGCCACGAGACGTGTTTTAAAATTATAATTTATAGCTTATTTGAGTGTCGTAAGAGCAGATTGTGTGGGCGGCACCGGTTATAGACGTTAGAAATACTTCTTGTGCGTATCAGTGTGAATGTCGTCGCTCGTATTGTTCGTAACGGTGTAATGCACGCCAGGCTACAATCAACTCGGATTTATAGCTTCACTGCTATGTGTGAATTATAATTATGTTTCACATTAATAATACATTATGTACCTCTAACAATGGTATTAGGCAGTAATGGCAACTACTTTGGGCCTCGATTATTAACAAGCATCTCACCACAATTTCGGCAATAGGTATATTTAACTGTATCTTTAGTAATATTCAAACTATAATTCTCTGAGATTTTTTTTTTTTTTTTTAAATTTGGTGTAAATTACTCGGTAAAACAATAAAGTCATATACTTTATTAACGCTTAGAATATGTAAAGTAAATTGCGTAGATAAGAATCGAGAGTGTATCTAAAAGATGTGTGCGAGTTTGAGCGAATAAGTTGCGCGTGCGCGTCGGGGCGGTGCTTAGCTTAGTCAGGATACCATCAGCAGATTATGCGATATGTATAGCCTCTCTATACTTTTGGAGTTTACGAGAGATGACTTAATAGATACATAGGATTCTTGTTTAGATGAAAATAAGATGTCCGAATTATTTATAAAATTTCTGGCATAGCTTTATGGATATGGTATTGGTTATTGTTATCCCTACCTAACCAATACTTTCTTCCATTTTTAAATAAGTGTAAATGTTCCATGCATGAAAATCTGAGAGGCAAGCCAGTTCTCGTCTTCGCTTATCATCAGGTGGGACTGATGTCAAACGCAAACCCTAGTTTTTTTTTTGTTTATAAAAATTAAAAATTAATTGAGTCTATTACTCAATTTTAGGCACTTTAATTCAATTTACAGTGACATAAACGCGGAAGTAATAAAAGTATGTAATAAATTATTATTACATGTAATAATTACTTTAATAATAAGGCCTTCGAAATTCGTCGCGCCACTCTTTCCATCGGTTACATGTCTCCGACCTTTGGCACCGAAGCAGCGACGTAAGGTATTTTATTTTTATTAATGTTATTGCAATCTATTGTTGTCAGAGATGATGTATTGGATCTTTTATGACGACGTATTTAAAATAGATATTTTAGATAATCAGCCTGTCACGACGTTACATGAAATGGTCTGGTTATATTCTTTTGTTTTCTTTGAAGCAATTAATGACAAACTATAAAACAGATTTATTTCAAAGCACCCTGAACTCTCTGGTTCAAAGGCAGCTTTATGTTTTCGCTCATGTAAGTTCATAAATATTGAAGACCCTAAGGTCGTACTAAGGTGTATTACCAAATATAGTGACGTTTACGATACGTCGATAGTATCGGAAAGACATGCCTACGGTACTAACAATACAAAAAGGTAATAGTTAGTTATTGTGATTGGTTTCGGCAGGCAGTGCGCGGGAAAACTCTAAGTCACGCTTACTCGTGGGCCCGGACCAAACTCGATCGAAACTCGATCAGATAAGAGATGCGCACAAAAATACCGAGACGATGGTCCGATGGAGCGATCCGCAGTCGTGATCGATAGAGAATCGAAGTGTCACGCGCAGGGTCGACGCCCTGCGGTCAGGGTCGGGGTTCCTCGTCTTGCATTTATGCAACGCAAATATCGTTTCCCCCGACGGATACGTCGTTACGTGGAATATTACATGTAAACACTTCATTGTTATTCCTTATCGAGTGTTTTTATTCGTGACTCGCCGACAGAGCGCGAATCGAGCTTTTATTTGCCGAGCTCGCGTCTGGGTGTTTAACCTCTGTTCCGTCTTGTCACTGTTTTTCTAGCCGTAGATTGGATTGGAATTCCTCATAATATATTTTCTGAGAAAAACCATCGTGATTGCTTGCTCCAACTTATTTGTCCGTCGTCTAAGTAATTTCCATAACAACACGTAAAACTTTAATGAACTCAGCAATAAAATTGTAGAATGCTCGTGTTTAATAAGAACGGCTTGCATGTAAATGTATTAAGAAAATTTATATTTCCATTGTAGCTGGCCGTAATCATTCTACGGAATGCTCTGCAAGTTCGTAATGCAATTGGCACTGACAACAAACGTATTAAAGGACTGCTAGACGATTCGTTCCATTCCGTTCCGGAACTTAATACTTACACTTGTGAACGCTAAACGCCAATTTCAAAGCGAATGGTATCAAATCACCATAAAGCTATCTCGGTTATGGCTCAATATGGAGCGCACGGAATAACGGACAACTGTTCACTTCTAAGAATGATGTAGGTACAATGTGGCCTCTGACCTACGCTACGGTTTAGGCATGAGATTCAAGCAAAGAATATGCAGTGACCTACAGGTTTATGATAAACTTTACAATGTTACAAACAAAATATGCTCAGATATTCGTGTCGACGGAAGGATAAGAAGTTTATTCTATTTTGTTATTCTATTAAAAGAAACGACCACTCTGAGAACTCGCATAAGACTAAATTGAAAGCAGTACGGGGAATAGAATGGCGTGTGCTAAAATAACATTATTGTATTCTATTTCTATTTTAGGAATTCTATTATTAACTTTATTGTTGACTCGTTTATGTTGTAAGCGACATAACATCATTTTACGACTATTAAATAAATTTAACCAAAACATGCAAACTATCATGTCACATTTGGTGTATTTACAAAAAGAAAACAATAAATCTGAACAACCGGACCTCATTTAGCGTAATATATTCAAAATACTTTAAAAATACCATTATCACGTTTGACTTCTAACATGTAAAATACATTGTCTTACAAATTCCATTACAGGATACACAAAGTAGATCAATCACTGGTACCTGTTTGGGCCAAAAATGTAATTGAGTAGGGTCAGGCGGTGCCCCATCGACGCGGGAGCATAGGTTAATCGAGTGTGCGCCCGAGCAGCTCGCTGTCACAGCGCATAGGCGATAGCGATTAACGACAACTTATTGCCTTTTAGCCGAATAAATTGGTTACAGATATGATCGGAAAATTGGAAGGTGTTAAATTGGGTATTGTACGATCAGAATCTTAAAACGTGTTCGTGTGTATAGGTATGTATTGGATTTTTGTGGTGACATATTTAGTTGGATACTGGTCGATGGTAAGTATAATAAATTCTTGATCGTTATTTACAATTTGAGCTTTAAATAAACAAACATTTAAATTAGGCACCGTTTTAGATAAGAGTATACAAAACGGTTTTAATGACTTCGAATTTTCTCATTTAAAATTCTGTCCGATGCGGAAACAAGGCGACATTTTATGTCATCACGTTTAGTCGCGACGGTGACATGAGGTTATCGCGCTGTCTTAACCAGTGTGTACACGGCCCGAAGACGCGGAAGCGGCGCTAGACTCGCTGATGATAACACCACATAATAAAACAATGCACGCCAACATGCCCGCCACTTTGCCTACGTCCCGCCTTTTTCATTGAAATTTAAGGGCACAGTGATTTACTGAGATGATACGCTACGGAAATCGCTTGCACCGGTAAGTGGTCTTGACGCGACCTTTACGATATGATTAACTTTATTATCTCGGCTCAGCATCCAGACCACTTTTGAGGAAATGCTTAAACTTTAACTTACCCGTTTTGGAGACAAATTCCGAGCCTGTCGTAAATTTCATACGGTTCCCACTTTATAAACATTAACACTACTACACACGAATAAAATATACATAAAATGTTGCGTAATCATTCTAATAGCTATTAGATTTGTAACAATTTAAGTTGCAGATACAGTTAAAGTTAATGTCATTACTTACTAAATAAAAATGATATCCAATTAAAAACGTCCTACGCATCGTATTAAACGAATGATACTGCATTCCAACACTCGTCGAAGCTCTGGTGTTATTCTTGAAGAAAAAAGTATTTCTTAAGTATAAAAAGTCGTATGATTATCGAAATTTTAATGAGCCCATAAATAACGTTGGGCCTTTGATTATTATTCGAATATAGGACAAATTGGAGATGCACCCTCGGGTCTCGACACATAACAATACTCAAAGGAACGTAGGGTCAAACGTTTTTTCTTCTCGACCAAATAAACCGCTTTGAATGGAGGCTTGATTTTATGATTTATAGGACCCTTTATCCGGTGTCTGCTTCTACGTATTCTGTTTTGATTGAGGTCCCTTTCAGTGCTCCGAAGATTGATTGTTTCTGATGGTGTGGGAGTTTTTGTTGACTGCGTCCGAGTGTAAATATTTTAGTTTTATTTTTGTTTCTCTATGAAAAAATAGTCTGAGCGGTGGCGGTAACGTAAACATATCCATTTATACTTGGTACAAATCTCTAAAGAATTCTCTTAAGAAAACGAATTCCTACGAGGAATGCTACTTATGTTCATTTATAAATTTGGTATAATTGTCCAGGAATTTGTGTCAAGAATTAATTTATCGATAGTTAGCTGCCAAATCACGTCAGTTACAGAGCTTATAATTATAATTGATAGTTTATTGGTAAGTAAAGCTAGCAAAATTGCATTTCAGTGACGGCATTGAGATATTGCCGTTTCCAGCTGTATCGATTACGAGGCATTCCCGAGCCTGCGAGAGGCAATTGAGCAATAGCATCCACCTCGGGCCTCTACCTTCCTAGATTGTTCCTTCGAGCCTTAACTGAATACGTCTATCCTGTTGCGATAGACCTATGAACTTTACAGACATTCTTGCTCTACTTTAAAATATTTCCTTAGTTTGAAATTTTGAAATATCTGTCTAGAATGAGAAGTGAATGACGTCAGCTAAGGTAATTACTTCCACGGTTCTTTCTTTAAGAAATCTGCCGGAATCATCGAAGCTGAGCCAGCTAAGTGGAGCTTTGTTAGTCACGCGCTACTTCTCACTCGATGACATATCTCATTAGGCTCCTCATAAACAAGGACGCTTACTTATATGTTCCCGTCACATCTTTACGACTATCGAACAATTTAAAGTTGTTGAAGGGTATTAAACGGGATAGGATTGTAATAAATTACTGTGCTGTGAAACGAGCAAGCGTGATTTCGATAACCATTAAGGATACCTGACATACTGATTGACTTTAACGAACCTAACGCCGGAATGACGCTATAAATTGGGTATTTTTGTCATAGATCTTGTTAGTTTTTACATCTCAACAAATTTCAACCATAAAATCGTTGAAGAATCTTTAAGTGCAACGACCGCTAAAGATGAGACGGTCAAAGGCAAGTCACCGTATAACTGAACCGCTCAAGGGCTTTATAAATTGGTCTCGCCGAATCTATCCCATGTGTTACACTGCCCGAAGGCTGGGGACTGCAATTGAAATGTCCCGCTAGCGTGTAGTGGGTGCTAGCCGTGTCCATTTCCGCAATTTCAAGACGTACAAGACCCGATCGTGTACCGACAATGGGCGCTATCGTGGGGCGTCTAATCACGAGGGCCGTAGTACTGTTAGGTCGCTGTATCGCCCGCGGCCGAGCCAGCTCGTAATATGCGTGCGAACGCGATCCGATCGTCGTCGCCTGCGCAACATCTCGACCGATCTCGGTAACACTCGCTGGGAGCACTATCTGACAATACACTAATCACTGTGACCGAACTAGCTGGATTATGCGTGAACGACCAAAGGTCTTGAGAATAACGAACCTAATGGCTCAACCGTTACACGTGTGTAAATGTATAATCGATGGATAATTGCCGGTTAACATGAAAAATTGTGAACGGTGCCGACCGAATCGTAATAATGTCGAATTACTTGACAGTTAATTAGTGGCTGCCAGTCAGCCGCAGCCTTGTTGCGAGCTTTGTGGCAAACTTGTAGTTTCGTAATATCTGTCGTATGTCCGCCCGCCAACAATACAGTGCCTATGATTTATGGTCGCAGGCCCTTGCCGTAGATTGAACTCTTTGTAATCATTGACAAATTATGCGGCTACCATTTACTTTTATCCGGTCCTAGCTTTGTTTCTTGTTAAGAGTATAATAGGGCAGTATCAGTGAGCGTTGAGTGCGCAACGAATTATAATAAGCACCTACCTGTACCGTTGGCCACTGACATTTGAGATTTACTTTCATAGACATTGTTTTAGTTTATAATAAATATCGTCGTAATTAGTACTGGTGGGCATTATTTAAACAGCGCACGGCTCTGCTGGAACTGGGTTCCTAGTGCATTGTAAGAAGTAACGAAGAGATTTTATCTTAATATTAGCAGCATTCACCCGTCCGTTCACAATAGCATATTCATATTCTGATTATTAAATTTGCGTAGACTCTAACTAGTGATAGGCAGCGTGGTAAGAATTGAAAATTTTGCACCATCAGCTTTCGGGACGCGAAATATTATCAAAATCGCGGCAATTTAACTATTTCTGCTAGAGCTAAATATAATTTAGCAAGTAACGTCAATGACCTGACAGAAAACAGACACAATAAATAAGTATGTAAAGTAAACACTGCCTTCTTGCCTCGAATCATGAATATTATAACACATTTCTAAGGAACCATTAGCGCGGACACGCACTCTATGATTTGCACTATTTGTACCAGTAATGCGATCCTTTGCGAGTTATCCATAAATTTTTCATACAGTTCCCTTCTCTTGTAACAATACATTAGCTTTCGAAGAACATTTATTAAGTTGGTGCACAAAGGCGAGATTGCGATGGCTTATGGCGTCTATGCCTGAAATAAACACTTATAAATCTCAAAAGGGTTATATTTAATCACTGGTGCCCTCACAGAAAGCACGTTTGCAGTTGAAGTCTGAATTATTTTAATCCGGACACGGTCTTTTATTGTGGCTAGGCTTTGTAGGACCCCGGTAAATCAGCTTAGTAGACGGATGGTGCGAGCGTTATCTTCTCACTTTGAGTTATATGAATCTAGTGTTGATTTTAGTTTTTAGTGGGATTTCGTTTGCTGTGAAAGCGGGCTTCAGTGTCATTGTGCTAGCTTGCTTTAATAATGATTTATTCTGGGAACAGTAGAGTTTAATGCTGTCGTGTGAGAGAGTTCTGGGGGTCTGGTAAGACTTGGTTGATTAGATACTAATGCGGCAATCAATTTGCAGTTACAATGTTGCACTGGTGACTAATCGGTAAGTAATGTGATACTATTCAGATCAGTAGTAGACAATGTGTTTTTTTTTGATAGCGCCAAATCTATATTTAATATCCATAAATTTATATTTTGACAACTCTTTTGATCGTATTGCCTCCACAAGTTTATAGTGACACCTCAATGCCCTTGTTTGCCGAACTACTTTATTTATGGTACCCACAGATAACCCAATAAGTACAATAACAATAAGGCAACCTGTTGAAGTTATCCGAACAACACAACTGAGTGAACGTAAAGATTGAACCGATACGAGCCACATTGAGGCTTGAACATTTCATATGCAAGGAACGGTAAAATTTGTTCTGAATTGCTTGTAATATCAATTACCGAGGTCACAAATAAATCAATAGGCTTGCCTCCTATTGTAACGGAAACCTAGCAATTCTGTCTGATGTTTTAGCCATTTGTACCTATACAATATCAGAACATGTATGATAAGTTTTGAAGTAAAATTCTAAGTGGTATGTTCGTCTTTCGATTTAAAATTGAGAAGATAATGGCTTATAGCACTAGATTGCCCTCTCGTATATTTTAATAATTATGATAAACAGTACCTTTGTACATTATATTCTAATACCTATCCTTTTACTTTTGTGTGTACATAAATCTATAAATAAATAAATAAATATTAATTATTATTTACCGGTTAATACTCATGTACATTCTTCGGGTTTGCCCGACTAGTTTCAAACTTGAACGGAGCCCTTAGTCATGAGCTGAGTCCGCGGCAATGTCTCGAATCATCACAAGAAGAAGATATAAGCACAAATAGCAGGAAAAGAGAGCAATGAAAAATAAAATTGTTAATTTTTTAAATTACTTCTAATTCGACTTGGCCTGAGAACTAGCACCAGATACACTAAATTAGCAGTTAGCAGCAGCTGTTACATTCACACTACCAATTGAAAAAGGTCAAGACCCTTATTTCCTAAGACTAGAACAATTGAACGCACTTCAAAACCCATTTTGTTTATTCCCGTAACAACATTTCATTAATACCTTACATAAAGACTAGTACTAGATAGCCCGGTTAGTGGAGTGTGATAGTAGGATAACATCAGAACCTGGCGGATGGATAACATTTGGTATACATAGCTAGATAGAAGGAGACTGTATCGGTGGCGGTTACCACCAACAACAGCATTCCCAAAGAGGGTCGACGTCAGGCAGGCGGCCGGTCATAAAACATAGCCAAAACTTTAGCAGCATGCCAGATATAGGTATGCTGCGTCGACCCCAAATAAATTGGGATTAGGACAGGGGGATGATGATGATGATGATAGACTAGTACTGTGACTGGTGGACTAGCAAGTCAGAGGTCGCAGATTCCAATACAAGGGACGCATCACCGACTTTATGTAATACGATGAAAAAAAGAGGAAACCAGTACATCTATCAAATGTGGTAATGGTGTGAAAATACATGTTACAAGCATTCGGGCAGCTTAATTCAATTCTGAAACTAGATTGCATTTATCTACACGACGAAGAAAGGAAACATTACGTAAGAATTGATATCTTACCGGTACAAAAAGTACTGTCTCGTTGGTCTAGTAGTCCCAAGCGCGACTGCTGAGCAGGAGGTCTTGGGTTCGATTCCCGGGTCAGGCAAAGTGTTATTGAGTTTTTCTGTTTTTCTGTCAAGTTCTCAGTGCCAGCCGAGTTTGAATTGGAGTTTGGAATTGGGGGCCCGGTTAATGGCAATAGGCACACCAGCTATGGAACTTAATTAAAACATTGTGTGAAATGTGGGTGTACAACTGTGTACACCCGAAGGGGTAAGCAAGAAGCCCTTCGGAGAATACAGGTGTTATGCTAAGATGACGATGATGATAAAAACAAGGATAAGAGGAGATACTCCTTTTCAGTGATCTTGCGCCTCCCGGATAAATACTCCAGGTGATCTGTCATCTAAATATTCCAGCCTTATTTATTTATTTATTTAATGATTCGCCTACAATTGTCACACATTTTCATAATAGTATTATTATTATTTATTATCTCAGTATTACCTACGTCATATGGCTTTTTCTTCAGTCCCTATATATAGCGATGACGTCACTAAAATTAAATCCTGTATCCAAATTCAAATCCTGCTCACCGCCGTTTTTTTAACATTAGACTTCACTACGCATGCGTTAAAAAAATCACGTCGATTGTTGCTCTTTTTTGTCATGAAAGTAGGACGAACAAAAAACACACTTTCGCATTCATAATATTAAGTTGCGATGGAAAACTATAAGCCGGGCTTAATATTTCTCACTATGTTGACATTTAAAGTTAGTTAAAAACAAATAATCCCTTAGTCGGCTTATTCAAATTAAAACGATTTGGTATAACAGATTTGGTAGGGAAACCTTTGTGGTGGAATCTATTTTAATGCTATTAGTAAATGTATCGGGTTCAGTGATGTTAAAGACCCACTTATACATAGATGGTGTGACCGTAAACTGACGATAGAAATAGGGAGTTTTGACTTTGAAGCGACACATAGTTACAACATTTTTGTATAATAAACAAATTCAAATAGGTTTAAACGTAAATTAAAGTTATATTATTTAGAAATGTATTGAGTTTTATATAAGTTGCAATACCTATAGAATATTTAATTATAAGTACATTTAATTTGTAATGTCTAGAGACTCGTTGACCTCACAGTCAAACCATTGCAACGGTTTTGTGGGGCTTAGAATATAATATACTTACCTTTTTGATGTAAAGATAAATAAATAAATAAATAATAATAATAACTTTCGTGAGGCATATTATTGTTCACCGGTTAATACTCACGTGCATTTTTCGGGATGGCTCGACTAGTGTCGCGCTGAAGTCAGTTTGACTCGCGACATCTCAACTTATGACTAAGGGTTCCGTTCAAGTCTGAAACCAATCGGGCAATCCCGAAAAATGTACGTGAGTATTAACCAGTGAACAATAATTGATTGTTACGAAGTTTTGTTTTTTCTTTGTTTTGAGTTTTCAAGGGGGCTAAAGTAGTTTAAATGTTATTCGAATGATATCGTCTATAGTATTATTTTAAGTATTATCTAAAATAATTGAAAATCCTGTTAAAGCTCAATAACAAAGTATCACTTTTACGTCTCTAAACCAATTTACTATTTATTTATTGTTGAGTTTAAAACACAAAAATATTTTATATTTTACTTGGCACTCGTAAGTATCCAGTAAATCCGTACAACCGCATATTGCGGTCAAGTGGGACCGAGTAAGGCGCTTACCCGACCTGAGCCGCTAAACGACCGGAATCAGATTATAATTATTTTTTCCTTCACTTTTCATAACACGGAGTAAACCATTTGGAAACCACCAAGTACAGTCACGTGAAGCAACAAGTGAACACAGCATAACTGAAAAGCAATTTTCAAGAACCAACATCGATTGTAAATTAGAGCGCTAGGGGTAGTGTGCATAGGGGTGCACGTGTACTTGTCTGTTTAAGAAGAAAAAGGAGGTACATACAGAAAAAAAATAAAAAAATCAGGTTTATCGTTAAAGTAATTGTTTGAAAAAAGTAAAGGCATCTAGGTTGTTAACATTCAAGACCTTGTTTATGAATTCAGTGTCCTTATTTGCCAGCGAGCATGTGTTTTATCTATTTTATTCTTTACCCATTTAGAGGAATCTGTTTCTTAATAGATAATCAACTTGATAATTTAATCAACGAATATAATAACTTAATTTTTTAATATTAAATGTCGTTTTTTTTTTTTATATAGATACGTTCGTGAGCAGCATTACCCCGAATTATTCTTCTACATTTTAATACGTCTTTTGGTGACGTCATTGCTATCTATTCAGTCCCTTTTCAGGAAACTGAACGTTACCTTTCCACAAAAAAAATTTAACTTTAGAAAGATTTATCTGTATTTATACCAATCGCAGTAAAAAAAATTTTTTTAACAAGATTTAATATTTTCAAATTAAAATAAAAGAATAAATCTTACCGTTTTGCTATGATATGTACAGTTTTTTTTAAATTATTATAACAAAATATATTTCACATATTATAACAAAGCACTAATGATCACAACAAGAAGTGATCAAGTTAATAGGTTAGTGGTACTTCACCGATGTACCTTTCTGAATATAATCCTAATGGGCGGCTCCATGATTGTATCATAATTTTGATATTACACAAATAATGAAAGCATGTATTCATTGGTACAATAAGCTTTTGTTCTCATAACAATAATTCGGATTTTAAAATGGCAATTGATTTAAATTTCGCAATTTAAGTATGGTGGCTGTACCTGCACAATCCACGTTGTTATTACCACCATTCAAAGTAAAACTAACAGATAAAAAAAAACTATTCATATAAAGATTCAAAGATTTATATTGAATTATTAAGGTAATTGCATTCTGTACAACATTGTATTAACTGCAAAGTTAGTCGTGTTCGTTCGGTTACCCGTATAGGGACTGAATTGATAGCAATAACGTCGCCATAAGACGTGTTAAAACATGGAAGAAGAATTCGCGGAGGTGAGCAGAGGTCGAGATGGCTTAGTGATCAGAGCGCCTGGAGTATTCATCCGGGAGGCGCAGGTTCGAATCCTGTTCGAGACCTTATTCTTTTTCCATATAATATAATAACTTTAGAGTTCGCTAAGCATGCGTTAATGCTTTTCAAAGATTTATCTTGTATTCATATAAAGCTACCTGATATTTTCTCAATTTATTATTGAAAACGATATTTACTTAAGATACAAGCAAGATGAATAGGCGCCGATCCATCTAAACAAACCCGGCTCACGCCTGCAAATCGCACAAAGACCGTTTAACTAAAGTCAACCACACAACAAGGAGATAACTGTGGCAACCATTTCACCCGTTACGACATTATTAATGATTCCAGATCGGATCACTTAGTAAATTGATTCTGGTAGGTAGTCCAAAGTACTCCAAAGCAGGTTTTTATGTTCACAACAAGGCACCACTGTTTCTTTCATACCAAATCCAAATTGAAAGTCAAATAGCCGTGGTATAAGAATGTGGGTCGATTCGATAAAGCATTCATTTTTAATTTAGACCAGTCGTGACGCGTTCTTATAGCATTACTAGGTGCTTAAAGTCCGTTGCCCAATCTGCAAGAATGATCGTCTGCTAAATGTACCTGTGTCCCTATTGTTCATTTGTACTAACAAGGCGTCCATGTCTGGCTGTGACCGCGTTATGTCAGGAGCTAATCATTTAACTCCGGCGATGGTTAATGGTGGGCAGTATTGTTCTCAAGTGAACCGCAATGGTTAGGTAACGCTATTGCAATGAACTACAAACTTTCCAGTTATTAATTATGCTTTATTGGCTGGGTTGACGACCGCCCGCTATGTTTACATACGCCTTGGGAAATGTTTACGAGGTCATAGGATAATGAAGCGACTAAATATCCGTTCGTAAAGTATGATTATCGTTGTTTGTTATAATGAAAATTTGGATTAACTATATTAGTCAACGATATTCCTATTACCACATTGTGTTTCAGAGGTTATCATTTAAGAAATTCTATTTCAACATTGCCGACATGAAAGAAAAATCAACGAAACTAAAACAATATTTTTCTTTTACACGTTAACACGGGATAGTATAATTGTTCATATTTGTTGAACAATGAGTGTGTGTATAGAGTGAAACACGGACGGTAAATACAGCACACAAAATGTCCGTAACCATGCGCATGCGGTTTACGTAAGACCGTGGGACACGACCGGTCAATATGACGTCTCACAGAAAATTCACCGTATGTGTACCAGTTAGTCGTTTCGACGTAACTGTCAGTTAATTATCAACATTTTTTTATATGGTTAAATAACGATGTTGATGTAATTCTAACTGAAATTACGAGTCATAATATTTTTATGTGCGAGCTATCTCGATCAATAGGCTCGTTTCGTATAAGTGGGAGTTTTTGATGAAAGTTACTGTACAACGATATCCCAAATTAGTACTTAAAGTTATGAAACATGATCTGGTAACCAGTAAAAAGTTTATATTATGTAGGTGGCGTATCCGGTATGTAAATGGGTACAGGTAGCAGCATGGTTCCCGATAAAGAAAAGGCTCTCGTCCCGTGGGTGTCGTCACGTGCCTGCGGTTACCTGTACGTTTGTCAAACTATTAACGAATATATATAAGATTTTTCTTCACCCTATGTAAGCCATTGTGTAATTGATACATGTCAGATTTCAGACCGGGTTTTTAACCACCAGATTGTATTGAATGAAATGGTGTCTTTTGTTGTCGGAGGCCAAGATCCACTCAGGGGTCACTGTGCCATTATGCCATATGTAGTAGTAGTATTTAGTGTCTTTAAATGCTGTTTTTAACATTTCACTATAGTATAAATTTTTCCTTGGAGATCAGGTTTGAAGCTTAAAATTCAGGTAGTGTATAATAGGTATGCTGATTATGTAAAGTTATGAGTGAATTATTTAATGTATATCAAGTATCTAAACCCCAATTTTCAAGCATCGTCTCGACAGCCAGTCTATCGGTAAATAGCAAAGTACACGATGACTCACGCCTATTAGGACATTTAGGTGATCCAAATTTCTAAGTAATAGCTTCATTTTCCATTCAAGGTACAATGTAATAATGTGGGTTAAACAAATAAACTGTAGTTTATGCCGCCGTCAATCCTCTACGAGACATTTACTAAACTTAGATGCAACTGATAAGTCACATATGAAAAACTAAAGCACTATTTGTATTCAGGTTTGGATTTTATTCGTCGTACGATTACGAAATTCGGTCATACGTCATACTCGAGTTGAAATGAATAGAGAAACTTTTGCGTCACAGTTTCAAGGCATTCACTGTTGAATATAATCCTCTTAAAGCATGCGACTTCCAGAATTCTCATCCAGCCTCGCTATCTGTTTACATATACATTCAACAAACCTATTCAGTACCTAGATAAAAACGTTAACCGCCGTTACATCTAAGTATACATAAATACAAAAATAAGACATGATAATGCATAATGCCATTTTACAGGCGTCTCATTGAAATGCGAATAAATTAACATAAACGACGCGACGATGTCTCGCAGGGAGCGTTTGCGGAACAAGCTAACGCAATAAATATCTGAGTAATGATGGCGCAGTGAGTTTCGTCGAGAGATGGCGCGACTCGAATAGGGGACATAAATAAAGATTTGCTCTTCAATTGTCGATACCGCTGGTTTCCTTCCTCAAGACTCCCTTCTCACATTCTTCCCACTCACGCACCAACTAAATTCGTAATTCTCATATCGGCTCCAACAGAGTATCAAAGCCACATCGCTTTGCACGACGTTCAATTTTTTGCCAAAGTCCAGATCCCGATCTGCCTGCATGTGGACTCGTGACTGTCGATTTGTGGGAAATTGATAAGTGAATTCAAACAATGTTGCCGGAAATACACCCTACCTTTCTAAACCTGGCACAGCATAATACAGCAGTTTAATGAAAAATCATGTAGCATGGGAAAAGTTTATGGTATCTCGTCTTACAGTTATCATTGGGCATGCGTAACTGGTGCGCGGAGGACTATCGGCCGGTTATCTCCTCTGCGCCCGCGCTTTGTTAGCTGCGTGCCTAGAATAACAAGTCTATCGGAACTATTAGCAAATATGAAACCTTCAATTATACGTTGTTTATTGGAAAAGTACAGATAAACGTAGTTGCGTGCCGACTTGAGCTGTGTAAAACGTAATTTATGTACAGTTATGAATTTAGCCGGAGTTAGAAATCTAAAAACAGCCATATAAGGCAACTGAATCTAAATTAACGACAAAGAGGCATTCAGCTTGATGTTTCGACGGATTTTATTTATGTTTTATCTGTCTACGCTCTCGATGGCCACATGGTTTGGGTTCGCGTGTGAAACCCGACCATCAGGCACATCAGGCCACTCGTTATTGCATTGCGTGCTTTAATGTGCAAACGTGAATTTTAAACTGCGCCATGAATTATTACCTACCGTTGATTTGAGCGCATTATCTGTGTGTTTGTGTTGTAGCTCGGGGCGAGCGTGATGGCGTGAAGTTTCCGCGAGAGATCTGTAATTTATGCGTTGAAGAATGACCACAATCTGTGCGGCTACACATCGTGGCTAGAGCTCGGATAAGTAAAGAAAGCATTAGGAAAGTTCGTGCCGTAGTTGCCGCATAAGTCACACGTATACACCCTGAAGGGTATAAACATAGTTATTTCTGAATACCAGCCATTCGTAGACATTATTTGAAATTCAAAATATTCGCAATTTCGCCGAGTTTTATCCCAGTAGCGGCAACGTCAGCGACATTCCTTTGCACACCTTTATCTTCGCCACTGAATTCTTGGTAGACATGCAATTTGAAATATTTTTCCCTTAGCAAGGGCGTATAATAAATAAAGTTCGCGTGAGTTATGTAAAGCTCACATAGTGTATGGTACAGATGGAGATGTGATTTATCAGAAGATATATCGGATGATAAAAATAGTTATAGTGCAGGAGCGGACTTGGACACAGTAAGTAATGGTAGGGCTGAGATTTGTGGTCGAACCCATCTATGTGCGTGGACGGCGCGTGGTGAGTCGAGACTAAATTCTTAATTAATAGCTTTATTGTGAATTCGATGAACATCTTCCTTAGCGACGATTTCTTTGATCTTGACTTAGCCATAAAACTCGTGCTTGTAACAGCCGGATATTAAATTTATATTCTATAAATTGATTAATTATTGCGCTATAAATTCATCAGAGTGACGTTTTATTAGGTATATTTGCCATAATCGAGTGCTAAATTATCGATTGTTTTCATCCAAAATAGTTGAAATGTTTTATTATATTTCATTTATTTGGCTCTCCGACATTTGGTTACGTTGCTACAAATATTATTTATAGCATATTATATTTAAAACCTAGAGTAACAATTTCTTACAGGTAAGAACATAATGCACCATTTGTTAAAAATTACACATAATAAAATTGTAATAACTCTATTAAGGTTGCAAAATAAATGATCTTGATGCGTTGCTTTAACAGTTTTTCATTTTATGTGTCAATGATTACCTTGATGGACACTAATGGTCTCGACTAATGTTTCTATTAATGATCGACAATCATAGTCTCGTACTTAAGTATGTAAATTGCAATGCTTGGTATGTTTAGGTATGTTGGATTTAAGGGTACAACAACTGTCGTGTCTTGAGCCGTTATTAGATTGATTAAGGGCTTTTATGATTATCGATAACATTAATACCGTGTTATATGCTGCATACCAGGGAATTTAATAAACTCTTTCTCGACAAAATCGTTTCGTTTCGTATGCATTATATCTAACAACGAATTTATCTGAGTACTAAAATTTTTATCTATTCCTCACAAACTACAAGTATAATCATAATAATCATTGTTAAGCAATTTTCTTATAATTTTCGCTTGATAACTCATTTCGTCAGCACAGCAATCTTTGCCAACAACCTAATAGAATCTGTCCCAGTTTCTTTGATTAATGGAAAGACGGGTCGCCGTACTTGATGATTGCATGTCTGCATATTTGATTGTTAGAAACAATCTATTCCAAACAAATAAACTCGATTCCTTCTACAATATTACATAATTTGGTACTGGTTATTGGTTAGCCACGTTTCTATTGTTTACATTGGGACGGGATCATTATTTACAGTCACTTCATATCACATTATTGAATCTTGGAATGATAGATATATTGTGGATCAGTTGCTTATCTTCGCGTGTGAATTGTAATTCAAGGGGAAACTGGTTTCTATGTAGGGAGCAGCTATCACACCTTTTATCTATTTATTAAATCGGATGGTGCATGCATAGATAATATTATGTTAATTAACTGTGAACACAGGGGTGTTATTTGTGACATAATATTTTATTAAGGTATATTTTTAAATTGAATATTTACACAAACAATACCTGTAAATATTAATTGAACTAAATATAAAAATATAAAAATAAGTTGTTTAAATATGAAATATTCACTTTCCAATGCAATTTTACCTAGTTGTCAGCACTTTAAAAAGGTAGAGAGGATAATTTGTAGCCTTTTCCTGTTTCTTATTTATCCACTTACTCTGATTATGACAAACCACTTTATTTCTTATTGTTTTTTTGTAGAACGATAGAAGAAATGCTACTATTTCCTATGACAAATAAAACGATTCTAATTGCCATCTATATACTATATTAACATTAAACAATTAATATGTTCCTTCTAGTATAACGACAAACATTATATCTAGATAGAATAAAGGACATGTAGATACCAGTTTCAAAGGCAAAATCAATCGTCGAAACGACAATAGTTAAGCTGTTGTATGCCAAAGTCTGTTATATATGTTCTATGTGTTGTGTCGTGTTGAAAGGCTTTAGGCCTAATCCTATGGACTATTGTATTGTATTCAGTTGTAATACAAGTACGTGATTAAGTTCTGTAGACGTGATAAAATGAAGTCTGGCTACATACGTCGAATTTAAGAAGTGAAGTGTGATGAAAGAAAATATACCTATTCCATCGAAATCTCAAACGGAAATACGTCGAGGTTTTTCTGAGGAATGTGAAATGAAACTGAAATCGCCTAAAAGCAATGACAGTTACGTGTTGATGATTATTGCGTGCTCTGTATTGCCTTGCAGTGGGACCGTTACGAGGTGGTTTGTTATGAAGATGAGCCATTCAATTTGCCAGTTCAAATATCCAAGAGCGTTTAGGCCAAGAGTTGCATTAACTAACGAAACATGTCCCGAGGTCTTCCGTATAGATATTCGTACTTTATTTCGGGCAACATTTATATTCAGCAAGTGTAGTCACTAATTGTAGTCAACTGAGAAGTTGAATCATAGCATCATAGCATCACGCCTGTATTCCCCGAAGGGATAGGCAGAGGTGTACACAATTGTACACCCACATTTCACCAATGCTGTTATTAAGTCCCATGTAATAGGTGGTGAGCCTATTGCCATCAACCGGGCACAGTTCCAAACTCCGGGCTGCTACTGAGAATTTCCTAACAGAAAAACTCAATAACACTTTGCCCGACCCAGGGATCGAACCCGAGACCTCCTGTTCAGCAGTCGCGCTTGGGACCACTAGACCAACGATGCAGTAATAAGTTGAATCAGTGTAACTGAAATAACATCTACTGCATTCTACTAGTGATATCTACTAACACTAGCTTTTATCCGCAACCCTATTCAATAAAAGCCGGAGTAGCCTATGCGACGCCTTGCTTTTCTAATTCCTCCCAAAAAAAAACTGCATCTGCATTAGGCTGAGTGAATTTCTGTATTAATAATTTGGAATCAATTGTGTTCATATTACATTATGTTATCTTCCAATATCAGCGCGGACAGTCACTGGTTAGAGACAAAAGTCAATTAACACGCACAAAAACTGTATTTTGTTATGGTGTAATGCGTGACAAGGGAACATTGTAGAGTGAAAGAGGATGTAGTGACGAGGATTCAGAAAGGTATCTTAAGATGGTTAGGGCATGTAGAAAGGATGGATGAAAGGCAGTTAACTAAACTAGTACATGAGGCCGACCTCGACTAACGTATCGCAGTCAAATTGCGGACGTTCTCAAAAAAGGACAGCTAAGGAGACACCTAAATCGACGAGCACGCATGATGGTAGAGCATAGAAAATAGAAGAACAGAGGTGAGTCAGAATAGTAGCAAATGGAAATCAATAGTCTCTTCCTAACCCAATGAGAAATAGGCGTGATTGTATGTATGTATGATGAAATGACGTTTTGCATTTTCTGTATTTAATTATAAACAAGATTATATATATCTTCCTAGCCCTTTCCCAATTACATTGGGGTCGGCTTCCTCCAGTCAAGCCGGATGCAGTAATAGCAGTATTTTACGTGGAGCGACTGCATATCAGACCTCCACAACCCCGTTACTGTGTAACACGATATCTCGTAGTATGACTGGGTGTCAGACTTTCAGGCCTCTGACTACCCGTAACGGCTGTCATTGATCTTTATTTGACATCTGGCACCGACGGTTTAACGTGCCCTCCGAGGCACGGAGTCGTCACGGTATGAAATGATGGTCAACCATCCTCAGACCGACCGTGGCAAGCGCAGCTTAACCTCGATCGACCGATCTATGCGGCTACTTCTTAGCCACTAACCCCTCTTTATAATAACAATATTCTATTGATTATTTTTAAGATCATTATCATAATCCACATCGAAAAAACATATTAGAACAATTTACTTGCTATTTACAAATCTTATCTATCGCGGACCCTTGCTTAGAAAACATTGTGTCGGCATTACATTATAATTGCTACTTGTACACGTTAGACCGGTCAGTAAGACAATGACGAACGTGATCGTGTAGCCGGCCTTATATAATTTGTTTCTTTGATCTTAAAACTACTGAACACTGACAGATTTTGCAATCGGTTTTCGTTTTCGTTTGCGATTGCGATTGCGATTGCGCAACATGAGAATGACTGGTTGGTTTTAATAATAGGAGCTGTATGTGTTGGGTTTATTAATTGAACACATACAATTAACAGCACATAATCGTTCATTAGTTATTGTTTTGTGGTCTCGATTTCTTATGTAATATCGATTAATTTACATTCACACATTTCTCTTATATAGTGTAAGTACTTATCGGCTTTTATTTTTAAGTGGTAACACGTTTCAATTACAGTATTATATCATTTGTTTTCTTTTTTCATTGGTGAAACCGTAAACGCAAATGACGTTCGGGGTGGATTCCCAGGTGGGCAAAGTATTAAAGTATTCTGTTTACACATTTTCAATTAAAGGTCGGAGTTTGTAATGGTTTCCGATTGATGTAAATAGACAACATGTGCCTAGCCTTTTCCCAATTAGGGTCGGCTCCCAGTCTAACTGGATGTAGTTTAATAGCAGTATTTTACTTGGAGCGACTGCTCTGACATCCACAACCCAGCCACTGTGTAACACGATATGTCGTGGTAAGACTGGATATCAGAGTTTCAGGCATCTGACTAGCGGCTGTCATATTTCTTCATTTGACAAACTGAAACTGATGGTTTAACATGCAACCCGAGGTACGGTGGGGTCTCTATATGAAATAAAGGTCACCCATCCACAAACCGACCGCAGCAAGTGCAGATTAACCTCAATCAATCGATCTTTGCGGCAGTTACTTCGCCACGGGCCCCTCTTACCACCTCAGGAACTTAATAATTGTGTCGGTAAAATGTGGGCTCACCACCACAGCACACTTCTGCTTACCACTTCAAATATTACCTATATATATGAGTCGGTTATGGCTTTATTTCCCGAAATACAACCATAAATCACAAAAAATCAAATATTGTACGTTATTATGTTTCTGTTATTAAATATTTATATTGTCAAAGTTATATGAGTGTGTGTGCGTGTGTGTCAAAAGTTAAATTATTATTACGTAATAATAATTTAACGATATTTATACGCAAAGTTCATATGCGTACCCACCAGGTACCTACTATGTATGTGAGGTATTTTCAATTATGATTTAGTGCCGTTCATATGGAATGCAGGTCACGTGATCTAGTTTTTTTTGAACCTATAAATCTTGGCATTTGAGAAATCTATGATATGTGTGTATTTTTATTCGTGGTAAAGGTTATATAACTTATTACATAAGTATAAAAAAACAACTTTTAACCGGATTAATCGCGTGTATTACTGGTTTTTTGTTTTTCCTGACGTTTCGTTTATTATATAAGGTTATGTTAGTAACCTTTTTGGTACAATTTACGTTTCTTTCATCTTTCTCTTCTTTTATCTTCCTTTCATCGCGCTTAAATTTCTCGAAGGGATAGACAGTAGTGTACATGGTTGTACACCCTCATTTCACCAATGCTGTTATTAAGTCCCATGTATTAGTTGGTGAACCTATTGTCATCTACCGGGTATACTTCCAACTCTGGGTTGCTATTGCGAATTTGCTACTAGAAAAGCCCAACAACACTTTGCCCTATCATGCATTTAAAAAAACCTTCGCAAATAATGCATTATTTTAGAACCAATTGGATAACCATAAAGATGGTCATAGTGAGTCAACCTTAAAAGATAGACGACATATGCTGTCGGAGGATTTTTTTTAAAATTTTAATGTAGACCAATTCTGTCATATATGATTTTTTGCATAATTTTAGCCGTTTACGCAGCGCACTCAAATATTTTTTCCCGTTTTTGCAACATTTTTCATTGATGTTCCGCTCCTTGGTCGTATCGTGATGTTATATAGCCTATATATTAGCCTTCCTTGATGAATGGATTATGTAACACAAAAAGATTTTTTTTATCCGAACCAGTAGTTATTGAAATTAGGGCGTTCAACTAAACAAACAAACAAGCTCTTCAGCTTTATAATATTAGTAAAGAAGCCTGCCTTCGTCTATAAATGGACTATCGAACACAAAAAGAATTTTTCAATTCAAACCAGTAGTTCCTGAGATTAGTGCGTTCAACCAAACAAACACTCTCGAACTTTATAATATTAGTATAGATAAGACTTCGTGCGTAATTAATTTGATACATAGTATCACATTCATTATTCACGGGGTGTTGATTAGCGAACGCTATCTGCACAACATAAAGTGCACAAGCACAAAAAGCTCAAGCATATATGCCTTCTGTCCAATGTATCAAACATTGTACGCAACTAACAGTACCATCCATTCATTCTCATTAGGTACACACTTCGAGAAAAAAATGCCAATCATCAAGGTCAATGCCCTCGCCGTACCCACGTTACGTCGAGAGTTATGCTTAATGTGATAATTGATGCCAAACAATCGCTTCTACCTCTGAATGCGTATACGCAACATTCATATTCACTGGAGGTGACAAAAGTGATTTTACAATGAAGATTTCATTCATATTTATGTGCTTAGTGTGTGTGTCGTGTTGGACTATTGGTTAAGGACCAGTCACTTGAACAACAGGTTCAGGGTTCAAATTTGGCATGTACTAATATGTATTTTTCAATGTCGTTTATGTAATAAGATTTTACAGAATATACCTACCGTTCTTGCTTGTGTTTATAATTTTCTGTTCAGTGTACAATTACTCGTAAGTATAATTTATCTATCTATCTATACATACGATCACGCATGTTTTACGTTGGAGTAGGCAGAGATTTCTACCTGCTACTATTCTGAATCACCTCTTTTACGTCATCTATGTTCATTATCCTCTTCACGGGTGCACACAGAAAATCTGTACTTAATGGTCTGAAATTGCGAATTCGCAGTGAATTAGCGTGGTGATCAATACTTGTGTCTACTCTGCATGAGAAGACGCGCTTACGCTACAGTGGAACAGTTACGTGCTGGTCATGTTATTATTCCATTCATATATGGTTTGACACATAGCTGCATATCCTCACTTCACGCTTGGTATGTGAGCATCGCAGGAATGCCAAACGGTTAGATCGTTGATCGACTTAACCGAGTGGCGATTGATATCCTTGCTAGTTCACCAAGGAGTTTAAGTTATGCTTTGTAAAATACTAATACCTCTTATGATTGGTCTATTGTTTCTAACTTTACATATTAGAGAAGAAGGGTTGACCTATTATCACGAGAATCCATATATCATCATCATCCCCCTGTAAATAATTGGGGTCAGCGCAGCATACCTATATCTGGCATGCTGCTAAAGTTTTGGCTATGTTTTATGACCGGCCGCCTACCTGACGTCAACCCTCTTTGGGAGAACCCGTATAGTACGGTGGTTATTGCGTCCCTCATAAATACAACTTCTTGTATTAAAAAAAATTATCAATATATGAAATTGAAGTGTCGATATATAAGTGAAAAGTGCTATTTTTACGATGCCTAATCCAAAAATACCGTATTTAGAATTTTTTTTTATTTGTCTGAAAGTTTGTTTTAAATATATTCCAAAACTGCTCAATAGACTTAAATTAAACTTTTAGAGAATAAAACGAACTTAAACTTTTGTGTATATTCCATTTCGATATATTGCAGGTTTCAGATGATATTAATATAAATATTTGTAAAGCTATTACTGCTGCAATCTAGCAGATTAAAAAGTGATATTTGTTCGAGTCTCTCGTAAATGAAGTCGCGGGTACAGCTAGTAGTTAAATAAAATATGCAACCACATCTAAAATACACTTTTCTAACCCTCAACACTACGTATATTAGGTGTTACAAAAAATAAACTCATCAAACAACACATCAGCGCTTTATATACTGCGAATTGAACCCACGCATACCTGCATTATATCATATATTATTATGTATTCATAACAATAAGTCTTTCAATCATAATCGGCTATAGACGCTGTCCTAAATCAACTTCCCATAAGCCACACCATTAAATAAACATAGAACAGAAGTACCTAGATCTATAATCGTACGTTCTCTACAAGTCCTACATAGATTTAAGGCATTAAATCAATCCACCATTCGTATTTTCAATCTGGTATAGCGATAAAAGACGCAATACACGTAAATCATTGCTTTCTATTATTATTTATTGGTGGCAATACTACAGTTAGTGCATTATTTCATCAAATTCAATGCAGCGTGTCTGCCCACAACGATGTCGATGTGAACTGTCCGTTCACCGGATGTTTCGTAAATGCAATGCACACAAGTATTCTTATCGGAGCCAATCTATCGTACATCCGTAAAGTGACTCCGATAAAACAATATCGGTGTAGTATCCAAGTAATCTGATAGATCGTGATTCGTGACCACCTCGTGAAATATTTCACACTCTGTGTGGTCCTAACACTCGATAGTTTGGAAACTCATTAATAGAATAACAATTAAACAACCGCTGTAAATCTCCGCTTCGAATACTAAACTTTACATAAATTATGTAGATATGCACTTTGAAATAATAGACCGTAGTCGGCATCCATTCTTCCGACTTCCAGATAGTTGAAATTAAATGGAAGTTATTTAAAGGCTGAATAGCTTGCATATAAAAGTTAATGGAATGTCCGGTTTTTTCCCAGAATCCGTGAAGTTGTGGTAATTCGATTATTTATGTTTATTCGGCATTGCGTGTTCGGATGGCCGTGTAGTGTAGCGAAACATTATAATTGCTTTTGCACTTGTATACCTACATTGCATTTTTTGTGTGTTAATTGCAAATTTGGCAAAGGTACGCTTGTAACTATGTTCTCATCATCCAAAAAATCATAAAACTATTGTTCACGGTTGATTGAAAACAATTGCACATACTATTGATGCAACTAAATCAAATCAAGACTTACGTAATTTCCACAAGTATCCCATTTCTCCAACTTCAGTTCTGCAATAGAAACTGACAAAATCTAGTCAGATCTCACAGACATAATTTCGAAACAGTATTCGGTATAATCCGTTGAGTCAACTATCGAGCCTTCGATCGACGCACTTCTAGAGAGGGTGCGAGTCTACCCACCGACCGGCTATTATGCGCAATGACTACACAGTAATATCGGATCAATGAGCGACTAATTAACTCTCCTGCACGTATAATTACGTCAGCAAGCCCTTGTCAAAGTCCCGGCCCACTGTCAGAGTTGTCATGACAATGCATCGGAAATGGACTGACACTATAAGCATGGGAGGCGATAAGAATAAGTTTTGACTGTATATAGGATAAGATTATAATAAGTATTTGAGTACGGTAGACAAAATAGAATCATAACCCAACTACACAATAGGTATTTCGTTTGATAATGTCATGTTAATATCTCTTGCAGTTTACTGGATAGGTGTACTTATTTCTAAGGGAATGTAGGTAACGTATTGTCACCCATTATGCCCTTGTCAGATTGAGATCTAAGTGTCATAGCTCTATGTACATTAAAACAACTTTTATTGTTAAAAGAACATCTGTATGAGCCTAATTGAAACCATTGTAAATAATTATCCATTAAAGATAAATATTTGAAAAGCATTAACGCATGCTTAGCGAACTCTAAAGTACTGACTTTAGAGTAACAACTTTAGAAAAACAATACGGTCGTTGAAAGGGACTGCCCTTTCAACGACCGTATTGTTTTTCCATTTAATATTGTAACCTTACACTATCCATCTTTCTCTGAGGAATAAGTTTAATTTTAACCTATTGTTTAAAAGGGATAAACTACAATTTTGCTTATAAAATATGTCCAGCTAAGAATTTGTTTCTAGAAAATGCCAATGCGAAAGATTAAAGGTGGGTCTTTAATCCGTTTCTCCAACTCTACATATAAATGTTTATTTAGGAACTATTAGCTATTGACGTTTGTGTCCTGTTCTGATAAGATACGTGTGCTAACATTTGGTTTAGTGGGTAATTTATTTGACTTGACAACGATTGAGCTTGGCTTTTAATGTTCATGTTATTGTACTAATGACCTAAGGCTTGTAAGCGAGATTATTAGCCCTATTGTAATTTGAACTAGGCACATGATTTAATTTAAAATTAATACCGATAATCAGATTTTGACGGAGTTTTTATCACGGCCTTTGATATTTCAAGGTTTGAAACCGTATACCTTTATTACATAGAAAAATTTGAACCCATTTTTCTATTAAAATAAATATCACTAGGTAGTGTACATTTTTCATGCGTTTTATGCGCAATCATTATCACCCTTTGGCACTTGGTATTTTCAAGTACATTGGGATTGGCTTCCAGTCTAACCGGATGTAGTTTACTTAGTATTTCTACATGGAGCAACTGCCTATCTACAATAAAATATATATTGACATACATTTTATGTATCTACCTACATGTAAATGACATTAAAAATAACGACAGAAAGGAATTTCTTTCATTTCATCTCTTCGCCTCGAATCAAAGATTAATTTTCTTTGCGTACAGCTCAGAGTTATATTACTCGACGCGACATACCAAATCACAAAGAATTTTCATATCGAATTCCTAATCGATTGTTCTTGTTATTCTATTCGATTAGCGAGTCATGTCACTCGATAAGAATACATATAGGGCACAGGACGTGGTCTGCTGTCGTCGATATCGATTGTCGTTGACAACCTGCCTGTATGATGCAAGCAATACGTTCGACATGGCTGGTACAAATGCTTGTTTGTAAATAATGAGACTGTGTTATACATATGTTATGTTATAACTAATAAGTTCTAGATACGTATGCATATATTTGAATATTTATAGGGCGAGATATATTTGTGGGTGCGCTCAATAAGGACCCAGTTAGTCGTTTATTATAATTAATTTAATTAATAAGAATAAACAAATTTACTTAAAAAAAGGAATATGTCTTGTATTCCGGATTTAAACTGACAGCAAAAGGCTAACATATACCTACACGATGAAAAATAATTTAAACAATATGATAGAATATATTCTACCATATTGTTGCAGTATTTATTTAATAATAACAATTAATATCTTAGGTTATTTTGATCACTACAAATTATAATAAAACAACTTTCTTTATATTAAACTTTAGAGTTCGCTAAGCATGCGTTAATGCTTTTCAAAGATTTATCTTGACTTCTTTATATTAAGTAAGTACTTAATAGTTTTTTAAGAGATAGTCTCTACTTATCCCATTGTGAAATATGCGTGATTGTGTATATGGGTTCAATTTCCGGGTCGGGAAAAGTGTTATTATGTTTTTCTGTTAGGAAATTCTCAGTAGCAGCTCGGAGTTTGGAATTGTACCCTAGATGGCAATAGGGTCGCCACTAATTAAATCGCACTTAATAATAGATTTAGTTAAATGTGGGTGTACAACTGTGTACACTTCTGCCTTCCCCTTCGGGAAATTCAGGCGTGATGCTATGTATAATTGTTAAGATTGATTGAAGAGTTATAATTGCGAAGATTTCTACTAGAAATTAGTCAGTTATATCTGTAAACTATATATACTTTAAGCTAAATTTTATGTCTGCCTCGTTGGTCTAGTGGTCCCAAGCGCGACTGCTGAGCATAAGGTCTCGGGTTCGATTCCCGGGTCGGGCAAAGTGTTATTAAGTTTTTCCGTTAGAAATTTCTAAGTAGCAGCCCGGCGTTTGGAATTGTGCCCGGTAGATGGCAATAGGCTCACCACCTATTACATGGGACTTAATAATAGCATTGGTAAAATGTGGGTGTACTACTGTGTACACCTCTGCTTACCCCTTCGGGGAATACAGGCGTGATACTATGTTATATTACGTTAAATTTTATTTCCTCGGCGTCATATTCAATAGAATTTGTTGCATTCTTTGCATCTTATCGTATAGCAAAGAAACACTACGTATATTTAATTGTATTTTAACAAAGTGATGTTAAGAAAAGCTTAAGAGTAATTAATGATGCGTAACAACACATTAATTAACATAGACCCGACACTCCCTTGAAAGTTTACTGAATGATTTCAATTAGTTGAAGAGCAGACACTTTGTTAATATTCATGTATTCATTATGTCTAATTATGTATGAATATGTGTTTGTTGTGTATGTATATTTAATTGTCAGATATGTCAAGTTTCTTGACTGTGAGTTCAAGTATAAATGACTCCGCGTTTTCCGAAGAAAGCGGAGAGCATGAGCATGATGTGTTAATGCGCTACGTCCATAGCAATTGCGATGCAATATTTTGAACAAAACCATTATGTTATACTCACGTATCTGAAAAAAATATGGATGTAACCTTGCCTTGTCATAAGCGAAGTATAGATTACACCTAAATTCTTACTTTTCATAAGTGCCTTTGTATGGTTTATATGAAATAAAAACCTTTGACTTTGACTTATGCACACACACACGCAGCGTATTGGCGCCGAATGGATGAGTTTTAAGTATTTGTATGCACTTAGCTCGTGTATGACAAGCGAAATTGGATGACTAGACATGCTTCTCACATGTCGTACGTAAAGCTCTGTCCGTATTTTTTTAAGGTCCGTGATTATACTTATCCTAAATAACCTTAATCCTCGCAAACACTCGTGCACTCCCTCTTCCTTCACTCTCTTAGAACGATGGGAGGGAAATACGACTCGACCGGAGAGAGATCAGGCGCAGGACCGACGGCTTTACGGAGTGCGTCTCATAACGTATAAACTCATTTGGTCTAATTTCATTTAATTATCGTTCATAAGATATAATCAACGTGAGATATATCAACTGTTGATATAATTTCTTTACATATAACATTTATTTATTCTAAAACTTAATTAGTATAACGTTATAATAAAACAACTTTTAACCGGATTAATCGCGTGTATTATTGGTTTTTTGTTTTTCCTGACGTTTCGAACACTTTGCAGCGTTCGTGGTCGCAGGAGGACTAAGGTGTCAGGTGTCTCAACAGTTTATTTAAAATTATTTCAGTCTACCGTACATATAATTGATTTTAAATAAACTGTTACATTGCGTCGATTTTATAAATGAAGAGAGTGGTATAATTTATAAATACAGATCAATATTCTAAACGCATGCATAGCAAACCCGAAAGTTATAAAATTTTGTGGAATGAAAAATATGGTCGTGAGCAGGTTTCGAACCGGCGTCCCGGATATATACTCCAGGTGCTCTGACCGGTAAGCCATCTCGACCTCTGCCCACTACTATGAATTTTTCCTCCACATTTTAAACGGGTTTTGGTGACGCCGTCTATTCAGTCCCTCTACTGGAACCGACACGTCTAACTTTGCAGTTATTAATGACGTACAGATGCAGTTACCTTAACAAATACAGATAAATCTTCGAAAAGCATAATTTTGTTAATTGTGGTATAACTTTTTTAATTTTTAGAGGAACGGCACCATCTGTTTATTTGTAATATATTTGTCATTGCAAGTCAGTCGCTCAATTGCCTCGCTGGTAACAAAATGCAGAACTACAGTTTTGACCAATTTGACAGTTAATTTCAAGTAAGTTGTAAACAATACTAGAATATTGTAAAGCACTGTTGCATTTACATTGGACAATCGACTAATTGTTCGGACAAGTTGGATTAGTTCTTACAATTGCATAGTAAAATAGAAGTATGTTTAGCAATCATAACATAAACTATTAAAACATAGGCTTGGTTAAGGGCGGTTGGTCAGTCTTTGTTGTAATAACCGGATTACATATAACGAATAAGCTAATTTTGTATATAAAAGGTACTTAATAACTAATTCTGGGAACCAATTGGTTACCCCCTTACGCGAACGAGCGTGTATTGTGGGAGGTAAAGTATTCAGACAGTCGTGTGTCGAATGAAGAATTTCATGCTTTTGACTCGTCCTTATTAAAACATTTTCAGAATTGATTCAATTGCCGAGATAAATTAATCACGATCGATAGTTCAATAATTGATTTTAAACTTTGAACAAAACCATCATCTGATAGTGATAGTTCAATGTCAATTTATTCGTATTTTTTACAACAATCTCGATTTTTTTATTGAGTGGCATCAGGAAGAAATGTCGCCAATGGAAAGGCATGTTAATGTTAACATGCATTGTAAAGAAGTATCTTTTTCCTCATTATTTATTTATTTAATTTCACACGTATATTTTTCTCACAATATATACAATAATTTTCTATGCTCTATTTCTTATTTTATACTTACGAGTACATAGCAACGTTATTATTAAGCAGTGCTTACTAATCCTGCAAGTCTTCTCTAATCTCCCTTTTAGTTCCATTAAGTAAGCATAAACATAATGTTACTATATCATCACATTAGAAGTCTCTATGACTAAAGCATAAGTACTTTTTTCACTACCCAGCTGCGTAATGTTGCGTAACTGGTGTTAGGACCAACGTGTACAGAAATAATTACAAGCGAAGTGGAATGGTGGCCGCGCCGTGTGCGGCGAGCTTTTCATACAGGGCTGTCGTGTCGAGTTTACTCATTCATGTTGCTGCTTGCAACATACGTGTATGTCTAGGTTTCTGTGTAAGCATATTATACTTAGTACATAGTTGAGTTGATTTTAGAAGCGGTACTGTCGTTGATGCTGACCGCGGGTCGTGTCGTGCTGTTTGGTGTAGTTTTCCAGGAGTATTTCCTATTAAATGATATGATGTTAGATAATGAAAACATAATTACAGTAGCCATGATTCTAGATGAATTTTGTAAGTAATGTTAGTGCTATAAAACATAATGTATGTGAGTTTTCTTTTGTCTGTTTCAATAGGTTTAAGTTTTGGCCCACCTCATTATTTTTGAACTCCAAATGCTAGTTACGCTTACCAAGTAGATTAAAGATAGACATAGTTAATTCCGTTAGCGGTAACCGTGCTTAGTCCGATAGACCAAATCCGTTAGTTATATTGTACAGTTAAGTTATAAGGCTCCTTTATTTCACGCCATATTCGCGACCAACTATCAATCTCCCGTCAATAAAGCGGTACTTATATTTTTTTTATAATAAAGTCTTTATTGCCATATAAAATACACTCTGTAAAAACACAAACAGTAGACAGAAGACTTGTTAATTGCTAAAGTATTATTGAATATTGGTACCCAAATTAAGATTTATCTTGTGGTATGGGTACCAAAGCCCTCGCTCTTATTACTATAATTAATTAGTTACTATTATTATCAATTAGGCAAAGCATTTGCGTCTTGCAAATACAAAAAAAGGACAAAAGATAAATAACAGTTCGATGTTCTAAAGTTCACATACGAATGTTTCCATGTAGTAACATAATACATGGCTATCAGACACCATAATTGCGTACCATCCTTGCATTTCCTGCAGCCCTGGTCGAAAGTACAGAAAAGGCAACCCTGACGGTTCGTTGGCTGCAACCAGTTTACACGGAAGGACGTTTTAGGCATTGCACGGCGAGCTTTATGCGGCAAATCGATGTGACAACCGCGGCTTTGCATGCGTTCCGCCATGATCTCTGGATACGTTAGTCAATTAGGCTTGTCACGATCATGACTACACATGGTAAATACCGTAGGACTTGCGCAAAAAAACCAATGATAGGTGAATCGCTAATAAATATTGAACAGATTGCGATAACGCCCAGATTCTGAATTAAATAGGACGATTTATCTTTCGCCCTCTGTTTGTGTATTGCAGGCAATTTATTGGACATTTCAGGTTTTTATTGGTCGTTTTGTGGAAAGTAAGTTTGGGTATCGTCGTTTGAGTAAACAATCGTTTCCGTCGATGTGTAAGATTGGGTGACACGAGCAGTTAAGACGGTATCTTCTTTTTATACGATACAATTATAAGTGCATTCGGAAATGAGGCAATAATTTCAAGTTTTTATATGAGAAACATTCCATGAATTGTTTACCTTTCTATACAAAAGTGCTCTGTACCTACAATTAGCTTAACAACTTAACTTCATTTTCCAAGTCTTAATAAATCTAGAAACTGCAGCCTAATGGCGTTGCAAGCGCGGATTTGAAGCGCCCCTTGTTAAAATTCTCGTTTTTTTTTCTCGACAAAATATAGAAAATTCCTTTAGACGAGCTCAAAGGTCCCGGGAAGGATGTCTCCGATTATCGGGCGTCATTACGGCGGTACGGTGGTGCGAGGATGCCACAGGTAATGCGAGTATTAATCAAGCTATAGAGTGTTTGGATAGTCGTTGTATCCTTACGACTGAAATTACGGCATGCAGAAGCATTCGTCGATGCTGTAAGTAAACAGCATAAATAACAAAATTAAGATTATAATTAATAAAATCTAAGAAAGTATCAAAGAGAGTTTTTGCTCGGTCACAGTTACTGTAATGGCGTTTTTATATCTGTTTGCATGTCTTTATGGTGTGCAGTTATGGCTTTTAGGCATTTGTTAACGAATGCAGGGGCCTTCAATAATGACAAGAAGAAGAAAAAGCAGAAGTAATCTCCTGTGATTATAACAGCTAATCATTCAGTTTTATTATATCAGTGATTTCTTTTTCACTTGATATCATTTATTACTAAGACTGAATGCTATAACGATACTTATTACAAGCTTTTATTTAACTTGCAATATTTGTATGCATGTTCGGCACGAATCCTTGAAACTAAATTAATAACACTCCCCGATGTCCGATTGGGCCCAAATTTGGTGGACATAATTATCTTTGGTGACAATATAACAATAAGGTACCATGAAGCAGTTCTAATGATGGAGCCGGAAGACGGCCATAGGAACTTCTTAATTAAACAAGATAAACCCTTCGAGTTTGGGTTCATTTATTTTTTATTGGTTAGTACTATGGTGCTACACGATAATCCAGGATCCGATGTTGGAGTCGAAATGTGGCCATAGGAACTTCTGAACTAAACAAGATAAACCATTCGAGTTTAAGCTCGATAGATTCGTCTTGCAAGCTTGTTTTAAAAATTAGTTTTTACGATTATTATTTTAAGTTGCGCTTAGGTCTCGTGCTGTAACTGTCATTTCGCCTTATGTAATACAGTAACAAAGATTTTTTACGTGAATAGGTTTGAGTATCTAGCTGTAACTGATTGATATTGAAGGCGCTGTATAGTTACCCTTCATACTCTAAGGCCAGTCGGTTGTCGCCGCACCTCGGTAAGCTCGCTTCGATTTATTGGTTAATCTCTCCGCCATTAATTGCTCCTTGCCCTGGGGACTACATTTATTTCTATTCTTTTTAAATGCCTTACTTAATAATAGCCTCGCTCAAATATCGCAATTTATTGCAGTCCAAGTAGATTTTAGTTGGCAGTTATGATTGGTTTTGTTTGATTTACTCGTTTAAGATAATATTTTTAGGTTAACTTCGGATACGGCGGTTAAAAGTGAAATCAATGAAAGGGAGAGTTGAAAACTTTTATGTACTAGGTTTCGTTTTCCAGTTGAAATGGGCTGACCTCTTATTGAAATAGAAAAATGGGGATTGGAATAGATACGATACCTTTTAAAGAATGACACAAGTCTTTCAATACATTTTAATAAAACCTACGTTTCTCGTACAGAACACATTTCGAAACATCTTGTCAACGATCTATTCTGAATAGGATTAACTTCAATAAACCAATAAGGATAAGTCAGATACATTCAATAAATTATTAGTTTCTATACTTTATTGACATTAACGCATTTCGTCACAGTACCGAGATTAGTGTTGGTTCTGACGATTTCATCTTAGTTAATGCTTTATAAGTACATAATACGTTGTAACAGACATTAGTCTTAAACATTTGTCGGTTAAATCTGTTACTATAAATAAATAGTTGCGAAAAGCGTTACGAAATCGTAAATACGACAATTCATTGATTCGGCTTACAGGCGTCAAGTTTGGGACTTATTGAAAAGCTTGGAATGTAAGCACAGAAGGCAGGTACTTATGTGTGAGTTAAGTAGTAGTTAGGCCTGATTTAGTGTGATTTGTTAAGCAGTTGAAATACGGGCCCGTTACGTAGGCCTGCGCTGTTAAAATATTCATAATGTAGAAACAATGAGAGTATTTATGCGGGCTTTGACGCCTTTCCCAACCTTAATTGTGAAAGCTTCAATAACAATATGAACAATAGACAGTAAAATTTCATGATTTTCAAAACATGTGATAGTAATGTGCTCTACGAATCTATAGAATCAAAACACATCTGATAGTGATGGGCTGTATTACAGTATCTAAGGAATCAAAACTCTATATGAACCTTATATTTTCAAGAACCGACCAATACAATGTACCTATTAAAGTCAACTAATGTATAAAATATTAGGTATAGGTATATTTTTCTTTACTTGTCTAAAAAAAGCTTACCATGGCTGTATAACGCAACAAAAAAGTAATAAACGACGTAATGTTATTATATTAAATGGAAAAAGAATACGGTCGCGAACAGGATTCGAACATGCGCCTCCCGGATGGATACTCCAGGCGCTCTCACCACTAAGCCATCTCGACCTCTGCTCACCACCGCGAATTCTTCTTCCATATTTTGACACGTCTTATGGCGACGTTATTGCTATCAATTCAGTCCCTATACGGGTGACCGAACCGACACGACTAACTTTGCAGTTAATACAATGTCGTAAAGAATGCAAAGAATACGGAAGATACGTATTCTTTTTCCATTTAATATAATAACTTTAGAGTTCGCTAAGCATGCGTTAATGCTTTTCAAAGATTTATCTTGAAATAAACGACGTAATTAGGATTAGGAATTTTAAATATGTAACCTAATTTTTTAACTTATTAGTTATTTCTAACATAAAGGACAATGCCAGAGACTCTATAGAGCTTTAACCCACCCAACAAAAATTCGTTTACAAGCATGCCAAATGTACCATTTTATTCCTAATTTATTAGTGATAGCTAAAACTACAGTTAAATGCCTCAAGAACTTGCCGTTTTAGTTTAAATGGAAGATCAATGATAACCTCTTTATGTTTTTAAATGTTTTAGGTTAAGTCCAGTTTCATTTATGAAAATAAATAAAAAAGTGCTTTATATTGTTATAATGCGATTCTTGGGAGTGTCTGCTAAGAAAGGAAGGAATTACGAAAACAATTACATAGCACCAACTAGGTTAATCTTGCTTTTGTGAACCAAGTCCTTTCAATAAAGATAAAAAAAAAATAGGTTAATCAACAATAGTAATACTTTTGACTTGACTGTTGATTGGTAATAAAATAAAACAACATATAGAATGATTAATCTATTTATCTTCAAGAATTATTAAAACATTATTAAGAAACGCTGCCGGCTGATCAATATTGTTTTGATGTAGTGCCCAACCAAGGTACCATAATAAGGTCATAACATGAACTGTTTGATTACGCACTATACAATTGCAGCAATATCCTAATATATGTAGAGTTGATTGCACACCTATTGTTAGGCTCTATATCAAGAATATACATATAGTAGCCGTGCTCACTGTGCGCATGCGCGTGCGTGTCTATGTGGAGCAGCGCGGTGATGAGCGGCGCGCGCGTCTTTGGACAATGTGCCTTGATTGTATCCTACCCCATATTAAAATGGATAGTTTCCACCATTGTGCGACACTATTCTTGTAAATGTGAATCCATTTCTTGTGAGTGCTCTGGACACACCTCTATTAAATAGAGCCCATGTTCTCGCATATATTCCACATAGTAATAACAAATCTGTTTTACTTGATATGGTTTTAAAGCTATTAAAATCAGTTCACTATATGTTAATATCAGAAACTGCTGCAGTTGTGGTAGAATTTCATAAATTCTGGAAAACATTGTTCTATATCTATTTAAATTAAAATCTTGGACAAATGAAACTTAATGATCTGGTTCATTAAAAAAATGCAATGCTCGTGTCAATGTTATTTGTTGAGCACCTAACCAATCATGAATTAGTGAATGAAATGCGGTGGCACTGGTATTGCTTGCTGTGGCACTGGGTATGGGTCAAGTGGTTGATTTGCAATTTCAGCATGTTCCTCTGGTTGTCCTCTTGAAATATCTTGTGATAGTTGGCAATTAGTATGCATCCAACATAAGTCGCATAGAAATGCATATCTTGATATACCTGCAAGTAAATAACATCATTAGTTTAGTGGTCGCAAAGGAGACTGCCGATTGGGACCTCCTGGGTTCGATTCCTGGCATGGGCCGTCTAATTGAGTTTTTCTGTAAGACATTACTCAATAGCAGCCAGGATTTGGAATTGTGCCCGGTTGATGATAATAGGCTCACTAACATGGGAGTAAATAACAGCATAGGTGTAAAGCGGGTGTAAATCTCTGCCTACCCTCTCAGGGAACACAGGCGTCATGATATGTATGTATGTGTAGTAAATAAAACATATGAACACAACAAATGACTATTCTTCAAAAGCTTTTACAAAAAAATAAAGAAATGCCTGGAGTTTCCAAGTGTACATAGATACATAGTATTTTATAAGGATGTGATGAAAAATGGCATTTCTATGTGAGCAACATTGCATGCGATAGTTAGCTTTACCAGTATCCTTGACTGCAAAGTGGACATAATAAATAAAAGATTACTGTGCATCACCATGTAGAGAAAAGGTTAATAATATATTATTACAAACCACATTGTGAGTATCCCATATAGTAGCAGCTAATGGACCACTCGTTTCAACTGTATGATATCTCTCTCATTGTTTCTAAAACAGATCGCCCACATCCTAGACAAACATTTGAGTAGTCCAGATCATTTTCAGTATTCATATTTCCATTTCTGCAATGCTAGTTTAGCCGCAACAAGCACTCTTGATAGACTACACCTTCTGGTGGAAGCTGAAAATTATAAAATATTTGTACATCGTTCAGATAAACAAGTTCATATTATTGTTCATATAACATAAACTTGGCTTAATAAGCTTTGTAATATCATAGTATTATGCTACTTTTTCAATAGGTATCTAAGATGACTCACTGACTGTATTTTTAGGTATTATATTTGTTCATAGTCGGTTACACTAAGGTATATGCAAAGTTGTTTATGCAAAATCGCAGCTTTCATAATTATTATCGTGATGGTACAATAATTATGATTCTATTATGCTGTAGGTAATACCATTTGAGATTTATTTTTCTATGCATAAATACGAACATTGAGTAACATACCTGTTGCAACGATTTCCAACTATAGAGGAGAGTTTGCATTGTAGAATGCAATTGCAGTGTAGATATTTAATGTCGTAGCATTTTTCGACGCACACTTGACAATTTATGCTACTCAACATTGTTTGATAACCAAGTCGAAAGCAATAAACAGAATCCGTGGCAAATAGCACTTACTCGGCGAGTAGGCGAGATCGAGTCCGTATATCAAAGCAAAAGTCGTCGGTAGGAGAAAACGATAAGAGAACGGAGAAATCACGATAAATCTAAGTCAAAAAATCATGCAACACAAGATGAAAAATCAAGCCATGCTGAACCTGAGAGAAGGACGAATAGTTATTTTCATGATTTGACATTATGACTTTGACATATACAGTTCGACAGCACGTCAATGACGTTTCGTCACAACTAACGCGCAAATGAGAATTAATACAACATACATAATATTATCTAAATAAATAAATAAAATCAATGTTTTTAATGACATGTATGTTTTTAAACATTGAAACCAAATACGTATGACTCATAAATAATATATTTATCTAAGTATTTATTTTTTTAATAATAAAAACTCACATAGTCGGCTTGTATGCGTATATAGGAACGCGGATAATTGCTACAAAAACAGGAAATACGTTGTAGGTTAATTAAAATCCTTTTTCCATTAACTTTTTATCCGCAAGTACTACATAATAACACTAGAGTAACAAATGGTCCTATTTTCGTACGATATTTTTTAGTTAATTTACTTTTCTTGTAAATTATTGAAAGGGTGGGGCAGGATCTGGCATTGTCCTTTAACATTGAAGAGACCAACCAAGACTGTTTATTAAATAAGACATGTGAAGAATAATAGGGTAAAATACCTACCTACATTTATAATGAATTCAAAATCAACTCAGCACAAAATTATGTTCGTTTATGATTGCTCCAAATTTTAAGAACAGCAACGTAGTGTGTTTGTTTACGTTTATTTAGGGATGCGTCACGCATACGCATAAATCATACCTTAATTGTGGTTCCGGAAGTGTAAGCCAGCCCTTTTAATTTGTCTGTTTATCTTTTTGGGTAAGTTGAAGGTTGTTGATTCGAGGATTTGACATGGGTCGACGTAAAAGTTGTTTTAATTGATTTGAAGAGGTTTTGTTTTTTGTTTATCACTTTTAACAAAACCTTTTTTTTAGTGTCCTCGAGTTATTTTAAAATGTAAGTTTTGGTAGATAGATAGCAACCTATCATTTAGAGCAGGAAGTGAAATTATTCTTTAAATATATGTACATACTTTTAAACATTAATTTTTACAGATCTACCTTAACTTTACGAGGTAACAATTCTTTTCCGCATTGTTGGCCAAATTGTCTCCGAAACGATCTACGACATTCCCCACAGTCTGCGAAAGCTATTTGCTAACGAAACGGCTCACATTTCATTCGAATTCGCAATTCGCAACCAGACAGCGCCTAGTCAGCACCATCCGGAATTAATCGTATAATTGAATCGTTGAGTTTAAACAGACAGACGACTTGAACAATCGCAGTGATTAGAAAAGCCGTAATTGTTAATTTGGTTAACAAACTTTCGGTGAACGTCGAATTTGATCACTGGATGGAAACAACAAATTGTTGCTTACAGTGTCTTTGAATTGTGGACAGCTGCCTTCAAAGTTTTCCTCCATTGAAAAGATAAATAGAAAAGGAAACTTTAGCAAAATACCAATTACATCCGAAGTTCAAAGCTACAACTTTTCATTGAAGAATTTACTTTGGAGTTTGGCCAATGAGACATTGATTAACCAGCTTAACCAACACAAAGTCGTACAATTTTGACATAAACCGTAAGGCAGGCGTCACACTAACAACGCACCTTGATTAAACGCCCGAGGCTGAGTACATTCATTCACTTCCTACGAGTCTACGGACTGTAGATTCAACAAGCTGTAAACATTTCTCAGGCATGCAAATGTCACCGTCGCACGTGTTGTACGTATCGCGAGAACTGAGTAATTTGTTGGTTATTTATCGTCGCACTCCGCGAGATGTATTTCGTAAGGCGGTGCGTTTAAATCGTGAAATTATACGCGGGCCCACGTGGGCGGGATATGACAATGCGCAAATGCATTGTTACACGGTGTGTGTTTCGCTCTCGAATGGATACAGAACAGCCAGCTAAGTTTACACACAATTTATCTTATTCTAACAATTCTCACTCATCGCCTTTACACACAAAGTCAATCTGTTTTCAAGAACGGAAGAGTAATTAATACTAGGAACACAGAAACTGAAAGAGTTATCGGGAAGACATAAATACTGAAGGGAATGTACGAGATTACCATTTCTGTTTTATTTCTTCTATCGGATATCAAGTTGGAGTATTTATAGCCTAACAAGATCCCATTCGGACCGGTCACATGTGATTTACTATAGCTGCACCAATTTCTACAGTTTATCAAAAGTAATTCCAACTATCGACTTTTATATTTACTGCTAACGGTGCTTCTAGACAACACTATTATCAAAATAAATGCCATTAGTGACTAACAGCTACGTTCTAATAAAATAAACATTTTGATAAAGGGGATAATGGGTCTGTTACAGTAGAATCGAATTTTATTGAAGTATTAAATAAATCTAAGATATCGTAAAACGCAGAGGTATTTAGGAAACATAATAGTTAACTCATCCACACGCCTATACCAGCGTTGAATATGTGCCAAGTTTTGTTCGTGTTGCTGCAATTTCTCGATAATGTACGTGATCTGAGTTTTAGATTGACTTTCGTGCATTATATTTCTATATTTTTCCTTTGTTTTGCTAAGGTTTACACTAAAGTTTTTCGTGATAATAAAGCAACAAATGAAGTTAGCTTACCTGTTGATTTCAGTATGTCTGGGCCAAAGCAGCGTTTCCAGCATCGTTGCTTATTCCTCATCCTTTGGGAGGCACAACTACCGTTATTCTACTCCACCTAAAACAAAAGAAACCTTGAGTAAGTACCTCGATTTCCAAAGCGTTAATTAATCAATTAGAGTTTATTAGCGAAGTCGAAATTTCTTAAAGCAAAGTTTGATTTTGAGTCTGCCTTCAATTAGCATAGCCGAGAAGTGGAACACCGTTTCTCATTAGGAGAGCAGAGTGTGGCAAGAGGTAGATGTGAGATAACGCATTACGCATGCGCGCGCCATTGTCTTCGCGCCCAGATGCCTAGATAATGCGGCGAAAGCTCACAGTATATGCAATGCTGTAAGACTTAAGATATCAATTGTTTTATTGTTAATTTTTTGTGATACTGTTAAGATTTAATTATATTTTATTGCAAGAAGTTAATATTCGTTAACATTTAACCCAGGGAAGCAATTTAAATTTTGGTTGACTGATATTTGATCTTACAAATGTTTGAGATAAAATGTAAATTTTAATGTAAGTTATAATTATTATAGTGTTCTTTTTGCAATATAAGAACACTATAATGTAAATTTTAATGTAAGTTATTATTATTATAGTGTTCTTATATTGCACTGTATAGTAATCAATGCTCGTGCTTTTTCTGTATGAGAAGAAGCCATGCAAGGCTTTCTATAAAACAAAATACTGATAAACAACTAAAAATATCTGAAAATTTTCCATGTACTACGCCGGAATCTTAGCAAGCGCACGTGCCAAGCGGTCCGAACACCAGCATACCTCACCAAACGTAGTTCAATAAATACGATTTTGGATATGCATAATGAGTACTGTCCTGTGGATAACTATGGTCAATGAGAGCCAACGGTTAGAAAACGCGGAACTTTCAGATTAGAAACTATTGAAACTGGTGAAAACGTTGTTATTGTCACTGTAACGGTATTTTCGAAAGGGATCGTGTATGGAGGAAGCTAGTTCGATCTGATCAAAGTGTGTCCTGGTTAATTATATTTATTAGTAGATATTTAAATTATGATAAATACATAATTATTTTCAGGTACTCACATTTTTTATATACCTACCTAATTCCTGTAACGGCGGTAAATATTAAACCTGATATTCATGATTGTTGTGAATATGATTTAGCTATGTTTACGGTAAACTGTGATCAGTAGGGTTATCTTCAATCCTTATTTAAATGTCAGTTTGTAGGCACTGCCAGAAATCTATGCTTATTATAAAATTCATATTCTGTACTTCACAGTCATCTCAATGTTACATCTAAGTATAATCTTGATTAATTACTTATTCACAAGTACAAACTGACTTATTACAATGTAAAGCTGTGACAGTTGTACCTTTATACCTTTCCGGTGATTTTTGACGATCGTGATGATCGGATAATGCTTTTTTTTGTATAACAACTTTCGTAAGATACATTTATATTAACCCGTGACATCTCCGCGGGCTCAGCTCTTGACTAAGGGCTCCGTTAGAGCTCAAAACTAGTCGAGAAATACCGAAAAATGCACGTGAGTAATAACCGTTGAACAATAATAATAAAATTTCAACTCTCTCCAAGTAGTATGGCCAAGCATACCAAGTATTATTAGCCCATAGTGCCAATTGTACCGCAGTTCTAAAATTATTGGCATTTATTACTTCATAGCTCGTAAAGTCTAGGTTTCAAAATAGGTCTATTATAAGACAGAGACATCGAACCCGTGGACAGGCCCGTTATCGTCACGATTCAATCGTATTCGGATTTTATCGGTGTACGAATGAATACTCCTTGCCATCAAACTGATATAATCTCTACGCTAATTATTGGCAAGGAACTATCTAGGTATGTAAGTACCATTTAATTTTACTTAAGAAACCACTTACAATCTAATTCTGTGTTTGATTAAAAGGTGTCTCAATGAACTCAATATCGTAAAACTATATGCAAACTAGCATGTTATTTTGGTGTATTAGGCCACCAAAAGTGGCGATCCAAATTCGATTCCCAGATCAAAATGTTTTTAGTCTAGGTTGTTATGGATCAACATACACACATAATTAAAAAACACATAACAATAAACATCCGATTTCGACTAAGTTCTCATAATCCCGGTCATTGTTCCAAGTATTATGGATGTTCTATTTACTAACCGAATGGAGGCAAACGTAACGGTACCGGGAACAAGCACTTCAACAAAACAATTCTTATCTCACGTTAAAACTAAATAGTTACTTAGCAAAAACGTGCTGGAGATTGTATGAGTTGGTACAAAAGTTTATACAACAAAATCGTAAGTCCAGAAGGTTTATTCCGATAAAAATATTACAATACAAAGCAATACAGGAAGTTTTTTTTTATTAGCTCATAGACCGGTTTGTGTTTGACCGTCATTTCGGCTGATGTTAAGCGCTAATGCGGTCTATGATGGAGCACGCTTGCCTAGAAGAAACCGGTTCACTCGAGTCTTTAAGACAGTTGTGCTTATATCTTTTCGTCTATGCAAATGCGTTATTATGTGAAACGCTGTAGTTGAATTTAAGGGAAAAGAAATCAATATTTATTCTTTTGGAGTCATTTTAAAAGCTGATATATCTTTCATATGCCTTAACGCATGCGTTGTGAACTCCAAAGTTACACATTTTTGTGAAGAGTATCGCAAAGTGTCAAACAAATTGTGTGATTAGCAAGTTTATTTAAAATTGTTTATTTTCTACTCAGGTTCAGCAAAGTTACTTTTGTAGAGGAATCTTTTTAATCTAGATCAAATTTTGCGAGAACCGGAATTAAATCAAAACCGTATAGGCTTCATGCGATCTGCAGTTAGGCGTACTCGTAACTATGACACCATCGGTGCACTGTGTGTGTGTGTTCATTCTATAAGTCGTGTAAAGTTCGTCAAGTTCTTTATCTCGTCAAAAACGTGAGAATAATCTCATGTTTTTGACGAGTTACCCTTCTATATTTTTTGTACATGGGTATAGTGTCATTTGCCCATATTTTGTGTTTTTTTTAGTGTTTCTTGTGATGTAATCTATGTAAGGTTACTGTCTATTAGTAACAATTTTCTTCAGTTAGCTATAAAAGCAGTGGTATGACGATTTGATTAGCAAGTCAATGGTCGCAGGTTCAAACCCAAGGCTGGCACTGAATTTTCGAAGTCATGTGCGTATAAGATTATTTATCACTTGCTTAAAATTGTGAAGGAAAACATCGTGAGGAAACCAGCACACCAGAGAGATGTTCTCGATGGTGTGTAAAACCATATCGGAGCCCTACGAGCGGTTTAAATTCTGACACTAGGTTGTTCATCAACTACACGATAAGGAGATAAAGTTAGTTATACATAACGTTGACATTAATGGTCATTAAATTGATGAAAAATATGGTTGTCAGCGAGTTTATTTTTCTTTCCACGGAAATGTATAACTTTAGAGTTCGCTACCTATGCGATGGTGAGCTTGAAAGATTTATCTGTACTCATACTTAAATGTTTTATTTATAAAGCTATAACTTGTAAGGAAATTCGCCTTTTTACCTAAATAAAAAGTATCTCTGTCATATATTTTCTATAGCATCGAAGCCATGAGACTGTATGACTATGAAGTCATACAGTTGTTATGAGTTTATGACGTATATTTTGCAGCCAATGGTTAGCCTCAAGTTTAATCAGTGACAGATCATGATTATTTAGTATAATTGCAAACTTCTTGACTGGTTTAAATCTTAGAAGTCATTAGTGTAAATAGTTCGTTACTGAACTAGTGATCTATAGGTCTATGGCTTTTTGCCCTCTCACACTATTAATTATGATAATTATCAACATTCTATTTCACTGATAAACAATATTGTAATTTTTAAATAGTAATGCGCACTAAGTAACTACTGCGCCAGCCAAACTTAAAACAAAAATAGTACGGCCTCGATTATAAAGTCATTAAGTATAACTTAATGTAAAAATAAATAACTTGGAGTTAAATTTTAAGTCATTGTAAATTAAGTATGATAATTTTGACGGCTAAATTAGTAGATGGAATTAATGATCGTCACATATCATTATAGAAATGCTTTAATTAACTATTAATGGGTTAAGGAATTGATCAATCTTGGACTTTATTCATGGAAAATTTCATATCTAAATGACCATGGTTTTTAATAACTTTGATCAACCAGTTATAAGAAAATATGAAAAACACTTTAGTATATATAATTATGATCGCATATTGCAGACGGTTATAATTACTTTTCAAGTAAATAATTATCATCCTGTGACACCCATTTAAAACAACAACAACAATTTTCTTAATCCCGCTCTGTAACTAGAGCATTTAAATTACATAATTGATCGAATTGACACAATAATCGAATAAATATCGATTAATTACATTCTCGCCTTACACCGATGTTGCAACACTACACCTTTCGTCTCGTAACTGAATGCTAATGCTTTACTTGTTTTGTTTACAGTAACAGCTCCGCCATTGTTGTTGGGCAGCGGCAAATTTACGTGCCAATAGTTTTGCAACTGACAACCAGTTTTTGTAGCACCGATGAAGATATGAGAATGCTAGTACCGAGGACTTGCGCAACGTGTCACGTAATTATGTCGTTATCAGACGCTCAGGGTATCACAGCCCTTCTATCTGACGCCTGAGATTAAGTAGGCAAGTTTCAATTGCTCAATTAATTATTTCAAAGTAACGATTCGGTACCCAGTGAGCCGACTGAACGCAAGCAAAGCCTGTTTCTGCATTATTGAAGTTTGTACGCACGGCAATTACAATCCATTTTAGAAGGCAGTTTTAATTAAACTGTTTAAGTGTAATAGTAAGTATTCATTATCGCTGAGCAGTTCTTGGAACTTTATCTAGAAGTTTCATAGACAGTATAATAGTTAAATGATAAATACTAGTTATCACACTCGTGATCTAATACCTACATTAATAAATAACTGCTAAGTTGAACACAGCGTTTATTCTTATTATCGATGAACAACCTAGTGTCAAAAACTAACCCACCGTACCGAACTTATAAATTCCATCTATATTTAGAATTGAAATCTTTAATCACGTAGGTAGACCAGGCTATAAAATTACTTAATAGACTTGCATACATAAAACCGCGTCACTCAACAACATTAAGTAAGTAACACTCAATGATTGTACCATTAGACGGAATAAAAACGGACCGGCAAATTAATAATTATGAATAAAAATAAAAATACACGATTATAAATGCAAGAATGTGATTCAATGAACTCGTTCAATATCGCGACCTTGGCAGAGCATGCAAAAAGAAAACAAGCGAAATATTTGTGGGCGAGTTCATTCTGCGTACGTTCGGAATACTTCGGAACTGTTCGAAGGCAAGCGACTTTCCGCACCGGTCTGGTACTGGGCTACATTTTGAACGCCTTTTACTTACGATGCATGAACGACGAACGTCTGTCGTGGGCGGGATCCACTGATACCCCTACTCTATGACCGAGATATTACCAAACTGATTGTTGCTTTAGCCACATTATTGTGCGTTACGTAACAATGGTCATATTTTGTAAGGTGATACCCATAGAATTAGTATAGTATTCTTTATTTAGAAGGACCACAGTTGAAGTAGAGAAAGTTTGTTATTAGACAAAAGTATATCAAACATGAACACAAAATAATAATCCGCCAAACGAAATGTAACACAATTGTTATACAGAGTAAATTGAATTTGTATTTTAATCCCCTCTCTGAGTACACAACAGTGTATTAATTAATTTTATTATGACATTTATTGAAGCAGTAAGCTTGGAGCCGGTGAATTATTTGATTAATCTAGAGCACGGATTGGGTTTAGATACGTAATTAAGGGAAAACTCGAACTATAAATCATAAGAGGAAATTATGAAGCGTAAAGTAGCGGTTTTACACCAGTTCTTGTAGAAAATGAAAGTTGCTAGGTAATAAGGAAGCTCGATTAAACAGTGGTTATAGTTAATGGCAGGGAAGGGCCCTAAATACGATAGAACGTACCGATTTCCGTTTGCATGGGCGTTCTCAGTTTCTATTGGACATCAACAAAATTTACTATAAGTGTGAGTGGGACTATAAACAATGACGTTTATGTCAATATTTGAATTTATTGATTGGAGATATTGAAACTGTGCGTCGACGAACAAAACAGAATTTCGATTTACGGTGAGTATTATATTACATTGTATGTGAGGTTACAATTACAATGCGGTGTGGTCCTCGGCTTTGACGTCGTTTCGGCGAGTTTCCTTTCAAGTATTAAGGTTAGGGTGGTAGTTGATCCTCTTACAATCAGGCTATATCATGAATTAAGGGCTGGAACTAATACATAACAACAAGTGCTTTAAAGGAAAGGCATATAAAACAGGAAGATGACGAAGACGTGACTATTAATGTGTTGTATTTCATCTTTTGTTAATCAAAGTAAAGCGTGGGGGCCCAACTATGGATATAACTTACCAATTAAAGTCTTTACCACCAATTGTTCATCATAAATGGAGCTCGTAATCAAAAGCGTAAAAATGGCCGTATCACACCAATTTCTAAACGTTTACATTTAATTGTTTGACGCAAATGGTAGTTGTAATCGTCAGCGTTTATAATCCATTTAAGTCGTTCCATGATGTAATGACATGCTGGGATCGTATACGTAGAAAGTTTACGTAAAATCCGCATCCGCGCACAATGCAACAAAAATAAAATGTCTGCCATTTAAGGAGAGGGTACGCAATACCGGCTATCGCCGCGCGCAGTCCTTTAAAGTAGCTAAGCTGCTTATGAAATGTGGGTACAGAAGTTCCAACTTTTCTCATCGACTGTGCTCATAGCTTTCATTCCGGCGGTCGCTAGGTGGCGCGCCGGGCGTGCCGCCTCCCAGTCTCAATGAATTTTTCTTTCATATCATCCACAAGTTCCGGGTACAGTTTATTGAACACTACGACTCATATAAATTACTTGTCTCACGCTTCGCAATCGCCGACAAACCCCGCAAAAACTTTACTGGTTCCAATGAGCTGCGAGCTCAAAAAACTTTAAAACTATTTATCCGTAGTCGAATCTGTGAAAGAATAATCGTATTTTTTTTACAGAATCAATAAGTTTATGCAAATATGATGGCGTATCATTAAATTTTTACAAGGAAACTATAAATCTATCGAATGGTTCATTAGTTCAGATTGTCGAACACGTTTGACAACATTAATATAATTTGCATCAATCAAGAGCGTGGACAAAATGATTTATTATACTTAGCTAAGCAATAAACGTTTAAGCGGTAGAGCACTAACATAAAGAATCTACATAATAAAATACATATAGCGGCGTAATAAAGTATCTTCTCAGCGGTTTAAAAATCGCTTCACAATTAAATCCGGATTTCATATCGAATATCTTTCCGCCATCAACAATGTATTCGGGACTACATTGTTCGAGAAAATTTATGCCTAATACTATAGCAAAGTGAAATGCGGGTGTAAATAACTTCACGCCACAGCACTACGCTGTGAGATAAACTAAGCTAAACTAAAATATTAGAAGACAACAAAAACACGTACTAAACACTGTAAAATACATAGATCTCCTATCATATTACGTAGAACAACAGCCACACCACATGTAACGGCTGACAGTGTCCAGTTATGCAACAAAGAAAGCTGCACACATTTTTGACAGCACGACCTTTCTATGCAACTGCACTAGTTTACAGCCTGTAGAAAGCGGGCCTCGGGGCGACAGGAACTAACCTTTCGCGACCGACCTTTAGCCAATATTAGGTGGCCGACCCCGGCAGTGTTAGAGATACGTGAAATACGCTACCATTTCTTGTGATAACGTTTTGGTCGTGGATAATTTCTATGTAAGCGTAGGCGTGAGCATCGGTCACGTATTGGCCTGAGTTATAACCCGGGAACGAAATAAATCTAACCCAGGCTATTACCTTCCTTCGGTGTTGAGCACATTGACCGCCCACGCGCAGGATTTACATACGTATTACGTGGATAACTGGGCCCTTGTCAATCTTTGTCAGTGTGACGGTAATGAGGGCCTTTTATGAGTGTTTTAATGAAAATGAACCCGGATCTGTAGGGTTTACTTTGGTGTTAATGTTTCTGCCCGAACTGGCAAACTGGCAGCGTTGATGTTTTGTTAGCTTTTCTTGTTGATTGCTGGTAATTGGTGCGTTAAAATTTGAATAAGGAAAGACTACCAACATTCTTGCTATTAAAATTTATTTTGTTTATGTAATTATAAATATAATCAACTAAGGTTCCTAGTAAAATGATATTTTATGAGTTCGAATAATATGCATGAGATTCTGATCATATTTTATTTCTAGTCGGTTGCGTTTGTAAATGTCCGTCTTGCCATAAAGTACATAGAATTTTTTATAAACAAACTTTGTCAATGTTGAAAACAAGACAGTGCGCTAGACAACCAATTAAATATTTGCAAAACAAACGTCTTATAGAACAAACATTTCCTCATATTATATCGCGGCCGCAACCTCAGAAACGAATTGTGTTTTTATATGCGGGAGTAGGCTAGTAGGAAATCTACTTCTAGGGTTGCCAGCTCCCATAACCAAAAAGCCACTTTTTGTAGGTATTATAAAAAGTCGGCCGTTTGAGAAAAAAATCACGAGTATCTAACCCAATCTTTTCCAATAAGGTTATGATTAGAAATCTAAAAAAATCAAAAGCTGATGTCAATTCAGTATCTCTCTTCTTAGATTTGCTACACGAAAACTATCAAAAGCAACATTTATAGCAAGTTATTTGGAGTGTGCGCATTATGTTTTTCTCTTTCATTCTTCTCTGTCAGCCGTCACTATATCGCTCACTCCCTTTTTATTCATGTCATCGGTCACACAATGCATCCATCTTTTCTTTGGTCTACTCCCCCTCCATCCATCAACATTCATATTCATTAATCTTTTAGTTACGTGTTTTATTAATTTGACATTTCATTGTTACATTTTTCAACTGGCCCCTAATAATCTTAACTTGTTTGGCTAAAACTGAACTCCTGACAACCTTGATAGAGTCACAATAGAGCGATTTTAGCTTTCCCTACACAGCACAGTTATATTACACAGGTTCCTTCGCGCATATTTTAAAATTAGTCTCGCAATAACTATATTTGTGGTCACATTGTCAGTTTCGTGCGTATAAAATTTGGGGAAATAATCTGGTGACGTAATTGAAGTTCAGCGCTCAATGTCATGCAGAGAAGTGGCTTTTTGCGGGAAATTCATAATAACCTATTTTAAATTTAATTGCTGGTTGTGATTTTATTTAAAAGAGTCACCTCCTTTCTCTCATCTATTCATGTGATAATATAAATCAATAACTAATTTTCAAATCTATATCTATCTATCTATCTATCTATATAAGGTTAAAAATCAATTGCCGGGCAGAATTAAATTGTATCTATCTAATAATATGGTGATGCAATTGTGATTTTTCTTGACTCGATAAAGGTATTTTGAAATTGACCGAGTGATTTTAGTCGATAAGAGTCTGGCAATACAACCCCATCACATAAAAAAGGTAAATGAGTAATATTTCTTTGCACAATAATTTGCAACTTAAGAGTACGTTACGCATGCGGTGATGCGTATACAAATTTGTGTTTATCTGAGTAATATTTGATACAATAAAACCGTACGGAGTAAAGTTCCATTCATAAAAATATTTTACAACTTTATTCTTTTGACGCTGTCTGTACAAACCCAAAAAGTGTGTAACACAATGAAACACTGTTATTTGTTTTGTAATAAGTTTTTGTTTGCAATAAGGTTGAAAGTGATACCTTAGCCACGGGTGGTCTTACCGTGCACATATTTATTAAACATTATATAAATGTTGATGGCTCAGTAACTACGCTACGGAGATTGACGCCATTTTAACTGACGGTTGCGTTTAAAATTAATCGTAACTCTTTTTTGTCTGAATTAATAGATATAGAAAAACTGTTTTCGTTTCAATTCATTCGTGAAAGATTACTCTTAATAAAGAAATAGTTACCACCACGAAAAAAAAAAACAAACGAATGAAACTAGTTACAAAAAATGTATTCTTCTCTAGCAAATATTTAATTGAAATCTTTTGCAAATATACAAAGCCACAAAGCTAGTTTTTAATTTAAGTGAATAAATATAAATATATGATAAATATTAGAGCGATATCGAATGCATAAAGGCATTAAGTTTGCTTTATGTTCTACCGTTTCAGCATAAAAGTATAAATAATACAAGCTATAAATTTGCATAGAAAAAATAGAAGCAAATAATTGACAGTACACTGTAAATATCACTTCGTCAAGCTTGTTAGGGCGGAAGCACATGATCAATTTTAGATTGAACAACAGTTCGGCCGGTTGCACACGATAAAGTCAAATAAACTGTCACTGATTTGCCTACAAATAACACTGGTCCATGTCAACCATTGACTGGTCTTTATTGCAAGTAAGATTTCAATCTCATTGGTTGAAACAAGTGACTACCCACGCAGCCATTTCTTGTGTTTAAACGTGTGAACCGTCAGTCTTGTAATAACTTGATGACGGTGTTCATTAAGGATGACTAGGAAGTAACGCCTTGACAAAGTATTACAAACCTCTTCACACTTTAACGTTCTTATAAACCAAGTGTGTACTAGATACTTATAGTTTATTTAAAGATTCGTAAAACTATAGAAACATTTAAAACTGTTGAACGGTCACGTAATGTTTTCATTTGTCTCCGTGATAATCAAAATATCTTCTCCGGGCTGAAATTTCACAGTTACTCAAATCTTATTCAACATTTGAGTGTCGTCAGAACTAAGATCATTAATTATTATATTTATGTGTTATTAAAACTAATGAGCTATTGCGAGTAAATGGCATTATATCTACATCTTGGTCGATAACAATTATCCGACTGGCATCATTACTTATTTCTGTTTAACTATCTTCTTAATATATAAAATTCTCGTGTCACAGTTTTCGTTGCCATACTCCTCCGAAACGGCTTGACCGATTTTGATGAAATTTTTTGTGCTTATCCGGTATCTATGAGAATCGGCCAACATCTATTTTTCATCCCCCTAAATGTTAGGGGTAGTCCACCCCTAAATTTTTTATTTATATAATATAACTGTTTTAGATCATTGTACATATCTGATCTCCTTCTTCCTTTCTATTGGCATTTATGCCGCCTTGTGGCGGGATCCTCTCTGACAAATCCACTTTGCCCTGTCATAGACATCTCGTTCTGTCAAAAAACGGTTTAATATTTTATTTATTTTCGGTTCTTTTCTTCTTCTTCTTTGCTTGTCTTTTTTCATCCTCTATGCCTCAATTTATAAGTACGCCAATAAATATCCCTATTTTAAATTTTGGGTTAATTTACACCCATGTCGTATCTTATGACATGTTCCTTGAAATCGTGAAATATTACCTTTTTTTATAAAGATACTAAAACTATTACAATATTATTAAAGAAATATATATTTATATAATTATATAATATATATACTATAGGATACTATATATTAAGTTAATGTCAACAATATCAAATGTATTTGTATAATAACTTTCGTGAGGCATATTCATATTAATTATTGTTCACCGGTTACTACTTACGTGTATTCTTCGGGTTTGACCGACTAGTTTCGATCTCGAACGGAGCCCTAAGTCATGAGCTGAGTCAGTCTGACTCGCGAAATTGCCGCGGACTCAAATCAAATGAATTGTTTAAAGATTTAATATAAATGTGTATGTTCAATGTTATGAGTTAAACTTTAGATTAGTCGCACCTCAGGAGGTTCAGTATATTTTATAGTATATAGAAAACTTGCACATTTTTGTACCTGGCATGTTGGCCTGTATGTGTATCATGTTAACTAAGAAAGGAAACACTTCTTACAAAACAAAATATATCTAGGCTTACCTTAGTTTTTAAGGGTAATAAAAAAACTTTTATATTTCAAAGTCAATGAACAAAGTTTAAATTCATTTCCACTGACAGAAATTATCTACGAGCATTTTTGTAATTATTCATTTAATCCTACAATCCTACATCCTACGGTCCTACATCGAACAGGCCTACTACATCCTACAGTCCTACATCAACAGTCCTAAAGTCCTACAACCTACAGTCCCATATTCTACAGTTTTAGAAGCCTGGTATTCATTAATATAATAAGACCGTATTATAAAAAAGTAATAAAAACTCAACACAGTATCGTTTTGGAGAATTATGTTTTATTAATACCATAATAAGTTACTTAACTTTATATTACAATAAGATCAGGTTAACGGTCACTTAACTGTTTAAACTAAACGGAACTAAACTATGTATATCCGGTATCATAAATTATTATGTGGCAAATAACCATTATTCTTTAATTGGCTAAAATAAACTGACTGCAAATTATCTAAACTTGGTAACCTAGAAGTTAAGGAGAACTTATTAAAGCCTCAATTTACCGAGAATGGAGTTGTGTCGTGAGGTCGCGGGTTCGAACTCCGATTGTGGTATGGCCACATTTAGGTAATACATTCACAAGTTCGTAACTTTAACAGTAAACCTGCTGGATAACAATGTTATTTATTTTGTATGCCATATTTTGCTTCATGGAAACTAGGAATTGTAGTGGTATAGTATTTAGGTTGAGTTTGTTTTGACAATAAAATATAAAATTAGAGCGAAATAAAGTTTTATTCTTAATTTTTTAGGTTTTCTATTGTATTTCTTGACATTTTTCTTTAAGAAAACCATTCTTATGTATAGAATTCTGAGATAGATATCTTAAAACGCCATTACCATAGTAATTCAAACAATTTCAACGAAAGTATGTCAAACATCCTTTATCCTGATCGACATTCATTCATGTCATCAATAAACTGCCAGATCAAACTACCGAAATAGGATCGTAACATCTTCAGTTAAAGTACAATATTGTAAAACAAATATCTCAAATACACGTTAGTTTAGGGTATCGTTTACTATACAAGTGTAATGTGGCCATAAAGTCGTGTGACGAGGAGGCCCCCTAGAGCGTTGCACGCGCAGCTTTACGACATACCTTATGGCCACACACTTCGTAAAAATAAGTACTAGTATCAATCGTTCGCGAATAACACAATATCCTGTTTAATGTTTTAATTTAGAATGTTTGATAATATTATGGTCAAGAAGATTTAATGATACTAGTGGTCGTCCGCTGACCGAAATATTCCACTACTTAATTAACATAATAATTAATTTATATTTTGAATGTTATTAAGGTTCTATTGTCAAAGCTATATGTATGTGTGTCAAGCTTATGGTAGAGTGTGTTTTTTTATTTTTATTAATTACACACATACATAGCATCACGCCTGTATTCCCCCAAGGGGTAGGCAGAGGTGTCCACAGTTGACACCCACATTTCATCAATGCTGTTATTAAGTCAAAATCAGAAAACCTCAATAGCACTTTGCTCGACCCGGGAATCGAACCCGAGACCTCATGCTCAGCAGTCGCGCTTGGGACCACTAGACCAACGAGGCAGTTTTTATTTATTAATTTAATGTATTCGAACCTGCGCCTCCCGGATGAATACTCCAGGCGCTCTGACCACTAAGCCATCTCGACCTCTCCAGAGGTTCGAATCCTATTTGCGACGGTATTCTTTTTCCATTTAATATAATAACTTTAGAGTTCGCTAAGCATGCGTTAATGCTTTTCAAAGATTTATCTTTAATTTAATGTATTTCTAATGCATATTATACTTATGAAAATATTAGCTTTCTCCGTCTCCATTATAAACTTTAACTGTGCAAAATTTCATACGCCTCCGTCCGCATAATTTTCGTAAATGAAGGTAAAAAGTTTTTGCTTCACGTATTAATTTAACGATAATGGCGAACTCGATTCGTTATTTTGCTTGTACGTTTTAAGTTGTTACCTAGCCCTTCCCCAATTACATTTGGGGTCGGCTTCCAGTCAAACCAGATGCAGCTCAATACCAGTATTTTACATGGAGCGACTGCCTATCTGACCTCCACAACCCAGTTACTGGGTATCACGATATCTCGTGGTATGACTGGTTGTCAGACTTTCTGGCTTCTGGCTACCCGTAACGGCTGTCATAGATCTTAATTTGGCAACCGGGACCGACGGCTTAACGTGCTCTCCGAGGCACGGAGGGGTCTCGATTTGAAATGATGGTCACCCATCCACAGACCGACTGCAGCAAGCGCAGCTTAACCTCGATCGATCGATCAGTGCGGCTGTTATTTAGCCACGAATCCCTGTGGTTAGAAGAATACATAAATTTATCAGAATACCTGGACACCGCTAATGTTTATCTACTACGTTGTTGAACGTTATACCTATATTGCGTCATTAATTTGTCATTACAAAATGTAAATATTTATAATGAAAATACATCAGTAAACTGCAAAAGTGAAATAATTTGATTCATGAATATGCGAAACAAAACGAGTTAACTGTAGAGAATTGAATTACTTAATGACGTTCGTAGCGCGTGGGCGTAGGCGCCACATTCGCAATGTCATTATTTTAGCGCTATTTACATTAAATAGCATTATATCTTAGCATTAGCACAGTGTACGCACTTATTATAGCCTGGTGTGCTTATGATTTATAGATTTAGCAAATCATTTGTTTCTAGTCACAATGAATGAATGTTTAGAACATTACTAATATGCAAAATACAGCAAATTTGAACAGAAGTTGATGTGACAGATTTCTGGCTAATGCAGGTATTTTTTTGCTATTTAGAGCTTAGATAAAAGGATTACTTAGTATATGGTTATTATAAATACATTTGAATGAAATGTAGCTTTACTTAAAAGAAAAAAACACGTTCCATCGTCAACCACACCATTATTTAACATCAGATGAGATGACGGCCAAAAGCAAGACCATTAAGAATAAAAATAAAAAGAAACGAGTAAATGCAAAGCCAAGTTAGAATTTTCCATTTTGGAAACCAACACCAAACGACAACTCTAGAAACGGAACCTATAGGCTTACTCTTGAAAATAAAACCGCTCGATTGAAATTGGAAATAATTATGTCATTTCATACTTTTAAATGCAAAAATGTCTTTAAAATGATTAAAGAATCGGGATACTCTAATAAACCGACATGCTTTAAAATTAAGATAACTATGATGAAGCTAAATTTATATTAACATTAAAAAAAAAAATGGCACTGATTTAATATTGGAATTGGTACTAACTTCAAGACTAACACCCCTGATGTCAAAATATCGTACTTTGTGGTGACAATATATTTCCAAACACATGCACATAAGAAACTAGCAACTCCGAAGTCACGACGCGACGAAGAGTTCCCCAGTTCTTTGTTTGCGAACCATATCAAGATGTGGATACGAAAGAATGTGCCAAGTAATTGTTAAAGTATGCAAATTACCCGGTGTAAGGCCCAGAGACAGATTAAAAGTTTCACGTTCTACGGCTAACTACTGATAACGTTGCATGTTAATTAAACAGAATGGTCTCCGTAACAAAGCTGTGATATTGATTGGCGAATTCTCGGTAATACTTTTACGAAATACCTAAATAAACCACTTTGACCAGATAAATTGAGCGGGTTGCGTAAGTAAATGATGATAAATGGCTCAAAAGTAGATATATATAAGTTATGTTCTGGTGTTTTTACTTGTAATTTAGTTGGGAATTGTGTAAGGTGGTAATAAAGTGTGGTGTTATTGATATGCGTCGCATATATCAATAGTCATTACGTGAAATGGATCGGCCAATACTCATAATTGCCGCGCCATTGGTAATTATTGGCTGTATAGATGTGTATTTTCGGCTCAAGCGATAAGCTTAAAGCGAATATTTTTTAGAGCTTTAAAATATTAGGTGTTTTGTTCTGTTCAAATTATTAATTACGTGTCTTCGAGAAATTCTCGTATCGGAGGTCAAGAGTCATTTTAGGTCACTGGACCAGACAGAGAAGGTAAAAGTAAATTAATAAAATATATATATAAACGCTTTAATTAGTTTCTGTACCTACTTGTTTAAGTCGTATTAAGACATCACAGTATTATTAAAAAAAAACAGCCTCATTAAGTTGGGTTCTTCAATAATTATTTATTAAAATACTATGTTATTTTGTTATTTCGTTAGTGTAGTGGTCATAAGTGCGACTGCTGAGCATGAGGTCGCGGGTTCGATTCCTGGATTGGGTAAAGTGTTAGTTTTTCTGTTAGGAAATTCTCAGTAGCAGCCCGGGGTTTGGAATTGTGCCTGGTAGATGGCGATGGACCAACGAGGCAGATTATCATTTGTTCTCTAATTACTACGCATCATATACGGGTACAGTTTAACTGCTTTTATTTTCACTTTGACTTCTAAACCCATATTTCTACTCAAAAATTTCACTTTCAAATGTTATTACGATTATTTTAAAGCCGTTCTTGCTCTAGTTGCACGTTTATAACGATGATGACGATTCTCCTCACCTGTTCGTCATAACTGGAGCGAGACTAAGGTCGCGGCCTCACGCGCGGGCCAACCATAACACGAAGGAAATTGAAACCGACCAACACATCATAAATAAATATTCTACTTAAGTATAAACTGCCTTTTTACACGACTGTCTATAAAACGAGTGTTATGGTTATAGGGTGTATGTATGTTTGTGTGTTTCTCTTTTCCACCATAACTTTGAAACGCCTCGACTGATTAAGATGTTTCGTTAGAATTATTAATTTTATTATTTTCGTCGGAGTCGGGGAACTAACCTATGAAAAAAAAATACTTGCCGCGCCTGCGCAAAAAAAAATCTTCAGTAGCTACCTTGTTTTTCACTTTTTAGTTTACAAGACAGGCATGCTTTTTTTTGATCTAGATGATGGAAGCATGGCCTCAGCATACCGAGCTTGAGTTCCTGGGCTCGATTTCGAGGTCGGTGTTATTGGGTAATTCCTGTTAAGAAACTTTCAGCAGTAGCTCGGAGTTTCCAATCTTTGCTCGGTCGATGGAATGAAAAAAAGGGGGCTAGCAATGGAAATGCCATTTGATGAAACAGCATCCGTGAAATTCAATACATACACATTCAAGAAATACAACAGTATACTTCTGTCTATCCTGATCTGATGATATGTGATGATGAGTCTCTTCACCTGCTTGCCTTAACTAGAGCGAGACTAAGGTCGCGACCTCACGCACCGCCCCACAAGAATACGAAGGAAATTGAAACCGCACATCTTAATAAACATTCTACGTAATTAAATAATAAGAGTTTTAACGAATTATTATGTTTAAATCTTTCATTTCTTAAAGGTGATTAATTTAGTGTACATTGGGATTTCTTATTAAATTGAAACCGCACATGTTAATAAACATTCTACGTAATTAAATAATAAGAGTATAATTATACTAATTAATATAATATGTTTTAATAGTTCGTTACATAAAGTGATTAATTTTGTGTACATTAGGATTTCTTATTCAATTGAAACCGCACACCTTAATAAACATTCTACGTAATTAAATAATACGAATATATACTAATTATTATTTGTTTTAATCTTTCGTTTCTTAAAGATGATTAATTTTGTGTACATTGGGATTTCTTTTCATTGGGTGAGATTCGTTACATATTCATAATACTGACAACCTTAATTGAGCAACTGTAACAGAAAGTTATACATTCTTGTGAAAAGAAAAATTACCGTCATGAGCAGGATTTGAGGACTGTATAGCGAATGAATAGATAGCGATGACGTCACCAAAAGACGTATTACATGCGGAAGGTGAATTCGGAGTAGTCAGCAGAGGTCGAGTTGGTCAGAGCGCCTGGAGTATTTATCCAGGAGGCCGATTCGAATCCTGCTCACGACCGTATTATTTTTCCATTTAATATTATAACTTTTTTAGTAATCTCTCCGTTATTCCAAATATATCTCCTATCAACTGCACTGTACCAATAAAACCAAGCTCATATTTACCATGCCTTCAAATAAGCAATTATGTATTAGTTACTCATGGAAAACAGCCGCAACTATGATTGCAACAAGAAATTAATATCACCCACGCCAGTGACTCATAACCGTGGTATTGGAGGGAGGCAACGTAATCCATTACCTATACTAACTAATGAGCATTCGTGTAATGTGACGTGTCAACGATATGGGCATTTAGCAGCAGGGCTGCTGTTTATGATACTAGAGATAGTTTGGTCCTTAGGTACAAGAAAAAATTTCGAAAGATATTCTCCACGGCAGCTTGACCGAATCTCCTTACTTCAATTATGATGCCGAAACAAAAAAAAACCCACAATATTAAATGGAAAAAGAATACGGTCGCGAACAGGATTCGAACCTGCGCCTCCCGGATAGATACTCCAGGCGCTCTGACCAACTAAGCCATCTCGACCTCTAAAAAACCCTTTCTAATATCTTGGGTTTTCGCGATCAATACAAATTAAAATAAAAAAAGGTGTCAGGCATCTCAACAGTTTATTTAAAATTATTTCAGTCTACCGTACATATAATTGATAATATTCATACAAAAAATATTTTATGAATAGTATGTAAGAATAGTAGTAGTTAATAGGATAGTAATAAGTAGCCCCATAGATTATGAAATACATATTATATTAAAATATGGATGGATGCAAATAAATACAATATTTAGCTACTTCCACAATATTGAGGGAAGTCATGCAAATACCTGTGCACCGCCCGCCCGCCCGCAAATATACGTGTTTCGCCTCCCCCCCCCCCCCCACGGGGCATCCTCATCGGAAGTAGCTAGATATTGTATTTATTTGCATCCATTGTAATGGACTTCCGCAAAGTAACGCCTGAACCTATTCAATAAATTATGGATTTTGACACTTGCCCACATTAATTTAGAAAGAATATTTTTTCGACTTCAAGAGACCATAGACCTACGGCTTATTACATTAAAAAAAACAGCACACGTGTGACTGAACAGTTAAAAAAAAAAGACGCGGACAATAGTGTGTAAGCAATAAAAATATAAGCTTAAAACATAATATTAAAACTCAAGATGAAAACATTAAAGTTACTTGCCTGCAAAATATCTACAACCCTAGAAATAAGGTACCTACACAAAAAAGTTTATTACTCCTATGTGCCAACGACTTGAAGGCTTTAACCGATTAATATGATGTTGCATATGAGATGTATAATCACCTCACCGGTACTTACTAAATATCTTACTTTAAGTACCTACAGAGAACTATGAAATGCAATAAGTATATACTCAGGTACTTGTAAATGATTCTCTTCCTTATTAAGTATATATTGCCTTCAACAGAATGTCTATGTTACAAAGTAGTATGCAGCTTGAATTTTAACACATGAAGCTGTTAACATTATGAGTATTTTTATCTTATTATAGTATGGCAACTTGGTGTCTAAAGTTTAAAGCGCCAATTGACGTGTTAGATGGATTTACACACACCAGCAAAAATATCTGTCATGTGTGCTGTCTTCTCTTGTTCTACACTATTTTAAGCAAGCGATGACTCAATATTGATTTCTTGCTTTCCTACCTAAAAACGTATTTTTCTGGTTTCAATTGATTCCCTTTAATCTAAATACATAACTTTTAATTTCTCAGAACCTTGTTGTTGGTACACTAATCTAAGTCCTGATAATTATTAATCTCTATTGTTTATTCTTTTTTTTATTACTAAACACTAACAAAACACTAGGTAATTGCACTTTTATTGTGAACCGTACCTTGGCTTTCCCACTGGTTAAATTTTGTTATTGCTTATAACGTGTTTTATCCAACCTTGACATTGGCAGAATCATCGTTAACCCGATGGAGCCATAATTATCCAAAATTGGAATTGGAATTGGACTCAATATTTATTGATTATAATTCATTCTTAGTTGAGATTTTGGACAGTAACTAATGTGTGAAAGAGACAACATGCTATTAAACGGTAACTAAAGATTAAGTTTCTTATGAGTATAATTGTCGTTTATTGAGTTTTCCAACTAGGAAGACATCGCAGACAAGCGTGATCAATGGAGAAAAAGAACTGCAGATTGCTTTAAAATTCATGATGATATGGAGGAAAAAGGTGGGGTGTTCCTCCATTGAAGAGGTAGTATCCTCCGACGAGGCAGGGTGATATTTCCTGCTGCTGGTTACTGGTGCCAGCCCAAAAACGTGCACACAAAGAAAACGGAGCCAATATTTCACTTCTGAACTGAGTTTGACTCGCGACGGCTCAGCTCATGACTAAGGGCTTCGATCGAGTTCGAAACTAGTCGGGCAATCCCGAAAAATGCACGTGAGTAGTAACGGATGAACATCAATTGACATGAATATGTCTCACGAAAGTTTTTATACAAAAATATTTCACTTCGTTGGAACTCTCAAACTTAACATATCAGCATGCTGCGGTGCGGTTCTTGCTGCAGATTTCGTATCAGCTTATATAACCCCAAACAAAAGTGTTTAAATACTTTATAGGTTGTTTAAATCATCTCATTAAGTTGTCAAAAGGCCCACGACGACGAACTGTGCCTTATAGTGAAAGAGACAACGTGCTATTTAACGGTTATTAAAGATTAAGAGTCATTTATGTATTTTGGTCCTAAGAGTCTAAAGCCGGTATCTACAAGAATCTCTATGTACTCGTATTTACCGTTGCAAACGTTTAGTAAGAGCTTCGGCTAACTAACTCACATTAGTATTATTAAGTAGCAATTTCTCAGTTGTTTCATAACCATACGATAATAAGCATCTGATATGCACTACATAGCATTACAACGGTGTTATGTTACATGTAATTTTTACGTTGATTTGTTAACTGAACTCTGCCATTTGTAAACTGGTTTGGGCTGTTAGTTTTGTGGAACTTTTAGTGTATAATAATTATTATGTAGTTCTTCGATCACTGCGTAGGAGAAATTATTATATAATATCGTGAGAATGATAAATAAATGCATTCCAATAATTAAACATAACATAACATCACGCCTATATTCTCCGAAGAGATAGACAGAGGTATACATAGTTTACACTCACACTTCAAGGAATGCTGTTATTAAGTCCCATGTAATAAGTGGTGGGCCTTTTACCATCTACCTGGCACAGTTCCAAACTCCGGGCTGCTACTGAGAATTTTCTAACAGAAAAACCTAATAACACTGCCCGACCTGGGAATCGAACCCAAGACCTCAGGCTCAGCAGTTGCGTTTGGGACCACTTGACCAATGATGCAGTTCCAATAATTAGAAAGATACCTACATTTTATCATTTGACATCTGTATCCGAACAACAATATAAGTTTTGTTTTACTTAGAATTTGACATTTACTACTTTACTGTACAATAATCGTCAATATTCACGACCTAGACGCGTGATATCAATTGCTATCATTATTATATTCAATTTAAACAACACCAAGATAATTATCTATTACACAGTTATTGTGTTACTCTGTCATGATTAGGTGCAATAACAATTTAGACTAATGTTGATAATAACTCCAATAATTACATTTTATACTCGCATAGTCACAGTAACGTACAATATTGTGTTTTACGATTGAAATAAAATAATACGGGCTTCAACTGCTTGAAGGGCCTTTCACACTGGTACGATGCGACTATGCGACAAATAACATAATCGGGCCTATATTCCTCAAAAGGTTAATAAGCAGAGGGTTTCACTGATGATGGAAATAGGCAGCAACCGGGCACAATTCTAAATTCCGGACTGCTACTGAGTGTTTTCTAACGGAAGAACAGAACTTCACGCTCAGCATACGTGCTCGGATCCACTAGACCAACGAGGCTGTCAATACAAGACTTTGCGATACGAATTCAATAAATCGCCGTGGAACTGGTCGTATCAATGCTTTCTATAAAATAAAATATAATGTCGCAGTCGTATCGCAATGTCGTGTTGTACCAGTTTGAGACACCCTTATCTTGGAACTTGTTTTAATGAGTATTAATATAACTTGTTACATTGTAATAAGTAATAACTATAGCATGAATGAATGTAACGGGCTTGAAGTTTACTGGTATGAATGGTACCTACCTACCTCTGGGAAAAGTTGTTTCTTTCAAAGAAACTTTGATAACACAGTATTTTAGTTATTGAAATTTCACCATAGTATTTGAATACTGTCAAAACGTTGACGATGTTTGAATTTTATTTGTTTGTTTTAGCATTTTAAATTGAAAAGGAAAGGTGCTTTCAATAACTATAAGCTATATATTAGCATAGTTCTCAGCTTTCAAAATTCAAATATAAATTTAAATGGAGGACCTTCCAATAAAGGATCATTTAATTACATGCAAGTTTATTTGTTCAATCAGTTGTATATATAGATGTTTATTGTTAAACTAATATTAAATGTATTATAGTGGTAATATATATTATATATGTACATAATAATTAAAAATATTTATAAAAATAAAACCTAAATTATATCGACTACACTACTACTAAAAGAAAGAAAGAAAAAAAGGAAAAACGTGATTTAGGCGTCAAAGTACTCCTCCGCATCGCTGTCACCCGGTAATGTGCCCAGAAGACTGGCAGCATTGCCAAGTTGAATGGCAATGCTAATTCTCTGACCAAAAAACAGGCCAGCCCTCTGGTCACGCGAAGTGTCGACCAGTCTGCCAGAAATTCTTTTGAAAAGTTGGCGTGCACTGGGACCCCATGACCCGAGCGTTTCGACCCCAAACGGCTCAAAGTCGTAGCAGCCGATAAGGTTGCTATATTTGCGCCGTTTGAGAGTCTCTGCAGCAGCAGCGGCGCCAGCACAGCCAGCCGAGCTGGGAAGATGCGATGGAGCAAGGGTGTCGACACATGTTGCGTCCCACACCAAAGGCCTACACAACTTCCAAGGCAATAGCGTCATGCCGTCTGGTCTCTTACCATCGTCCCGCACCAAGCCATTGGGCTCCAAAACAGCTGGTACACCGGCGGTGGATGGAGCCCGGCGGATAATTTCGTTGATGCTAGCGTGCCGGGCTATGCGACCCGCACTCCTGCTACAGGACAGGCCATGATGTCCCAGGCTAAATTGTTAGTTTAACAAATATTGTACACACAATATCATAGACTGAGCAGTCTCAGCTCGGCAGTTAGCTATTGAGATGATCAATGCTCATGTCTTCTCTTTATGAGAACAGACCAATAGCCTGAACAGGGATAAGTATGGGGTGGTTATGTTATGTTGTTATACAATAGGCACGTTATGTAGTAAAATCTAATACATAAAAATCTCGTGTCACAGTGTTTTTTATCGAACTCCTCCGAGACGGCTTGATCGATTTTTATGAAATTATTTGTGTATATTTGGTAGGTCTGAGAATAGGTAGGTTTATATACCCCTCGGTGATAAAGGTGGTCCTATCCAGAAAATTTATATGGCCGAACAACGTTTGCGGCACAGCTAGGAGAACTATAAATGAATCTTTGTTTACAAAAGGATGATTAAAGATACAAATAAATCTTTCAAATGATTAAAGATAAATCTTTGAAACCTGCTTAGCGAACTCTAAAGTTAATATTAAATGGAAAAAGAACACAAACTATTCTCTTTCAAATGAATCGACTAATACGTAGCGAAACGTAAAGTTATACATTTCTGTGGAATTTGTGAGCAGAGGTTGGAATGACGAGGTTGGCAGAACACCTGGAGTATTCATCAGAGAGGTTAAAATTTTGCTGACGACCGTATTTTTTTCCTCACAAATTTAAATCATTCGATTATAGCCCATGTTTCAAAACTCATATTAAATTTATTAACAATAAAAACATATCATGTGAGCAGGCGTATATCGCGTAGTTAATAACAATTATAATGAAATAAATTGCGCGCAGGCAGCAATTACTTTGGTTAAATATTTAAATATCACATGCATATGCAGCCTTTAAAATATTGCCTTACAAACGTTGGGTTCATGGAAACGACAATTGGGGCTATAATGTTTATATGCCATTTTTTTATTTAAGGGGCATTAAGAAGAGCCTTCTTTTTATCGAATGGTTGATGAAACCATTTATGAAAAACATAACATAGCATAACGCCTGTATTCTCCGAAGGGGTAGGCACAGGTGTACACAGTTGTACACCCGCATTTCACCAATGCTGTTAATAAGTCCCATGTAATAGGTGGTGAGCCTATTGCCATCTACCGGGCACAATTCCAAACCCCGGTCTGCTTCTGAGAAATTTATAACGGAAAAACTCAATAACACTGCCCGACCCGGGAATCGAACCCGAGACCTCATGCTCAGCAGTGGCGCTTGGGACCACTAGACCAACGAGGCAGAAACAACTTCTATTAGAGTTTTAACCACCTGTAGACTTCTGAAAGCTTTAAAATAGTTTTACACACCATCAAGAACATCTTTCAGGTGTGCTGTTTCCTCACGATGTTTTCCTTCGCCGTTTTAAGCAAGTGATAATTAATTAATAATATGCCATGTGTGTATTAAAGCGTTGCCATGCTGCGTTAGTATTTTTTTTTAATATAGCGAGACGCTACAATTTGGAAATAATTATTACTACTAATAAACTTCATATGGGTATCCCGCAATAAATAATGATTTCCTTCGATCAATCAAAATCAATCCAATCTTCTCTACAATTATTTCATCGAATAAGTTAACTGTATTGTTAAGTATTGTGAAACTTTGTGAAAGAACTTGATGAAAATGAACTCACATTTCTATACACTTGACTTATTATAAAAGTTTATACGAAAAGTTTTCAATATAGAACATATTGAAGCTTTTTAAAGATCCGCCGCAGAGCGAACGGCCGGAACAAATTAGCGCCTTATATTTATCGATTTATCTTAAAACAGGATGGCTTGCAGGCAACTTTACGCAATTTTACTATCCTGTTATTTTATCGAAGTTATTTATTTTTAACCACTTCAAAAAAGGAGGTTCTGAATTTGGCCCGCATGTTTGTATGTCCACGCTTTTCTCAAATACTACTGATCCGATTTAGAAGGGGCTTTCGTTTGAATACATATTTTCAGGGAGGGTTTTAGTATACAATATATTAAGATCTGATGAAGATCTTCGGCGATATACAATGGAACTCTTCAATAACTAACAGCAAATGACGCGCGATTGCTTCGATAGTATGTCTATGTATTATTTTAACCATTCATTGAAAGCGGTGTCTGAAAATTAGTTTTTTTTTATTAATCCGATTATAGTACCTATTTATAAGACTGCATGATCGCTTAATGTCTATGATGATTTATTACAGATTTGGTCAGACTGGGTTTGGATTAAGAGGCGTTTTAGGTATGATTAAAAAAATTGTAGCTACTGCTTCTGTGTTCTGGGTCTATGCTTCTGCTTCTTTGTACTGTGCTTCCTGCAGGATAGGCTTAGCCTAGTGCAGGAACTTTTTGGAAAACTAGGTTAATGTTCCTGTAATTTTTTTTTGGATCTACCTTTATTTTGTCACATAAATAGGACTGTAAATCTGTTGATGTATATATAAATAAATCATCATTGATTATTATAGTTTTGCATAGGTATAATAAAATAGCTTCGAATGGGTACTTAACAATTACAACAAACAGAGACATTGGTAATCCATACGTCGACAAGATTTTATTGGCACAGAGCAGATTCATGTATAAATATCATTCATGTATAAATGTCTAATCTAGAATCATGAAAAAAGCTGAACTAAGATTTTCTTTAACTAACATAGACTTTATCTTCGACTTTGTCTTTTGTGAGTTCATTGACTACTAAACGTAGGTACTACGTGAACACGCTCAAACAAAGAAACTCGCACACGACTCAAATATTATTTTATTTTTAAACTTCGTCCTAATTTAAAACACGGAAAGCATTAGGTACCCTATATTAATATTATAATAAACTGTATAATTTAAAGTTAAATCGCGACACACCCGATATTTTCTGAACAAAACAAGTTTTGCGTGTGAAACCAAAGTTTTAATTAGTCACTGTGACCTAAATTGTTAGACCACTAACCTGTTTAGTAGTTTGCTAGTTGCGTGATTTTGTTTACGGTTTAAATATAAATACATGTTTAGTAGTAAATGTTTTTGTTTGGTCGGGATAGTTGCATGTAGTGGTATGCACTTAAGTGAACCAGTAAAGGTATTTTCAATTTACAGAACAAATCTATTGAAAAATTTATCATTTAATAAAAATGAAACGGATCGCTGTCTGTACATGGAAGATATATGAGAAAAAATATTCTTGGGACCTTAATCAACGCAAATAGCACCCAAAACAATGATTGTTAGAATTTTTGTCTGTTTGTCTGTGCGTTTTATGCACGCTAATTTTATATGTGGTTTTCACTAATATATTGTTGTTTCATGTCAATCGGTTCATAGATAAAAAAGTTATGCCAATTTAAAGAACCACGTCGAACCTTAATTATTTACGACATCCACACGGGCGGAGTCGCTGGCACAGCTAGTGTTTAATATAAGTACCTCAATGCGAAGGTTGTGTTGTTTATATGTTGTGATAATAGCTATGAGCCATGTCATCATAACAAGTTCAAGTTTTCCAATAAACCGAGTAATTATATATAACACTGAATTGTTTTAAATTATTAAAACAAAAATGAAACTATCGATACCCATATAGACAATAAATACATAAACAACTGGTTGTTAAACTGGGCAAAAAAGCCATAATAGCATGATCTCTGGCTCTAAAACTAGGTAAAATCTGTACTATCAGAATCAGATTAAAGAGAAATAAGATAATCTTATTAAGATAATTATAATTTCACCGTCGTTAAAAACTTTTATTGTTATTTACCTATTGCTGTGTTTTATTAACTTATATGCGAATTTGGCATACCACATACCAATAAATGGAGTTTCATCAGTGAACTGACATGCACTATTGCGTCCAGGTTCATCAATGCATGCGAGTGTAAGAAATCTATGATGCGTGCAATGTTACGCCGCAATGGACACTGACCTTAACACGACGTAAACATATAAAAAAAATCTAACTAATAATTAAAAACAAAGCTGCTTCGTTGGTCTAGTGGTCCCAAGCAGGACTGCTGAGTATGAGGTCTTGGGTTCGATCCCCGGGTCGAGTAAAAGGTTATTAAGTTTTTCTGTTAGGAAATTCTCACTTGCAGCACGGGGTTGGTATGGTATGGTCCCCGGTAGATGGCAATAGGCTCACCTCACATGGACTCCCAACATACATCGTACTTAATAACAGCATTGGTGAAATGTGGGTGTACCACTGTGTACAACTCTGCCTATCCCTTCGGGAAATACAGTCTTGATACTTTTACTTTGTAACCTTTTATTTCAATGCATAACAAAACATTGTTATGCATTAAAATAAAAGAGAAAAAAGGTGATATCTCTTCTTTAGCTATTACAAATAGGTTTCAGTTTCTTTGGCAAAGCTACACCGAGAAGATAGAGGCAGTAACAGTCTATCGCTTTAATTTATTTTTCAATTTCTCGCAAACGAATTTTTCCTTCGCCTCTCCTTTGCGTCTGCAAAGTTCTTCCAATTTTATTTTTACTTTTATTTCTAGTTTCATTGGTGCGTCGCGTCGGATCTAAAACTTTAAAATAAAAATCGTGTAAGACAAGAATCTCAGTGTCAGTTCTCTAAAGAAACGCCGAGGTCTCCACAGTTCAGCAGAGGCAAAAGATAAATACCGAAACTACTCGGCATAAAATCGTGAAACTAATTGCGTAAAGAATTAACTTGACAAGCGCACTATCTGTAAAAGCGTAAACAATTAAATGTGTGCAACGATACCGTGTTAGAAGTCCGAACTCGACAAAAATACACCATGTATGCAGTGATATTTCGATATAATTATCGCTTAAGAGATTCCGGGTACTACTAAGTTGTGCTTAATTGGAGAGGGATCAGATAAGAAATGAAACTAACGGTCATGTAGTGACATTTAGAAGCGTGTGGTGTCAGCGCGGGCGGCCGGCCGGCAACGTCGGCGCTCCTAACAATTAGCCGCGTCCATCAGTTAAGGCGGCAAGGCGATCCGCTTTGACCGCGATAGCTTCGTTACCATAGCGACCGAGGACCACACACGACCGCCAATAAACTTGGACCCTCGTAGTGAAATATGCAAATCCAGCCCTTCGGTGAATACGGCATGAATATTTTAAAATGTTTTGTTTTCTTGTGAAATTAATTAAATTCGCGACTAGTTACGATATTGTAATAAGAGTTTGTTGTATACTGGTTTCACTGCATTCCTGTTTGTTTCAATATGTATGTGAATGGCAAAAAACAAACAATGTTCAATCATGGAAATAAATGGATTTTGTTTTTTTTTGTTCAAAAGCTTCGACCTTGCCGCGTGGTAAAAAGTTTATCTGTTATAAACTATTATAATATCAGTTATAAAGAGATTCAATTTATTGTTGGCTTTTGTAGTAAATCTGCTATAAAACGAGCTGCTATTTTTAGTATGCCCTTGTATCGTTATAACCGTTTCTAAATATAATACAGGTGAAATTTATACGTCGCTTTCCGTCTCTTCAAAGACTGTATCAACTTTTAAAACTGATTTTGTGAGGTCAGATGGTTTGATTGCATCGATTCTCGGGTCAGGAAATGATTTTAAGTATTTATTTTAGGAAATTCTTAGGAGCAGTCCTAAGTTGGAATTGGAAGCCCGGGTATTATTATTAGGCTCTCTGGGATTTATTGATAGCAACGGTGTAATGTGAGAGTACAACAGACCAATCCTTCAGGGAATTAAGCGTGATGTTATGTTATGTTCATATTCAGCTATGAAAATTTTGTGTTCGACATGATTACGCTAACTGAAGGTGATGATTCTTATCGTGTGGTTGAAGAAACAACCTAGTGTCAGAGTTCCTCCCATAGGTCTCTGCCATGGCTTTACATACCATCGAGAACAAGGGTGCTGGTTTCCTGGTGATGTTTTCCTTCAACGTTTTAAGCAAGTGATAATTAATTATTTATATTAACCACGGAGATTAGCTAAGTAGGTAGGAGATATTATAGTGCACGAGTGTATGCGCAAACACAGTTGTGCTCCCTCTTCTTTCTCTCCTATAGTCCGATTTCGGCAATCTGACACAATCGAAGAAAAAAGGACCGACGGCTTTAGGTGCTCTCCCAAGCACGCGGGTGTCACACCACCAACTTAATATCTCCGAGCTGCTACTGAGAATTTTCTAACAGAATAAACCTAATAACGCTTTGCCCAACTTTGAAATTGAACCCAGGACCTCACGCTCAGCAGCCGCGTTTGCAGCCACTAGATCAACGAGGCAGACAAATTAATTTATAATATGCACATGACTCGAAAAGTCAGTGTTACGTGTCTTGGATTCGAACTTGCAAGTCTTTGACTTGCCAGTCCAACGGTCTAATCATTAGGCTATCAGATGATGATGATATAGACATAATGACAAATCTATCAAGTACAGTTACTTTCAATTAACTGAACTGCAGTGGCTAGGGAGCAGAAGGCTCTAATAACGTTGTTTCACGTGACAGCGTGGAGGATCCCTTTGGAGTGCGCACCCACGATCCATTTCAAGTGGACAACATAGCCGAAGACAATTATCGGTGGTGAGAACGCGATAAATCGCCTATAAACCGTTATTGTGACGTATTCCCTGTGGCAGCGTCGCTTTTGGTATGAGACAAGCCTGAAAGTACATGAGTCTGGCCTTCATTTGACCGTTATTGGACAATCGAAGCTGATGCTGGTGTTTCAAAAATCAATTTAAACACGATAGTTTTTTGGGCATTTCCATCATAAAAATGTCGGGTTATTACACAGTGAATAACGTATTTTTCGCCTCTAAAATTGCCAATATAATAACATCATTTATTATTTTATTGAAGTTTGTACAAATTGTCGTAACTGTACAATAAACTTACGCCAGACATTATAGTAAAAACTAACGCGAATACATAACTATTACTACAACATAACAACTATATTTCGATTTGATGCCTAACCTTACCCAACTGGGTATTACTAAACTATGTACAGCGATCAAGTGTTTTACTGAACATTAACATTTTTAGTAAGTCACGTCGGATCATCGGGAATATCGTCACGCAACGTGTTGCGCGACTTGTCCCGTAGCAATCAATAAACGTGATGAATAATACATTGTTTTGTATTAAGAACTTTATAATACTGATAGATAGCTTATAATACGTTAATAACAATAATACGTTTTAGTTCTCAAGCAGGGGTGTAGTTATGTAATTTAATAAAACCACGTGTTCCTCTAATGACAAAGATGGATCCTGCTGATTTGTAGTTAGTGATTTTATTTTCAATTTATGAGTGGTGTTGCCAGCCAAGTTGATGAGGGGTTTAATATGAGAGAAACAGGAGGCGGGTGACAAATTTTATTTTACATAACATAACATAGCATCACGCCTGTATTCCCCGAAGAGGTAAGCAGAGGTGTAGTTACACAGTTGTACACCCACATTTCACCAATGTTGTTATTAAGTCCCATGTAATAGTGGTCTACCGCGCACAATTCCAAACTCCGAGCTGCTACTGAGAATTTCCTAACACAAAAATCCAATAACACTTTGCCCGACCTGGGAATCGAACCCGAGACCTCATGCTCAGCAGTCGCGCTGGGGACCACTAGACCAATGAAGCAGTAGTTTCCTTATAAACTAATTAAAGGGTTATGGTCGATTACATTTTATAATGATTTATTTTTCAGTTTACTTCATGCTTAGGGGATGTTTTGAGAAACGATTTCTATTAATGGGAAAGCTAGCAGGGTTTTTTAAAATATTATTAACACATAGCTTTAGAAAAGCATATTTATAGAAGTAACGAGCATTAATCATTAATACACAACCATCGCTACGAGTTGGCGATTTCAGACCATTAAGTCCAGGTATCTTCAGGATGATAATAATTTCAACCTTTAACTATGCAATATTAATACAGTTCTACGTATTTCTAATTAACTTGTGAATATATGAAATTATTATCCTAGAAAGCATTGAATATAAACGTATAATATGACTGGTCAATTGGACATGTTATTACTAGACCTGATTGAAACAACATTAGGTCTAGGTGCCGCGGTTATTAACCACTCCAAACCATGAATATTCATACATCCATGACATTAATTCACCTCCAATGGTATAAAAATAGAGATGAGATACGATAGACGGATGAAAAGCAAGATTGCTTTGAGTAATCATACTGAGATCGGCAATTTGTAGGCGCGTTGTGATGTGTCACATGAAAGTAATTAGTTCTCAGGATCATCAGATATTTGTTCTAACGGTTTAAGTCGGTAAGCTACAGCAAGAAATGGATAATATGAAGGGCGATAGAATGGTCCTTATATAAAAGAATACATACTTTCTGCTACTTATTTAGGTATATCAAAAAGTTACAGATTTAACTCGTCAATAATATCTAGCCAACCATTACGCAGTAAGATAGGTTACGAAATAAAAATTTATTGCCGCAGGTATAAACGATTTGGCTGATTTTATTGGTTTTGTTTGTAATTACCTACTGGAGTTTTTGGAGTTTTTGATGGTATTTCTGTATAACTAGCACCCGTGCGAAGCCGGGCGGGTCGCTAATATTAAATAAAAATAAATGTCGTATATTTTTTATTTCTTTTTTCTGGCGACTGTGTTATTTAATTTGAGTTAAGTTGACTAATTCAAGAACACTATTTGACGCCTGGAACTATGGTCCCATCGCGTAGTGGCTGATAAAAATTACCTCATTGGTCATTCTATGCATTACTTCGGGTTCCATGATTAGGCAAAGGAAGATTTGCCAGCTGAGGCTACAGTAGAAAACTTTATAATCTGTGTTTAGAAATCGATCAGTGTTCACACAAATGACGTCATATTCCTCGACCCCCTGCATAGTGAAATGAAATACTTGAACCGAACTGTAGATGTAATCTTACTCCTCCGTCAATTCTGAGGACTGCGAAGTACCTACAGATGTTTAAAAATACTTGTATCCAAATTAATAAGTACTGAGATGCAATGAAAGCTGTTTTGTGTAAATAGACGTTGTTATACAAAAAGGATTTATTAAAAAAAGAATTGATTAATTTTGAAGTTTGCCCATTGCTTCTTCATCAACGCCTGCCGTGACTTTTTATCGGTTGACAAAAAATATTGGTATTTCCTGGGGTTTTTTTGTATATCCTTTTATGTGTGCTCAATTAATTTTAATATTCTCATTACGCATGTGAAACCTATTTTTAGCATGTGGAAAGTAAAATACGACCTCGAGCAGGAAACGAATCCACGGCCTTCTAGTTGAGTAGTTACACCTTTCGTTATCGTTAAATAAGCTATCGCGATTGCAACCAAGAAGTCGTGGGTTTGATTATCGATCGCGGTTTAATTTACTGTAACTTAACTTGAAATCTTGACTGACATCTTAATCAGATGATTTAACCAGCGTCTCAGTTTAGAATAAATGAAGGAAATAAACAAAACGTGCTCATGACCGCATTTTTCCCTTCTGCAAAATATATATATCATAACATAGCATCACGCCCGTATTCCCCGAAGGGGTAGGCAGAGATATACACAGTTCTATTTCACCATGCTATTATCAAGTCCCATGTGCCCTATACAAAATAAAACTTATTTTGTTCAAGACGAAACCATTACACTAAAAGTCGTACGCGCGGCGAGTGTATCTACTATATATTTGGCTTGGCACCGACTTCAAACCTATCAGTACATACGAACACATACGAAAATTAAAATAGGTTTGGACAAGAAGTATTTTGGACTAAATCTTTATTATGTTTTTTATTTTCTATTTAGTTTTGTTATTTCATATATTTCGTGGAGGATTTGAAGTCGGTTTTTTAAAACGTAGTTTTTTAAATATTAGGTATTTGTATTTACGGCTTGGACCCTTTTCGTTGAACGATGTCCAAATAACATTGCCATAAGAGGATGCACGGAGTCATGTGCTGCATGCTTGCACGTGTCATTCGTCACTAATGTTTATTGATCGTATTGTTGTGGTATTTGTCTATGGAACCACATTCGCTGTATAACGGTGTTAACAAGGAAGAATAGAGAAAATATTATTAATGTCCTTGTCTACCTTTATAAATATAACAAAAAATGTTTTTTGAAAAAACAAAACAAAAACAGACTTCTAGACTATACTATACTTACATGTACAAACTTAAACTATAATCTTTTGCTGAAGGGAACCACAATCCAAGACGCCCATCTGTGTAGTTTCTTTTTCTGTACTACTCTCAAAAGCGCTGTATAAATTTTGATGACATTTGTATGGGACCACCAATCAATCCATTCTTTAATCAATCAATCACCCATAAATTTTTAATCAGTGGAATAATCGCGTAACAAACATACAAAAAAAAACAGTCTAATTGAGAGCATACGCATTTTTGAAGTCGGTTAAAGAATCAATTGCAAGGGTCGACCAATTTGGCATTATTTTTGTTGCGTTTGTAATTGCCAGGCCAAGCTTAGTATGAAAGTTTTTTTTTTGGGAAATCACAATAAAAATTGGAAATTGATGGTATTTTTGTATAAAAATATGTATAACAAAATCATAAATTCTTCAATAGTAATTGCACCATGCGAAGTCGGGGCGAATCTCTAGTAACTTATAAATATGCTTATATGAAGTAGACAAGATTCCGTTTATCTTGCAGGTAAGGAATTTTTACAGTTAAGTTTTACGATTGGCATAGCAGGATATTGAAGGTTATATTTCAAGCTATACCACTACACGAAGTTCATAAAATTGAAATAATATATTTTAAGCCTACACTGCTGTTAGAAAGATGAGTGTTATTAAGACTTCCTTATTGAGCTAGCGTCACTCACACTAGCTCAAAGAGGAAGTGGTGTAGTGTGTGTGTGTGTGTGTGTGTGTGTGTATGTGTGTGTGTGTGTGTGTGTGTGTGTGTGTGTGTGTGTGTGTGTGTGCGCGCGCGCGCAAACCTTCTCCCTATATGAATGTATGTAGTCACGACGTTGCGCCGCATGTTTTTAATATTTTTGTTCATCATAGACAAGCTGTAACGTACGACGTAATGTACGACAAAGTGGTTATCAATTCGATGGTAACCGAGTTAGCCAATAGGTACGCAGGTTGGCTAAATAGTTATTGGGTTGTTTTGTTACGAATTTCTCAGTAGCTACCCTGAGTTTTGAATGGTGCCCGGTTGGCACTAAGCTAGATACGAAATTATATTTCTCTTTTTCATAAATTCTGTTTCCCTTTCACGGGAAAAGACGAAACTTCAATTAAAGCCTATTAAATAAACCTTACACATTGATAATTATTTCTCATAGCACAAATGGTATCATACGTAATAACATACACTAATATAAGAACATAACCACCATACATCAATAACACCTAATGATAGACTACTCGTTTAGAACGTAACACGCATCTTTAATTCAAATACTCAGCGCAAGACTTTCATGACCATATAATAGATAAGTGCAGTAGATCGACATTGCACAATGTGTGAAAACGCGTCACGATTACCAAACATCGCCACTGAGCGATTAGATGTTGACAGTAAAAGTTTTCTTAGTAGTTAGATTCATAAGTTCTTTTTATTCGTTGGAAAACCATTACATGTAATAAACTTTAATCTTCTTATGACAGCTCAGTTGGGAGAGCAATGTCACCGCAACAAAGGTCGCGGGTTCCAATCCCGTTTGAGTTTATTATTTTCCTGTGTTCACTAAAAAAATTAAAACTAAACTTATTACAAAATTAGATCCATCCATAGCCCACAGATTTTCTTTCGTCAGCGGCATTGAGGCAAGTTTCATGAATATGGGTACTTAGTTATAGTATTGATATACCTAAACATGACTCAAAAAAAATGGATCATAATAATACTAATATACTTTCGTTTTTTTGTGATAATGCGTATCTCATTAGAATTTTTAATTCAAGACAAAATTATAGAACCAAAAATACTAATAAGACTTACAAGCAAATTATTTTAATAAGCATGATTAGTGCCACTCAACTATTGTTTTAACTCAGCCTTCTTCACCTCCATTGCTATATGTCTGAGATTCGTCAATCACGTCACTGACATGGCGCCAGACATATTACACAACTCAAGTGATAACTCGGACAGTTTTTATACAAAACGAAAATGTTATGAAGCTTACAGTATCCGCATTTTCTGAGTGGTTCCCTCGGCTGGAATTCTGCCTACCCTTTATGGTCATGTCAATGAGTTATTGGTCCGCGACTATCGTACTAGACTCGGAGCTAGTAACTATACCTACAGTGCAATTTATAAAATTCAGAAAATAATAAAACAAATGAAAATAGTTAACTTATGTGATTTGTATTAATAATAATTTATTTCTTACGTTAATTGGTTTTTTATTCAAATCTACATAATATATGTTGTTTTAAAAAGATGATAGTAAATTCCATTCAAGTGAAAAGTTAGTTAATTTTATTTCGTGCTATATTATTTACAAATCGTAAATAATAACACGAACCATCTAAAATATATGTATTTAATATTAAAATATACATGTTCGTTGTTTATAACTTCATAATTATACTCAGAGGCGAATCGAGAATGAATTAAATTTCAAATTATATTTCTATAGGAGTATCTACTAATAAGTTAAAACAGAAAATGGCGGTTTGTACATAATTATAATAAATAATATAAGAGACAATATATTTTTTCGTTTTGAGATCATAATTATGGGGTGTCTGTAGGATCAGACACTTACATAATCTCACGTTATTTCCCTATAGGGGTAGACAGACGTTGCGGTGAATGCAGTTGCGACCCCGGAACCCCGGTAAAGGATTGTGTAGTTCCGGGATCCGGGAAGATAGTTTTTAGTCGGTAGGAATTCAGCACAGTGTCCATCTTGGATTTTCCACACATACAAACAAAATGTAGAAACTGAGGAACGCCACCTGCTACGATCTCCAAGCAGATGGTCTATTTACGGACTAAAGAATTATATATAACACGAGACAAAAAATTGCGAAAGTTTGTGCACAAAACCACAATCAGCACAAACTAATGAACATTTCTTTACACCACAATAATTACTTGTGGATCAGAATAAGTCTGATTGCACGCCTAGCCTATAATCAGAAAACAACGCCCCATAAATTAATCAGTTGGCAGGTAGCGGTGCATTTGCCACATACGCCTAACTGACGGTAGCTAATTGAGCTGAACGAGCCTATCGACCTGGTCTAGACACTTAGAAGGAGACTCAGAAGGTACATTGTAACGTACAAGCATACATAACGATCCCGTAACTTCCAACTGGCGTCCGAGCACGGCTCTTTGTCGACAGTCTTGTCGAGTCTTATGTCAAATTTGATGTCTAAAATCGACAAATGTGTGGACAAAAAGAATCATGTTCGCAATTCGCATCGCTGCAGAGAAAGGGCTTCTTCTCATACTGAACGCGTTTCTTTTTTTCACGACTGCCCAAAAAAGGAGCGTTATGATTTTAGGGTTCATTTATGTATGTATGTTTGTGTGTGTTCAGGTATTTAGAAGTTATAGTGGAATAAAGAATTCCACTATAACTTCTAAATACCTGAACCGATTTAATAGATGTATGGGGTATCGTTAGAATCCTTGCATTTTCCCAAGTAACATAGACTAATGAAATTTAAAAATAAATTAATATAGGTGCTGTGGTACAAGTAAGTGTGGACAGTACAATGAAACATTTTCTTAAAAGTCACCCGACTGCGATGAAAATTCTTCACCAAACTTGTTTTTCATTTTTTTTTATGGAATAGGGGGCAACCGAGCAGACGGCTCGCCTGATGGTAAGCGATTACCGCCGCCCATGGACACCCGCAACGGTTTTCTGTGAGGCCGTGGTATCAATCCGGTCGAGCCGGCCCATTCGTGCCGAAGCGTGGCTCTCCCACGGTGAAGAAGTTCTTCTTTTGTTCACAAATAGCAGGCGTGTTTTTTTTATTAAAATTATTTTTTATTTCGTTTCTTCTCATTGCTCACTGCGGTTTAGCGATTTCAGAACACTAAGTCTTATTTATATCACGGCGTTTTACTTCACCGTAACTAACTAAGCACAAACGAGAGTGTCTGTAAATGCACTACGTCACGAGAGAAATCTAAACGGATTGCTTAAAAAATAGAGCAAGCAATTCATAAGAACGAATACAGAAGGTAGCATTGTAAAATATATGCGGTCATGTATTTCAACGGGACGTAAGATAGATCCCTGAAAAAAATTATTTTGACTGCCTCGTTTGTCGAGTGGTTCCAAGCGCGACTGCTGAGCACGAGGTCTTTGGTTAAATTTCCAGGTCGTGAAAAGTGGTATTGGGATTTCCTGTTAGAAAATTTTCAGTAGTAGCCCGGAGTTTGGAATTGTGCCCGGTAGATGGCTAACCACCTATTTATTACATGGGAATTAATAACAGCATTTTTGAAATATGGGTGTAGGTACCTATAACATCTCTGCCTACTGCCCTTGGGGGAATAAAGCCGTGATCCTATGTATATTGTATGTATTTTAACGAGACGTTCCCTGAAATAATGTTTTTTTTTTAAACGCAGACGCAACGATTCCCCCGCGCCTTAGAATTTCCTCCTATATTCTTTATGTTGAATAGAATTTCTAGCAACATTTTAAACACAGAAACTCATAATGTCACATGAATCAATTCATAAGTACAAATCATATCACAAAAACTAGCAAAAACCGTTTCAATCGAGTCTGTAATATAAGTTTTTGCCACACATTCTGCAAGCTAGTACTTCTGCGCGAATCTGCACTGTAGTCAAAGATTATAAATGAATTTATACGGCGTGGCGGCGCCGGCGCACTCTAACGCTAACTCAGATAATGTCATCTTGAATTATATCGCACATTATAAAAATGTATAAGCTGGAGTACTGTTATTTCTTTGAATGATTCTCAGATGAGGTCCCACGGACTTCGCATAGACTTGAATCTTGAGTCTTATCAGTTCGGACAATTCATACAACCTGCCAGTTACCAACCTGATTGTTAGATTACTATTCCATTAGGCTGCATCCTATACGTATTATACTGGAATCATAATATATTATTAAAAATATCAGCATACGTACATCCGTGCCTTGGAGTGCACGTTAAACCGTTGGTCCCGGTTGTCAAATTAAGATCTATGACAGTTACCGGTAGTCAGAGGCCTGAAAGTCTGACAACCAGTTATACCACGAGATATCGTGTTGTATACCCAGTGACTGGGCTGTGGAGGTCAGATAAGCAGTCGCTCCAGGTAAAATACTGGTGTTTAGCTGCATCCGGTTTGACTGGAAGCCGACTTCAATATAATTGAGAAAAAACTAGGTTAGGTAAAAAAGACACATTCTACCTACTCTGTTAAGGGTTAGAATCATGCGTTCTCTCCCTCATCGTGTGGTTGATGAACAACTTAGTGTCGGAGTTTAAACCATCCGTAGGCCGCTTACGTGGTTTCAAACACCATCGAGAACATCTCTCAGGTGTTCTGGTTTCCTCACGATGTTTTTCTTCAGCGTTTTAAGCTAGTAATAATTAATTTCTCTCTAAAACTCAGTGGTGCGCGATTGGATTGAAAGCTAAGTTTTTTTAGTCCAACAGTCACACCACTAGGCTGTCACTGTTCAAATCATCCGTTTATGTAAATTTATTTCAAACTAATATTGGTTACGTATTATGAGTAGTATCTTTAATAATCTATGCTTTTAGTAACACGGTTACATTAATAGAAACCTTATTGTTTTCCCTTTGAACCCACGCACCTATAACTAAAGATTCATCAGTCGTAAAGCACGCAACACAACATCGAATCAGACGCAATCAATTGTACCGAAGATTTAATAGCCCAGACACCCGATTGTCAAAGTAAATAACTACCGTAGAAGGCTTTGTAATAGGAATATCGTGCAAAATACTGCCCACGTAAATAAACTATCAAACCACAAACATTTACGGTAATAAAGTGGTTATAATTTAAACATTTGCTGATTTACCTGCTTCCTCCTCTGTCATGTACAAACTTAATCAGCATTTAAATTAAAACGAGATTATATTCACAACAAGATTCTTAAGGGTCGTAATATTTATATGTTTATAGATTTTATTGCAGGAACTGTATACTAGCGTTAGATTGGCAATAAAAGTTGAGTTTACATTTTGCTAAATCTAGTATTCTAAATCGAATAAGGATTTTACAAGATATTTAGTTCTACAGTTAGTGTCTGAAACATTAAATATCTTTTCAAATTTTATTGTTTGGAATATCTAGAGCATCAATTGAGTAAGACCCATAAATAACTCCAAATTAAGGCATTTGGCTTCATTTATAGGGATTGAAATTAATTCTACTTTTTTTTTTTTATTTACTCATATAATGATAATGGTTGACAAAGATCAATGTAGTCGATTCTGAAATTATTAGTAGGTATTTTTAAATAGTAGTAGAGAAGATTGCTGAAAATTTTAGAAGTATTTGATCTGCGTAGGGTGTCTAAATTAGTCTACAAATAAATAACATTTACAAGAAAAAAATCGACATTTGTCTATGATGAGCAGCTACATTTAATACTGTAAAGAGCGTTTAAGTCACGGTTAATTAAGATAAGTATAGTAAATACTATCGCCACCGCCTTGCCATGAATTTTATACTAGTAGATACTTAAAAGTTTAAAAAACATTAAAGTCTCGTCATTAGCTAGTTCCTATACAATGAGCGCACGCAAGCCAATTACAATTTAGCAACTGTTTACATTTTTATGTAAAACTAATGTTTACAGGAATTTATGTATTTAGAACAGATTTACATATGCAATGCATTAGCAATCCGACCGCTGCACTGCAACCGAATATATGCCGACATTCTTATTACTTATTGTATTATGTTAATATCGTTATTACGCTACTTTCAAGCTGAAAGGGCGCTCACAGCTTGTTTCAAATTGTGGTCGGTAAGCGGTCTTTTGGTTGAGTAACGCTTCATTTAGTTAGGTTAGTCTGTGGAACGTTAAAAGCATTATGTTCACAGTGCTTCGTAGGGCACGTTAAACCCCCACCGGTTCGGACTGTTCTGCTAGCCAAGTTAGAAGCCTATGGGCGGCTTGAAAAAGAAGAAACATAATAAAATGTCCACAAGACATTAGTCTTTTTTTAATCTCGTTTTATTTAGGGTTTTATTTACAAAAACATGACAACCCAATTGGATCTTATAACAAGATAATTTTCTGAAATAAAAATGTCTAATACTATTTTCTAATAACAAATTACAATTGTAGGGAGTCATCTATGCAGAATTGTTATTAACTGACATAAAATACAGAAATAATAAGGAACAGATAAAATTTATTGGATCAAACCTGCATCAAGTCTATTTAGTTTCAGCTCTTTCTTAAACTTTCTCCCGTTTAACTTTATTTCGGACACAATCTATGAGCGAGATATTAGTAGAGGACCTACTACACAATTTAAAATCACCTTTTATTGAAGTTTAAAAGAAGTATCTGAGTGTTTCTTGAGTACATAGTGGGAGGTTGTCGGCCTCAAAACATGGGAATCCGCACATTTTACGTCTTGGCTCTGAACAAAAATGCCATGGTCACGAAACGCGTGTAGAATTTTAAAAGCTCGACCAAATGCCGATGGAGTGATACATTTTTTTAGCTCGGCGACCCATTGTTTGTGGAATTGTGCGACTTATCTGTCGTATCTCTGTGTATCATGAAGTGCACGGTGTGTCTAGCATTAATTAGACCCATGTGTGGGGGTTCGCAAGATGTACAACTTTTAACTTAACAATTGGATATGCTCTTTGTTTGCAATAGTAGGCGGACTTTGAAATTATATAGAGCAGTGAGATTTCTTTAAAATATATAGTTATTGATGATGGAACACATATAGTGATGTATCGTTTAGTTAGATATAGATCCTACTCTGATAATCAAAAGTGATTATTTAAATCAAAATTTCGTCATTAATGTAATGTGTATTTTTCTAAGTAATTTTAAACGATGTGACTACTAATATTATATGGTTAAGGAAAACAACCTGGATTTAGGTAATGATTTAAAATAGCTTCGCAGTGACCAACCAATCAAATGAAATCAACATTTATTTCAAATAAACCGTTTACAGGCACTTTTGAATTGTCAGAAGTTAGTTGTCACGTTCCAAAGTGTAGGTTCCTATGGAGAAAAACGGGCAAGAAACTCCACGGTTACTCTTTTTCATCACATAGGTTTTTACAATAGTAGGTATTGGTTACACTGTTTTTGTTGCAAAATGGTATGTGAGAGCAATGTAAGATGACGGCAATACTAAAAGAGTTTAGTTTAACAATTCAAAACCGTTATAATGAATGGTTGTCCGTTAATAGTATGGTCTAGTATTTATCATTAATATAACTGACCTTTTAAAGGTGATGTCACTAAAAACATTAATTACTTTGTCATGATTACTATCAGCCATAACCTGATTCAGATGATTCGCTAGTTTATAATGAAGACCTAATAGGGGTAAGTAATTGATTTTAGTTCTAAGTGTTTGTGTAGTCAAGCAATAATTATAAAATAATTGGCTTCAAATAGATGGTGGTGCACCTAAAAGGATTTAATCAATAAGTGATAAAAACTGTTTGTATGTAGGTACAACTTTTATACATCCTTCTCATTTTTTTTTATGTTCTTTACCTACTCTACCTTTAAAGAGAAACGTCAATAAAACGGTTAAGGTTTCTTTAGAAGTCCAGACATCATGGTACAGATCTATGCGAGGGTGATCATGTATGGCAACGCAACTTCTGGAACAATGGCCTTTTGAGGTAAATGATAATATATTTGAGATAAATGATACAACTTTAGCCTTCGGATATACAGTCGGTTATACAATAATAAGGTCGTGAGCAGGATTCGAACCTGCGCCTCCCGGATAAATACTCCAGGGATAAATATCCGAGAGTTGCAATTTCGTATCTTCCTCACGACCGTTTTCTTTTTACACAAAAAATTATAACTTTAGAGTTCGCTAAGCATGCGTCGCTTTTCAAAGATTTATTTGTATTTAAAATAAATATGAATTATTTTGGGTATGTATTTCAACAATCGGTGTTTATTAATAGACTAAATTGAATATGAAGAAATCAATTCACAAAATAACTGAATCATTTCTACATGAAATTCGAGTATACAATGTAATCACACAAAAAGCAATACATTCTACCCAACCGCCAATAAAATGGAAATGTATCAGTGACGTCACACTGGAAACCAACAGAACGTAAAGGTCATTTCATTATTCATGAATGATGACGTAAATGTTCATGAATAATGGTATTGGCGCTATGATTCAGCCATTAATGACGGACTATGGGGCATTTCTACAAAAGTTTATGGTCTAAGGTAGGTAACTCATTGGCAATATGGCTGCCCACGCAAGTGACTTTTACTGACCTCTGCAAAATGTTAAGGTTAATAATGATTGATTATTATATGAGTTGGTAACTGTGTGATTGTGTTGGTAATTTATATAAAAAGCCACAACACTGATGACGCTATAAAAGCTAGGTAGCCGTTTGAATATTAGCATAATATTTGTTCTACAAACTTAACATTACAAAGTCGAGAGCTGGCCTTTTAGTATTTTAAGTCGTAGACTATTTTTTAATTTAATTGTAGACTTTAATTACTATTATATCTATACGGAAATAAAAAATCAATCGCTGCTAAAATCCATACTCGAGACATGTTAATTAAGATTTGTTTAAAGCAATATTCAGAGTTAAATAGGTGTTACTAAACGCAATTGCAGCTGCCAGGCGTGAGATCCTGGCTTCTATTCCCGGGTAGAATTGGCTTTTTCAGTAAGGGAGTTTTGTAGCAGTGATGACATGTAGCAGCCCGTAGATAGGATTTGTGCCCGGTATATGGCTATAGGTTCACGAAGTAATGGAAATTAATAATAATATTATTGGTGCCTCGGAGAGCACGGTAAGCTGTCGGTCCCAGTTTTCAAATTAAGATCTATGACAACCGTTACGGGTTGGCAGAGGCCTGAAAGTCTGGCAACCAGTTATACCACGGGATATCGTGTTACCCACTAACTGGGTTGTGGAGGTCAGATAGGCAGTCGCTCCATGTAAAATACCGGTATTAAGCTGCATCTGGTTTGACTGGAAGCCAACCCCAATGTAATTGGGAAAAGGCTAGGCAGATATATTGGTGTAATGTATCTACATAACAGTACCAAGTTACCTACATATCTACTTTCCCTTTCAAACGCTAGGTTACTAAATTATACAGCAGTACAAACACAAGCAAATGTGTTTTGATTAATAATCTATTTATTAGTCATGGCGTTCAATTATATGCTGTCTGATTCATTTTGTGTTCAAAATAATAATAAGGTTTTCAATAACAGGATATATGAGAAGACAATGAGTATAGTATATAGTATATAGCCATATACTATTTAAAATATATATAATTTAAAATAATTTATATAAAACTTATGTACATGTCTTTAATTTTAAAATAAATGGCAATATTTAAAAAAGATAAGTGCTTTTCATGCGATGCCTAATCATAAATTACCGTTTTTTAGAATTTTTGTCCGTCTTAAGTTTGTCTTGAGTAGGTTACGAAACAGCCTAATAGTAGGTATATGAAATATTAGGGAATTAAACAGGAATCTTAATTAAAATTTTTGAGTTTATAAACCATTTCGATATCTTGCAGGGTTCAGAAGATTTGAACATAAAGTGCTGTTCAAGTGTTTGTCCAAATTCCGCGCGAATGTAATAATAATAATCCTCCCGACCTATTTCGGTCACGGCGGCCTATCTCCACGGAGATTAGCCAAGTACGTAGCATTATAGTGCACAAGTGTATGTGCAAACACAGGGGCACTCCCTCTTTCTTCACTCTCATATTCTGATGGGACGGCAACCCGACTCGACCGGAATTTTCTAACAGAAAAACACACTTTACCTGACCTGGGAATCGAACTCAAATCCTCATACTCAGCTGTCGCGCTTGGGACCACTAGACCAACAAGCAAGTTGCGTTGAGTTGTTCGCGGGCACAGCTAGTATACAAATATATGAAAATGAATCTTCAAAAATAATTTCTATTTATTAGTAGTTATTGCGTTCATTTATAAGCTATCTCATTTCGTGTTCAATAAAGAGTTGTTAGAGCTATTGACATACCATGTCAGTTCTCTCGCGAGATTATATCGTTGTGGCGTATCGAAGTAATCGGGAATTACTATCGGTTGCTGCCAAATCGTTGATTGTTGAAAATATTGGCTCATGTCTGGTGTAGACTAAAATTGGTTTTGGAGAGTGATTTTTAGATTTGATGATTGTGAGTGAAGCTGTTATTGGTTTTATTTAATAAATCAGTTTTACATTTCATGGTCGTGTTCTATTAGAATGTTTAGTGATCGCGAAAACTGAACATACTTTTACATTAAAATCATGCCAACAATAATTTCTTAAGATAAATCTTTGAAAAGCATTAACGAACTCTAAAGTTATTTTATTATATGGAAAAAGAATACGGTCGCGAACAGGATTCGAACCTGCGCCTCTCGAATAAATACTCCAGGCGCTCTGACCACTAAGCCATCTCGACCTCTGCTCACCACCGCGAATTCTTCTTCCATATTTTAACACGTCTTATGGCGACGTCATTACTATCACTGCTATCAATTGCCAAAAAATTAAAAGACCTTACTAGGCATGCATGAAAGCGATTGAAAGATTTATCTGTATTAGACTTAAGAATTACCAAATTCAATAAAACTATTGTAAACAAACAACTTTCAAGAAATTCATTTAATAACTTACTTCTATACAAACGAAATACGTAAGTTAAAGTCGTGACAAAGGGCCAAGTTAACCCGTCGCCGTCGCGTGATAACAACCATTCGCACTGAAGGTTACAAAATCATTTCGATGCTATCAGACGCGACCAATAACGTTCAAATAGTAATCGTAACACTTGTGTGCACAACCTTGAATGTTCACAAAATTAAATATTACGAGGCGTTTGAGTGTTAAGCTTGGTGTTTTTCGGAGTTTGTTTGAAGTATATTTTTTCCTGCACTTATATATATTTATTTGAGTTATTTTTCTTCTATACATCTCTATCTACAATCACCTCAGTAGTTCCTTCCTTTCAAGACAGAGTTCATAATTAAGTTAGTCAATGTTCTGTTGGCTCTGTAATTACCAGACAAATCGTTTTTTATTGTTATGAAGTATAATTTGTTATCCTTAGTCTACTTGTCGCTGACCGCGAGGTTGTCGGTTCGATTCCCGTGTCGGGTAACGTATGATTCCGGTAAAGCTCAAGATACGACACGAGACAAAATATTATATTTAAAACACATTTCATACGAATACATAAAAATTAAACTTCCTACCTTAAATTATTAATTAAATGTCTCTCAGTGAAAACGTTGAACTTAATTGGCAGTTGCATAACGAAAGAATATTTTTTAGCCCTTTTTATTTAATTATGCTTTTTGTTTGGTAATAGACTTGGCACTTCCTTTTCTCAATTAATCATCGTACAGTGAACAAAATTCACTTTAAACAGACTTTTTATAACATTGAAATTGCCTTAAATATTTAAAAAGTATATTCAACATTCATTGGTCAATTCAAAGGATGTTTTTGTTATCGATCGCCTATCGGGGTCAATGTATCAATGTACAGTTGACAAAGCGAGTCATTACCCAGCTACACAATAATGTTGCTTATTATTCTCTATTGTCATTAAATAATATCGTCTTCAGTTCAAGTGCTGCATTATTAACTTTTAAAAACGGCACGATAGGTAGTTCTGACCGTCAAAGATTTATTATTAAATTTGGAATCATCATAGAAGTATTAGAAGCATCATCATCTGTGCTTTGACCTGGTCGGGTTTTTGCTAGACTGTCCTATTTTTTATCTTTGTCTTTCCAACACGTCGTCACAATATTCCTAAGATCTTGTTCCACGCCGTCCAACCATTTATCTGCCTCGTTTGCGACGGCTTTAGACGAAGTATTAAAATACCTATCCGAAATTAGAGTTGAGATCGGTGATGATTTTATTCTCTCGACTGTACATGGGAAATAATGTAGGTAGCACATAATACATTAGGGTCGGTTTGAAAGTTTTGACGTCACTGAAGGACGAACTTTTTGACACGTGAAACCTGACATTGTACCTACATAAAGGTTTATTGATTTATATTTCTATTATTGTTTGTGATTGAAGAAGGTAGTTTTAGTTAACAGTTACTTATATTTCATTCGTAATTAAATGGTATAGTGTATACTGTACATTCGTAGACTGTTAATGTTAAACAACAATAATAAAATATTAATTACAAAATAAAAATGAAACACATTTTGATATTTTAAAGACAAATCGGACTGACTTACATGAAATAATTTGAATACATTTTACCAGCAATTTTTAATATTTTTTTAAGTATTTTTATTTATACTTGTTATATTTATATAGGTGTAAATGTAATTAGTATGCAAAAGAAATAATAAAAGTTATTCTTTGAATACATTTAAAGGCATAGGAACTAATTACTAACTTTATAAACCCTTGTTATTTTCCAACAACGATTTCAAAACCAGACATCCAATTTACAAGCTCAACTTCCTCACACAATAATTAAATTGACAACAACATGATGCGTAACAGACTTCACAAAGGCGCCGCGTAAATACCGAGCGATATCGAACGATTTAAATCAATACACAAAATATTATTCAAATCGGAATTCCTTTGCAATCGATATACTGCAACTGCGTTATCGAGAACCAGGATCTAAGCCCGAGACCGGTCAAATTTCTTTAATGAGTCACAGTTAACAATTTTCCGTCACAACTTAGAACAATTGGACATGAATAATGGAAAATACGATTTATATGCCTTCGACCTACATCTGGTCGAAAGATTAAGTCGGATTAGTCAAAAAAAAAGTTACTTGAGTGAACTGACCGGTCGAAGTGTACCTACCTATTACGTCAAACGTTACGTACCTAAGTACCTTAGTTAGATATTTAGTTGGATATTTACGCATAAGGTCGCTATTTTTAGGGTTTTGTACTAAAAGCGTGCTCAACACAGACACACAGATAATACAAGCTTGTATCATCTGTGTGTCTGTCTGTCACAGGGCTGCACGGGCTGCTTGAAATGTTCATTGAATATTTAATAGCTTTTTTTAACATAACATAACGTAGCATCACGCCTGTATTCCCTGAAGGGGTAGGCAGAGATATACACAATTGTACACCCAAATTTCACCAATGCTGTTATCAAGTCCCATGTTATAGGTGGTGAGCCTATTGCGATCAACCGGGCACAATTTCAAACTCCGGGCTGCTACTGAGAATTTTCTAACAAAACTCAATCACACTTTGCCGGACCCGGGAATCGAACGCGAGACCTCCTGCTCAGCAGTCGCGCTTGAGACCACTAGACCAGCGAGGCACTTATAATATCTACCATTTTTTTTTTCATTTTATTTAAACTGATCTGTAACTGTTGAAACAAATCACTTCAACAACTATGTTCTGGCAATTTTTTAATTACTTACTACTATTCACTTAGGAGCAATGACTAGATCTAAAAGTTCCATTGATGTCCAAGTTTAATGTGGCATTTATTTTCAGAAAATATTATAATAAGATATACCGGTTGGCTGAATTACGAAGCAAATAACTTACTAAAAGCTTTTAACATATTTCAAAAAGAATGAGGTTCTCCATTCTTCTCTCTGTGTGTGTGTGTGTTTTTTTTTCTATGTACGTCCAGTAATATCGTCGCCAGTTGTGACCCAATTGAGTTTAAAAGAGTATTGTCCAGAAGTGGTCTCATTTATATTTGGCAAAGATCTGATGAAGACCGGAGATAGACAATGAAACTCTTTATTGAATTACAGCAAATCACTCGCATTTGCTGTAATTGCATGTTTGTGTATAGGTAACTCCTTCGTTGGTCTAGTGGTCCCAAGCACGACTTCTGAGGTCTTGGGTTCGATTCCCGAGTCGGTAAAAGTGGTATATATACATATAACAGCATTGGTGAAGTCTGGGTTTACAGCTGTGTACACCTCTGCCTACCCTTTTGGAGAATACAGGCGTGATGCTATGTCGTTATGCATAGGTTATTGAAGGTGTTTCTTTTTCCTAAATATCTGTATAAAAATACAGATATTTAGGAATAAAACTAACCAAATTTATCAATAACGTATTTACGGAAAAAAATATTTAATTTTACCATTGACGAGGGAAGCTCTGAAGGCTTTGCCCAGACTTAGTGACCATAATTGTTCTGTTTACTAACTGCCCTACATCCTATATCAAACTTCAATAATATTGTGATAAAAAAATAAACACGTATTTATAACCAGCGACCCAAATCTATTTTAACAATCAATTTCGTTTTGTGGTCGCCAAAAACTCCGTGAACTGACCACAATCAAGGTGTTTTATTACGTCAAATCACGTACGGTCAACCGCATGTTAAAAACAATGGAACTACAAAAACCGACCTTACTGATTCGATATAAAGGCGATGTAAGTGTCAAATTGTTACTATAATGTGCGGTTTACTGTATTTCCTCAGTTTTTGTAGGCCGGCGTCGTTTGAGATTACCTATATTAGCTTGTGTTATGTTCTCAATATGTTTTGTGAAGTAATGTAGGTTGGAAATTGACCTAAGGGCCGGAGGTCAGACGGCTGGCGGCCGTAAAAACAAATGGACGACAGAATCGGTTCTTGATAATGAGAAGTAGTTCCTTTTAAAGTCTCGTAGGTATGGCGTGATTAAGTAGAATAGTTCAAGTAATCAATAAGTATTTCGTTAAGATTCATTAAGAAAGCGTTTAAAAGGCTATTAAATTTAACCAATCACAGATCTTGTACTGCTAACCCTTTGGCTGCATTGAAAATGTATATGGGGACATTATATGCCGACTACAAAAAAATCTGATATAGTCTTGGTACAATCGTACGTAGTTATTTTGGCACTAACCCTTAATCATCTGGTTCATTCATTCTTTTTTTTCCCTTTGAGATATCACCTAAAACTGTCATTTAAAAGGCCTCTTCCGAACATATTTAATGTTAAAACGTTTTAATGATTTTATTCAGATACCTATATTTATCTTATTAACAAAGCTGCACGGTTACTCTTGAAAATAAACCCGCTCGATTGACTTTGTAATTATGTCAAATCGTACATTTAGATGCCAAAATGTCTTAAAAGGAATAAAATAATCGGGATACAAATAAGCCAACAAGATTTAAAATTAAGATAGCTGTAAAGTAGGTAAATCTATTATTGTATTACACATTGTTTTAAAGCGTTGATTTAACATTGGAATTGGATTGCAATTGGTATTAAATAGAGTAACAGAGACAGTACCTACAGTGGGGTTACTCTTGAAACTTATACCAATTCCAATCCAATAAATTTACCTACATTACAGTTGCCTCAATAAACATATTTCCAATGTCAATCGAGCGGAATTATTTTCAACAGTAACCCCACAGATCATGCAAGTCATAATATTACAATCTTTATTCAAAAGGCCTTTTTGGGAGGAATGTAATTAAACAACAATAACAGCAAGTGTGCTCGTCACATGGCGCAATAAAAATGACAAAATCGTAACAAGATTAACACGCTAGTACCTAATTGCATATATATCGATAACAGCCTGCGGATAAACTGACAGACATACAGGTAGTCTACATGCTGAACTAATAAACTTTTCATAGCACGTGTAACCCTGACCTTCCAATGATTCAACGTTGATTGATATTTATCGTCTGTAATTAATTTAGTACTAACATTATTAATTATTGTGTCTCAATGTCAGTAGGTAGTTTGTTTTTAAATGCCTCGTTGGTCTAATGACCTCAAACGCGACTGCTGGGCAGGCAGCAGTCGCGATTCCCGGTGTTCGGTTCCCGGGTCGGCCAAAGTGTTATAGGTACTATTGTTACGAAATTCTCCTCAGAAGCAGTCCGCAGTTTGTAATTGTACCCGATAGATGGCAAAAGGCTCAGAATCTATTACATGGGCCTTCATAACAGCATTGGTGAAATGTGGGTACTGCTGTGTACACGTCTGCCTACCCTTTTACACAGTTTATATAAACACAATTTTTTAAATCTTAGAAGACTTATTAGACATCGATACTCTTTGCTGAGATTTAAAAATAAATGTAAAGGTGCTACGCAGTTTTTTTTTAAACTTATGCCGTAATATGGAGCGAAAATTATGTGTGCGTAATAAACTGCATTAAGATCCGAAAAGCGGTGAAATAAGCAAGTGTGTTAAAAATCATGTAACAGTGTACATTTGGAGTATCATTATTTTTACGGACAAAATTATAAGATCGTATCGCGTGAAATATCTATTACTTAACATAGGTGACCTTCATACACAACCAAAGGCTACCTCCATTAGAACTAATAGACTTACTCACTAAAGGAACCGATAAACATTACTAAACATCCATTTAAACACTATAACAGACCACTCATTACAACATACGTAATTTACTGTCACAGAATTGGACAAGTAATTATACAAATTATAGATTCCAAGCTTTTCTGATTTACAACTTAAATAATTAAGTATAAAGGTTCAACTCACTCCAGCAATACTCAATATAATTGACTATTTAAATTGCCTATAACTCGTCAGTAATGGGACGATATCTGCTTTGTTTATATTATTTGCGTAGGCCGAGGTATGCACTCTCGGACGGTTGACGTCCTCTTACAATAAATAAGCCACAATAAGCTCTAACTTTAGGCGAACTTATATATATATATGTATATATCTGCCTAGCCTTTTCCCAATTACATTGGGGTCGGCTTCCAGTCAAACCGAATGCAGCTTAATACCAGTATTTTACATGGAGCGACTGCCTATCTGACCTCCACAACCCAGTTACTGGGTAACACGATATCTCGTGGTATGACTGGTTGTCAGACTTTCAGGCCTCTGACTACCCGTAACGGCTATCATAGATCTCATTTTGACAACCGGGACCGACGGCTTAACGTGCTCTCCAAGCCACGGAGGGGACTCGGTATGAAACGATGGTCACCCATCCATAGACCGACCACGGCAAGCGCAGCTTATCCTCGATCAATCGATCTGTGCGGCGGTTACTTAGCCACGAGTAAGGCGGTGCCTTAGATTCGAACTTGCGACCTTTGACTCGTCAGTCCAGCGGTCATACTATTAGGCTATCACTGCTTGGCGACTACATCAATCTTGCATCAAGTAGCCAAATCAGGGTCTTCAGCTTTCAGTCATTATATCATCCAAAAAGCGACTAAATTGCTGATTATCGATGTTAAAAGTAGTCAGCCGAATGTTCATAGTGTCAAATACGTGAATATGTCAAATAAAATTAATATTTGTGACAAATATTTAAGTTGAGTATAGCTATGGAAATAAATGAAGTTTGCACCTACACAAATGTGAGTTTTGGTATGTAAACGCCATTTGTAGTAAATATATGTTTTTATGCATAACCTTACATGAAAAGGTATGCATATTATCTTGTAGGAGTAAGCCTAATACGAGTGGCAACGTAACATTAAGTGTATGTATTCGGATACCAAGCATTAAACTAAGGTATAGGTATGTATATTTAATATCTATAATACAAATATTGCACACGAAGATGTACTGGTAACTTGTACTCTTTCACTTATGCTAATCCAGAAAAAAAAAATGAAAAACCGTAAACTAAAAAATATTGCGCACGCGCCCGCGTCGCTTCCATACAAAAGACTTCAACGCATGCGCTAGCGCATGTTAATTTAGCGATATATTTTTTGCTTGTATGTATACCTACTTGTTTTTATCTAAACCTTCTCACTCAACTTTGTTGATTAGATTTTACGAGTCAAATAAAAAACGAAATGTAAACAATTTATTGGCACTAAACATTTTCATTGTATTTTGTTTGCCCACAAAGTTGCAGCTGTATTAAACATTTATGGCCAATAAAGGCATCAGACAGGATTCGAATTCCTGTGGTGCTTACAGTCAGAAGCGCAAAGCGACGCGCATTATTTGCTTTATTAAAACGTTGTATAATCTGTTCGAGTTCTACATAAGCTGTTTAAAGATACGCGTGTCGCAGGTTCGATTCCTGCACGCAGCAAATATATGTATGATCTACAGATGATTGTTCCGTTGTTGTCTGGGCACATGAGATTATATGTCTGTAAACGCAACCATAATACAATAAGATTTTCTTTGTGTGGGGCAACATTTTTTATTTTTAATCACAAAACGCAACACGAAATTTAAACGGTTCTAAATATTTATAATTAATAACAACTATTACTCTATTGCAAAAAGTATAATAAAAAATAAATATTTCCTGTGTGAGTATTCAAATTGAAGAATGATCACATCACACATCGGTAATACTTAATCTGTATGAACTTCAAATACAATAAAACGTGCAACAATTCTTCCATCGATTACGCCTTCAACTTCAGTATTGCCATAAAAGAAAACACATTTAAACTAATGCGTGCTAACGCCTGCCGGTCGTGAAAGAGCCCTAAGCTAGGAATTGGCAGCACGACGCGCCATTAGAGTGGAGTCAGTGTCGCGCCCTAACGAGAGTCCGCCATTGTGACCATAACTAGAGATGGGACACTATAGTAGTAACAATCGATTTATGTTTTGGTACCTACTGACTAATAACTGTTATTTTTAACCGACTTCATAATAAGCAGTCATGAGAATTAGTATTACATTAAATTTATATAGGTTAGTCTTGCCTGGAGATTTAAACAAATATACCGTCTATATTTTATAAATCTGTAAATAAAAACTAAATGCTTTTATGTGGAATCTATTTGCTTGATTTGACAGTATTTTTAATAGTTTTTTTTGAATGTTTGAACATTAGTCTCTCATAATTCTGTATTTATATTGTTATTGTATTGCTACAATGATTACTCCCGGTATAATAATAATTCTGGCGTTAAGTCATTTCTGATAAATTAAGTTAACAATTCCATCAATCAATCAATCAATTTCTTTATTCGTGAAAACATGACTACATACATCCATGATGGCCACTTGAAGGTATTTAGTAGGTATGTACTTACGTGACGTTTGGCAAGCTCTTAATTTGTTTTCAGCACCTCACTAGTGTTAAAAAGACACTGATTGATATTCTAGATTATCCGGGTGTCAAACAGGGATCACGATCTAGGCATCTCATGACCGGCTTTACGAGATCGCCACGGGCTTATTTATTGCGTTTCGATACAGCTCATGGCGGCTAACTCCTTGACATAAGATTCTTAAAGGCTAACCCTGAACTAAACATATACAATACATGTTGGGTAATTCTTCAAGCTAAGATTCCTTCCCTCATTTATGTGGAATTCAAAGAAATAAGAAAATAGTGTTATCACAAAAACCTTGTCTTATTTATTTTATTTTCAAATTGGTTTACAATAAATTTACGCAAGCAATGTCAAATTGAAGAATTACTCTTTTGCATTTACACATTTACCCAATGTTATTATCGTAAGTCTGTTAATGAATAATTGACCACCAACTCCGTCCTATACTACTATAGTTCTCAAAATATGAACCAGATCTTCTAAACTGATGATGTCTGTGCACTCTCTTAGTTTCCGGAACTACGACTCTCTTGTTATTCTAGCTTATTACTTTAACTCTTGCTAACTAAATCAGTTCATTGGTCACATCACTAGAGCAGTGGACATACTTAGTGGAATATGGCACGATCTCCACATCGGGCGATTGGTTCACGAGATCGTCACGCGCATCACTAAGAACCACCTTGTTAACTTCAATCATCACTGAGTCACCATTGTTATTTGTTTTATTCATTTAAACTTTCTTAGAGCGAAATATTACTACTTATATACATGTTAGTAATAAGGTGGATTATTGTAATGTGTATATTTAAGATTTTTCATAGTTGTGCGTTATTCAAATGAATAAAATGAAAACACGATTTCATTGAACCAATATACACTAACAAATATAAAACGAATCATATTTATTGCTTACTGTAGTATTGAAACTATTTATAATTTGTATTTAATGTATTGTAGGTAGGGCATCGAGCCCGGGTTTACCCGGACCGAAAAAACCGGGGCTTCCCGGTTCTGAGGATTACAAAAAAACCCGGGTTTGATTTTTAAAACTCGGGTTTTTCGGGTTTATTTTTAATACTTTTGTTTTTGTTATTTATTTAGTTTAAGCCACTTTGAATGCAATAATAAGTAAATGGAATGAATTGCTACTGATTATACTGCTCCTGAAACTGGATCAGCTTGTCCATCAGACTATTTGCTTACTACTGTGAGGGTAGAAATGGGACTCTTCGAGAATGGCGGTACGCGACAGCGAGGGCGTTACCTATCGCTGGTATATGAACATTTAAAAACTATTCCACCTTCTAGCGTCGAGCCGGAGCGTATATTTTCTTCGGCTGGAATTATGTGCAATAGATTGCGTTCGTCTTTGAGTGACAAAACTTTGGATGCCCTAATTTTTTTACGTTCATTTTACATAAGTAAGAAGAAATTCTAACAATTCAGTTCTGATTTCTGTTATTTTATGTTACGTTACGATATATCCAAAATGGTATTAGTTATTATTTTATATGAATATCTCTTTTTTTCTAAAGTGGTCAGATGGTCAGAGGGTATGTCTTAACTATGTTGTTTAAATAATGTGTCAAATGCATAACTACTTTTTACTTAGTATTTTAGATAAAGAACTAATTATTAACCAAACGACTGCAATTTAAATTATATTAGAATAGTAGAATAGAAGACTAGAACTATTCGTTACCTAATTGTTAATGCGAAGAAGAGTTTTATTAATGTTAAAATTATTTGTGATACTACAAAAATTGAAGATATTATTTTTATTAGCTTTTAAATACAATAAGTGAATGTTACCAAAATAATTCATTTAATGTTAAAACTAATCTCTGCAAGTCTGTGATTTAAAAAAGACTAGATTACTTACTAAGTTTTAAGATATTGTGAAGAAAAAATAAGTCTTTATCACTTTTTTAAACATTAAAACTGTTTTTGTAATTTGTAAAGTACTGTTTCATTTATTTAAATTCTTCCTCATCCTATTTTGTACTCATTGTAGGAAATCGAGATATAAACGCAGATTAGTGCTTTAAAAAAAATTACAATAAAAAGATCGAAATGCTCGAAAAAACCGGTCTACCCGGGTTTTGATTACTCTTTGACCCGAAAACCCGGGTTTTCAAAATTGAACCGAGTTTCGTTGCCCTAATTGTAGGTTATAATAACCACAAAAGTTCATCAAAAATGTAGACAAAATATTTTTTCTTTGTTTTTATCCCAAATGGAGGACTATTAATAAACGATGCGCAGGAGTATGATCGATCGAATGAAATACTTTTTTTAAGTGAGTTGGAATTCAAGTAATCCTAAACATTATGATTGGATTATTAATTTTTTGTCGGTTGGATAGCCATGGTAAGTGGCGATTTTTCCACGTTCATTTTGTATATAATGGTTATATGACTACGTCAGAACACATTTTGTAAAAAAAAAAATTGTAACACTAAGCCGGCCCAAAATTGCCGTTAATATTTGAAAGAGGAAATCAGTATTCAACTTTAAAGGGTATTTGGGGGTTGGTTCCCATTATTTTCAAAAGAGACAACCCAAAATTTACTATTTTCACAAGTATTTTAATGAATGAAAATATATATTTAGGGATCTAGTGGTGTTGCTTGTACTGGCAACACTAAACTATATTATTGAATTAATGCGCGAGCGCGTGATCAAACGAAGAGTCCTTTTATTCTTACCAAAATTAGTATGCAAATTCTTTAAAGCATCGTAGGCTGGGCTATTCACGATTAGTAGGCCCGTCAGCAGTGATAAGTGGCCGATAATGGCCCAGTTCAATTGCGACACTGGGCCACGATCTGGCCATCAAACGTGATCGATGTTACAAGATGGCGAGAATCCCCGTCAGCTTATTGACTGTAGTTAATCTAATTCTATTTTAGTTTACTTTTAACACATTGTTGATGTAAGATGGTTTTTATGTGTAAAATATATTATGATATAGATACTTTCATTGTTATTTAAGTTTATTGAAAACATAACATAACATAATATAGCATCACGCCTGTATTCCCCGAAGGGGTAGGCAGAGGTGTACACAATTGTGTACCCACATTTCACCAATGATGTTATTAAGTCCCATGTAATAGGTGGTGAGCCTATTGCCATCAACCGGGCACAATTCCAAACTCCGGGCTGCTCAGCAGTCGTGCTTGGGACCGCTAGACCAACGAGGCAGTAAAAACATATAATAATAATTAATCAATTATGTGCAGAAGAATATTTTTGTAATGTTTTAAATGAATACAGCTAGTGTATGGACATAGTTAAGTATACCTATCTATTTAAAATTTAATGACATACAATTAATTGATTTAATATAAATATGTGCTTATTATTTTTTTAACATAAAGATACCATAATCTAATATTTAATATATATATATATATATATGCCACCTTTCCATGCAAGTTCTAAATGTAAATAACAACTATAAAAGTACAGTGACATACAATCGAACTTGACTATCGAACCTGGGACGAAGCGTAAAACCAACGCATAAGCGTAAAGCCAAAGAGTTTAAAGACGGTTTTTTTCTTATCACTATCATCAGTAATATATTAAATAACCAGGAAATTATATGTTAAGATAAACTTTTATAAATGGGTACCTATCAAGGTCATTGCGCTCAAACAAGCCTATAGTTGAAATTATCAAAAAATGAAATATAAGTAGACAAAAATAACAACACAAAACCGATCCCATAACTCACCACAGGCTTTATAAAGGCCACCATAAATCATAAAACAGCTAATATATGGAATTAAAAAAGAAATAGACTAATAAATCTAACTAAAACTGAACCTACATCGCAATACATGCCCTAAGATCCAAAGCAAAAAGCTGAAAATAACTTACAATACCTAAATTCCATTCTAATACTACGTAAATTACAAAGCAAAGAAAAATGTATCTACTGCACACTACTTTACTTCATGATTGAGTGCAAAGTATTTCAAATTCAAACAACTACGTGTTTACACAGGCCGACCTACAAAAATTCAAATTAGGCACTAAAATATTCAAATAGTATCTATATTTATGTTTATTTACTAAAGCGTCAGTCGAGACATAGTTTTAAGTTAAAGCAGTGCTTAATTCACAGATAAGAGGATTACGTCTATCAACTTGAGATAAGTTTATATCAACGTTAACATGACATGCGCAATGCAAACATAAAAATCTTGGGCAATACATATAATAAAATCATCACTCACAGAAGATTAAACTGATGTAAATCGTATAAAATAAGTTTGTTGAGAAAGAATGACGTATGTAAACACAAACAAAAGAAAATTCACGATGTTCTACGACACTTAAAACTTTCTTACAGTAAAGTGTACTTACTGTTATCACGCAACAATTACGAAAGCTCCAGTTATCAACGATTATGTAAAAGAGGGCGCGCTCGCGCCTCCGTCCAGCCACTTTCCCTCCAGACTCCCGCCAAATCCCTCTCACCGTCCCAAAACACCCAAAGTGCACTCAATCCTCCGTATGATAAACACAGTCAGTAAACACACCGGTCAAAAGTTTGTATTATCAAATGTTATGAGTTATGTTCGTGTGTGTATGCGCGCGCCTGCGGTTGTAGCGGCGCGCGTCCGCTGCGTGACTCCGCCCGTGCCGTACTAGAGTGGCGAGCCCCGAGAACCGGCCACGGCTACCGAGTTGAGGACAAGTCGCCGGGCCCCGGCCGCCGCCCGCCGGCCTGCCAGCCTAGCCCGCCCGCTGCCCGCTTACACACATGAAAACCTATACACTATACTACCTATACCTACCCATACTTATTGCACGTTTTATTGCAGTGTCGACTTTTTGTAATGACTGGATTATGCACCGCTAAAACCCTCAGAGTAGACTTTACGCTGACGCTAATATCAACTTTTGGATATAAAATCCGCCACACAAAGAGTTCCTTTATCGGTTGATATAAAGTTTACGTCTGCTATGTAGGTGCACGGATAAAGTTCGAACTGGGGTATAATTTTATAGAATACTTGTTTAATGGAGTAAACAAATCGAACGTCTTGCTCCAAGTTTCATCTAAAAGTTAAATAAGGAGCTCTGTAACTCCAACATCTAGATGGATGAAGTTCGATGAGTATTTGAAGATTCGATTTGGAGCAAGTTTGTTCGACGAATAAACGTCTACGCTACTGGTTTTAAAATATCTTGTAGTTCTGCGAAAGCTTCACATCGCGTGATGTAGGTACAGGGGTGAACCCTACGCGTCCGCCGACTTGCATGTAATTACTAACACAAGGAGGTTTGCTTCTTTTCGGGGCCAGAGCGTGACTTATAGCCAACCCCTCCACCTTAAAAATGTCATTATAAGGCAATAAAGGGCACGTAATATTAGAATTTCCTTGAAAACGAACCAACGAATCTTACTGCTCGACAAAATCCAACCTTCAAAACGATAAATTATCGATCCAGAATTATCTGTACGGCTATAAAAAATAGCCGTCAATATGTCATTTATATTGTAATTAAGTCACAAAATAAAATATTAATCAATTTTCCGAAGCTAATAAATATTTTAATGACTATGAGAATAGGTGAGATTAAAAAATTGAAATATACATAATGTATGCAAATGAAGGCGACCGGCCAGATCATTCAAAGCGCAGACGCGTTTAGAAAAACGTATCTTCTTTATTGCGAATGGAAGAATGCAATAAATATAAAGACATAAATAAAGTATGAAGGCAGTGTTGTATAGCGACTCCACGGGTCGGCTCCCCGACAATGGTTAATCAAAAGGCCGTATCTCATTCTGCGAGACCTTGCCGGGACTGGACGTTACGTTATTTCGATTTCATTTGCGACTTGCGTTCTCGTGCGCGGGGTTTTTTACAACTTGTTGCTGAACGCGCCCACAGGTCATGCCTTGATCCCGGAGCCTTTGTTATTCCCGGAGAAATATGAGGCGAAGTCGGCAGGTACCTACGAATAAATGGGATTCTTTTGAGGTATATTGAAATATCTCTAGGCGATGCCGAGGAACGGGAGATTAATTCTCAAATGATGAATGGTAACCGTAAATCTTGTTCGTAATTTACTTCTTGCTAGTTATCGGTTTTGTTTCGTATGTTATTATTATAAATGAAGTTCAATATTCCTTCAAGTTATCCCTTTTATTGGGGGCTTGTTTAGGAGAGTTCTACATCATCGTTCATTATTGTGTTGGTCCGTTAGTCGGTTAAAATATCTTTTTATTTTCGTAAACAAGCGGAGGAGTATAGAGAGGATTTGTTTTCTTTTTGTTACAAAAAGTAATTACCAGTCACGAATCTCGTGGCCAGCCAAGCGGGTGCGCGTCGAGATTAATTGAATTCTTAGGTGTGAAGAGATGGAGCCGCGAGGGGGCGGACGAGCCTCACACTTTTTAGATAAAAAGATCTAAGATACGAGCGACGGCGACATTTTATATGAGCTATACGATAGCGGCCTAACTAATGATGTTAGATATAATATTATTTAACTTTTAAGTATTTAACTGCGTGTACAGATTAATTAATAGGTGTTCATAAAATATGAAATAAACAGTAGCAAATGAACCTTGTTTGAGGGTACATATTATCATCTTCGGTTGAGGTCAATTCAATAAGTTAACCTAAGCTCAGATCTTAACGTGTCTTTGCTCTTAAGTCTGATCTACAGTTCAAACTATAGGTTAATTGGACTTTAGTAATAGGAATCTCAGTTATTGCCGGAGATTAGAACTGTGTCCGATAAATTGCAACAAGCCCACTGCACAGAACATATAGTTACGAATTGAACCCTAATACCGTTATTGGCGATCTAAGCTTACATTGATAAATTCGGACCAATGTCTTTCTAAGGAATTTAATAATATAAAGCAGCAAGCAGTGAATGTTTTTCTACTAAATTATATTATAAACTAGCTAGTGCCCGCGACTTCGTCTGCGTGACAAAAGCCCATGTCCTTCTCCAAGGTCTAATCTATCTCCTTGCCAAATTTCACTGCGATCTGTTCAGTCGTTTAGTCGTGAAAAGGTAACAAACAAACAATCAAACAGAGTTACTTTCACATTTATAATATTAGTGTGGATACGAGAGTTTGTGAGGATGGATGGATGCTTGTTACTCTTTCACGCAATAACGACTGAATGGATGTGGATGAAATTTGGCACACTGAAGGTTTATACACTTTTTTTCCTGTTGGAATCAATTCTAAAGTCCACGTAGACGTAGCCGTGGCAGGAGCTAGTCATATGTGAATGCAGCATCATAACACAGACGAAAGTCTTAATAAAGTAGGAGGTTTAGGATATTATTGATAAATATTATGTCTTCATTCTCCGTGTTTAATTAAAGATTGAGAAGATATGTTTTGTGTATACACTCTGTTAATATAATTACAATGTTACTTACAGTTATCGGAAACAAATCTGTCAAACTTATAACGGGACTAAATAATCTAGTAGCATTCTAGTCGTTGGTCTAGTGTTCACAAGCGTGATTGCTGAGCATGAGGTCTCAGATTCGATTCCCGGGTCGGGCAGTGTTATTGAGTTTTTCTGTTAGAAAATGCTCGGAGTTAGGAATTACGCCCGGTTGATGGCAATAGGCTTACCACCTATTACAGCATTCGTGAAATGTGTGTGTACAACTGTGTACACCTCTGCCTACCCCTTTGGGGAATACAGGCGTGATCCTATGTTATGTTCAAGTAGTAGTAAAAGTGTACTTTTTATTAATATTATTCTTCTTCTTCTTCACGCGTGGTTGATGAACAGCCAGCGGGCAACTGCGCAACTGACTTGCAATGACAACATATTTCAATTTTCTATACATTCCGCCGTGTGCTTTTAAAAGTAAAAATCCAATACCACCTCCTCGACTAATAAGATCAACGAGATGTATATTGTCAGACTGACAAATGAAAGCTGTTACTATGGAAAATCCTTAGGGAAAGTCAGTTCCGCAATTATCCCGCGGTATCAGAGTTTATGTCCCTGACATGGTTTTCCACAGTTTCGAGAATATATCTCATTTGAATCCAGTCACTCAATGCATTGAATCTATCCAAATAGTTAGTCCTTTTTGATAGTCTTAAATAATAGGAATCTCAACAACAAATATCCAGGAAACCCGCGTTCGCTTCTAACTCAAACATACATTATCATGTGCCGTCTAAAAGGTCCATCATCACTTCAATGTACGACGCCCGCGCAGCCGATGGAATCGTAAAATGTATGGTTTTCACATATATTAAACGACGAAATATAATTACATGCTAGAGACTTGTGAGATGGGCGATGGGACGTATGGTACCTTATACCGTGGATTGGTTCGCAGAGCATAACGTAGGCACGTTTTTTATTAAGAGTAGCAGATAGTAGAATTGTGCACGATTGATGGCAATAGAATCCCTATCTATTACAATGGACTTAATAACGGCATTGGTGAAATGTGGGTCAAAGTGTGCCTTAATATATAAATAAAGTCAGAATCAAATATTTATTCCAAGTAGACCAGTGTTCTTCTCATCGTGTGGTTGATGAACAACCTAGTGTCAGAGTTTAAAACACCCGTAGGTCTTTAACATGGCTTTACACACCATCGAGAACATCTCCTACGTGTGCTGGTTTCCTCACGATGTTTTTCCTTCACCGTTTGTAGCAAGTGATAATTAATTTCTAATACGCACATCAACCACTCGATAAGAAGAAGATTGCAAAGATTACCGCGAGTGCTAGCAATGTCTTTTAGCTTGTGCCTGAGTCACTCATATCTTCCAGCTGATTTACTTAAAACTATTGTTGTGCCCATTATTAAGAATAAAACTGGAGATGCGAGTGACAAGAGCAACTACAGGCCTACATCCCTGGCTACCATCATTGCGAAGGTGTTGGACAGTCTGATTGATCAGCAGCTGGATAAGCACTTAACACTCAACGACGCCCAGTTTGGTTTTAAGCCAAATCTATCAACGGAAACAGCTATACTATGCCTCAAACAGACTGTTCAATACTATACAAGTAGGAAAACACCTGTATATGCATGTTTTCTGGACCTCTCCAGGGCTTTCGACCTCGTATCTTATGACTGCCTATGGAGGAAACTGTCAAATGTCAAAAACCTCCTAAGCGATATCATTGGGATGCTAAAGTATTGGTATAAAAACCAATACAATTATGTTAAGTGGGCGGGTGTCCTGTCGGATGCATACGGGTTGGAGTGCGGGGTGAGGCATAGGGGAATCAGCTCACCCAAGCTATTCAACCTGTATGTAAACGAGCTGATCTGTGACCTCAGCAATACCAATATCGGGTGCTCCATTGACGGGCACTGCGTCAATAACATCAGCTACGCAGATGATATGGTATTGCTGAGCCCATCGATCAGTGCACTTAGGAGGCTTCTTCGCATCTGTGAGGATTATGCGGTGTCTCACGGCCTTAGGTACAATGCGACCAAGAGCGAGCTACTGGTTTTCAAAGCGGGTAACAAATGTTACGATACTATCCCACCAGTCACCTTGGGGGGCGCTCAGCTATCCAGGGTCACGAAGTTCAAGTACCTGGGGCATTGGGTCACCGATAGTCTGTCTGACGATGTGGACGTGGAGAAGGAACGCAGAGCGTTGGCAGTTCGATGTAACATGCTGGCTCGTAGGTTTGCACGTTGTACTGGGGAGGTGAAAATTACACTCTTTAGAGCGTATTGCCAATCTATGTACACGTGTGCCCTATGGGTCAGCTATACAAGAAGAAGACGCTCTGGAAGAACGTACCCAATGCGTAAGGATTGGCAATGTCCTTAGTGCTGATCAAAAAAATACGTCCTTTGGAGTACCCCAAGGTAGTATTATGGGGGCTACTTTGTTCTTAATTTACATAAACGACCTGTGTAACTTAAATTTAGATCACGGCATAATCGTATCGTACGCTGACGACACTGCACTCCTTTTTTCGGCTGAGTCAGAAAATGAAGTCTACAGGCTTGCGCAACACGGTTTCAATGTTGTTAATAAATGGCTTCAGCATAATTCATTGACCTTAAATGCAGATAAAACAAATTATATCAGGTTTACGATGCGCAAACTAACATCTAATCAAACTAACGCTTCATTACATGCTCATTATTGTACACTCCCCACTAATAACCAATGTATGTGTCCCAAGATTATAATTACTAACAAAATAAAATACCTGGGTATTATAATAGATGAAACCCTTTCATTTAAACCACATATCGAAGCCTTAAATAATAGAATTCGTAAGTTGATATATGTCTTCAAAAAGTTACGCTATATTGCAAACCAAGAAATAATAAGACAAGTATACTTTGCTCTCTGTCAATCATTAATATCTTACTGTATTTCCTCATGGGGTGGTACGGGAAAAACTCTCTTACTAATCATAGAGAGAGCACAGAGAGCAATACTTAAGGTATCAACTTTCCGCCCTTTCCTTTTTCCCACTAACCTGCTCTATAAGTCTTGTGGTGTACTAACAGTTCGTCAATTGTTTATAATGAGCATTATCCTAAAGCAGCACGCAGCTCTTCCATACAGCACTGATTTTATTAACAAAAGGAGGAAAGATATCGTTTGCCCTCAAAAAATTGGAACAAAACATACTTTTACAACCAAATTTTATGTTTTCTTAGGACCACTTTTGTACAATAGACTAAATGCAATAACAAACATCTATTCCTACAATCATAATAACTGCAAAAAAAAACTCAATGATGCTCTACAAAATATGTCATACGAAGATACAGAGAAATTATTAACCGTATTAAAGTAAAAGATTTTTTGTTTTTTTTATTGTTTATTGTTTTATTTTAGTTAAGATGTTAGGCACAGATTTTCATTAATGTTAAATTAGGGACTATTGCTTTAATTATATAATTGTTTAATTTTACATTAAAATATTACATATTTTGTACTTTTATTATATTAACAATGTGATTGTGTATTTAATTTTAAGACTAATTTTGTTCTTCATGCCTGAGACACAGGATCTCCTAGTTCAGGCACATGTGTATATAGACTTATAAGTGAAACTTAGTACTTGTTATTTTATTAATGTACGATATTTTATTCAATAAAAATATTATTATTATTATTATTATACAAAAAGCTCGTACAATGCTCTGCGAGTCCAATACAATAATGCCTTCAGAGTTATGTTGGGGCTGCCGCGCTTTTGCAGTGCATCGGGGATGTTCGCGGAGAATGGCGTGCCAGATTTTTACGCACTGATGCGGACACGAATAGCATCCCTGATGCGGCGAGTGCGCGACAGCTGCAACAGCTTGGTGGCTATAGTAGCCGACAGGATGGATAGTCCAATGATGTGGCAATGGATGACCAGTAGTAACCAGTCATCGTGCGTCATTCAAATATTTAAAATAAGTTGTTTTAGTGTATTTTTTGTGTGTATGTGTATGTATGTTTTGTGTATATAAAATTGTAATGTGTGTTTTGTTTTATGGACTTATGGTCTGAAATAAATTTGTTATTTATATTATTTATTATTAAAGATCCGATGGGTCAATGATATAGTCAAGGTTGTAGGAAAAATCTTGACAAGACGGGCGCAAAACCGGAATGAATGCCGTAGAAGGGAGTAGGCTTATGCTCAGTGGCCTGTTAAAAGCTGCGAATGATGATGATGATGATGATTGCATAAATGATTCTTCTTATATTCTTTATTGTACACATAAAGAAAATATTTACAAAAACATTCCAGTTTGTAACGTCATGTACGAAGGCGAGCTTAACTCAAATAAAAAAAGAAGGCATAATAATATTTTTTTTTTCTTTCTTTACGTCGTGTTGGGAAGCTGTTAATACAAAGCTCAACGAGTAAATAATAATACTAACTAAACTCATTTTTTTTTTGTGTTTGGAAAATCCATCATGGACGCTGTCCCGGACGCCTACCGACTAAAAACCACACGGTCCTACTCCAACCTTTACCGCGGTCCCGGGCTCGTTGCAGCAATCACCGCGACCCCGGCAGGTTATGGTCCGTTGAATATAGTTCAACGGACCATTCGGGATTTGTGCAGGCTGGCCACAGTTAGCCTTCTCAAAAACCTCCCTATGTCGCACGTGCGTGGCCGTCACAGGCTGGACTGCTGATCGGGCGGCGAACCACTCATGCTCGCCGCCCTCCGTCCTCGGTTCACGGTGGCCGGAGATCGTTGAGCGCCCTCCGGCGCCTGGCTCTCCTTCAGCGGCAGGTGTGAGCGGGGTTCGCCTCTCTATAGAGTAGCTCAGAAGTTGATAGACAGCCAGGAAGTATCATCCGATAGGAAACGTATCCCATACTTTTGTTAAATTCCTCTTATAGTTAGTGCAGTCGCGGGTAGGCTTTCGGTCTTTAGGGATAAGAACAGGAAGTGTGGGATTTTTACCTTACTAAAACCACCCCAGTGACCATCAACACTTGGAAGAGAGCAGAACCCCTCCTTGCAATGACAATTAGAGGTTATAACAAACCACAAAATGAAAAAAAAATTATGTTCTTGATGTTTGTTCATCGCAGTAATCCTTTTTATTAGTAGATAAATAAGAGACAATATAATGCCAGCCAAAATCTTACTATACAATAACATCTTCCTAACGGTAAAAGGGCCAAATTATTTGCCTCATTTCATTTTAAACTGACGTGGTGCCTTCTCACATAAGCAACCAACTTACACATATCTTCATCTCAAACAGATAAATAACTTAGATACGACTCTAATCTTTTACTTATCATTTACTATGACACTTGCATTTTTTATAGTAAATGTTTCGCGTGGGTTCAGAATGGATTAAAACATTAAAACGTTGATATTGATGCCTGTCATTTCTCAAACGCCATGATAAATGAGATCAATCAAATGGAGCGATCGCGCTTTTTGCGGGCCTCGGACAAAAAATTTTAGTACACAAAATATCACTAATATATCAATGCGAAAGTTTGGTAGATGTTGAAGACATAAATGCGGTTGAATTATATAATTAATGATGCCAAGAAACGTTGCGACAGTGAAAATGCAGAAAAGTAATTAATATCTCACTCATTCCTATAAGCGATATAAGTGTGACAGATTGGAAGTATCTAGTATATATAATCTTTCACGCAAAACCTGCTCAACGTGGTAAATATAGTTATTTTGGGGTCAAATATTAACTTCCGAATAAATTCATAAAGTAGTATGTACCTTCTCATTATTGTACAACACAGAGATATAGATATACAGGACTCATTAATTATTGTTAGGAGGTTTAACAGTGTTGATGTCTATTTTTCTAAGAGCCCATAATTACGGTGACCGTGAGATAAAGCAGCCATAACCAGTATGCTATAAAGAACAATCCGCAAAATATCGCAATCGTACACAAATCCACCAAAAACTGTACGATTACATAATTTCTCCATTTCCGTAAAAAATACGCAATACAAGTATTTTTGGGTAGGTATAAATATTCAATTGTCGAGAGTGCAGTGAGTGCAAAAACTGTGTCGAGCACTCGTTGGTTACAATAAGAAATGATCTGCGGTTATAGAGACAGACACATTTGTTATGCCGCTAGTGTGGCCCAGATTTTTGATCAAACTGTGGGTTTAGTGGGTAGTGATTATGTTGATTTCAATCTCATAATATTAAACGTTCAGTCCTGTTTTAGATTAAATCTGAATGATACAAAGTGTACCTATTAAGAAAGAAACTCTAATAATATCACACACTCTAAGAATACACAGTAAATTTTTATAAGCGCACATGAAGCTTAATAGATTATTAACATAATATCTCATGTCCCCTCAAAAGCAACCTTTAGTCTCATTTAAGATATATCCCATTAAGATATGCCTACGACTTATTTTTTATAAGAAATTGATATTTGAAATCAAATCACAAGGCTATAGATAAAGAACAACAACTCTTTTTCATCAACTTCAAAGCCAAAATGCCTAACATATTGTCACGAAAACTGTTTAGAACAATCGAAACAGAGCCAATCCTCATTTACGTGTCAGTTGAGACATATACAGCGTGTTACACCGATTAAATTTCAATCATGTGCCCGAACCCTTAGCGTTGATAGAAAGGCGTGCTGACGCATAAAATCAGTGGCTGCTTGCACGGTTATACCTCATTACAGTGAACGAAAGCGTGTAAGTGCAGTGTCAAATGTTACATGTTGCATATACGCGTTACTGCAACTGACAGTTGTGGAATTGATAGGCAAGAAAATTTGTTGCACAATATTGTTTGACCACTTAATTAGTTAACTAAAAATAATACTATGGATAGTATGGATCAACGCCCATTTCTTACGTATAAGTTATGAAACATTTCCGAAAATGAGCATTAATGTAAGTGTCTGCAATATGTACAGACTGGATGTTTTTAATTTTATTGCAAACATCTTATAAATAACATAAACTACATAGAAAAGTGTGCTGACGCATATAATCAGAGGCTGCATCCACGGTTATACTTCATTACAGTGAACGAAAGTAAGTGCATTGGTAACATGTTGCGTGGTGCGTTGCTGCAACTGACATATAATTGTATTGGCTCAACATATGTTTTTTCACTCCTAATTTATATATATATTCAATTTATTTATCTTATGTGATCTTCATCGGCGAGATATAACGTAGGTCGTCAGAAAGTACCTGTTGCGACGGAATTAATTTTATTGGTAGTATTTATTTTATTAATAATGCACTTAAAATGTCATATTAACTGTCCCGCCAGTCATTTATAGCGAGAGCTTTCATTTATAGGCAAAACAAGATAATCAAGCGGGATTGTTAAAACCCCTATTTTTACACGACTGCCCAAAAGGATTGTTATGTTTTTGGGGTTCATATATGTATGTTTGTGAGTTTCTTTATTCCATCATAACTTCAAAACGCCTGAACCGTTTTAGATGTATGGTGTATCGTAAGAATCATATCATATCAAATAGTAATTTAGTGGCTATAGTACATAAAGAGGGGTGACAAAGTATAACAGACAAGGGGCAGGCATGTTTTTATTAATTTTAGAATTAATTTCATTTTTGTTTTGTTTTTTGGTATTAGTACGTGATTTCCCGTTTTCAGATGACTTTTTTACATCTACAGGATTTTAACTTTAATACAATAAATACATTTATATACATGATATTCTGACAAATCTGTTGGGACAGTGAATTGTATTATTTGTAACACTTGGAATTATGAAAACAGACTTTACTGCTACGACATAAAGACGTAAAGACGTGCGGCTGAGTGTTTATTTTAAGGATACAGAATTTATATCTTAAAGGTATTATATATTAACAATTTGACTTTTGACTGAGCCCGTCTCTTGGGCCATAAGTTGTGGGTACAAATCTGGCATTTACCAATATAAAAAAGAACACATAGCATCAAAAACATAGCATCACGCCTGTATTCCCCGAAGGGGTAGGCAGAGGTGTACACAATTGTACACCCACATTTCACCAATGCTGTTATTAAGTCCCATGTAATAGGTGGTGAGCCTATTGCCATCACCCGGGCACATTTCCAAACTCCGGGCTGCTACTGAGAATTCCCTAACAGAAAAACTCAATAACACTTTTCCCGACCCGGGAATCGAACCCGAGACCTCCTGCTCAGCAGTCGCGCTACGGACCACTAAACCAACGAGGCAGTTATAAAAAAGAAAAAATAATAAATCATTTATTTATTTTGCCACCAGGATAAATACTCAGGACTCATAAAAATTACTACACAAGAGAAACCGGGGATAAGATTTAACGTGTTTTCCTAGGCACGGAGGGAACTCGATAAGAAGATCACCCATCCAAAGTACAACCGGGGCAAACGCAACTTAACCTCGCTCGATTGATGTGTGCAGCTATAACTTAGCCATGAGCTCCTCCTTACGCACTAGTACTTCCTTATCTACGAGCCCCTCTTACACACAAAATAAAGAAATCATCAATACATATAATAAAAATGTAACGGATCGCTGTCTGTACATGGAAGATATATGAGAAGAAATATTATTGGGGCCTTTATCAACACAAATAGCACCCAAAACAATGATTGTTAGAATTTTTGTCTGTTTGTCTGTGCGTTTGTGCACGCTAATTTCAGAAACGGCATATCCGATTTAGATGTGGTTTTCACTAATATATTGTGGTAAGCTTTACTTAACATTTAGTGTTTGTTTCATGTCAATCGGTTCATAAATACGTATATAATAGTGATGCCAATTTAAAGAATCACGTCGAACATTTGTTAATTATGAATTTGTGTTCATACACGACATGGTGTTAATTTACGACATCCACGCGGACGGAGTCGCGGGCACAGCTAGTAATAAATAAATGTCGGCCATGAAAGGCAAGCAACCCGATTGACTCATGGTATTTACACGGAATAGTGGACAACTGACTTTTCACATAAAAACATGGCGAATTATTGTTGTGTTGAAGTGGCGAATAACCTTGCACTTTGCTGCGCCCGCACCGATTTCATCTTTGTAAGCGAGTGGTTTTTCACTCTTCATGGAATTTTGTTTATGATTTGCGGTGTCCGTTTCATCCACTATTAAAGTTTATTTTATTTTAAAGTTTATATATATTTATATACATATTAAGAGTAGGTATCTTCTTCTTTATATGTTAATTCGTTCTATTTATGCACCAAATCGTTCTGTCGTCACGTATTGATTCACAAACGTAAAAATAAAACATATTTTTTTAATTGATTTTATATCATTTCAAGTCACCATTCTGTCACGAAACTTGTTTAGAACAAAAAAAAAATTATTGTTTTGCAACAACCTTTGTTTAGGAATGAAAAAATTTATAAATAATAAAGTATAAAATTGTATGCATACTTATTTTGTTAAGAATTGTTGTATTTATCACTGTCATTGAGTCACGTAAGTTACTGATATATTTTCACATTTTATTATGACCATGAACTGGAAAGAAAACTATAGTTTTTTTTTTTAAGTGTAATTGACTAAATTTTGACAGTGTTTCATAATATTACTTAATCTACGAATACCTATTACTTGACGTGCTATTGTCCTACATAATCATTATTTTCGCAAAGAATACTCCCTTTTTATAAATAAATAGTAAATTTCATTCATCTAGGGTGCGCAAATTTATTTCATTTTTACTATTAACAAAAACAAAAGAGTTACGTCTCCTAAACAATCATTGGTGCAAACATAATTATATTTCGACTGCCTCGTTGGTCTAGGTCTCTCAAACGCGACTGCTGAGCGAGCATGAAGTCTTGGGTTCGATTTCCAGGTCAGGCAAAGTGTTATTGTGTTTTTCTATTAGAAAATTCTCAAAAGCAGCTCGGAGTTCGGAATTGTGCCCGGTAGATAGCAATAGACTTACCACCTAATACATGGGACTTCCCCCTTCTTGAATACAGGCGTGATGCTATGTTATGTTATAATTATATTTTTGAAATGTCAACATCAAAAGACACCGACATAAGTCTAAATACCAAACTAATTGATTGGGTAGGTACGTATCACAAATTACTCGGTAATCAGGTCACTATATTACTACGACGTTGCCGTATAAAGAAAATAATTATGCAAGGACGAATCTCATAAGGATTAAACACGCTTAATAAATACGCAATTCAATCGCTATTTTCCTTTAGCCTTGCATAGTTCAATTATCCTTATGTCAGACTTAGGCCGTTTCCTTACTAATCAGCAGTCGATTATTATCATAGATTATTATTATCTATCCGACGATGTAGAAATTTATAGCAATACCTACTAGCTGGTGCCCGTAACTTCGCCTGTATGACAGAAGTATCCTATGTATTAATGCAGGTTATAAACTATCTGTATGAAAAATTTCATCCAAATCCGTTCAGCCGTTTTTGCGTGATTGAGTGACAAACATACAATTTACATACTTTCACATTTATAATATTATTAGTAGGATATGTGCTAGCTTACTACATTAAAAGACCTATTTTTATCGATACAATAATTTTGACGGATCTGACTTTGATTTGTATTGCAATAGTAGGAATCTTATATTTCAATAAGCTTTGAATTGATCTGAAATTTGAATGACACTCAGTTCTGCGGTACTATGATGCCCGTGAGAGATGGCGTTATTCAAAAACTATATCTTCATCACAGTGGCCAAATTAAAATCTCAGCTACACGTGAGTGGTAAAGTTGATCTATTTCCGATGGCCTCCTTCGACATCCGACGTCGTATCGGAGTAGTGTAGAATCGCCCTAACAAATAAAGGGTTCCCACGCGACTTCACAAATGAATAAAGGTCGTTGTTACCTTTTATTATTACGAGCGCGATTGGCTATCCGCTGGCTCACGATACCATGAATTTATCGCGAGGACTCACTGAGGTCCAGCAATAAACCGATATGCGCTTCTAGGCCAACCCTATACACAAATTTACGACTATACAAGGTGCTTTTTTGTTGGAGATTTTTTGAATTTCGATTTTATTGCTTTTTAATAGTGAGCATCCTTGTAAGGTTCGTTGTGTTGGGTTTGTATTCAAGCGGTGTTAGCGCTTTCAATGATTTGCTTGGCTACTGAAAAGTGATTGTATTCATGGCTTAAATTATTTTTTATATTAAGTAATAATGATGGATTATTTTTAAACTTTATTTTAAATTTAAAACATAGGTTACTATAACATTTTGGATAAGGTATTTATTTGAAAATTTAATACAAAATAATTCAGGGTACATACGATTTCTTTTACTTCGTGATAAACACGGGTGATAAACCACTAACCTACCAATTAACTGGCACGTTCAAACTTTTTACACCGCGTCTCGAACAAATTAAATCCAGAAAAAAACAACTCTCAACTTAGAAAATGAAGCGCTTCATCGCTGCACGTTCATTTGTTCCTTATCCTTGAGTTTTTTGGTGCCTAAAGCGAAGTGGGATCCATTAAGATAGGTCAAACGATACGCCTTTGGAATGCCATACTTCTCACTCTTCACTGAAATGGTTCCGTCGAAATGGACTGAGTGGCGGCAAATAGTTAGACGATGATATTTTCTAAATTGCTTTCAATTTCCTTTTGTTGTATTTTTATTCAGACTGCTTCTATATTTTGTTTGGGATAGAACTCGTGTAATATCCGGTTTAGGAAACAATGATATTGTAGACTTACTGTAAAGAATCTTAACAATTTACATGATTGACATTTCGTGTTATTTTTATATAATCCGATTTTATATAATTCTAGATTTTATTCGATGAAGTCTTCATTTGTCAATTCACTGCTTTAGAAAAATCTTAGTCAACAATCGAGTTGAATTAAATTTAAAAAAGTCAATATACTGTCGGCCCACCTGACAATAATCCGTTAGATTTGACGCCTCTGTCTCCACCCGAAGGGCACCGAAGCATTGACCTTGTGAAATGGGACTGGCCCACCTACGCATCCATGGAACTCATCAACATCAACCAGAAACCTCCAAGTATTTTCTAACACTTCTGCACCGGCAACCGGCCGGTTACGGCATCCTACATTTATGAACAATAATTCTAAATAGCGTAAAAACAAAAAAACCCCTGACCACTTTGTCGGCGCTTTTATTACAGGTTTTGCAAGCGGTATCTTACGAAACATTTTTATCTTATAACAAATCAGCGGTCGCCTATAAAGGATTTATTCCCCTGTCTACTTTACTGCACAAACCTGAAGTTCATACAAATTCACTTGCTAAGCCATAAGCGGTCACGTTTACGTAACATACTAAAACACTACAAATCCTTCCTTAATCTGCAGACATAGTTACTTTGTTGTAATGAACCATTAAATTATTATTATCGGAACGAACCAGCCGTGAGCATATTGTTTACCCGTATCAATTTCTACATTACCTACAGGTCCCGGTTTATCTAAAACTAGAATCTTAATAACATAAAAAACTTTGTCAACGACCATTACCGGGAACCCAGAGTACCGTTTCTACGCTTTTAAGACAATTTAGTAACAATTTAGAGTGGAGTAAACCGAGCTCTCACCTCCCCCTCGTCTCACCGTGGCAAGCAAGTCGGGTAAATCACCACTTTAGGGTAATATTTATGGTGGTATGTATTACTCGTCTTCAAAATTTATGAGACATATTAAGGTATCATTACGGCGTAAAATAGTCGTTGATGCGCCACGCTACGTGACAGCCCCGAATTGTAATAAATATATTAAATTCGAAAGCAATATTGTTGTGTCAGGAATGCCTCAAGGCAAAGTTCATATGAATATTTTAAGTATTTATATGACGCGTGGTTGACCGGTTATGCCAATATCTCAATTTGCGGTTGAAGACGACGTGAGTTATAATCGATTTTGTTATGTTTATAAGATAAAATATGAAGGTTTATGTGAGGTCTTTGAACTGGCTTCAGTAATAGCATTGACATTGCATTGGAATTTTAATATGATGAGATATTATGTAAGATGTATGAGGACTGTAAAAATGCAATCGATGTCCAATAAATCGGAATCTATAATGGTGGTATTAAATGTAATGTATGTTCATTTTGTTACGGGATGAGCTCAATTCGGAGAGTCTTAGTTGAATCAGCCTCAAGTTACCTACATGTATTTTACATGCAATAAATAACAAAAAGCTTAAACAAACATCTTAGTGTACGGGTTTTGGGCAATGTACCTTTTACAGTAGTTACTCACAACTGAATATTATTTAAATAGTATCGACTAATTAACCAAAGCAAAATTTTTGTATAATAACGTTCGTGAGACATTACATATCAATTATTGTTCACCGGTTACTACTTACGTGAATTTTTCATTTTTCCTTAACGTGGTTTGCCCGACTAGTTTCGAACTCGAACGGAGCCCTTAGTCAAGAGCTGAGCCCGAAGTAAACTGGAGCTGCATCGCACCGCGTAGCGTTGCGCTCGCGACGATGATGTGCTCGGTGTCGGAATTCGTGTGTTTCCACCACTCATCTTATTTCGATAGCTTCACGTACTTTTGGCGCCACGAAGTATTTCTCCCTCGCTAGTATGGATGCTTTATCGAAACGTATGAAATGTGCCGCGCCTGTGCCGCAAGCGTGTTCTGTAACTGCTGACTTGTTGGTGTCCATACTCTTGATACTACGTATGTGTTCATGACTAAGGGCTCCGTTTGAGTTCGAAACTTGTCGGGCAATCCCGAAAAATGCAAGTGAGTAGTAACCGGTGAACAATAATTATTGATACGAAGCTAAATTGCTTTGCCGGAAACGTTATAGTCGCATTAATAGTATGTATATTTTTAACCGACTTCATAAAAGGAGATTCTGTATTCGACCCGTATCTATGTCCACGATTTTCTCAAAAATCCCCTGATCCGATTTGAATGATAATGCTTTCGTTATATACCTATATATTTCTTTTTTTTAAATTGCCCCACACTAGTAATTTCTTCCTGTATCGTGGGTGCGTTTACAGACATATAATCTCACAAGCACAAACACACCCAGACCCGGAGCAATTATCTATAGATCGTACAAATATTTCCTCCGTGCAGGAATCGAACCTGCGACACGCAGCGCAGCAGTCGGTCTCTTGACCACTGCGCCAACCGCGTTGAAATATGAATATAAATACATATTTTGCAGTTTAGGTTTTAGTATATAATATATTAGGATTTATATAGATCTTTGTAGATAGACAATGGAACTCTTCCATAAGTCACAGCAAATGACCCGCGATTGCTACAATCGTATGTCAATTTATTGTTTTTCCACCATTCCATTAAAGGCGGTTCTCTTTTCTTTGTAAATAAAAATTATTAGGTACATTAACATTTATGTTGATTTAACATAATGATGTATAGAACGAGGATCACGTACTTCCTGTAGGAGGATATAGGTAGATTAAAAAAAAACTTGTATTGTGGGTACATTATTTACTCTAAATTTAAATACAAACCTCAAACTAAAAATATATTTTTTCTGTGAGAAACCTTCAACCGTGGCTCAGAAGCTGATATCTCATCCATCACGACACATAAATAACAAATAGATTACATATAAAAAATTCACTATCATGTAAAATAAATTAACCACAGCCAGTAGCGATTTCGAACTTCGATAAGCAACTAACATTAATATCAAAACAGACAACTTCACACATTTCTTAAAAAACACCATTACATATAACAAATCGTCACATAACATCGGAAATGTTACCAATAAATCGAATACAAATTATTCTAAGTAAATCTAAATTAAAACCGGACTCCGTTGGGAGTATCATGGCAAGTCCGAGGTCTGTTATCGAGCGACTGCTTGCAGTCGTTTACAAATGTGAGAAGTCACGCGACGAGTCAGCAACCGGCCAACAACCAGCAACGGTAGCTTGTTGTGTTGTAGTTGTTCAGTTGTAATTTATTGGGTGTTTGTTGCTGATGGGAAATAATAATGTTGGAATACTGAACAATTGGTTCAACTGATTATGCTTAAATTGTTTAGTCTATGTGCTAAACTGATGTACGGTACTATGATCAGATAAGGAATCGCTTCGAAGGATTTGATAATCTTCATCTTGTCGAGAGATTACACAACCATGTGTTAAGATATATGTACAGTTTTTTTTTTCAAACGCATTAACACATGCGTAGCTAACTCTAGTTATACGTTTTTGTGGAAAGAATTTGTTTGAAAGATTTATCTGTATTTGTTAAGGAAATCGCATCTGTACGACATTGTATTAACTGCAAAATTAGTCGTGTCGGTTCAGTCACAAGTGAATAGCGAAGACGTCATCAAAAGACGTATTAAAATGTGGAAGAAGAATTCGGGATAGTGAATAGTGAGCAGAGGTCGATGGCTTAGTGGTCAGAGCGCCTGGAGTATTAATCCGGGCGCAGGTTCGAATACTGCTCACGAACGTATTTTTCTTTCCACAAAAATGTATAATTTGTGTTAAGAGTTGTAATTCAGGTCACACGTAGGACTCTGTCATCGCTTAGTGACTACTATAATTAACAAACACCAGTCAGGGCCTCAAGTTTACCGTCCCCCTGCGAAGAATGAAGCGCTTGAAAAGTACTCCTAGCGGTTACCCATCTATAGGCTAGGAAACGATTCATAAGCTCTATAACCCCTACGACGTTTACTGATCAGAGATTACAAACAGTGCCAAGTGTCAATTAAAAAAAAAATTGTTTAAAAAACTAAAAGACACTAAATGTCAATTGTTGTAAATATTTAATTGCAGTTATTATAAAATATCTTAAGAAGCACCCCACGCTTTTTTACGATAAAATGTTTTTTTCATAATCACTCTATTTTGTTTTTGCATTTATAGAAAATTATTTTCTACTTTTTAGTTCGAGTGTTTTTTAGTTTTTTAAACTATTATTACAAAAGCGTGTTTTTTAGTTTTTTAAACTATTATTGATTTTTTGCTTTTTTAGTATTATGCTTTTCGAAGATTTATCTGAATAATAAGATTTTGCTTTCCATTTTTGAGCGTCCACCATATTGAATTTAGTGTGACAACATTTTATTTTTCATATTCTTCTCAGCAAACCCTTTCATTTGATACTCATATCGCGGGAGTGCATAAAAAATTACTAGTCCGCCATCTTTGGAAGTCCGCCGTGTTGGATTTAGGGTGACGTCATTTCATTTTTCGTATTCTTCTCAGCAAACCCTTTCATTTGATACCCATATCGGAGTCCGCCATATTGGATTTAGAATGACGTCACTTAGCTCACCATGCATTGTCATCTAAACTAATCGTAAATGCAAAATTTCAGCTTAATCGGAAACTGGGAAGTGGGTCAAAATAGCGAACTAAGGAGTCGCTTACAAACATACAAACATACATACAAGTGAAGCTAATATAAAGCGTATAAAAATAGTTTTTTTTTTCTCTACTGATAAGCAACTATTAAATTTATGGTCAATAGGAGTACTCGAAGCCGTTTATAAAAACTAACGATTTAAAAACTTCACACACTTTATAAATTACCGTTATCACTTACACGTGAATGGAATGAAATTACTAATAGACTTAAGATTTATTTTAGCCAAAATATGTTGTAAGCAGGATTATAGTTAGAGTTTACTTATACAACCACGGCAGCAGCCCGGAGTTAGTAAGTTGATGATGTGACACCGCCGTTCTCCGGAGAGCACGTAAAGCCGTCGGCCCTGCGCCTGGTCTCCCTCCGGTCGTTTCGGGTTGCCGTCCCATTGGACTATGTGAGTGAAGGAAAAGGGAGTGCACCTGTGTTTGCGCACACACTCGTGCACTAAATATCTCCTGCGTACTTGGCTAATCTCCTCGGAGATAGGCCGCTGTGGCTGAATTACAGTCTGGAGGAGGAGGAGGAGGATAGTATACAACCACGTTGTGGAGAAGGCGATCCTTTTAAGGTTACCCGAGTTCTAAGTGAAGGGTTTCACTAACTACGGTCGGTAAGATATAGGAACTGGTGTTAGTCAACCGATTGATAGGAAACTTTCACTATAGATTGTCATTGGATTTATAACGCCCACACGTCGAGGATTGCTAATGTAGATATTGATAAACTTATGCAATATCGAAGATATGTTTGTATCTGTATTAATTTCTTGTGCTTTACTTAAAGCAAGATTGTCAAGTTTAGGTACTTTAGTTACACATTTATGTGATACTTGCTGTGTCTTCAACTTCATTCGCGCGAGAATTGGACAAATATTTACATATACTCAAATCTTCTGAACCCTACAAAGTATCTAAATGGGACACTCACGAAAATTTATGTCAAAATTCCTGTTTTAGTCCTTAAAATTTTCATTAATATCCGTTGAGCAGTTTCGGGGCCTATCCAAGACAAAAATTCAGATAGAGAGACAGACAGGCAAGTAAACATTTTAAAAATGGTATCGCATGAATAACAGTTTACACTTCATAATTTTTTGCATATATTTTAATCACAGACCGTGACTTCAATTTTATTTATTAGTATAGATAAAGCTCCACGAAAGTCATTATACAGTTATCATTTTGCTCCACCTCACACCGTTTTTACTCCCTTAGGTGGCTTTTCTTTAGACGTTCTGAATAATGATTTTGTAATCAAAAACCGACTCCAAAATGGCGTTTATAAAATTTTCTCGTTCCTTGATTAATATCGATCATATTTAACCCTTATTTCCGACGGCTATGTACAACAATACTCCCATTTTCTTATGATTATGATAGACAACAGAAAATATCCGCTTGTTATCTAGCTGTTGCCTCAGTCATTAGCAGACACAATAGATTTTTATTGTTACAACGTACAGATCTGTACGTTACTGAGCCGAAAGGTTATACCTCAAACACAAATGTTAACGTAAGCAAAACGTGTAAACACTGTGCCTTTGTGTAGTGCAACGCCTAATGAAGTGAATTTATGTTTTGGTTCATTATACGGTGCACTAGGTATATTACGGACTATGCTAAGAACGAACGCAAACGATTTACCGTGATTTTGTTTCTTCCTTTTTTAATTATCGGCATTAAGAGGATGATGTGTTATTTCAAGTCTCAAAATATGAACCAAATTATTGACTGTGGTTTTTTCCATGCTTTACCACATATAGTCATTAATTAGATCTAATCGAGTCGGTTAAATATGATTTTTAATAAGTTTTTTTTTTTATATTTTGGTGGTAGATTCAATTATGAGTATGACACTCAGAATAATATGTAACTAATTCAAGATAAATCTTTGAAAAGCATTAACGCATGCTTAGCGAACTCTAAAGTTACAATATTAAATAGAAAAAGAATACGGTCCCGAACAGGATTCGAACCTGCGCCTCCCGGATGAATACTCCAGGCGCTCTGACCACTAAGCCATCTCGACCTCTAGAGGTCGAGATGGCTTAGTGGTCAGAGTTCTGTTCGGGACCGTATTCTTTTTCTATTTAATATGTAACTAATATCCTTAGCACAATAAAACATGTAGATATTTTTTTTAATTTTTATGTCTTTCAAATTATTTTGTATACCAGCTTTGGTTAATTATGACACACAAAATAAATTATTCTTATTCTTAAAAAAAGGTTCTTTCTTTTCTTTTTCTATTCTTCAGAATCCTAATGCCATAACCTAACCTAACCTAACATACCTTCATGAACGCTTCGAGTACGTTATCCTCCGGGTTACCCCGGGGGATAACGTACTCGAAGCGTTCATCCGTGTCGCTCAAATTCTTCTCTTTTACTTCCTTCTCCTCGTCACACCTCAAGCTGTTACGGTGAGTCATTCACTGTACGAGCTGTGTGGCTTTGGAACTCACTCCCACATTCTTTACGTGATAGCCCTTCTCTGGACGTGTTCAGGAGGAGAATCAGGGAGCATTCCTTTTGACGTAAATAAGTATGTGTGTATATATGTTAGAAGTATGTATGATATTGCTGTACATCTGTATTTAGTTTATCATGTATCTTTTAATAGGAATATGTATCTATCCGTCTATTTATATTACTACTGCATTCTTTGGTGTTGTACACTTCATAATGTTCTATTTTTTATTTTTATAATATTAGTATCGCTCAAAGATTTGCTGGTAAAAAACTCATATAAATATGGGGGTCTCCTTTGTATATCAATTTTCAATGCTATTCTTTTGTAAACTATTTTTTGTGTGTACAATAAAGAATAAAAATAAAGGTAATCCCAATGCAATGTTAGGATAAACTAGCACCCCGCATCCTTCAAATACGTGATTCAGTCGGCAGACCCTTACTCAATAACCCAGAGAATGCAAAAACCTGGTAAAACTCAGGTTACGAACATAAATTGTAACAAAATCTATCCGTCTCGACTCGACGTCTGTTCAAAACATGTTCCTATAAACCTTTCTTACTTGAACGATGAAGCTACGTCAATCAATTTCAAAGTCGTAACTTCCTTTACAAAGATTTTTAATAGCATTCTCTTTGAGATTCGTTCTCCGTATATTATAACTTATAAGCCATTGTTAAGTTACCAGAGATCACCTCTGAGCTCTGACTCGGTAAGGAGTCGTGGTATGTCTGTCCGTTTGTTGATGTTTATGCAATTGTTTTATATTTTTCTATTACTCTGTCGAGAGGCGCTTTTATCCTTCTTTTGTAAAATATAAACTGACAGCTAAAAACTAAAAACGCACCCTATTTAATTTGTAACAAAAACCAAATTACACTGCATTATGCAGAAGTCTTAAGACCTATAGTGTCGTTGTAACAAAGTATTCGGATCCGCCGTACTCAACAGTTCACTGTGGGCGACGGTACTGGACATGCAATATGAATTGTACCTTTGCTAGTGTAGTCCTCCGATGTCGATGTAAGTACGTTACCCGGCGCATCCCTATTCATATATCATAATATTCTTATGGGAATTGTTACCGCTACTTTGTGGCTATGTGCAGATGTTTAGCGAAGATACTTTCTAGAGTTTACTAGGCGGCGTTTGTTTTATGAAGGCATAAATTGAATGAGGTGAGAGTGCTTCTCTTATTGTAGTTAATATTTTGAAAAGTTTTTTTATGGGTAGTTGAGTTATTAGTTAACATAAGATGAGCTTTTAACTGTGTAAGGGATAAAATATTAAATGGAAAGTCACTAAATAAAGTAAGGTTAATTTAAATAATACTCTACAATAGGCCCTCTTTCTCATCTTTCTTAGTTTTTAGAGGGATTTCAATTCAAATAAGTTTTCAATAATTAAATTCAAATATTAAATTGTAGTCGTAGTGTGCAAACAGAAGTGTATATTTTAGGATGGACTCAAGTCTGCTTTTATTTATATATCTACGATATTTAATCAAAAACACCTTTTAGTAAACTAATATTCTATTAATTACTATATTTCAAGGACACATTGAAAAATAATAGACAAATATTAATATTCTATTAACAACGATTTTAGTAACATCCCTAGCCGTATCATGTCCGCGCGTGATACTTAGGGTAACCATATTGTGCTCTCGTAACGGGATTCGTCTCACATTTGCCCCTTCCAATGTTACCCGTCACATTACGTTTCGTTTTGATACGCGCGTAAAAAAAGAAACAATGTTCGCGTGGAAATTCAATTTTGACTGAACGTGGTTGATCTTAAATATATATATATATATTTATTATCTATCGATCTATTAATGTTATATTAAATTAATAGGATAATAAACATCCATCTATACCAATTAATATTATATTAATTGGTAAGGCTGGATGTTTGTTACTCTTTCACGTAATAACTACTGACCAGAATAAGAAATGTGTATGTATATATACATATATATATATAGTATACTTAATTAAATTTGTAGCGACATCTATCTCGCTACATGGAAATTACGTGCACAACACCCTGCATCGCGCAATCAAAGTTTGACGACGAGTTCGTATATATACCACCTCCCGACATTAACCGTCGGGCCGTGGCCCGCCAGGCAATATCACCCGCCTGGTTGGAGGATCCTCCCTTTTCAATGGAAGAACACCACACCTCGTTCAACCATAAATTGTATTTTTTGTGTAAGTGATTATTGTAATCTTTGAGAAAATTAATATCTTAAACCGTAACTACTGACCGGATTCATTGAAATTTGACACACAGAGTTTATGACCTGGATTAACATATATTAATAACTTTAACTATATTATTTATCTATATTAGTAACTTCTATCAATTCTGAAGATAGTTTTCTATGATGTTGTCCCACTGCAGGGCAACGACCTCTATTCTCTTTTCCATACACTTCTGTTCCTTGCCAATAAGTACTTTTTATTTCTGCAGGAGTTCCCTCCATCTTCGCCTTGGTCTACCGCAATGTCACATAGTATTTATGGGTCCACTCATTGAATAGGTGGCAGACATGTCCGACCCAATGTGACTTAAGTTTAGCAGCTTCCCGGGTAAAATCGGTGATTCTTTGTTAGTCATGAGTTTTCAATTGACCTACTTTTTTGCCTGGAAGAAATCGATTAATTGAAGGGTTTTTCATTGTACTTATTGTTTTAAGTATTTAATCTTAATGATTGTTCTACGGTTATGATTCACGTGCATATTTTTGGGATCGCACGTCTAGTTTCGAACTTGAACGGAGTCCTTCGTCATGAGCTGACCTCGCGGCGAAGTCACATTGTGCAATAAAGAGATAAATAAAAAAGAGTTTGATCTGATATGAAATACATTCCTATGTTATTTATATATATTCATATTAACATACAATGTTACTAACAATGTTCTGTATTAGAAAGCGTGTTGTAATTATCTCAATACTAATTTAAAGTGCCCTATTAAGTAATGACATAAACTTTCCTAAACCACAGATAATATAATACTACCTTTACTATTTCCTACTAAACTATTCAGTAAACGTTTGTGTAACTCACGATTTTTCCTCTCCAAGATATATGGTCAGTTCGTAACAGCTATCTATATCTTCACGATTTAGACCCTGTAGAGTAAGCAGAAATTCAATTAGTGGCCATACTAATTATGTTCTCACCAATCAGAGCCACGTTTTGCTGTGAATCGGGCTTTAGATCTGAAGTGAGGAAAGGCAGTGGTCTAATATTGTACAGTTAAAAGCATAAGTATATTAACATTTAGTAATATACAAAGTAATTTATAACAAGGTTATCATTATTATGCAAAAAATATTCACCATTCTATTATAATTAATACCGGAAAATATATTATTGGATGTTTTTATAAACTATTTTTTATTTATGTTGGTGACTGTACTTGTAAATGAATGTTAGTCTGGTCAAGTGTAATCCACCATGTCATCGTTCGCTTTATTTTAAACTGTGCAGATTGTGAAGGTACTGTTATGTTTGCATCCGTTTATTTATAAATCTATTATTGAAAAGATTAAATGGGATAAAAGCACAGTTCAATCTTTTGTGGAAGGTTAATATTTACTTTCGGGAGCAGGATTCGAACCTGTGCTCCTGGATAAATGCTCTAGACGCTCTGGGCCACTAAGCCATCTCGACCTCTGCTCACTAGCCCGTACCCTGTAGGTGTCTGAAACGACATAGTAATGAAACGACATGTAGTGGTAGGGACCACTCACACAAACGACATGCATAGGGATGCATGTCGTTTTGTAACTATGTCGATAACCAATAAGTCCTATTGGGGACTGAATTGATAGCGATGACGTCACCTAAAAGAGACTTCAGATTTAATATATTAGTATAGATTATAATATCAGCGTGTCGTTTTGTGGACTTGCGAAATTTGTTACTGAAGGTTCATCTTCAACTTGAAACCGGTATTCCAGAAAATGTATGAAATTTTTTCTGTACATATCATTTTTTTTTAGGATCAGTGCTCTTAAGTTTATATCACAAGGCAGCGTTTGTATGTAGTTACTGATAACATCTTTGACGAAGGCGCAGTCAAATGACTACTACTACTATACAATACATTGTCATTTAGGTATAAGTGCGACAGCGCGGCTGGCGCAGTGGTCGAGAGACCGACTGCTGCGTTGCGTGTCGCAGGTTCGATTCCTGCACAGAGCAAATATTTGTACGATCTACGGATAATTGCTCTGGGTCTGGGTGTTAGTGTGCTTGTGAGATTATATGTCTGTAAACGCACCCACGACACAGGAAGAAATTCCTAGTGTGGGGCAACGTTTTTAAAAAAAAAAATCCTTTAACTACTTCAAACCAAAGGCTTGTCCAGTCATAAGCAATCATGTTTTTAACGAGGAAAATAGTTAATATCCAGACAACATGTTATGACCTTATTAAAATAAATTATTGAGTGCTGGAACGACCACTTTATAAACTTTATGGTCACTCTACTGGTACTCAAAGCGTTAATGGATTTGTCCCGACAATCGGCGCCATACTGTTTCGACAATTGATCTGAAATAACCAGCCTGTAACTGTCCTTGGAGGTGCTCCAAGCCAAACTGTAGTCGGTAAATGAGCGTTGACGCTAAGCAAGATTCGCCTCCATCTTGCTGTAGATGGGTGACCGCTAGAAGATAGGAGCTGCTCTCTGCTGAGAACTCGCTGTCCCTGCTGTTATGAATGAATAGCAGTTGCAGTCGAGTGAAAGGCCTTTTCTTTTTTTGTTTTCAAGTGGAAACCTTTAATAAAGCGCCCGGCCTTCGGAGATAAGTCCGGAGACTGTGGGATTTTTACCTCACTAAAACCACACCAGTGGGTGACTGGGTCCTCTTAAGAAACCAGCTCCAAGGGTCTCCACGGAGAAACCCCTGGAGACTTAAGCACGTGACCACTCTGCCATCGGTCTTCTCTAGAATCCCTTGATGGGTGAATAGAGTCCCGTCTCTGTGCATCCGTGAACACAAAAACCGTCTGCCTTAAGTGATGCAGGCGGGGTTTAAGAATTATCCTATTAAAAGGTAACCATACCTTTTAATAGGATAATTCTCCTTCTTCTGTGTAGTTAGGAGCCAATCTAGTGTAGAGTTGTGCAAGCCTATCACTTCACTCGGAGCTTCATCTCCTAGTGAAGGGAGAGAGGGGAGGCAATCACCCGGCGCCTACCAGCCGAAACCCCGCCTGCATCACTTAAGGCAGACGGTTTTTGTGTTCACGGATGCACAGAGACGGGACTCTATTCACCCATCAAGGGATTCTAGAGAAGACCGATGGCAGAGTGGTCACGTGCTTAAGTCTCCTTCTTGGTCTAAGAAAGAACGAGCACTGATCACCACGCTAGCTCACTGCGGATATGGGATTCCAAACCATTACGTCCAGATTTCTTCACAGTACCTATATAGTATTTGGTTTACTGAAGAAGTACACCCTTTTCTCTGGAAGGACATCGTTTGCTCATTGTAATGTGTCCAAGATAAATCTTTGAAAAGCATTAACGCATGCTTAGTGAACTCTAAAGTTATTATATTAAATGGAAAAAGAATACGGTCGCGAACAGGATTCGAACCTGCGCCTCCCGGATGAATACTCCAGGCGCTCTGACCACTAAGCCATCTCGACCTCTGCTCACCACCGCGAATTCTTCTTCCATATTTTAACACGTCTTATGGCGACGTCATTGCTATCAATTCAGTCCTTATACAAGTGACCGAACCGACACGACTAACTTTGCAGTTAATACAATGCCGTAAAGAATGCAATTGCCTTAATAATTCAAGATAAATCTTTGAAAAGCATTAACGCATGCTTAGCGAACTCTAAAGTTATTATATTAAATGGAAAAAGAATACGGTCGCGAACAGGATTCGAACCTGCGCCATTTTCAGTAATCTAAGTCTGAATTGATAGCAATGACGTCGCCATAAGACGTGTTAACATATGGAAGAAGAATTCGCGGTGGTGAGCAGAGGTCGAGATGGCTTAGTGGTCAGAGCGCCTGGAGTATTCATCCGGGAGGCGCAGGTTCGAATCCTGTTCGCGACCGTATTCTTTTTCCATATAATATAATAACTTCATTGTAATGTGTTCGACCAAACTATTTGATAATCTCTCTCCATTTGTAATAATCTCTGGCCCTGTTACAGCGCGATTAAATCACGTATCCAGATGTTGGTTTACATGGTCAGACCGTCGTATCTGAATACTTCCGCTGGGTCTCTTTTCTCCCATCTTTCCAGTGACCATAAGTTTCTTCAAGTTATAGGTTGAATTTAGAACGATATTCTTGCACAGCATCTTCTTATTACAGCATTCTCATCACGACACTGAAAAAGACACATTGGTTTATTATACCAGTTTTTAACCCACAGTTTATTGTTCAGAAAGCGGATCCGTAACTACTGAGCCACCCCGACATCACACATCTAATTCGACGACTTTTTAATTTTATTTTATGTTTCACGCGTGCCTACAATAATATTTAAACAATTCTTTAGTAGTATTGCTTTGAGATATTAATTCTGAGACATAATTTTATGTCTGTGATTAAATTGCTGCGAGATAAATTGAATGACATAGAGCGAGAATGATTTGAAGCGTGAGCCGAGAAAGATCGAGTGCATATTGTATGCTATTGGGCTATTGTGATTTACCTATTCCTAGTAGAGTCGTATTCTGTTTGAGGAATATGGTGCGAATGGAAAATTTGAATAGGATGATTGTCCGTTTCTTATTTCCTTTTTTATTTTAATTAAGTAAGTTAATAATTACTTAAATTTAAATTAAAAGAAGAAGAAGAATGGGATTAGAGAGCACAGTTTTTAGTAGATTAATTGACAAAGCATTTAATTTGGAGTACCGGTCCATGGCGTGCAGGTTGAAAACCTGAAAAAAAATATATGTTTCTCATTATTATTCTATTATCGCTTTACAGCCGATTTTTTCTTCTTTTTTTCTTTTACGCGTAAAATAAATAATTAATAATAATTTTTTTATCTAATTCTAGTTCCAAAGTGCTTTTGTTTTCCCAGAAAAGCGGAAAAATACATACGACAGCCCATTTCCGTCAATACTTTTTTAGAACAAATGAGGTTAGTTGTGGGAACTTGATATACGCCAACAATGTTGCTATACATATCTGTAATGTGCGTTTTCTCTTTTGGCATTTAGATTTAATAGTCTCCGATACCATACATCGACTTTTTCTCACAATTGTAAAAATGATTGCATTCACGTAAGCTCTGCGTCATTCTGCTACTCTAGTATTTATTATGACGCAATATTTTCAAATTTTTACGAAACTAACCGTTGTACTAAAAACAACAGATCTACGTATTTCATAAGAAAAAATCGCATCAAAGTTCTCGATAAGCCCAAAACTGTTCTTATGTAGGATAAAAATATTAGGTGCAATATAATAATTTCTGTTGTATGTTACATAGGAACAATGGTCCGTTAAAATGATCTCATGCACCCATTAGCCCGCTTAGTTCCATCAGATAAGCAAAAGCAGAGATTTGTTATACAATCTTCATACAAAACGTTGACAGATAACGGTAAACAGTTATTGAATGAGACAGTTTAGACTTTATAATGTTGAGTTCGGAATATGGGACGGAATAAAACAGTAGTTTTAAAGTTGTACTACTTACAACATACTTAAAAGATACGATCTAGTACGTACACAGAAATGAAATAAACAAGAAACATAATTTTGAAGCCAAAATCTTGATACATTTATTGCCAAGAAGTATAGTAATATCTTAGGTTTCCGTGATCACTAAACATTATAATAAAACAACTTTTAACCGGATTAATCGCGTCAGTCCTCCTGCGACCACGAACGCTGCAAAGTGTTAGAAACGTCAGGAAAAACAATAATACACGCGATTAATCCGGTTAAAAGTTGTTTTATTATAATGCCAAGAAGTAGTTTAAAGTTAAAGTCATAATAAATTGTGGTAAGAGCTGGACCCGTCATCTGTCACTAGTGTCAACCAAGCTATCATGGTCCAATTTACAAATACATTGGTTGGTAATATTTTTTTTCCACAAGATATCATTACTTTAGTGTGCACTTCGAATATAAAAATATATTAGTGTTGTAGTTCAAAGGTATTTTGCACCACGCAGAGGTCGAACCACTAGGTGTCATGTCGGCCGCCTGCAAAAAGTAACATAAGTTCAAACAAGATAGGTAAATAAATTGAAAGGTATTGAAATTGATTCCTTATTCTGCACACCGCTCGTAATACCCTGTCCTACGAGCGGTGTACAGAACGTCGTATTTTATTTTAGAGGCTTTTTCCGATTTTGTTGGCGGGGAGTAGGTAGAAGAGTTTCTAAATCGTGCACTCCGATTTTCCGGTTTCATACTTTCTTTGGTCGATTTCCTAGGTAGTGAGAGTGTTCAAAATCTGAAATAGAAATGAAGCGGTTTTTATAGTAATTTTTTTTCATCACAATAAAATTATCTGAACGCCTTTTATATTTTTACTTAATCAAATAATAACAGTATAACATAATATTTGGACGAATATTTGTAAAAAGATAAGATTTGTGATTACACACAAAACACACATGTGTAAATCCACACTCAGTACCGAAACATGCATTACTTATAATTATTATTCCTTGCTAGAATTGAACTCGGCAACTATGTGTAATCCCTGCCGTCAAAAATTAATTGTATAGTATTTTAAAAATAAAAATAAAATTTCTGTTTGCCAAACAGAAGGAATAGAAATCTCATATATTGTACTTACGTAAAGGGTAATCTCATATACGAATGTTCGTATGTTTATTACACTTTTATAAAATGACTTCAAAGTCTAGCAGCTTTGAAATGCCAACTTAATATTTCATATAAAAGTTGAGGAAGGGAATTTAATATGGAACTGAATATAAGTGACGTAGACTTACTGAATGCAAAACATTTCAAAAGAGTAAAATAAGGAGTTGTTTTGGAAAATTTGTAATTAAAAAATGTAAGTACATACTGCGCAAGCAGTCGTTCTAATATGTGTTTCTTATTTCAGCAGTCGGTTTTTTGTAACATAACGAATCTGCAAATTGCTCTAAGACCACAATTAGAAAGGTTTCGTTGGAAATAAAATTAAAATATTCATTTAAGGACCATTTGGCGTCGATTCGAATAATGGCCGGAGCCGACAGAATTCGAAACATAAAAAAAATAAAAACATTGACTGTCATTGACTGTCTCTGATTGTCATTGACTGTCATTGACTGTCATTGACTGTCATTGACTGTCACTGACTGTCACTGATTGTCATTGACTGTTATTGACTCTCATTGACTGTTATTCTATCATAGTCTTATGCGGGCTGTCCTCATTAGCTGCCTCAACAATTAAAAATATTAACATAACAAAAATATAAATTGCACCATCCTCTTCAATATTCATAAAAATAACAAAAAACACTAGGAACAGTCTGAAACAGTTCAAATTTCAACATCCAATATCGCATGTTTCCGTATTAAAGTCCTTATGTCCGCGGGCTGTCCGCATCAGCCGAGGCGCCTCAACAACAACAAACTAATGCTATTGAAACGACAACGCGTTTCTCCGTATTTAGACTTGATGGTTTTAGTTGGACGGACGTTAGTTCAGTACCCGCAGTTCGGAGGCTAATGGTTCAATGTTTGTTCATGTTTTCAGATAGAAGAGTTTTGTTGTGAAGTTGTGGTTTTAGAGATTGGCACTTCAAGTTTCAGGTTTCTTTTCCTCTTTAGGGATTAGAAAGCTCTCAGATTTTGTACCGTCTTTATCATACTCCATTAGTGACTATAGTAAAAGGCGACTTGTTCTAGATGTGTACGTAAACATTACAAATTGAAAAAACGCGACACCCACAAGAACCTAAAAAAAATATAAGTTATATGAGATCGAACGATAATTACAGTCTCATGTAAGTTTAAACTACCTAACAAAGATTTTTTTGCCTCTTTCTATCATCAGTCATGGACGACATAGCAGTAATTATTATACCATGAATAATCATAGCCAATATTCTGCCGCACAATAATTTATATGTTCCCACGAGGACGAACACGTAACATGTTAAAAGCCAAGTTAGAACTAGTTCTCATGTAATGGCTCCCTGTCATTGTCACTTCAGTCAGTGCAGCCAGTTTCCTGACTTCGAGTCCTGTGCTATTACAACTTAAAATTAGTTTCAGATCTTATGTTGGTGGAAATAAAGTTGACATTCCAACGGATATCAATTTGTTTTCTCGCAACGTTTCAGATGCAGTTAGTACAGTCGTCACAATGTCTACAACACATGTCCGACTGTGGCCTCTAAGACTGTGACACGATAAAGGCGGGGACGATGTGACATTAAAAATAATGGCAATTAGCTGTATCCAATTTATAATAAATAATCGGTGTCCTACTAAACTCAAGGTCCATTGAATGTATGGATCGATATACAATACATATTTGATATTAATTTTGAGGTCAAAGTTTGGCTATATTGATCAATCTGTCAGTAACTTCCGGATATTGGAAGATGAAGTTTAAATGTATTGCTGCAGTACTCATCAAAGCGCTATTGTGGAGTGTTTGCCGATATCTTCGCATCTACAGAGAAGCAAACAGTTTTGTGTATACTTGTGTTGGAAGTTCGAAGCAAACATTGTCCTATTGTAACTTCACTGCACTTAATTTGTTACATATTAAATAGCTGTAGAGAAACATGTATTTTCATAAAAGCTGATTTAGCCAACTGCGTCGTTGGATTAATAGATTCAAGCGCGATTGCTGAGAATGCCGTCTTGGTATCGATTTCCGGGTCGGATAAATTGTTATAGAGTTTTTCTGTTAGGAAATTTTTAGTACCGTTTACAGGCACTTTGAATTGTCAGAAGTTAGTTGTCACGTTCCAAAGTGTAGGTTCCTATGGAGAAGAACGGGCAAGAAACTCCACGGTTATTCTTTTTCATCATATAGGTTTTTTAAATAGTAGTTATTGGTAATAGGCTCACCACCTGTAGAATGTGAGTGTACAACTTTGTACACTTCTGCCTACCCCGGGAATACAGGCGTGATGCTATGTTATTTTACGTAATATTCCAACATCACATAAATTTCCAAGTAATAATGTAATAGTAGTAATGTGGTGAGATCTCCCGAATAAAGTTAATAGACATCAGAAAATGTAGCCATTTATACTTAAATAGGTTTAATGAAAAATTCACCTGATAATGCGCCTCCCGGATTAATACTCCAGGCGCTCTGACCGCTAAGCCATCTCGACCTGGAGAATTTATCCGGGAGGCGCAGGTTCGAATCCTGCTCGCAAACGTATTGTTTTTCCACAAATATTTATAACTGTAGAGTTCGCTATGCATGCGTTAATGCTTTTCGAAGGTTTATCTGTATTAGATAATAAATATTTTTTAAATGTTGCTGTAATTGATCTTAAATTTTATTGAAATATCCTAAGGGTTCAGTAGTTTCATTATTTAATAGGTACTGATTCGTTACAATCATCGCTGACTTTACGGCCATGTCTCCACCCCCCAAACCCCAACCCCGTACATGTAAAGAACAAATGTATGATGCGTGCAATGAATGCCGTGCGTGTATCTCGTATGCACGTCCTGGGCAAATCATTTGTGTACAATTTCGTACGTCCAGAACAATTCTAGTAACAGTGAGATGGGAAAATATATGCCTTGTTTAGTACTAACAAAGTAATTTGTACTGTACCTCCGTATACGTTTATATAGTTTAAATATTATTGATATTATGTATTGTAGCTTTAGCTAACTGTTAACATAACTTGTATTTTTATTTATAAATTTATATAATAATATTCTTTGATCTATTCTATAGGCAGAATCAGATGAAATTAATAATTATAAGTTTAATTTAGTTTAATCAGACGCCATTGCCTACTGTGGCAAACATGACACTCATGTTTGAACAAATTAATAAAGTTATCGTTTCTCTCATAACTAAATCGTTGTTAGGCTTTTAATTTATGTCTTAGATAACCTGAAATAATGTTGTATATTTTTCGATTCCTGAGGGGTGTTAAGATATGTCAGGCCACAGGAAACTTATTTTTTTTAAACCATCTTCCGAAATTTAATAAATAAATAAAACAACTCTTCATACAAAATAATGTTATATAAATTGAGCAATTGTCTCAAAAAATTAATTTAACATTATTATTGCAATAAGAAATAGAAGGCAAAAGTTCAATAAAATTATAGAACATAAAGTGATGCGGTAATGAACCAAAGACATTTCTATCAATTTAACGGTCAATATTCTATGATGAAAACAGAAAAATTACATGAACCAGGAACCGCAGGTATTACGTCAAATGATAAATCACTGAATAAAAGCAAAAGGCAGTGCCAATCAAAATAACGGTTATACCACTCTTACTTATGTCTGTCTTTGCGTGTAAATTGGTTTCGGTTTTTTTACATTTTGTAGAGCACATCGTAGTTAATGGATTTATCATTTTTAAAACGGTTATTGTTTCCTACGGCTTATTTAATGGGCTTAAAAAGCTTTCTATCTGTTTTTTTAAGCTGTGAGTGTATTATAGATACCTACTTTTAAGTAAAATTGCTACCTTATTGTCATATTTTTCATTATTTATCCATACATAACGAAGGTATGTGCTTGTATCTCTTAGGATAAGTGAGAATGAGATGACTCCAATACAAGGTTATTATTTAATCAAAAATGTTACACATTCATCTGATAAATTTCTATTTTTCAAAGAAACATTGAAAAAATAATAGACAAGAACGGGGCTTGAACCCGCGACCTTTGACGTTCCGTGTCATCACTCTACCAACTGAGCTACCTTGTCGTGTTCAAACCTATTGAATTTTCAATCCTCCTTGTATACGTCTTAAGGAGACGCCTGGTGATATTTATCTAGTAATCATTTACAGATTTACTAAACTCAGCGTTACCACTTTGCAGTTGTAAATCGCCGAACAACATCCCAATCCTTTATAAATCATATATAATTATATTTACTAGATTATTATTATATTTACTAGATTATTTGATTACTAGATAAATATCACCAGGCGTCTCCTTAAGTCGTATACAAGGAGGATTGAAAATTCAATAGGTTTGAACACGACAAGGTAGCTCAGTTGGTAGAGTGATGACACGGAACGTCAAAGGTCGCGGGTTCAAGCCCCGTTCTTGTCTATTATTTTTTCAATGTTTCTTTGAAAAATAGAAATTAATATAGGCATTACATGGCCTCAACATGTATTAAAAAATATAATTATATATGATTTATAAAGGATTGGGATGTTGTTCGGCGATTTACAACTGCAAAGTGGTAACGCTGAGTTTAGTAAATCTGTAAATGATTACTAGATAAATATCACCAGGCGTCTCCTTAAGACGTATACAAGGAGGATTGAAAATTCAATAGGTTTGAACACGACAAGGTAGCTCAGTTGGTAGAGTGATGACACGGAACGTCAAAGGTCGCGGGTTCAAGCCCCGTTCTTGTCTATTATTTTTTCAATGTTTCTTTGAAAAATAGAAATTAATATAGGCATTACATGGCCTCAACATGTATTAAAAAATATAATTATATATGATTCATCTGATAAAGTCTTTAAATAACCTTTCACGACACCCAAGTTAATCCGAATAGCGTGGGATGGAATAACACCCAATTTCTCTCTTCAAAATGCTTTACTCACCGACTATGGGTTCTCCGACCATGTGTAGCGCAACTAATAACGTCAGAATATAATCATTAAAGCTACCGATCTCCCGGGTGTTGGCCTCACGCCGCTGTGATTTTCGTGCGGGACGCCAACGATTTCCTTATTGCTGCAGGATCGGTTCCCAGAGATCGTTCAAGGAGTTTTGTTACGTTCACGCAATGCTAAGGTTAGGTACAAAACATACTGGTTTTGCGTTGTTAATGATGTGCCTGTTTGCATGTTTCACTGGTTCTCTTGTTATTCAAATTTAACTGGGAAAATTTTGTGTTGTTTATGGCATTGTTTTGTGTATTTGGTTGTGGTTTATGCGGTATGGTCTCAGTTATGGGGGAATATTATTCATGCTTACTTCTTCGAGTGTCGACAAAGCGGACTTATGAATTATATCTAGATAATTAGTAACAGTACTTGATTCTACTTTTACCTGTGCATGACTGATCTGTTATTGAAGTCTACATTCAGTCTCATGATACGGATTTTAGGATCATTAAACTGCATTAAGTGGAGATTTTAACGCACAAGTACTCTCATTGCAAAAGCGTGTTTGCAGCGGTCAAAGGGGAAGCCCATATATAGAAGTGGATGCTTGTCGTTACGAGAACCTTATGTAAATATAGAGCGTGAAAGTTGTGTTTTCCTGCTCAATTAGCCAAAGCCGATATAGAGTAATTAAATAAAACTTATCTAATAGAAATTCACAAATAGTAACAATATACGACGTTTGGTAAGATATAATATAAACATAGCGTCACGCCTGTATTCCTGTATTTCATGAAGGGGTAAGCAGAGGTCTACACAGTTATACACTAACATTTCACTAATGCTGTTATTAAGTCCCATACAGGTGGTGAGCCTATCTACCCGGCACAATTCTAAACTCCGGGCTGCTACTAAGAGTTTCCGTTCAGAAAAACTCAATAATACACTGCCGGATCCGGGAATCTAACCCGAGACCTCTTGTTCAGCAGTCGCGCTTGGGACCACTAGACCAACGACGTAGTCAGTTTGTTAAGAGTATAATGCAATACTTAAATCACTATCACTACATATTATAAAACAAAGTCCTCCGCCGCGTCTGTCTGTCTGTCTGTTAACGATAAACTCAAAAACTACTGCACGGATTTTCTTGTTGTTTTCACCAATGGATAGAATGGTTTTCGAGAAAGGTTTTAGTATATAATTTGTCAAGTTTTTGTATACATTGGCTAAAATATAATGATATTTGTTGGAGGTGTCGGAAAAAAATAAGCCGTCTGAGAGCTTTCACCGAAAACGCTGCCTAAACACTTTGAGATATAACAAAATGATGTATGGTGGAATTGTGTATCTTATATAGGTCTACAGAAAAGTCCACGATGGCATATGTATATTTATATCAGGAAAACATGCTATATTCATTGTAATATTTTATAAAGTGGTAATTGGAAAGCGGGAACGGGAACAAAATTTCATTTTTACTTTTGGTCGCGATAACCGACATCCACGCGGGCGAAGCTGGGGGCATCAGCTAGTTAAATATAAATATTCTTATATAGTTGGGTTACACTACAGGCAGTTCATTTATGGATGGTACAATCCAGTACTGCCCACGTTTACACCAAAAAAGGGTAGGCAGACCTCCAGGAATCTTAACTACAAAGGTAGGCTTTGATTATGAGAAATTGTTTGAAGCCTTTTGTTGCGATAGAATTCTTAAAAATTTATTGCAAAATAACGTAATAACTTTATAATAACCAAATAACCTATTGTATTACGAGATTGAATAAAGGCTTGTTATAAAAAAAAACTGATAACAATTTTGGTCATAATTTCAAGGTTGGGGGTTCAAATCCTAGGATGGGCAGTGTTTTTGGATTTTTTTTCTGAGTAAATACCAGTAAGGTGGCTAATGGCGAACCATCTATTACTTAAGATTAATCCTCCTCGATTCGGTCACCTATATAGGGACTGAATAGATAGCAATGACGTCGTCAAAAGACGTGTTAAAATATGGATAAAGAATTCGCGGTGGTGAGCAGAGGTCGAGATGGCTTAGTGGTCCGAGCGCCTAGAGTATTTATCCGGGAGGCGCAGGTTCGAATCCTGTTCGCGACCGTATTCTTTTTCCATTTAATATAATAATCATATTATATTTCTAAAGATCTAATTATGGTATCTTGAATAATCGATTGCCATATAACATAACGTAATATAACATCACGCCTGTTTTCCCCGAAGATGTAGGCAGAGGTGTACACAGTTGTACACCCACAATTCACCAATGCTGTTGTTAAGTCCCGTGTAATAACTAGGAGGTGAGCGTATTGCCATCTACCAGGCACAATCCAAACTCCAGGCTGCTACTGAGAATTTCCTTACAGAAAAACATGCCATATAAATTGTTGCTATCTATATCTCGGTAATATTTTTTGTCGATACATCTGTGGTGTTACTCTTGAAAATAAATCCGCTCGATTGAGCTTGGAAATATTATTTAAACTCGTACTATTAATTGCCAAAATGTCTTAACAACATTAAAGAATCAGGATAATATAAAATAATAAGCCAACATACTTTGAGATACCTACTTGTGATGTATTTTTGTATAATAGCTTTCGTGAGATACATTCATATTGATTATTGTTCAACGGTTATTACTCACGTGCATTTTTCGGGACTGCCCGACTAGTTTTGAACACGCAAGGAACCCTTAATCATGAGCTGAACTCGCAGCGATGTCGCTAGTCAAACTGACTCGTGACTTGAGTAATAACCGTTGAAAAATAATTAATTGGGATGTAGGTAAATTCAATTTCTTTAACATTACACATAGCTTTAAGACGTTTATTTAACATTGGAATTGTATTGCAATTGGTTCTCATTTTAAGAGTAACCCCACTGATCAAATAAGTTTAAAAAAAAACTGAGACACCTGATCAAATTTTTGGTCCTTTCATCCGAAGAAAGACCAAAGACTATTTGACTTATAAAAATAAACCTGGAACAGATATGCCGAGTTGTTTAATAATATCATACTGTGATCACTAATATGCCTGCCAAGTATAGTGATTATGGTATTACTCCGCCATGATCCCGCTGTTGGCTGTTGCCTGTGGCGGTTTACGAGAGAACATTTTGTATACATTGTATTACCTGTACCTACTTACTTTTAGTATTACATACTCTGTGAACTAACTCACGGTAAATCTGTTGGGGATTTGAGAGTCTAATTTCGAAACGATTCTTTTGATGATGCTTCATTTGAAAACAAGAGAATACAATCTATATAAAATTATATATAAACCTGCCTAGCCTTTTCCCAACTACGTTGAGGTCGGCTTCCAGTCTAACTGGATGCAGCTTAATCCAGTATTTTACATGGAGCGACTGCCTATCTAACCTCCATAACCCAGTTACTGAGTAACACGATATCTCGTAGCAAGACTGATTATCAGACTGTCAGGCCTCTGACTATCCGTAATGGCTGTCATAAATCTTAATTTAATAGCTAGGACCGATGGTTTAACCTGCTCCCCAAGGCAAGGAAGGGTCACGATATGAAATGATGGTCACCCATCCACAGACTAACCGCGACTAGCACAGCTTTACTCCAATCGATTGATGTGTGAGACTATATTTTAGCCACGAGTCCCAATAATAGAAAATAATAATAGTCTAATAAAAAATACTAATGATCTAACTTCTAACCCAGAATGGTGTACTTATACAAAAAAAAAGTGTTCAGAACAAAAATATTGAACAAGCAACAAAGCAAGGAATACATAAAAGATACAGCTATATAAGAAGAGTACTAGCAATCATGCATATATTTCTTAATAACGCAAGTTCCTCATATTTTCCATTCAAGATTCTCATGCAAATAAAACGATGCGGGACTACGCTAACAAGTATTATCCAAAATACAATACTCATCTCGACTCGGAAAGTTTAAACAACTGGGAACTAAAGACGCATTATTTGGACCCACTGCGGCTCCAAGCCCATAAATTCACCGACTGTCCTGTACATGAATTTAAATATTCTTTATTCAAAAACATACTACTTAATAATGTTACAATTTTACAAATAAGCCTTTTACGTTTCATTGATACTACCTTTTGAATATCATTGAACACTGCAGGGAGCATACAAATTAAGGTACGGAAACTTAATAGTAAAAAACTTGTAAAAAGAAATCCCTAAAAGGGCCATGAGTTCGGAACACATGATTTAGGAAAAGGTTTCAATTTAACCCTTTACAAATCCGATAGCAAATATAGAGTTTGTTCTGTCGCTGAATATCGGTATTGGATAGGGAATTCTAATCTTATAAATGCTTTCTAACATCCTAATCTATCGTACCTACTATGTACCGCATATTTAGATTCAACTTGCTTAATATCTTAGGTTTTCACGATCACTACATATTATAATAAAACAAATGTTAACCGGATCAATGCGAACACGAACGCTTCAAAGTGTTTGAAACGTCTGGAAAACAAAACCAGTAATACACGCGATTAATTCGGTTAAAATTGATTCTTCTTTTGCTTCATTGGACAACATTCAACCCGGCGTCAGAGTTGTGCAACCTGTCAATAAGTCTCTAATTGAGTATTTTTGCGTATCATTTGAGAATCTATCAGTGTATCCATTTTTGAACATAAATCACGAATTCTAAAAATGTGGGTGTGTTTATTGAACCTGCACCGCACGAAAAAGATAAACAGTATCTACCTAATAACCCATCCAACGCATTAAAGATTGTCAAAACTCCGTACCATATTAACCCAAAACAAAAAATGACACGTCAGAATCTGCCATACAATATTTCCTTATAAAACAAACCAGCAATCTCCATGAACGTGAGGGTATTTCAACGGAAGCTGTTTGCAGATGTATACCTACACAAACGGCCCTGACCGGTGCTAATTACCGGGTTAATTGCAAGCCAGTCCGCTCTCACTTTCGACGCGACTTAACGCAGCGACGTCCCAGCGACAAATGAATGTCGACAAGCCCGGTTGACGCATGTTTAGGGCTGTACGGATGATCCTTTTTCATTGAATTAACGGTAGTTTAAAGCTTTTTTTGGAACGACATTCCAATTTTTTGTGTAAAGTTGTTTAAGGCCAGAATTGATGATCGGGATGTTGGTAATTATTGTACTGGTACAAAGTGAATCGATGAAAATACAAGCATTTTTGCACCTGAGATGACTGGTTTGGATGTTTAAAGTGCCATTTAGCAATAAACTTTAAAGTTAAGCGAAAATAAATGTGGATTCCAGAGTAAGCACATTTATTTTACGTCAAACTTCTTTGATGGCACTCGCTACATTTCATAATATGTAAAGAGATGGATAGAAGCATTACGAATGTAGATGATATATTTAGGGCATAACCTAATTAAGACATACAATTTTGAACTTAAAATGTTTTCTATATGTGGAAAGTCTATCTTCGACGTTGTGAGGGAACCCTTTTTTTGGTATTAAGCTTCTACGATAATGCAAAAATCTTTGATGGCCATGTAAAAATTATCAACAATATTGCGTATTAGAATTTTCGTTGGCACACTTTATCGCCAGCCCTGACGACCCAGTGCCTGACCGGCCGTCCAACGTCACACACCGCTTGTAATTGGCGTCAAGCTGTTACTGCAACTCTTGCTCTATAAGGCGATTATTTACACCCCAGGAATTTATGACAACGGCAAATTCGCTTGCCCGATCGCTAATAAGGTATTAATTACCGGCCCAAGTTTACGCTCCACGGAATACCCATTAAAAGTTTAAGTAATTTGTTAAATATTGCCCGAATCGAGTCTGCCTGATTAGTGCCGGACGTGAACTTGGGAAATAGATTAATTAGTAAGCTACGCGCTCTGAAAACTTTGACTACTCTGTGCTTTGAGCAGTACATTACTGTCTTAGTTTTAGAAACACGAATCATTACTCTTGACGAAGCAGCAATGATTAACAAAAAAGAGCTTACACATAGTGCGGTATCTAGTTTTAATATAAACGTATGAATATTGAATAGTTTCTATAACAAAACAACATCAATTTACAACTCACTTGTGCGTTATGAAACTTTTGCCATACATAACTTCATAAAGTCCTTTTCTTGATATCACAAGTTAAATTACAAATTACGTTACTTTATACACACATGTTGGCAACAAACCTGGGACTAACAATTGTGATCAAACTTTTTACGGCCAACAAAGTTAACCTCATTTATGTCAGAGAAACACTGTTTATTTTTTAACTTTTGTCCTATTTACCTGTTCTTTTAAATTAACACTTTGTACGGTCGTTAGGAAAGCTTGCTACTATCACCTTAATTGTCAATAATTATTGTATTAATAATTCCAGAACGTTGATGGTGCCTTTAGGAAAAATGCCCTAAAGACTCTGCCGTCTCTCCACCGGAGATGATCACTAAGCCATTCCAATGGTTCCATTATACCGTATACGTCGAGTAAAGTAATGACCCGCTAACTGCCTCTTTTTATTATTCATCATCGAAACGCATAATCCGCTTTTAATTGTGTTCATTGATGCAATTCAACGAATGAGTGACATTTATTACCTACGTATTAATCTACTTTAAATTATAGAACCGATTTGCGTAAAATTGCTCTAACTCATGACGAATATCATTATACAGAATGCTATTTGTGAAATTAATATGATATGTAGCCTTGTTAAAAACTTGAAGGTCTAAACTAATATACAACTAATACATCGTTGGTTAATTGAACCTGTCACGCCGAAGTCTGGCAGTCAGATGAAACGGGTTAACGTAGCCAATAAGGTTTTTTATGACAGGAAGAATAGTTAATTTACATGGGTGGTTCAGGAACGCTGCTATCGTATTGTCCACAGCACTCGACTCTGACGGCCATGACCAACAACCATTGTGGTCCGAATGCAACGCGAATCGGTATCAATCGGGCACCAATGTCAAAAAACTCGATAAAAAACTGTGAGAGTTCTGCTAGTGTTTGGGTGACAACACTTTAATCGAGTGTGCAATCAACTCCGCCGCTGTCATATCCGGGGCTGCATACTTTGACATTTTTAATTTCCGCAGTTGTACGTTTTGATCTTTGAGTTATTTTTGGTGGCTGGTTATTCAATGGCATACATGGCTTGTGTTTAAGCTGACCGATATCGAGAACTTCAATAACTTTGCAGATACATCAACTTTTCAAAGCGTTAAAGGACATATTTAAATAAAGTGCATCGAGTTTTGATATTTCTGAAGTACTTGTAACGGTCTATTTGAAATTAAAATATTTAAATTTCTCATGTTGTCGGTAGGTACCAGTAATTGATGGCATAATTGCTACTCAAAGAGAGAAAGAATTATAAATTCACGTATCAAGTTAAAGGATTAAGAATGTTTAGTCGTAGTAGGTATAGAAATTATTTCACGTAACACCTTTTGTTGTGAGACAAGCTCCGGTTCGCCCCACCTTCAATCTAAGCTTATGTAAAAAAACCTTGAATGACAAAAACTGACCCAAATTGGAAACACGTATTTAGAACTTTACTGATTTTACCTGTAACACCATTATTTTTTATTGAAATATTTCCTAATTCACGATATATTTCGATAGCTAATATTCATAAATAATAAAGGATTTTTTTTTGTCTCTAAATTGATTGCGCTATATTTACGCTTTGATAAAAAAAAAATAGATTAATTTAATATCATAAGTAATATATGCCTTGCATGTGATGCTATTGTAGCTGTTATGGTTTTATGAAAACATTTCAGACTTCGTTTCGAAATCGGAATGAAAGAATAGCAATATGTACCTACTAATGCTGCCAACCCTGTAACTTTTAAAATTTAAATATAGAACTAGGTTATATTGTGTAAAAGACATTTTTCAGTAGGTAGGTACTTTTGTTAACGTGGGATTTAAATCCGTTTTAATAATAATAATTTATTAAAACATTAATTATTTATTAAAACAGATTTCAATCCCAAACTTTTACTTATTATTATAACCATATAATATATTTTAGCTTGTTTTGTCCCACTGCTGGGCAAAGGCTTCCTTTTCCTTCTTCCACTTTTCTCTATCTAGTGCAAGTGTGGGCCAATCCTTTGCGTAGGCGTCAAGCTCATCCCTCCATCTTTGCCTAGGCCTACCCGCTACCGCAATGCCATTGGACGTATTCTGGGATCCACTTGGTAGTGGATTTACGCCATGAATTGTCCAAAATACGGCAGACGTATCCGGCCAAGTCCCACTTCAACTTGGCAGCTCTGTGGGTGATTCTACTTATTATTCTTATTTATTTATTTTAAGTTTATTTAAAGTGCTTTTGAAATCAAAATCTCTAAGTTACCTGCAACTCTGTAATAGTAAATTACTTTTACTTTTATATAATACACTATAAGTACAATAGAAAGGTTTTAATGTGTATCATGAATGTGGTTTTATAAAGCATTTTGTCAGAAGTTGGTGTACAATTTTATAGACCAATGCATTACATACTGTCACCACATTTTTATTTTGTTAAAAAAACTCTATTACACTCATCTGTGAGAAATAAATCGTTTTATTCCTTCAAATAATACGAAAGCAAAAATGGTGTAACAAATTAAATTAGGTACATGCTTTACTTTTAAACTTAAATTTAACTTATCTCTAAGTAACCAACACAAAAAATCATAATTATTACCAACGTATAGGTAGCTCATTATTCGAATCTTTGCAAATGCGACTACCGAGTGTGAGGTCATCGATTCGATTCCCGGGTGTTTTATATTTTTAAACCCAAGTTGGGTTTTTCTGTAAAAGCATCATTCTCAGTAGTAGTCCCGAGTTTGGATTTTTTCCCGATAGATGGCAATAGGGTTTCCACCTATTACATGGAACTTATGCAACGCTACAATGATGCTATGATGTGTTTTTATTACCATCAATGTAAATAAACATGAATTAGCTGAAGATCGGTTGCCCTGAAATAATAAAATTAGGCAGTAATTAACTCAGTCTTAAACGTTATTATAAAATTACCAAGAGCGCAATAAAATAATAATTTCACTTCGCTACAAATTGTTTTATTTCGCCTCACGAAGTGGTCTTAATTTTGATTTAAATGCCAGTAAATTTTATTGATGTACGACAATTAAACTATATAGTAGTCGTGATGATTTCAGCTTTCACTCTCGGTGCGCGCACGCACGCCACGCCCCCGCGGATCAAATACCGGGGTCTGTGTGACGTAACACTTTGTATCGAACTAAAGGCTGGAACATACAGGCTGCATGTGACGCGACGTGATAGTATTATATTTTTTATAATACTTACAGACATTCTCTTAGTTACTATTAGATTGCGTTTACATTTTTTTTATGTAATAATAAATCCTACCTTTCGCCCTCTTGCGTCTTGTTGTACCCCAACCTAGGTTTAAGGCTCATAGAGACAAGCGTGATAAGATTTTACGATATCTACTTTCAGAAAGTTTTATAGGAAGGTGACCGCGCTAATCACGATCAAGCATTTAGAGCTGAGTTATCGCGCAGCAGACGCGTCTTTACGTTTGCCACAATTACACAGGTACGTACTGTTGCATATGTCGCACTTTTTATGATATAGTCAGCAAATAAGCATGTCTGTCACCTGACCATAAGCAATCAACGCCGCCATTGAACATTGGCAACCCCAGGGGACCACTGATAAGTTGTCTATCTTTTAAAAAGACAGACACATCGTCGCGATTCGATATGTCGCGCGTTATCGCGTCTATGTGCAGCCTGCATTCGTAAGCTACACTCTATTTGTATTCCGAATGATTTCGGTGATATATTGAAAGTAGTTCATTGATTTATCTGTGCGTTCGACTGAGGAAATATATTATCGGTGCGATCAAATGTCAAATATTATTATTTAATTTGTTCACTGCGGTTTGATCTATATGCTGTATACGTTATTTATAAGCTATCGCTTTTCATTACATAACAAAAAACAATCACTAAACAATCACTTTATGTGTACAATAATTGTCATTCAATGTATACTTGATATTATTTTTCAATGTTTTGTTTTGATTACTAAAATTACAACTGTTTTCAACACTTGCTGATTAAAATGTCGACGAAAAACACAGTCAAGTTGAGTAAGTTCATCGATAAGAATTTTTGAGATAAAGTACAGTTAGAAACTTAACAAGGTAATTTAACCTTATTACCTCTGTAATAGGACACGTGATGTTGATGATGGCAAATTATTATGATACAACATTATTTAATACAAAGTGATCGACTATGGCAGATTGGAGTTCATTAGGTTATTGACCTTTCCCATCTTTGTAACTTACTATACTAGCTCTGCCCTCGCATTCACCCGCGTGTAATTTCAGGCTGAAATCTATTATTACTAAAATAAAATATAGTCTATGGTCATTCTGGATTAAGTAGTTTTCTAATAGTCTTACAGAATTATTAAAATCGGTTCAGTATTTTAAGAGTTTATCGCTTAAGTACAAACAAACAAATCCTTTTTCTTTATAATATGAGTATGGATAGCATCCTCGTTGATCTAGTGGTCGCAGGCGCGGCTGCTGAGCGTAAGGTACTGGGTTCGATTCCGAGGTCGGGCAGTGTTATTGGGTTTTTCTGTTACGAAATTCTCAGTAGCAGCCCGGAGTTAGGAAGTTGGTGGTGTGATACCACCGTGCTTCGGAGAGCACGTAAAGGCGTCGGTCGTGCGCCTGATTTGTCTCCAGTCGTGTCGGATTGCCGTCCCATCGGACGATGATAGTGAAGGAAGAGGGAGTGCACTTGTGTTTGCGCATACACTTGTGCAATATAACATCTTCTGCGTACTTGGCTAATCTCCTCGGAGATAGGCCGCCGTGGCCGAAATACGGTCAGGAAGAGTGTTTATAGAAAACATCATGCTTCGAAGGGTTCAACAGAGGTGTAAAAATTTCCTTACAGAAAAAACTAGCAGGCCTTTATAAAATTGGACTCGGGGGATTGAACTCAGAACCTCACGTTCACCAGCCGCACTTAGAACCACTGCACTCGTAATGCCCAGTGACGTTAATTCTGATGCAGCTAACTAGCGGTATAAATTAAGAGGCGTCAAAATCAACTTTAATATTTTGAACTTAAAATTACACACCATTAAAGATCACATCTCTATTTTGAATGGCCTTGCCAAAAGCAGTGACAGACTAATGGTATGACCATTGGACTGGTATTGACAATTCAAAGACCGCAGGTTCGAACCCAAGGGTCGCACACATATTAAAAAATATTTGTCACTTATGCTTATAACGAAAAACCTCGTGAGGAAACCTGCACACCTGAGAATTGTTCTCGAGGGTGTGTAAAGCCATGTCAGAGGCCATATCAACCACATGATACGAAGAAGATAATAAATATGTTCAGAGATTTTATGTTGACGTGCCTAAATTCAAATTTGACATCTTTAAATTCGTCCCCTCCTGCTCATATAGTAACTGTTAATAAAATACAACAATTCTCTAATTTTATTTGAGTTTATTACATCAGAACTGACGCCACTGTTTCATAAACCGTGTCTATTACATTACTGAATATAATATTACTTAAGTTAATTAGTTGTTGAATACACGGAACTTTCAAAATCCTATTTTGTACCTTCACAAGCTACTAATTAAACTTATGAAGAGGGATAGAATACAGAGGTATTATTAATTATATATAATTTAATTTTAAAGTTGGAGTGTAATTTTCATTAAATTATTTATGTATGAACTCTCATAATTTAAATTCCAGTTGTCCATACGTAGTAAAAGTTTTATATTCAGAAAAAAAATCGTCACATTTTTTCTGCGAAAGATGCCCAATAAACAAACACCAACACTGAACAGAAACCGTCGTAATTCCACAAACCTTGCCCGTTCCCAGTATCTACCAAATATTTCGAAACACCAAAAACCCATATCCATAAAATAAGATCTAGTTTGTATACATCATTCTCACGCGCCTAATTAAAACTGGAGTTCGCGTCTCCTCATAAAAAATCATCATCAACGAGACATAACTACAAAAATACAGTTATGCAGTTTCCCAGTAAATTCCTTGGGTATCGTAAAAAAGAATGTGTTGGTTAATCAGGGTACAATCGGGGTAACAGAATCATGACCACCTTAATTCTAATTTCGCATTGGCTTTAAAAGTCAAAATTAATAATAACCTTTCTTCAAAAGATAGGTTATAAATATTGGCTTTTAATTTACTACAAATAGAAATTTGACAGAAACATTATAATAGTTATATCAAATATCTATCTTTGGTAGGCTAAACAACCGAAAGATTTATATTTTTATTTTTCGCTGTAAGTCAAAATTGGCTTGACATGATAATTCAAAACGCTGTGATAGACGGAAGTTTACGTATATCCACCATGATCACGAGTTATTGATTACCTATTCCGTCTCTTGTGGAAAAAAGTCTTCAGGACAGCTGCCTATTAAAGAAACTATTAAAATTATTAGATATGTTAACTATTTCGGCATTATCAAATGAAATGTTGTGTAAAAAAGAAAGGAAATAAGTATTTCGGGCAACTCGATTCTGTAAAATAGCGTAGAAAAATAACAAATTATATTTTTTTGAGTAGATACATGAACGCATGTGATTCGAACTCTTCTAGTTAAAAATAATAGTGAAACATAGAAATACGATACTGAGTAGGGTTTGTACTAGGCGCTCAGCCAAGTAAGCGAATTCTTCTTCAACATTAATACGTATTATAGTGACGTCGGACGTCATTTATTCAGACACTATATGAACGAAAAATTGTATCAAAGCAAAAAATAACAAATGACATAACATAAATATGGGCAATGTAGGTGGGTCACGTTTCGAATTCCTCGAGCGTACACACATGACATTTATAAGGTCTTGTCAAGGAGTGATGTACTGTCGAGATTAGCCGGAATCGGTCCACTTGTCGTTCAAGAAGTGTTGTCGAATACCATTCATTAGTTTAACGATGGTTACAGAACTACCCAAACCAATTGGAGCGGAACAAATTGGTGCATTAAGAAGCCTATAATATTAGAAAGGTTGTTTTCTAAGGCGTTAATGGGTAGATAGAATAGTGACGTTAATGTAATGGTCTCGAAACTGTCTTTGGGTATGTTTAAATATTGAATTTGAGGTGACTGGGCTAGTAGAAGATGGTATTTTTTTATATTTTTAAAATGAAATCGTTGCCACACCACACGGCACATAGCAGGCAATTTCCTTCTGTTTCATGAGTGCGTTAACAGATATGAACATACACCAAATCTGGAATAATTAATGATTTAAAGTTTTAAAATTTTGTGGAAAGAAATTAACGGTCGTGAGCAGGATTCGAACCTGCGGCTTACGGATAAATACTCCAGGTGCTCTGACCACTAAGCCATCTCGACCTCTGTTTACTACCCCGATTTCTTCTTCGACATTTTAATGCGCCTTTTGTTGACGTCATTGCTATCTATTCAGTCCCTATACACAAAACAAAAATGTATAACTTTTGAGTTCGCTACGCGTTAATGCATTTGAAAGATTTATCTGAATTTATATGTCGTTTATTTGGAGCAGATGTCCATTTGTAACCTTATGTAGTCGTTACATAATGGTCGATATTTCGCCACATTCCGTGTGACGTAATCATCTCGTTCGTATCATGTTGATCTTTCTTTAGTCTTTAAGTGGCTTTAGTAAGGATTTTTTTGGTTCTTTAAAGCTGTACATTCACAGTTTCGGTACTCTGTCCAGTACGCAAAAAGTTGGCTAGAATTTATTATATTTTTAGGTTTTTAGTTAAAAATTTGATGTTAATCATTCTTTTTTCTTTAAAAACATGTTGCTCACACTAGAAATATCTACCCTCTCATGAGTGCGTTTACAGATACATATTTAATCCGACAGGCCCACCCAATATGTGTATATCAATATTAATATGCCCATAATGTTCTGGAGGGGGGCCTGGTAATCTGTGTGACAGGGTAACCTAGTGCAGATACCAGTCTCCCACAAAGGTTGTTTACTTAAAGTTATAATTTATGAAATGTTGAAGTCACCTTTGAGGAAGAGAAGAATAAAATGATTTGATTTGATTTGATTTGAATAATACAATCGATGCAATTCGAAACAATTTTATTTATACTTAACCCTATCTTGTAATATATAAAAATTTCGTGTCACAGTGCTTGCTATCGAACTCCTCCGAAACAGCATGACCGATTTTTATTAAATATAGTGTATATTTTTTAGGTCTGAGAATAGGTCGTAGGTAGGTACATAGGTATTTTTTATACCCCTAGGTGATAAGGGTGGCCTTATCCAAAAAAAATATATGGCAGAACAACGTTTACGGGGCACAGCTATAAATCATATAGTAGCTAAAAGTAAAGTCTGTGCGGGATTCGCACCTGCGAAACGCGGGGTAACAGCCGATATCTCGACCATATCACAAGCTTTTTTTTAAGAATGGCTGCTTTTTTCCGTAAGATAGCATCATATAAAAATGAAAACACTGCTTCGTTTTCTTATTAATTTAACAGATTTTTTTAATTCGTATTCGTAAACGATTTTACGCAAAAGCAATTAAATTTATCCATAACTCACAAGCCGAATAACATTAACATATCGCAGTTCAAAGTTCAACTTAATATATGTACTTGTACAATGACATTTTACTAGCCAAGCCAAAACACCAGTATTCATAATACTCCTTCTGACCGTATTTCTGTCACGGACATTAGCCAAGTACGCAGGACATGTTATAGTGCACAAGTGTATGCGCAAACACAGGTGCACTCCCTCTTCCTTTACTTTCTGATCCGATGGGACACCACCTACTTCCTATCTCCGGATTGCTACTAAGAATTTCCTAACAAAAAAAACCCAATAACACTTTGCCCACCTAGTTAGGCCTAGCTGAGCTCGGATTTGTATTGCGCGTCTATGGGGCCTATTCAAAGTCCAAAGTAGTCAGGTGCTTTGAAATGTACCTCATTTTTAACAATGAATAACAAGTAACTCTACCTATAAGCCCTGACTCTGCAAACTCTATATGTTGGTGAAAAAATAAAGTTTGGCCGTTTAATGCTCGTAGAACTATTACATTTAAGTCCTTAAGGAACAGTTTGTGCGACAGTGACGATTATCCAGACCGACGATACGACGCTATGATGGTTCGAAAATACGATGAAGCGCTTCCAGAAAAGCTGGGCAGTACCCCGCTTCTTTCTGCTAGACTGTGCGGGGGCACTACCGTACCCCCAGATATCAGAGTACGCGACAGTAATTTTTCCAATTAATTCGTGGTTGTTTTCTTGAAGAAGTGGCATAATAGCATCCCGCCTGTATTCCCCGAAGGGGTACGCAGAGGCGTAAATGTGTAGTCGTAAAACCAGGCTCCATCAATGTCGTTATTTTAAGTCCCATATGCACGAGCGTATTGCCATCTACCGGGTAGATTCCGAAACTCCGGGTTGCTGCTAAGAATGTCCTAACATAAAAACTCAATACCACTTCCCAGCCCAGGCATCGAACCCAGGACCTCACGCTCAGCAGCAGCGTTTGCGGCCACTAGACCAATGCGGCAGTGATGAAGAACTATTTTGACTACTTAACATACGCAACCCATGAATCCTTAAGACTGGCAAATGTGCGTTGAGTTTTTTGCTGTTGCAATATATTTAGAAGATATAAAAACATAGCCCTCCTTCGGGGTCAGTCGGGTAAAAAGTGTAGGTACTAAAAATTGGCGATAATTTGCCCGAAAAAGCTCAGATATTTATTTTCCCTTCCAGATGAGAAACCACGATAAAAATATAAATCAAGAACCTATATTTCACGAATCTGTTGAACACTATCAATTAATCATATCCACCGTTCGGGTAACGTCGGGTAAACTCGGCTGCGCTCGGGAACGGGGTGGTGTGTTTAGTCTCGCCGGTAATGTAGATCTGACAGGCCTTCCAACTTCCTCGAAGTGCCTCGCCTTACTTTACTAAGGTAACATTTATCAAATGAACCGGTTGATATTTTTGGAAACTATTTTCTTAGAAGGTTGTGTTATGAATTAATTTGACGTAGGATTTATAACAGTGATTAAGTGAAGCTGGGTTTGTTAGTGTCCTAATGAAACTGAACATTTAAACTTATAAGAATTTTACCAAAATACTTTAACATAAACACATTAAAAAAAAAATTGATTTACTTTTGTACACTCATATTTCAGCGATGCCAGTAGTGAGCATATTGCCGTCTACGAGGGACACGTACACATAGAAAACGCCAATAATATTGCACTTACACTCAGCAACCATTTGCGTCCAATAGTGACTATTAGACCAATGAGACATTTGTTTTTTGAACATTGTCAAAATAACAATAGCAATTGAGAAATGCGTCGAACTTACTGATATGTATATCAATCTAAAATCAGTTGACGGTTTTGCTTTATATAGTGTTGCGTAATAAAATCGTGCCCATTACCTTAAATACTTTCATTTATTTTCATTAAATAATAAAGAGGTACGTCATCCAAACAAATGACTGCACAAAAAAAAACTGCAATTTAATTACTAAAATACTTCATATAAAACTACTTAATAAACTATTTTAAAGCGGTTTTTTACTGTGTTACCCTAAAAGTCAGTGGTTGGCATTCATTACAGCAATTACCACACGAATCCTGACACATCCGCCGATGGCAAGTAATTGTATATACCTATCATTACTTTTGGTGCCAGCACTTTAGGCAAATGGAATAAGAACGGTTTTCATTAAGCGCTCTTTACATAATAATAAATTAAATTGATAAAAAAAATTGAGAAGTGACCATTTGACACGTCAAAAGAGGATGGTATCGTTAGTAACTTAACAAAGAAAGTTAATCACACTGAATACATATGATTAAGATCACAAAAATCTAGAACACACCACCTAACCTAGTATATTCGACTCAAGGAAGCGGTGAAGGCTTTTTTGGGGGCTGTCTTAATGTTTGACGTTCAAAAAGCGCTAACTTTTAGCCTTATTTAAAATTTTCATAAATTTTCTTAAAATAACAAGTTATGATTATAACAACAGAATTTAACGTTTCCGATGAAACCGCTATTTAAAGCATGCTTTGATGCAAATTGCAAAAGTTCGTACTAATAGATTGGTTTCAATCAATTGCGACGTGACCGATGATCATGTGAGCACTAATTTAATTTAATTACGAGCCAAATCAAGCTGTTTTACCTAATTTGTCAGTTTTTATATTTGTAGGCTACTATTCTGATAAATTAAAATTCTTCTTAAATGGTATTAAACATAATTATTGCATCGCAATGAGAAATATATATATTAGAATATAATGAGGAACTTTGATTCCCGTGGCATTCTCTTGTATCGGAGGCCAAGAGTTATTTTGTGTTACGGAAACAACAAATTAATCAAGTAATTATATAACCTATCTATAGATTATAAAAATAGATTTTACCCATTTCTTCGCAAAAAAACAAGAGGTGATGCTGATTTTTTTATTTAAAAATATACACATCTCAGTAGTTTGAATTATATTTATTATATCATTTTACATGGGGGCTGAGTTGCCCGCGTCCGTAGGAGTGCACCCTTAAAATGGAATCCCTACACGTGGGACTACAACTCTGGTGGGAGGTTTCGGCCGCGGCTGGTTACCACCCACTGGACGAAGCTGTGAAGCGCCCTAGTCGTGTTTCGGGAAGTAGTCCGGTGCAACCGTTGTGAGAGATGGGTCTGGGCAGTTGCATCAACTCCCCAACTATCGTTATCCCCAAATTTATTCACTCTACTTGGAGTGAATAGATTTCTTCTGGATCTACGTGCTCCATCCTCGGCCACAACATCGCTTACCATCAGGCGAGTTGGTGGCCAAACGTAGATCCATTATTCGTAAAAAAATATATATAAAAATCTCACTAACTTGTAAGTGAATTTACCTTAATTGATACCCTTAATAATTATACTTTAGTAAAACTTAACCTATTATCATCCAGGTTACCCGGTATCCAGCTAATGGTGTAAACTTTAAGTAGGGATAAAAATATTAAAACCTTTGATTTGTTATTTGTGTTTTAAATCTAATAGGAAAAGTATAAGTAGCCACTTCCGAAACCTTTTTAGATAATTATAGGTCAAGTGCTTTCGAACCTTTTCGTATAACTGTACAGCTTTTGGTGTCGGCACCTGGCAAACCTTATCCAGGGGTATACTCTAACACACGAACATTGTCAAATAAAAGAGTGTAATACGAAAGGTATATTTGCAACCACCCTTTCCTACCCCTGATCGGATATCATCCGCTTATCGTGGACTCTCAAGTGTCTTGGTTAAAAAGTAAATACCAGTTAAGGTTCTTGTAATCGTCACCGTCACAGTATCACTGGGTACCGGATTTTTATCGAATAATTTTGGTAATGGGTTTCGGATACTGCGGATGATGATCGCTGAAACGATAATTCCGATGTCCCTAAAAGCATCGTTAATGTTTGAGGTCTGTTTTTATAACGAAGTTTAGTAAAGGATCCTGGACTGAACAACTTAATGAAACAGTATTGATTTCAGTTATGGTGCGATTAGTAACTCCAGATATTTTTTCCGCGTTTACGGCCATGTAAGATATATATGTGTTAATGTATCCACCATATAGGAAACCATTTGTGTGAGGTAAGGGTTCTTAAAAAGATCATTTGGATATAAGCCTCTTTTAATTACGTTGTTCTAGGTTTTAGTTTTGGTGGCACGAACTACCCACTATGGTCACGTCCCTCAGCCATGAGGAAAAAGGGAGGTTTTAGTTTCTTAGCACTGCTTACTTTGCTTTCAGTCTTCTACATCAAATTTACAGCAGATTCCTTTTCAAAACGTAACATAGCATCACGCCTGTATTTTCTGAAGGGTACGCAAAGGCGTATTGGTGTACAAGTATACCTAGATTTGCCCGATGTCGTTAATACATTATGATTATTAGTAAATTGACGACTACCAAGCAGAATTCCAAACTCTGGGCTTCTACTGAGAATTATGCTAACAGAAAATCTTATTTATCTTGCCTGCGGTGCCAGCATGGTTCTTTTTGACGTTTGTCAAATTCATACGTCAAATTTGACATAAAGTGTTGATAAAACGTAAATATTCAATACATAAAATCTATTAACGAGTCGACAAGTTTGTCAAAAAGATCTGTGCTCGGACGCCTGACTGGATACGTCACGCTCAACATCCGCGTCTGCGACCAGTGGATTAATGGAAAAGTTCCTTCTTCAGTGAGTTCTAAATTAATCTGACGGTATCTAAAATGACTCAAAAGTGATAAACTTTCAAACGCATGCGTAGCGGTGTCTAAAATTATAGATTTACAAAAAATACGTTCATGAGCGGGATTCGAACCTGCGCTGTTGGAGTTTGACATTTGAAATCCTGCTCACAAACATATTTTTCTTTCTACAAAAATTAGTGGCTCAAAACTGATTTCCATATTGCTCTCTATAATTAAGTAAATAAATCCACAATCAAATGGTTGGTATACAAACTAACTTTACTATTTATAGTAGTCACGACACCAATATGTTTTACCCTGTCATACCATATTTCGTAAAATTATTCTATCAACAAAATCTAAAGTCACAACTTGCTAAGTAACTTACTATTTAATTTTATCAAAACACACATTGCCTCCACCGTTCACTCTAATAATATCCTGCCGCATGCCTTACCCAAAACAGGGTTAATAGGTAGAACAGTAGCAATATTGCTTTTTTAAAAGGCCGGCAACGCACTTGTGAATCCTCTGGTGTTTCGGGTGTCCATGGGCGACGGTAATAGCTTACCATCAGGCGATCCACCTGCTCGTTTGCCACCTATCCCATAAAAAAGACACTCACGTTTACATGTAGATTACATGCTATCATGGCTAGTTTCCTTCGTATTTTAGTAAGTGAATGTCATTTTAAAAATGAAGAGAGTTTCAGCCGTCTCTATGAGCCAATTATTGTATCTAACCCATTTTTGAATAATAATAGGTATAACTAAATAACACATACATATTTGTGCTCACTGTTACCAAAGGTAGAAGGCTTTTTAAGACCCTTTTTCCTAATCACAATGACTACACTTAAATAATAATAGAAATAAAGCCTACACCTGCTGGTGTACGCCCCTTGAAACGCAGCAAAATAGTTTTAAGAATGAAACCCAGTTAAACTACTGTCCAAGCACACAAACTGCGCCCAAACTCAAATGTGACATACTTACATACGCAAAGACGCAATTATTATGCCAATTCTCCAACACATATCCAGGTCACCAGACAGTATAAAGTCGTATCGTTTCATTTATACACAGCTGTAACAGTTTGAAGTATAATTTGACTTTATCTACATCTATAAAACATGAGCGTCGTACTCCTCTTGTTATCATAAAAAGATGTACTCAATTTATTTATGTTTCAATTACCTATCACTATTGGGTGGTCCTAAGTTTTCAACTGTTCATGAGCGAAAGACCAAATTATCTTATCTTGACGATAGTGTATTGAGCATTATGTCCAGATTCTCCAGATAGGAGGATTTCCATACCGGGATTGCGCACACAACAAAAGAAAATAGAATACTTGCACACAAAGCACCAACATATTTATATAAATTATTGTTCACCGGTTTTTACTCGCGTGTATTATTCGGGATTGCCCGTGAAATGCACGTGAGTAGTAACCGGTGAACAATAATAGATTGAATATGTCTAACGAAAGTTTTTATACAAAAATAGCAACATATTTAATTACACACGTGTACATAAGTGGTGAAGATTGAATGAAAATTTATTGAACCTCGCCATCTAGTTGTTCCTCTAAATGAACAATGAACAGACGATCGATCTCATACGTTAAAGGCAAGCTCAATCATATTATTTCATGTTAAGCCAAGATACCCGATTCTAATTGCCGATGACGCATAAAGGAAGGGTTATTGATCTATTGGATAAGAAGACCAATACCATCGGTATTATTCGTAGACTACTTCGTTGATCTAGTGGTCACAAGGGCTAAGCGTAAGGTCCTGGTTTCAATTCCCGGGTCGGACAAAATGTAATTGGTTTTTCTGTTAGGAAATTGTTAGTAGTAGCACGGAGTTTGGAATTATGCCCAGTTGAGAACAATAGGCCACCCCTATTACGTGGGCCCTAATAACAGCATTGCTGAAATGTGGGTGTTCAACTGTGTACATCCCTTCTATCCACTCGTGGAAGCTCAATTATACTTTTTTAATTTAATGCATTATTGCCTCTTATTTCTATTGGAATGCCAATAACAACCCTGTAATTATATAAAAATGACATATCAACTCACAAATGAGACGTTAATTAATAATAAAAAGACCAAATAAAAGGTCTATAAAAGCCGTTGTGTCTTCAAAATCAGTCCTCTATGGACTTTTTGCTAGTCATTAACCAGTCCAAGCAATTAACGTAAATTACTTAACTTTAGCCTTAATTAGTTCATCCATTTAATTCGGTAATCAAGTAAATAGTAGGACTACGAAGTATGCTGATGACGACTAAACAAACGATATTGTTTTATGGTCCTTTAGAGAGATATACAACAGTATTTTTGTATACATACCAAACCTGAAAGTAGTTTTAAATATTGTTCAACGGTTATTATGTCTTGAGTCATGAGTTCAGCTCGTGACTAAGGGCTCCATTCTTGTTCGAAACTAGTCGGGCAATCCCGAAGAATGCACGTGAGTAATAACCACCACAATATGTCTCTGAAAGTTTCTTCAGAATCAGTAGCAGAATCGACTGTAATAATTTTTACACCATGTTATATTTTGTTCAAATAATATTTAAAACAGTTCGCGTTAGAAATAATAGCTTCCAGCTGCGTGTTCGTGTAACTTTGTGAGTTTTCATTAGACATTTTTCAAACGTGATTTCCTTATTATGAAAATATTTTATCTGTGTCTCGGGTTTAGTATATACAAAAAATTGTATTATTAATGCTTAAGAAAGAAAAATATTATAATTGCGTTTTGATGGTAGTCGTTGGTAATTATTAAATAGGAAATTCATAATGTTTATTATTTTTATTATAATATTCAGCTTGAAAAGGCACTTACGGAAGGTCAAAAAATTTTATGCCTATGTTTCTGCGGTTTTTTTGTAATAAACTGCATACTTATTCAATACAATACTTTCAAAGAATCTTTCAATATTACCATTCAAATATCAGAAGCAGTAAACAACCTTAAATCCTTCCTAATATTATATTTGCTCAGGACAGCCAATAAAACTTATAACAGGCCAAAAATGAACACAGACTAAACGGGAATCGGCCATATTTTAAACGAATAACAGTATTTAATCCTAGATATCATGTTTGAGATTAAAACAAGGCTCCAATCTTGAGATATCCTTGTAGGGAGCGGGCTCCGCGGGGGCTGAGCCGGCGGACCCAGTATTAACGAACTAAAGCGGATAACACACGGCACCTCATACATTTGCGGTTAGTTTTACGGTCATTTATCTATTAATTCATTCTTTATCTATTATTAATTCATTCATTTTCTATTCAGGCATTTAGAAGTTATGATAGATTAAGAAAAACACAAACATACATGAACCCTAAAAATATAACACTTCTTTTTTGGGCAGTCGTGTAAAAACTGTAAGTCTGTCTCGTCTTCATCGTGCAAACACCATGCAGTTGAACGGGCGACGTTCAGTGCGTCATCTCTCCAAGGAGTAACGCCTCCGCACTCAGCGAGCAAAGGTTGCCGTGTGTTATCCACCTAAGGAGTATTAATATTGATCGGACGATGTGGCGGCGTTTTCGTGTTTATAATTTAATAGTGATTTCTGAAGTATTTCGTGTTGTTTTGGACTATAGATGGCAGATTTTGAATTTCTCAGTGTAAAATTAAATATTTAGTTAGTTATTTTACTAATATACAAACAAAAAGCCTATTGGTTCCTATTTCAAATACTCCTTGCAAAACCAATACGATTTGCTTATTTGATAATAATTCTAAGTCTCAGTAATGTTTGAAAAATGCAGTAACCCGTTGTTCTTGTAACTACATTTGATAGAACGATTATTACGATTAATGGTCCAATACATATTTATTTATGTAAGAACACGTCGTAGTCCTTTTACGAAAGATCTGATCAAAAATTTATACCCAATGAAATTCCAGTTAAAGTCACGTACTTATAGTAATAAAATGTTAAAGGACTTATGTGAAGACTAAAGACAGTGAACCAAATTCAAAGGAAAGTTACAAACAGGACTATGGTTTAGGAACAATAAGATTTATTTAATAATTTCCTGCAATTAATTTTATAAGTTACTAGCTGACCCAGCGAACTTCGTACCGCAATATTTTTTCTGTTCGTTTTTTTTTTAATTTTTCTTTACACAAACCTTGAATTATCCAATTTGGTGCAGTCGTTCGGAAGTTATGTGAGTACAAATATTTCGGCGATTCATTTTTATATATTAGATTATCCGCACAGATCCATCGGCCGAATTTATGTAAAAGGTCACATATTCGAATCCAAGTCAACACTCCATGCAATCACTGATTTAAGAAACCATGTGCGTATTATAAATTAATTATCGTTGGCTTAAGACGGTTAAGCAAAACATCGTGAGGAAACCAGCACACCTGAGAGATGTTCTCGATGGTATGTAAAGCCCTGTCAGAGACCCACGGGTGGATACACTTTGGCACTAGGTTGTTCATCAGTCATACGATCGGAAAAATAATAAAATATACCTTTATAGATAAATCTTTGAAAAGCATTAACGCATGCTTAGCGAACCTTAAAGTTATACATTTTTATGGATAAAGAATACGGTCGCGAGCAGGATTCGAGCCTGCACCTTCCGGATAAATACTCCAGGGAACCTGCGCGGTTCGAATCCTGTTCGCGACCGTATTATATTTCCACAAGAATGTGTAACTTTAAAATATACCTTAACCTAACCTTTAAAAAAAGAAAACAAGCGTGCAATCGATGTTTCAACAAACATCAACACCAAGTCTTCACATCCTGCCGTAAATCTCTTTATATTAAATTAAATTTCTCACACGTAGCTATTTATTGTATTGTCATTTTATATTCTTTCGATAAAGATAATGCGCTACTCAGAAATCGCTGGGACAATTTTACATATATTTCTTTAGAAAAAAAAACACTTGCATTATTTTATAAAATAAACAATAATATTGTATGGCTCTTATATTTACGCACGTGCTTCGAAGAACACGTTTTATCATCCCAGTTGTCAAACAAAGATCAGTCAGTAGCTAAAAGTTTGACAAACAGTCATATCAAGAAATTCATAACATAACATAACATAGCATCACGCGTGTATTCCCCGAAAGGGTAGTCAGATGTGTACACAGTTGTATACCCACATTTCACTAATGCTGTTATTAAGTCCCATGTAATAGGTGGTGAGCCTATTACCATTTACCGGGCTCAATTCCAAACTCCGGGCTGGTACTGAGAATTTCCAAACAGAAAAACTCAGTATCACTTTGCCCGACCCGGGATTCGAACCCGAGACCTCATGCTCAGCAGTCGCGCTTTGGACCACTAGACCAACGAGACAGTGCATGTCACCTAGTTACTGGATTGTAGTGGTCAAGTAGGCAGTCGCTTCATATAAAATAGATACTGGTATTAAGCTGCATCCAGTTGGACTGGAAGCTGACCCCAAAGTAGTTGAGTTGCTTTCCCGAAATAATGTAATATTTTTCCGCTATAAAATAAAGCCTGTCAGTTCAAATTTCTCTGTATAAACAATCTGGTTGAGCCGTTGCTTTATTTTGACGGGAAATAAAGACACACAAACACTTTTACATTTATAACTTGGGTTCGATTCCCACTCAAGTTCATGTCTCAAGCTCAGCAGTGCGCGACTGCTTGGGACCATTATACGAACAAAGCAGTTTGATGATTCATATTTATATTATACGAAGAGTTAGGTTAGAAACCAAACCACGCAGTACCTACACGTAAAGATGATCCAGCTTTGACCACAAAATAAAGAAGTGAGAAGCGCTGAGAACGACAAAAACATGATTATGCAATTAGCCTGACCTCATTGCAAAAGCTTTATTCACCAAGACTTACAAACACTTCCATTTTGAGCATCACATAAAAATATTCCAAGCCGTTGCCGTCGCGAACAATTCGCTTTCCAACTTCCCACTTTGAAACACTGAAGTTACCCAACTATTTGAGCGAAGTGAAAAGTTTGCAAGTATCTTAGGCACAGTATGAAGATTCCACCATACGATATCAACAACGACATATATGGATGAATTATATACCTATTTTGTAACGTCATAAATTCTTGGATTATACAATATTGTACCCACAAGGAGGCTCCGGATTTTGATGTAAATATAAAACTTTCAATAGAAATTGATGAAAATGATAGGATTCTTGTATGGCCATGTTTATACGTGATTTTATTTCTTACAAAGTTATTACTTGTATCTGTACTTAATGCACGGTTTCAAAGATTTTGTATTTTTTTTGAGTGACATGGCCCATAATAATAATCGAGCAATGAATACATCCTAGTGCAATGTTGTAGTGCTAGTCGCAAGTTTGAATCCAAGGCGCGCACCACAGACTTTTAGAAGTCATGTCCGCAATATTAATTAATTTCACTTGCTTATATACTAGCTGCATCCGGTTTGACTGGAAGTGAACCCCAATGTAATTGGGAAAAGGCTAGGCAGATTGATATGTAAGAAAGAAAGAAAGAAAGCATTTATTTCAGTCTCGTGGACGAACTTAGTTTTTACAAAAACAGTTTTTGTTTATAAAAAATTCAAGGCTTACTAAAATTCACCTCCACGAGACCCAGATATATGCGCACACATTCACATTATACAATACAATTTTTATCTGTGTGGCAATCGAACTCACGACAGCAAGGGTATCAACCCCCGCGTATTCTAATTAAAAAGTCGGTAAAAGGATTAGTGTAAAAGTTTTAAGAGGAGCAGAGATTCCGTCTATGCTCATGATATTTTCCCTGAACGTGGATATGAGAATAGTAGTAATGTAAGTCCTCGCTATTAAAGTGTATATGAGTACTTTACTAGTGATAATATATTATTCCGATTATTTTTGGAATCTTCAACCATGTCCATATCTTATCTTAATATATATAATTCTTCTGTGCGTGTGTTTGTCGCCTAACTCCTCCTAAACGGCTGGACCAATTTGGATTAAAATTTGTGTTAATATTTCAATGGGTTCGTAAATGGTTGAAAAATACAATTTGACCCGGTAGGTGGTGCTTCAATCGGGTTAGGTCAGGACAAGGTCTACCGGGCCCTACTTTAGTGCTGATTATTGCGATTTGATAAAATTACTTTTTTCATTTTCCGTATTAATTTGATGACAAGATTGATATGTTTTGTACTCCAGGTAATTAGATGAACAGTATGAAAGCTAAGCCATTTTAAAAATTTCGACGTGTTCTGCATCTTTTGGCGCTAACCGTACCAATGATATGCGAGTGTATAACAGTACATCTCTGTCTCATACCATTCAGTGAATACAGTCGTGATGTAGGTAGTAGGCGTGTTGGTCCCACCAACAAATATTCACATAACTTTATCAATTAAAACAATAACTTTTCATACAAACCCACGCAGCGCTGGAGTTATTACTTCAATTATATTACCACCTACCTATTATGCGTGAGCAGTTCGTCCTGCCAATGGTCTGTAAGTTTATTTCAGTACCAATTCAATTACTGAATCGTGCTAATCATAATTTCATTATCTAACCACGAGGCAGTTAGGGTCTTTACACATTGGTACGTGACAGCGATTACGACAATTGCGAAGCATTGTGCAGAATGGCCCACAATGTTGTAGTACTCGTAAAGTTTACTCAAATGTTTGGGCGTTCGAGATAATGACCAGATTAGCTTTATCTTGAAGAACGGGACTAATCGACGCGTTGTTTAAGGAATTTTGTATCCTGTGATATACTTGGCACTGTTTTACGTAGAATCTTAATGAAGATATTTTCCTTGTATTTATTTATTTATTAGATAGGTACACATCGTTATAAAAACATAAAATAGCATCACGCGTATATTGTCCGAAGGGAAAGGCGATGGTATATACAGATGCAGACCCAGATTTCACCGATTTATTTATAACTCCCATGTAAAGAAGTGGTGAGTCTAACAGACACCTGGACGTAACTGAGAATCATCTTAAAGAAAAGCCCAATAACACTTTCTTTTGTTCAATAAGAGACTCGAACACGCAACTTGGGACCACACGCTCATCAGACTTGCTTGTATATGAATATCAGGTGACGCACATTTTTTTAGGTTTAGTTAGGCTTTAAATCACATTCATCTTCAAAGGTCTTCAAATGAAATTTAACAATTCTAGTTTCCATTTTGGGGACAAAAGGCAAAGCAGAATACCTAACCCGCATACATACATCTAAAATATTTCCAAGTCTGACGTCTGCGCTATTTTTAGAGGCTAACCTTTTCCAAATTCTGTAGCTGGTGTTGTAATAAGAAGAAACCAAACTAGACTAAAATGTTTTTGTCTGACAGCGTGGAAGATTAGGTCAGCAGTCAGGTAGATTTGGGCAAATCCCAAGGTCTTTGGAGGGTAATTTTAAAAAAATAATCTTTAACAGTTTAAAGAATTATAATGGACTGGAATTTTACAAAATCGATTAGTTACGAACTAAATGAGTAATTTATTAGTCAAACTGGCATCCAAAAATATGAGCTGCCGAAATTTAAATTAAGAATTCATGTACCTATGATGAAGGTAGCTTTAATTTTAAATTAGGAACTAGATTGTTTATTTGTACTCGATTTTTTATGCTTGAGAGGTGATTTCCTTGTTAGTTTTTTTTTTTTGTGGTCTGTTTCTAAAAAGCATGCAAAAAAGTTAATCATAAATAAGGTTGGCTAATATGCAGTTCTGTCAAAACTTGAGAAGATTTGATAGGTATCCAATTAAGTGAAGATTCCTTGATTATTTTTATCACCATTTAGATACGGTCAGTTTAGTTTATTATGTCACGATTGGCGCTGTTACCAGGAAGACTTTAACGTTTCATTTTACATGTACGAAGTCGTTGACATCCTACTTACATGTAAGGTGTTGCCAACATTACATAATGGTATACATCAGTCTTTTTTCCACTATATAAATCTCCACTATCTTACGGAACTTGTTAGGCGAGGTAAAGCGACGTATTTACGTACAAAACGTCGCGAGACGTGACTAGCACAGGATTAACAAACATTGACAGTTTACTCGGACAATATCTATTAACACCATAACTGTTAACGCAAGTATTTCCTTCTACCAACATTGCACAATCCGGGAAGTATGTGAGTACATTTTAAGGTATTTTTTTTCTAATATTTTTGAGGTGGGCAACCCAAATACTCTTACTACTATTTTATTTTCTACAGCATTCCATAATCTACCTTATGCCTACATAAATTTTTTGTACAGGCAACATATGTGCTCTCAGCAAGTCGTATACCAGATTTATAAAAAAAAACGATATTACTAGAAATTGCGTAGTTTTCTTTTGTTTATAAGATCAAAGACGTTTTCATGTATCTACACGTTTCAACTTCACTGAATTTGTACCTATCTACAGCAACCCCAAAGTTACAGTTCTGAAATAAAATAAGAAGACCTCCTTTGTTACCTAGACGCTAACAATTAAAATATAGTACAAATCAAAGATTCTCAATATAGGTATTTTCACCAATAAACCCAAAACACATCCGTTTCAAATGAAAAATCTTTATTCAAATAAAGAACGAGCAAAAAGCAATCAACAACCGATCCGAAACTCGCGCACAGAATCACAATCACTGATTACCGTAAAACGGAGGCGAACATCAATATCTTTCAAGTGATTGCCAGTTGACGCATTGAATTATTAAAACTTGCTATATATAAAGTATTATAAACCTGAACGTACTCCGGTGCAAGCGTTATCTGTCGAGCAAGACGGCAAATAAATAGTTGATCATTCAGAAACAATGAGTGTTGAATAAAACATTTTATTGTAGATTGAAAACGCTTTAAAAGCATATTACTTTTAGTGAGCTTGTCAATGTGTACGATGAAATATGGTTTAGTAATTATTTTCTTCCTTTTTTAGTTTTTTTTTTTCTATTAATTTGGGTTGAAAATTACCTATGTTGCACGCTCTGGTTTTTATACATTTATTTATTACTTATTTCTATCTCATGAAGACGATGTGACTTTTATTGCTTTTGATATTAAGTTCAAATTCACCTGCTTTCGTGACATAGGTTATATTAAGATTTTATTAAACATACAGAGTGAGTCTGACTGATGTGTAAGGCAATTTTTTTCTGAGGAATAAATTACGAAACTATACAATTAACTAAATAACTTCCACCGTATATTTAAGCGTGTTTATTGTAATTTCTTGAAACTATATAAACTACCAAATTTTGTACAGTGTAAAATCGAAATCGACAAAGCGTGTTTTGAGACTGCCATGCTTGAAGCTTGATATGTTACGAGACACTAACATGCAACATGTTCTTTGCTGCAAACGTAAGGTTCTAAATACAACATGTTAAAAAGTGATCACGCGATAGGACCGTTTCCTACCCAGTACTATAAAGCCAGCATGGCTTATTCTAAATTCTAGAGTATTTTGGCTTCAGCATTTAGTCCGAAATCTTGTCATCGGGGGTTCAATATTATCAGTAAAATAGAAAAATATTCCTGTAAACAGTAATTTACGCACAGTCGGTCCTACAAACCTACCATTGAATCGCTTGTGGTTTTATTTTGTATTAGATGCTATGCGATAGTTTTTACTGAATACAGTCAAACGGCCAAAATTAATAACCTATTTTTCGATTGTTTGACCCAAACAGAGCTTTAAATACACGAATTGTTAAGTAATAATCTAATAATACAAAAAAAAATGTCCTAAGAACTATTCCTTGAGTACGGTTTAGTGTCCAACTTTATCTATAATTTCTGGACCATGCTTAATAGCTAGGTAAAGCTGCTTTAATAGATGCTTGATGAACAGTAGGGATACTATTAAAATTAATTTCTAATCCAAGTTCAATGCAACGCCAACACAACCATGCAAAATATTAAAATGTTGTTCCCTCCTTCACACTCGTCTCAATTTTGTAAGCACACTTGCTGTTTGTTAATTTATTTTTATTGACTGCCTTGTTAGTCTAGCGGTCGCAAGCGCGGCTGCTGAGCGTGAGGTCCTGGGTTCGATTCCCAGGTCGGCCAAGTTTTATTGGCCTTTTCTGTTAGGAAATTCTCAGTAGCAGCCCGGAGTCAGGAAGTTGTTGGCGTAACACCCGCGTGCTTCGGAGAGCACTTAAAGCCGTTTGTCCTGCGCCTGATCTTTCTCCTGTCGAGTCGGATTGCTGTCCCATCAGATTATGAGAGTGAAGGAAGAGGGAGTGCACCTGTGTTTGCGCATACACATGTGCACTATAATATTTGCTGCGTACTTGGGTAATCTCCGTGGGGATAGGCCGCCGCGCCCAAAATACGGTCGGGAGGAGTATTATTATTATTTATTTTTATGCTAAATTGGCATTCAAAAGCACTGACATAATTCCAATGTCAGTTGAGAGGATTTATTTTGACGAGTAACCCTGTAGAGTAGCTTGCATTATTTTTATTCATGATATATTTTGACAAGACAATTACGGCGAAATTTTGACGTTATCTGGTCCAGTTTCTGACCTCCTTAGGGAAATCACATTTTCGCAATAATTAACAGTTAATGGACAAGTACCGCAACCTATACCTAGATATTAATACTATGTATAATATGGCTTTTAAACGAGTTTTTGACATATCCGTTAATGTGAGAATCCTAATCAATGTTAAAATTTTCATCATGGTTATGCAAGTATTAAGCGTCCATTTAGAATTTAGAGTAGGCACTTCCTATAAAATTTTGTCCATTTTATAAAATTTCGAGAAAATGAGAATAGAAATTGTGTACCAATATCAAAATTACGCAAGAAATTAATTGAATGAATTAGAGAATAAATTGAGATCATAAATTGACTGAATAAATTACTTTATGAGCACAGTTGAAATATAATTACGACATAATTTATTGCAGATAAATATTTTTCACGTTCGATCAAATAAATCTCTCATTACGTCACTACGGAACTTACTACCTACATGTTGTTTGTAAACACTTGAGTTTCATAAAAGTTACAAGTATGGCAAACAATGCAATTACATCTCTATATACGTCTTTTGACATTTTTAAAATGCTCGTAAAAAACAATAAATGAATGGCCTGTTATTCGATGCCAATCAAAACGATTATTTATTGCATATAAGTAAAAAAAATTAAAGGATGAAATATTTAATGTTATGTAATTTGCGTTCATTAATTCAGTTGACAAATGATAGGCTGAAGATAAATTCAAACACGGGTAATGACGTCATCTGCCACAATGACAAATCGCTCTGCAACTAATTTTGGTGTAAAGTTGATGTAACTGTAGATAAAAGATGACAGATGTTAGTTAAAGATTAGTTTTACTTAGGAGTAACGAAAATTTGGTAAAAATAAAATGTTATCAAATTTAAATTGTTTTTTTTATTTTGTTGACAATGATGGATTATAATTTTGAATTAAAGCTAAGTTGATAAAAAGCTATTCGACCAACATTCAAAATATTGACTAAAATTTTGAAGTGTGGTCTGAGCCTTTGAATATTTCCTCTTATATGAGATTTCAGTGTGTCTAAGTAATTTATGTATTTCTATAGTTATGGAAGAGTTAGATACGAAGAACACGAGGATTCACACCCGCAAAAATATTGAACAAATTCGGGAATACTTCAACGATTTTACGATAAGATACCAACATAAAACAATCCTCCTATAATATTTATAAATGCAAAAGTTTGTGAGGATGAATGGATGTTTGTTACTCTTTCACACAATAAATACTGAACAGATTTGGATGAAATTTGGCATACAGATAGTTTGTAACCAAGATTAACATTTATGATAGTTTTTATCACGGGTGGACTCAATTCGTCCACGCAGACGAAGTCGTAGGCAGAAGCTAGTATAAGAGTATTATAATTTTATTTTTATACTCTGGTAGTAACCGAACATACATAAATTATATTATTTTATAACATAAACTGAATAAGCATAAAATACTCAAGTTAGTATTTACCCTCCTCCAAAACTTGACGCTATAATCTAAATAAGTGCTTCTTGCTATATCAATAAGGGTGGTAATCAAACATTTGCAATGCAATAAAGTACGCGACACAAGTCTGTGACATCCATTTGCATCCATTAGACAAATTGGCCGACATTTTGATGTTCGGTCGCCAAACTTTGCTCAAATATAAAAAGAAGAGTTTCCTTCCGCTCCCTTTTTCCAATCGAGATTAAAATAATGTAGTTAGTAACAACAAACATGAAACCTCTGTTACTTGTTGATTTGAAGGGATGCTGAAAAGGATAGATTATAATTTTCCAGGAACCACGATAAATAATTCAAGTGTCAATTTTACAATTTAAACCAGTGGACTTACTCTTGAAAATAATTAAGAACTAATTCCACTCGATTGACATTGGAAATATGTCAGTTCGTACTTTTAAATACCAAAATGTCTAAAAATTATTATAGTTTCGGGATAATATGAAGACAACATGCTTTAAAATTGAGGCAACTGTAATGTAGGTAAATTTATTTTAGAATTACCCGTTGTATAAAGGCGTCTATTTAATATTAGAATTGGATTAGAATTTGTATTAGATTCAAGAGTAGCTCCACTGTTCATATCTCAGTCAAGTAATAGTTCTAGGCACTGAACAAATTATAATGAATGTAAGTTTCTGTAATACGATATCTGATATTTTAGTATAAAGAACGAAATTGTACCTAAAAGTTATAATTTATTGTGGAAAGAAAAATACGGTCGTGAGCAGGATTCGAACCTGCGCATCCCGGATAAATACTCCAGGCGCTATGACCGCTAAGCCATCTCGACCACTGCTCACTGCCCCGAATTATTTTTCCACATTTTAACACGTCTTTTGGTGACGTCATTGCCATCTATTTAGTCCCTTTACAGATAATGAACTTTCTTTCCACAAAAATTTATAACTTTAGAGTTCGCCACGCATGCGTTCATGCTTACCAAAGATTCTCTGTAAGTTGTTCCTTGTGCTAATACATTATTTTTTTCCAGAATCTACAGTCAAGACTACTACTATTCACTTTTAGGCTTTACCGAGTCGTTCTAAATAGCTTAATTAACACCAGGCAGAAATAAAAACATCAAATTTATTGTCCTAGGTTTACTCTTTAAAATTGTAAGCACGAAAAAATTTGTAAGCTCGGAAAATTATTACACTTCTTATCGTGTGGTTGATGAACAACCTAATGCCAGAGTTTAAGCCACCCGTAGGTCTCTGACATGGCTTTACACACCATCGAGAACATTTCTCAGGTGTGCTGGTTTCCTCTCGATGTTTTCCTTCACCGTTTTAAGCAAGTGATAATTAATTTATAATACGCACATGACTTCAAAAAGACAGTGGTGCGTGCCCTGGATTCGAACATGCGACCTTTGACTTGTCAGTCCAACGATCATACCACTAGGCTATCACTGATCATACACTGGTGTACTGCCTTTAAAGGAACCATGATACCTCATGGGGCCTCGTACAACATAAATAGAATGGTTTCTCGCTCGAAAACTAAAAAAGTTAACGTTTAGAACGACTGAGAATCAACACGTCACACATAATAACACGATTATTTATCTAGAAGACTGAGCTTACACAGATGCTTTGATTATTACTGAAACATTTAAGCCTACCATAGACTCAGTTTTATTTTCTTTGGAAAACTATGTCCAGATCCACTTCTAGACTTTCCAGCATATCCCGTTTATAACAGCTTAATCAACACTAGGCAAAAATCAAAACACAATACTATCGTGGCTATTAATCCAAAATTACTGTCCTAGGCTTACCATTCAAAACCCATTATACGTAAGCACGGAAATTATTTAATCCCCACACTGGCGTATGGCCATCATAAGCAACACGGTGCGCGATAGATTGGCCTCGTACAATTTTGATGGGAGCCCCTCGTGCTTGCCCTCTCCATTATTTTCCCGTCAAAGTGATTAAATAAATAGTCCCGCAGCAAATACGGGTACAGAGTTATTTCGTAATTACGGGACTTTATTGCCTATACAGGGCCCAGGAATGTTTTGTACTGGCCCGTTCTAAGCTAGGTAACCCTGGTTTAACATTCTGTTGTACGTAGTCGAGTTTTATTAATCTATGAATGTATCATTTTTGATTCCTTGGTATTTTGCGAGCGGGATTGAAGAAGACCGTAAGTACAGTAAGCTACATAAGGTTTCGTGACATTCCAATTAACATACATCAAAACTATACCGAGGTGTAATGTTAAATAATTTCAGAGGTCAAATATTTTGTACATTTTTATTCAACACGAAGGATTCGCTAAATACGATCGTGGAAATTAGAAGATTAGGAAGGTACTCTGTTTTTATCAATGGTTTGATGTAAAGACAGATTGATAAATACCGAATTATATATTTATGTATAAATTGTATGTATAAACGATTTTGATTTGCCATTCGTTTTCAATAACTAATTGAAATAAAATAATCTTTCTGGAAAAAAAAAACTAAATTATTCCCTAATTAATGCTAAAGAAAATTAGCGTCACCGCTGTAATATTTCACACGTAGATGCCATAAAATAAAGAAAACTTGCTTGAACGTTAAAGGAAATTAAAAAATTCTTTGTTAGGTTCTGCAATTATTTGAGACAGATGTCTGACGCTATTGCTAGTTCTATTTATTTTCTCTACTACTGTATATATTTATGTTCAACAGGAGATACACAAAGCCACAATAACCTACAGTTTAACGCATTGAAATGATAATCTAGAAGGTACCGAATCCCAGTCATTGCCCTATTGATTTGGATCCACGTCTTTTACAAGTACATTTAGTTGGTCTACTTCAAAAGTTTTAACAAAATGCTACTACCTATTATGTAACAAAATAAAGAACAACATTCTAGTTTAAACTCTAATTACAACAATCTGCAAGTGGAAGCCGTTGTTGCATAATTAATTTAGATTGCAATTTCTATATTTCGTCCATCCTACCTATATACCGAGGCGAACTCGGATATAAGTCACGATTCTTATAACGATGTGAAAGTGTCGATAGTTTTAGATGTCGATGTTTATTTGAAATGTTAAATAGTAATATTTATCAATACCTACTTTGATTCCTAATTCGCTTAACCCCCATCCCTCTGACCAAAAAGTATCTACCTGTGTGTAGCTCTATCCTAATAAAAATTATAAAAACAGAACTCCAAATAACATTTATACCTTTTATGTTTGTCGGTTACTCGATTCGGTCGTGTTGATACAAACAGGCAATTTATGTGAATCGCCTCGTGACACTCCTGGGATAATGCCGTGATCCCTAGGGCGGCACGACGTATAGTTAGGGAAACCTTGGACTAGACACATTAGCAGCCAGGCTAAAAAAAATACTATCAGTTTTTCTTTAGGTCATTTCGGATAATGCGTTGTCCTACTTTTATGACTTTGATAAAGCTAACGGCTGAAACTGAACAGTAAATTAATGGCTTATGAATTTCGAAATAAAGCGTTTTATCGACTAGATAAAAACAATACAAATAAACCAAGCGCCAGCTATGAGAGCGTGCTAAAACATTATTTTATCACAAATATACGATCGTGTCATTCTTCTTGCGAATATCAATATTTATATCAATCAGCCTCATTTTGGATTTACCATCATTGCTCTCACCAGCTATTGCTTATGTAGTTAAAATAATCCTGAAAAAGAAGTACTCATTTTGTGTCTCCGGGAGCAGCATTGATAACTAACTCTAAATCTGTACACAGACCTGCTGAATCATATTCTCTGTATTTTTCTTATTCTAGCAGTACTTTTGTTTAATAAATAACTTGTCTTACAGCCTTACACTGGAAATTTAGCGTAGGTGTTTTTTACATACATAAATCTCACAATGTTATAAATAGAACTTTTCTACAAACTTCTTCTCCTTCTTCAATTTAAGAGCTTAACTCTTGTCGATGGAGCAACCGTTATTGCTTGCCATCCTCTGTTTTAATTTTGATCTTTTTAGAAAACTTCATAATGCAAAATGTTTTTATCGACACTAAAGTTTCAGCCTTATGCGCCAATGACGTCACATAGCATGAACGGCGCAGGGGTCGGCGGTCGGCGGCGGTCACTCGGCCCGCCATGCTAGATCTGTATCTTTGGCGCCATACACCATGCGCCATACCACACCGCAACCAACTGCGATTTGCACAGATTGCAGTACTATTGCTTCAGACACCCATTTACTTAATTAACACCCGCACCAAATTACGAATTATTCGACTGTTTTCCTAGAACCTAGGTAGCTATTAGAACCTTTTACTGTTAAACTCGTAGTACATAACTTCGGCGAAATATCCTCGTAATTTAGTTTGAATTAATTATTCTCTGCTCCTACATTATCGTCTTAGTGTTGGATTTAATTTTATAGTACCCTAAGTAATTCAATAAAGTGGGAAACACACTCTTCAGTTTGGATACATAATTATGTTTATGGCCTAAATTTTGCTGGATATTGAGTGGACTTCTGTGATGTAGGTAACTAATGAACTGTTGCTAGGTCGTAAGTTATATTTTATCATTATTAAACTACTATACAATTTATTTTATTTGCATGAATTGTAACACAAGCTATTGATCTGGCTATCTTGGTTGGTCACTTTTTAGTCCATTGCGTCGTATGTTAAAGCTTTTCTATGGTGTACAAAAATATTAAAAGCATATGGCGCAATGTACTACAAGCTGATCATCATTTCGTTGATACCAAAATCACCAATAGGTACGCTGTACCCATACCATATTTAAGAAGGTGACTATATCGCTGAAACTGAACATGAACCAATAAAAAAATCGATACCAAGAAAATATATATTTATAATTTATATCTTTTTTGAAAACCAACAATTTCACCCTGTTGTTGCACGCGACAAAACACAACCCGAACAAAACAACCAAAAAAATAACATAACATAGTATCACGCCTGTATTCTCCGTAGGGATAGGCAGAGGTGTACACAGTTGTACACCCACATTTCACCAATTAAGTCCCATGTAATAGGTGGTGAGCCTATTGCTATCAACCGGGTACAATTTCAAACTCCGGGCTGCTACTGAGAATTTTCTAACAGAAAAACTCAATAACACTTTGCCCGACCCGGGAATCGAACCCGAGACCTCCTGCTCAGCAGTTGCGCTTGGGACCACTAGACCAAAGAGGCAGTCCTAGACCAAAAAATAGGCTGGGTATTCGTCGTTCTTTGACAATGCCCACAAGTTATTCTTTGTGCCGTGCGGGGTTTAATTTGGAAAACCTGCTAATGTTGTCCAAGTAAAAATTTGGCTATTAACCGTATTTTTTTTAAGTAATTTTACTTATTTCGTTAAATAAATTTTTTTCCTCTTTATATAAATATGTCTCCGGTGCTGATGCGTTTTCTCGGGGTTTATTTTATTGTTTTGTTATATTCGGATGAAGGGATAAAACGTTTAACAATGGCATTTTATCTTCTGGTTTTAACATAAAACTTAATTCAAATAATTTTAGGTATGTAATGTATTTGTCAACCTGCGTAGGAAAATGAGCTAAATTTAATATAACTTATACTATAGGCACATAATCAAAACTATTTAAACAACAATCGTAAACTCAGCTGTTGAATGTAAATTTGTTAGCGTTGTTACATTTTAATGTCAGCCACCTTTATGATAGCATAGAAATGAACGCCTACGCTTATATTAAGGCAAACAGTCGCGTCGTGGCGAAGTCTTGCCTTCAATTTATTAAAAGGAAATTTGTGGTTTATGAATAAGAGTTGAATTTGTTTCGTCAAGAGCTTTAAACAGATTAATAACGAATTTTCCTTATATACGAGAACTCCGTGTTTAATTAAATAAATATAAAGATTTACATATTTTGCGGTGCGAACAGCTCGTTTTACCGAGATTTTTATGCAAATGCATTGCCTAATTGCTGTGTTGTCGCCTGAATAATAATTGCTTGAGTTAAGTGTAATTTGTTTTCCCTATTTTTATATTTACCCTTATTTGGTAATTTGAAACGTATACCAAATACCGCTTAAAAATAAATTGGCGTTGAATATTGTTCAGATATTTATTTTAAGAGCGTAATAAACAATAAACGTGATTACTTGTACCAACTGGTCGCTTAAAAATTAGAATTTACATATCTTTAATAAACTTTCTCGGATTAACAAAGCCTTTCAAAACACTAAATACCGAATCATAACTTTAGCAGAAAAACAACTTGAATAATAAAGTTTAATTAGTATAGAAACGTCAGCTACGATTCCAGCGCATTTGAAACAATGGTCTCATTACGGGAATAGATACAGCCTACACATTCCGTAGTTATGTAGTCATTACTGTGCAATTTCTCTCCGCGCTATCCAGGAATGACTTCTAATAATGCTTGCGTCGTGCAAAAAGCAAAAGATTCAACGACATAATCACACTAAAAGCATTCCTTGTTATTTTCAAAAAGTTGGAAAAGAGTCCTGTTTACCTGTCGTGTTGAGTCTAATGGCATGATTTGACATTTTATCACCTTTTAAGTTTATTAAAAATAAAGCAAGAGAATTGGATAGTAGAGTTTTTTACAGGTTGTAGGTAGACATGATATTATTTATAAATAATATCAATTTTCCTTCAAATCTTACGTTAGCAACTTGACTATTTAGTATAGATGTTATATATGTTTATAGGTTAAGGTGAAATAATTAATATGTTAATAGGTAAAGGTCACATAAAGGGGTCAAACGCGCCCAAAACTGATCCAGTATACTTTCCCGTCAGTGGGGCACGTGACACGTACGAACTCCAAAGGAATGCCTTTCATTAAACTGGCATACTTTCCACGTACCTGGCAATAAAGCCTCTCAAAATTTAAATGAAAATATTTGCCAGAATTTATGGTGACGTTGATTAAGAGAACCACATTTAATTCGAATCTAGTTCGAGTATCAAAGACGTTTCAAGGCTATATTTTGTTTTATTAAAAATTGTGTATTTATTTGTGTAGGGGTTCGTTTTCAACGTATTTTGTTTGTCGTGTTTTCCTTCTATTTATAGGGTTAAAAAGCTATTTCTGGTCCGCTATTTTCGGTGCGCTATTTTTGTTTGAAGGTGGAGAGTGGAATTCCCAAAGCGAAGTGCTTTTATTAAGACAGATACGAAAGCGCCTGTGGTGTGGTGTTTTTCTATCGTTTGATGTATGCACTGCCTTTTCGTTTTGTAAGGCGATAAATTTTGTTTTCGTGCTACGGATATGTACGTGACGTGAAAGGTGATTTAGGTAGATTTAGATCAAGCAGAACGCTTGTCTTTGAACACCGATCTGTTGGATTTGTTTATCTTGGTGATTCAAACATATATTTACAACAACTTTTTTATTAGTTAGTAATTTATAGCAAGTGCTAGCCTAGTGGTATGACCGTTGAACTGACAAGTCAAAGTTCGCAAGTTCGAATCCAAGGCACGCACCACTGTCTTCTCGAAGTCATGTGCGTATTATAAATTAATTATCACTTGCTTAAAACGGTGAAGGAAAATATCGTGAGGAAACCACCACACCTGAGAGATGTTCTCGATTGTGTGTAAAGCCATGTCAGAGACCTACGGGTAATTCAAACTCTCATTCTAGATTGTTCATGAAACACACGATAAGAAGAATGTTATATTAAATATTGAAACAGGAAGTTATTGGAAAGAAAATCTACTGAGATATCTTACAAAACATTTTTGAATTGTTACCTCTGCTAGCTAACAAGAGACTTTTCTCATGGAAACTAAAAATGATAGGGATCTTTTAAATGTACGTGTATGTACCACTCTACAAATCTGCCAAATTCATTGAGGAATACAGCTACTACGCTTACATAATAAATATATGAACCCCACCAAAAAACATTTCATGTAAAATAGGTTGTCAAGGCTACCAAGTTCATAATGTTTCACTGTTAAAAAGTTAAGATATCTCTAGTAGAGCCAAACTAATATCTTAGCTTGGATTTGTATTACGCGTCATAGTCTACGGGTCTAAAAAGTATAGCCGATTCTATGACGGTCCGAAAATATGACGAAGCGCTTCCAGAAAAGGTAGGTAGTGCCCCACTTCCTTAGGCTCGTCTTGGCGGGGGTACTACCGTGCCCCTACATTTACTAGGTTCTGGCCTAGAGTTCGGCTGCGTGGACTTCATAATTGGGTCAAGCTAGAATAAAAAGTATTCTATGTGTTAGTCCAGGTTATCAAATAACTAATATACAAGTCAATCTATCAATGATTAATGGTCGATGCTACTCGTGAGCCTAATTAACGTCATTACGATGATGTATCCGCGGTGTCAACTGTATGTAATGAGCTCTATATTAATTAATCATAGGTCTTGGTTGGTAATATAACAGAATAGATAGAATAGGGAGGAACTGATGAACGCTGACGAGAGCGCTGTCCATGTGACGGAATACTGGGCTAATACAAAATGAATCGTGCCATCGATACGATAGAATAATAAGTACGATTAATTTAATATTCATAGAAATCACGTCTTATTAGATGTTTTAGGTATTATTTATAGTGTGGGCTAAAAAGAATTTGTGAATATCGTAGAATAAAAAAATAAAACTTCATGTCACATTTTACCATGTTTCTCCTCTCCCATTATGGGGAGCCAACCTTTAGATAATTACTGATAGCTCAATATTGGTATTATTGGATTGCAACAGTGCTGCTATCTATACTTCCTTTGGCTTTATTAAGTAAATACTAGATGACATTAAATTCCAGAAACCATCTGCAACTATTATAAAAAATAATAAAAGGTACCTACGCGATTAATCCAGTTAAATGTTTATTTAATATAATACCTATCTAGCGACAGCGAAAACCTAGCTCTAGCGAAGGGTATTTTATGATAATCTTGTAGATATCAAATGAAAGCAATGATCAGGCTATGTGCATTCATCAGTCTTCACAGAATGTTTTAGTCAACAACATGAAGTCCATTAGAATTATGGATAGGTTTTTATTATCCGTATTTACACTTTCTTGAGTATTAAATGTATCTATTATCTCCTAAAAATTTCTTTGGGGAAAATATCTTAAAGAAACTAAACAAGTATCTGAAAATGCTGGCGAAAAAAGAAGAAAATTTTATATTACTCGATCGTGACGTCACGATCTCGTTTCGCTTAAAGTAAAGCCATTTTCGCATAAAGTTAATTTCAATTTCCAATAAGGCTTTCCGCATACACCTGTGGCTCAACGAGCCTAGACAAACTTGACATAAATAAAGAAATCATCGCAATCTTAAGACTCGGGCACACTTTATATAAAATATGCAAAACATTTTGAAAGGGTGCTTGAATAAATTATACATTGCTTTAAAGCTAATGCTTTAGCGATGACTGAGGCTGTAAATTAATCTTTTTCTTGCGTAAATACGTTCTTACGTTATTTAGGAGTACCACCTGTACTCGTCTTCCTCTTTGGCTTAGCGGTTTCACCGAGTATTAAGGTTCCGTATCAAAATGTAAAAGTAAAAAAAGGAATTTAAAAAATACCTAAAATCAAGAGAGCTGTTTGAAATTCAAGTAATATTACAGGAAATTTAAATTGTAGTGTAACTACCATACTTTTTCACAAATCAGCCATAACGTTACGATTTCCCAACACTGAACTTTATTAACTACAAATAATACCATTATTATGAAGTAATTAATTACTTCATAATAATTTAATGAATTATATAGATACAATGAAGCGAAACTGTCAGAGAGTGTGACTCGTTTCTGGATATTTTTTTAGAGCAGTCTAGAAACAGAGTGTGTTTAAAATTATGGTGAATGCAGTGAGATCCTGAAATTTTGGTAAAAGATAAACTGTTGTTAGTCTTCTCCTTCAGTCTTTCACTCTTGACAGAGTGGACGTGGTTCCACAACTCCCACTAAAAGTAATAGTTCACGCAATGCGTCTCCACTGGCTTCTGTTGTTGGCATTACGTTGTAGCCAATAACAAGCAATACTAGTTAGTAAGACTAACTAAATAAAAACTACAACAGGTATAGACTGGGCTACACATAATTACGGATAAACATGCAGATATACGAGAGTAGAGATCGTTAATGTGTGAATAAACATTCGTCAAACGTACCACCCGCCGAGTTTACGCGATCCCATATGCCAAATGATGTTGACCGGCTTTCCTCCCATATTCGGCCCGGTATTAATCCAAACCCAAGAACATTACGCCCGAATCGAATGTAAGCGCGGGAAAGCCGGATAAATGCCGAATATACGAGTACCAACAGATGTGGCGACTTTTTTGGTTCTTCCGAAATACCGCCTTGATAGTGTCGCTTGTGTGTATAACATGCCTAAATGCTAAAACCTAATGTCAGATTTTGAGCAGGTGTGTGACAGTGAGAGGTGATGGTGTACTAATAAATTTCACTGAAATAACTGTTTTATTTATTATCTTAGTTCACAGTTCTCTTCGACTTTTATCTTTCTTTCTACAATTCTAATGCAATAATAATACCTGATAATTGATCCCAGGAAACGTATTGATTACTGGAGAATAGTACAAGCGTTTAATTAACTTGCTATGTTTGTATGTTAGTTTGTTTAGATCAAATCGTGCAAGGTGAATTAGAACCACTTCCTCTTATCCTATTTAGTTGAATTTTTACATGTTGGTTCAGTTCCAATGACAATGCATTTTTATGGTAAGCATAACCTGAATCAATATCCAGGATTAGCTCCAGATAAAGAAGCTCTTCAGCAGTCAACAGCACATACACGAAATTTTGCGTATTTGATTGTGATAGCCGATAGAGCATTGAAATAAAAGCGTATTTTTAAATATATTTAGTACCTACTTATGCGTCTCGTATAATCTAAATTATTTTTCATATTAACTGCCTCATGGGTGTGATGGACCGCAAATGGAACTGCGGAGTGTGAGGACCTGGGTTAAATTCCGGATCCGGTAACAGCTCACCACGTGAGACTTAATATCGACATCGGTGAAATGTGGATGTACAACACTGCTCAATCCTTCGGGGAATATATGCGTGATACTACTTTATGTATTTTTCATAGAATTCAAAGCTTTCCTGACCTAATGAAATAAATACGTCTAAAATTGAATAAAAAACCTGATTTAAAAACGTCAATTTTCTATTTAATTTTGTTACCCTTTGTGGCCCGCATGACGTCAGTAGGGGAGGGGGGAACAGCCGTGTCAAAGTGTGATGCGACAATTAATTTAATATGAAAAGTGCGAGAGCCCTCTAGACCCCTAAATGGGTGACGTAATTTATAACCCAATTTAGATAAAAATAAACACGTTACCTAAAATATTTAGCTTAATGATTCACGGCGTATTTTTTAGTTAAATTTAGGTGGAGTAATAACAATAGACTGGAAAATTTTATTCGAATATAAATAAGTTTCAAGTCAATAGTTATATAATCCTGAAATAAAGGAATACAGTCGTAATAATGGGAGAAATAACACGGGCAGTAACCAAATGTCAGTAAAAGGAAACTTGTGCCATTGCCCAGAGGTTAGCCCTTAGATTTGGAAAAAGAATAGATGGTAGCCATATATGGCATCATCATCATTATTATCGATCTGAAATCGATAAAATTCTCAGTAGCAGCCCGGAGTTTGGAATTGTGCCTGGTAGATGGCAATAGGCTCACCACCTATTACATGGGACTTAATAACAGGATTGGTGAAATGTGAGTGTACGACTGTATACCCCCTACCCCCTCGGGGAATACAGGCGTGATGTTTTATTATGTTATGTCTATTTGAATCTCACGAGTTTTCAAGGTATTCCATTATAAACCGTATAACTTGTTATATTTTTCTTATCACCTTAGGCAGACGAAAAAAAAAAACGGTTGACAGCTTTTATCGCGTTGTAGGACTGTAAAAGTAATTGATTACTGTGCTTAATTGTGAGTCAAGAAATACGCGGGCGTTTTACCTTTTCATAGATTTTATTTTCTTTTAAAAATAGGCATGATGACGGTATTAAATAGCCAAAGAATAAATGGTTTTAGAGATAAATATATACACGAGAGATTCTAATAAAATACCTATCTTTAATATATATTTTATTATATAGAATGTTTTTATCATTTAGATTATGACTGTCAATAAAATAAAAGTATAAAATACTGCAATCAGCCATGTTAACTAAAACGTCAATCACAGTGAATGACGTCACGCCTCAGTAAATATCAATGAGCACCGTACGTCATGCTTGCACTTTTGTCAGAAACTTACCCACCTAGGCGTGACGTCAAAACCATGACCATGTTTTCAGGCATAATTCAAATTATATAGATTAAAATGCAATAATTTGCGTTAAAACTTAGTCTATTGCTGAAATAAAGTGATTTTCGGAAATAGTAGACGTGTACCATACATTATAAAAGATTTCAAAATTAGTCATCAGCCTATTATTGTCAATGAACATTACTCTGACCAGTTTACTACAATGATTATTACCACAACTTAGCACGCAGCCTGTGACGAAAAACGCGTCATCGATTTATTCGTAAGCCACTCATAATGCCTACCTACTTTAAAGAGGGAGGCGACCCAATTTCTAAACGAAGCGACAGGCACGTCCTGGGGCTAAGGTACTCCTCTTAATAATAAGCAAATGGTCTCAAATGTACGTGACACACACTACCTCATGTTATTTTTACCTTTCCATACGTTCAAGGGTGTCTGCCTGTTTTTGTTAGATACCTACCCAACTAGATTTTATTCAAGGTTTTCAGAGGGCCTTTTGGGATTAGAATAAAATATCATGCTTGTATTTCTAGTTCAGTTAGATGATATTCGGTGTTTGAAGTGACAAGACAGTCTATTCTTATTTTTTTCTGTCGCCTACGTGCCGAGCATTAAATTTTGTTCGTCTCCTGTATAATTTGCTGCAAAGGTCAATGAAGGAAAGGTCAGCCGGTCTAAATAATAATAGTATGACCGAAGCATGTTTTTGTTTCGACGATACAGGGCTAGTGTACAGCAAGATCTTTTAATAACTGCAGATATTACCCTAACGTAATATTAGGTTTATGTTGTTCTATTTTTATTTTGATAATTTTATATTTGATTTTTCATTATTTTCTTTGTATTTATTTAAATGCTAATCATTAAAACAGATGGTACCATCAAGGCTTGTCTGTTACAGAAACTTGCACATTATTTTTTATTAGTCTTTTTTTTCTTTTATATTGGAGTTATAATATGGTTAAGCTGTTTATATTGTGACATTAATATTTACGTTTTTCTAGAAGAATTTAAATTTACATAACAAAGCATTACGTCTGTATTCCCCGGAGGGGAGTATGCGGTATTTCTCTAATACTGTTACTAAGTCCCATGGTAGGGGGCCTATTGCGATCTACAGGGCACAATTTCAAACTTCGGACGGCTACTGAAAATTTCCTGACGGTAAAACTGAATAACTCTTTGCTCGACCCAGGAATCGAACTCGAGACCATAGAGTCCATAGACCAACGAGGCAGGTAAATTCAGTTAAATTAATAGATCAATATACCCATAAATTCCAGAAAATAAAACTTTAATAACATGCAAAGAGAATTTAAAAAGAGTGAACACTCTAGTTTTATCGGTGATATTTTATTATGAAGTTTGCTTCGGGAAAGTTCAGTGTTGGAGAAGTATTTTTATCTTTTTTAGTAGTTAGTAGCAGGTAAAAATATTCGATATTATGCAACACTTTTAGTAAAGCAGCTTTTACGTAGAGTAAAATAATGTTCACGAACATTTTTATGCGGCTATTTTAATTAATTTTTTGCGTCTCTGTTGTGCAATTTATTGTTTTCTTTGTTTTAATTACAATTATGATTAAAGTTTTTATACTAACTAAATCGACATGACTTATTATTATAGTCAATATTTCCATTATGTTTTTTTTACGTTATAGATTTCTGTACTACTTGGCTGGGTGACTAGAGTATACATCCCAGGAGTGCAGGTTCAAATCCTGCACACGACCATAGTTTTCATTTAACAAAAATCTATAATTTTTGTGTTTGGTATCTCCACATACGTTAATGAGTTTGAAAGATTTAACTGAATTTAGTTTTTTTGTTTATAGCCTTTATTATAATTTATTATCTTATGGCGCTACTAAAGATTGTCAAGCTCAGTTGTGCTCACAAAAATTTTACTCTGTCAGACATTGACATCAGGATTCAGTTAATTAATGCCTAATATATGTTTGTGAGTTTCTTTATCTACTATAACTTCTAAACGCATGAACCGATTTAGATGTAGGGGTATCGATCATTGCAATATCCCGGGTAAAATAGACTGGTATAATTCAAAATAATAGTAATATAGTGGCTATGCTACAAAAAAAGGCGTATAATAAAAAAAGAACACACGTGACAGGCGTGCATTTTTATATATTTTTAATTAATTTCATCTTTTTTTCTAAATGGCATCATGACATTTTTTTTCCGAAAATGAAAAGAAAACATCAGCATATCCCCTACCTCTGGTTTACCCACACAGAGGGGACTTTTACAGCTTAATGATTTCCATAACATGTAGGACAAGGAACCTATATTATTTTGTTACGCTTATCAAGATAAAAGGCTTCCTGAACGCCGTCTAGCATTCGTTTCGCGTGACTCTACCCACTGGAATTATAGCTTGGGTTTATTTCCTTGAATATATTTGCAGTGCGTGTATGAATCACCGTGGATTGGCCTAGTGTATGCTGTAATTTATGTTAGTAAATGAAAATAAATTATTAGTATGAGAGCGTAAGAATGAATAGGTAGATATTAATAAGGTTTTTGCACTCTAATGTTTCACGGATAAAAAAATTGATGTAAATAGCATTGTGAAGTTCAGATTGGCCGGAAATAGCCTTGGTCATAGTGTGAGCTTAACGCTGTAACTATGGCGTACTATGGGGTGCGGATAAATATAAAAAAAAAAACACTCAAATCAGAATCCGTCGCTTGCGTCCATTGAACCTGTTCACGTTGACAACCGCCGTCGAATATTCTATCAAAAACTCTCACCCATTTTTATCTCCTTTCTAAAACGTAATATCCACGGACATTCCAGGAAAATAATATAAACATCAATAAGTCAAAGTCAAAGGTTTTTATTTCAAACTAGCTGTACCCGTAGCTTTGCTCACGTCAAAGTAATCGTAACGCCAAACTAAGATTTCAATTAATCATACAAACCAACTCACACCTGATTCCCATTCCAGTAGGCAGAAACTATAGATTTTATCTTACATACATGAAGAATGCATGCTCGACGGTTCAGTTTATTAACCTGCCTTTTTTGAGAAAGTCAGGTACGTTCGTTGAAGTCAGACCCTTCACCCCTTCCTTTTTTGGTAATAATTGTTCCATTATTCTATTGTTGTCTATCCTCATTGACGCCACCCTCATACAGACAGCCGTGACTTTTCAGATACTTGACAGTCCTAGCAACCCAAACTCATACAGATAAATCATAGCAAACTCTTAAGTTATAAATTTTAGTGGAAAAATACGGTCGTGGGCAGGATTCGAACCTGCGCCTCCCGGATAAATGCTCCAGACGCTCTGACCGTTATGCCATCTCGACCTTTGCTCACTACCGCGAATTCTTCTTCCACATTTTAATACGTTTTCTATCTATTTAGATACAGGTGACCGAACCGACACGACTAACTTTGCAGTTAATACAATATCGTACAGATTTTATGCGAATTCGCGGTAGTAAGCAGAGGTCGAAATGGCTTAGCGGTCAGAGCGCCTGGAGTATTAATCCGGATTAGGATTACTTTACAATATAATTAATAAACGATTCTTCATCTTCATGTCGATGGTACAATTTTAATTATTTGGTTGCTAGATCCACACTTGCTGTGTCCAAAATTGATTTCAGGTAGGTTCACTTTATGCTTAATTTGTTAGCGGGTGGTGGAAAAGTTCCTAGCCTCAGTTTTGCGGTGAGTCTCGACTGGGCATCCTGACACTGCCTCGATCAGTTTTAAATAACTGTGCCTGGCTTGTTAGGTGGTTCGGTGTTGTGCTGGTAACTGGCCGTCATACAGTGGGTGTCTAGGGTCTGACTCCTGCTTGGATTGTTCCACAGCACACGCGACTTGTCTGTAGATATGTGGGGGCGCTATATCAGCTGTCGGATACAGCTTTTGAAGTGGTGTAGATTATACTATGCAATATTAGGATTCCACTCATTAATTAGATTTTTACATAATCTCAATGGGCCTGCGTTTGACCGCCAACTCGCTTGATTTTAAGCAATGATGTAATTGACGATGGAACACGCTTGACCACTAAATACCTATTCACTTGAGCCTTGAAAATCAACAGATATATATTTATTGAGAAACACGGATGATGAACGAATTCGGCAGCAGTACCATCTGAAGCTGTAAGCTAGATGCGACATAGATGATCTTACGTTATTTTCCGTTTCCCAATAGTATTACCGAAAATTTTGATAAGCCGCCGTTACCGATACATTGGAGATACCGGGATGTTTTACCACCTCTTCGATACCGGGAGTACTCCCGACTGAACGTTCCCGAATGACTGTACCGGCGCCCTATCTCTATGGAGTGCATTCCCTCTTTCTTCACTCACGTATTCCGGTGGGATGGCAATCCGATACGTCCGGAGTGAGATCAGGCGCAGAACTGACGGCATGGTAATATGTGTTGGCCAAAATGATAATGTCACATACATAGGTACATACATAAATTCACGTCTTTGGCCTAGGCTTCAGGTAGGCAGACCCTATAGAACGCCACCTGTTAAGATCCTTACATACTCTTTTTGCTTCTATCACGTTCATACGTCTGTTAATACACGCGTGCTGGTTGTGAGCACTACTTTTTTGAGCTTTTAGTGAGTTTCGGTGGGTCAATTTATATCCATTTAGGGATCTCAGAATTTTCACTAACACCTGCCTCGTCTTTTCAACATGACTCTAAGCGTAATTTTTTCAGTTTCTGTCACTGCATCTTCATTTAAAAATGAAAATATTAATGATCACCAATCTTGTGCAGTGTAAAGAGAATCTTAGAAAAACGGACTTATTAGTCTAGTGGTTGCAAGTGAGTATAAGCGTAGGTAAGTCTTGGGTTTGATCACCAGGTCGAAAAAAGTGTTGTTGAATTCCATAATGGAGTTTTCAGTAGAGCTTGGGTCTGGCTTGTTGTTTATTTTTCCTACATTTAATACCCGATCTATAAAACGAATGCCCAAGATGCAGGTACTGATAGTCTGTTCCAATCTCCGCTTAGTAAACATTCGCTGAGGTTAAGCAATGTTTTACACGGTATTTCATTGCATATCATCGAGAATGTACTCTCCAACCACCTCAATAGCTAGACAGCCTCTAACAAAATCGTCAGTAATGCTTAATTGATGTTTCGCTATTACCTACTTATGGATTAGGCAATTAAATTAATCCTAAGGCCAGGCTGAGGGAATGTGTAGTTTTGTTACTAAATAGGTATTGGGGGCTGAGTTGTCCGCGTCCTTAGGAGTACCCCCTAAAATGGAATCCCTACACGTAGCCCCTGGGTGGTGCAAAACAGGCAACACAACTCTGGTCGCAGGCTTCGACCTCAGCTGTTTACCATCCACCGGACGAAGCCGTTGTGGGAGAGGGCAGTTGCATCAACTCCCCAACTATCGTTCTGCAAAAATCTATCCACTCTACTTAAGAGTGAATAGATTTATTCTGGATCTACGTGCTCCATCCTCGGCCACACCGTCGCTTGCCATCAGGCGAGTTGGTGGCCAAACGTAGATCCATTTTATATATTTTTTTTTTTTATATAATTTATTACAGCGTATAAAAATGACTTTTCTATGGAAAGAAGTACCATGATAATGATGAGATATGATTGATAAAAAATTTACATAACGCTAACGTTTAACATATTCACTGCGCTTCACCATATTGATATGAGACAGCAAGAGAAACACATAAAAAGTGGGTTTATATTACAAAAAGACACGAAAATCTAAAATAACGTTGTTTTTCTGCGAAATAACAGATAAACCTTGTATTATCAAAATTAAAAATATACAAAAATAATATATCCTGTACCGGGATTCGATCGTCACACTTATACTGTGCCACTCACCTATGTATGGTATGCAACTAATTACTCAGTTGACAGTGCTGCTAAAATAGGCATTCACAATCTACTAATCAAAATACAAAACCGGTAAGTGCTTGGTCCCTTTGTGATAAAGCGCAATGATACCTTTTGCAGTGCTTATCATTTTTGATAAGCTATACAACAGTGCAATTTTTATTGAAATCCGTCCAATTTAGATTCTGTGTGTGAGATGTTTAACATTACTGCTCAGCTCCCTTGAGGAAATGCGCAATTTTGAATAGCCTATAAGTTGCTTCTGAAGATATTTTTTTCAAATTTTCAGTTGTTTCTTTTTCTTGGTTTGGATGCCAACCTCGGACATACAAACAGACAAAAATACTCAATTTTAAAAACAACAGATTTGGCAATAGTATCGATTAAATAACACATTACGAAAGAAAAAAAAAAGAAAAAGCGAATATGAAATTTTCGGGCTTTCGAGTTACGATTTTATTATAAGTATAGAGTATAGATATAGATAGGCAAAATTACATGCACTTATGAAACGTCAATTGATTTTAGTTGCACGGTTCCAAAAAGTTGGAGAAGAACCGGCAAGAAACTCCATAGACGCTCTTTTAGAATAAAATAATACAATAAAGATGCAAGATCTTTGCATAGTTACAAAGTTTGTAGGTGCAAGAACAATGGAGGTTAATGTGTGAGATGTAATATTATCTAATAAATAATGCTACGAATACAAATAATTAGTTATGTCACATGAGTCATTAATCTCTACATTGAGCTCACATTTACAGCATGTTTTATGGGCTACGAATTTAAATACATATTTAAAATAAGACCACCACTTCCACTGCTGCCACACCCGTGGCAAAGCACTGTAGCCGTCTAATTGCTACCTTCACTGCGCCCGCACCTGCTTTGCTCCTTCACTTTGGGCAAGGGTACAGACAATATTATGGATTGAAGTTTCCTTAATAAAGTGATATCAATACAAATAAATTAAATTGAAGTATCTGTTTGTAATGTCAAAATAATAGATTTTTTAAACTCATGTACCTAGTTATTTTCACGATACCTATGCCTAAAAATCAGCTTATAATTTTTTTATCAGTCTGTGTATTCCGGCTAGTCTTCGAAACGGCTGGACTGATTCTGATAAGATTTTACTGGCAGGTAGCTGACTATATAAGTAGTAACTTAGGCTAATTATAACATAATTATACGCGGGTGAAACCGCGGGGCACAGCTAGAACAACTTCATAATCAGAATCACCATATATAAAATCCTACCCACGTCTATACTGAGTCAAAAACCCTACATTACCCAAATTACTCGTAATAGTTACCTAAAAATACCCAGTCAACTTTCGTAATAATTAACCATGAAAATGTTATTACGCTCACTACGATAATTAACGTGTAGACCAGTGGTAACTTTTTATACCTATAAACTAAGTCAGGGCAGGCCTAATAAGGTTATTGGGTGGAAAATTGTTAAACCCTAATTTTCCTGACATGGTTTTCTGAGCTACGTAACTAGACCGTATGTTTAGGCTAGTAATTTTAGGGCTGAAATTAGCATGTTACTCATTTCACAGAAAATAAAGAGTAGTATCTAAAAGTAAAAGGTTGTAGCTTAAAGGGCCGCTTCAGATTAGGGGTTTTTCGAATGTATGAATCTCGACCTCTTAGCTCATGGCTTAGTGGTCAGAGCGCCTGGAGTATCTATCCGGGAGGCGCAGGTTCGAATCCTGTTCGCGTCCGTATTCTTTTTCCATTTAATATTGTAACTTTAGAGTTCGCTAAGCATGCGTTAATGCTTTTTCAAAAACATATCTTGAAGTATGAAAACACTGTTTTAGCGTTTCCAACATAATATGTATAGACGTATAATAAGCAGTACCTTTGTACATTATATTCTAATACCTATCCTTTTACTTTTGTGTGTACATAAATCTATAAATAAATAAATAAATAAAATATTTTTATCAATAAGGTAATGACGCAACACTGTGTGAAAGAGACCTCTCTCGTTTGCGGTTAAAAGTGAGTGAAAAAAAACAATGCGTGATAAGATTGTGTGGTGCAGGAGGAAGATAGTATACCTATATGTGAAGTGATTTAAGGGCGGTTCTAAAATAAGAGAAGATATGAATTAGAGTAACTAGAAGAGAACACAAAAATTAACACATAAATGGTCCTAGTTTATTAGGTTCATAACTTCCTTTGAAAATTATAATAAAACAACTTTTAACCGGATTAATCGCGTGTATTATTGGTTTTTTGTTTTTTCTGACGTTTCGAACACTTTGCATCGTTCGTGGTCGCAGGAGGACTAAAACGGTTAAAAGTTGTTTTATTATAATGTGTAGTGATCGCGCAAACCTAAGATATTTCCTTTGAAAAGTTTAATAAATGAGTCAAGGAGTTTAAATATTCCACATGGAGATTAATCTTAAAAAAGCCATTAATTATATATCAATTAAGAACATGATCCTTCGTACAAATCACATCATCACTCTCTCTTTCCATGTTTTCCCACATTCATTTGTGAACGAACGTTTTCGAGCAATGCTCACTTTTCTACAAATTACCAAATCCTAGCCGCCTTAATACGGTTATTAAAGACGTCACCGTAATTTTCTTACCCGCAATCAGAGTACGAAACTAGGGCACCAAAATATGATTAGGTTAGTAAATTCTAATCGAAAAAATAAATCCTGTTTGACGGCAGCACAAACATTGTTATTTAACATAACATAACATAGCATCACGCCTGTATTCCCCGAAGGGGTAGGCAGAGGTGTACACAATTGTACACCCACATTTCACCAATGCTGTTATTAAGTCCCATGTAATAGGTGGTGAGCCTATTGCCATCAACCGGGCACATTTCCAAACTCTGGGCTGCTACTGAGAATTTCATAACAGAAAAACTCAATAACACTTTGTCCGACCCGGGAATCGAACCCGAGACCTCCTGCTCAGCAGTCGCGCTACGGATCACTAAACCAATGAGGCAGTTACAGTTACATTGTTATTTACTCGGTTTTAATGCGAAAGAACACTTCTAGGTACAATATTTATATGTGAATTGATCTGTAGCAGAATAAATCTGTTTGTTGTTAACCGTAAGTTTTAAGGGTTCTTACTTGGCTGTTATCAGAAGAACTTCATGAGTAGGTACAGTTAAAACGTTAATTGCATGCAGTCTAACATCAACTGCATTTAAAGTCAGACGCGAGTGCATATACCTACTACTGCAATAAAAAATATCAACTGACATGAAGATTTGGTTCCTTGGACCAAATCAATACTGACCCATTTCAGTGAATCACTGTGTATAAAAAAAACTGCTTGTTTTACCGACCTCTTGTTAGGTTTTCAAAATATCCACAAATTTACTCGAATATGTCCACAACTATACACCGAATTCTTGCTTTTTTACAGTCTGCATTTGTGAGAACTTGAACAAAATCCATTTAGCAGTTACGTAAAAAGCCGTGCTTAGACAGACAGAGACGCGGTACCCCATTTATTGACTACCACGTAGTTTGATACACGACAGGCTATGAATCTAAAAAAGATCCATTATCTTAACAAACACACCAACTATTTCGGAAAGTACTTAATCGCCATCCTAACCTGCTATTATATTTCATTTCACCAACAAGAAGAAATTTATTAAAAAGTTCAAAAGCATGCCTGCCATTTTTTAAATCGTATTAGCCCTATTTTACCCGGGACAAATGTAAGGCTTCGAACGATACCCCATACATGGAAATCGGTTCAGGTTTTTAGAACTAATGGTGGAAAACAAACTCACAAACATACATACATAGTACTTAACATAACACTCTTTTTTTGGGCAGTAGTTTAAAAAAATATTCAAGATTCTAAGTCATGCAGTGTGGCAAGTAAGTGTGGGCTCTTGAAAATAATTCCGCTCAATTGACATTGGAAATATGTCAGTTCGTACTTTGAAATGACAAAATGTCTAAAAATGATTATAGATTCGGGATAGAATGAAGACAACATGCTTTAAAATTGAGGCAACCATAATGTATAATGTAAGTACATTTATTTTAAAATTACGCGTTATAAGGCGTCTATTTAATATTGGAATTGAATTGGAATTGGTATTAGTTTCAAGAGTAACCCCACAGGAAATACATAACTAGTATCAAAGTCGTGAAGCCGTCTGTTTTGTTAGTAGGTCAGTTAGGTCCTAAGTAAACAAAGGCAAAATTAAATTTCAGTAAAAGCGTTTTAATAAGGACCGGCCATCGTTTTTCTTGGCTATGAAAACTAGAAAAAGTGATGTTATGGTTAGTTTCATGGTAATTATGGGGTACCTCAAGGGCTTCTGAATGGGTGAATGTTGGGAATGGGAATTTGAAAATGTTTGAGTATTTGGACCTTTTCAGCTAGTTTTCGATGGACGGTTTAGGGGTTTCCGTATTGAGATGATGAAGCGGACCGTGATGGGATGAGCTTGAAGGAATGCCAAATTCTAAGGAATTCATTAATTTGCCATGTCCTCAACTTTCTGCTATTTCATATCTACCTCAGTAAAGTATTCTATTAAGCATCCTTATGATGTAAATTGCTCTCTTGTGGCTTTGTACAAAAAACATTTTACAATTGCACATCCACATAAAACGTTTTCAACATGTCATTTCTGGCTGAGGTACTTATGTACTCCTCCAATAGTTACTAACTATTATTCTAACAATAAGTTTTATGTTGTACATACCAAATATCCATACTAATAGATATTATAAAAGTAACTCTGTTTGTTCGTTACCTTTTCACGACTAAATGGAAAAGAAAGAATCAGTTTGAAATTTGGCAAGGAGATAGATTGGACACTCTACCCTACCGCCGTATACAGGTGTGAATTCCAAAACCCTAGGCAACACGACTGCCCAAGAGTAGGAGTATTATGTTTTAGGGTTCATAAATGTATGTTAGTATGTATGTGTGTAAGTATGTATGTATGTATGTTCCACCATAACAACTAAATGCCTGAACCGATTTAGATATATTGATAGAATCCTTACATTATCACAGGTAACATAGGATAGTAAGATTTAAAAGAAAAAGCATGGCAAAAAAAGTGTGAAATAAAAACATAAATGACAAGTCGTGCTTTTTATAAAAAGTGTTTAATAAATTTAATATTTTTAGTTGGAAAGAGTCCGGAACATTTTGACATGGGACGCGCCTATACAAGAGTAAAGGGTCAGAAAACCTTAAATAAATATTGTTGTTACGTACTCCTAAACAAATATTTACTATGCCAAGCGATCATTTCCCTCAGAATTGACCTTACAATTCATTTATAAACTATACAAATACTTCCTATCGAATAAGCAGGTGTATTTAATTTTTTTCTGTTTATTTGGGAGGTCATACTATTAGAAATACCACCGTTTCTTCTTTAGTTTTTTTTACAACTATATTTTGATTTTATACAAAGATGGCGCCTTACATAGATAATTCCAATCTTTAACTTCAACATATTTTTTTAGCCTTAACAGTATCTTGCTTATCGTGTCTCTACATTACCGATAATGGCCTATAGACCGTTGTTCACTTCATAAAAAAGAGCCAGAAAACACGTGTGCATTTTCCTGTCACATTTCTTTCAAGCCAGGTTTTATGTTAGTACATATACAAACATTTATGTATGTTTGCAAAGCCTTACGACTCGCGACACGAACGAACCCCGGTGTCGTTAGTAGAGTGTACGAACTCAAATTACTCATGCACTCGCAATGCCCCAGTTTTGTGGCTTACTAATCTTTCTTTAAGTCCGTTTTCAGTAAAGTACATAAGCATTATATTCGCGATAAAAAATCTAGGTGAATAAACTCTCATTGAAGAAGGGATTAGGTCAGGCTGGAAATTTTATTGATTGGGTAAAGAAAATGTATGTCATACATTTTCTTTACCCAATCAATAAATTTTTTTCGTTATAAATATAAAATCTGCAAGTATTAGGTATCACACAGTACTTTTTTTCGCTAAGCAATTTATGAAATAAATACATAGGTACTAACTTATGCAGATAAATCTTTGAAGAGCATTAACGCATGCTTACCGAACTCTAAAATTATATTTTTTGTGTAAAAAGAATACGTGAGATACGTGAATTCGTGAGCAGGATTCGAACCTGTGCCTTGGCGGTTCGACAGTTTCTAAAGTTATAATTTCGCATGTAGCAACTTAATCAAATTCTTGACCGCTAAAGGTAGCTGCTCTTATTAGAACATGATTTTTTAGCCAATCTCTATTTTATCATATGTGACTGATTAAGTAAACCTCAGGGTCCAATTAGGCCATTGATAGCTTTCAAATGACTGGTTGTAATGATGTGGTTTGTATCAATAATGTTTAAATTAAATTAAATACAAAATTCTAGTTATAGTTAATTATTTTAATTGCAAAATGTTAAACATTACTGTTGCCTATTCTCCAGGAATTATATGTGGGTAGTTGAAGAAAATAATATATTTTTTTATGCAAATTTCCTGTTTGGTGTACTTAGTAAGGTGAATATCGTTTATTTTGTTAACACCTTTCACGAAAAGAAACTTCATTGTACTGTACGACAGTATGGAAGCCACAGGTTGGTAATTCCACCACATCATCTTATGTCGTAAGGCTTCGGAGGTTATACCTCCGGGATTGTTGCCGTATCCTTAACGACAGTCTGTGAAATACGTCTTTTACTTGTAACCATTGACATAATACTTGTACCTTTTTAGGGTTTCAATTTTTGCCGAATCCTGATTTACTTAAAAAAAAAAACATTCTTTATTGCAAAATATCTACTAAATTCAATGCTTTTAGTATGAACAGTATCATATAAACTTTCCCGTACACCTATTACTGACTTCCATTAAAATACATGGTAGTCAAGTTAAGTGGTAAATTGACGTTTTAAATTATGTATTTCTTTCTATAGGAAATTCCAGAATATTGAAAACTCAGTTATTACTGTGGTAAAACAAATGACAAACACAATTTCAGATTTATACACAAGTAGAGATACCAACATTCAGGGTTGTCACCACCATTTGATTCAATTTAAACAACAATGGGTGACAAGCGTGCGACCCTTAAAACAATAATGATAAGGGAATAATTAATGGAAACAAAGAATTTAACTTAACAATCAGTGTGACACTCGTGGGGTATCCATTGTTTGTTTTGAAAAATGTTGCATCTCAAAATGTCCTAATGTTTTGTTTAGAATTTTGTCTATAATAACTTTTTTTATAATATACTACTAATTGATCTTTCTACAGTTTATCATAATAGCTTCATTGGCCTAGAAAAGACGAGGATGTCCACATAACTTGACTTGACTTTACGATTTGGTTCTTTGGTCCGCTAAAAGTCTAATGCCTGGTTCGGGAATAGTTTAAATTGAACTTGATCTTTATGTATACCTAGCTACTGTTCGTTGGAAGCCAATTATGTTTTGTAAATGTTTTAATTCATAATAATAATAATATTATAAATAATTGGCATGTTTTAAGAACTATTCACAAGAAATTAGGATTAAACAGATTCGATTATTTATTTATAGTTAAATAAATGGTACAACACCAATAATATTAATTAACATGGACACGCTTAAATTAATTAAGAACCAACATGGAACAGTGGACACCCTCGCATACTTTCTCTCGATTAGGAAAATACTACTAAAATAGGTACATTACGAAATTTACGTTTATATTTACATTTTTATTTATTTATTTATTAATGTACACACAACATACAGTTATAGGATCGTTGCTTAAGAATATGATGTACAAAGGTACTGCTTATTTCTAAAAGAAATCTCTGCCAGCAGCCCTGCGAGTGAAAAATTTAATACATGAGATGTAGACACGGTGTGTATATTCATAATACATATACTTACATAATATACGTTAAACTGTGGTGACGTTTTTATTTACCAATCCCAGCGTTAAGCAAAAACAAAGGAAGTCCTGATGACAAATCCGCAAATATAAACTCATTTATAAAACATAAAACAGACAGTCCGAAGATAAAATAAGCACTCAACATTGTGAGCCAAAACACCCTATTTTCTAAACGTCAACCAGCATTACGCCATTATTTTACACAGAAAACGACACCTTTTGAGCCGAGACAAGATCTATTGTGACAAGCGTCATAATAAAAAAACTCTTAGGTACAAAATTTGCAAATTTATTACGATCCCGGTACACTTTTCCAGTTTCATACTTCTGAGCGTCCATTTTGAAATATAAGATACAGACGCAACAAGTTTTGACAAAGGAACATAGCGTCTTTTCTCGACTTTATTAATGTAGCCGTTTTCTCTCAGTTCCCTGATACTTTTAAAAATATCTTGGCGGAAACGTCATTAGTGTGAGCGTCTTCTAAGAAAATGGATAATGAGATGTGTTTAAGGGTTTATTTTATTTTTGTAGCGGATAAAGTTTATTAAATTTTAATGGCCAGTAAGGGAGTTCACTAGGTTATTAGTAACATTTATTTAGTGCCTATATATATCTGCAATTTTGTTTTATCCTGATTTTAAAATAACAGATAACTACCTCGTTGGTCAAGTAATCCCAAACGAACTATTGAGCATGAGGTCCTGGCTTCGATTTAGAGGCTGACATAGTGTTATTGGGTTTTTCTAATAGGAAATTCTCAGTAATAGCCTGGAGTTTGGAACTGTGCCCGGTAGATGACAATACGCGCACCACTTAATGCAAGAGTATGAGTCAAATGTGATCGACAACTTTATATCTATACCGCTGCCTACCCCTTTAGAGAACACAGGCGTAGTGCTATGTTATACTGATATAACTCATAAATAATTAAATTACAAAACCTTGTAGAATATTGTATAGGAGTTCTATATTCCAATGACTGACTAAAATTATTTTATCTATTCCTAAGTCACACCAGTCATTGTTTTTCTGGAAGTGGAATTCCTGAGTCACATGCACAAAGTCCACTACATATCTTGACTACACAAAGCATTTTAGAGGCGCTTTCCGAATTTCGGCCGCTTGTCCAACTTCACGTCGAAAACACCCGTCCTTTCCTCTTACCATGAAATGTGGACGTAACACACATTTCCGTCTGAACACTTGATTTGTGTGTAACGCTTCATTCGGACACGCTCTATATTTGATGTTTGTATCTGTACATTAAACAGTCAGCATAATAGCTAGATAAAAAATCTGTAACCCTCGGAGTTATATATATTATATTCAGGATGTATAAATTATCTCTTTCACAATTAGTTATTTTTCCATTTGTCGTGCATATAACTGCACAACCTTTGATAATTATTAATTATCAATAATACTTTAATGCAAGCCCTGTACGTGTTGTGCACAAAAACTATTGATTATTACCTAAATAAACTGACACGCACCCACGATACAAGAAGAAATTCCTACAGTGTGGAAATGTTTAAAAAAAAAAAAAACTACGTCCTCATGATCAAAAGTAATTTTTAAAGGTCCTTTTGATCCTTCTGTTCACAATGTAATGTTCATAATTAAGAACTCGCAAAATATTTTATTTAATAAATTTTCGTCGGTATTAATAGTGTAGCTTCGATTATATACTTACAGAAAATTAATTGAAACCGGTTCCTCAGTAAAAATAATAGATGCAAATTAATACAATACATACTCAATATTGTGGAAGTAGCTAAAACTTCTTCTATTGAGGGTAGTCATGCATTACCTGTGCACCGCCCGCAAATATGTGCACATACGCAAGCGGTGAAAGTTGCGACCACCACCAACTACCATGCACGTGTTTCGCTCCTGCACTGTTAGACCGTGCAGTGTCCGCCACCGAGTCGGATGTCGTGGTCTATAGTGGAAGTAGCTAGGTATTGTATTTATTTGCATCCATTGTAATGGACTTCCGCAAAGTAACGCCTGGATCTATTCAAATATACAATAATAAAACTAACTACCTGACAGTGTTTTTTATTGCTTAGTCTCTAATTAAAGACAACTATTTAATAATGAAGCAAACAGCGAAAGTAACAAAAATCTAAAGCTTTTTATCCGTTCATAGTAGAAAATAAAAAATGAATTTAAAAACTAAAACACGACTACGTAAAAATCTCGCTCCATAAAGTATAAAATATGAAAATATTCTAGTCTGTCATTTTATCTACGAACTATCAAAAATGGATCATCTAATAAGTAGGCAATTTACGCATTCATTTTATTTTAATTTGATAAGAATACTTCGACGCCTGAGCTTTTTCTTATGTTTAAATTATATTATTTTTTTATGTGTATAGTGTGTAGTAATGAAATAAGTTTAAAGTTACAATATTAAATGGAAAAAGAATACGGTCGCGAACAGGATTCGAACCTGCGCCTTCCGGATAAATACTCCAGGCGCTATGACCATTAAGAGGTCGAGATGGCTTTAGAGTTCGCTAAGCATGCGATAATGCTTTTCAAAGATTTATCTTGAATTAAATAAGTTTATTTAATAGATTAGTAGTTATTACTATACATAAAATCTGCCTAGCCTTTTCCCAGTTACATTGGGGTCAGCTTCCAGTCAAACCGGATGCAGCTTAATACAAGTATTTTACATGGCGCGATTATCTGACCTCCACAACCCAGTTACTGTGTAACACGATATCCCGTGGTATGACTGTTTGTCAGACTTTCAGGCCTCTGACTACCCGTAACGGCTGTTATAGATCTTAATTTGACGACCGGGACCGATAGCTTAACGTGCTCTCCGAGGCACGGCGGGGTCTCACACCGACCGCCATCGTTCACAGACCGACCGCGGCAAGCGCAATTAAACCTCGATCGATCGATATGTGCGGCTGTTACTTAGCCACGAGCCCCTCAGCAGTTAGTTCTATACATAATGCTGTATTATATTATATAAGGATGACTTTAAATCAAACAGTGTTTAGCACAGACATGTTGAATGTAAAATAAATAAATACTGCTACATTTAGCAATTTTAATTTAATAAATATCACTATGTCAGTGATGATCAGAGGATACCCGTAATCGTATGCCGCCTTGTCCTAAGGATGATTAGTACTGTTTTAATTTAATGTATTGTGATACTTTAAAATGTTTTGTTGTGTAAACAACCCTTAAGACAGAAGTTATACGGGAACAGGTGAACATACATACAAACGTACGGGCTGAAATCATAACCCTCTTTGGATTCACCGTAGCCGGGTACAAATGCCTTTTTTTTATTTGACTTTACGCACATTTCAAATTACTTGAACCAGAAGAGACAGTTTTTTTTTACTGATGTTATTTGCTTAAGTTGAAACTAGCTTATACATAACAACTAATCGGGTTCTCTTTGTTACTATAATCTGATATTTTAATTTCTAATATGTTGTATCTACCAAGATGGAATGACATCGACGATAACAGAATTAAACATATCAATCTTAAAACGAGATATGCGATACCTAATACGGTACAAGATCGATTCCAAATTAAATATACTAAGAATGTGATACGCGAAACGTATTGGATAATTGCCTCCAACGTCCATGGTAGGTATTGGATTTTCAGATCGAAAGCGTATAAAATGCTGTTTTGTTTTATATATCTTTTATCAGTCTGTCAATGTTGTCTTTTCCAAGGAAACCGTACTTTTATCAGCATTCCTTATAATGAAACGAGCTACTATCGTACGACATCTGTAAAACAAATGTAAACTTAGTATTCAAAATCTCAAATCATGCTGGATTAATATTATGTTATTATAATATTAGGTATATTGTGCATCTGGATCAATTATATTGTTCACCGGTTACTACTCACGTGTATTATTTGCACGGGATTGCCTGACTACTTTCGAACTCGAAGGGAGCTCTTGGTCATGAGCTGAGCCCGGGGCGATGTCGCGAATCAGTTTGACCATTTCTACAAAAGGTTATTACACAAGAAAAAGTGTTCATATTTTCTTTGATATTATCAAAAATTTACTTACATAATATATTTACGGCCATCAAATTATGTAGAACGTTGGAGTTAGTCAAAACTCTGGCTAGAGATGAGACAGAAAAATAAATGATTACCCTTAGAGAATTTTTACCTTACAAAAAATGAGACCTTATTAGGTTAAACCAAATTAAAAATTAAGGAAAATACACCAAAAGATGATGAAGTAGATTGATACGCAAAAATCTCGAAACCCCACGGGTGCCTATAAAAGTGTATTAATTGGTCCTACGAGTCGGAAAACTACTAATAGGTGAATATTTACAAGCTGAAACAACTCGCAAACTGCGATGGCGAAGTAAAGTATATTCAACAAACTACGCTTTTCCGCCATCATGTAAATGGAAATAAACTTTGTTTTCAGGTTTATCTAGCAGATAAATATTGTGGGACGGGGCTTACACAATGGCCCATAATGTAAGTGTGGCGTTTTTCCATTACTTACCAACATCAGATACGCTTTTCCTTTCATATTAATAAAAATCAACATTGTGTTACCATAATTAACTTAAAATAACTTAATTAGTCAGTTATTCAGAAATTATATCAATTATTATGATATGTTACGGCGTAACAATAATATGGCTACGGTATTGAAAGCTTCATATTTTGGTAACCTTTTCGGAACTGACCGTTGAACTCTTAGATAAATATGTAAGTAAAACAATGATTAAATGTAGCATATTATTATATTTCTGGATTACAGAGTGCCGAAAACTATAGAACAAAATATATTTAAAATTAAATATTCCTTATTGCGATTTTGGTACCCTGTAGAATAGAATATTGTTGTAGTTACAATTAACATGAGACCGCCGACGGTAATTGCATTCTTTACGACATTGTATTAACTGCAAAGTTAGTCGTGTCGGTTCGGTCACTTGTAAGTACTGAATTGATTGCAATGACGTCGCCATAAGACGTGTTAAAATATGGAAGAAGAATTCGCGGTGGTGAGCAGAGGTCGAGATGGCTTAGTTGGTCAGCGCGCCTGGAGTATCTATCCGGGAGGCGCAGGTTCGAATCCTGTTCGCGACTGTATTCTTTTTCCATTTAATATTGTAACTTTAAAATTTTTAATATAAAAATCTACCTGCTGTTATAATGTTACCGATTTTTTTGGTATTAATTTGAATTAAATATACACCTTCCGATCGTATTTCGGTCACGGCGGCCTATCTCCACTGAGATTAGCCAAGTACGCAGGAGATATATAGTCGACCAGAGAGAGATCAGGCGCAGGACCGACGGCTTTACGTGCTCTCCGAAGCACGGGGGTGTCACACCACCAATTTCCAGACTCCGGGCTGCTATTGAGAATTTCCTAACAGAAAAATTCAAAAACATTTTGCCCGACCTGGGAATCGAACCCAAGACCTCACGCTCAGCAGCCGCGCTTGCAACCACTAGACTAACGAGGCAGTCAAATATATGTATATAGTAAGTATAATTTGAATTATACTTACTATATACATAGTCAATCCTTTAATAGTTGCATAATTCATTCAATTTCTTCAATTCATTGACTTATACCCCGACCCAAATTTAGGAGAGTAATCAGTTTGAAGGAGCGCTCGTGACGTGCCTAAATTGTTTCTACCCACGCGATTTGGAAATCACCGGGTTTCAACGCTCCTATGCTAGACTGGACATTGATTTGATACAGGCATGAAGCAGACACTTGGTTTATTGGTTGTGTTATTTCACCAATAACACCTCGTTACCTTTCATATTATCTTTCAAGTTTGCAGTTAAATCATATTGAACCATTTTGGCATTGAAATAATGTAGAATTAATATAAACTGACAACTTGTTTGCTATATTAAAGGGAAAACATTTTCAAGATGATGTTCTACCGAATTGTAAATCAGAACCATTATTTTTCCATATAATTTGTCAAAGCCACTGGTTAAAGCGTAAAGCCACGTCAATACGGACAGTCCTACGAATTGAATACTGATTAATTAACTGTCAATTTTATTCAATTAATGGCCCTCACACAGCGTGTAAGAACAGTTTCAGGCGTTGAACTGAAGTTACAAATTAAACAAAACTCCGTACAACATTAATCTAAAGTTAATTATTCAAATTTTAATAGGCTTCGATAAAGTAAGCATTACTTTGTTACCAAAATTTGTTCAAAATATTAAACGAATAGATTTAGTTACACTTTTTACCCGACTGACACAGAATGAGGATTATGTTTTTTATAGTTTTTTCAAAGGAAGGGCTCTAAATGTGGAGGCAATAAATAAATAGTAGGTAACTTGAAATAAAGTTATTTAATCTGTTGGCTCGGTCATTAGCAGACACAATAGATTTTTATTGTTATGAAGTACGTATTTGTACGTGGCTGAGCCAAAGGATTAATATTTGAGTGTTTAAAAAGAATTAAGCTACTGTACTTACAAACAATGTCTCAACGTCATTGAAATATGAAAAAAGAAAAAAACTGAATACACCATCAACGTAAACTAATACAAAAATATTCGATGGGTTTCAATTTGAAAAGGTAGCATTGATAAAATGTACCAGAAATATTTCTTTAACCCAAATTCTGCAATAAAGAATTAGGAAATGAAAGAAACTGGAGAAAAGAAAAATTGTTAAGATGAATGTTGATCATAACAAAAGGGGAAAAGTTATCTGATTTTCAATAAGTAATTCATATAATTTCTTTTCCTGAAAATTAATTTAGAGATAAGATATTTCGTGAGTGAGACCAGTCTGACTCGCTACATTGGCGCGGACACAGCTCATGACTAAGGGCTCCGTTCGAGCTCGAAACTAGCCGGGCAACTCCAAAGAATGCACAGGAGTAGTAACCGATGAACAATAATTAATATGAATATGCCTCACGAAAGTTATTATATAAATCATACCAATTACATTATTTGTTCTTATATTAATTACAAAACAGTTGCTCTGAATGTATAACTCCATTAAAAAGAAAAGGCACTAGAATCAAACGACCAACGAATTTGTCCAATATCTTAACGTCATAACACATATATTACCAACTGCCTGATAATAAACACAACTTGTCAAAGTGGCTTATTATATGACTGGATATCGCATTTGTTACGCGGATTTCCATTTTACCGTTCAAATTGAAACCTAAAATCCGTAACGTTTACAGTACAATATTTAACGGATACAATTTATAAATAGACTAAAGAGAGAGTGAGAGGAGATAAAAATAAAATTCGACAATGATTTGATGGAATCGAGATCGATATCTTTTCTTATCCTTTCGAAAGCAATAAGGACCAAAAACATACACAATTAATTCTGGTGATGACTGAGCTTTAGCGTTTAACTTAATTTATTTAAAATTCCTAACGGTATTTTTGTGCAACTAACAATCATACCACACATTCAAATGAACAAATTACCCACAGGCGCGGAAGACCAAAAATTTACAGCGTCTTACAAAAACTGCTAAATACAATTTTCACCTCGACCACGACTGGATATCGATCATTAAAGACATACACGGTATTTGTTGTAACACAATCTTATCTTTTGTTATACTTTCCAAAGGAATAAGGACTGCAGTTATAAATGTTTATGGAAAGAAGAGAAGGCGTTTCAGAGCTTTATAATAAGGACTGAATCAACGTCAACTTAGACTGCAAACTTAGCATGAGCTATAAATGGGATGCAAAACATTATAAATTATCGACAGTAACACTTCTATAGCAATAGAAAGAGACCCCATAGGTGCCAAGGACCAAAAAACATCAGTGTCTAATAAAAGCTGGTTTATTACAAATTTCACGGCGGCCGGATATCGAACACTGCATGACATACGGGCTGGTGTTTGTAAATCAAAACAGCGAGGGCGGGAGCGAGGGGCCAAGCCGTCTAGTCTGCCGCCCGACACCGGCCGACGCGCACGGCGCGATCACGGGACGTGAAGTTACGACATGGAACTGTGACGTGTGTTTTGTTTAGAACTCGGATTAAGGTAGAGTGAGTTTTGTATGAGTTTTATATGTTGGTTGTAGTTTGGTACTATATTGGGTGTAAGTTGGTGGGGAAATCAAATTGGGATAGATTTTCTGGAATTATTTTTATATGTTAAGTTTTAATTTTTTGTCAGCATGGAAAATGGAAATTGTTTAAATGTTGAATATAATTGTAATTTAAAACATATTACGAATCAAATAATCGATATATTAGCTCTTCCTTTTCATCAGAAAAGGGTGACAATTTGTAAAAAAATAAGTACTCGGTAATTGACTAAATATTTTAATAATTAGGCACAGTAATTATTGCACTGAGCCTTCTTTCATAAAACGTATATAAATAACAAATCAGGCGCACCTAAAGTATATTAATAAGGTACTATTAATCCCAGCTTAATACCTAAAGGGCAATATATCAATACAAATATCGAATGAATATTCAGCACCTAATTCCGTACCTCTAAAGCAGGGTCTTTATTTGGAAGACGTGACAATAATTCTATTCGTGCGATAAATAGTTGCCTGCACTTAATATTCCGAGCAGTCGTCAACTAACAAATACTCAAGTTGGGCCTTAATACCAACACTCTCGGTATATGAGCTGTTATGACGGCGATAAGAAGAATTCACTTTAGTGAATATGTTCGATGACAATGGAAACATACATACTAAGGAGCGTTCTTGTGAGTTTTAATGCAGTATTTATCCATTTCACCTTTTAACTGCGATTATTTCCTGTCGTTTGACGAAGAGCTTTTTTATAATTAATTGACTACGGTACATTAATTCATATGTTTCCTACGCGTGACGGCACTATATTGGTCATAAACTAATGACATTGTCCCCAAACAAGTATAAAAATCGATTAATGACTAAGCTTTACAAAAGGAAACTAACACTTCGGCTTCTGCCAAGTCACGCAACAATGCGAAATACACCAAAAATGGTACATAAAACAAAAGGTCAAAATATATACCTTTTTTCGACTTATAGAAGCCATTTATGCATTCGTAGTTCAATATAAATTGACATTTAATTTGATATAATAATTATCACAATAGGGTATACTGAAACAGATGAATGAAATTCCCCTCCTGCACGAAACACCGGCTCCATGTATGTTTTAATTGCACATAAATATGTCATCTATGTGTTTGCAGCATTACGAGATAGCAGAATTATTCGCAATCTCTCATATCTGTTGAAACATGATGTCGTAATTTACTAATTAAACTTAGGATACAATTTACACCCTTAATAATTACTAGCAATTGTTTTAGCAGTTCCACACGCAACTGAAAAACAGATGCATTGATATAGCCAATTATTGTTTCAAATGATCTATTACTGTTACATATTTACTTGCTTACGTATATTTACGTACACTTATGTAATTATTTTACATAGCATCACGCCTGTATTCCCCGAAGGTCTAGGCAGAAGTGTAAACATTTGTACATCCACATTTCACCAATGTTGTTATGAAGTCCCATGTAATAGGTGGTGAGCCTATTTCCATCTACTGGACACAATTCCAATCTACGGGCTACTACCGAGAAATTGCTAATAGAAAAATTCAATATCACTTTACTCGGGAATTGAACCCGGGACCTCATGCTCAGCAGTCGTGCTTGGGATTACTAGAACAAATCGGCAGTACATATTTTTAAAATGGTTTCATACCGAAACGTTTACAGCAATTTTGAGAGTTCTTAATGCTGTTCATATTCCCACTCTATTAGTGTCCCTCTGCTATATGACCACTGATATAATAGGGTGAAAAATGTATGTGAAATATACCTTTCCTGTAATAACAAAATATGTAAAAATATTTTCTTATTACTCACAGTAAGTATTTCACTTTCTGTGTATATTTCAGAGAATAGAAAGATGCACTCAAGGCACGCTTATTGAAATAAATGAAAAAAAAAACGGGTTACTTAAATTACTTGATAAAAGCACGACTAACCTTTATTTTGTTACCTTTCCTTGTAAAAAAGATAATATTTTTTACACATTTCCACGGTGTTAATAACTATTTTAGCTACCGGAATCGTTTACAAAAAATGGAATTGTAACTTCGATAAATCAAGAGATGATACTTCTCATCCTACTCATCATAATTTAATTTGGATCGACTACCAAACACCAAATCAAAACACTCGTAGAATGTATTAATTCAACTACTGCATATTCAAACATGACTTATGCATTAGAGCATTCGATCATCCAAATTGAATACGAAATTCCTAATACCGACACCGTCGATGCAAATTATGGTATCGCTGTGACGTCAAAATGTTAATAGGTCAACAGGGTCTGCCTACCCTGTAAAAGACCTCTACATTATAATAGGGATAATAGCAAGAGTTAGTTTAGTAACCACGTCCCTACGAAATAACTTAGGCGCGTACAATGCCCGGGGGTTTTCGAAAAGGTGACGGAATTAGAAACAGTCTTGCATAAGTCAGGAGTATGAACTGTGGTTGTTTTTTTAGATGAAAAACATGACGTTATTATGGTTATTTGTAGATCTGACCGCATTGTGTTAAGTTGCAAAACGTTTAATGGAGCACAATTGAAAATTGAGATGTTTTTTATTTTTATTTATGATCCTGCAAAGTCCAACTTTATCATTGTTAGAACACGAATTCGTTTACATTCTGTGTTTTTGCGAGAAGTTTCTTGTTGTTCGCATTGAAGCCTAGTGGTCGAAAGCTTGGCTGCTGAAAGAGAGGCCCTGGGTGCCCCGGACCTAGGTCGATTCCGGGCCGACCAGTATCATTACATTGTTATGTTAAGCAATTTTCAGTAACAGCCCAGTAGATGATGGAAAAAAAGCTCACACACTGTACAGGTGTCCTCATAACAGTATTTTTGGAATGTGGGTGTAGATACAACTTTCTACTACCGCTTTGGAGAACACAAGCGTGGTACTATATTACGGTGCTAGGAGTGAGCCAAGTAATATTAATAATCCTTTCCTGGTAATCCATCGATTTCATCGAGTCAGAGTTAGTTTTCACAAACTTTAAGTAGGTTAATGAGCAAGTTAAAATAGTTGTATTGATTAATTGATAAATTATCGTTGGAGCAGAAGCTAGTTCTGGAAATTACTATGCCCTCAAAAGTTACATTTATTCAATTTAAATTAAATTTATTTCATATAGGGCACATTACACAGGTACTTCCAAAATATATATATATATTATGTGTGTGTATGTATTCATGCGTGAGTGAGTGCGTGTGCTTGTGTGTGTGCATGCGTGTGCATGTGTATGTTTATGTTACTTCTTCTACGATATACTTGAGTGCCTGATAATTATTAGTTAATATATGTCAGTACTATTTGTAATCTCGTTTCTACTTATTAGTAGGGGTAGTAGTATAGACACTAGAGCAGAACCCACAATTCCATACTAATGAAATACCTACAGCAACGGTGACCCATAACATTGCTTCCTGCAGTAGTCATTTTGACTTTAAATTACGTGTTAGTCACGCAAAGCAGAGGCAGCTTTCAACTCTGTGTTTTTTAGTCTCTGTGTTCTACGTTACAAAGATTTTTCTATTCTGGTGTGCGATGTGAAGGGATAAGTTATAGGTATATACATATGTAGGTAAACTGATAATTATGTTGAATAACCTAACATAACCATAACATCAACAGGGGCTCGTGGCTAACTAAAAGCCACACAGATCAATCGAGGTTAAGCTGCGCTTGCCGCGGTCGGTCTGTGGATAGGTGACCATCGTTTCATACCGAGACCCCTCCGTGCCTCGGAAAGCACGTTAAACCGTCGGTCCCGGTTGTCAAATTATGATCTATGACAGCCGTTACGGGTAGTCAGAGGCCTGAAAGTCTGGCAACCAGTCATACCACGAGATATCGTGTTACCCAGTAATTGGGTTGTGGAGGTCAGATAGGCAGTCGCTACATGTAAAATACTGGTATTAAGCTGCATCCGGTTTGACTGGAAGCCGACCCCAATGTAATTGGGAAAAGGCTAGGCAGATATATAACCATAACATAAACAGCACATGACTCTTCCACTCCAAGGCACTGCGTCTTTTCATTCAGAGAAAGCTTGAGCAATGATTACCACGCTACCTCACTGTGGTTTGGCGATTTAGGTCTAGGTTTTCACACGATGTTTTCCTTCGTTGTATATATATGATGTGGGTTAACTAAGAAAGTACTTAAGGCATTTTAAAAGGTGCATTAGTATTAGGTTTGGCAAAGGCAAGATGGCAAGATGCGGGCCCGTAACTGCTCGGTCACCACGACATGCACCTCACAATAATTTCAAATAATGTGTCCACATGACGATAGGGACAAATAAAACTCATCACCGTTTTTTTCTCGTAGATATGGAAAATCCATCGTGGACGCATTGTTTTACTCTTCCTAAATACACACGTTTCTTCACTAACTTTTACCGAGGTATCGGTATCGCAGCTGCATTCCCCGCTACACAAATTCATTCTCTAAAAACTTTGGACCTTGTAACATACTCATTTATCACAAACACTCCTGTATAACGTACCTACCTATAAAAAATGCCTATCGTATAAGAACACACGTAAGTAAGTACCTACGTAACTTTCGCATTACACACTTATAGGAGGCAGCCATTGAATATAAATGTACTTGTGATTGAAGTGGGTTCATCACAATAGTTCAGTGGAATTGAATCCCAGCTCCTTTGGGTCTAGCACTTGACGCCTATTGTCGTCTAAGTATTATGATATTGAATTTTATAATTATGCCTACCTTTGAATGTGAAGTTGTCTCGTCTTTCTATATTGTCAAAACGCCTTCTAGCCTTAGACAGACAAGAGACAGAGAAAGAATAACGAGCGAATTTAAAGTTCCCTTCTTCTCGTATTAAGGTGGGAGAGCCTTGACACGGTATACCAAAGGTCACGTTTTCGAGTCCCGTTCGTGTCTATTAATTTTCAATGTTTCCTTAGAAAATAATTTAACCTTTCGGCTCAGCAACGTACAGAATTATTTTAAATACCCTCTGATTTTAAATTTATTCGGGAATGAAGGTTTTTTTTGTGCATGAAAAGATCCTTCTGTTTGATTACATCCACCAGCATTTAGCCGCAGATGCGTCGAATCAGATGGTTAGATTCCTTATGACGGTATCTTAAACACAGGTAAATAAACTTTAAAGCTTAATCTCTATCTTGCACCTGTATTTTGACATTTGTGCGTTTGTGACAGGAAAAATGCTAATTACAGGACTGCCCAAAAAAAGAGTGTGGTCTTTTTAGGGTTGATGTATTTTTGTTTCTTTATTCCACCATAACTTCTGAACGCCTAAACCGATTTAGATGTATGCGGTATCATTAGAATTCTTACATATTTATTTCCCAGGTAACATGCTAGTAAGATTAAAAAACAAAAGTGCCAATGGTACACAACAGGTGTGAAATAAAAAATATAATACACACATGGCAGGCTTGCTTTTTAATTTTCTAATAAATAATAAAAATAATTTCATCTTGTTTTATTTTATTATTATTTATAAAAAGTGAAGGAATATTACCTCTCATCGATGTAGTCATTCTAGTATGCATGTATTGTATATTATGTATTTGTATGTAAGTGTATGTAGTGGTTTTTGTGTTTATTTATGTTTATGTACTTGTTTATTCTTATGTATATATTTACATCTAAGTATCGATTCGTCTACACACTGTGCACATCACTTATACTTCAATCAATCCTCTCGCAGATCTACTGGAAGAGATTTCTGTTAGAAATAAGCTGGCCTTTGTACTCGCCATTTCTATGATATATTGTTATGTCTAAATATGTGTACATAAAAATAAAAATAAATATATAATACACAGAAACAAAAACCATAAATAAAACAAAGTCCTACAAAACCATATTATCGGTTTGACTGTGGGAGCGGAAACGTTAACGATAAGCTTAAGTTACAGTTACTACCTTAAACTTAGGATCATCATGTAATTTAAATTAGAATTACATAGTATATACATTTTTGTACCAGGAAGCTAAAGTACTTGCTCAGTAATGTGTAACTTATTGCCAATGGCTTACATAAGCAGTAATTAGCATATACATAAATATTTAGATAACGGTATCCGAATTCCGGGTAAATATTTGTGTGGTAAGGCATTACAGTATTATTAACGGAAATGAAAGCAAAAACTATGCAATAATATCTACTTTTCATCCCCTTCAATACGTACGTTTTCGAGTTTGCCCGACTAGGGTCGAACTCGAACGGAGCTCTTAATCATGAATAGCCCATAGTCGGACAATCCCGAAAATATTACTGTCATTAATTTATTTACAAAACATTGGTCCTTTGATTCGGATACGACTACGTATTTAGGATCATTATAAAGTATAACATTAGGTATATTACTATTTCATGCACGCAGTGGAATAAAAATACTTAACCACGGCGATAATTATTTATTAAGCGTGCTACAATGTAATTTCTTTTATTTAGTTATTCTATAAAGTCGCGATTTGTATATTAAAGTAAAGTAGAGATCAGGTTTAAACAGTGTTAAATGGAAATTTTAAAAGAGACAGTTATGTCGGCATTCAAAATTAACTACGACATTTAAATACTTATTAATGCATATCATTTTGTTATTTATAATCTCTATATTACAACGGTATTCTTACCTACTAAGTCTTACTAAATTAAAGTGAAATAGGATTTATAACAATACCGGTAAACAATCTACACAACATTAAAAACTATATTAAATAAATATGTTTCTTAAGTAGGTACCCATATAAAAAAAAACTCAATCTGAAATAATATCAGACTTACCTATAACTTTTTAACATATAAAGATATATGTAAACTATATATATAATATATTTTACATATATAACATTTTACCAAAAAAGTACGGTCTCTTGAAAATGTCTGTCGATCAAAGGCATTTTTTTTTTCATATCTTATTGCTAAAATTTGATAGTTAAACGTACAATATGTGAACAATCTTGCTTAAATAAAAACAAATATTTTAAACGTATTGTTGCATGCGTAGCGAATACATTTTTATTTTGTGGATAGAAACCACCCGAACTATTTATCTGGGAGGCGCTGGAGGCTGCTCATGAATGTATTTTTTTCAACAAAACACTTCAACTATAGTATAGGGGTAATGCAACTGGGAAGGAAGCAGCATTCATTGCACAGAAACCGTGCATTCGATCTATTTGCAATCTACATCGGACTGACAGCTGTAAACCCTATTTCATTAGCTTAAAAATATTAACATTGCCATCAATGTACATTTATGAAACCGCCATTTACGTTAAGTGCAACATGTCAAAGATTGCGCAGGTTAGTAGCCTTCGTAGAGCGTTTAAGTTACATTTGATCCCTAGCACAAACACTGTTTCATTAAAGAATTTTTACCATGGCCCATGAGGTATACAATAATCTTCCGAAATGTATTAGATAGGCAAAAAATATAATTTTGTTTAAGAAGTTGTTTTTATTTTTAATTGAAAAAGCATATTATTCTATTGAGAGCTCCCTTAATGACAAGAATATTTATCTTATTTTACAAAATATTATTATTTTAAGTAGGTATTTAATTTCCGTGATTGGATAACATTGTTATTATTAATTTTTTTAAAGTATTGACATTATAGAATTGACATTTGATTTATTTGGTGCCTATTTTTGTTGATAATGATGATTTTAGTATTAATAAACATATATTTGACAAATTTTATTATGAATTACAATTCGTTAACATATAATATATAACAGATATTTGTGTATAAACTTGACTACATACATCATGGATCTATTTATTGCATTTACTGTTTTTTTTTTTTAAATTATGATTCGTCTTATTTCTTTGTATAATTTGTACGCCATCCAGTAGTGGGACATAGATACCATAATTATTGTATTGTAAGAACTATATATTGTATATATATAGACCTATGTTCACAATTAAATGAATTGAATTGAATGTTACAACACACGACTATCAGAATCTGTCGTCACGACACTGTATGAACCCCCGAAGCTGAAATAACAGTACCTACGCGTTATTTGATAAGATGTAATTGTGATTGTGTGTCAACATTAACTTAATTAAGACACAATTGTTTGTCAACCCTTGTTTATTTTACAAACTATCTAATTCCAGGGCTCTCAATGTATTTGGTGTTGTGCAATTATTACTGCTTACAATTTGTTTACTGTAAACTGAAACCCTGCTATTGTTTCCTTTTACTGTGTTGGAGAAAATTACAGAATCGTTTTAGTTCAGGATATTATTATAATAAGTTATAACACATTCATTTAGCATATTGTAAAAAAAGGACAGATAGACGGCATATGACATTTTTATGACTTTAAATAATTTTCCATACATCATATTAAGCGTCCGGAGTAGTAGATACTGGCCATTTTAGGTAATTGATAAAAAAAAATGTAATTGGTATTCACTTACTGACTGATTGATTATTTAGCTTGATTAAACTTTTTTTATATATATAAATATATATATTTTTATAATAAATGGATCTATGTTTGGCCACCAACTCGCCTGATGATAAGTGAAGATGTGGCCGAGGATGGATCACGTAGATCCAGAAGAAATCTATTCACTCCAAGTAGAGTGGATAGATTTGGGGAGAAGGATAGTTAGGGAATTGATGCAACTGCCCAGACCCATCACCCACCAAGGTTTCACCGGACTACACCCCGTAACACGACACGGTCGCTTCACGGCATGGTTTCATCCGGATAGTCATCAGTGATAAGATACTTTCCACAATTTCATACAAACCAACTCTAAGTAATCATATATTAATAAGTTTACCTACTATTTGAGTTCACGGATCAATTTATACCGAACATTAAGCCTACCTAAACTCCAATAATCAGTGAAACAACAACAGGCACTTTGCCATACACCATGAATATAGTATATAGGTTAATTGAATGTAAGGCCCGCTCCTATTAACTCCGAAGATCGCGTGATTGATCGCCATACGATACGGATGGATTCGGGAGCCAAGTGGAGTCAAGTGATTTTCTTTTAGCGCGGATAATACACCTTTCATTTTGTATGTGTATCGTCACGCGATGGTGAGGTGAATTTACGAGAATATTTATATTCATACAGGTGAATATTTAGGTCAGTTCCTAACGACGTGTAACAGAAGTTCGAAATAATACTTTATGGAAATATGAGATTTTTATATCCTTACAATCGTTGGGTATGTGTTAGAATCTAATTCCATAAAAAATTAAATGGATAGTTTACACCAAACTGTTGAAACACATCCCTAAAAATTTGCTGAAAAGTGCTAATCTGCTTAAATTAATTGAATGATTTTGTAATGAACAAAAAATGCTTCTTTTTATTCAATATTTTGCAGGTACTATGTACACATTTAAGTCCATTTAAGTTATTTTGGTTTATTTTTCAAATTCAAACTTTTCTCTTCAAATATACTAGATTACAGGTACATATCAAACATAAAAACTATGTGCAAAAACAACAACAACAAACTGGTGTTAAATACGACATTTAAACACATTTTGTCAACAAAACATTGTTCTGATTCTAGAAGCTTACTCTTGAAAATAAATCTCTTCGATTGACATTGAAAATATGTCAATACGTACCTATAAATGTAAAAAATGTCTTAAAAATAATTAAAGAATCGGGATACTAATAAGCCAACACGCTTTAAAATTGATGTAACTGTGATGTAGGTAAATTTATTTTAACATTAAATATTGTTACAAGTGGTTGATTAAACATTGAAATTGGTTTTCAAGAGTAACCCCACTGATTCTTTAGGATATAATGTTAGCAGTTTATTAATACGACCCTTCCCCTTAACGTGAAACATGGTGCAATCTGCCGCTGACGAGGTTTAGAAACCGACAAATGGGGGAATACCATCTTCATTAATCAGACTAAATTAATTAATATGGTTTTCCGTTGATGGTAACCTACTTAATCATTGTAAAAACGGGTGGCTTACATGTATAGTATTTAAGGAAGAAACCTATATTAATCTAGACCTGAAAAATATTTTGATCTCCGAGTTTGTTTCGGCGTTTCGTCCGTGAATAGGTACAGCAAAAAGAAAATGAAAACAGTTTAAAAATAGGTTTTCTTACACGAGTGCCCAAAAAAAGGAGTGTTACGTTTTTAGGTTCTATGTACCTATTTATATTTATATCTAAGTATGTTTGTATGTTTGTGAGTTACTTTATTCCGCCGTTACTTCTAAACACCTGAACCGATTTAGATGTATCGTTAGAATCCTTACATTTTCCCGGGTAAAATAAGTTAACAAAATAAAAAATATGGGATGGTAATAAAGGTAGGACTGCTTTTTACATGACTGCCCAAAAAAACTAGTGTTATGCATTTAATGTTTTAATTAATTTAATCTTGTTCATTGGTGACAGTAATAATAATGAATTTAATCATGACAATGCAATACGTTTACACAAGTACGAACTACCGCACGTCAGTGATAACACTTGAACTACGAAAATCTTCCTTACTGCTACGACATAAAGACGTTGGTAATACATATCAACTTGTCACCATAGACGATCGGTTGACTATACCTATCGCTTTTCAATCTTATCACGTCGGTTAAGGTTGTTAAAGTTATGTTACTACAACCGAGCATTAAGTAAATAACTTGACAGGACTGTACAAAGAAAACCTGTCGGCCGGTGGAGAGGCTTAACTGTGTATTCCTCTGCCTACCTCTTCGGGGAATACAGGCGTGATGCTATGTTATATGGTATGTTATGTTGAACACAGACATACGTCGGTTATGTTGGTGCACCCGGGCCCCCATAATTACAATTTGCTCTGTGACGTCACGACGGCGACGCAATATCCGTTCACCTTTGCCAATTGAATGTTAATACAGGTAAATAAATACGTACAAACTGTTTATAGCAAAATATAGCAAAGCTATTGAGGTCGGGATGGCCATTCGTGCAACATTAGAAATAGCAATCACGTACAAGATATATAGGGAGCAATTCCATTTGTTAAGTCGTAAAACTGTGAACCGGATAGTGCACGAGTATGCTGCTAACGTAAAACGTTTTTAAAAGTTCATGTGGGGTGTAGTGATGGTACATTGTTAGAAGTAGATAAAAGATATTTAAGAGTAGGTTGGATCACTTTAACGTGTTCGATATAGATACTTATTTCCGGTACTTAAAGACTCTTGCAACGCTGTAAAAATACAACCTGATATACTATTTTTCATCAATTAGTGCAAAATAGAGGAGGTTTTCAAGTCGACCAGTCTATTTGTTTTTTTTTTCTATTAATTGAAACAATAAAACAATGCACAAATTTAATTAAATCCCTCTAAATAAATAATCTGAACAATAATAAATATTAATGGACCATGGATATAGTTAGTAAAAACATTATTTTATCGTATTTCTGTTTCTTTTAATTGTCGGTTTAAAGTTTTGTTAAAAAGTTTTTACAAAAAACATGCATAATGTCCATATGGATATTATGCATGCTTTTAATAAAACCATTTTAACAGCTAAACAACATAACATAACATAGCATCACGCCTGTATTCCCCGAAGGGGTAGGCAGAGGTGTACACAATTGTTCACCCACATTTCACCAATTCTGTTATTAAGTCCCATGTAATAGGTGGTGAGCCTATTGCCATCAACCGGGCACATTTACAAACTCCGGGCTGCTACTGAGAATTTCCTAACAGAAAAACTCAATAACACTTTGCCCGACCTGGGAATCGAACCCGAGACCTCCTGCTCAGCAGTCGCGCTACGGACCACTAAACCAACGAGGCAGTTAAAGCTATATTTTTGCTACTAGCTGTCCTCGCGGCTTCGCCCGCGTGGTTTTTCAGACTGAAATCTTATTATCACTGAAAAAAAGCCCTGTGTTACTAAGTGATAATGTAGCTTTCCTTTGGTAAAAGAATTTTTAAAATCAGTTGAGTAGTTTTTGAGTTAAATCCTTACAAAAACAAAAAAATAAACAAACGCGTCCTCTATATAATATAAGTATAGATATATAAAAATACGACTGCTAGCTTTCAACTTAGCCAAAAAAAGTATATTGACTCTATAGATAGGTACCATCGATATCAGAATGGTACTATGTAGATGATACCGACTGGTGAAATTACGATGTATGAAAAAGTTGAGGAATGCAATCTGTTTGCTAACCCAATGAACCAATCCAAGTTCAAACCTTGTTCGTATTCGTATTTTTCTAACTTTTCCACAATAAATGGAAGCCCATTTCAAAATCAATCATTAAATATTTCTTCTAAAATGTAAATATGCCAAACTTTTTAACAAACCTATCTCGTAAACTACTAACATAAAAACTTGTTTGAGTCCTAAACCGACTTTTGTATTTCTTTTTCTGAATCGTGTATTGCCTATAGACAGCATACGAACGCAGGCATCGGAATAGTTAGGAAATGTGATTGTTCGCGCATGCGATAGGAAACGAGAAAAATCCGTACCCATTTTCCTTGTTTTTTTTTTCGCTCGTGTGTCCAAACTATTGGGTGGAATTTCATTTGATTTTCATTGCTATTCGTTAACCAAACTTTGTGGAACATGCCTGCAGAGTGTAAACGAATTCGTATAATTTCCTGTTCTATTATTGATAAAGATAGTCCCTGTAAGGGTTTCTTCTCTTCTTCTATTAGGTAGGTAATTGGAAATTACTTATTTTGATACGGTTAAATGTGTTTTTTTTTTATGGAATTGGGGGCAACCGAGCAGACGGCTCGCCTGATGGTAAGCGATTACCGCCACCCATGGACACCCGCAACCCCAGAGGAGTCGCAAGTGTGTTGCCGGCCTTTTAAAGGTTTTGGGCCTCCGGTACCCTCACTCACTTGGCGAAACACAACGCAAGCGTTGTTTCACGCCGGTTTTCTGTGAGGCCGTGGTATCAATCCGGTCGAGCCGGCCCATTCGTGCCGAAGCATGGCTCTCCCACGGTAAACGCTCGTGTCGGTATTATCAAAAAACAACTACGGTTGTTAATATGTCCTTCGTAAAAGACCCTTAAATCTAAAGTCAAGTGAATAAAATTAACTTATAGGGGGGAGGCACCTGTATTTTTTGGTATGATTCTTTTTTTAATTCTATTTATATCGTCTTATCTTGATTCATTTTCTAATTTAAAGCTGCGAAAGTGGCGTGTTTTTTTTTGTCAAGGTGTTTAATATGGAATTAAACGAATTTCTGTATACTGAAAACGGAACGATCTATTATTCTACAAAACATTTTACGATCAGCCGGCTTATAAAATGTATTCCGTAAAAAAAGAACAGTTTAAAGATGAATGAACAAAAGGAATAAATTCCAATGATTGAAATACCACCTCCTTCATTCAACACGTATTTTTCGTACAGATAAACTTATTAATATTAATGTGACATTTTCTTTGTATCGTATTTTCACCGTTTACCTGAAGTATTCTTCAGCCCACGCGTCCATCCTTGGGCGTAAGATATACAACAAGTAAAAGATTAGATTTTCTTCTTAAAAGTTTATAAAAATACGTATAACGAGCATTATGAAAATTCGTCGGTTCGGCATAGTTTTTTTTTTTTTCGAAGCTACCTTCTCCATTTTTTTGTGTACGCCTACGCTCAATATAAAATGTGTTTAAGTTGTGTGATAGTGTTCTGTTGCTTTCAAGTACTTTAAGGCGCAGTGATTTATATTTTCATGTACCGACATTTGTGTTTTTTCTTCACTTGGATTGTATACCTGCTCGCGAAATCTTTGATTCGACATTATTGTTAAAACAATCATTATATCGATATTATATCACCTGATACGGATATCAATACGGGAGTTTCATTGAATTCCACTGAAGCCCCAACACCGAGGGAACCTTATAAAAGGGAAGAATAGGAAAAATTGGATTTTCATCTCACTCAAACCATCCCGCCACCAACCACCTTATAGATAAGAACCTTGTAAAAAAAAACATAATCCTTGTAATAAAACATTATTTGAAACGTATTTCTATTACTACGACAGGAACTTAACCTTTTTAAGGTTGATATAAATATTTAAAAATAATGTTTTACATTCAAACATCACAAAAATCGTTAATATATCACCTCAGTATAAAATGAGTGAAACGAAAATGTTTTCTAAGAATTCCTCAAGCAAAATTCAGATATAATTATGAATATGTCTCTCTTAAAATTTATACATATTTGTATGAATGGCAATAGGTATTCCTCGCAACATCAAGCGGTAGGTAATAATTACTGTGGGTATACTTCCGTATTACCACAAAATGGGAACATAGGAAAATTATTGTATACATTTTCATCATGACATTAAATAAATATAAAATTTTCCGCCATAATTATGACGATTACAAACCGTTTCTCATTGCCTTTGTTTAGTACTATAAAGTAGTAAATTCATAACCACTTTAATATAAAATTTAGTACCTTCCCTTAAAATGTGTAAAAATCGGGGAAGGGGCATACAATTTAGAAGTACCTACTGGATTTGTTTTTTTTTGTGTATGGCATGTCGCAGGTCAACCTAGGAGGTTATCGACTGCTTAACCGGGCTTTCCTGTGGTTGCCTTAAAATGTCAAGGCCCCGAGCCAGGGAATTCGACTAATAAACTAAGCGACAGCATGCTAAGGGCGCCTCCTGCGGGGTACGAGACTCGGCTTAGGGCGTCGCTGGTGGGAGGACAGCAAGGGACTGGCTGGATCGGATTCAAACTTACTCGATCTATACATACTCTTTACAAATACTGAAATTACACATATATTTTTTTTTGTTTATGTGGTAGTTCAATATCGTTTACAGTTTCTTGTTCACACAAACTTGTTTCAGATAACATCATTGTATAAAGTTAATTTGTTCGAAAATCATTTAACATAATAATCGTTTGATCTAATCCTTGTAGTATTAATAATTAAATTGATACCTACTATCAAAGTCAACACCTCGACTCAGAGCATCTCAACTCGGGTAGGTTAGGTTAGACGGATAAGGTGTGAACGGGGCTCCGTCGACTTGTTTTATGAAGTGTTGGATTGTATTGTACTGGGCGCTTTGTTTTAAATTATTGATTTGATGAAATCATTGTTAAATCAATTTACAAAATTATATATTCAGTTGTTACGTCTTCGAAATATAAGTGATTTCGTAATTATATCAAACTAGCGGATACTCGGCGTGTGTTACTGTTTTTTTTTCCTTTCTGTTGAAACCGGTTTGGGCACATCGGTTGGATGCTTTCAAAGTCAATAACGGACATAGGTAGAAAAAAAATTGTGTTTTATATATTAGGAAGACATTATTAAATAATAGTACATTATGACACAAGTGAGCTAAGTTGGTTATTACAGCCGAGGATGAATTGCTAGCCCAACCATAGATAAGGGGAACAATAGTGCCAAGACGTTGTACTGATCACAGCGCATGCCTCTCATACGATGTTTTTCAACACTTGCAAGCAAAATAATACATAAACTTAATTTTGTTATTAAAATGGTGGATTTAACATTAGCTAAAAGCACGAGCAAGTGTGTTGAAAAAATCCTTAGCTGTTCCATTTTGCCGAACACCATTGATTTTCTTCTACACTACGGAAGTACAGTATTGCCACAATATACGAATTTACAAACTACATACTCATTTTCTAACATAAAGACGACGACAAACGGTGATCTCACTCGCTGGTACCATACCGCCGGCAAAATAACGCGCCTGAAACGCCCACCTATATTAGTACATACTTTTTATTACACACCGTTGTACCGTTCGAAAAAAAGGTTCGTGAGTAATAAACTTCATTCATTGGGTGTTCTCATTTCGTTCTTGGGAATAAAGTTAACGTTTTGTTATTCCAATAATATGTGTTATTTTGTATTTGTGTTCTATATAGAAAACGTGTAATTTACACACACCTACGCAAGCTTATTTTCATGAAAGTTACTTTTACGTTTTTACTATGTTTTCTTACTTGTAAATATAATTTATGATATATCTCTATTTCTTTTCGTGATAATGGTACACGATAAAAAGTTTCCCTTATCACGAAAACAGAAGTACCATGCTTTTATAAAATATTCAAGTTTCATTCAAATCAGCTAATTTTCAACGCCTCATGTTAATGGTAGAGTTTTTCAAGTATTCTAGATTCATGTCATCGATTAATTCAATTATAATATGATGGATTCCAGACAATTCTTCATTTATATAAAAAAATCTGTTCGTGTGGCCCCATTTTTCTTGAAATCATATTACTTTTTAAGCGAATTTAAAAATCTTAACAACCAATACTATTTCGTGAAGTACTTTTAATTGTAGGTTATGTTTTAATTTGTAAATCGCTGCCCCTAACTCCATAATATTTCCAGTACAACACAACACCTCGCCATTCTATGCCTCATTTATACGACATCATTGCTAAAGTGCATCGTCATGGTTAAACCTATTCTCAACTGTCGCTCATAGTCACTACCGCATCAAGAGTCGGCACTAAGGCTCTACACCTCCAGTTTGTATATTGAATTGAGTTTCCATAGATATTGAACTTTATAAATGTAAGTATGAATATGTAGGTAGGTAGGTATTGTTAGAATAGGTGCGATCATTTATAATAGCTTTGGATATCGACCGTGGTAATATTTAGTGGGTACCTTGTATTACTATTATATGTGTAAAGGTATAATAAAGTGTATGTTCACTTACAAAGGCGTAGAAATAAAAAAATATAGAATTTACAGTATCGTATAAAATCGGAAATAATAAAATACTGGATTACTCATCACGTTTGCTTAAACTACTTAAAACGGAATTTCGTGGAATACGGTATAAAAATGTGATAATAATAAGAAATATAGGAACTTACAGTCATTTGTAGATTTTGGCCATTGAATATCGTATGTCGTAAGGCTACGCCGCTACGCCTCGTAGCTCGTAGCCATCCATGAAGGAAATCGATAGTTAGTGGTTACCGGCCGATATCGTTTATAATTAATACCTAGTTCGTCTTCATCTTATCGTATCGATAAATGACATTTTATAATATCTACTCGTGAATCTGTAGATTGATTAATAAAGCATAAATAACCCTTTGCCACCAATAACTCTCATGTATGCAGCTTTACATATAAAATTACAGATTCTACTAAGAGCGCTAATGTTGATGAATAAAATTAGTTACAATAAATAATAGTATAAAGAAACTAAAAAACACGCTTTTGTAACTGGCCCAACTAGAAAGTAGAAAATATTTTTCCGATTTTTTTGAGTATTTATCAGGGAGGCGCAGGTTCGAAATCCTGCTCATGACCGTATTATTTTTCGATTTAATATAATAACTTAAATTTTCTGACATATATAAGTGTGATATATATATAAGAAAATTTTGCCCGCCATTTTGAGGCGTCCATCATATTGAATTTAGTGTCACATAATTTTATTTTTCGTATTCGTCTCAGAAAACCCTTTCATTTGATACTCATATCATACGATTGCCTAAAAATTACTAGTCCACCATCTTTGGGAGTCCGCCATGTTCGATTTTCAGTAACTTCATTTTATTTTTCGTATTCTTCTCAGCAAGCCCTTTCATTTGATACCCATCTCATATGAGGGAATAAAAATTACTAGACCGCCATCTTTGGGAGTCCGCCATGATGAATTAAGAGTACCGTCATTTTATTTTTTGTATTCTACTAAGCAAACCCTTCATTTGATATTGCGGGAGTGCATAAAAATTTACTAGTCCGCCATCTTTGGAAGTCCGCCATGTTGGATTTAGAGTGACGTTACTTAGCTCACCATGCATTGTCATCCAAACTAAACGTGTATGCAAAATTTTAGCTCAATCGGAAACCGGGAGGTGGGTCAAAAACTTCCAAGATCTTTTTACATAGTTACAGGTATATATATCTGCCTAGCCTTTTCCCAATTACATTGGGGTCGGCTTCCAGTCAAACCGGATGCAGCTTAATACCAGTGTTTTACATGGAGCGACTGCCTATCTGACCTCCACAACCCAGTTACTGGGTAACACGATATCTCGTAGTATGACTGGTTGTCAGACTTTCAGGTCTCTGACTACCCGTAACGGCTGTCATATATCTTAATTTGACAACCGGGACCGACGGCTTAACGTGCTCTCCGAGGCACGGAGGGGTCTCGGTATGAAATGATGGTCACCCATCCACAGACCGACCGCGGCAAGCGCAGCTTAACCTCGTTCGATCGGTCTGTGCGGCTGTTACTTAGCCACGAGCCCCTCTAACACATACGTTTTTACATAGTTACAGGTGAAACTAATAAAAGCGTGTTAAAAAAGGCGTTACAATACATAAAAACCGGCCACTTAGGTAGGATAGATACCGCCATTTCATGGCAAAGATAAAGCTTACGTAATCACTAAACCAGCATTAACTCTGTCAGTTAAGACACGGGTACTCCATTACCTAATTCTGACCTTTCACGAACTCCGTAACGAACCAAGATCATTTAACATTCCACATAACAAAATGTAACACCTTAGACTAAATCTGTAATCTATTAATAACAATTTACTTAAGAGCAGGTTACCGTGGCATAGTTTGCGCTAACTATCTTTAAGTCCAGATTAGGTGTAGACTATACTTTAATAAACGCTTACTGCAACCCCAAAGTTACACTTAATTGAAACGGGCCTTTGTGTTGACGTTTAAATCGGTTTTACCCACGTCTGCGATCGCTCAAAGTTTGTACAAATTGTAGTTAATGACTTAGCCGATCGGTTAGTTGAGGCATGGGCAATTTATCATTGTAGATATTTGTATATTGGAACCGCCTTAAGGACCGTACACAAAAATTTACTGAATGTGAACACTCAATAAAAAGAAAGAAAGATAAACAATGTATTAGAAGACGCAACATATTACCCCCTCTCACACGCCAAGAAGTTTGGAAAATTACAATACCACGTATTGCCGCAGCGTAAAGTATATACTCACTCTTTTCTCTCTTTGGGGTAGGCAGAAACTATAGAACTTCAACTGCTACGATCCTTACATATACTTTTTGTTTCGCCCACTGTCATACATCTGGTCAGACACGTGTGCCGGATGCAAGTACTACGCACCTAACCTTTTTTGAGGATATCACCAATAACGTCAGTGTATATCTTTGTAGGGCCTCCCCTTCCGGTATTTCCACTTACACCTGTCTTGTAGACCTTTTATTAATCGTCTTTCATTCTTTATTTACACATGACCAAACTATCTAAGCAAATAGCGAAAAATGATTGAGCATTATTTGTTAACGCCTTGAATTTCCACGATAATTTATGCGTTGTCAGATTCAGTCGATACGACATCGCTCCGTTGTATTGCATATGAAGCCTCACGCTCTCTGAGTCAATGGAATTCATATGAATCTAAGCAGCGAAAAGCTGCACGTCATATCATCGATATTATGTAATACGATAAGATTGTATGAACTATATTTCCTTCTCGAAACGTATGTAGGTACGTAAGGATGTATTATCGGTTGCTATGATTTCCCATGCGGTACACTTTTCCGTATATTACGTGACCCCAACACATATTCCCCTATGAAATATACGTCACAATCAGAAAAAATCAATCATAACTTGTTTAAAGAAATCTTTTCAATATTTTTTAACATATATCTTGATATAGATTGTAATAAATACCTACTCTTAAATCGAATTAAAATTTATTCAATAAAGAAATACATATGTAAGTTTAAATTAATACTATATACCTACTCTTAAATCTTTGGATTTTATTATTATTTTTATATTTTACAGAGAAGGGAGCATTGATCACCACGCTAGCTCATAGCGGGTTGGCAGTTTCAGACTATTAAGTCCAGCTTTCCTCACTATTATTTCCTTCACTGTATGACTGTATTGTCTTAGATTAACCAACAAAATGCATATGGTTATGAAAAAGGAATGTACCAATGTGATGGTACATGCTAGATTTGAAACCACAGGCTTAAGAAGGCGGACTCGTGCCCACTCGGTCACCACGAGACAAGTGTGCTATAAACAATAACAGAGTTTATTTTTTATTTTTGTGCCGTTTGTTTTCTCGGCACTTGGTATATTGTTTATTTGACCCATTTGTCTAAAACTCGAAACCATACCTTTGTCTTTTCAATAACAATCAAAGCCTTTACCTATTGTTCTCAATTTTCACATGATTCTGATAGTCTATTCTATATTCTGAATCTTTAATACCTTATTAGTGATTCTCCGAAGTCTCGTAATATAATAATTGTAACTACTCTAACAAAAGATCTTCATTAACAAACGCCTTCTATAACCGATATGTGCCAAAACTTACATAGCGTTGCACATATATACATACATATAAGGTGTGCAAATATCTCGATATTAGAGGCCGGCCCATTTTACATAATCGATAATCGATATGACGACTAGTTTCATTTCGCATCGTTACATCGGAAACTTACGGGAAATTATTATTGCTACATTACTCACCGAATGTGTGCTTTTGACATGGACTTATTTTAGTAATAATATCGTTAACATAGAAAATAGTTTACTGAATATAGGTAAAATTGTCCTAGCTTTCAAGCATAATTAAATGCCGACTTATTAGTAAAAAAAGTTTCGGATTAGTCGCAGTGTTTATGACAGCTTAGTTGGCAGTCCACTTATTCAAGGTTGTGGGTTCAAATCCCGCTCGTGGTAGAACTGTATTTTCCACAAAATTATATCAGTAGTATCCGCTTCGCCTACGTTTTAAAAATATATCAATGTAACGATGAATTGTTATGTTGACTTCTAGAAGCTATTTTCTTTTTCTAAAGACGCAGAATTAAGAAATATGTCATTTTTGAGAAATACATTGGTATTCTATATTGGTCTCATTACAGAATAATACATTTACGTAAACTTATTAGCCTAATACAACGTCCCGCTTAAACCAACAGTCTACCTTCGTTTAAATTGCCTATACATCTAATACGATCAATATTTATAGGTGGATGTCAATCACTGGCTAGTTCGGTCATTAAACGTACTAAATACCCTGGCCCTTACAGTGTGCCCACTGTACTTTGACAGCAAATATGGCGTTGCTCAAACCAAATATTTCAAATACTGTTACATTTTTAAATCACATTAACGCGTAATCGTAATGCGATATCTAAAGCTATATTTATCGTGTAAGATCATTTGGAATGGGTACTAATATCTAATAAGGTAATAATATTATAAAAGTAATAAAAAGATACTAATACTAATAATACCTTCCAAAAATAGAATAAAAAGTTAATTTTATTTTTTTTTTGGAAAGAAAGCCAAATAAAAAATTACGTACGTTTATATTCGAAAATATCTTAAGAATGATTAATGATTCGAGATACTAATAAGCCAACATGATTTAAAATTGAGATAAGTATGATGTAGGTAATTTTTTTTTTTTTTTGAAATACGCAAAGGATGAAAATATTGCAATTTTTCGCAACTGACTACCTCCAATATTGCAGAAGTAGCTAGATATTGTATTTATTTGCATCCAATATAAAAAAGTATCAAAAATTGTTATTATGTATTCAAGTTCCACACAAAAGACACAAAGATTAATTAATTAAATTAAGCTGCAGTATTTTTCCTCCTGTAAAGTTGTCTCTTTCTATATTACGAAGTTTTCACTCTACGGCAACGAAATGTCAAATTAAGAACATAAAAATAAACAAAATAAACTGTATACAAACATGTTTGACCTGCGTACCTATTCGCTATCTCGGTTGCCAACCCAATTGATGGACACTTTGTAGTACATTACGTTGTGTGTTACAGCTTGTCTATGATGAGCAAACAAAAAACTTACGACACAATGTACTACAAAGTGTCCATCAATTTGGTTGGCAACCGAGATAGCGAATAGGTACGCTGGAGCATGGTTGTGACGTCATCGTCCCCGACCTATTCCATTGAACACAAACTAATTATTTTGTTCATAAACGATTCTCTGTCTACAACTGATTGAAGCACCACGGATTTTGTGCTATATTGGTTGAATTCAAGGATGTCTCTTAGTGATAAATAATATTTGTTTCTGTAAGTACATCTGTTAAAGACAAACTGTTTTACAAGTTATTTTTACACGACTGCGCAAAAAAAGGAGTGTTATGTTCTTAGGATTAATGTATGTATGTTTGTGATGTTATTTATTCCACCATAACTTCTAAATTCCTGAACCGATTTCGATGTATGGGGTATCGTTAGAATCCTTACATTGTCCCGAGTAAAATTTAGGCAGGTGTGCTTATTAATTTTTGAATTATGAGAAGAAATGCCGAAACAAACTCAGAGGTCAACTTATCTTAAATTCAGACATCGTTTTATTCTTCTTCTTATCGTATTGTTGATAAATAACCTAGATTCAATGTTTAAACCACTTGTAGATCTCTGACATGGCTTTACACACCATCGAGACATCTTTCAGGTGTTATCCTCGCGATGTTTTCCTTCACCGTTCACTGCAAATGCCAAATTAAATTATAATACCTACGCACACGACTTCGAAAAGTCAGTGGTGCGTAATGATTTGAAATTGCGACTTTTGACTTCTCCGTCCGACGGTCACAACACCAATCATATATCACTGCTTTCATATTAATTATTGTTTAACGGGCATTACTCACGCGCATTCTTCGGGATTACCCAACTAGTTTCGAACTCAAACGGAGCTCTTATTCAAGAGCTGAGCCCGCGGCGAGTTTGACTCGCGATATCGCCGAATGTGTCTCACGAAAGTTATTATACAAAAATATCACTGCTTTCATTATTTTATTCAACATTTATAAACAACAATTTAGTGACCTTAACGAAGATACTCGATCGGTAGGACTTTTGCAAAGATCAGGGAATTCCAGATTTAAAGTCTACTAACCTAAGCATGTACCTACAGCTTAAAATGTTGGTGGTAATTCCAACAAACCCTTGAACGCCCTTCGCTACTTTACACGTGACATCTGCTGAGTTTACGGCACCACAGAAATCCAAATAATTGTTCAATAGAATGGCATCAACTAAGTACATTTACTAACGGAACGCGTCGCCAATTTGCAGTTGTAAATTACATACAAATCCATTCAGTAAGTTTGCATGAAAAAGTAGTAGATCATCCATCCATCTATCGTCATAAACTTTCGCATTTATAATATCAGTAGGACTTAACAAAGAATTTACTAAATCGGGTGAGCTATTCTCCAAATATATGCTTACCAACGAACAGATTTTTTTATTTATTATGTTCTAAACTCAGCAAGCACCTACAACGGTAATAGGCCACACTGCCTTACCGCTTTACATCCAGTATACACACGCAAACTTTATTCATCTACAATCCCAACACAGGTCCCATACAACAAAAACAATGCGACCAAAGAATGTAATACCGACATTGTTTAGAGACAAAACACACGTGATAGGGATGGGATTACAATCACGAGACAGCCCTGAGCTTTTGAGGACGGGAAGCGTATTTCAGGTTCCCCCTCACCCCCCTACCAAGTGACATAAAGCTGATGTGTGACAGCCCTTGTCAAGATTCGCAACGCCCAGAATGGTCGATGCTTGCGGTAAATTTGCTTAGGAATGGTACAATTTCGATTTTCGCAGGGTAAAGGACTGAAGACTAAAAGCTAGGTCATTGAACTCCAAAGTAATACTAACAGACTGTATAATTAAGTCCGCTAAAGAAAAGTCTATACAATATAGAAAATGTTTTTGAAATACCAATTTAATAAGGTACTTACACAGTTTGGTTATCAAATTACTAGCTGTAAAGGTCAAGGCGAAAATTTACCTCACCAAGCTGAATTATGTTCAGTCTATACTTTCTTAAAAATGTTTGATCTAAACATTTATAAGAACTTTCTGAAAAATAAGACGAAAGTTATTCTATTTTTCTTTCACATCTACTAACGTGGATAAATCTTTTAGGGCTTCAACTGCGTAAGTAAATCCTGAGAGTACTCATCATGATTAAGAAGTTACTACGACGATACAACACATAAAAAGTAATACCTTCTACTTTTTCTCAATAATTTCGAGAAGACTCCCCGCGACCCTCGAATTTCTCGAAATTCAACAATACTTCAGCTAAACTTTTTGTTTCTTCCAACGACCTTTGTGCTCACCTACAATTTCTCAAAAAGTTACCTTCAAACTGTTCAGCCTAAAATGGATTTGAAGAAAATTCTTTTATTATAAACGTCGGTTTAATTGCAGAAACGGAACCAAGAACCCTTGACCTCAGACTTGCTCAGGCTACATTTAAAGATGTTATTTTTTTTGGTAAATAAAATACGACCACTGGAGGGAATCGAACCGACCACCTTCTAGTTATATATCACCAGTTGGTCCCTACCCAGTTGGACTAAACTACCACACTGTGTATTCAACCAAAAATCGCGGGCTTGATTAAAACCTGGCGGTTATATTTTACCAGCTGTGGCCTGCGGTTTTACCAGCTTTTTTTATTATATTATAGGTGGCCGAGTGGTTACGGGCCCGCCTCATGAGCCACAAGTTGTGGGTTCAAACCTGGCATGTGCCAATGTGACTTTTTCAATGTAATATGTACTTTCTTAGTTAATCTAAGACATCACTGATATACGGTGAATGAAAGATCGTGAGGAAACTTGGACTTGGTAGTCTAAAATCGCCAACCCGTAGTGAGCTAGCGTGGTGATTAAGCTCGTGCCTTTTCTGTATGAGAAGAGGCCCTTGCCCTGCAGTTAGGCTGGTTTTTCCTTTCTCAAAAATTGGGCATAGAAATGCAAAAAAAAGAGTTCTATTTCAAATGATATTCATTCAAGGGGTTAGTGCGTTTAAAACTCTTTAGCTTTGTAATGTTACTATAAAGATATCCTTACAAAAATATAACTATATAGATATAGCTTGCTGTGTTACAAAAATATTAGAACTGGCTATATTTTCCTACCTGTAAGTTAGTTTACGGCAAACCCTTATAATACGGTCCCTCCACCTGCTTAACGGTTAATGCCAAAGCTTGTAACTTCGTTAAGACCCTCAGAAGGGATAATACGAAAATCGCGGCACTCTTACGCTTATGAACCTCGAAATTAATGAGATTTTAGTAAATCTTTTGAGGTGAGAATATTTAAGTGCTGTATCACTCTCTCACACTTTAATTATTAAGTCGTGAACTAATGAGTACTGTTGAGGAGACTAGTAGTCGCCATGGCTATAAAACCTGAAGAACTATCCTTTTTAAACGTCTCATATTATTACGTATCTTCAGGTTAACTGCCTCATTGGTTTAGTGGACGCAAGCGTGGCTGGCATATGAAGCCGAATAAGGTTCTGGTTCAGTTCCCGGGTCGGGCAAAGTTTTATTGGGGTTTTTCTGTTAGGATTCAAGTAGCCCGGGTGTGACACACCCGTGCTTCGGAGAGCACCTAAAGCCGTCGGTCCTGCGCCTGATCTCTCTCCGATCGTGTCGTATCGTTGTCCCATTATGTGAGTGAAGGAAGAGGCTGTGTTTGTGTATGCACTTGCATATATAAAATCTCCTGCGGACTTGGCAAATCTCTGTGGATGTAGGCCGCCGGAGGAGTCCTTTCAGGTTACTCAAAGACTGACTCATTGTTGAGATGATGTCCTTTCGATTCCCGGGTCGGACAAAATACTATTGGTATTTCTTAGCGGTAGGTTAGTCGTTTTAGTTGTCATGAATTCGGCATCTAGAATTTTCACATTAAACAAAAAGGCAGACAGTTTCATTTTCTTTTCGAACTACAGAGAATATAAAAACCATTTCCTTTCGAGTGATTTGGGTTCTATTTTATTTTGTTTACCACTAAATTGTTTCCATCACATAAAATTAAGGCCCTGAAAAAAATATTATTTGCTAAATTCATTTACTGCTTGTTACCCAAGTATTTTGAACCCGTAAGTCGGTAATTAACTATTCCAAATTCGAATTATACATCATTAGACAGCAACAAGAGTCGTCACGCGTACTCCCTCGCTCCTTTAGCATACTATTCTGTGTATACTGTAAATTTAAGGTTATAAGAAAAAGCAATTATCATCAACTTCTAGATGCTAATTAATAAATTCTTACACCTTTAGTCTCATCTATCATCTGGCTAGTTTTTCCAACCGTAATAGATTGTAATGATATTTTACGCAGAGTTACTGAACTTTTTAATTGCCGAGAAAGGCTGAACAAATTGTGTAACTCAGTTAGACACATAGCGGTTAAAACTTTCGGGCTTCAGACTACCGCTAAAAACCGTTGTATGAGAATCACAACGCGCTTCACGTTAAAATTCAAACAATTTGATAGGTTCTATTCTGTCATTTATTGCATCATTTAGTTTTAAAATGTACCCTCTTTTCACTATTTTTGGTGGCATTTCACTGCTATTTAATAGTATCTCCAGCTTTTATTTATACCCAACGCAAATCAAAACCAAAAAAAAGCTGCGACACGAAGAAACAAAGAAGTCTTGAAGTGCGGAGAATGGACACGTGTTTCAACATCCTAACTGTGGACGCTTAAACTTGCAACTAAGAATCAATTGACCAAATTCGTTTATTAAGGTTTGGAAGAAAAAACTTAATCAAAGAGAGGTAGAAAAGGGTAGGGTGGAAAATCAACGCAAAAAATAAGGAGAACTTGAGAGTGGCAGACGAGCCTTATCAAAAGGTCAAAATGAAAGCACATAAGAGAGCAATTGCAGTAACTCCACTGACGAAAGCTAAGCTCTTAAATTAAAGAAGAAGAAGAATTCGTCCTACACTTCCAATAATTTATTTTGATTTTCGATTTCACACTTATCGCTTGAATGAGCAACTGTGTACTTCTAATCTTGACAAGACAGATTGGGGAACTAGACGACCAATTCTTGCGTTCAACAGGTCCCTAGGGTCACCCATAAATTAGTTAAGCTGTTTGCTTTAGGCCATTAACCGGATTAACCTAACCCACGAATTAAATTGTCAGTGCCAAACGCGAGGCCAACGCTTAAATTAACAAGATATCTGAATTATACAAATCAAATATAATATTTTAGGAATGGTTCTTTTAAGTGAAGGAGGGTATAAAAGTCAGACCGAATTTCCAGCTTTTGTTTTAGAGAAACGATTCTAGCGGATATTGGTAGAGCGAGGAAAGTGGACCGACGGAATGTTACCGACCCCCAAAGATTGCCTCAGACGCCTTAAAAATAATGAGGTTTTTAAGTGTCGAGCCGAATTGTGTTAAAACTTTGATGTTTTAATTCATTTTCTAAGTAAACATTTGAATGGATCTGATTTAAGAATTGGTTTATTTATCCATTGAATCTGTGATGTAATTACGAACCTTTACAAATGAAAACTCAATAACTACTAGCGATAAGATGGAGAACATTGCGGAAATATTGTTAAATAAATAACAAATTAATGTGGCAAAATAATATTTACAGAAAAAAGGTTTTACTAAAGTGAAAAAGAGAAAACTATGCAAAGAGAAGCAAGAGAGAATTTTTTGTATAGGAAAACACGATCGCGAGCAAGTATTGAACGTACACGCCTACAATTAGTAGTCCAACTGCTTTGCCAAGTACGCTGTCATGACCTCTACTCGATTTTTTCTGACGCCACTTATAATACGGTTTTTGGTCACTACAAACGGACTGACAACGACTGAATTAAGTGCTGCCTTCACATGCATTATGTAATGCGTTTTAAAAATATTTATTTTAGAAAAAGAAAATTGGAGAAGACAGACAAATGATAAATTATATTTATTTCTGTAGACACTTTTATAAGTTAATGTTTTTTTAGGTTGTATGGCGTCGGTATTCCTTATCTGACTATATTTGAGAAGAAATGCAGAAACAAACATAAGTCTCAGATGACCTTTTGAGGAAAGGGCCATAGTTTTTTGAGCTGACCTGTCCTAACATATGGCAAAAAACAAAGCTAAATATAATATAGCTTTGTAAAAATGAACATAATTTCCATACTTTAATAGGTAAGAATATAAATAAGTATAAAAGCAGTACAATGAACCAAAAACTTCGAACTTAAGAAACTTCGCGTCCTTTATATAAAATTGATGTCTCTGACAAAAGACAAGACACTTGCCCTTTACCCGACGGCTACGTAAATGTACGAAATATTCCAAACTTCACAAAAGTTTTTACAAGTAAGAATTTGATAAAGGATACATACTGTCATCGTAAAAATATAAGGGACAGATAAGTATGATGTGATATACAGGAGTAGATTAATATTTAATAATTTTTGAAGTAATACATTTTAGGAGCTTATTACGATAAATTATATATTTAGTGATTATAGAGAGAAAGAAAGAAAAGGTTTCTTCAACAATGATAGCCAAAAATATTAAAAAACTAAAACAAAATAACAATATTAAAAATTTATAAAAATTACTCTTAACTCGTTCTCAAAAAGCCTGTTAAAAATGCCCGTGCTTAAAGGGTCGCCAACTCAGCATGTGCTGGACGTGGAACATCCAGAACTGGTTTTCAGTTGGCAGCCCTACACACGGACGAAAGATTGCTAATCAAGGCTCTGTCTGTGTGACGATAATAAGACCTTGAATGGCAATACATTAGGTCATTAGCACAGCATAGCCACGTTACTGCAAGTTCCAGTTCATGTATCATGTGTCAAAAATACAAAATATCCATCCAATACATAGCACCACACCTGTCTTCCCCGAAGGGGTAGGCAGAGGTATACACAGTTATACACCCACATTTCACTAATTCTGTTATTAAGACCCATGTGTTACATGATGCTTGCTTCTACCTCTTAGGTGGTGACCTTATACCCATCTATCGGGCACAATTCCAAACTCCGGGTTGCTACTGAGAATTATATTACAAAAAAACTCAACAACACTGCCCGACCCGGGAATATAAATATTTGTGATAAAAAAACACAATCGTGAGCAGGATCTGAACCTGCACCTCCCGGATAAACACTTCAAGTGCTCTGTGTTCAACACTAAAACGTTACTTTTATGTTCAGGTATTAGACGTGTTTATGTACCTACTACAATAAAAATAATTATTGCAAAAATTAAAGTCATGAGATACTTTCAAAACTTTTAAATATTCATCAACTTTGATACATATAGGTGTTTTATGGATGGTATATTTTTTCATCCTACAATTTAAACATGAATTTGGCATCACTTTGGTGGTTTCAGTTGTGTTGTAATCTAATATATAAAAATCTCGTCTCATAGTGTTTGTTATCGAATTCCTAAGACACGGCTGGACCGATTTTTATGAAATATTTGTGTATATTTGGCAAGTCTGAGAATAGGCCGTAGGCAATTTTTTATACCCCTAAATAATAAGGGTGGCCCTATCTAGAAAATTTATATGGCAGAGCAACGTTTGCGGGGCACAGCTAGTGATTTAATAAAACTATATGTAAAAGCTGCCCAATGTAAAATTCACGGTTTCACAGTAAAAATATATAATTATTTTGCATAGTTATATTCCAAACGCACTATTATTGAGGCTATCGTATTTACCAGTTAAGATCATGCGTACGCTGACTGCTACTTACTGGGTGTCTAACAAAAGTGACGGAAATGTAATTATATTTGTATCAATTATTGTTCACCGGTTACTACTCACGTGCATTTTTCGGGAATTGCCCGACTAGTTTCAAACTCTAACGGAGCCCTTAGTCATGAGATGGGCCCGCTGTGATGTCGCGAGTCAAACTTTGACTTGCTTGTAATCAGTGAACAATAATTAATATGAAAGAATTGATATGTCTCACGAAAGTTATTATACAAAAAAAAATGTTTCGTGAAGTGCGACTTAACTTACGACGTGACGACGACGGTAGTGTGCATACACCGTGGTGTGCGGACTGTACCGTGGGTTCATAGCAATACAATCCTTAGCATGTACTGCACTTATGAATGGTTACAGAACCTTTGTATTGATGGATTACGTTAGAATAGGTCTGGAATATTCTATTTTCGGTTCTTAAAAATGAACGACTTATTACTAGACCAATTAACAAATTTTATAATTAAAGGCTTTTTAGAGGTGGAACTTTGGCCTTTACTTACAATAATAAGTATATAGGTATATATGTATGTTAGAAGTACCTATATTTAGGTACTTAAGCACAGTGCAAAAGGTCATTGACGTTATACAATTCATACCACTACATTTAACAGAACCATCAACTAAATATTACGCATCGAAACGTATCTACAATACGACCCGATGTTTCACTAAACATATAAGATACTGTCAAATGAAGGGTTCCAGGATATAAATCTCTAAGTTACAGCTATTACGTGAACAAAGGGAATTAATTCTGCTCCACCCGATTTATTCCCTCCGTTACATGTAAACAGAAATAAATATTTATTAGTATTTATTTCAGTGACTTAGGCCCGTGAATCGTAAAGGTACTCGATTAAAATGTATGGTTTTAAAAATGTGAAGAGCTTTACGACCGTCCCGGAAAGTGGGGTCGGTATTAAAAACGTATCAAAGGTAGCAGCCAATTCTTTATGGAACGTTTTAAAGCCAGATTAAACTGTGCGTGAAAACAATGTAAGGGAACCGCATGAGAGTTTTTTGATGCGGATAACTCGATGTTTCACGGATCATTTTCTCAGTAAGACTGAAAAAGCATATTATAGAATTGGGGAAGGCATATTTATTTGTTAATTTGTCCCGTATTTAAGTCAATATTTTAAAGGATTCAAAATAGAAATAATTCAGACCCATTCTAACGTAAATTTAAGTGTCTGTTTGTAATGTCAAAATAATAGTTTTTTTTTTTAAGCTTATGCAGTTATTTGCACGATACCAGTGCCTAAAAATCTGTGTTTAAAATTGTAGTCTGTACATCTGTCTGTTTGTTTCGGCTAATCTTCAAAACAGCTGGACCGATTCTAATAAGATTTTACTGGCTGGTAGCTGACTATATAAAGAGTAACCTATGCTTATTATTATAATAATACGCGAGTGAAACTGCTGCTAGTATTAAATATATCTTTGTCACTGAATAATGTAGATGTAGACTGGACAAAATCATTTGTCTATAAAATGGATATGAAAGTTAAAGTGAGTTCAGGCTTGTGGCTTTATTTGACAGTAGCAGTAATTTCGTATTCGTGACAACGATTTAAGCTAAAACGAAACGGTACTGTTCAGAAATAATTGATTGAAAACAGAACATAAACTATTTGAATTTAGTTTTCTAACTTAACCTTAAACCTACGAACTACCGAGGAACTATTTTTGTATAATAACTTTCGTGAGAACATTCATATTAATTACTAGCTATGCCTGCGACTCCGTCCGCGTAGATGTCGTAAATTAACACCATGTCGTGTATGAACACAAATTCATAATTAACAAATGTTCGACGTGATTCTTTATATTGGCATAACTTTTTTATTTATGATCCAATCGACATGAAACAAACACTAAATAATAAGTGAAGCTTACTACAATATATTAATGAAAACACATCTAAATCGGATAGGCCGTTTCTAAGATTAGCTTGCACAAACGCACAGACAAACAGACAAAAATTCTAACAATCATTGTTTTGGGTGCTATTTGCGTTGATAATGGTCCCAATAATATTTTTTCTCATATAAAGAAAGAAAGAAAGTATTTATTTTGACCTCGTAAGCAGATTAAACATACAGAGAATACACAAATCATAAAACTAAAATTAGGAATACTAAGGACCTGCACGAGACCAAAAAAGGCCCCTATTTCAGCATAAGCTACTCCATCGAAATGAAGCAGCGCTGGTTTTCGGATAGGACCGAATATTGATAGTGAAATCACGGGCAACCACGGCGTACGCATATATCTTCCATGTACAGACAGCGATCCGTTACATTTTTATTATATGTATTGATGATGATTGTTTACCGGTTATTAGTCACTTGCATTATTCAGCATTGCCCGACTAGTTTCGAACTCGGACGGTGCCCTTAGTCATGAGCAGAGCCCACGGCGATGTCGCGAGTCAAACTCCCGTTATAGTCGTCGTTTATAGTCTGGCAATCCCGAATAATGCAAGTGAGTAATAACCGGTGAACAATAATTAAAACCGAGGAACTGTTACATTTTGATTATCTATCTGGCCTTTTACAACATTGAAGATACATGGTTTTTAAGGAATGTTGTAAAACTGCTATTAAAAAACCATATTTCAATTGTTTCAGATATCAAAACACCCCAACAATGCTATAAGATGAAAATAGCAGTGCCTCTTAGCTCGTCGTGCGCAGAATGTGAGGGGGGTTAGCCAGTGACATGCAACTTGTAATGCTGAACTTTCTAATCATGTTCGACGTGGTGTTCATATTCTTCCTGTTCCTGATTGCTGTGACTTGCGTTATGAACTACATGCCGGGCCGGAACAAGCGCTCGGAGGTGACGGAAGACGAGGTTGATAATGACGTCATTCCTCCCCCGCCACTGTTCGCGGGCGATGACGATGAGGTTCCTACTGCCAGTCGAGACACGTATGTGGTGATTTCGCCACCACTAGACCACGTTAGAGCTAAGGACAGCTGTCCTGTTCATGTGGTGTAGTATAAGCACTGATATAATATGTGAGTATTCGCCACTTTATATCGAACATTATAGATTTAGAACCGCCACCGATACGGTCTCCCGTATCTGTGGCGGTTACCACGAACGACAGCATTCCCAATGAGGATTGACGTCAGACAGGCGGCCGGTCATAACAAAAACAATTATAATGTGGAAGAAAAATACATGATAAATTGAGATAAGGGCAGGGGGATGATGATATCGAATATTATAGTTTAAATAGGGTTTCGGTTCCATTTATGCCTTGAATATGTTATTGGATAGAAGCCACAAAATTATTTTGTACCGACCGCCTTTCTGGCACGCCAACAAAGCATCAATTTATAACCTCACCTAGAACTCCGAAACTTCTAACAATGAACCCTTCTAGTAAAAATCAGAGAGACAGAGAGTTTCCAACATTAAAATTTCATATAACTTCTAAAATATCTTACTCATCTCTGAAAGTTTAAGACTTATCTCACGATTTACCTTTAAGCATAACTCACTAAAAATTTCTGTTGTTTCAGATCAACGTAGGAGTTTATTACGAAGAAGCCTTATGAGAATGTAGGTGTCGAAATGTAGTCATTTTTTACCAATTAGTCGAGTTTTAAATAAATTCTTGTTATAAAGACTAAAATGGTGGAACACGGGACTCAAGTGGATATATGAGTTGTATCATGGGTACTAATATCAAAATTAACCTCTTTGATTGCACTTTATGCAGAAATAGATATATACATAGAGCTGTAACGCGAACTATAAAATATTAAATGTGTCTGTATATTGAAATATAATAAAATAGTTGCAGGTTTAGGAACGAGTAGTGAGATGTATTTTTTGTATTTTGTTTTCATTCTTTCGCTACCGCATCGCGCAGTAAATGTTGTATCGATATGTCAGGGATTTGGCAATGTCAATATCCTTACAGTGATGGATTTAAGGGCCATTTCAACAAGGCACTACATTGGGAATAAATGGATAACAAAGTACATAAATAGTCTGGAAACTAGACAGAGCAATTTCAAAACGAAATAGATTTTATCTGTATCAATGATAATCGACGCAAAGCCACGATAAATTGGAGGTCAATAACATACATTCCCATTGTAATTTAAGTTATTCGGAAACATAGCGTAACAATTTATTTTGTGTTCCTACGTTTACGGCCTAATTTTGATACATTCTAACGGCCTAATAAAGTTCAGTTTTGTTACTGCAACAAACATTAAATACTCTGTTACGCCTTACAAAGTCTTTGTGATCGCGTAAGTAAATAATTTGTTATGTAAAGTGTTCAATTTTCACAAATAAAAAGTGCTTGTTTAAGATGAATGTGACTGAATTATAGGTAAATGGTTAATAATATTAGAGTAATAATTAGTTATACGTTTCGCTTGCTACAGTATTTTGTATGAAATAGATAACTAAAACTTTACGCTAACATTTATTTTATAGTTTTGTCTTTGCTATGAGAGTACGAATATTGCGAGGAAATTCAAATGGCTGCCTTCGAGTAGGTATTTCATTATTTTGAGTGTTCTGAATAGGTATGTGTAATGCGCTGTTTGCTTTTTCTAAATTTAATGTTATAACGTTGGGTGTATCAACTCTGTATAGATCTTGGTACTAAAAATTCCTAGATAGCAAAAATGTGCGGGTCCTATACGAATGTCTTCAATACCTAAATTCCTTTACGCTCTTCGCAACCCATTTCACAAATGCTCCTAGATTCTTAAGCTATATTTCTCAGACGGAAATATGATATGATACCCTATCTAAATTCTCATTGGCGGAATGTACTGCCTCAGTCCCTTGGCAGCTTATCCCGTAAGCTTTTCTATTTCCGGAGTTAAGGGCGTGCTCAGGATCACACATCACTCGCAGTTACGTCACTTAATGGCTGGTAAGACGTATTCTGTGCGGAGAAAGCATATGTAACATCTAATTACTCGAAATGTAAATTGTACTTGTAGGCACAATAACATTTTACCATCGTTTCCCTTTCCACCCGAGACAGTACATAAATTAAATTAAAGCATTAAATAACTATCATCCATTTTAAACTAATGTCATTTAAATACTCTTCATCTATATAGCTCCATTATTCAACAACTCCTTTGTTCAAAACAATGTCACCTAATACCGCAAATTATTATGAAATCAGAGCGTTATTGACTTCCCCAACTTGTGACGTCAGAACACGCCCTTAAGAGCCCTATCTATCCTTACCTAATGTGAATCGCGAATTACTCACGATACCCACATCCCCCCTCTTCCTATTAACGGAAGGCCTCCATCAGACCACGCTTCACCGCTTGCGAGAACATTCAATTATTCGTAATTAAGTATAAACCTGAATAATTGGGTATTCAAACAATACAAATTTCAATAGACTAACACAGGCATTTAGTAATAGTTTATACATTAGGTGTAAGAAGTTATTATAATAATAAAAACGACAATACATGTTGCGAACATTTTTTCTCATATCATACTGGTTAAGTGGAATTTTATGATCAGATGTTTAGAGTTCTTGAGATACGTTAACCTTATTCTTATTATATCCTGTACAAATATGCCGAAGACATGTCTAAAAGTGGTTTGTAAATATATAGTTCTTATTTATTTGGTGGACGTCTTTTTAAGAGATTTGTGGGAGATAAGGACTAATATACTCCACAAATTAAAATGCCGTTAATAAATAATTATGTTGTCTGGTTTAGGGAATGCTCTCATCTTGCCGATGTTATAATATTTACATATTAAACATGTAACAAAAGTCTGAAATAATACTGAAGGACGTGCATGTATACCAAGTGTAAAAGTATTGAAATATAAAGAGTAGTCAATGTGGTTTTTTTTATACCTCTTGGATGCCCAGCTATAATATTACATTATTTTTATATCTTACTAGTCTATGTTACCAGATAAAATACAAAGATTCAATAACGATACCTATCTAAATCGGTTCAGGCGTTTAAAAGTTATGGTGGAATAAAGAAACTCGCAAACATTAGATACATACAAAACCCGAAAACATAACTCGTTTTTTTATTTCCATACAAATCGAATTGAATGCGACAATTTCAAGCGCTTCCAACAGCGTTTTATGGCCGTGTTTGAATGTTTTTGGTGAAAACTATCACTGTACTACTTTTGGAGTTCGGTTGCAATACCTATGCCAAAGGATATACATATACAAATATATATAACACCCCATATGTATTTATGTATTAGTCCGGAATTCTGTAACATACTATAATTATAGTAATATCTTATGTTTGCGCGATCACTACACATTATAATAAAACAACTTTTAACCGGATTAAGCAGCGTTCGTGGTCGCAGGAGGACATCCTGCGACCACGAACGCTGCAAAGTGTTCGAAACGTCAGGAAAAACAAAAAACCAATAATACACGCGATTAATCCGGTTAAAAGTTGTTTTATTATAATACTATAATTAGTATTTTTCCATATAACAATTTATTTTAGAGCAATATGACATGTATTTGATACAGAAATACAACCTTTCGAAAGACCTCCACCAATAAAGTAGGACTTCACTAATAACCTTAAAAAATACGAAATTTTAAAGTCGCTACGATTGATCTCAAACTTAATTTGGATTCAGAACAGTCCTTAACGGTTGCGTGTGTTTCAAAATTACACGGCTTGCTGAATTAAGAGAAAATACCTGTGTCAAACACATGTATGCGGGTTCAAAGGTAAATAAAGTGGGTGCGGTTCGTACTTCAGAAAGCCACTGAACTAAAGCTTGTGGTCACTGAAAAATTAAGCGACTATTTTACTGAGATTAACAGTAAGTACACTTTTCAAAAAGCGCTTTTTGACAAGTGTCAAATGGGATATAGATAAATAGGCGCACTTCAGTGACGTTTTTCAATTTAACAAGCTTTGGTAAATAAAGCACGCTTTTGATGAAACAAACAATTCTTTGAAGCTGTACGCGACTATGATGTTTTTCAAAAGGCATGTACTGCAAAAAGCATATTATGTACTAACTACTAAAATTCAGTTTTGTCTGAGCAATGACTTTATGAATAAAGGTCCTAAATACTGGTTAGAAAAATATGCCACGATTACGTTCCGCATCCACTTAAGTAAATAATATGTACAAGAATAGGTATCCTTGTACATATTATTTAAGTTTTTATTAATATTGATGCTACGTATTGAAAATGGAACAGGGAAAGTAAAAATACAACATAATAGCTATTTCTTTAAAGATGTTTAGAAGCTAAAATATTAATGAATCTGTTTGGGATTCTCTGAAACTTCGACCAGTAACTTCATTAAGTATTTGTTGGTTAACCTTTAAATCATTCTAAAACTTGGACATTGAAGAAACCTTGAAATGTATTCTCACCATTTTCTTTTTTTATTAACCTTTATTTTCAGTCATATAGTGCGTAGGTACCTGAAACAAATTATTTAACATGAAAATATAAATAAAGAGGTAAAAAAAAAAATTAAACAAATTATCCAAATTCGATTAGTAATGAGTATAAAATCAAAAACATACACTATGTGATATAAATATACACAATTTTTAAAAATGTAGTTGTATAGTGAATTAAAGCATTGTTTTGAATTTATTGTTATACTTGCGTTGTCTGAGGACGCATTAATGATGTAATTAATAAAATGCACTAAGGCAGTGTCGTCATAACTTGTGTTGTTGTTTCATTGATCAATAGTCTCCCATTGGACGATCACTCATTGGGCTTGTGGATGCAACCGCCGCTATTGAGTGTGAGAACCTGGGTTTGATTCCCGGATCGGACATTGTTATTTGGTTCTTCTGTTAGAATATTCTTAGTATGCTACTAAGCCCGTAACTTGTAATTGTTGCTCCTCACCATCAAATGACTTTTCGAAGGTAGTTCGATTCCCACTAGTATTTTCTTTCCACCAAAAAATATTAAAGTGTCCCAAGCGCGACTGCTGACTACTAGGTCCTGGGTTTGTTGCTCAAGACGGGCAAATGTTATTAGGTGTTTTTGGTAGGAAATTGTCAGTAGCAGTTCTAAGCTTGGAATAATACTTAATAACAGCATTGGTGAAATGAGGATGTACAACTATGTACACCTCTAACTGCCCCTTCAGGCAATATAGGCGTGTTGCTATGTTATGTGTTCTTTCTAATTTAATCTAAAACATCACAGAGATATGGTGAAGTAAATATCATGAGGGATCTGGTTCCATGTCTCCAATGAGTTAGCGTGGCGAGAAATAATTATTCCACCAAAACATTACATGTAAAAATGGTTGGCAAGACTACCAAGTTCATAATGCTTTCACTGTTAAAAAGTTATGAGATCTCTAGTAGAGCAAACTCATAGCCGAGCTCGGATTTGTATTACGCTTCATAGTCTATGGGGCCTATCCAAAGTCTAAACTATATACGTCTACGTTCTCTTGACTGTACCTCATTTATAACAATGAATAACAATTATAATAAAACAACTTTTAACCGGATTAATCGCATGTATTAGTGGTTATTGTTTTCCTGACGTTTCGAACACTTTGCAGCGTTCGTGGTCGCAGGAGGACTAAGGTGTCAGGCGTCTCGACAGTTGATTTAAAATTATTTCAGTCTACCGTACATATCATTGATAAAATTCATAAATTTATTTTTGTTTCTGATGCATTATCAATTATTTTAATTTGTGTTGTGTGTAGATGTTTAATGTTCATGGTATGACGTGACATAACATTTAAGTCCATAATGTGTTTGATAAGTGTGCTAAGGACATCCTATTCTGAAAATTTCAGCTTTCTAGCATTATCCAGCTATGATGGTTCGAAAATACGACGAAGCGCTTCAAGAAAAGGTAGGTAGTGTCCCGCTTCCTTTGGCTCGTCTTAGCGGGGATATTACCATGCCCTCAGATCCTTAACCCTCTCAAGTATGCGAAGAAGTCCTTGCCCTGCAGTTGGACGGTGATTTGCTTTTTACTTCGTAATGTAAAAATATCTGTAGCCAAACTCAATACACCCCATGTTTTTAATTTTCTATCGGTCGGCAGTTTTATTACCCTTTCAGTATCCCACAGCTTTTACTGGCAACACTGCTCGAGAATATTTACATTGACTGACAGGCTGGCGTATGTCTGGCAGCTACAACGTATTTTTCTCCGAGTATTTTAACACGCTGAATATAATAGATAGTAGTTCCGTTATTACAACCGTGTTTCATAATACTTTTAGGAGAAATTTAACCTTTTATTGAAGGTACAAATGTAAGGAGGAAAATATATTTTTAGGAAAAAGTGCGTTTTACGCATTGGTAGACTTTATTTATATTTATTAGCTAATCGAAGCGAATGGCTAAGCCACACAGATCGATCGAAGTTAAATTGCACTTGCCGCGGTCCGTCTGTGAATGGGTGACCATAATTTCATAGCGTGTCTTACCGGTGCCTCGGAGAGCACGTTAAACCGTCCGTCCGGTTTATCAAATTAAGATATATGACAGCCGGAACGGTAACCAGTCTTACCACGAGATATCGAGTTACCCAGAAACTGGATTGTGGAGTTCAGATAGGGAGTCGCTCCATGTATTTTTTGCGTAAACTACGTATATATTATATTACTCTATTTTTTTTTAGATGAAACCAGATTCTGTTACGGTGTTACAATTTCATAACATTGATATGAGAAAGAAGAAATCTAATTAAATATTTTTAAATCCGTCTTTCTATACGAAAATTTTAGAAAAGGCTATATTTAATAAACTACTCATTGTTCTAGTAGTCGCAAGCACGGCTGCTGAGTGCGAGGTCCTGGATTCAATTCTCGGGTCGGGCAGTGTTGTTTAATATGTAATAATCCACAGTTAAATGGCAATAGGCCCTACCACCTAATAAAAACTTTGATGAAATGGGAATATATATACAATTGTGTAAGCATACCTTTGCATTCGAGGACCACAGGCGTGATGGTATGTAAATATAGTAGTATACTATACATTAAAAAAGCTCTATATTCGGATGTGGCACAACCACGTCACTGACACACATTTTATGAAAAATGCGCAGTTCCATTTACTTATATGACAATTTATTGTTAGTATCAGCAACATAAGAGCCACAAACGTCACCACTCTTGCCATTCGCGAGCCACAGCTTTTGGTATAGTATAACCCAATCACATAATTCTGTGGCGACATTGTTACGGCTGTCGCCTATTTGTGGATGTGGCGCGTCTGATAAGAGCCTTAGTCTTCTTCGCCCTAAGTTTATGTTAGTTATTTGTAACAGATTCATCCCTCAATAAACTATTTCTTCTGCAAGTTGCGTTAACTTAGTTATATCTGATACTCCGCTACATACTGATTATATTTGCTGTTATTTACAGACACTCCACTGAAAAACCAACTGAGATTGACCAATGTGGGACTGATTTGTTTTAACTCGATCCACTCGATCATGTAAAATACAGGTGACAATTGTTTCTCAGACATTCGGTACTGCTGTAAATATGTACAAAATATTACTCGCAGTGTATATACGAGTACCTACGTCATTTACAAAAAATATTACTCGCAGTTATATGTCGCAAATGGATTGTAGAATCAGCTGTTTTACAAAACTGCTAGCTGATTTACAAAATAGTACTGTTATGAAAAACTGCTGAACGACGTTTAGCGGTTTCACATAATTACTGAACTATAAAACGCAGAAATATGTGAACATTTTGTTTTTATCAATGCAGCGGGTCAACGAACAGAGATTATATAAAACAATGTGAAATGAACTGTCAGATTGTTGATTTTAGTTTAACTGAACGTTGTTCAACTGTATTATAAAACAATACTGTTTTGTAAATTAGCTAGCAGTTTTGTAAAACAGCGGATTCTACCATCCATCTGCGACATATATATGTACGTCATTTACAAAAAATACGTTCAAGTTTTCACTAATATAATTTATCTACACATTTTGCCCTTAGCACATATAATTTACAAACGTAGAATCAATTATACTTAGATAATATAGGTGTGTTAATATAATAGTGGCTGAGTGGGTATGGCCCGGCCTCTTGATCCAAAGGGTATGGGTTCAAACCTGGCCATGTACCAATGTAGCCTTTTCATTGTCAATAAGTAGGTAATTTTATAGTCAATCAAACTATCACAGACAGTGAAGGAAACCACGTGAGGAAACCTGGACATAATAATCTAAAATTGCCAACCCCCAGTAAGCTAGCGTGGTGAATAATACTCGTGCCTTCTCTGTATGAGATCTTCTCCGGTCGCCCTGTAAGAGGACAAGCTGGTTATCTTAGCAAAGACAACTTTTTTAAGACCATTTTCGAAGGAAAAAATTAATAAAAGAGAAGAGGAGGAAGACCCAAACGAAGCTTTTTACAAAAAGTGAAGTAGAATATAGGACTCCAGTCGTCAAAATGAAAGCATTAGATATAGAGCAATGCCGGTTTCCCCACCGGCAAGAGCTAATCTCTTAAATTGAAGAAAAAAGAATGTGACATATCCTCCATTGAATCCTTCCTAAAATACATGCCTATAAAATCACGAGGAGTGACTAATTGCAAACATTGTATATAAAGCAAACAAGAAAATAATCGATTCATATCGCTAGTCCATTGCATGGGCCAATAAATAAACCGTGTAGGTAGATTTATAGGAAGCGTGTACTTTACATGCAATGGCCGACCTAATTCGGATATGAATCACTACTGAAAAATTATGCGGGGCAAGTACAACGTGTAGCTTCTGAAATGAAAATTGAATTAAATGATATTGTATATTAATACCTGACATATTTTTATAAGGAAAATCCAACATAAAAACTGTGTCGGACGCCCTCTGACTAAAAACTATACGGACCTATATCAACCTTTACTGGGCTCGCAGCTGCACATATCGAAATACCTGAAATAGGAATAGCAGCTGCTCTACTATTTGGTAATACCTAAAAATGACGTATAATAATTTCTCTTGAATTCCCTTGTACCTAAGTATCTTTGTCGAAGCAATTAGAAATATCAGTAGCACTAGTAAAGAAATAAAGTTGAACGAACGACGTTTTCACCGTGGGAGAGCCACGCTTCGGCACGAATGGGCCGGCTCGACCGGATTGATACCACGGCCTCACAGAAAACCGGCGTGAAACAACGCTTGCGTTGTGTTTCGCCGAGTGAGTGAGGGTACCGGAGGCCCAAACCCTTTAAAAGGCCAGCAACGCACTCGCGACTCCTCTGGGGTTGCGGGTGTCCATGGGCGGCGGTAATCGCTTACCATCAGGCGAGCCGTCTGCTCGGTTGGCCCTATTCAATAAAAAAAAAAAAAAAAAAAACGAAACCACGAGGCCCAAAAAATTAACCTTCCGCCACCTATAATTGAATCATTAAGAATTTATCAAGAGTAATACCAAACTCTCGTTGAACAACAAAATTCCCTTTTTCCAACTTCCGTTGCATAAATTTCTTTGGGAAATCGCTATCGACTTCGTTGGCTAATGGGAAATGTGCCCAAGACATTTTAATTAACAGAATCGGTCGGTGCCAATAAAATGTCAAGATAATTTTAGGTGTTCCGAAGCGCACCTGCGGCACGGTTTGACGGCAAATCGATGGAACAACAAAATGTACCGATACGACGAACAGACATAGGGAATAATAAATTTCCTCTGGGTTCTACGAAACGAAGATTTGAAGTATTACAAGGCAATAGGTGGGTTATTTTGAGAATAAATTAAGGTATCAGGTATTTTACACTGATGTGAGTATTGGAAATAAGATATTACAGGGGAATTTCATCGTCTTCAACGTACCATACAAATGATATCTATAGGTATATATATTTTGAGCTACAAATTGATACACGCTACCCACTTAGTAATTAGTACAAATGTTACCTTTGAATAATAAACATTTTGATTCCATTTTATTAATTAATATGGGGACGTTCACATAGGTATTAATGTAAGAGAAAAAAATAATTATTGTTTAACGGTTATTACTCACGCGCATTCCTCGGGATAGCCCGATTAGTTTCGAACTCGAACCGAGTCGATATTCATAAGCTGAGCCTGCGGCGATGTCGCGAGTCAAACTGAGAAGAATGCCCGAGAGTATTAACCGTTAAACAATAATTAATCTGAATTTGTGAACTCTAATCTGAATCTGAAAAATGTATAGGGACTGAATTGATAGCAATAACGTCGCCATAAGACGTGTTAAAATATGGAAGAAGAATACGCGGTGGTGAGCAGAGGTCGAGATGGCTTAGGGGTCGGAGCGCCTGGAATATTCGTCCGGGAGGCGCGGGTTCGAGTCCTGTTCGCGACCGTATTCTTTTTCCATTTAATATAATAACTTTAGAGTTCGCTAAGCATGCGTTAATGCTTATCAAAGATTTATCTTGAATTATTAAGGTAATTGCATTCTTTACGACATTGTATTAACTGCAAAGTTAGTCGTGTCGGTTCGGTCACCCGTATAGGGACTGAATTGATAGCAATAACGTCGCCATAAGACGTGTTAAAATATGGAAGAAGAATACGCGGTGGTGAGCAGAGGTCGAGATGGCTTAGTGGTCGGAGCGCCTGGAATATTCGTCCGGGAGGCGCGGGTTCGAGTCCTGTTCGCGACCGTATTCTTTTTCCATTTAATATAATAACTTTAGAGTTCGCTAAGCATGCGTTAATGCTTATCAAAGATTTATCTTGAATAATCTGAATTTGCCTCACAAAATTTATTCGACATAGATAGCAAAGGTTGGGATAGCTTACTTGGAAGAGAGTACTCTTCATACGGAGGCGCAGGTCAAAATCCTGCTCATGTACGTATTTAAAAAATATAAATTAGAATTCACTACGCATACCCGGTAAAAAATTTACGCGCCGAGAATTGTTAGATATCTTAAACTGGTTTTATGAGATTTCTACAAACTTAGGAAAGGTCAAAGCGTTTATGTTTACGGTTGAGTTGACATTATTGAAGAAAGCTAATGATATTTAAATCAAATGAATACCAAAATCACAAAACCAACAAAACAAAAACACAAATGTCTTTAAAAGAACAGTGGGATTACTCTTGAAACTAATACCAATTCCAATACTAATTCCAATATTAAATTGACGCCTTAAAACAATGCGTAATTTTAAATTAAATTTACCAACATTACAGTTGCCTTAATTTTAGACATTTTGGCATTTAAAAGTACGAACTGACACATTTCCAATGTCAATCGAGCGGAATTATTTTCAAAAGCCCACAGGTCATAAGTGCAGTTAATGGGATATTGAACCATTCCCGTTATAAATTGTAACATACCGACTAACAAAAGCTTCACAGCTACGCACGGTAATTATATTCATCTTTTATTTGAAACAACTGGGTTTTCTCGCATTAATTTCCCGTCGTTTTCAAATATTTATTCGTTCTTCGCAAAAGTTAATATTTTCCCCGCAAACATGATCATTATTACTCTTTAAAAATAAATTTAATATGGGAAACGTCCTCAAATATTGGCTCCCATTGACGGATGGGTTTTGGCTTAAAATAGCGTTATAGAGTATAATTAAAAAATCTTTATTCATAAGCTACATGTAGTAAACAGTTTTATATTTAGCCCAAGGTATTTTTAAATTAATATAAAAATACTAATAAACGATGAAGGAGACTACAGAATAAAATAGAATATTTTGTATTGTACAACATTACTTAAGTATATAACATTTATATTATGTAGTTCATTGAGTATAATTTATACCAACATGCAAGAGCGTGTCATATTGCATTAAATTAACTTATAGGTAAATAAATATTATACCATTAGGTTCACGGTTTGATATAAATTGGACTAATAATGTAATAAAATCTCATGATATGTTAAATTCATAATTCACACTATCTCACAAATCACAACCATATATTACATGATCTTTTTTATTTTGTAAATGATATTTTAATGTATGTAAACATAGATAAGACATTAGTTTAAATGATGTTAATTAACTAGGAATATTTATTTTATATAATATTAACAGTTGTATATATTTATAATTAGTAACTTATAGACTATTTAATTATGTACAAGAAAATGATAATATAAGTAAAATATATAACGTAAAACAAAGCGTGGTTTAGACGTCGAAGTTTAAATTATATCTTCAATATTTACATAAGTTATTTACAAATATAAAAGTATCTACTTACAGGTACAATTAATCTAACACAAACAAAATAAAACTTTGGTGTTAAAATATCCATACTTATCGCTGTCTTCTGGTAAAATACCTAGAAGACTGACATAATTGCCACGTTGAATGGTAAAGGAATCAAAAATACTGAACTTTTGAGACGAGAAAATCTATACCATCACATATACCACACATAAGTATCTATATTTCATTTTTATTTTATAAGTCATGCTGCGACTACGATCTCTACAAAGTGTTCGAAACGTCAGGAAAAACTATTCCCAAATGATCCGGTTAAAAGTTGTTTTATTATAATGTGTGATCAGTGATCGCAAAACCGAAGAAAATCTATCGATATATCTATATATATATAAAAATCAATTCCTCAAATCCGATTTAGCAAATTTTGGTTTTGAAATGTTTGTCGTAGTCCAGGGAAGTTTTAAACGGTGAAAATGTAGAAAAATTGCAAGGAAGATAGTGAAAACAACAATTTCATTTGCCCGTATAAACTGTTCTACCTACTTTCCTGTCAAACATTTGACGTTCGAGGTGATGCGAAGTACACCGGGTCATTTAGTACTAGATAAATCTAAATTACCAATTTGTATACTGTATGTTTTCCCGAATACATACAATATTCAATTTAATAATATCCTCAGAACGCCATTAATTTCAATACACTTGTGCTGAAAATGTGAGCGATGAATTTCACGGCTGGACACACACGTCAGTTACATGAAGGTCTGCGGGCCGCTTCTAGACCGCGCTCGAGTATTGCTAGTTTATTTTAAGTATGTACAGTAGATTATTATTATACATATTTAAAATGCATTGTGTTATGCTTATTTTAAAGGTATGAATTATTTATGGTAAGAAAAATGAAAAACTTAGGAGAGCCTAAGTTGAGCTCATTGGAAAAAAACAAACCCTTATAGGATCACTTTGTTGTCCGTCTATCTGTGTCAAGAACCTTTTCCTTTGGAACGCATCGAAATATATGTTTATATAAAATACTTATGTATTACAATCCCTTGGAACTGTAAAAAACAAGCTCATAAGTACTGTTGCTAGACGTCGCTCTTTTGACGAGATGTCCCGCTTTCAGCCCCTTCGGGACGCGTCCCGCCAGCACTCTCAGCGGGACGCCTTAAATCCCGTTTTGATGAAATGAAGATTTGTAAGTTGAAGGACGTGCATTTTGTCTGCGTCCCAATTTTTTCATTACCAGTCCCGCTTTTATTTCTACTTAAATTCCAACTTTGTGTAAAACAGATCTGTCAAAACTACTACCAAAATTACGGGTGTACAAAGTTATATTTGCAGTTTGAGAATCGATTCTGGGGTATACCGATGTATGGGAGTACAATTTTTTCAACTGAAAAGATTTTTCGTCAGAGCAATGTTCGGTGCTTTCATAGCTTATGAACTTTAGTGATGTTAATTATTCGGAACCCTCGGTGCTCGAGTCTTGTTCACACGTGTCCAGTTATATTTTATTTGTCCTTCCAGCATTGACACTGTGCTGAACTCCTACCGACTAATACCACAATGTCCGACTTTAACCTTTCCCGGGATCCGGGATGGCAACTGCATTCGCCACAGCCCCTTGATAGAAAATGGTAGGTATTCACCTAGAGGCGCAGTGTGTGTTGTTTCGCAGAAAAAAGCTTAAAGACTTGATAGGATTTTTTCTTTATCTTATCTTAAAGATTTGTATGGTGAATATTAATTGGAAATAGGTAAAACACAAAGTTGAAAAAAAAATCAATCATCCTTTTGGTTTGTTTTTTATTTCCTGAGAAATTTCTTCTTTTTGTCGTGTTGCTTAACGTTGAGGGTCGTGACCTGTTCCAGGAACCTATTTTCCTGGATATAAAAATGATTTAACAGAGCATAATCCCATTAAGAATGTAATGCAATTTCGGATGCTTGTAACTCATTCCGGGCTTTAAGGCTTTGGATACAATATAAAATAACATCACGCTTGAATTCTCCAAAATGGTAGGAGAAAGACTGTTACACACCCACATTTACTGATGAAGTAACTATGTCCAATGGTGATGAACCTATAGCCATTTAGCAGGCACAACTCCAAATTCCTGGTTGTTACAGTGAATTTTCTAACAGAAAAACCCAATAACACTTTGCCGACCCGGGCATCAAGCCCAGGAGCTCACACTCACGAGTCGGACTTGCAACCACCAGACCAATGTGGCAGTCATCTGTCTCAAATTATGTCACCATTATTGCGACCCACATAAATAAGAAAGAAGGAGAAACGCTACAATTTTTATATAAATCCATTGCGTTGTTTTGGAGCCTGTTTAAAAAAAAACATTCAGCCGTATTTACAAAAAAATCTAAACACCGCCTTTTGTGATTGGGTATCGTACTAATTACTGAAAACTACAATTAATACGGACTTGGCGTTCATTTTGAAATCACAGGCAGACATTATATACCTATTTTTATATATATACATATTTGAATAAATATGTATATCTCACATTTACTCTTAGATGAGCGATTAATTCTGAAAACCAAACATGAATACAAAATTAAACAAATAAACCAAATCCTATAAACAAATGTTAATTAACCAATAACTTACGAATACATAAACAGAAAGTAAGCTGGGTAATCCAAGCACGTTTGGGTTTCATTTAAATTTAAATCAAAGGTTATATCGCTCGCTATTGAAGCGATAAATTTGACAAAGAAATGCTCTAAGATAGGGCTCGCATATGAAGAATGACGAAATTAAGTACAGGATGAGGTAGAGAGAATAATCCAGGGAAGCTTCCTCTTCTTATCAGCGATATATCTCTTGTTGGTCTAGTGGTGGCAACCGCGGCTGTTGAGTGTTCCCAGGTCGGTCAAGTTTTATTGGGTTTTTCAGTAAGGATATTCTCAGTAGCAGCCTGGAGTTAGGAAGTAGGTGGTATGACACCCCCGTGGTTCGGAGAGCACGTAAAGCCGTCGGTCCTGCGCCTGATCTCTTTCCGGTCGGATTGCCGTCCCATCGGAATATGTAAGTGAAGGAAGAGGGAGTGCACGTGTGTTTGCGCACACACTTGTGCACTATAATATCGCCTGCGTACTTGGCTAATCTCCGTGGAGATAGGCCACCGTGACCGAAATACGGTCGGGAGGAGTATTAGTACTAGTATATATATCTCAATAGCGTTAGGAGTGGTCGCGTAAAGGTCTTCTATCGTGCAGGTGTTTAAACACAAAGGACACATCAGCAGGCCCAACATAGACTACTCTGGATCACCGTAGTCACAATAGGCAAGATCAGGAAGCCTAAACCCTCATTTACATATGTTAAGTTTACAGCGGCCATCCTAAGAGCGCAGTTGATTTAGCTACTTCAGTACCAAAGCCACTGTATGGCGGCAATTTCTCCTTAGGTGTAATAAAACAGGTGGAGAATGTGGGGCTAGAGCTATAAAGAGAGACGACACGCTTGTCGCAGTGGCTGAGTGATAGTTGACTATTATGCCGCGTGTCGCATGCTCGTCGTGTCGTTACAAGGCCTGTTTGGTGTGTGTGAGGGTCTACGATACAGAATAAATTCTTAGTGTTCGACAACGTTTGTTTGAAGCAAGCAAGCAAAAAAAGAATAGAGTGTCCCTTTTGTCATGGTCTATAATCCATCATGAACATGAAACCGCAGTTCTGAGACCACAGCTGCAGTCGGTTTAGAATAAACAGATACCTACAGACACATACGAGTACCTACAACGCAGTTATAGTGGAAGTGTAAAGCATATAATAAAACACGTTCACAAATCCAATTTCATAAATACTTAGTTTTACTTGTAAATAATACACACATACATAGCATGTCTGTGTTTCCCGAGGGCAAAGGCTGAGGTGTACAAATTAGTGGTTCACATTTGATCAATACTGTTATTAAGTCTTAAGTGAGCTTATTGCCATCAACCGGGCACAATTCCAAACTCAGGGTGGTAACTGAGAATTTCGTAACAGAAAACACCGATAACACTTTTACCAAGCCGGGAATGGAACCTATGAATGGCAGTCGTCCTTGCAACCACTAGACCAGTGAAAGAGACGAAAGAGAACATACCACAAAAGTTGTGTGTTTTATCGATTGAACCAATAGATTTACCATAATAGACTTTTACCTAGTAGATAGATAAGTACCGCAAATTTCATCTTATCAATTTGAATAACATTAATTTATGTTCCTTATTCTAAAACTTTTGCTGTAACATTATATAAGTTATCATTTAAATTACCTTCTAAATATGATTACGTAGGTAGATGGGTACCATACTTCTTCCTAGAAAATGAATTTACGAAACAAAATGCAAATTCAATTTCTGCGATCCCTTTGTTCTTCTCGGCCACAAAGAATTTGCCATTTGATATAGATTTTTATGCTGTCGTCTGTGCACTCGTTTCGTTTTCTATGTCAAAGAAATATGGAATAAACTTACAAATAAACGAAATAAAAAGCTATAATTTCGTATTTTCACGTGGATTTACTGTTATATGCATATAATATAGTGCTAGTGGTACATATTATAATTTAAATTAGACATTAATGAATCACATCAAATATCTAGAAGATTTTACTCGCTGCTACACTTGTGTCGGAGTTTTTATTTGCCATGACACTCTATATCAGCTATATTCGTGCAAAAATCATATCATATTCGCTCTCAGATATAACGTAGATTAGCCAAGTATGCAGGGGATATTATAGTCTACAAGGGCATACGCAAACACAGGTGCCCTCCCTTCCTTTCTTCCTTTACTCTCATAGTTCAATGGGACGGCAATCCGATATGACTGGAGAGAGATCAGGCGAAAGACTGACGGCTTTTACGTATTCTCCGAGACATGGGGGTGTCACACCACCAATTTCCTAACTCCAGGTGACTCCACTGAAAATGTCATAACAAAATAACTCAATAGCACTTTGCCCGACCCGAGAATCGAACCTAGGACCAGGAGCTTGCAGCCACTAGACCAAAGAGGCATGATCATATCTAAATTGTTCTATATCTTGTATCCAATAAAAAAAAACTATATCCTCCCTCATCTATTTTTTTAACGGAACCAACAAATATACTTACCCATCATTCTGTTTCTGTCTACCAGGAGAACATAAACACAAAACAGTCTCGTTCGCCCTCAAACTCAATTCGTTGACGTTAATCGACACCGATTACTCGACGTGCCCTCTGAAGCGCGGGGATCTGTTTGATCCTAAACAGAATCCAGTTAACTGAAATATACTTTTGTTAACGGAACACGATGTGTATTGTACACTAAGCTAATTAAAAACCGTCCATGAATTTGATCGCAGGGCGCAAACATACGAGAATAAGTTAAATTAGTAATGTAATAATATGGGGTAGGCCTTCGAAATAACTGCAATAATAATAACTGCATCGGTGAAATATTTGTGTACAACACTGTACACTTCTGCTTATCCCATCGGGCATGATGCTATGTATGTATTAAATGGCATGAACTATACATGAACATGCGATTACAGCAATTGCGAGTGATTTACTGTAATTCACTGAAGAATTCCGTCTATCTTCGAAGTTCTTCTTCAAGTTCGAATCAAATCTGGACCAAATTTAAATGGGATCACCTTTGGAGACTACTCTTTCAAACAAAAAAGATTCACTGAAATCGGTTCATAAACGACGAAGTTATCCGCGAACACGCATAAAATAAATATAAATATTCGGTCGAATTGAGAAACCTCGTCCATTTTTTTAAGTCGGTCACAAAGAAAGCTTTACCATAAAGGTATGTGTAAATGAATTTACTTATCAACATTATACTTGATTTAAGAGACGCATATCTATAGTAAGATTATGAAAACTGTTCTATCGATTACTAAAGAAAGAAAAACTGAACGGAAGACAAACTTGAATCAAGAAACACATACGTATATCTTAAAATTAGCATATCTACATAGAAATAAAAATACAACTATATAAAGCGCTACCAGATACAAGGTTGACGATCACATAAAACGCGAAAATGGCTTCGAAACGTAAAAGTCACTGTGTTCCTCGCAAAAGACGTCAATAATACTAAAGTGGCTATTAATGGCACACTTAATGTACCTACTGGTGTTACGACGAAGATTGTAAATCGACTCCCATAAAACTGTGACATAGAATCTGTCTATGTAATAAAATTCTAAGGAACTGACGTGGAACAGTGAATAAATGGAGTTTTAATTGACCAAATTGGTGAAGTGATTGGAAAGATGCCTTGAATTGGCTGTTCCTTCCAGTAATAATTTATGTAGGATACGCTGATTTAACGAACAAATTGAGGAACTCGTAGATCGTTGCCAAATCTGTGGTCGGTAAACAATCTAGCAAGGGCCTCTTCTCATGCAGAGAACGCAAGGTAAGGAAGGGTTGGCAATTCCAGACTACTAAGTTTAGGTTTCCTCACGATGTTTTCCTTTACCGTATGTCTGCGATGTCTTAGATTGACTAAGAAATTACATATGACATTGAAAACATCGCATTGGTACATGGCAGATTTAAACCCACCACTTGCGGCTCAAGAGGCGGGCCCGTAACCACTCGGCCACCATGACAGTACAAAGTAAACAATATTTTTTTTAGCCATTACAAATAGACTACAAACAGACACTTCAATTTTATTTATTTGTATGTATGTAATGTATCTAAAGATTGTAATACTGCTGTTACTTTTGAATAATAAATTTTTTTATTTATATTTATATTAGTTTTTGGTGCGCTAGTCTATTGTAGATCGGTGAGAGTATTATTATTTGAGCATCGCAATACTTCGGAGGGCACGTTAAACCATTAATTTCAGGCTTGGTTCATTATAAATAGTTGTTACTCCATGTCCGAAGCCTACGGGTGGTTTGAACAATTGTAATACTATAGATTAGCTCCTAATCCCACGATAGAAGATGAATGCCATGAAGTGATTCATGAAATTCCAACGATATAGGAGACATAGCTCTTTTGCCGAACATCATCACCCCCCTACCCTTATCCCAATTTATTTGGGGTCGGCACAGCATGTATTTTTCTTCCACCTTCTAATTGTTTTTGAAATTACATGCAACTAAAGTCTTGGCAATGTTTTATGACCATAACATAAAATTCGCGTTCCTCCTACGCGGTCATCAATTTCTACGCACCCTCAAAGTTATGAGGATAAAAGTGAAATAAAATATCCATTTTCCTTATTTCCCTTGATCAAAGATGGCCGAGATAATTAAGAGTACGTCAAACATCGTGGCGAGGGTCCGATATCAAATTGTACACAATATGGAGGACTATGTATGGTTATCGTCACATATTTTCTTGTATCAGATAAATTGTTATTAATAAAAATATATGTTACTAACTTCTGCCCGCTTCTAGGGATAAAAAGTAGTTTATAAACTATCTTTGTGCCTCATCCAAATCTGTTCAGTAGTTATTGCGTGTAAGAGTAACAAACGTCCATCCATTCTCACAAAATTTCGCATTTATAAATTAGTATGATTATAATCCTATGGTAAAGCACTACCAGTGGCATTATTTTTATGGTAAAATGATTTTCTGCATATATCTACGTAATATTTAGGCAAACGTTATTCTATTTGTGCTAAGGTAATATATTGTTTAATTAATTACTAGCTTCTGCCCGCGACTTTAACTGCGTGGACTTCAGAATTAGGTCCATAAAGGCTGGGACAAAAAGTACCCTATGTGTTAATCCAGGTTATAAACTATCTGCGTGCCAAATTTCATCCAAATCCGTCCAATAGTTATTGCGTGAAAAAGTAACAAATATCCATACATACAAACTTCACGTTTATAATATTAGTAGGATGATTTGAAAATAATTCTGAAACGCCTTAAGCTAATATAAGCTAAATCAAGACAACTGAAAATGAGAAAATACTGCTATTTAATTAGTAGTCATTCAATATTAAAGTAGGTAGGTAAAAGTGAAATAAATATTCGCATACCATAATATCATGCAATGATTTTTAAATACTTGATTAGCATTAAATTCCCAAAATATTATATTAAGTTAAATTATATTTTATCATTATAGTAATTCCTAACTAAATTCTGAAGTGTTCCGTCTAAAAGACCTATAAATAAAAAACAATACATACATACAATCACGCTTGTTTCCCAATTGTAGTAGGCAGAGTGCATCAATTTTCACTTGCTATAATTCTGACACACCTTAGCTATATTAATCACCAGCAAACCTACCATTAAATAGGTACTTACTTACCATCTTAAACCGAATAATTCCATTGTCTTCTAAAAGTATTTCGGTGTTATAAAAATGACATAATGCGATAAAATGCTGAATCTTTAATAAACCAGGGTGAGAATTTTTGTTGTCTTTACCAATATCCGGCTGACCCGATTCCCATAACCGCCGCTTTCCCCCGGCCGTTATTAGGGCGCGTGAAACCTCAGCTGAGAATTGATGACTAATAAATGTCAGTGACTAACGCTGGCTCAGGACTGTGAACTAATATGTTAGTTGTCGCAGCATATTAAGTAAATAAGTAAGTCAATTTAGTGGAGGGTAAGTGATTCGTTTGTTATTAATTGCAGCCTTTTCTATCCAAAAACATTATAACACTGTAACTAATACACATTAATAAGTTTTTAATTTCAATTTATTAACGCACTAAATATAAGCACTAAAGACTTAAGAAGGGTAAGCACTAAATCATGGATTGGAGATCCGTCTATGTTTACTCAACTACCTAGTTGGTCTAGTGGTCCCAAGCGCGACTTCTGCGCATGAGGTGTCGGGTTCGATTCCTGGGTCGGGCAAATTGGTATTGGGTTTTTCTGTTAGAAAATTCTCAGTAGCAGCCATGAGTTGAGGCTCACCACCTATTACATGGTACGTAATAGCAGCATTGGTGAAATGTGGGTGTTGGTACAACTGTGTACACCTCTGCCTACCATTCAGGGAATACAGGCGTGGTGCTATGTTATGTTTATGGTTACTTGTCCGTAAGATACTGTACTGTAAAATGTACATACAATTATTATTATTAAATAGGTTGGCCATGTTCAGTGGATGATTATAAAAGGGTCGATCTACAAGGCGTGGCTGGCTCCGTCCCGATGATAGGATCACTGTAGCTCAGGAGTCTAACAGACACACAAGCACACTCCGACGCGCTCGACTGCCTCGTTATAGACCTCACCGGCGAGGTCCGCGTCTGTCGCGAAATGTCTCATCATGTCCACCCCGACCCTTGCTCGAGCCGGCCCGCGCCGAGCTAATAGCTTTAAATTCGTCCCTTAATAATAAGGAAACTGATATGACCCAGCTAGTCCCTAGTTGTCCCCCCAGCAACACCCTAAGCCGAGGTTCGTGTCCCGCAGGGGACGCCCTTAGCGCTGTTGCTTAGTTTGTAGTTTATAAAAATATGCTCTGGCTGGAGGCATCAAACTGCCTCGCCTTAGATATTGTCCGGTTACGCAGACAAAACCCCTCTGGGATTCTGCAAGAGGCCATATCAAAAAAAAAAAAAAAGGTGTGGCTGGATATACCGGAAAGAGACGCCTTAGAAGGAGATATATTACATATGCGTAGTACTCGCCACCGGCGAGAATGAATGACCAGTAAAAAGAGTATGTAAGGATCGTAGCAGGTGACGTTCTGTAGTGTCTACCTACCCCTATCGGAAAGAAGTATGAGTTTATGTATGTATATACATAAAAAAACATAATATACACCTAATATCTCAAACGTCCCAACTAATGCATAACGACACGTTAAAGTCCCATTCAATTCATTCAACGAATGAGAAACAAAGACGGACATAGTTACCTGGCACCGTCTTCAATTGGTAAACATGGTTGATTTTTGAATTGGCTGGCCGTGACGACACGCGGTAAGCCCCGGGAACCGCAAACCTTGTTTATTAAAGCAAGATTATTTACCACAAATAGTGCGAACTTTGATAAAGTTATCCATACTAATATTATAAATGCGAAAGTAACTCTGTTTATTTGTTAGTTTCTTTGTTACCTTTTCACGACTAAAAGGATCGTAATGAAATTTGGCAAGGAGTTAGATTGTATCTTGGGGAAAGACATAGGCTACCTTTAGTCGCGCAGACGAAGTCGCGGGCACCAGCTAGTTTGAACTCTTTGCGCACTGCTTATTTTATTAGTTTTATAGATTGGAAATTAAAGAGAGTTTTTGTCATGGAGACTATTTTTATTAGTGCCTCAGTGGTAGCAAGCACGGCTGCTGAGCTTGAGGTCCTGGGTTCGATTTACAAGTCGAGAGAAATTTTATTAAGTTTTTATATTAGGAAATAAAATTCTCAATAGCTACCCAGAGTTTGAATACAGAATGGAAAACAGTTTTGTTTGCTGTTAATAAAAATATAGCATTATAGCAATACGCTTATATTGCCTAAGCGTTAGGAGGAGATTGTACATCTCTCTCATTCTACACCTACATTTCACCAATGCCGTTATTAAGTTCGATGTAATCGGTGGTGAGCCTATTGCAATCTACCGGGCACAGTTCCAAACTCCAGGCTGCTACTGAGAATTTATTTACAGGAAAACTTATTAACAATTAAAAGTTGTAATTGTTTTAGTATTATAAGTTATAGAGTTCGCTAAGCATGCGTTAATGCTTTTCAAAGATTTATCTGTATCCATTAACACTGCCTGACCCGGGAATCGAGCTCGGGACCTCATGCTCAGAAGTCACGCATGGGACCACTAGACCAACGAGGCAGTATTTATTAATATATATGTACTAGCTGTGTCCCGCAAACGTTGTTCTGCCAAATACATTTTCTGGATAGAGACACCCCTATCACCTAGGGGTATAAAAAATATGCTACCACCTATACTCCTACCAAAGATGCACAAAAGAATTCATAAAAAATATGTCAAGCCGTTTCGGCGGAGTTCTATAACAAACACTGTGAACCGAGATTTTTATATATTAGATATATATACGTATATATATTTAATATAGTTTTTTTTTAAACGGATCATCTATTATAGCTATGAATACGATACGACACTTTATTATTGTCACCCCATTTTATCTGGTCCGGATCAAAAGATCTGTTTTAGCGGCAGTCTAGCGGCTGACCACCACGAGACGTGGTAAGCCGCCCGGAGGCCGCAAGCCCTCTGTTTATTAAACTAAGATTATAGAGAGCCACAAATAGAACAATTGAAATGTTCTATCTAGGTATATGTATGAATGAATGAATGAATTAATTAATGAACTTTATTTGCCTTAAATGTTGGTACAATTAGTTAGATCGTAATAACAAGGTACAGAGCCGTAACGTTTAGTCATTAATTAGTAGTGACATGCAAATATTGATTTGTTACAACTAAATATTTCATAATTGTTGAAGTTATTGAAATTGATGTATATAATCTTATACACTAATCACTCACGACAGTATTCTTTTTCCATTTAAAATTACAACTTTAGAGTTCATCAAGCATGCATTGATGCTTTTCAAAGATTTATTTGTAATTAGAAGTAATTTAGAGGTTTTTTATTTATTAAAAAATTAATCTACCTTTGGCCACCGACACATCTGATGACAAGCAACGGTATTTATATTTTATTCAGTTCAGCTCCTATTTCTTAAAATCAATCTCTCCTTTACAACAGTAGCATTAAGAGAGCTCAGTGCTACAGTTTGTGAGCAAAACCTTTGCGTCAAAGGACCAGATAGCAGATATTGGTCCTTTAAAAACATTCTGAAGGCAATTTGCAAACGCTATAAAAGGCTGCAAAAGTCTTTACCGGACTAGGAAGACTTCGCTATTGGCAAAAATACAAGTACATCTCTTCAGCATAGGAACTTGCATCGTATCTATACGATTGATATAGCTAAGTTATATAACTTATGACTAACTTCATAACATAAATTATTATAAGCTATTATAATATTAACATTATTATAAGCTGTTTATTGTCGCACAAATGTAAGAACTTAAGCTAGGCGCCGTCTTTGGACGATTTCTGGGACCTACTCAAATATCAATCAACATTAATACCAAATAAGTATATATCATACACATTAATTAGTACATAAAAAATAAGAGACTTTAAAAACAAACCGATCGTATGTCGTAGTTAAAAGGATTTACGATTTAAATCTGACAGGAAGAAAACAAAGCGAGGGCTTGTCGTCCATTTTTTTCCAACCATACCCAACACCTGCACTTAACAGGCTAAACGTGGCCTGAATTACTGAAATAGGTACGTCTAACATTTTCATTTTTGGTTTATATTTGAATAATTACACGACACGGTCGTTGAATTTCTGAAAAATGTTGTGTAATAAAATATTGTGTATTATTGTAAAGTATACCCACGCTTGTATAAAAATATATAAATTTTGGCTGACCTTCAAATATTCGTATAATTTTATATCCCACTTTTATTGGATTGACAATAAAATTACAGAATTAAAATCATTTTATTTTGTTAGTATGAAATTACCTATCAACATTTAATTACGTACATTATTCAATTTAATATAATTATCGGTGTCTCTGTAAAATTTAATGTCCATACAAAAAATCTACCCATAATATTAATAAAATTAAACACATCAAAAAAAATCTCCATCCATAAAATTATGACAAAGACTGAAAAATACACTAACCTTCCGCCCTATGGTAATAAATCCTAGCTGAAGCGCGGAGATAAAGCGACGCATTCATTATGCGACGAACGACTGTTTGACCACCGCTGTCGCGCGACGATGTCACTCGCTACCGCTTATTCGGCTCACAAACCCTCTTCCAGTTCGATAAGGGAAGAAGTTTTATTACTGAATAAAGTAGCTATCTTTGATTTTATATCATACAAACTTAATCTTCTTCTTCTTATCGTGTGGTTGATGAACAACCTAGTCTCAGAGTTTAAACCACCCGTAGGTTTCTAACACAGCTTTACACACCGTCGAGAACATCTCTCAAATGTGCTGGTTTCCGCATAATGATTTCCTTCACCGTTATAAGCAAGTGATAATTATTGTAATTTATAATACACGCACATGATCTTGAAAGGTTGCCCGGTGAACAATAATTAATACGCACCACTGGCGTATTAATTATTGTTCACCGGTTACTACTCACGTGTATTCTTCGGGTTTGCCCTTAGTCATTAGCTGAGTCCGCGGCAATGTCGCGAGTCAGACTGACTAAGGGCTCCGTTCGAACTTAAAACTAGTCGGGCAAACCCCAGATAGAGAATTTTCGTTGACTAGTAGCAAAAATTACCTAATCGGTAAGTACCGACGGCATCTTAACCTACTTAAACGCGTAGTTTCAGAATAACAAGAGGAAACTTGATTACCTATTCAACAAACTAATCGTAATTATAAGCAAAGAATTAATGATGTAGTAAATCTTCTCGCATGACACACCTAACTCCCTTTCAGCAAGAACAATACCGCCGGCGGGCATTATGCCAAATTGCGTCAAGCAAGAATTTGCAGAATATGGCAGAATGCAACCGGCCTGTATGTACGGACTACGGGGAAGGACAATGCTTCGGCGAAAACTCATGCATTATGCGATCCACAATAGAAATGAGAAAATATGATAATAAAATACCAAGCTTCCTATTTTCAATTAAATGGTTTTTTGAGAAACTTTTAACTCATATCTTTGTCTTAAATTACACTTAACCTTTGGCAGTCAGTTAACTATTCGATAAAAATCTAACTCAAGGACGTTGAAAACATCAATTTCAGAGATAGAGTTCTTTAAGAAAGAATTATCTTATCCTCATACTTTACTATTTAAAATGCCAGTAGTTATTGGAAATTTAAGATGAATTCGATAACTATCAACTGCAGTGTCGTCGTTCAATTGAATAGCTGACCTTCCATGACTAATTGAATAACATATGTTCAATTGACCAATGAAACAATATTAAAAGGCACGGCGTCCTCCATGCCTTTTAATATTGTCAAATACTCAATTCAATTCCAAAAAAAGTGGAATCCAAAATTGATTCTAGTTTTCCACCTGGCAAGCATAAACTGTTGTCAAAGCAGTTCCGAAGACACGTAAATAAATGGCTTTACCACAAGCCTTTGACGCCAAACGAAGGCTGTGTATAAAGTACAGGCGAAGTAACGGAATTATGAGTCACCTGAACTCTAATTTTGCGTTGGCTTTTGTGTTCTTCTTATTGGATGGTAGACGAATAACCTATTGTTAGAGTTTAATCCAACCGTAGGTGTCTAGCATTTTCTTATCAAACGATTAATTGAAAACCTTGCGTCAGAGATTAATCCACCCTCTTCCTCTATCATGGATTTACTCAATCTGTATCATGGTTTTTGTTTCGAAAAAAATATTTAAGAATATTTAATTTCTGATAGGCACATGATTTTGAAAAGCCCTGCCTACCTCTAACATAATTAGTATTCTTATCTTTTTAGATCTAAATTAGATTGACTTATTTTAGTAAGTAATTATGATGGAAGTCAAGTCGTTCATGACATTTTGTTATTATTGAAGTAGGTACATTCTTCGAGATTGCCCGACAAGTTTCGAACTCAAATTTTATGTATGTGCCTCGTGAAATTAATTACCTGTACAAAAATAACAACTATTTGATTTGTGTTATCTTTGAATAAAATAATGAAACATCATATGTAGCATTCAAAACTAAAAGAGATTCACACAATTTTTCTTGTTTGTATGACTTGTTGGCCACTGTGATCAGAATCTAATTTATTACAATATCAAATTAAATAACGTGTAGGTGGGTAATGATTCCGTTTTATCCACCATACTTGCTTGTATGAAGTCACATAAGCTCTTAGCTTAGTGAAGCTCTGCGAAGCATCTGTGGTACGTTGGAGGTTGGGAACAAGCTTGCAGAACAGTGAAATGCATCATCAATGGGATATAATCAATGTGGCCCAGATTTATTTTAAGAACGTTATATGCTTCTTGATTTATTCTAAGAACGTTATGCTATTTGATTATTACTTCCGTAACCATAACATCATGCCTTGATTCTTCGAAAGCGTAACTAGAAGTGTACACAATTCAACACCCACGTTTCACCGATGCAGTTCTTGTGAACCATTTTAATAGGTAGTGAACATATTTCCATCAATTGGTTTGGTTACTACTGCGTCCCGGAACAATCGTGGGGCAATATTAAAAAAATAATGTCTCTTAGTCCCAAGTGCGTGTTACTAGAATCGATTTAACTTTCACAAGAAAAAAACTATCTGTCTAACCAGATGCAGTTTAATACCAGTATTTTACATGAAGCGACTACGAGCCTATCTGACCATTACAACCCAGTTACTGGATAACACGATATCTTGTGATAAAACTGGTTGTCAGACTTACAGGCATCTGACGGTAGCTATCAAATACCGGGGCCACAGTTTACCGAGCTCTCTGAGGCACGGATGGATCTCGAATTATTGTCACCCGTCAACAGACCGACAGCGTCAAATGCAGCTCGATAATAACCTCGATCGCTCGATCTGTGCAGCTGTAATGCACGAGAATTTACCAGTTTTTTTTTCCATTAAAATGGAGGATGAAAATAAATAGGAATCACCAGTTACTGGACATATTTTCTATGTTAATTATTGTTCAACGCTTATTTAGTCAAACTCGCGACATCGCGGCGGCCTCACCTCATGACTAAGGGCTCCGTTCGAGTTCGAAACTAGTCGGGCAATCCCGAAGAATGCAAGTGAGTAATAACCGTTGAACAATAATTAATATGAATGTGTCTCACAAAAGTTATTATATTTTCTATGTGTTCACCGAATTATAGGAAACACGGACGTGAAGTACCTACCTACTGAAAAGTTAATGAAATGTTTGGGATTAACCAACATATGTAACCTAACACGATAATACTCTCTTGTGTTCAGTGGGATTAACATTGTTCGAATGGTTGACGCTCGTTAGCTTTTGTTTTGAGAATTTCCTGTTACCTGTAGAACCTTTTAAATTAATCAGGTATTCGTATTTAAATACGTTTTCATATTGCATATCCACACGTACCTACAGCCAATGGATGGGCTATAGACGAAGATCGTAAAACGCCCTTCGTCCCGTTTCTGTACCGCATCAGGGATGTTTCCTGAAGCTCGAGTAGATTATATCTACGCGACGATGCGAAGAAAATTCGCATCTGTGGTGCGTCGGGTGCGGGCGAGCCACAACATTACCTTGCGTTGTCTCGCGAGCAGACTGGACTGTGGCTGGTGTGTGAATCGATGCTGCAAGCTATCCATCTCGGCGCTGAACTCGAAGCAGGGATTCGCATCACATGCAGTGCATGTAGTTTAAGTGATAGGGTAGGGATACTGTCATAGCTATTAGGAAACATTGTTGGTCACACTTTGAGTCAAAATTGCTTGTGTCAGTAAATATAAATAAAATAAGACTAAATATACTTGACAGGATAGGACAAAGGTTTATGAACAAGCGACTGCAAAGTAGAATACTTAACAGTCCAGTTTTAGATGACTTGGTATAAAAAATATTAACTATTGAAACTAGCGGCGTAGGTAGTTCCTCAGAACAAATTAGTCTACCTCTAATATACAGTACCTATAATAGCTTCGTTTGTTTGTTTGTTTCTTTGCAAGCAAGGCAGCTCAGCGTGAGATTTTTGTTTACGGGCAGAAACCTTCAAAAGGCACCCGGTTTCACTGTGGGACAAAACCAGGGCGTGTGGGATTTTTACCTCACTGAAACCACCCCGGTGGTCACCCTCAGCACTTTGAGGGGAGCTCCGTGTCCTCTTAAGAGACCAGCACCGGATCCCTCCTGTGCAACGCCTGTTAAGGTACATCCCTGGAGAACCAGCGTGAGATCCTAGGTTCAATTCCCGGGGTGGACAAATAGTTATTGGTTTTTCTAATAGATCATTCTCAGTAGCATCATGTGTTTGGAACTTTAGTCTCTGCTGGGACCTATTACGTGGAACTTAATAATTGCATCGATGAAATCTATGGTGAAAGGTGTAGGTATTCCTCTGCCAAATCCATCAGGGATATAGGTGTGATGCATCGCTATTTCTAACATTAAAAGATTTTTCCATACTGACATTATCCATGGGTCAGCCATTCCAATTGATCCTATAAATATCGGAAAGATTTAAGTAACAAAATAATACGATAAAAGTAATTTTTTATTTGACGTTATACTGAAAGGAGCTCGAAGATCAAGAAAATATTTCCAAATAAATATCCCGTACATAAAAGAATTTAATATTGCCCTACGGATCGTAACCTAAATATTTAGTTCGTTGAGTTTTTCTCACAATCTTTTTACCTTTTTTAAAGATATTTGTTTTATCTTTCAGCTTTACGTTAAATAGATGTTGTAATAAGTTGCTGTTAATAAAACTCTATGAATTGTGTCTTTTTTTTTAATAATTTGCTAATGCTTGCTTACTTCACGCAGTTATTCAGTCTTTTGTGTTTGTCATTAATTTTTTATGACTTTAACCTGTAAGAGTTTAAAAAGGTTATGGCCAATTAAAATTTGTAAAATTTTGATCAATGCAGCTTTGAGCTTGTTATGAAATGTAATGAATGGTTTTCCATACACTTACACTAAATTAAAATAAAAAAATCACCAAATTTTATTCAACATAACATAGCATCCCGCCTGTATTCCCCGAAGGGGTAGGCAGAGGTGTACACAGATGTACACCCATATTTCACCGATGCTATTATTATATTATTAAGTCGCATGTAATAGGTAGTGAGCCTATTGCTATCTACCAGGCACAATCCAAACTCCGAGCTGCTACTCAAAATTTTGTAACAGAAAAACTCATTTAACACTTTGTCGTTGTCCGACCCGGGAATCGAACCCGAGACCTCATGCTCAGTAGTCGCACTTGGGTCCATTAGACTAACAAGGCAGTTTATTACCTTTATTCAGCTACATTATAATACCTAGAGGTATATATGAGGTCCTACTTAAGTATCACACTCAAAGAGAATTTAACATTCAATCTGATAAGTTAACCGGCGCCGTCCACCAGACCTACCCTATTTGCAACTTAGAATACGGGTACTTTGACCAGTTAATTCATTTTCCATACCATATTATAATAGAGAACGTTGAACCGCCGGTCCCAGCTATCCAATGAAGATCTAAAACAGTAAGATGACTCAAAATCTTACATCCAGTCTCACCACAACATATCGTGTTAGCCAGTAATTGGGTTGTGGAAGTCAGAGGCTGTCGCTCTGTGTATTAAACAAGTATTTTACTTCATGAGATAACCGAGACCAACGGTTTGACGAGCTCTCCGAGGTAGAAGGGGTCTCGATATGGTCCCGCATCCATAAACCAACCGCGACAAGTGCATCTTTGTTTCGACAAATCGATCCGTACAACCGTTACTTAACCACAAAGCCATCAACAGAGATTATTATACAGGTGAAATTTAATTAATTGGCAACCTCATATTCCAGTCAATGATACTATAACATTTAGGCCTAAAATATAATTTATCAAAATTTCCAAAAATGTATTAATAAAATGTTATCCTATATAAGCGACCTATAATGCAATAACCAAATTGATCTCCTTCTAGCAAATAAACGCTTATACAATCGACAAATTAAACAAACACAAAAAAACGGTAACATGAAATCACAGTTACAATCTACGTCACACCTATGTATTTCCATCCTTTTCACACAAACAATATCAACGCATTATGATGATTAAGCCTATATTGGTAGTCCAACGAAATTATAAAGCAATTTATCATTTTCACAGGGCATTCCGTGAAACGTCATTATTCATTTCGATTCGTGGAAAGCGTAAAATGTTCCCATTGTGTTTTTTGATGGACCACTTGGAATTGGGCGAATTTTCCATAGGAAACTGTTTGGTGTTTGGTCCCTTAATGCTCGCGTGTTTTTATGATATTCTTGATTTCTGTGATAGGACATTGTTGTAAATACAGATAATAACTTTTAGTTAATAATAATTATAATTCAACGGTTACTTAGGTGCATGCATTCTTCGGGATTACCCTAGTCGGGTTTAGAACTAAGAAAGAAAGAAAGAAAGAAAGAAGAAAGAAAGAAAAAGTTTTTATTTTCACGCGCCATCTGACGCACACACTTGTACATATCTATACAATTTATTAAAGAACGATATGTAACTAAAACACATTAAAACCTAACTCGAACTCGAACGGAGCCCTTAGTCATGAGCTGAGCCCGCGGCTATGTCACGAGTCAAACTCGCAAAATACAGCGAAATCTTTCCACGAAAATGTATAACTTTGGAGTACGCATGCGTTAATGTGTTTGAAAGATTTAACGTTCTTCTAACTTTTTAATTATCGCGTTGAATAACTTCTACATACTAACAAGTATTAACACACCATAAATAATTTTGTTCATTTGACGAGGTTGCATTGAGTATGGTCACAAACAGACTCTTTAACTGTAGGTAGTTGTTGCTAATCGCATCTGTACAACATTGAATTGACAGCGTTTTTTGATAGCGCGGTTGGCGCAGTGGTCGAGACACCGACTGCTGCGCTGCGTGTCGCAGGTTCGATTCCTGCACGGAGCATATATTTGTACGATCTATAGATAATTGCTCCGGGTCTGGGTGTGTGTGCTTGTGAGATTAAATGTTTGTAAACGCACCCACGATACAGGAAGAAATTCCTAGTGAGGGGCAAACTTTAAAAAAATATATTTAATTAACCGCAAAGACACTAGATAGGGACTCAATACAGGGACTGAATAGATAGTGATGACGTAACCATAAGATGTATTAAAATGTGGAAAAATAATTCGGAATGGTGAGAAGAGGCGGGGTAGATGGCAAAGTTCCTGTAGTATTTATCGGCGCAGGTTCAACCTGCACCTCATGAATGTAACTAGAAAAAAGACTTTAAATAAGTACTTACAAGCAAAAATCATAACTTCTTTCACGGAACTCATGTTGGCTCGAAATAGGCATTACAGATAAATCTTTGAAAAGCATTTACGCATGCTTAGCGAACTCTAAACTTGTAATTTTTTGTGGAAAACGAATACGGTCGTGAGCTGGATTCGAACGTGCGAACCGGATAAATACTCCAGGTCAAGACAATGTAGTACACCCAACAAAAAAATTGCTGTATATTTAATATGTTTGTTTTAGGTAGTATACAATATCAGTGATATTTTAACATACTTTTTAGTTCAGTATGACTTGCGACATTGCCGCGGCCTCAGCCAAAGACTAAGGGCTCCGTACGTGTTCGAAACAAGTCGCGCAAACCCGAAGAATGTATGTGAGTAACCGGTGAACAATAATTAATATTTTTTAGGAACCCGTTATCCCACCAATTTAATGATAGGTATCAAAAAGAATCCACGCAATTGCAAATTATTCCTTCATTCAGACCAATGGGGTCACAACATGTTAATTTAATACCGAGCTTATAGGTACTTCCGCGCCTATAATTAATATATTTTAGTTATAAACTAGGTTTAACGAGAAAATCAATTGTAAAAACAAATAAAACAAGCTTTCAAGATAGATAGTTCAGAAGTTCCTATGGCCACCTTCCGACTCCATCATCAGACCCTGGATTATCATGCAACACCAAAGTACTCACCAAGACAAAACAAATGAGTCCAATCTCGATGGGTTTATCTTGTTTAGTTAAGAAATTCCTAAGGCCGTCTTCCGGCTCCATAATTAGAACAGCTCCGTGGTACCATATTATTGTATTGTCACCAAAGAAACATACGTCCACCAAATTTGAACCCAATTGGACATCGGGAAGTGGTTCTAATTTAGCTTCCAAGATTCGTGCCGAACATACATACAAATATTGCTATTCAACGTGGCAATGCTGCCAGTCTTGTGGGCACATTGCCGGGTGACAGCGATGCGGAGGAATACTTCAACGCTTAAACCACGTTTTGTTTTACGTTATGTATTTTACTTTTATTATCATGTTTTTTTAATGTAGTGTATCACACTAAAAACCAAACAAATAATTAAACTCTAACTTACTCAAATTTATTATTTCAAAATATTACTTAAAGGTACAAAATACCGAATGAACCGAAACCTTTGTAAAAGTTACGAATCAAATATTGGGACCATCAAAACTGTAATTGAGTAACTCCGATCTAAAATTCAATACCATTCGCTAACGACAGTTTTAACTAACTCAGAGTCTGACGTCACAAAAATGGTACGAGAGCTCTCGTCGTCGATAACTTTAATATTTCACTTTATTGGACTCAATAAACTCGATCAAGTTTGAGAATTGAATCTCGGCCTATGCAGATAAACGTCATAAACATAACAGAGTATTAGTACGCCTGTATTCCTCGAAGGATTAGGCAGAGGTGTACATAGTTATACACCCACAAATAAACCAATGTTGTTATTATGTCCCATGTAATTGGTGGTGGGTGCGCCTATTGCCATCTAATCGTCATCATGTCCGGTAAATCATATATCGGAATGGTTTGGAATCCAAACTCAGAACATTGAAAATTTCCTAACAGAAAAACCCAATATACATTGCATGACCTGGAAATCAAACCCAAGAGAAACCAATTGAGATCACTAGACCAACAAAGCAGTTAAACGTCATTGGTCGTTTATTCAGGGATTTCTTTTAATTTTTAGTACACATAATGTCGGAAATAAATATGATTTCTGCCATAGAGGAAAAAGTAAATTAAATACAGTATAGAATAGGTTAAGTATAATCCAATTAAATTATCTGTGCTTAACTTTTGCATCTGAATGATTCGTATACATCCGTAACGTTTAAGTTGCCATCGCGCAAAACTGCTGTAATAAAAACAACTAATACAGTTATCTTGAATAGAAAAAAGCAGACAAATATATTTTATATTATAAATTGAATTATTTAGGTACTTGCCACCCAACATTATACTCGTATTTGTATAATAACTTTCGTGAGGCATATTCATATTAATTATTGTTCACCCGTTACTACGAGACTAGTTGGGCAAACTCGAAGAAAGCACGTGAGTAATAACCGGTAAACAATCATTAATTATACCTACTCGTAATTTGACTTACCCTGTCTTTGTACTGTACCCATTGGAAAATAGCAAGAGCAGTATATAAGCAATTTATTAAATAGATACATAAATAAATTATTCAAAAATAAAACTATATTTAGTAAAACCTTCTTCCTTCTCATTTACCTACAACTATAATACAAGCACGCTAGATTCCAATTATGGTTAGGTTAACGATTATCGATGTCTACCCTCTCCAGTTTTGACACACCTCTTTCGCTTTAATATTTCACGTTATTCGGTTCAGGTAACTCGATTAAATTGGAGAAGTGCATCACTAGTGACCACGACCCAACTGGACGTCGATCCTAACTGATAAATGATTTTGTATTACAGTTTGTTGTTGTTATTAGTTTAAGTCAGCCTTTCGCAGTTGATAGACTGAACTGAACTTTTTGCGAATAGTGTGTTGAGTCTAGTTGCGGTGTTTTTGTGAAGTGCTGAACGTGAGATTCTGGGTTTGATTTTCAAGTCAGGTAAATTGTGGTTCAGTTGTTTTGTTAAGAAATTCATAGTAACAGCCTGGGGTATGAAATTGTGGCAGTGTAGTATCAGAATCGTAGCAGGTGAAATCGATAGTATCTGCCGTCACCAATGGGAAACAGGTGTGATTGTATATATGCATAGATGATATTATGCTCTATTACATTAGCATCCTACGCCGCCTTACATCCACTAGCTGGGGAGCTTCAACACAGGTACTACGCACAACTAGCCTATGTCTCTCTTTTTCGGCTGGAGACTTCGCATGCCCAGTGTGACATCGTTCCGCGCATGCTAAGCAAGTAGACATAGCGCTAAATGATACATGTCGCATCGTGACTGGGTGCCTAAAACCAACCCCTCTCACGATTTTGTACCCACTGGCAGGCATATTCGCCGCGAAATAGTTGCCCGCATTGAGAAGGGAAAACAGGAGCGAGACAGCCGCCACCCCCTGCATGGGCACCAACTAACACCTGCACGTCTAAAGAGTCGTAAAAGTTTTATGAGATGTGCGACCTCACCGGTGGACAGTGCTGCAGACGAGAGGTGTGCATTGTGGAGGCACAAATACCCTACCCCTCCACACTTCATCACCCCGGCAGAACGTCTACCCCCTGGATGTGAACTGCAGTGGCCAATCTGGAAATCTCTTAACCGACGGCGGACCCAGGCTGGCCGCTGTAAAACTAATTTGGCCAAATGGGGCATTCTGCACCCATTCTGTGCCAGTGTGGAGCACCATCACAGGACATGCGTCACCATCTTAGTTGCCAATTGTGCACAACCACCTGCACGACGCCAACGATAGAACTGTACAGGTTGCTCAATACTGGTGTGATAAAAATTAATACGAATCAATCGACACGAAAAGAAGAAAACATTAGCTTTAACACTTTAACTGCCCGTGAAGCAGACACAATAGTTAAAAAATCATCGTGCATTACATGTATTCGTTAGACACTGTACAGTCAACGTGGGTCTTTTGGCTATACCACTGGAGCCTAGGATCTGATATGCAATATCGCGTACCCAGACTGGTGACGCCGCACCTCAACATCTTTATTTCAACTACTTGAATGGTATTGACGTTATTTTGGGTCACACCCAACGTTTAACTGCCATAAATAAGACAGCAGGGTATATGTACGTATAATTTTTTTTTTATTCGATTGTATACGGTAATGTTACCGTGAAAAAATATAACACTTACGTAAAAATATGATTATTGAGTAGGTATTAAAATTATCAAACAAACCTGCAATCAGTTTCCGGCGTTTGAAACGCTGCCATCTTGGCGCGCTCTCTCTGACGTCAGATTACTCATCTTAAAAGACGTCTTGTATAAAATGGAGTGTTTAACGAATTATACATTTTATTGAAGGGTTTTTCTTTATAGAATAACGATAAAACTCAAAAAGAACCACATAACATGATAAACACCCAGTAATAACATACTCGAGATATGTCATCGCGCAGAGTGACGTCACGTTTCACTCCAACCAATAGCGTGCGTTTTTACATTTAAAATTTCCCTCGCATGATTCTCACTTTTCAACTTTATTATTTAATAGTTAAAACACGATAAATTAAAAAAGTAATTGAATAGGTGTCATTCTAAAGCAATAACAATTACGAATAAAAATAATTGACCTAATTTTGCCCTATTACTATTTTCTTTTCTGATATACCTACATAATATTTGGTTTAAATATATACCTACATAATATGAGGTAGCATCACATGGCAACTATCATGGCCGTCGTTTTAATCAGTTTACTACTCGTCAACGAGCGCTGGTGGCGTGGATACGTCGAGTGTAAAGTACATATGACGTCGGTACCCTATCGTTTACTAGCAGCACTTACAAAAATGGGGATACAACGGATGAAATAGTGTAAGTGGGATTGAATAAGTGAATTTCCACTTTAGGAGTAGTTTTAACTATTTCTAGTGGAAGAAGTTGGTACACATGAACTATCTGTCGTATGTTCTATATATATTTTGAAAAAAAAAAAAACGGTTTTGCCCCACAGTAGCACATTTTCTTGCATCACTTGTGTTTGCAGACACAAATCTCACATGACTACACATTCCGACCCGAAACGATAAATATAATCTGTTAATCATACAGATATTTATTATATTCCGTGTCGGAATCGTAACCGAAGCAATCTACTGAAACAATCACTCGACCATTGCGCCAACCGAGTCTACTAAGTGCAAACATGCACATTAATTTTATATTAATAGTTATCCATTTATTATGGAGATCGGATTTCAAACAGACATATTAATTATTTAAAGAATTATCTTAGATTTTTGCAAACACTGTAAGTAAGTATTACATTAAAATAACTTTTGCACAAACGTGCGCACTTCGCAGCAGGAACAAAAAAAAAAACAAATTAATAAATCCCATACACACGATTAATCCTATTAAAATTGATTTAAGTACTGTAATATACCTATTATAAAGTTACAGATAAATCTTTGAAAAGCATTAACGCATGCTTAGCTTACCTTAAAATTATATTTTTTTATGGAAAAACAATACGGTCGCGAGCAGGATTCGAACCTGCGCCTCCCGGATAAATACTCCAGGCGCTCTGACCACTAAGCCATATCGACCTCTGCTCTCCACCGCGAATTCTTCGTCCACATTTGAATACGTCTTCTCGTATTATAAAATTAATCAACCGAATTAGTCGTTGACATTTTCTGAATAAAAAATGGAGTAAGTAGCGTTGAACATTAATTGTAGCGAGCTTTTGCTCGTGATCTTGGAAAAAATTATCCAATAATAAAAAAAAGTAGCCAGTAAAAATACTATAGCTGTTCAGTATCTTCAACTTAACAAAGAAACATAGACCTTAAAAGACTTTTCCTTGGCTTTCCCACAAAATCCCAGCTTTAGAATTCCGAAGACTCAGTGTTAGAATAATAAATAAAAGTTTCTTTGCTCTTTCTACGCTGGCCGCCTGCCTTCTTATAATAGCTACTATTAATGTCAGTTTCAGGCAAATAAGTGCATTTTCCTAATATTTCCGGTGAGCAATTCCTGGATATTTTAAACTTGGTGGAGCGCCGAGTTTTGCATAGAGATGATAGTTTTATGGAACCTTAGTAAAGTACCCGTAAAATAAAGTCAGTTTTTGATTCCGGCCCTAATTTTATACATATTTTATGATATTTTGTTTATAAATTGAGTTTTGTAAATTCTCAGTAGCATCCTAGAGCATGGAATTATGTCCGGTAGAAGGCAATAGACTCACCACCTATTACATGGCACTTAAAAACAGCATTGGTGAAATTTGGGTGTACAAATGTGTACACCTCTGCCTACCCCTTCGAGGAATACAGTTGTGATGCTATGTTTTTTTTATGTGTTTTGTCGCTTATTGACCATATCACCAAGATGCTGTTATGTTATTTTGTTTATTCGAAAAACAATATAAGCATACTATTAAGTCCCTACTTGATACTTATAACACATATATTTTACCGATAAGTTAAGGTGGATTTCAGCGTATTATATGAGGTTTTACAAAAAGATAGGCAATTTATTTGAATTTGTAGTATCAAACACTGGACGACTTGAATATGATCAACAGTCTTTACCTTAAATTAAACTTCAGGCAAAGCTTCACATTAAATAGGAATTAAATGAAAATACAAAATATTAAAATAAATAACTTCAACAATTTTGTTCCATTAAATTCGAATAAATTCGATAACACGAACGCCATATTAAACTCTTGGCGAAAACTTTATCGTGAAACACATCAATAGGTATTTGTTTTAAGTAAAAGACAATAAAACAATATCTGTATTCACAGTTCGTTAGGTAGTTTACTGTTCAGTCACTAAGACAAATTACTTTCTTCTCATTGAAAGTTACAGCTCCAGAATTATAATAAAATACACCAACTCGGAATATTATAATAAAATAAATATATAATATTTATTAATTATAATAAAATACACCAACTCGGAATATTCAGGCGTCCCTAAGTGGGGAACTCATAAAATATACATAAAGTTACATAATTCGAACTATATTGATCAGGGTAACGTTGCCTCATTTTCAATACGGTAATATTATAGCGTGGCGGTAATAGACCGCTGCAGTAGTTGGTTCACGATCGTTGGAGTGAAGCAACACGTCAGCGCAGTCAGTGTGTGGATGGGTGTTCTTGTCCGCTACCTTAAAGCACTTAAGTCAGAGCCGCATCCGTGGATTGCATCAGAGGGCACACACATTCATTATGTCGTACCGGTTGTTTTCACTAGATAGCAATCAAGTTAGGCCAAGTCAGAAGCCTTCAGTCAATTTTATTTATTTATTTTATTTATTTATTTTATTTTAAAGAAGGCTTACAGACTAATAACAAAATATAAAAATAATATAATATAGGAAAAAATTGCTAATTACAAGCCTCCACTTATAAGAGAAAAGTCGACTAAACAAAAGAAAAGACGGAAAAAGAAGAAGATACATACGATTACGTTAGTTTATATCAAAAAATAACTTTGCTATGTGTCGTCTAACGGTCGCCACACTGGTGCAGAACAAATCAACTTCTAGGTCCATAGGTAGTCTATTGAAGCTTAGTGCACTTCTTATTGAAAAAGCATTCCGTCTATAATTAGTCAAAGTGAAAGGTACACTTAACAGTGGCCGTTGACGAAATCCCATAAGATTTGTGCGTAATGATAAATTAGCAACGAGTTCGGGAGAGTCAATGTGGCCATTTGCGATACCCATCAGTACACTTATATCGCTAATAAGACGTCTTGTCTCCAGAGGTAGGAAGTGATACCTTTTGCAGCGGTGCTCATAGTCAACTGAGTATTGCTGTGCCCTATAATCTAAATAGCGAAGAAATTTTCTTTGGACACCCTCAATACGAGCCTTATAGGTCTCATACTGCGGGTTCCAAACCTGAGACGCGTATTCTAAATGGCTGCGCACGAAAGAACAATATAAAACTTTTAAGGGTTTAAGGGAACGGAAACAGGCCGTGGTGCGCAGTATAAATCCCAGAGCTTTAGATGCTTTTGTCACTATGCTATCTATATGTTTATCAAACAAAAGCTTGCTGTCTATGATGACTCCTAGATCCCTAATACTATTCAGCCTACTAATAAATTGATTCTCAAGGGTGTAGCTAAAATTAATTAATGACTTACGACGTGAGAATGTTACGAGGAAGCATTTAGAGACATTTAATTGGAGCTTGTTACTGTTGCAATATATCTCAAACCTGTGCAGGTCTTCTTGCAATTGATATGCATCAGACATGTCTCGCACGACCTTGTGAATTTTCATGTCGTCAGCATAAAGCAAAATATATGAATGATGGAAGCACTGTTTGATATCTGCAATAAACAATATGAATAACAAAGGACCTAGTATGGAGCCTTGAGGCACGCCTGATAGCAATTTGAACTGTTAACAGGGGATTTGGCTTCTTCTTGTAGTTTTTTTATTAATTAGGTACTAGTACAAGATAGATGTAGGTGGAAATGGTAGAAAGGAACGTGGTGAATATTGATGTCCTCATAAAAAGTCTTAGAAAAAAAGGTGTGTAGTAGGTACTCGCAAACGGTGCGCGTTTATGACCGTGTATGAACGTGGATGAAGCAAAAAACGTATGTTGATACGGATAGAGTTTCTGCCTCCTCCCATGGCAAAAGGCTTGAGTTTTTATATACTAATAATGATAATTACTAGCAATACGTTTTCCTATAATTAAGAGCAATAACTAAACTTGGTTATATTTCCTGTTCCTTCTTTATAATTGATGCGTAAACAGACTAAGATAAAAAATATTCGTAAAAACGACAACAAAGACGAAAATGATTAACGCGACGCCACTGTCGGCGTCGGTATGAGACGCAAACAAACCCAAGTGGAAAACATTAAGATAATAAAATGCTACAAATTTTAGCTTTTACCTTAAATACTTTACCTATAGAACATTTTCCGAGTTCTATCAAGTAAAAAGCTCCCAGTACTTATTTGAGTCAAATGGTAAATAGATACAATGCTGGGTCTTTAGGAATCCGTACCTAAATAGTGCTCAGTGAGTAATACAATAACTTAATACATTATAATTATATTTAGCTTGCAATTCGAAATTCGTGAATTTTATCATATATACATTCAATATTTATATTGGAACATTGCGACAAAATACCGCACGATATATTTCTAGGTGTATTTTTTTGCTTATTGTCTCAGAAACTTTTATTACTAAGTAAGTTCTAAGTACTGTAACTGTATCACAGAAATCAATTCTAGTTTTTTTTTTATTTATTTCTTTTCTCAGTTGATTTGTTTTACGATTTTAAGATCGCTTCTTTGTTTTCATCTGAGCATGTCGGTGCTTTAGAGAGCACGATGAACCATTAAATAATGATTTCTGATTTAAGTTAAAAAAAAAAAAACATTAATAACTACATATTTTTAACCGACTTCAAAAAAAGAGGAGGTTTCTCAATTCGACCGTATATTTTTTTTTTTTTTTTTTTTTATGTGTGTTCGGGGATAACTTCGTCATTTATGAACCGATTTTGATCATTCTTTTTTTGTTGGAAAGAAGAAATCTCAACGGTGGTACCATGATAAGGAAACCAGGATCTGATGATGGATCCCCGAGAAATCGAGGGAAACCTTCGAAAATTGTAGGGGCGACTAGTGCATTTGTTAATTTTTTCATTAAGTATTTTAAAGCACTACTATTTAATGAAGGTGTGGAGTCGATATGATAATGGAGCTGAAAGACAGTCGAGGGAACTCTTTAAAGATTTACAGCAATTACCTGGTGTTTGGGCTTGATTAATTTGTATTGATGAGAACTTTACACCTAGATGGGTTGTGACTGTAATTAGGGGTCTGATGATGAAGACGAAGGACAGTCAAGGGAACTCCTCAACGTTTTACAGTAGCTACCTTGTTTTGTTATGTATGTCCGTCGATATCTTTGTTTGAAAGAGTAGTCCCCAGACGTGGCCCCATTTAAATTTAGTAAAGATCCGATGAAGACCTTCGAAGTTAGACAATGGAACTCTTCAATGAATTACAGCAAATCACTCTCAATTGCTGTAATCGCATGTTCATGTATAGTTCATGCCACTCAATACATGCATAGCATCATGCCTGTATTGCTCGATGGGGTAGGCAGAAGTGTCCAATGTTGTACACAAACATTTCACCGATGCAGTAATTAAGTCCTAGCGGCTTTCGAAAGCCTACCCATATTATTAAATTTCTAAATTAACTTATTTATGAAGTATACAAACTTATGTATGACCTATACAATATATATATAACACACTTAAAACTAAAAAGACTAAAATAAATTAATTTTAAACAAAAAATGAAAACCGCCTTCAAAAATCTACTACACTAAAAAGTTTAAAATAATATCAAAATTTGCTTATAATAAAATCATTTTAAAAGAATAATATATAATAATAATCTGTTAATTTTGGAGTCGGTGCCTGATGTATATTGGGTTTACAACCAGATACAAAGGCCGGTAACATAACCACAGCACAACGAACATAAGTGACTAACAAGAGGAAAACAATAACCCTCTCCCAGTACAGGCACCGACTCCAAAATTAACAGATTATTATTATATATTATTCTTTTAAAATGATTTTATTATAAGCAAATTTTGATATTATTTTAAACTTTTTAGTGTAGTAGATTTTTGAAGGCGGTTTTCATTTTTTGTTTAAAATTATTAAGATAAATCTTTAAAAAGCATTAACGCATGCTTAGCGAACTCTAAAGTTACAATATTAAATGGAAAAAGAATACGGTCGCGAACAGGATTCGAACCTGCGCCTCCCGGATAAATACTCTAGGCGCTCTGACCACTAAGCCATCTCGAATTCTGCTCACCACCGCGAATTCTTCATCCATATTTCGGTCACCTGTATAGGTACTGAATAGATAACAATGACGTCGCCAAAATGACGTGAAAATATGAAGAATTCGCGGTGGTGAGCAGAGGTCGAGATGGCTTAGTGGTCCGAGCGCCTGGAGTATTTATCCGGGAGGCGCAGGTTCGAATCCTGTTCGCGACCGTATTCTTTTTCCAATATTATATTTGAGGTTCAAACCAGCTTATCAATATTCTTTTTTAATTAATCTCCGTTAAGAGGGTCGGTGGAGTGTTCTTCAATAATTAAGCCAACATTAAGGGTCCCATATTGTAAGACTAAAAGTGTTTTTGTGTCAGCCTCTTTTTGCCCAACGTGAAATGGGTCCGTTGCTTACGTTTATATTGTTTTTTTTTTTTTATCTACTATGGAATGCGGCCACGGCTTCATCAGCATATTAATAACTTAAACGTTGCTTAATGTTAAAACAGTAATTCGCATACTACTATTTCAAGTTGAGGTACATCGTTTTTCGGAAAAGTAATTATGAAAAGTATTGATATTGGAACATTGCGTTGAATTCCAGTTAATATTAAGGTCTAAAAAAAAAAGCAAGGAAAACATACTTACTAGAATAACTTAAAAACAGAGATTCAGGATTTTTTCCGAATAACATATTCATTACCTTTTTCTAATGTCAACTTAAAGCTCCTAATAAAACGTCAGCGATTTCTATCTAATATGAAAAAAACACATTATAATATAAGCTCAAATAAAATCGAATACTGTAACTCAATTACGTTACGCACAGGAAAACCGATTCGTCAGCTTATTCCGTAAAGAGGTGTCACAATACGTGTGATTGCTTTGTGTCCGCACGCGGATTCCGGATGCGGAAACGATAACGGAAGTACATTTATCTGGAGTAGCGTGAAAGTTGTTGAGCCGTAGAAATTATTTATGTATTTTTATTTGAACAAATTACAAAAAATTACGGTCGTGAGCAGAATTCGAACCTGCTTCTTTTGGTGACGTCATCGCTATCTATTCAATCCCTATACAGGTTGAGGGGTCTGAGCGCCTAGAGTATTCATCCGGGGGCGCAGTTTCGAATCCAGCTCACAACTGTACCTTAGTTTTGGTAACCAACTTTACATGAAATATTTTTGGTGGGATTACACTTTTGATTCTCAGATCTTGTTAAAGTGTATTAATAATGTCGTAATAGCTTCTAACTGCGACTTCGTCTAAGTAGACTTCAGAATTGGGACCAGCCGGGATAAGCAGTATCCTACGTGTTAATCCAGGTTATAAACTATCTATGCTGGACGGGGTCTCAGTACCGGTTGGGACCCAGATGAAATATCTGGGTCTCATCCTAGACGGGAGGTGGGCCTTTGAGACCCACTTCACCCGGCTGGCCCCGAGACTAGTGGGAGCCGCGGCAGCCTTGGGGAGGCTGCTGCCCAACGTGGGTGGCCCGAGCGCCAACTGCCGTCGGCTGTACTCCAGAGTCATCCGGAGTATGGCCCTGTACGGGGCACCGGTCTGGGTGGACGCCCTCAACCGCGGAAACAAGACCCTGCTGCAACGTACGCAGCGAGTCATTGCGACGAGGGCGATCCGCAGTTACCGGACGGTGTCCTGGGTGGTGGCATGCGTGCTGGCCGGTGACCCTCCCCGGGAGCTCCGAGCGGAGATCCTCGTCGAAGTTTACCACTTCGTGGCAGCGAGGAGATCTCGTGGGGAGCCTCCGGCGTGGGAGGAGATGAGGCGCATGCGGATGCAGGCGCGGGCCGTCCTGTTGTGGCGGTGGCCAGAGGATCTTGTCCCACCGGTCCCGGGGCAGCGGACGGTTGATGCCGTCCGCCCGGTCCTTCAGAGGTGGGTGAGGCGGTCCTTCGGGTCGCCGACTTTCCGATTGGTGCAGGTGCTTTCCGGACACGGATGTTTCGGAAAGTACCTGCACCAGATCGCGAGACGGGATCGGGAGGTCACCCCGGCCTACCACGAGTGTGGGGCGCTGGAGGACACAGCGCTCCACACGTTGGAAGTGTGTGTGGCATGGGCCCTGCAGCGACACGCACTTGCGGCCGTAATTGGCCGTGATCTCACTCTGGCGAGCGTGGTACACGCTATGCTTGGCGGTGAGAGGTCGTGGGAGGCAGTCGTCTCCTTCAGCGAAGAGGTTATGTCGCAGAAGGAGGCCGCGGAGCGGGTCAGGGAGAATGCTGCCCTGGCAGATCCGATCCGCCGCAGAAGAACAGGTAGGCGGAGGGGGCAGTTTGCCCACCTCCTCCATCCTCCGTAGTGAGAATGCACGAGATTGCACGGCACCACACATGCGGAAGGGAGGTGGCCTTGGTGATTGAGGTCACCTCCCTCATAGCGTAGTGGCCCGGCTTGGCCGAGCCTACCGCCGGGGCAAGACGGTGAATGCTAGCGCGACCCTATCTTGCCCCACCTCGGCGGAGGACTGCTCACAGGGGGTTTTAGTGGGTTAGAGCCCCACATACCCCCTTCCGTCACACCCTTGGCGGAGAAAAAAATAGAAAGGTTATAAACTATCTGTGTACCAAATTTCATCCAAATCCGTTATGCGTGGAAAAGTGACCAAAATCCATCCAACCTCACAAACCTTCGCATTATAAGCAGGATTAGTAGGGTTATGTACTTTCTTAATGTAAGTGAACTGTACCTATTTTTTCCTGGAATAAATGTCTATAACCCTAATGTAAATCTACCTAACGACCTAAACCTGTTCAAATGTTCAATATAAAGGACCTAAAACGTTAAAGGTTATCACGAGCATAACCAGTCAAAGCCAGGCTTGTCGCTTTATTAGCTCAAACCTCGTCAGGATTTGACCATTTCGGTTCAGTATTTCAAATATTTTTAATTAATGTTAGTGGCTTTGTGGCGTATCGGATGGATGTAATTTAATATCAACCCACGCACGTTTTTCATTAAGCCGCGTTCAGACGGGATAAGCTAGTCTGTCAATATAGTCTGTTTGCTCCAGTCACTGGAACATTCGTTGCCAAACCGCATGTTATAGGCTTTTTATCTACGTTCAAAGGGAGCACGGGATATTTGGTGCAGAATGTAGCGAATTAAATGGATAGACAGACCAATAGATCTGATGAAGCGTTGAAGGATAGGAAACAACGAAAAATACGAGAGCTAAAAAACAGCTTTTTTAATTTGATTTATTTAGATTTACTTCGAGTATAAATTCAAATTGAATCAGAAACCAGTCAAACAATCGCAGTTTTCTCATGAAATCGTTACAGCTCTGATTCTAGAAACAAAAAGATTATTTTTTCGCAGTTCTGAAACACCGCTTTAATTGTAAATACCGCTTGACGTTGTATTTGGAAATATATTTATCTACGCCGAACACTTCAGTTCCACCCAAACCCATACCCTGGAACAACATATTGAGTGTTATGTAGATTGTACGTTTACGGTTATTAATAGCCATGGCTACAGCCGCAACCATCAACACACAATCTTATGTATCTATTTAGCTATCATTTTCAACATTATGACTATTTATGCCCTTTTTCTAAATTAAGAACGTACGCGCCATGTTGATGCTTTGTATCCTCTTTATATCGCTTCTCGGCCTTGTTTTATGGGATGCGTACATTCGGTTGTCCGAATAAGAAAAACTAATTCAAAATTCGAATCAGGAGACCATGCATAAAGCTGCCTGTTCACCGGAGCGGGGCGAGGCTGCGGAGCGGTGAGCGAGATAAAAATCCACCAATAGAATTGCATAAAAGCTCCGCTCCTCTTCAGTGGACAGGGCGTTGCGAATTAGTTTAAAAATAATACATAACCGGGAAGCGGAGCTAGGACGTGGAGCGAGGGCGCAGAGCAAGGACGCAGAGCGAGGAAGAGGAGCGGGGAAGCGAAGCGGAGAAACGAGCGCGGGCGGGGCATGGAACTAAACCAATCGCCCGCCGCCGGCAGCTGAAATGACTCGTCGCGTGCTCGCGGCCTAGCTCCGCGTATGAAAAAACACAGTCTGCAACTGCGCACGCATTACTTTCTCACTCCGCTGCGCTACCTAGCTCCGCGTCAATGGACAGACAAACTCCGCAACTCCGCTCCGCTTCGCAGCCTCGCCCCGCTCCGGTGGACAGGCAGTCTAAGCGGCCTGTGGGGTTACTCTTGAAATTAAAACCAATTCCAATCCAATTCCAATATGAAATAGACGCCTTATAACAATGCATCATATTGAAATAAATTTAACAGTTGCCTCAATTTTAAAGCATGTTGCATTATTAGTATCCCGATACTAATATAATTTTTTAGACATTTTGTTATTTAAAAGTACGATCTGACGTACCAATGTCAATCCAGCGGAATTACTTTCAAGAGTAAGCCTACAGCTCTATTCATATCTCTGTTATTTTAGTTATCATTAGTAGATGTTTGCTGACTAATCATCTTAATAAATAATAACATTTTCAGACAATCCTGCTGAATTTATAAGTAAATAAAAGGTAATGGAGAATATTTACGAGCGTAAATGATCATAATTATTATTCATTAGTATATTTATATTACAATACTTATAAAGAATGGCAAGCCTAGATGAAGGCAATAATAAACGAATATTCACACCAGCCTGCCTGTGGAAGTAGGTTGCAAGTGGCAACACCGACATTTTATGCACACTAATGAATCCACGAGAACCTTTGCTAATGTGCGAAAGCATAATTACGAGAAAAAATGGAGATAACAAAATGTAAAATCATAAATACGTACCTACTCTAATATATTTATTTCACATGCACATTTTGAGGCAATATAAATTAGACGGCGATCGGAACTCGAACTATCGATCTTTTAGTAAATAACCACTCAGTCTATCCAACAAAGCTATGATACAAGTCGAAATTAACTTAAAAATTTAAAATTCTTGTATAATATCTTTAGTGAGGCATATTCATATTATTAGTAATAGTTATTATTCACCGGTTACTCTTCACGTGCATTCTTCGGGTTTGCTCGAGTAGTTTATTTTAGTTAATTAATATTTATTACTATTTTTCTTGGAAAGATTGAAAAATTTACATTCCGTGTCATCATTCTTCTGAGCTACCGTGTCATTGTTCGATACTATTAAACAAGCTTTCTTGTATTCGTCTTAAGAGATGCCTGGCGATACTTATTTAGCAATAATTTATAGATTTACTAAACTAAGCATTACCACTTTGCAGTTGTAAGGCGCCGAACAACATCCCGATCCTTTAAATACACTCCTTTTTTGGGCAGTCGTGTAAAATAACTGGGCTCATAACCAGATAAAGGTCGTGGTTTCGATATAAACACGAAAATATATGAGTGTACCGAGGTAGTGAATCGAAAAATATACATATTAGAAAAGAGAAAGTTCGTGTGATAATACCCGAATGCGAGATCATTTTAATGGAACGTATCAGCCAAATAATGGAAATCAGACATGTGTGGAACGTAGGTAATGTTTGTTCATGATATAATGTAGTAGGCACGGTATTTGAATACGGATTTCTGAATATATTATAAGGCGGAAGAGTATTTTATTTGTTTGTTTGTTTAAACGCACTAATTTCTGGAACTACCAGTCGGATTTAAAAAACTCTTTTTGTTTAAGATCAAGCCAGATTCATGAGCAATAGTATAGGCTATCTAACATTCGGCTAAACTTCTCAGTTAGCCTTAAATATTTATTTTTGTTAAGTAAGTCGGAAGACAGAGCGTTAGCGAGAGTTATCCGGAGAGGATAACAGAACTGATAGTCTCTAATATATCGTACAATAAGTAATATTAAAAGGCCAACTGACTAGACACAACTAACCAACTACCAATTCTTCAATCGAGTATCGATTGTGTGTTGATGGAATTAATTTGGCATGGTATTCTGCTAGTTAATAAAGACCAGTGGTCTTCCAATGCCTTTCGACACCATTATTCAATTCTCATTCCACCGAGGTGTTCTTGGAGATTTTGTAGACTACTAATTCAGTCACAATTGTATTGGAGTCAAGTACATTAATTATATGTCATTTTAATTAAATTTGCAGATTCAAGCCCCAGAAACTGACCAAGTCCTTCACATGTTATAGACCACAAACTAAGATAGATTGAACTAGATATCGCAAGTGTACATACTTTACATACATACATACAATCACGCCTGTTTGCCATTGGGGTAGGCAGAGACTATTATTTCCATTTGCTACGATTCTGACACACCTCTTTCGCTTCATCTATGTTCATTAACCTCTTCATACAAACGCCGATTTAGGTGCCATTATTAGCCCCAAAGTAGGTACCAGGCACCTCCTTGTACTAAAATCAGTCTGCTGTTAACAGCAAACAAGAGAAAAAACTGCCAAAATAAGACACAATAAACTTTATAATATGTTAAAAGTGAATAGAGATGCTTTATTGCTATTTTGAATTTATTGAAGGCGCACGAAATTTGACACGCTTGGTTTTCAAACAAATAAACGTACTTGCTATATCTAGTTCAATATAAATCTGTGCTACAGACCTTAAGAACGGTGTAAAGAACAGTATCGTAAATGTCCAGGTCTTGGGTCAGTTTGTAGCCTCCACAAAGAATTAACGGCCGAACCGCCCAGTGGTTTTAAAACAGAGAATTTATTACCAATGGCTTGCCCCGGATCACCGTAACTTCCCCTTCGGGAGTCTATTTGTCTCCGTCGCACTGACAGAGAGCTATTGTTCCCGACCGTGTCCACCACAATATTGGTTTATTTTGTCCGGCGAAGACTGATATTAATAGACTTAAAAAACAATGCTCTTTCTCGGCCAATTTCACTAATTACTTCGCTGAGTTGTGACTACTATTTGTTAAATGATTGTTGAGTTACGGTTTTCGGAGCTACTGAGAAGGGCGATTAATTTGCAGAAAATAAAAATAAATTAACGGTATTGAATGTAATCACGGGTATGTTTTCGAAAATTGTAGACGGAAGCGTATAGTTTTCTGCGGCTTCAGTTATATGCAGGAACGAGACGTGTTGTTCCTCCATTGAAAAGGGAGGATCCTCCAACCGGGCGGGTGATATTGCCTGGCGGGCCACGGCCCGACAGTTATTGTTGGGAGGTCGTATATATACACACTCGTCGTCAAACTTTGATTGCGCGATGCAGAGTGTTGTGCGCCTAGTTACCATGTAGCGAGATAGATGTCGCTACATCGCTCCCCTCCGAGACCGGACGTCGATCGTGTTGATGAGTCAGCGGTCAGTGCGTCTAAAAAGCTTGCCAGTGAGGTTTCAGTGAGTCGGAACCGGATGCCGCGTAGTTCACGGTGAGTCGGAACTGAGAGCGGTGATGCTGCGTAATCCTCAGTGAGTCGAGGTAGAGCAGTGGTGCGTAGTGGCTAGTTGCTGCGTCGACCAGGAGAGAATGGCTCTGCTTGTTGACCGGCCGAAGGTGCAGTGTGCTGTGCCGAAGTCGCTATTGTGGCTGAGGGTGATGACCAGGTCTGCGCGTCTGCTACAGGCTGGTGGTCAGGGTACCCGTTGAAGCTGAGAATGCTGGCTGGCTGTCTGACTCGCTGCTTGCTGCTCGATTTGATGCTGAGGGGGAGTGGAGATGACGGAGTGACGACGAGGTTGCTGCTAATCCTCTTCAGTGAAGGCTGCGCTGATGTTCGTGCTCGGGGTCACCAGTATGGAGGAACGAGATGTGTTCCTCCAACCAGGCGGGTGATATTGCCTGGCGGGCCACGGCCCGACAGTTAATGTCGGGAGGTCGTATATATACACACTCGTCGTCAAACTTTGATTGCGCGATGCAGAGTGTTGTGTGCGTAGTTACCATGTAGCGAGATAGATGTCGCTACAGTCATACTGAGCGGGGGGGACGGTACGACATTAAAAAATCCAGGTAATGCGTATCTCTTTCTCTGATCATAAACAAAAAATCATTAAAATCGGATGAATAGTTTAGTCTTTTAAGAAATTCTTTTCTAGAAATTATTTTCATTTTCTTAATTTTGAACATGCTGATCATTAATTAGGTCATAAACCTGTGCGAATTCATTGATCATTATCTCTCCTTCGCAATATTAATAAAATACAGAGAAAAGTGCCACTCGTTGCCGCTTCAACGTCCTTCAACTAGACCAATTAAAACAGTAAGTGAGAAATACTTATTACACACTCGAATACGTGCGTAATTGTTCATGCACGACAGGGAAAGGATTATGGATGATTTCGGCGAAATTTTAATTATTAACTATTGCGGTCATTGGGTTAGTACGGTAGTAATATTTTTTTGTTTGACAATTTCAAATTTTCAATTTTCATCTAATAATTTTGTTATGTGTTTTATAATGTTTCCATAGACTAGTAATAACTGTGTTTGAATTCAATGTCGTACGTTCATCCCCACTCTGTATATATTCCAAGACCAATAATTATAAATTTATGCCGCAGTCCAATCATTATTTAACTTAATCACAAAGCGTCTATCGTCAGTATTGAAGATCTTGTACGTAAGCGGAGTTCCAGGTTCAAAGTATAATTATATTCGTTCTCTGATATATCCTTACTACCCTTGCATCCGATATAATAACTTCGTTATAACTAACAAGTAGGAGGGAGGACATAGCTAGCAAGCTATAAACTCTATGTGAAAAGTGGGGGGTTGTGTTTTCTAATATAAGTTAGAATCCCCCAAAAATAGCTATTGTATACTAACATTATTCTTTTTTAACCGACTAAAAAGGGAGGTTCTCAATTCGACGCGTATATTATTATGTTATATGCATAACTTTATATACATTGCGCGAATTCCCTTAAACGTAAAAATCGTATACCCATCACCTCCTCGACTTACTAAGATCGGCGCAATGTGCATAATATATGTATTATTGTTAGCCTGTCAAAATTCAAAGCTATTGCAATTGCAATACATTTATGCTACACCCCACAGGGCTTTAAAGGCTACTCGAGAAGGCTACAGGGACTAAAAATAATGTAGAAGCTCTCACTTCTCATACAACTCATACAATTAACTCGCATGAGAAACTATTAGTTATGCTATAACCACAATGCCTACACAAAAACGTATTAAAGACATCTTGTATCTAGAAATTATATAATAAAGTTCTGTGGCGAAACAGTTAATATAATGGCGAGTTTTATTTAACTTTAAAACTGAATTTAAATTTTAATAACGTCGTCTTTATATTTCTTAATCGCCGCCCACTTGGATGTCGCAAGAGATTATGACGACTTACAGTCAAGCAGTTAGTTTTAATTAAATCTATGTAATCGCTATTAATTACGTTGGAATTTAATTATTTGAATAGCCAGCCGGATTTGCTGAGTACTGGGGAGACTTTTATAGGGGTAAGGCAAGGAAATAAAAGACGGTCCAGTTGGTTGGTTGACCATTGGCGTAGGTGGCAACTGGCACGCAAAAAACCGGCACGCGTGTGAGTTTCTTACTTTAGCACAACAATATTCAGAAAAATAAATCTAGTGCATTTCTAACTTAATTTCACACTATGTAAATTTGAAATATTATTTTGTCAAATACACATAAATCGTGTGATACCGTTGCGTGCGGACCAAATATTATTTTTGAAAATATTTTGTGCCCTGGTGATATACCTAAATTTATTGTACTATATAACTAATACCAATGAAAATATTGTTGTACCTCTCTCTTGAAAAAGGATAATTAATTAAAATTGGTCGGTAAGCAACGTACTCGCTTCGTACGGACCTATGGTTCCTAACACATATTTTAGCTGCAGAAGTGGATAAAAAAAAAACTAGTAACGTACCGTGGAACAAACGAATTAGATTTAAAAAAAATACTTAATTCTCTTTCGATTTCTAATAAAAAATGGTCGGTACGCAACGAATAGATTATTTAAAAAAAAATTCAAAAGTTTAATCATATTTTTTTTACCAAGTATGTACCTCTCAGATAGTAGTCTAATTTAAGTTAATTAAAACAAATTTTATAATAAAAAAGTCACCAAATAAATATAACATAGGCCATATCTGTCCCACTGCAGGGCAAGGGTCTTCTTTTACAGAGAAGGGACGAGCGTAGCTCACTGCGGGTTGGCGATTTCAGGCCATTAAGTCAAGGTTCCTTCAAGATGGTTCGTTTTACTGTATGTCTGTAATATCTTAGAATAAATAAAAATGCCATTGGAAAAGTCACATCGGTTCATGCCAGCTTTGAACCCACAACCTGTGGCTCAAGATCTGGGCCCGTAAGCATTCACCTACCACGACACGCATAGCGTGCATAGCGCAAGTGAACACTAAAGTTATATTTTTTAAGGAAAGATTTTGGAGTTTTGAGCACAGGTTGAAATGGCTTAGTTGGCAGAGCGCCTGGAGTATTTATCCAGGAGACGCAGGTTCGAAACCTGCTCAGGACCGTATTTTTCTATCCACAAAAAATATTTTCCATTATCAATCAAATATATATTGCTGAACACAGGGGTTCATTGCAAGATGTTATATGAATGCGCAGTTCACCATGTTCTACCAATTTAGGCATGCAAATTATTTTTATGAGATTTTTATAAAACAGCCAAACCGACAAAAGGCACTTGTTACAAAGCACCCATGTGTACGAGATGTAATACCTCCCTGTATGACGTCAATTTGCGGGTTATTATGGTCATCTGTATAATGGGGACGACCTTAATAAAGTTAGTAACATCAGTGGGTAGTGGACGTCGCCTCGCTACGAGCCGTAGTTGGGTAATCCGATAAAACACTCGACGGACGGTAATCGGACGACCAGTTGCACTATATAATAGAAATATGGTGGTATCGCATAAGCTTTATTCGGACCTCTTTGGTATGTAGATATTTATAAGGATTTATTTATAATAATGTTATAAAGTGGTTTTATTTTGTTTGTTTAAACGCGAATCTCTGCTCAACTAGTCGGATCTGGAAACCTGTTTTTGTATATGATAGTCAAATTCATAAGGAATATTATATCTACAGGCTGTGGTTTTGAACAGTGGCCATATTGTAGGAACATATACAGCAACAAGTTATATGTTGTATAAAAATAATTAAAACAATAATAGCCAAAAGGTCAACGTCCTATTCGTCTCGTAACAACTAACGCTTCTCCGTGAAATTTTCGTATACGGCCTCTGTCGGCGCGCGGTGCCGTCCTTGTACCTACTGCGCGCGATGCAGCGATGGCTATGACACGACGTTTACGCAAAAAACAGTAAAACTGCAAAATTAATTCGATTTTCTAAGGTATACTTTTTTTAATTGTTTTGTAATCAGTTACACCTATAGATCTACCTCCTTCAATTTGGCCACTGTCTAGAACCACAACCTGTATATGTATTATATAGGCTATCTTATTAGGCTACACTTCTCAGCTAGCATAAGCCACTCAGCTGTTTACTGTTCATCACTTTAGCGAGTTTTTTTTTGGATCGTGCAAACTTAAAACACACTTTATCAAAATGTGACCGCGCGGGCCAATTGAGTGCATTTAGCAAATTAAATAAAACAACACGCGCCACTAGTGACACTAGCGGGTCGCAGCAATTAAATAAGTAGTGGATTTTGCAATCGAATACGGACATCCGATCGGAAGCAATCTGCGCAGGAGACTACAGTAGTAATATGGAAGCGACGGCGATTCAGATAAAGGGGCAGGCCCGTTTACTAAGCCGCTACCTTCTGATCACTTCCGACCACTAATAGCGACGCGAGCCATACCTTTCGGCTCAGTAACGTACAGATCTGTACGTTGTAACAATAAAAATCTATTGTGTCTGCTAATGACTGAGGCAACAGCTTTTAAAGGCGGCGCAGCGGCAAGTGCTCCCAATGACGAGGGCGTGCTTATAAAAATTTGGCATGTGCGGTAACTTATCAAAGACGCCGCCATACGTATGAGGCTGTAGGCTAGTTAAATAACTACTTCTAAATTCAGATACCAAAAATCGTGAAAATCGATATTTTTTAAATATCTTGGTTATAAAAATAATTAGCTACTACTTCATTATATTTCGATTAGATTTTCATCATTTGTACGCCTATATGTAAATGTATACCTATAACCCTTCAAATTACAACATGGTTTTTTTTACATAGTGGATAATGTTGTTTTATTTTAAAAAAAACTTCTACATCGATATCGGTCCTTAGTACATCTAAAAAACGTCCGCGGTATCATATGCCTATCTCTTAAACATAAGGGTATTTGGTGCCAAAAAATTCTTGAGACATAAAAATTCTTTCTTCTTGAGTTTTTTTTTTAAGGCGTTGCCTCCTGCAATTTGGGGTTTGATCTGCGTAACCGGACAATACCTATGGCGAGGCAGTTTGATGCCTCTAGCCAGAGCATATTTTTATAAACTACAAACTAAGCAACACAGCAGACTAAGGGCGTCCCCTGCGAGACACGAGCCTCGGCTTAGAGCGTTACTGGGGGGACAACTAGGGACTAGCTGGATTATATTATATATATATATATATATTTCCTTATTATTTAGGGACGAGTTTAAAGCTACTGGCTCGGCACGGGCCGGCTCGAGCAAGAGTCGGGCGGACATGATGAGATATTTCGTGACGGATGCGGACCTCGCCGGCGAGCGCGTCGGAGTGTGCTAGAGATATAAAAAGTGATTTTTGAGCATTGCCAGTTCTTTAGACAATTGTTTGAAATTAAGTTGACATTTATTGTATGGCTGCATTCAGTAGGTTTATAGTCCTATTTGACTTTTTGACAGTTCAGGGTCAGAATTTGGGTCTGTACGAATAATAGACTTTAGTCTGAAGGCCATCGCGATATAGGAGGAATAACTAATAGGGGCCAAAATTAAAAAATGAACTAATTTTAAAGTTATGTTTCATTGAGTGCAAATGTCTTGGAACCACTAGGAACAGCAAAAGAACAAAATGGTCGTTTAATAAAGTCAATACAATATAAAAAAGCAATTATAAATAACAAATGAAATAATCTACCTAAAGCCAAATAAAAATTCGTAATTCAGTTTTAATTAATACTTGTTTTAACAGAAGAACACTTTGCCTTAAGGGTTCTCGTAAATTGATTGTAATTAGTCTTGACTTTAAGTGCTTTTTACACACTTCCGTTTTTATTTAAATTCATTCACTAACACGTTTTCTGTAATTAACTTAGATTTGTTCCCAAGTTTTAATTACAGGAATTCACATAATTTTCTTTGGAAAGATTCTATCACACAAAAATATCAAAATACAAATTTAAATCAGCGCCATCTATTGATATTATTGTAAGTAAATAACAAATTTACAAATAAAAAGTAATAATGTCCTTCTTCGGGTCATTTTAATGCTCTGAGACAAAATTTCGTCAAATTCGATACGGTATCAAGAAGTAACAAAGAAATAGAGACACATTCAAAATTACAATATTAAGATTTCTATTGTTTACGGTTAATCTAATATTTTTTTCAAAGGTTTTCATAATTATAACCCCGTAATATCAAAAAGTTACATTTACTGGTGCATAAAGTTCTCTCACCAATTAATATGAAGGATTCTGTAGAATAAACTGGAGACTTTACGCGGCGTGTCTCCTCGACTGGAAATCCATTGATATTAGGAATTATCTACCGCCTCGCTTTGCTGGCTCCCTGGTCCCCACTGATTCGTAGACGTTTGAATTCAATTTTATGTTACATCTTTGATAATTCAAACATAAAACAGTTTAAAGCAGTCAGTTTAAGTAGTAGCTAGTAGTTTAGTTAAAAAAAACAGTAAATAAATTTGCGTTTTGCTCACTCTTTATTCTCTTTAAAATTTTGGTTTGCCGATCAGCTCGTTTAAGTTACATAATACGTACTAGTTCCAAAATAAAAGATTTTATAACTGTAAAATGGAGACGTTGTGCGACGAGTCCCATCAACTGGAAATCTATTGATACTAGGAATTATCTACCGCCTCGCTTTGCTGGGTCCCTGGTTGAATTCATATTTATCTTTCTATTCTAGCTGCCTTAAATAAAGTCTTTAGTGTGATTTTGTTATAAATCCAAGAAGGTAATATGAATATAATAAATCCGACTCCAGCATGTTTATAGAAACCTAGGTCTTCTTACGAAAGTTTTGATTTATGTGTTAAAATCAATAAAAAACCCTTTTTATTAGAAAAAATACAACTTTTTTATGAAGCGTGATGTTGCACCTCTACTTGAAATCCATTGATATAATAGTAATGCCTAACGTTGTAATGGTCTCGTGCAGGTCCTTTAGTATTCTTAATTATTATTTTTATGATTTATGTATTTTCTGTATGTTTAACCTGCTCACGAGGTCAAAATAAATAATTTCTTTCTTTTTTTCTTTCTTAATATACACTCCTACTGATTAGTAGGCAGGTACAATATTCTATATAATTTATTTTACACTACTATTATTGCATATAAATTATTATTCACCGGTGCTAATATTATAATTATATGAATATAACAACTGCCTCATTGGTCTAATGGTCCCAAACGCGACTGCTGAGCAGGAGGTCTCGGGTTCGATTCCCGGGTCGGGTAAAGTGTTCTTGAGATTTTCTGTTAGAAAATTCTCAGTAGCAGCCCGGAGTTTGGAATTGTGCCCGGTTGATGGCAATAGGCTCACCACCTATTACATGGGACTTAATAACAGCGTAGGTGAAATGTGGGTGTACAATCGTGTATACCTCTGCCTACCCCTTCGGGGATTACAGGCGTGATGCTATGTTATGTTATCTTATGAATATGTCTCACGAAAGTAAGTATACACAAAAAAAATGTAGATAATTATCCAAATATACATTATTTCAAATTAAATGTTTTTACAAGATTCTTCAATAATATTTGTATCTCATGGATTACCAAAAATGTTCCCCTTTAGAACTATTCTGAGCCAATATTTACGGCTGATATTTAAATTCCACATTTTGATTTCATAACCCAAAAAATAAAAGCTTTTAAAAATAAGCTTATCACTACCCTAAAAATATTTATGAAAATGATGACAAGTACACCTTAAATTCACCCACCGTAACAGATACTTTTCATACCAAAACCACTTAAGCACAACTCAGCCCCAATAAGGAAAAGTAAGAGCGATTTTACAGACAAGGTTAAGTATCTCTCGCGTGAATTTTCACTCTATCGAATAAAGATAGATGGTACCCAACATTTCAGACGCGTTTTCACTGAATATATCTCGACGATTATTTTATCATTGGACATTTGTCGTGTCTACTCGGTTATTTGGACGTATTCTCTTGCACTAGTTTCTTGTTACAGGGGTTGCCTACGTAACTGGACTAAAAACTATGGCGAGACTAATTGGACAAACTACTTACAAGCGACTAAGCAACACATCAGTAAAAGCGTCCCCTGCGAGACACGAATCTCAGTTTAAGACCTTGCAAGTGGGCCAGCTAAGGACTAGCTGGATCTATTAATTATTTAGGAACGTTGAAACTACTGACTTGGGTCGGGCAGGGACGAGCAAGGGAATTTCTGCTCAGTTCATCAGCGTTAAATAATTACTTATATTGAAAATTTAACTAAAATTATGATATGACTTTTGCTTATGTAGCATTCAATAAGGTTTCTTTAATTATAAATTTTTCACATTAAGCTAAAATTTTTCTTCATCAGCCTACATTTACAGTTTTGTGGCAAATCCAGTGTTTTTTTTTTTATTCGAACCTGCGCCTCCCGGATAAATGCACCAGGCGCTTTGACTAAGCCATACTTATAACTTTGTAGCTGTTCGCTACGCATGCTTTAATGCGTTTAAAAGATTTATCAGGTATACCCTTACTCATTCTTCTGCCACCAGAATTTATTTTCTGACCTTATGGTCCGACTAGGTATTTGCTTGATAAAAATGTTGGCTCTTAAATATAAACTGATAAAATCAGCACAATTAATTAATCGCGGACGATAATAAATAACAAAGGAATAGAAATACAAGACAATACTATACAATAACATATAGACTATCTATCATTACGCATCGTCACACAGTGGAAACGCACGGCCTTCGATGTTAAGAAACCCTTCCTTATAAAAGCTTTTCCAATTGTGTATCAAAGTAAGCGAACATCTCATAGTATAACAACAAGAACTAACAACAAATAACACTGTATCCACACTGACAAAGATGTGAAATTGACGAGGGTCGTATTCAATCAAGAGTTTCAATGTGAACACGCGATGCGAGCCTTTCAATTGTTTGCAGTCCATTGTTTTATATCTATCACAATGGACGCGTAAGCATTGGACCGACAAAGCAATGAATGATGGAATTTTAAAATTAATTTGCAGAGCAAGGGGATTTGTCAGTATTGTTTACTTGTTTAGGTTTATCAGTGTGATTGTAACTTAAGTAGTTCAATAAGCGATTACAAAGACAATTTTGTGTTTTTAACAGTCTATTTGAAATAGATTAACTTAACATATCATAGCATCACGCCCGAATTCTCCAAACTAAAATAAAACTATAATTACTACTTATTTTTAAATAGGTACTTAATTTTCAAAACTATATTTAAAATTGGCAACATTTTTTTTAAAGCCGTCTTCCTCCTCTCCGCTATATAAATCTAACTTTGCTGTGCCCGATAGTGTCCTTAATTGTTTCTTTTTTCCGACATACCAACTGTTATGTCACCCCCATGTTAACCCAACCCCACATATCACACGTGCACACACGCCTGGAATCTGTGTATATCTCGACTAACCGGGCCGCCGCATATTGACTGTGCTCTTCTCTGATATTCTAAAGTTATAGACTTTCTCGAACGCAAACTTTTCGAGTGTATTGACGTGATTACAAAATTTGATAAAACATTTACTTCCAAACACATAGTACACACATACATCCAATCTAACTTTTAACGCACAAAAACTTGACGAGAAACTTGTTTTAAGTTTCATCAGAAGTTTGTATGAAAAACAACTCGTATAAGGTTCAAATATCGGTTTATTTGTAGAAGCAACCTAACTGTTTCTGAATAGAGAAAGCTCATTTTAACCCCAAATTGAAAATATACTGAAGATTGATTAATACAAATAAACTTAATTTAAATTTAATTTAATTAATGGTTGCGATTAAGGGTTGTTTTTTTTTATCCAAAACATTTTCAGTTCATCCCGCATTTAACTTTTAGGTTTTCTTTAACGCACACTAATTGTTTATTAACTTACAAATGCATCTTAATGTAAATAACAGAAATTTCTTATAATCTTAAATGAACATACAGCCGGTTTCTGAATTGAGAATTTGTGACTAATGGCGACTTAATTCTACCAAACGTTGGTATTCTCCAAAGACTATATAATATCTTCTCGCATTTAAACGAATATTATTGCATGATAATAATAGTAAGTATTTTAGTGTCTTTTAATTTCACAGCATTCGTTCACAGAAAGCTGTCACAATATTTATGTTCACATCATAAAATTATTTTATTATTACTTCCAACAATCATGAAAAAGAAAATTAATATGGATAAAGTTGATAAACACAAGTATCGCTGCCTCGGAGCTTATTCTTAGCAAAACGAAACGACCATAAAACCAATGACGCTAAGATTCGTGGTGTAAGTAACTGGGTTCTTAAATAGGTCGTTTCCTTTACTCATTCCGCTTAATCAAACCTCTCGCCTCCGCTTTGCGGTTAATAGAATCGGAAAACCATCAGCGGATGCGCCTTGCCAGATTAAAGGTTGTGCTAACCAAGTTATTGCCGATTCATGTTAAAAGGTCGACCCAATCATTTCTTACTTAAATTTGTTAGAAGTGCCTATAAGCAAAGTTTTGTCATCCTTGACAAAACTTTGCTAGGCGAATACTACTTGGACACGGTCGGCTGATTTTATAAAGCTGAATAGGAGCAAACAGCGCTTTGCAATAGAAATTATGTCTTTGTGAACTCTTGTTACATAGTTCCTTCTCGATAGCGAAGATTTATTATAAGAGTTGGGGATATGATGATACAAGAAATATTAATTTGAGTCGGAAATAAAGCTGCTTTTGATTATTTTCATTATCTTTTCATGCGTCAATTGTTTGATAAAATCTTATATGCTAATATGCGATATATTTGCAGTTTATCAAATATAATAATTTACCCTTATGATATACTATAAATTGACACTGTTTATTATTATAAAACCGGGGTCGGTGTCGTCGTATGGATTTATAAAAAAATTATAACCGACCTCTGCGAATGGTTTACGGTGAAACAACAACAGTAACACAAATTTTCTATCGCCATTTAAAACATTTCATTCAAAACCGAATATGTATAATATAAAACACATTTCTTTCCAGGTCACCACTCTACTTTAATAGTAAACATTCAATCCATACATACATACACCTCTTACCAAGTATAGGCAACTGTCAAAAGCACTAGGTTCTCATAACTCAACCCCTTTGTGCACCGGATTATAGATGTATGCCATAAACAGATGAATGCCGATTTTTTTATTTAGCCGCGCTTGCATTTTTACGTTGCTTTCAGGTAAGGATTTATTATACATGGAATATAGAATATTTTATTGATGGTATTACGGTAATTCGATCAGGAATATATTTCTTCTAGATTTACGTGCTCCATCCACAGCCACACCCTTACCATCATGCAAGTTGGTGCCAAAGAGTAGATACATTTTATATAATAAAATAAAAAATCAAGTATTCTGGTTTCCTGAAAAATTACGATCTTGGATATCGTTTTAATACAGAACAAAGTGCTTGAGAAACTAACGCACAGTTGGGAGGCCACCACAAGCATTTACACAGTGTAATTTGGTAAACGCTTCAGATTGTCGCTACTAAGAATTACTTAGAACTCGGCCCAATTAACGTTGTAGGTACTCGCGAATACAAACTCGCTATCGTTCATGAAACACGCTTGACCGAGTTGATATTCAACTTTGTCAAAGTATGGCTAACTATCAAAGACACAAACTGAACCACTTTCTGGAACAGATTGCAGATTTGAATCAAACGGATAATTTGAAGAAAACCGGTAAAAAAATTACAATATTTCTTTTTACATTTATTTATGCCTTTTATTCTCGTTTGGTATGTTTTCAAAGACATATCTTGAAAAAAACAAATATATTTATATTAAACAAGCACTTATACATTATGTTCACTATAATTCGCCGCTCCTATAAATCCATACCACATTTTCATTAAATAGGGGTAAATAAAATTGAAAAATGCCAACTATTTATGTTTATTTATTTAAGATAGGTTACGGTCAAACTCACTTTATATAATTAAGGGCCCTATTTGAGATCAAAAATAGTCGGGCAATGCCGAAAAATGGACCTGGTGTAATTGCCGTAAACAATAATTAATATAAATATATATGTTTTTTTCAAGATATGTTTTTGAAAAAGCATTAACGCATGCTTAGCGAACTTGTTTTTTTTTTAATGTTAACCGCTTTTTCTGTATTTTGAGTTTAATAAAATCAGTTTGTCATAATTTACATTCATTTTTAATTTTCATATTTGAACATGAGACCCCGGGATCACATTCTTACATGTGTTCGGCGCGAGAATCAAATCCTTCAGATACTAAAGCCAATTGAGATGTCAAAACCTGACCGGAAGCGGTAAAAAATTGGAGATAATCTAATCCAGCAACCGACTTAATGTTGTATCATAAGTTTGTCTCATTTCACAAGGCAACGTCAGAGCCCTACGAGTGGCTTAAACTAGGTTCTTTCATCAACCACACGATAAGAAGAAGATCTCACATCTGAGAAAATTTTAGATGAAAGAGTTATTACATCAAAATATCAACTGTATCATAAACTTAACAACTGACAACGTAATTTACTACTTCCTACACACCCTTCTATGAATGTACCGGTACTCCAAATCATCACACTGATATGTCTTAAGTAGTAAACAGAAGTCCAAAAAATAATAATCTATCAACCTGCTCAATAGAAATTGGAATGAGTGTATAATTTATTATTATAATGATTTTGCAATATTTCCAGTACGGGTTTACAACACGAGAATGAATAAAGTATCTACCTAAATGTACATAAACATCATTTAACATGAGAAAGAGTAATTATGTCTTCAAACACACTAAAAACACGAAAATACAATCCTTTTCACACTCGGAAATTCCCACACATATTTGTCAGTCCAAATATGCATCCTTGAGGTACACCTTCTATTTTTAGCCCACATAAATTTCTCTAGTCGCCCACCGCCGTAGATTTATAGGGCTACAACTACACAATTTTCCGGGGCATGGCTACCGGCACTCTTTCTGCTTATGAATCCATTTATCACAGGTACTGCAAAGTGTTTCAAGTTTTCGCATACATCCCGCGTGTTTCGCATGCTTTGGATGGACTAAGTCGGTAAATTATTACGTGAGAATTTGTTTCAATGGAAGTTTGTTGTGAAATACTTTTAATGCAGGTGGAGGATTAGTACCACGGATATAGATTGACTAGATACCACAAGTTTACATACTTTGCGTGATATGATTAGCCTCAAAAGTTAAGTTATATTATGTGTACAACGCCTAAGATCAATCTGCTATCCAGTTTCCATAGATATAAAAGAAAATAGAAAAAATGCCACATTATAGCATAATAAACTGCATAATGTGTCAAATGTGAATAGAAATATTTTATTCCTATTTTGAGGGCACACAAAATCTGTCACGCTTCATTTTCATACAATTCAATGTACCTACATGCGGTATCTAGTTATATAGTAATATTCAATTAGTACCATAAAATGAAAAGTTTAACATGATTTTTCATATTGACTATGAGTAGTTCAAAATTCAAATTCAAATTCAAATCATTTATTCTGTAAATAGGTTTTTTGGAACTCTTTTACATGTCAAATTAAAAACTAGAAGGCGCCGGCTTTTCCTGTCTGACTACCTCTGAGAAGAAAAGCCGAAACAAACTCAGAGGTCACAGTCTCTTTTAAAGTCCAGACATCAGAATATAAGGCTATGTGAGCGTAATCATGTAGGGCGTCTGGAGTGGCCTTTTGAAGAAAGAGCCATAGCAGTTTCAAGTTGACCCGTCCTTACTGACGGCACGTATGCATCAGTCATCGTGTAGCTCGACCATAATTAAGGGAACTCAACGACCCGTCGCAAGACGATACCAGATCGGCAGGACATTTGCGTAGGCCAGCTAAAATACTCAAAACCACCAGACAGTTACGAATGATGATATAAAAGTACTTATCCTACATGATGCTCACATTTACAATGAATTATTCACAAAATGTCAAATGGAATGTCAGAAATATTCATAATTGTTTACAAAATGTCATTAGGATGTCAATAAAATGCATTAAATAAGTATTTTCCATGTCAAGAGTTTTTTGCACAGTGCACTCAGTCCCATGCATTTTTATCGTTTTGGTAATCTGAGATTGTGTAATATCCTTTTTTACATAGTTTGGATTTTATAAGTTTTTTAAATTTATTGTAGCTTAATTTCCTAATATCAATGGGCAGCTTATTATAAAAGCGTATACAGTGACCCATGAACGAGTTGCCTACTCTGTGGAGTCGAGTGGCATGTACAGAAAGGTTGTGTTTTTTTCTAGTGTTAACATTATGAACATCAGATAATTTGGTAAAATTTGAAATATTTTTATACACATACAATAAATTTTCATATATATATTGTGAAGCAACAGTTAGAATATTTATTTCTTTGAACTCCTCTCTGAGAGATACCCTTGGACCCAGGTTGTAAATAGCTCTAACAGCTCTTTTCTGTAAAACAAAGATGGTATTAATATCCGCAGAGTTTCCCCAGAGAAGAATCCCATATGACATAATACTATGAAAATAACTGAAATAGACTAATCTAGCTGTATCCACATCCGTTAGGTGTCTAATTTTTCTTACAGCATAGGCTGCTGAACTAAGTCTACCAGACAATTTCTTTATATGGGGGCCCCATTGTAATTTAGCATCAATAGTTATTCCTAAGAAAACCGTTGACTCGACAGGGCTCAAATCTACTCCATTAAGTAATACATTAGTTTGTAAGTGCCGAACATTTGGCGTTGAAAACTTAATGAGTTTAGTTTTATTTTGATTTAGAAGAAGATTATTTGCATTGAACCACCGGACAACATCAGAGAGCGCATTGTTGACTTCGTCAAATTCTTTTAATTGTCTTCTTATTTTAAAAATGAGAGACGTGTCATCCGCAAACAATACAATCTCATGTTTATCCTTGACATAATAAGGCAGATCATTGATATAAATAAGAAACAGAAATGGTCCTGGAATCGAACCCTGCGGGACACCCATAGTGACTGCAGAACCTGCAGATTTCTTACCATTAACATCGACCCTTTGAATTCTATTGTTTAAATAAGAAGTCAAAAGGTCGAGAGCCTTGTTCCTTATTCCATAGTGGTGTAATTTCCTGATGAGTGTAAAATGACGTACGCAGTCGAAGGCCTTGGATAAGTCGCAAAAAATACCGAGAGCATCTTGCGAGTGCTCCCAGGCCCCGAAAATATTTTTCAGCAATTCCACGCCCGCATCCGTAGTTGAACGACCCTTAGTAAAACCAAACTATTTTGTATGAAGTAAATTGTATTTATTAAAATGTCTTAACATTTGAGCTAGAATTAGTTTTTCAAAGATTTTACTTAATGTGGGTAGTATAGAAATAGGTCGAAAATTTGTGGGATCAGAGGTGCTGCCGGATTTGAACAGTGGGATTACTTTGCTTTGTTTCATCAAGTCAGGAAATACGCCAGATGCGACACAAGAATTGAAAACAGTTGCTAAGTAGGGTGAAATAACATCAATTATAAAAGAGATAGTCTGAACAGACTGCCCCCATAAGTCGGCAGTCTTTTTCATATCAATACTTTTGAAGGTTTCTATAATGTCTCGCGCGTTCACAACTGAAAATTCAAAAAATCTGTCACATTCAATTACACTTTCTTTTAGTATAGAATAGGCAGATGTGGACGAAGATAGCAGAGTTTTGGTTGTTAGAATAGGAATATTGGTAAAGAAATTTTCAAACTCAGCTGCCACCTCCACATCCGCTTTAATGTCCATATTATTGATTTTAAGATGAAAGTCACGACTCCGTACTGTCGTTTTTCCCATTTCACAGTTTATAATGTTCCATGTAGTTTTGATTTTATTACTTGACAACTTAATTTTATTTTTTAAGTGGATAGATTTTGCAGTGGAACAGGCTCGTTTAAATATTTTAGAATATTTTTTAACATATTCTTGAAAAGCCTCACTATGATTGTATGTTCTTTCACTATACAGTTCATATAACTTTTGTCTACTTCTGTAAATGCCTGGTGTAGCCCAATCTGAAAAACAAACGCGATCACTGACCGATAATGTTCTTGAGGTAAAAACCTTTCCAAACTCACTATTGATCAGATTAAACAAAAGAGTATATGCATAATCTGAATTGTCACTATAAGGCAAATCTGGAAGTTTATCAACCAAGTTATTTTTAAAAACTCTTAAACGGCAATCATTAATTGGAATAAAACTAACAAGATTTCTTTGAACTTTTAATATTTTCTTAGGAAAAGTGGCTAACTGGCCACAGTGATCAGAGTCTAACTTATTTATTATTGCCTTGCTAAAGGGCTTTAAATTTGAAAAAATATTATCAATACAAGTAGCACTAGTAGCTGTTATTCTAGTTGGTTCAAAGAAATTATGGTACAAATTGAATGATTTAAATAAGGTTATAAATTTATTTGTAACATTTGAATTATCTAATAGATTTATATTAAAGTCTCCACAGACAACAACCGTTTTGTTACTTTTACAACTTTTACATAATGCATCCTCTAAATTATTTTCAAAAATCTCATACGAAGCACATGGGGGCCTGTACACACTCATTACAATAAACTGCTCAAATTCTATACAAGCAATCTCAATTACTCGTTCAACAGAGAGGCTCACAATGTCTTTCCTTTCTTTAAATTTCAGTCTCTTATGTGTAATTATTAAAGAGCCACCACGAATCATGTTCACTCTGCTGAAAGAGCTAGCAATCTGATGGTTGTTAAAACTGAACATGAACTGGTCATTTTTTAACCAATGTTCTGTAAGACATAAAATATCAATATAGCTACAGTTCATGAACAACTCCAACTCCAGGTCTTTACCTAACAAACCCTGAATATTCTGATGAACTATGTTTATAAATTTATTATTATTGCTAGAGTTTGATGGGTAGAATGTTTGGTTTAAATTTGGATCTGATTGAATTATATTATTATAGCTAGAGGTTTCCTCTATTGTCTTAAAATCTAATTTAAATTATTCAAAATGTCACTTTGTGTAGCCAATTTCTTGGCTGAATTATTACAAATGTCATTGGATTGCTCAATAAAAGCAATAGTTTTATTAGCCAAGTTCTTGGCTGAAATATCAAAATAATATAATAGCGATATAGCTATTTGTTTTTTATAATAATTTGGAAGATAGTACCTATCTTTCGTCAAGTATACATTATTACTAACATAATTGTTAGTGTCAATTAAATTAAATAAAGTATCATTATATGTCATTGTGTGTAATGTCATATTCAATTTATATCTAAAGTCATTTTCTTCCTGTGGCATACTGTTGCTGTAAGGGAAAGTGAACATTACATTTTTTCTTAAATGTAGGGTGCACAGTGTACTATGATATTTAATTAGTTCCCTCTTGTTCAAATTTCCTCTGTTACCAATAAATATAAATAAAGTAGTATCCTGGTTGAAATTAAAACTAATAATTTTTTTTAGAATGTCAGAATAGGAAAATCCAGACATACAGTAGTTGATTACTGAATGTCCTACATACTGATTTGATAATAAATGACCCAATCCCTTTCCAATTTCATCACTAAATATTACAATGTCATTAGCACTTTTAACATTGGGTGAAGTTTTTAGTTGAGGAGTAGTGCTGCTAGACCGGGATGAGGAAGCGTTGCATACTGACAATGAGTGGTCCGGTGAGAGTTGCAAGTTTATGTTTGCATGATGTTGCTCTTGACTGCTTGTTTGGGAGTTTTAGTTCCGATGATAAGATCTACCTTTTTGTAGTGTTAATGTATTTTTAGACATAAAAGCTTCTTTTAAATTTGGCATGAGATCAGAATAGAAACATACTAATTTCTGGTTCCATTTTCGTAGTTTGTTTAATTTTATCCGCGCTTTTGTGCTTTATGTAACGCTAGTCAGATTGTGTGTACTATCTCAAATTACGGTTAAAATATGCATCATATTTCCAACACCTGCTATTCTTTGGCTCATAGGAAAAAACCGGTGGTCATCAATCATGCTGCCGCATGCTAATGACGCAACCCCATAAAACTTTTTAATTATTTTATCGTCCTTATTGATCTGGTGGAAACAAGGCTTGGGATTCTGGAGTCTTGTTAGAATATTGTTTGCTTTTTTAGTTATACTTAACTGATACTTAATACTCATTCGGGGAATACAAACATCACACCTGTGTTCCCCGAAAAGGTAAGCATACACAGTTGTACTCACACTTTTCACCGATACTCTTATCAAGTCCCATGTCTATCTATGTGTCATGTCTATCTAGCCTATTCCTATCTACTGGGTATAATTCCAAACTCCGGACTGCTACTGAGAATTTCCTAACAGAAAAACTCAACAACACTGCCCGACCCGGAAATCGAACCGGAGACTTCATGCTCAGCAGTCGCGCTTAGGACCACTAAACTAATGAAACTAAATCTATGTTCGCAAACAGTAATAGAAAGACCCTCTTGGAAGGGCAAGCAATCATCGCAGTTTGTATCTGCATCGATAATTATTAGCTACTAGATTTTGTTACTGACAAAATAGAACATTTCGAGCAATCAAGCAATAAATAAAATAATTTCATTTTTTTCTATTATGACCTAATAACGTCCTCAGTCAAATATTGGATTTTTCTAACTAAAGCTCATAATTTATTATTGTTCAAACATTCATCTCGTCTTCATCTTTATTTATCTACCAAAAGCCTTTTTTTTTCATATTCGATAGGTCATTCTCAGTGTACACAGGACTGACAAAAACTCAACATTTTATTGATAAATGGCCGACTGGCACACGACATACGCCCAATTTATTTAACGTATACAAAACACAAAGTCACGTCCAGGGACTCTAACGGGGAAAATCAATTGATCTGAATGTTTGGAACACGATTGATTCTACCCTCGCATTTAACAAAGGCAAGTACTCTCAAAATCGTTTCATAATCCCCAAAAGCTTTGTGACATTTTACATGATTTTTTTGCAGACCTACCTATTTACATATTTTAATTGTGTTTGTTTATTTTTATTTTTTTTAATGAAACGTTAAATGCGAGGTAAAAAATAAATAATTTGAATAATAAGAAGGTGTTAAGCGTGTTTTAAAGCACCAATAAAGCATTTTATTTTTATTATGTAAGTAAGTACACTCATATATATAATATAATAAAAAAATGCTATAACACAGAGATCGGGTATATTTCGGATTCTAAATAACACGAAAAAAAATATCTCAAAGTTAATCAAAGGTATTTAAAAAAGTATAACTTTTTTTTTTTTTATTAAATTGTTACTTTTAATATTAAATAAACTAGATCAAAACTACAGCTATTGCAATTTCTTACACGACTGCACGAAAATTAAAGTTTCGCTACCAGAAACGAAGTTAAACAGTGGGAGCCAGGAAAACCAATAAAAGGTCGCACTCGAGCTGAAAAGTCGAGTTTTTAAATTGCCGTCTAGATTCACTAGCTCCGAGTAGAATGAGTATTGAGTGCTCCTGATACAGGCTATCTCGATTCTTTTTATCTTATTATATCGAACACTGAAAACTATGCTCAAGTTTAAAGAAATATTAGAGCTGTAACTACCTACAGGAATATATCAAAAGCATGTAAATCACTGGGTATCAGGGGTGTGCATTGCATATAGGCAAACAGGCAGTGCCTACATTTTATATGCAATGCACGCCACTGCTGGTTAAATAAAGAAGGACAAAATTACAATATTGCAATGTCGAACACAATATACCAGGACTTGTGGAGGAAATTGAGTATTAGGTACTCGCAGATAAAGCGAAAGTACTTTTTTAGCACTAAATTTTTATGTATGAATGTACATTTCTGGTGTTACGTACAATATTTTTTTAATATTATTTATGTATATAAAATGGGTATTATTTTAATAATATCAGGCATAATTACTTACATCATTTACTTAAAACGAAGATACCTTACTAGGTACATGGTAAGTAGTGACACCTAATAGTAAAACCTTTCGTTTATTCCGCTAACGATTTTCGATACCATTTGGCTGAACTTATATCTACTAATACCTTTGCAGTTTTCACGAACCGAGCCGAGGCAGCAAAATCGAATCGATGCTAGGAAAAACGATTGTACTTCAAACTCTTGACGTCAAACTCATCCTCCAACGGCTTAGAAATCGCAGCTATGTCTTACAGAAATTGGTAGCAAGTGTATAAATAGTGTATTCATCTAGTGGAGAAAGGAAGGAGTGGGGTATTCCTCCAGGGTCCCTTGCGCCATGTTCAAATCCTGCTCACAATCCGTATACTTACAATCTAGTTGACACTTACAGTATAATAAGTAAATGACTTTATTGTTAACCTGAACCTCAACACTTCTTGTGATTTAATGTATTGTATATATCAAATATTAGAAGACGAAATGCTTTAGTGGTCAGAGAGCCGCGCCTGGAATATTTATCCTGGAGTCACCGGGTCGAATCCTGCTCACAATCGTATTTTTCGTTGCACAAAAATTTATAAGTTTATATAACATTTTCCCGGCTTAGATCAGTCTTTTGCACCGGCAACAATTTGTTCGTTTGAGATACATATCATCACGACAATACTCCGGGAATGGTTAGCCAAAGCTGTGATGTTGAGCATCCACATTTATTGCACCTGTCGTTATTAAATCCCACAATGGCGAGCCTATGCCTTTGGGATGGTTTGATAAATATATTTACTCTGTATTTTTTTACATTGTCTCGTATCGGTCAAAATCATGTAATTCGAACTGCTATTAAAACTTTTTAAAGTATTACCTAATAAACTTTTGTTACAGACTGACACAGCCCAAAACAATATGGTGTATTTTTTGCTGTATTTGATAAGTGCTTGAAGTATTTTTGTACGAACACTAAGTGTCCACCTAAATCATTAAGCACCGTCGTCATCGGGTGTGTTTCAAAATTGCGTCGGCTGGTTCGTGCAAATGAAAACATTTTATTTTTTAAATAACATAATGTGTTGTCACAGTTAGTAAAATTGCGCTAATATATAAAGACGTATTTCAAAATATAATGTCCCTCCAATTTTAAATGACATAACTCTAATTTATATATAATGTCCATCTAAAATTGTGTCTATAAAAGACAGCAAACTAATTATATCAGTCGGAATACATCGGTGAAATGTAGGGGTGCTCTGCTTACCCTTTCAGAAAATACAGGCGTAATGATATATCTTAAAGTAATAACACTAAATACTAAAGAACACGACAGGATGATTCCGACTATAGACGATAACAACAAAAAAAATATTTACAACACAAGATGTGTAACAGAACAGAAAGTGGTCCGTCAACCAATAAAGAATTATTATGGTAAGAGAACCAATAAGTATATGATCCCTACGTTATACAATAGTAATGATTGGCTAAGGAAAATCACAAATAAAACAAGTAAAATAACTTTAAAAAATAAGTTAAAAAATATGTTACTTATCAATTCCAGTATAAATTTAAATTGATAACGACTGTAGATTTACCTTTTATGTTGCTACCAATTAAACTATGTTCTATGTTATGTTAACCTAAACCAGATGTATATTGAGCGCTATTCCCGCCGACAAACTGACACACAGTTTGGTGGGTTTAATTATTTTGTATGATGTGTTAAAACCAATAAAAGCTTTAATTCTAAATTCTTCTTCTAAACAAACAAAATTATGAATTTAATTTTGAAGTGTCATTATTCTACTCTATAGGTTAATATAAGTTTTCGTAAGGGTAAAGATACGTTTTCTATAACTTTTCATTAGTACCACAAATACCTAAACCCCTACATACCTCAAAAGCCACAGCATAAAAATGTTACAGAAGAATCAACTGCTCAGATCTCGATCAAACCGAATTACTTGATCGTCTAACTCTAGTTTCAGGATACCTCAATTTCAGGAAACGTGAACATACGCCGTCACAAAGCTGTATTGAAACTGAACCTCCTAAAGTGGAGATAGGACTAATAAAAATAGGAATGACGTCGACGATACGGGAACGACACGACATTGAAGGTTGTAGTACAATCCTATATCGCTTTGAAATCGACAAAAGCTGTCATTCATGGCCGACGTTCTTTAACTGGAGGCGGCAAATGCCTTTATTCAGTTTTGTTAAAGTAGGTATTGGTCAAAAACTTAGACGCGGTTAGGTTAATATTGGTCAAAAAGTCTACCTTGTTTCTTTATTTAAAACGAATAATTTTACTCATGATACATTAATGATAATGATAATATATTTATTTGTCAGAATACTGTTACAAAGTTGTTACAAAATATATTCAAGTCCATAATGTTCTACAGTTTCCGACGTACAAATATTTGATTTAGAGAAAACAATAATAAATTTAATTATGCAATAATTTTTATGGTATCATGTCAATTATTATAGAGATAATTACGTTATTAATAAATAGAATCATACAGGCAATTATTATTATTACACCTGTCAAAGTTTTAGGTATCATATAAACTTACATTAATAATCTGAGCATATTAAACAGATTAATTATTTCTCACTGTTGGTAAATCGGTGGCAAAAAGGTGCTAATAAAAATCACACCATTTAATGTGTGTTCTTTATTTGTTTTGAATTCTTAAATTGACTATTATCAAACTTAGTTTAATAATTCAAGCGAAAGAATCCATTACATACATGTGGGTAAGTTTTAAAATCCGTAATATAATCTTGATTGAACAAGATCTAATAAACCTATGACAAAATAACAAGACGTATTTTTATATTTTATAGAAATATATTTTACCTGTCTCATCCGGAGTCAAATATTTCAGTTTTTTTAAAGTACTCTTTACATGTCTTAAATTTTATTCTCAAAACCTAGAAAGACATAAAATATTATAATTAGCCTAGATTTCGTTTAATTGATTAAAATTTGGTAGTTCAGGGTCTATTTAAAACAGTTTTTTTTACTATATTAAATACATGACAATTTATTTTAAAATGGCTTATATTCCTTTCAATAAGATGAACGAGGTATTACATAAACTTTTTTTACTTAAGCAACCGGCCTTTCCAATGTCGTACTGATATTTATGATCAAAGTTTACAGACGGGTAGAGGGCCCAGAATTATCCTTCACCTCGACTCTCACCAAACATCTATTACAGAAATAATTGGGTGCGTTATAGCCTTGTTATGTCGTTACAAGATACCGCCCACAGTTTGAATTTACGGGAAACTATCGAATCTATATCAATATTGCCGCGTCGACTACGAATATAGGTTTTTTCTTGAAAAACAGATCCAAGTAATGTATTCCCTGCAATGGTAGCTGTAGTTATAAACAGAAAGTAGTTAAATAAACGTGTGTAAAAATTACGCACATAGGTAAGTCAATAAAAAAACATACGCCTTAGAGTATTCCATCTACATATCTAGAGTTTGAGTACCAAGTAATTGTAAGATGACCTTTCCGTAATTTACTGTATATTTAAAGTAGTCCTATAACGAAAATAGTTGCTTAAATAAGATAACTGATGATGATTTAGGTATAGCAAATAAAAATATCCCTGATTCATATTTTACTGTATATGATATGAATGTATTTGCAATACATTCATATTTTGCATTATTATTTGGTACCACAATGACAGTTCCGCTCGTTTCATATAAAAAAGACGAATTACTTTACACATCTAAAGAAAAATCGGCCCCAAAACGAGAAGATCATTCAACCAACCGTAGCTTCACCTATCCATCCCGCCTATTCATCGCAGCCTATTCAACTTTGCTTATATATTGATACACAAAAAGGTTTTGGAAACCCCATAACAGCTTATCTGTTTCTTCCTTGATCCATGACTGTCCCTGGACTGCCGGGAATTCGATTAAAACACAACCAGTTTAACTTTTAAAACCTTTCGGACATTTCGCACCCGCGGCCATGGCCCGTATACATACGTCGTAAATGTAATGGAAAGGCGTAGGTATAAACGAGCGTGGTTTAATACCTCTTTGTAACTACTTCGCATTAAACAGTGTGTGGGCGACTTTAGTTCGATCGACCGGAAAATTTCGTGTTTACAGGCAACATTTTTGTTGTGTTATTTTTTAGTAAAAGGTAAGTGAATATACCTATAGTATATTTGAATGCTAATGATGTCAAATGAAGGAGAGGTATAGTTAGTGCCAAGCGCAATTTGGCAAATGCTCGTAAGGTAATGCGCATTTATGAGGACATAATTATATAACGAAGCCTTGACACGAAATTCATCAAAATATATTTCCAATTTATAAAAAAAACATAATATTGTATTAATAATTGATGTTTCGACCAGTTGGCAGTGGTCGTATATTTTTGATTTTATTTTTATTAAACCATAAATATTTTTATTTCATGTAGACCATTAAGTGTGTTTAAGAACGTCTTTATTATATGGGTAAAGTAAAAAATAATAATTTTGAATTGTGATAGGTTTCCATTTGCCAATAAAAATTTTAACTGTTTATTTATTTGTATTGAATTTCATAAATATTATTACAACAAAGCTTAATGAGTTAATAATAGTAGTGCTAACTTATCATTGTGCGTTACAATAGTAGAGCATCAGTAAGTTCGTTCAATAACTATGTTCTGATACTGATAATGTACCCGGTTTGACCGAACTCCTATTTCAGTTCAAGTTTAAAGGGCAGATCGATTACATAACCTTTGTGAACATGGTGATTCTCGGGTCGGCCAAAGTACTATTTAATTTTTCTGTTAAGAAATCCTCAGTACTTAACAAACTGGAGTTGGGATTCGTGGGACTTATATGCATCAGAGAAATGTAGATACACCGATACACAAACACCTCTGCTTCGGTCTTCAGGGATACAGGTTTAATGTTATGCTATGTTAGAATATGATAAAGTAAGATAAAATGATTAACATAAATAAAATTTTCCGAAAATAATAATGCGGTAAAATATCAATAAAAAAATACGGTTAGGTATGAGCATGATAAGAAATAAGAAGAAGACGCAACTAATGTTACGTTAATGCGTTTGAAAGATCTATAAGTATTTATAAGAGCATTCATATATAATAAATATGATAACATATTCATATATTATAAACACGTGTAGAGTAGTTGGTGATAGTTGACATTTTTCACAGCTTGCGTATGTGCATATATTTGCGGGCGGGCGGTGTACAGGTATTTGCATGACTACCCTCAATATTTTGGAAGTAGCTAGATATTGTATCTAAGTATTTGCATCCATTGTAATGGAATTAGCAAAATAACAACTGAATGTATTATTTACAACACACCACACTACCATAATATATTTATCCAAAAAATAAAAAACAGATTGTAAAGAAAATATACTGACCGTTTTTAATTCAGTTAAAATATTGTTATATCTTACACCATAACAGGATAAACCTTTTACGGGCTTCAGGCGTTTTTCTGCTTGTTAAGCAGAACTTCAAATTTGAACCGGCAAAGATCTTTTGTTCCAACTTTTCTTTCTAACGGGACTGTTAAAGATAGCCGTAACTTTGACAGTTTGTACCGTTCTTTTATAAAGTTAAACCGATTGTTCTAATGTTGTGGTGGAAGGCGGAGGGGTTGTTTATCAAATTTCCATTTCCTTAAGGACTACTTTTTAAGTTCCTATCATTGAAATATTCAACGTTTAACGATGTAATGATTACAGGTAAATCTTTCAAACGCATTAACGCATGGTTAGCGAACTCTAAAGTTATACATTTTTGTGGGGAAAAAATACAGCCGTGAGCAGCCTGTACAGGGACTGAATAGATAGCGATGACGTCACCGAAAGACGTATTCAAATATAGGAGACGAATTTGGGGTAGAGAGCAGAGGTCGAGATGACTTAGTTGGCCAGATCACCTGGAGTATTTATCCGGGAGGCACAGGTTTGAAGGTGCTTACGGCCGTATTTTACTTTCCAGAATAAAAATATAATAAAAAACAGTATAAGAACAATAACAAAATAATAATATTACGAACTTAAAGTGGACCGTTGCGAGTCGATAGTCGCCATATTAGATGAAAATAAATAAAAAGTAGTTGAAACCACAGGTCTACATAATCATTTTGTTAAGAAACAACAAAACTTTTTTTTTTTTTTTTATCAATAATAATCATTGCACAATATTAAGAGTTTCAGATTTGCACGCAACATGATGTAAATAATAATAATAATGCGTAAAATAATCATTACCTACATAAAAAATAAATTAAAATAATTGTTACATTTTCGCTTGCCATATGCGAACTAAAGAGTGACAAATAAGGTGCTGAAGGGTATTCATCGTAGTCAGGGGAGGATCGGAGAGTCTATGAAGAAATTTCTTATATGTTTTGAATTATTTAATGAATTATTTTTCATTTCATACCTTTTTTTTCCTACCATACCTACTAATTTTGTGTTTTTTTTTTCCTATATTAACCGGGAAAATTCAAGGATTCTAATAATATCATATATCTAAATCGGTTCAGTTCTTCCATAAATTGAAATCGTTTAAAAGCTATGGTGGAATAAAAAAACTCGCAAACATACAAACCTACACACATACAGGAACCCTTAAATTATAACACTCCTCATTTCGGGCAGTGGTGTGAAAATATAATGTGTTCAAAAAAATTTTTACTTTCAAATAGCCGTGCGCTAACCAAAATTTATAAAGTGTGACATAATTTTATTGTGGCTTCATTAGTAAAAGGTCAAGAAAAGTTCACCACAATATTACGGCATCAATATATATTGCCCCTAAAAATAGATTCTCCCCCGCTGCCACGATTACTTTGGGGAAAATATTACTTAACAACCTGTAGCGGCTAAATTGGATATCACAGAACATATGATGTTATTAATACATGAGTAGATGATGTTACGCATCCTTATGGCGAAATCCCCGAGGCATTGACGAGAGAATTCTACCATGTAATAATTTCCCTACCTGTTAAAATTATAATAGTACTCACTTCTTAAGCATTGAGTTCTATGTAATCGACTCTGCTTCGTTAGTCTAGGAGTCCCAACAGCTGAGCATGAGGTTTTGTGTTCGATTCCCGGATCGGACAGTGTTATTGAATTTTTTGTTAGGAAATTCCGGAATTTGGTATATTGCCCGGTAGATGGCAATAGGCTCACCACCTATTATATGGGACTGAATAAGAGCATTGGTAAAATGTGGGTGTACAACTGTATACACCTCTGCCTACCCCTTCGGGGAATACAGGCGTGATGATGTTATCAATGTTTTGTAATCCACTACTTAAAAATATTATTTCCTTGATAATATACTCAATCTCATTTAATGAAACATAATAGGTAATATCTCATAACAAGGAAAAAAGGAATAATAATGTCTGTATACTACAAAGAAGGATATAATTGTAAGCGCCTGTATTTATACGAACAAACAAAAACAAATTTTGTGAAAAAAAAATGCACATTTAAAAAAAGATTAATAATATCCCTCAATTGTTTTGTCAAATATCAAGAAGCTAATAGAATACTAATAGATACATTTTAGAATATTATGACGCTCGTATTTCCTGAAGTGTCGGCAGAGGTGTATTGTGCTGGATAATACTGCTGTAGGCACACCCACATTATTATGGTGCAGTTCCAAACTACAAAGTAATACTAAGAATTAAAGATAAATATTTGAAAAGCATTAACGCACGCTTAGCGAACTCTAACTATTTATCCGGGAGGTGCAGGTTCGAATCCTGCTCACGACCGTATTCTTTTTCCATTTAATATAATAACTTTAATACTATGAATCTAAGAAGAAGAAAACGACAACATAGTGTACGTTATGTTTGTGTTTTGTTTTTTTATATGTGTTAATACTGTTAATGTAATGACAAGAGCTATAGTTGCTTTAGTACAAGTTCTTTTGTGCTTACCTCACCCCCCGCCAAAAGTAGTGAGCAAATTTGTTCGATATTTAGTCAGAAGCCATCTCCAATCTGGTCCTCTAAGTTAAAATACAACACAAAACAAAGATGGTTTAGGCGTCGATGTATTCCTCCACATCACTGTCACCTGGCAAAGTACACAGAAGATTGGCAGTATTGCCACGATGAATGGAAATGCTAAGTCTCTCACCGAGAAATAAACCAGCCTTCTTGTCGAGCGAAGTTACCAGCCTGCATGTTTGTTTGAACGGCACTTGTTGTTTTAAAGGTATAGCGTAAACTAAGTCTAGCTGATTGTTTTCAACCGACGAAAACAGTTGAGTCGGAGTCAAACTAGCAATCAACGAAGATATCATTCAGTCACCCGTATAGGGACTGAATTGATAGCAATAAAGTCGCCATAAGACGTGTTAAAATATGGAAGAAGCATTCGCGGTGGTGAGCAGAGGTCGAGATGGCTTAGTGGTCAGAGCGCCTGGAGTATTCATCCGGGACGCGCAGGTTCGAATCCTGTGCGCTACTTGTGTATTCTTTTTCCAGTTAATATAATAACTTTTGAAGATCATTATTTTACTTTAAAGAAATGATCAGAACAAAATAACATAACAATGCAACGTGGAATTAGCGCCGACTGAAAAAAACTTAGACTTTTCCAGTTTGTAACAAAGCTTGTGGTCGACCAATTTACTTTGACTGTAATTCATTGTTTTTATTATTATATTAACCCTTTAGCTTTTTGTGCTCTTTCTTCATTTATAGCAAACCTGACACTCCTTCGCGTAGTGTTTAAAAAACAGTACAAATCTTTATTTTCACGTATGAAGATATAAATAAATTGTATCTATTTCATAACTAAAATATGACAAATACCTACACCTTGAAACTAAAAGTATATACTGCAGACTTAACATCAGATTGTAATGTAAAATCAGTGTGTTTATATTTAATTAAGTATACGAAATCTAGCAGCGCCTATATCAACCCATGTTAACATTAACGAACCATTGTTATGAACGACAATAACCCAATTGTATGGGGAAATGGAAACAGCTCTGTATCCTTGTTACGGAGATTTCGCACTATTTCGGTATGTGTTGTACAATTGAAGCTAACTACGTAATAGGTTGGATAGAGAACTTCGTTTCCTGCGCTTGAAGAGGTGTTTAGATTTGCATAATGTACGTACTAACATACATTGATTGAATAAAGTAGCATAACACATTTTGAAGTAACATAATTCTAATAAAAAAACCTTTATAAACTTACTTAATATAATTCAAGAACATTTTAATAATTGAAAAATAATTTGTAGGTACCTACCGATCAAACGTGAAGACAACCTATATATACCCAGCTAGAATAACGTATATTTGTATCATATATATATTTGTAGTATACAGGCTGGAATTAAAAAGAGTAGATTTTTTCAAGGTATATTCTAGATTTGATACTAAACGCCTAAGATGAAGAAGACTCGAGTCTACGGACAAAATGTTCACGCGCATAATTTATCAGTGGGTACAAATAATATTTTTGTATGGGAAGTGGATTATTTTTTATCATAGTTATTTCTTTGATAGAATTCATCTTTAAAGTCTTTCGACTCTTTTATATTACACACTGTGTATTATACAGAACAAGACAGCATAACAGAACTGTCTCATTATGGTCTGTACGAACATGAGCTGAGAAAATTCTCAGAATCAGCACCATAATTGATTTTAAAGTTTCACGATTTGTACACATTTTAGAAATATATAAATCGGGTCTTGATCACAATATTTTACATAAAATTTATATATTTCTAAAATCAGCACCATAGTTTGCCATTGTGCCCGGTTGATGAAAATAGATAAATATTACATGGGACTCAGGTAATAACGGAATCTCTGAAATGTGGGTGTAGATACTGTAATACACCTCTAACTTAATAAAAAAGAACATAACTATGCTATTAGAAAGCATTCGAAATATACATCCACGTCGCTGTTAACTGGAAGCGTACCCAAAAGGCTGGCAGCATTTCCACCAGCTAGCATTTTATTGGTCTTTGATTGCCACATTGATCTTTGTATGAAATGGAAATCAGCCCTTGGGTCGCGTGAAGTGTCGACCAACCCCCTTGCGATTTCTTTATAGAATATGCGAGCGCTCGGACCCCACGACCAAAATATTCTTCTTCTAATTCCTCCCTAATCCTTAAAATATTCTTCCCTAATCCTTGAAACTACAATCTGCAGTCATGTAATTGACAACTTCAGAATTATCACCAGTATCACCATCATATCAGCCGATAGACGTCCACTATTCAACATAGGTGCCCCCTTAAATATCCTAAACGCACGGTCTTGAGCCAATTTCGTCCACCGTTTACCTTCGATCTTTATGATTTCAACGAAGCATCAGGTGGGGGGGCGATCTACTCGACTGGGTTTTCGTTATTATTAAATCAACAATCACAGAATTGCATTGCATTCATTCTTTCAAATACGCTGAGTAGAACTTTCGCATTTCAAAAAATACGATCTAACATTTCAAAGGAAATATAAGGCAATATTGAGCACGTTAGGATAAATGTGCCCGCGAGCATTTTTGGACACACTCAATGCTGAATCATGCTCAAAACCTAAAAACCGGAACGGGTTTCGGCAGAACTTTTATTCTATTGGATATTTCGTTAGATTTCAGCAACTAGGTATACTGTTCCTAAATCAGTGCCTGATTAAAAAAAACTGCATTGTGTTCAGTTCATCTATTTAAGCGTTACAAAGTCACAGACTAAAACTTATAACACCCCAATTTGTGTTAATTAGAAATCAACGTTCACTATGGAGAAATTTCTAGAAGGTACATAAAGATCCCACAGATATAATGTCCTAATCACCCTCACTCGACAGTATTGTTAATCAGTATAATTCGAAGAAATAATATAGATGAATATGGCACGTACGTACTTACTTAAGATACGTAGATAAGTATTTTTTATTCTATTAAAACATAGAGTCTGGATATGGTTTCCTTTTACAAAGGGGTTACCAAAATATTTTTAACGAATCCTGTATGACCTTGGCCATCGTGTCTATACTTTCTCAATTTTCCTTACAAAGATACTACCGCCTTCACTCAGTTAGCACTACATATTATTACTAAAATAACTCATGTGAAAGGATTATTAAAATCGGTTCCGTAGTTTCAGAGTTTATCGATTACAAACAAACAAATCCTCCCTCTTTATAATATTAGTAAAACTATGTTTAGGTATTAAATTAGGCCTTCTACCTAATTTAATCCCTAAACCACATAGCATCCCAACTTAAATCAATTTGTACCTGACGATCAAATTCAATGTAGATTCAGTATCTATTACTGATTGAAGACAATATGCAAATGATAATATAACATTGAATAGTGTTACGTTCCAATTCGACATCACAAGCGATTAGTGCGACCTATATCGCCCGCTATGACTAGTTTACCTAAATTATTAAATTCAATTTAACAGCCCATGCAAACTACGTCCATTTCTCAATTGAAATAATTATACAGACAAATAATATTTAATTACACTAACTTTTACAATGACAACAACAAATTAATATTTTTATTTTTAAATATAACATAAAGCAAACGTGGTTCAGGCGTCGAAGTACCTATTTATCTGCATCATTGTCATGTGCTAAAGTATCCAGGAGACTGGCAGTATTTCTCTGACCGAGAAAAATATAAAATTGTGATTAAAAAGGACATTTATAAAAACCAATACACAATATTGAAATTATGGATATTATTGAACAACAACAATTTTAACATCCTCTATACTTATCTATTGATTATCAATACACGATATAATTAATTAATTCCTTAACATCATGTCTAATACGGCTAAATGACAAACAACTACTGGCTAGCTAGCTTTTTTCAACTCTACCGAATAACGTAATCTGACGTTAGTAAAATCAACCCTAAAGTCTACCTTCATAATTTACTTCTACCTCTACTCTACTATTTAGTCTACCATCATCATCCCCCTGCCCTTATACCAGTTTATTTGGGGTCGGCGCAGCATACCTATATCTGGCATGCTAAAGTTTCGGCTATGTTTTATGGACGGCCGCTTGCCTGACGTCAATCCTCTTTGGGAATGTTGTTGTTGGTGGTAACCGCCACCGATACGGTCTCCTTCTTTCTAGTTCTGTCACACCAAATGTAATCCAAAGCCAAGCCATAACATATATGGGTTACAATCCGTACAATACCTAAATAACATAATTATTCACAAAACGAACAAGTTCGGTCTCTGTTCTAACAATACACACGATTCATTTTGACTCTCACAGGGTTTAAGGTACTTCAATCGGAACTTCTAGCAAAGAATCCATTGTGTTGAACAATTTTGCAGTCACCACAGTACTCTCAAATGACTTTGTGAACTTGTCTGCCCTGTGTCGTAGAAACCACATGAGTAGATATGTAGATATAGTTCTTATTCCTAAAAAAACTCAAGCGAATTGTATAATTCAGGGATAATTTAAAAATAGCATGTCGATCACAATTAGATACCGTCGCGTCGCGCAGAAATTGGGCGCCAGTATGTATACGGCTAGCAATAAAATCCTTCTAATATAAGAATCACGCAAGCAGGTATTTTACCCACAATGCAAATATGATATATAGTCAAATTTGTTGTTACTTCACTGAGCTTAGTCCCACTCAAATTCAAATAGTTTATTTTGTAAATAGGTATTTCCAAAACGTTTTTACATGTAACTTTTCCTTAACTAGAACCTTTCCTAACTGACTACCACTATAGAGAAAAGCCGAATCAACGAAGTGACATGTTCTAATTAACTGATTTCTAAAAATATTTTTTTCAGAATTTAAGCAATATTGAACAAAATAACATTAAAAAAGATCTAGACACCCAACAATTGCAAGTCTACTCGTACTACGTTCTTTGTTCAGTCAAAACCCATGATTTATGACTATTATGAGCTCGGAGTCATAATTTATAAGGTTTTCAGTTGCGAGAGCCCACTGCAAAATGAATAAGACAGCAATTAATCAATTACTTTGAACAATCTATTGTTAGTAGGCTGTATTCACATCGCGAATAAATTAAGTGGATCCATTAACGAATTGGAAATTTGATACCCAATCACTTATCAATAGACCGCTTAACCAATGTGTACATAGCACTAAACCGGAGGAAAAAGGTTGACTTTTATTGCCCTCCCCTTTTAAGTATGCAAAAACAGAAATATAAAATATTAATGAGTAATTTATTTCGTTCACAGAGAATTTTTGAACTGAAACCTTTGCCTTGTCTAGAGGAGAATAAAAATAACAAAGGGCTGCTTACGGTTTCTAGTCATGTTTAATTACTTGTTGGTTTTATTGTTCTCAAAACAATTAAAAGAAAGATATACTAATATCTACGACATTGTGGTGGCTTTCCAATAACACTGCCGGAGAGCTGAGCGGTGCGAGGCGTATAGAGGAGCCTTCTTCACAAACTGGACGAGGAAACAGTTTGCTAAAGACTGAGGTAGTAAAGCAGGGTGCGGGTGTATTTACCTCCCTTGCTTGCATTCCTCGCACACTTCCTTAGCACACAAAATTCTTTGTACAAATCCCTCGCACATATATCTCACATTGTATAATTATGCACTGTTCTTTGCACCAGAGTTGGGTTACCTGAGTGAGGGTACGAAAATGAAGCAATCCTATTGGTACATTTTCCTCGCTCACTGCACCATTTCCTCAACAGCTTTGGTGGAAAGTCATCCTAATTAGATGCCAAATAAGAGCCTAAAATATTATAAAAACCATCTTCATAGATATACGATGAACAATAATTTGAAAGAAACCACAACGAAATAATCTGGTTACATACATAGGTATGCAATACACTCTTCAACTAAAACTTTATAATTTTCAATGCAAGCAATTTCACTTTAAAAAAACCGACCTAAATAAATTTTGCACCAATAGAGTAGAATGGACGACCATATCCATGGCAACATTGCCCAAACATTCCTTGTATCTGGGTCGCCGGCCTGGACTGAGCACTTGAATATTTGCAAAATTCTGCCCGTCTTGCCCACAACAAGGCTTAATGCCGGCAACGGCCAAGTGAAGTACTTAATTTAGGTTATTATGTAGTAAACATACGATAGCCGAGGAGTTTCTTACTTAATATAATTATTTGCGTGTTCTAAATATCCATTTAGTTTTAGTTTTTCTCGATAATATAGGACATAATTTAGGAACTAAAAATATCCATTACGGCAATAAAATGAACAGTGATATTGAAATGAGTAAAATATATAAAAGAATCTCTGTAATATGACTCTAAAAAACAACTCGATTGTCTGATCTCAATCTAACACAATCGTAATAAATTGCAAAAATGAAACTAAAATAGAACAAATCTGTAATGCAAAATTCCACAATGTAGATAGAGCAGTAACAAACAGACGCGAAAGATTCGAGTGGTATGGAGTCAATAGCCAAGTCAACACGATACGAATATCGCAAACAATATCGAGAAGTAACATCCACAAACACGGAGATCGAACATTTAAATCAGTTCCGAGATTCTAGAGCGTCTACTTTATGAAATTGCACTTGTCAGAACTGCTATTTGAGTTTTTATTCTTTATTGGTTTTATATTTGCTGTCTTTTTTTTTGTATTGCGTGAGTATAGAAGGCTTAGATTACACACAAGAAAATTATAACACGAAGAAGGCTTGTAGCTAAATATGATAAGTAGACCATAGACAATAAAACATGTAAAGCCTCAAAAAATTTACATATTGATTTTTTTAACTGTTGTGGTAGCCGAGAGGTTTTGGGCCCGCCTCTTGAGACGCAGGTTGTGGGTTCAAACCTGTTATGTACCAATGCGACCTTTTTTCAATGTTATATGTACCTTCTTAGTAAATCTAACACATCATATACGGTCAAGGAAAACATCGTGAAACCTGGACTTAATGATCTGAAGTCGCCAAACCGCACTTAGCTAGCGGGGAAATCAATGCTCGTACCTTCTCTGTATGGGAAGAAGCCCTTGCCCTGCAGTAGGACAGTTATGGGCTACCTAATTACCTAGTTAATACTAATTTTCCAATACTTGCATAAGCATAAGAATGCCTGTGTAAAGGAAAAAGTATTAAAAACTTTTCCCCACACTTGGAATTAGTTTAGTACATACATTAACATCAAATACCTATCAGTACTTATCTGAACCATACACGCACACTTACCGATCTCTCGAGCATTGCGCCAACCGTACGTCAAAATATAACCCATTTTTCTGCAATATTTATTAACAGTATTTTTTTGCTGGTACGCGATTATACTCGTACCTACGGACTTTCCCTCATGAAATAATTCCGGCTATTTTAATTTCCCTTCAAGAAAATTTGCGTTTAATTTCTCTAGAAATCGATTGCTATCTAATTCCGTCGGCATGTTAACGGGCCCCAATTCTGTCAACAAAATCGAAACGTAATAGGTATCGACTCGTTCTTTTGTAACCCATTTCGTTATTCGCTGTACGCGGAAAATCAATCGGCTATCCATCAGACCGCAAAATAAGTACAAACCCATCGGAAACTCTTTAATAATGTTTGATAAATCTATCCATTACTGGATTGTGTCTGGTAGATGATTCAACAATTTTGTAACAAGAAAATGTAGCCGATTTTATCGGTAGATGAGTGGATTAGTGCTTTTATATTTAAGTGGAACTTTCAGTAGAATATCAATAGAAATCTAAAGAATCATTTTGAATATTGGCTATAATATTTTCGATTAGAATCTTACTAAAGCGGACTCAGCGTCTTCGTTCAATTACTGATTATGACTAACTTTATTATAGCAGTGATATACCTTAGTCGCATGACCATTGGACTGACAAGTCAAGGCCGCTAGTTCAAATCCAAGGCACGCACCACTGTCTGTTCGAAGTAATGTGCGTATTATAAATTTACTTAAAACGGTGAAGGAAAACAACGTGAGGAAACCAGCACACTTGAGAGATATTCTCGATGGTGTGTAAAACCATATCAGAGACCTACGGGTGGTTTAAACTCTTACACTAGATTATTTATAAAAATTATCCTTTATAAATAATCACATTAGAGGATCCAACATATTCGCCAGCGCGAAAATTATGATGCAATCGTCTCATGACATGGTAACCTAGGAACTAGGTTGATCGTGACCAAATCTGTCTGCAAATCATCAGTAAACTTCATGCTTCTATTATTTGGGCTGTCTGAACACTTATTGATACCTGAAATATAATATTGCAGATCATATCAAGAGTGTTTCGTATACCTAAATAACGTTCGTGAGACACATTCATTACTCTTATGCTTTTTTCAGAATTGTCCGACTAGTTTCAAGGCTTCGAAACGGAGCTCTTAGTCATGAGTTGAGCTTGCGGCGAGGTAAACTCAGTCAACCCAGACTCGAGACTTCACCGCGGGCGCTCTACCCAAACAATCTCGACAAATACACGTGAGTCATATGAACAGTGGAAAGGCGCTACAGCAATTTTACTTTTCCACAGCTGTTATCACGTTTTGTGATGACAATCAACAATGGTTGCATTAGGTTGTTCTGATAGTCATTTATGTGATTTGATAAAGGCTGTATAGCAGCTAACAGGTGGCCTTTATGACAGCGCTCGTGGGTGTCATTCGGCACCGACGGACGATCGCCACAAACGCTTCCTGTTTGGACATCAGCCAGAATGCCACTGAAACGTTGTGCGAATATTAAAATTTTCCTTCCTTCTTTTTATGGAGACAAAATTTCTTAAATGTCGCATTCGGCTGAAGATTTTTAGTCTGTTTTTGATATTTTTATCCTATATTAGTCATGGTATGATAAGCTCTAATAAAAAATTGATCGATATCGGATCTTTTTGGCCCAACTTATCCTAATCCTAACTAATATTATAAATGCGAAAGTAAGTTTGTTTGTTTGTTACCTTTTCACGCCTAAACTGATCATCCTGAAATTTTGCATATACTTTGTTAGGTGTACAGAAACTGACATAAGGTACCTTTCATCCCGAAAAAAAGCACAGTGCTTTGCCCGAGGAAAACAACAACAACGTTCTTACGATAATAGATGGCGCCACGGGTCTTTGGAATCATGATTGAATTGTAAATTTAAGTACCTAATACATTTTGTGAATCTAGAGTGTCGATAGACCGATTTTTCCTCCTAATTAACGCGAACAAAACCGCGGGCAAACGCTAGTATTGTATATGTACCTACTATGGGATTAATAAAACGAGACTAAGGGTTTAATTACTATTAAGTTTATAAATACACTAAAAATCAGTTTAAGATATTTTCAAAAGCTCTTTTTCTAAAACGCCTATTCAATTTCAACGATTGGTCTCTTAAAACCGCTTCGAGGGCGCTTTTGAGTTTAAGAGAAATAATTAAAATGTTTTAGTTGGTTAATAAGATTTATTCCTAAAGCTGAGAACATTCAAAAGATTTTCAAAGTAAACTCAACCTCACAATGAACGCGAAGCAGCGTAATTGGCGTATAACGAATGCAAATTGAAACGCGACAACGGGTTTATGGCCAACACAAAAGTCTAAGGCGCTTTTGAAAGCGTGTAAATACATTTGTCAGGCAAATTCAGACGAATAATTTTAGGTGCTTACGACCTAGTGCGGTTAAGCAACGCTTAGTGCGGCTAATATGTACATGGGTGACCACTAGCAGTATTTTCATTAGTAACAGGTTAATCCATTGCATTGGTCCCGTTTTTTTGTCAATAGATAGCAATTGTAAAGCCAAGTGGCATCCGAGCGGGCTACAGAATTCTGACACTAGCATAGCATACTCTGCGTATTGCGCTCAGAATCTCAGAATAAGAACTAATACCTTTTCCATTTAATATTATAACTTTAATACCTGTGGTATTCCGCAAATGACTCTGAACGCGTAGATAGGTGGGAAATGGTATGTGATTTTTACTTTTTAGAGTATACGGCTCCATGTGTGAAAAACTGAAGGTTTGCAATTGCAAGCGAGTTGCCCGATTTCGAGTAAATAAAGTTCTCAAAACTGGAAATTTTTCTAGAATCTATCATTTTGTTTATTAGATTATTTCGTCGGGAAAACTTGTTTCTAAAGAGAAAGAGTGAAGACAATTTTAGATGAATAAGGTAAGCTTCAGTATTTCAGGGACGGGAAAACATTTTGACCAATAAACAACGGCTTTAACTGATGAATGATAGCAATAAAATGGCTTGCGCCATTAATTTGACGGCCTTTGTGGCTCCCAGATGAGGCAAGGAAAAAATACCTCGAACATAAAATTAAATGGATTTTTTTGAGATAATGTTTAATTAGCTGTTCAAATTCAAATTCAAATTCAAATTTTTATTCTGTAAATATGTCTTTACAAACTCTTTTACAAGTCATTTTTTAATCTAGAAGGCGCCGGTATTTCCTATCTGACTACCTCGGAGAAGAAAAACCGAAACAAACTCAGAGGTCACTGTCTCTTTTAAAGTCCAGACATCATCTTTATGGTTACGTGAGCGTAATCATGTTGGGTGTCTGGAAAGGCCTTTTGAAGAAAGAACCGTAGCAATTTTAAGTTGACCAGTCCTAACTGACGGCACACATGCATCAGTCACCGTAAAGCTCGAACCATAATTTAGGGAGCTCAACGACCTGTCGCAAGGCGATACCAGATCGGCAGGACATTTGCGTAGGCCATACAAATACTAAAAACTGCCAGACAGTTACAAATCTAAAAGAAAGGGAATATATAACCGACATGATGCTCACATTCACAAATTTCTATTATTATACTCAAAATGTAAAAATATATTATGATTTAATTAAAATGTCAAGTTAAATTTTATTACAATGTCAAAGTAATTGTCAAAATCAGAGATAAACAATGTCAGATTTAAACAATGTCAAAAACAACCAATCTCAAAAAATTTGAACATTATTAAATATTGTTCCATATCCATAATATTATTTTTAATAGCAGATCAATCCCATGCATTTTTGTCGTTCAAATATTCCGAAATTGTGTAATACCCTTTTTTACAAAGTTTGGTTTTAATAACATTTTTAAATTTATTTACAGGTAAATTTCGGATATCAATGGGTAATTTATTGTAAAAGCGTATACACTGACCCATGAACGAGTTGCTTACTCTGTGGAGACGAGTACTATGAACGGCAAGGTTGTGCTTACTTCTAGTATTCACAGCATGGACATCTGACAATTTGATGAATTTTGTAATGTTTTTACATACATTAAATTTTCATATATGTACTGGGTTGCAAGAGTTAGAATATTAATTTCTTTAAATTTTTCCCTGAGGGAAACTCTTGGGCCTAAGTTGTAAATAGAGCGAATAGCCCTTTTCTGCAAGACAAAGATGATATTAATGTCAGCCGAGTTTCCCCAGAGAAGAATTCCATATGACATGATGCTATGGAAATAACTGAAATAAACAATCCTGGCCGTATCTACATCAGTTAAATGTCTGATTTTTTTAACAGCAAATGCGGCTGAGCTAAGTCTAGCTGACAGTTTTTCTATGTGCGGACCCCACTGTAATTTGCTGTCAATAGTGATTCCAAGAAACACAGTAGACTCAACAGGGTCCAACTCCAATCCATTTAATGTTACGTTAGATCGTACCTGTTTAACATTTGGCGTTGAAAATTTAATACATTTAGTTTTGTGTTGAATTATTTATCAGCATTTTTGTACAGTGTAGCAGTCTAAAAATTTCTGTTTATTGCTGTAGTTAGTAAGAACGCAACTAAATATTACATAGAAAATCAACTGCAGTGATTAAAAAAACTGTTAGCAATAATAATTATTATGCTTCTCTTTTTAGTTGTACACAGTTCTGTACAAAACTTTAGATTAATCAGATGGCACTGGTTTAAAATTCAATAGCAATATTATTCTCAAACATATTCTAACCTATCTAACCTAACAAACTGACTAACAGGTGAAGCTAAATAATATATAAAAACTTTAAAAAACGTATTAAACGAACTAAACCAAAAATAAAAAAATAGTGTTCGTCTATTTACTTACAAAGTTTAGTATTCTGTAAATAGTTTTACTTTATAAGTATGCCTTCTATTCATTTCCTAGCAAACTTAAGTCCACTTTTTTTAGCTCAGTGATCAGCTGAAAGAGATTTCTTAAGTCAAGCAGTACCTTTGTGCTTATATATTTATTCTACTATACTTGTAACGGTTATTTACAACGGGAAAAAAATCCAGCTCGCACAAAAAATAACATAGATAACTGAAGTGAAGATAGCTACAAAATGAAGTGAGCAAGCAAAACCAGAACACAATATTCTACTCGTTTGTGTACTTTAGCGGTTCAAGTTCCCAACTTGACGCTTACTTGTGTACACATTAATTTGCATAACGCCTTCTTGTTGTACTTCGGACGTTGTTGTTCGTCCCAACTATTTAGTTGACAACATATTTCGGCAGCTAACTGTATCTAAGAGAAATGTTGGCCCTTTGTTGTTGGGAAATTCTTTCCTAAGTTTACGAATAGATAGGGTTATCCTAGCTTCATATTTTATACGAGCGTTTATACATTGGAACTAACCAAGTGAAATATGTATTTAAATAAGTTGTATCAACCTCAAACATTATAAAGTTCCTACATCAATTAAATTATCTAATCGAAATGTCTAAGAACATAAAACTCATAGTCATTATTTTTCTTTTCTTTTCGAGTGTCACTGAAATCAATTTTAGAGTTAAAAGCTGTTTAACGCTTTTCCTCCACACTGGGAATTTATCTCCTGTAGGATATCTTGTCGTAGGTGCGTTTAAAGACACAAATCTTGCATACATACCTCCGACTAACCTACAGATAATTTAAGTAATTTAATTTTCACGAACTGCCTCGTTGGTCTAGTGGTCCCAAGCGCGACTGCTGAGCATGAGGTGATTACCAGGTCGGGCAGTGTTATTGAGTTTTTCTGTAAGAAAATTCTCGGTAGCTGCCCGGAGTTCGCAATTGTGCCCGGTAGATGGCAGTAGTCTCACCACCTATTACATGGAACTTAATGACAGCATTGGTGAAATAAGGTTTACAGCTGTGTTCACTACTGCCTACTCCGCCGGGGAACACAAGCTTCATGCTATGTATGTAATTATTACGTTAGGAACATAAAGGAAGCTTGGTAAAGTATTTATACATCATTACAAGCAAGTAAGTTTCAAGTAAGCGGACCAATTATTATCTCTAGCTCATACATATAAGAATTTGATTCGGGAATCGAACTTGCAACACGGAGCCGAACCGACCATGATGAGTACGCCAAGCATATATATTTTCGTTAATACATACAGCTTTCAATGGCACCAAAATACACAGATTAAAAATAACTTAATTACTTTCAGCCTTTTGCTGACTCGGTAACAGAAAAGCGGAGAATAGATTAAAGGGCGGATGATATTGGTCCCTCCTCTGTAGGTACCTACAGGAGTATTTAATCATACCGGGTCCGTGTCCTCTATTGAACATTGTCCCCTTTTCAAAAAAAAGATCCGAAAACATGAGAATTACACTCATTGAGCTTACCTTATATTTGTTATGATAATACTAGCTGAGAGCAAACGTTGCTCTACCGGTTACTTATCACCTAGGGGTATAAAAAATAAAATAGCCTACGACTTATTCTCAGACCTACCAAATATACAAAAAAATAATTCATAAAAGTCGGTCTAGCCGTTCCGGAGGAGTTCGATAACAAACACTGTGACACGAGATTTTCATATATTGATGATGTTAATCGATAGAAAATAAAGCTGTTCTCGCTCGAATTCGTGCGATTTTTTTCACTACCTTTGAAAGAAATGGTTATTTCGTAACTTTCAAAGTGTAAGACTTCATATATATGATCGAAATGCTGGTGCAGTCAGATACCTACATGTGGTTTAACCTAACTAACTGTAGCTGGTAGTAGTAGTGACGTAAGCAGACTAGTGGCAAATCAATGTTCACAAATTGGAATACAAGGATGTTTCGAAGTCATGTGCGTATTATAAACTAAATATCACTTGCTTAAAATAGTGAAGGAAAGCATCGTGAGGAAACCAGCACACCAGAGTTATGTTCTCGATGGTGTGTAAAGGCCATGTGAGAGGCCTACGGGTGGTTTAAACTGTGGCATTAGGTTGTTCATCAACCACACGTCATGATAGACTAGTTCATGAAGCATACGATGAGATGAAAAAATATATTAAAACACCACTTTGACAGAATATATAAAGTTAAATTAATGTGGTATTGTATCGATGGCCTGTCGCATGGAATACCTACAAATTATTGCAATATTACAGTTCCTGCCACCCGCTGCGCCCGACACAACAAATAGCTTCGTTTGTTCCATCGTACAAATATTAGTTCTGTTGGTTATGAAACTAGATTAATTTCCACAATTAAAAGTAAACTTTAACGTAATGGAGTTATTATTTATGCTATTGTATTGTGAAATAAATACATATTATAACAAAGGTAAAATATATTTGAAGACGTTGAAAGGCGAGGGTCTTAGGTCTTAGTCGTTATGAATAGCTTAGAACGTTTTGGCATTTTATTAACCTGGGATAAAATTAATAATGAAAGGAAAACATTGGTTTTTATCTTTTCCAATTTCTTTAGTACCCTCGCGAGTAAATATTATAGGTATAGCATCATATTACGACATAAATATGTTACAGAATAAAAAAGAAAATAATTACTTTGAGAGGCTGGCAAACTCAATGGCAGATTATGACTACATTTACATTTTTAACGTGTGTACCTACTACAATTAACTAACAGCAATTAACGCGCCATAAATACCGTTGAAACGCTTGACACACTACACTTGCAGGCTTTATAATAATAATTAATATTTGTAGGTAGATGATGAAAAATCTACCGCATCCATGACGGAGTGAACTTGTTGCATAAGTCTGCTTGTGACCACGATCAGTGCAACCAGTGCAGTCGCAACGTCAAGCGATTCAAAGGTATTCTTTGTTCGCTTCACGCTTCATGCATCACGCTTGTATTCCTTGAAGGAGGAGGCAGAGGTGTACATAATTGTACACCCACATTTCACTAATGCTGTTAATCATATTACTATTACAAAACCGTTAATAGGTGGTAGAATTTTCTAACAGAAAAACCCAATATCACTTTACCCGACCTGGGAATCGAACTCAAGACTTCATGCTCAGCAGTCGGGCTTGGGACCGCCAGAACAACGAGGCAGTTAATTCCTGTTAGTTTATCAGAACATCATGCAACACGACAGTTTAAAAATTACTAGGTATGTGTACTATACATTTAAATTGTTACCTACTTATGTTATACAATAAATCACTTCATATTAATCTATTTTCGGTAGGCAGTGACTATTTATTTCTACCTGGATTCTGATACAACTCTTTCTCTCTCTCTGAATACCATTTGCACGTTACTAACCCTGTAAGAGAACGAGTTAGGCCAGCGATATAAAAAAACCCCATCGGCCTACACAACGTTTCCTCAAGGAGGACTAGCTTGCCCACTATTGGGAAAACTACATTTCAATATTATTTCAATATAATTTACAGTGTTTTCTTATACTTCATTTATTATTCTCTTCAAATATTATATTTATTAGGTAAGTATATAAAAGCACGTAAAGCCGTCAGTCCTGCGCCTGATTTATTTCTGGTCGTGTCGAATTGCCATCCCATCGGACTATGAGAGTGAAGTAAGAAGAAGTGCACCTGTGTTTGCGCCTACTCCTGTGCATAATAATATCTCCTGCGTACTTGGCTAATCTCTGTGGAGATAGGCAGGCGTGACCGAAATACGGTCGGGTGGAGCATTGGGTAAGTATTCAAATTATTAAATTGATTGAAATATGCGTAAACATATGGCATTCCCAATGAGGGTTGACGTCAGGCAGGCGGCCGGTCATAAAACATTGCCAAAACTTTAGCAGCATTAGAAAGTGGAAGAAGAATTCATGCTGCGCCGACCCCAAATAAACTGGGATAAGGGCAGGGGGATGACTATGGCTCTTTAACATATTTTTACGTTACCATGCAGTAATATATTATTGTACTCACTGTTTTAACCTAAATACGCATTATAATTTGGTATTAAAGCATCCATACCCAGCTGGCATCTTGCCCGTTAAAAGAGACCATTAATATTTACTAAAATAGCTCTGTTGGAACAACACAAGAATATTTACTTATTAACCATGTTGAACGGGTCAGAGAATTGGCCATCTGTCAACCCACAATGGCTTTAGAAAAAGGCGACCATAGCATCATAGCTTCACGCTTGTATCTCCAAAGGATAAGGCAGAGGAGTACTGTTAACCTATATTTCACACATTATTACGACCCATGTAATAAGGTGTGATAATATTGCCTCCAGCCGAGCACAAATACAAACTCCGAGCTGCTACTAAGTATTTTCTTGACAGAAAATAACACTTTGTCCGACCCGGGCAATCGAACCTAAGCACCCATGCTTAGCAGCCGCGCTTGCGACCACTAGACCAGACCAGGGATAGTCGAAAAAAGGCAATCAAGTCAGAGTAAAAATGCTTTTATTATTTATGACAAATCTCACGTCTAAAGTAAGTAAAATACGGTCGTGAACCAGGAGGCACAGGTTCAAACTGTTTGAACCTGCGCATCCTAGATACTTCAGGCGTTCTGCGAACTGAGCTATCTCATCATCATTCATCTCAGAATTCGGTAAGCAGACTTACCAAATTCTTCATCCAAATTTTAATACGTCTTATGTAACTTCGTCGCTACTTATTCAGTCCCTTTATAATATTCATCTGAGAGATGCAGGTTCAAATCCTGCTCACGACCGTATTTTTGTTTCCACAAAAATGTATAACAACAATGTGTTTGATAGATTTATCTTATCGTCTTTTCCTGTCCACTGCTACTCCTGTAATCTGGGATCAAAAAGCTCTGCGTGTCCCAGGGGAATGATTATAACTGTCTCGGAACCCAGAATGATATTAAGTAATCAGAAAATAAAATTGGAAAAGTAGAAAATAAATATTGAAAGGCAATTTCTTAATACCTACATACGCACGGATTAATTATCTACCTGACAAAAGTGGTGCCTATGAATATGTGCTCTGGGGCATTTCATTAGAGGAGAAATCTGGTTGACAGAGTTGCCCTATGACCTATGTAAAGATCAAGAAATATGGATGAGTCCTTTTTTATTTCAACCAAATTTGGCCCTCATTAGAAATTTAAATTAAAAAAATTACAATTAATTTCATTTAGTCAATATGATAAGGATTCATTTAAAATTCTACTCGCTCATTGGTCCAGTAGTCACAAATGTGGTTCCTGAGCATGAGGTATTGGGTTCTACCCCCGGGTCGGGCGATTGACATCATGAGACTTAATGGCATTGGTGAAGTGTGTGTAGAACAGTGTACCTCTCTGCCAAGCCTCTCAGGGAATACAAAATGTTCGTCTTTAGAGGAGTAGCTTTCGTTTACAGATATATCTTCGAAAAGCATTAACGCATGCTTAGCGAACTCTAAAGTCTAAGCCAAGGTCGAGATGGCTTAGCGGTCAGAGCGCCTGGAGTATTTACCCGGGAGGCGCAGGTTCGAATCCTGCTCACGACCATATTTTTCTTTGTTATCATAATTTAATTAATAATACAAATTTATGTTAATAGGTATATCACTTATTAATTAACTCCGTAGACTATTAAATTAGAACCTTATATAAACCCAAGTATAAATAAAAACTTCTTCTTTTTTAGCTTCGAGAAAACATTAAATAAAATATAGTATTTCCCACTTGACGTGCAAAATATTTTGGCATCAACTAACAAATAAACGTCTTCAATATTCAATTGCTATTCAACTACCGTAGTAATAAATCAAATTGAAACTAATTACCGTATCGATCAATTAAATGAATTACTTGTACTATCAATTATGTTTAAATGAATTGCCTCTCGGATGCTGAGAAGTGATTATTGAACAATATATAAACTGTTATCGACAGTATTGAGTGCTATGATAGTACTTGAGTGCTGCCAAGGAAATATCTAGTGAGTATTTGCGTCACTATCTATTATTTACTGTATGCGTTAGGAATGTTGGTTGTTTGGCAAATTTACTAATACGCGTGTTGTACGTCTTCACTATGATCTTCTGTTGATATACGACTCATTACGCCTCTCTTTCCGAGGGTATAGACAGATGTGTCGTAGGTACGTATGTATGATCTGTATACCCAAATTTTGCCATTGTCATGTTTAGTCGCGTATAAGTCTCTCAGTCTACTTTTATGTACCTACCTTGTACACTTTCTAGGTACAATTCTAAACTCATTAAATAGAACTGCCTCGTTGGTCTAGTGGACCCAAGCGCGACTGCTGAGGACGAGGTCTCGGGTTCGATTCCCGGGTCGGGAAAACTGTTATTGAGTTTTCCTGATAGGAAATTCTCAGTAGCAGCCCGGAGTTTGCAATTGTGCCCGGTTGATGGCAATAGGCGCACCACCTATTACATGGACCTTAAAAACAGCATTGGTGAAATGTAGGTGTATAATTGTGTACACCTCTGCCTACCCCTTCCGGGAATACAAGCATGATGCTATGTTATGTTTTAAAATAGAAGATGAATACATGCTACATTGATCCTAAATAAATTGGGATAATGGCTAGGACAACGCTTTCCTACGATTTTTAAACTCAGGTTGTCATTTATCTCGACTTACTTAATTGACATGTGTTTCTATTTTTGTATAATAACTTTCGTGAGACACATTCATATTAATTATTGTTCAAACGGAGTTTGACTCGCGACATCGCCGCGGCCTCAGCTCATGACTAAGGGCTCCGTTCGAGTTCGAAACTAGTCGGGCAATCCCGAAGAATGTAAGTGAGTAATAACCGTTGAACAATAATTAATATGTGTTTCTATAACCGAAATCTAAAATTTATGAACATAATTGTTCGTAGTGACATAATATAGCCGATAGAGACGTCTAAAAATTTATCTCAATCAGGTCTTTCCAGTTACTTTAAATTATTTACTGTAATACCTTACCGAATTACACACCCTCATACAAATCTAATAATGGGCCGTATGTAAAAACCAATAGAGGCTACAGTACATAGCATCACGCCTGTATTCCCCGAAGGGGTAGGCCCTCTGCCTCACAATTGTACACCCACCTTTCCCCAATGCTGTTATGAAGTCCCATTTACTGGTGTGTTATACCTGGTGTGGTACCTACTCACAAATATATAAAACATTACCTTCAAGCATTTATCTCAATTTGTATCAGCCGTCATCAGAAATGTTCACGTCCTTCTTGGCCAAACTTGTTCCAGTAGCATTTTTATTTATATATTCTCTGATGGGGTAGGTTGAAAATTGTACACCCATATTTCACCAATGCTGTTATTAAGTCCCAAGTAATAGGTGGTGACCCTATTTCCATCTACCGGGCAGCATTCCAAACTCAATAACACTTTGATTGGGCATCGAACCCAAGACCCAGTCAAGCTTGGGACCACTAGACCAAAGAGACAGTCTTCACTTTAAATATTTCATACAACTAACATTATATAGGTACGCGTATATGACCACTCTACATTGTTTTATTAGTATGGAAAATGTTCACTCAAAAATTTGTAATGTGTCATTCGAATGAATTTTATTCCGAAATTCCAGCTGCACATATTACAGTGCAAAAGAAATAAGCTTCATTAATATTATTTTGTGACATACATGGAAACCCGTTGTATTTTTACACCTGCCCCATGACGTCACCTGTGAAAACAAATAATAAAGAGATAAACGGATTTTGCGACTTGCACTCATAATACTGTATTCGCGTGTTATGCAAATCTCCCCTCAAGCGACGAGGAAAATTGCTGATCTCACCACATCATACCATTACATTCACAAATACTTCCACAATAATATTATTGTGTGAAAATCGTTTCGCGCGAATTTGTAGAACAATTTTAATCGAAATGTTTCAACGCTGGTGACGAAAAAACGTCCCTATATATTCGAACGATGTTTGGAGGTCACATATTTAAAACTCTGGAATGACATATTTCAAAAATAAAGTTGGCACATTCACGTGTTCCAAAAGTTCGGCTCGCTGCAAATCATCGTTCAATAAACCATTATGGGCCTACTGCGTAATTTCATTGTAATACGAATTACCTCCACAGTTATAACTATTACAAAAACACGCAGGTGTATCTCTGAATGCAAAGAAACGTAACATGTTGTTATATAAAGACCATCTGCGCTACTATTAGTCACGAATGCATATGGTCGCGCCGGCTGGTCAAATGGGAAACTGTGTCAGTGTGAGCATTTGTTACTTGCACACACGTCACAGATTACGTTGTCAGATACAAACACCGCTCGTACTACTAGGTTCAAGGGGAGCCAGCCAGATCGCCGTCTCGTTCGTTCACTATTTATAGTTCCTCGACTATTCAGATATTTGCGCTCAGTGCAGAAATGTCCGGAGTCGCGAACGACCAAAAACCCGCGCGGCCCTCCCAGAGAGCTTCCCGCTCGGGAGAGGAAATTGCGCGCTTGCACCGCCCCGACACTCGACCCCAGTGAAAATCGATGCTGCGATCTATCTGCGACACGGACAAATTAAAACCATCGACGTCAAACTCATTAGACGGTGCAATTCCGCGCAATCGACACACAAGCGAACTTATGCAATCGTTTTCAACATCAACCGCCTGCTTACAGTGTGATGTTCAGTTATCATTTTACAGTGCGTGAAAGTGACCGGTGTGCTGTGTCTTTTATACATTTGTATTTAATCACATAACCATGTTACGTTATTTATTTCTGTTCGGAAAACAAAATTGACATTGGTGCTATTTTGAAGTGAATGTCGGATTGTTTTAGTTGGCCACGCGCCAGAATGTAAACGAACAGCTGACTGTAAACAAAACAAATTAGCGATCAGCAGACAATAGCTTTGCTTAATATGTAAAATATTTCCTGGTTGCGTGTAAACTCAAATATAAATATGGCCGGTAAAGATGACTCCAGTGATAGTGATGGTCCTATAATAGACGATAACATTATTCGCATACAATTAAGAAGACCGAGTCAAAGAAAATGGGAATTGCGGACGCGAAATCTTTCCCCCGGGATACGATTTCCAACAGTACAACTTTTTGATTGCGACGGAAATCTCCTCGTTGAAACAAATGATGAGAATATATCTATTAAGAGCTCTGATTTTGACGAGTCTTCACTAAAAACATCTCAATCATTAAAGGCGAGGGATTTTCGTCACTTCATCGCCAGAAAACCTGTTAAAAAACACAATACAATTTCTGGCGATAAAGTATATACACGTGTTTATAAAACGCCTCTAACGACAAATGATAACACGAAAAATATTAATAAAGGCTATATTATACGAAACAGTAACAGTGTGGCAAACATTCCAAGTAAACTCACATTAAACAACTTTACTAATTTACAAACAAATAGCCTCGAAACCAGCCCTTTCCCTTCAGAAGGTCTGAGTGAAATAAGCAGTTACAAAAGTTCTGACAACGAAACTTGTGACCGATTAATTCAAACGTCGAAAGCAGACGAACAAAATCTCGAAAAATCTACGGAAAATTTAATTGATACTGCGAATAGTCCCTTTTCGTCCCTTTCCTCATTAAGTGAAATAGATCAGGTAATAGATGATATTTCATCTAATAAGGAAAACGAACCTGATCTGGCACTCCATAAATCCCGATCGTTCAACGACGCATCGCTAAGAGGGTGTACGAATAGGTACGAAAATGATAATCTGCCGCGTTCTAAATCTGGTGTTGTATACAATCTCCCACACAATAAAATATCTTTCCTGAACACTTACTTAAAAAGCTTACCAGCTCGAGTGAGCTCTAATCCGGATTGGTTTGCTCTACATCGCCGCCGAACAATTGAATATGCCCCAAATTCACGCGCAGCGGCTAAACGTCAGGAATTTTCGAAAATCGCTTCCGAAAAGCATCGCACCTGCAAAATAGGAGATATAACGCCAGAAAATGAATGCAATTATAATCCAACGGACGATGTGGTCAATTCCGAAATGAGGAAACGTTTGAGAATGTATAGACGTGGTATATCAGAGATCGCTAAATACAGGAACATGAGTGTTTTTACGAAAACTAGAAGACATTCAGTGAGTGGCACGTTTCAAGTCGTTCATACTTCCTCTTCAGAGAGTGTGGATGAAGCTGACGTAGTACTTAACCGCCTGAAGAGGAGGATACTCAGGAATAAGTTAAGAGAGAAAAGGCGGAGTCTCGGCGTGAAGTTTCAATTCAGTAAGTCCCTACTTTACATCACCTACTTTTAGCATACTAAAACAAACACAAAACTGATTTGAAATGTTAAAAACATGCAGCAAATGTTATAAATATGTAATTACAAGAATTTATGTTAACATTAGCGAGACAAAACATGCAGCATATTCGTTATCCGACGTGTGAGCATGATTTTTTATTGCCGACGCTCGTTTCATACACATTCCGTGTTATCTAGAAAATAGATTTCTTTCAGTTCCGAAAATATTCCACGACACGACATTACTTCTTTTACCCCATGACATTGATTTACTTTATCTATCTATTATATATATAAATAGGTACAGTATATTAATCAAAATCAATTGCACCATGTATGAAAGACCATCACATGAGAACGCTCGACCGATTCAGCTGTTTTTTACACGACTGCCCAAAAAAAGGTGTGTAATGTTTTTTGGGTTCATGTATATATGTTTGTAAGTTTCTATATTGCACCATAACTTCTAAACGCCCGAACCAATTTAGATGAATGGGGTATCGTTAGAATTCTTACACTGTCACGGGTAATCATATAGGTTAGTAAGATTTTTAATTTATTTCATCTTGTTTTTCTTTTGTGCTCTTAATAATCAGGACAAGGTTTGTATGCTAATTGTTTTTTTTTAATCCACCGGAAAAGTAGGAAATTAGGAAACAAATTTTCTTCATTACTGGGTCGCTAGTTTGTTATAAAAACAATATTTTTATATTAGGATGATGTGTTAAGTGTAGTGATAGTGACTTATCTATGTATGGCTTATATTCAGCAGTCAATTATGTACTCAAGGTGATTATAATTACAACAAGGCTACTTACTTCAAATCAAACAAATCAAATCAAATAATTTATTTGCTATTTATTTTTCTTCCTGCCTAGGTCCCTTGGTATTTGTTACAAGTTACTAGGGGTAAATAATAACGTTTATATTAGAAGAAGAATTTTCTCGTCTGATTAATTGGGAATGAATAATAAGAGACATTTCAATCATAAATCTTCAAAAGGTTCGTTCTGAGATACTTAGTTCAAAATATGATTTCTAAAAGCTTTTGTGTTGTCAAAGTAGAAACATAAAAGATAGATCGAAATAATAAAATAGCTTAGCATCACGCCTGTGTTCTCCGTAGAGGTAGGCTGAGGTGTTCACAATTGTACACACACTTAACCAATGTCTATTATTGAGTCCCATGTAAGTAATAAGTGGTGAGCCTGTTGCCATCTACCGGGCACAATTCTAAACTCCAAGCTGCTACTGAGGTATTTTACAGAAAACGAAATATCATTATGCCCGAGCTAGGAATCGAACACAAGGCCTCATGCCCAGCAGCCGCGATTACAAACATTAGTCAAATGAGGCAGCTATAATAAAACTACGAAAATAAATAACACAGTAAATAACGGTTACTGTGTTTTTTCAAATATAACTTTTATGTTTGAGATACAGAGTCGGTCAAAAGGCAAAATTATGTTAATATTGCATTACCTTCTACTATCTATGATTTATTGCCTACTGCTACTGTGTTCTTGTAATGTCTTGTGCCATAAATAAACTGTATTTATGGAAGTCTAGAAGCAGTTTACCTTTGTAACGTACATATATTAAGTATATACTAGCGACCCGCCCCGGCTTCGCACGGATGCAATTTACTAATGCAGAAAATGAGTATCGAAATATCCGACATATCCGGTGGATTTTCCAAAAATATATCTACCATAAATAGCTTGTCCTGACACATAAGAACATAATAAAAAAAAGACAAATCGGTCGAGCCATTCTCAAGTGATGATCGTTCATAATTGCCTGATTTTTCGTAAGACGTGCTAACGGAAAAACCATTTGGAGATTTTTTGATTATGTGCTATACCTAGTTTGTTAATTTCATAAAAGTACGAGATTCAAGAAAAGTCAATCAAGAGTTCGCTAAGCATGCGTTTATGCTTTTTAAAGATTATTATTATTATTGATATATATTAGATTATATAAGGCAAAAATAACTAATAACCTTCATTTGACCTGAAGTCACTTCCAGTGACGTCACATGTTCATATTTTATATAATCTGTGGACTGAAGGAATGTTGTCATTTTTAGTGATGTCAGACTACGTAAAAGGAAATGTTTTCTGTCATTTTTATAGTGAAGCTATTTTAACTAAAATCGAATTTCATGATACGAATGTATTTTATTTTTTGAACTAAGATTACTATATAAATTTCTACTAGTATATCAAAATAGATCTATGCCCAAAAACGTAAGAAAAATGCGTTTTATCTTAATCAACATCAACATTTTAATACTAGAGTTGGCAACACTTGTCGGTTTGACGTTTGTGACCTTTGTTAGACATTACCAACTAACATGAAACTGACAGTTCGTTTTAGTTCGTTTAGAAACTAGATGTGTTAAAATTTTCTGAACACATTACGTCATAATACCAAATATCTAAAATTAAAAATTAAAATTAAATAATGTTCTAAAAAATAAAATAGCCATATAGTTTCTCATAATTAGAAAAACATTCGAAAAAAAAAAGTGTCTATATAATAGTATGTTGGTTGGACTGATAAGTCAAAGGTCGGAGGAGCTACCACAAGGAACACACCACTGCCTTCTCATAATCACGTGTATAATAAATATAACAACATAACATAGCATCACGCCTGTATTCCCCGAAGGGGTAGGCAGAGGTGTACACAATTGTACACCCACATTTCACCAATGCTGTTATTAAGTCCCATGTGTATGGTGGTGAGCCTATTGCCATCAACCGGGCACATTTCCAAACTCCGGGCTGCTACTGAGAATTTCCTAACAGAAAAACTCAATAACACTTTGCCCGACCCGGGAATCGAACCCGAGACCTCCTGCTCAGCAGTCGCGCTACGGACCACTAAACCAACGAGGCTGTTCTTATTTAAAAACTGTGAAGAAACATATTGCGAGGAAACCAGCACACCCAAGAGATTTTCTAGAGTCTAGATGGTATGTAAAACCATTTGAGAGGCCTACGGGCGGTTTAAACTGTGATCTAGATCGGGTTGTTAATCAATCATACTAAGTCAACTAAGCTACTGATCAATTAAGGCAATTAGATTATGTAATAGTCAATTAAGCAATATTTAGTGTATGTTAGGGTAAGTAATAAGTCTACCTAACACTACATGGTGACATAAATGGAGCATTGAAATTACACATAGGTACTTGAACGGCCGCCGGACAGAACTGGTCAACAAAAGCTATTTATTCAGTTGAATCCTTCCAAAACTATTTGGTCACGGCAAAACCACAAGCGTGACGTCATTCGTACTTATAAATACTATTCATAACCGTAGTTAAAGTAAATGATGGATGTACATATAATATTAAGGTTGACTAAAGGAAAATATCTTCGCATTAAGTCCGCCTTTGTATTTTCAAAATTATATTTATTTTTGTCTGCTGCATCGTTATTTTCCCCTAAATCTTACTCAATAATCTCAGTCATTAGGCTGAATATAATCGAGTAATCAAAGAAATGTGATAGAATTAAGTCATTTTGATTTGATGAATTTTGGCGCTGCCGACAATTGACTTCCGTAACTGATTTTCTTCCGTTAGCTAATCTGCAATGCCTCAAGATCGATTGGTTCTCAAAAATCAAGAGCTCCTCCATTTTAAACTACGATCAGTATTGGACTATAGCTGACAAATTTCATTATCACTATTTTTCAAAACGAACAAAACAGAAAAGTAAAAATGTTTACTCAGCAACATGCTTGTAACTACGTCCTCGTATATTTTGCTGTGCATGTTAATTACAGTCATAATTACCAACAAGTCTTGTTTTATCCTTTTGTGACTTTAATGAACCGTCTTCTACATCATTAACCTTACTCAAAGGACACGCGTTCATATTTATGTTCTTACACACAAAACATGGAAACCATTAATTTTCTTGCAGCCAGTATACATACCTACATATTACTTACATCTATTAAGAAAACATTTAGTCATTCAAAATTAAAAAATAATACATATATATAGGTACGTACGTATAATGCTGGCTGGTGGAAAAAACTACGAAATATATATTCGAATACAGAACACGTTGGCGCCATCTGTGTTAGCTCGCGAAAAACGATTTCTATTCAAGTGCTCAACTTGAATGTTGTTTAACCGCTCAGAAGCGCCATCTAACGGATATATTCTGTTACTTGTGGTCGACAAGTCCTGTTAGGTTGAAATAGTTTTGGAGCTTCTGCCACTCACAAACGGAGTACACTGAACGGGTTAAAATAGTTTATCTATTTAATCCACGGATCTGAGAAAAAACCCGGATGTAACCTTGCCTTGTCATAAGCATAGATTACGCACACACACACACGCAGCGTACTGGCGCCGAGTGGATGAGTTTTAAGTATTTGTATACGTTTAGCTCGTTTATGACACGCGAAATTGGATGACTAGACATGCTTCTCAAAAAACATCTCTTACATTCTTAAGGTCTGTGATTTAATAATTAAAATTCATATTGTGGTTTCATCTCCTATCTCAGCATTATGATCGCTTAAAATTCACCTAATTTGTTTATAAGTCCTGACAACATTTAACAATACAAATACTCTTTATTGTACACAAAAATATATAGGAAACAATAAAGAGAAGTGAAATGATTAAAAACTAGAATTGTACTGTAACCGTAACTGTTTTCATCTAATTGCAGCCAAAACAAATTAAGACTTATTCCCAATCTATGCTAAAAATAACTATAATCTATTTTAAACGTCTTATAGTGGGAGTACACGTTTGTGAATACATAGATAGTAAGATATGTTTAATCTGTTGGCTCGCTAATTAGCAGACACAATAGATTTTTATTGTTATGAAGTACGTATTTGTACGTGGCTGGGCCAAAGGGTAGAGCATTTTGTTTACAAATAAAATTGTTCAGATACAAATAACCAGTTTAGCGGGATTATTAGATCACCTAACCGGTTATTATATTCAGTTCAAATGTTATGTAGGTAAGTGGTCCATAATATTAGGTGAAAAATTTGGTGTCCATAAAGGCCTTGACCCGAAAAAAAGTGACAATGTATGGTAACAAAAACACTTTTCCCGAACATTGATTTAAACCATAAACGTTTTATATTGGAAAAACTGTTTTGTGAGCTTGAAAACCCCGACCGCTACACGGACTTTTTGCTTCAGATTCCATAAATCTAAGTAATTGCTTCCTTTCTTCCTCTACCCTGTCGTCGTAGAAGGCGAAAACCGACGAAAAAATGACTTTCGCACGAAAACTCCGGAATGTTGGCGCTCAGCCAACACTTAGAGATGTCTGCATCTCGGAGCTTGTCTGCACTTCTTGATTCCTCACACATAACTTGAAAGTAAATTATACAAATCGCATTTCTATTGCATGCTGCTTCATTTAGATTCGGTTTCAATTTGCAAATTGATGACTAACATTTTCGTATAAAACCGTCTCCATAGTTTGCGTTATAACAGTATTTTTAACGGGAATAAAATACTCGACAAAATACAGCGCTTAATTACGCATGAGGTCAAGGCCGTTTGGTCTACGGACTACGTCTAACCTTTGCGCCTAGTGCGCAAATCCGCAATATTCTGTACAAAAACTCTTGCCGAGAAATCGTGGGGCTGTATTAAAGGATTTAGCTGTCGGCGTGGTTATTAGCGATAATTTTCTTATACAGTGTTTGTACAGCTTAAAAACAGAAACACATGATTCAGTACATGCGCATTGGCGGCGCCGCGAGTCAATATCCTCCCCTCCAGCGCCGCCGCGCCGCCATCGCGATCCTATTTGGTGCCAGTAAGCGTGGGTGGATAACTCCATAATAGAATCTTTTGTGAATATACGTTTCTGTTAACAAGTTACTTTTTATAGTCTTGGTAAAACTGGTGTAAGTATGCTGTTTTGCCTTGTTTGTATGATGTTTTATGGAAATGCTGTGCTTTAAATGTTTTTGGCAATTAGGAAATGAATTCAATATTGTTATTTGGATTTTTACTACCACAGCAGGCAATATTAAGTTAAATAATCATAAAAAGAAAACAACATATCTGAAGGAATATGTAGGTATACCTAGATAAATATCTTTGAGCAAATTATTCACTGAAAATTAACTAAGTATGTAATTTTTCCGGGATTTCTCCACTTTTATTCTAAAATTCCAAGCACTCGCGTATTTCAAGCCATATCTGCCATATATGGTAAAAACACCATATAAATTCCCATACAAGTAATCAAACCCCCAAAACCTTAAAACTGAAAGTTGTACCATTTGCTCCGAAGGCTGGTGTTAGTTGTGGGTTCGTCCGCTAGAGTGTCGGAGACGTCGGACCAGCTGGCTGGTTCGAGTTTGACAGTACTCCGCTCACGTCGACAGGGCCGGCCGGCCGGCGACCGGCGCGTTCCTACCTCACGTGTTAACAATATCATCATTCAGTTTTAACCTCCGTGACTTTAACACAACTTGAGAAAGTTTTAGCTGACAGTGAATCAACGGGCTGCTCTAACAATTTGTGTTTGGTTTTAATAAATAGTTCGATTCAGTTGTGTTCGTCGTGCGAAAAGTAATAGTCGTATTGTGTGTATGAGAGAACCGTTCTGTGGTATTTTTGTTTCGTTTCGATTCGAGTTTTGGACCACTGTGCACAGGATCAGGGGCGGCTAATAACAAGTGTAAAGTGAGTATTTCATGAGTTACTCATAGTTTGTTGTGTTATTAGTCATTGGTACGTTACCCACAATATTTTTACAATGTTGTTACTTAGTCCCAAGTAGTGTAGAATGCTTTTTGCCTTACTTTGTTTTAACACATTGTTCCCGGCGGCTACTTTATAGCACAGACTCGTATAAATAGACCGTAATCGAGCTACTAACTTGTACGGCTAAGCAACATTGTAAGCCAGTTTCAGAAATATATTGTACAGGTGAACTAGTTTTGTTACCTATTGCTTTGTTCCAACTAGAACTACGAATAACGAACTTATGAATGTGGCCTCTTAGATCACTGGTATCATTGACATAAAAAAATATTGACTCGTATACAGATTTCAAGATTTAGTGACTAATTGAAGAATTTCACTTCATTATTCATCGCAAATTCAGATCCTACCTTATCCATTAGATACAACAATTTGTAACTACCTTATATAATTTGGACACCATTCAATGATGCTTAATGAAAATTGTATTCAAAGTTTTATTAAGTTTTTATGGCAAGTGATTTGTAATATTTTTGAGGAATAAAGATCTTAAACCGAAACCACTTAAACGTATCAAATGATACTCAAAATCTAAAAAATATTTTTGATCCTACCTTCTACCTCAGCTCGTGAAATCTCTAGACACCAGCAAGGTGGCTTTGAAAAAATAATTGTGGTATATTTATCATTAAAAAAAGTTATAAATTTTGTGTATTCTGTTGTGACGTTGAGATACTCACACAAGAAAGAGCTGAAAACAATTATTATGGGTAAAAGAAAAAAAACAAAACACTGAACATGTTATTTGTGAAACCATCACCATAAGTCTTGATTATTACGTACGATAAGTACCCTACTCGCGAAAGTACAAAATAACAAATATATTTGGTAATAAGCTAGTCAATAGATATAAACAGGAAAATTGATAAAACAATAACCATAAAAGAATACATAAACCTAATAACATAATGATATAAAGCCTACTTATGTACTTAATACACTAGTGTAAGATACCAGACCAAGTCCAGAGGTCTATTACAAGAACGTTCTTACCATCTTACGAGGTCAAAAGATTCGTCCCTCTGTCCTCTGACCTGTTAAATCCTCTTACTGGGTATATGCTTACATTTTACCATCCCGTGTTCGCTCGACCGTCCTTTGATCACAAAGGGAGTTTAAAAACTATTCACATTAACTCAAATAAATAATAAAAACATCACAAAAATGGTAACGGTTAAAATAGAAAGGACCCTTTCTGAAGGTCGTTATTGTCATTAATATGTATGAAAATGGTACATTGAATTGTTTATGTAGTAATTCACTGTTTATTTAAAGTCTGTAAAATGTATATCAATTTAAAATTATGATATACTAACAGGAATTATAGCTCAATAAATACCTTTGAAACGCTTGACGTTTTGACCAGGTTGCACTAATCACAGCCACAGGCAGACCAAAAATTAGAAAAATAAATTAGAAAAAAATATAACTTTTACTCTATTTATACAACGAAAAAGCTATACGTTAGAAACAACAACTGACGAGACATAATAAAAAAGTATTTTCCAAAATATTACAAAACAATAATTTCTTTTTCTCGTAGTAAGTTTTGAATTAAATGCCTGGTTTTCTACCAACACATTCCACTAAAAAAGTCGGGTTATTCGTTAGTAGAATAGGATATATTGCGTTTAAAATAAGAAACTGCACGTTTGTAGTTGTAAGTACCTAATCTTGTTGAAACACGATAAGTTAAACGTTTTGCATGCGTAACATCTCAAGGCTAATCAATTATTTCTACCACTGTCTACAAACAAACATCTACTGTAGGTATGTATGTTTAAAATCCTTTCAATCCGTTCTAGAGTCACCTGAATCTCGAAGGGAAGCTGCGGAAAGAGGCTAATTTAAGAAATCTGCGCCAAAAATGGCGTAACAAATCGTATTGTGTGAGGTTTCCGCGGCAAATCCGCATGTTTATTATGTGGGATTTCCTGTATTATCGCTGTTGTGGATAAGCAGGGGTTGCAGCATGTACCTACATATGTTTATGCCTCGTTTATATATAACGCTGGTTCTTTGCGTGACATTATTAAAGCTAGAAAGTTGAAAGGAATAAACCAATTTTTGATTGAAATGATCTACTTAAAAGTTATTTCTACAATCTAAATTTTAAGCAAAATATATCTACGGTTGCAACATTTATACCGTAGCATAACAGCTCAGTTCCATAATACTAAATTATAACTGTTATTTTAGGATTTCCGTGCCGATCTTCGGGCTCATCGCTTGGTGGCGATTTTAGGTCAAACTATGAACCGTCAAAATATGAAATAATAACAAATTTTAATTATCTTACAGCAGATTTTTCTGATTGAGAGAAGAAAGTTTTTTTATAGGTCCTAAATCGCCATCATGCACCTTCAATGCTTGTTTCTGCACAATTGCTGCATTACGGGTACATACATTTTTGTTAAAAAAGACATGATGGCGATTTTTGGTTTTAAAAGTACTTATAATAAGTACCTACATAATATGACAACAGACAAAAAGATTTTAATCCAAGGCCAAGTGGAGGTATTCGAAGCGAATTAATTAATTTAATTAAAAGTTAACCTATTACCTAACATGACAGAAAAATAACTACATAGAAAAAAATCGTTAGACCCAAACAGCAAAAAATTTACTGCAATAATTTATCGTTAGACCCAAACAGCAAAAAATTTACTGCAATAATCGTTAGACCCAAACAGCAAAAAATTTACTGCAATAATTTATCGTTAGACCCAAACAGCAAAAAATTTACTGCAATAATCGTTAGACCCAAACAGCAAAAAATTTACTGCAATAATTTATCGTTAGACCCAAACAGCAAAAAATTTACTGCAATAATTTATCGAAGAATTCGTATTTAGCAAATTGCAGAGTTCACAGTCAAATCGTTCGAGTCCTTTCCAAGAAGTCCCACATTCATTAACGGTCTATGTTTTTTCAAAGCTAACAGACATCGGCCATCATTGTGAATATAAAGATGGGTGCACAACTTACTTCGGCACTGTTTGATAAATGTTATTCATGACACAACTTTACTTTTGAATTTCTTGAACTAGTTACATGCTCCTACTTATTAAGAGCTGATTGTTTTTTTTTTATTAATTAATAAGCTATTGTGTTTATATGTATACTAGCCATTCTGGCAGGAACTCTGCACTTAACCTTTCTCTGCAGTGCCTCACTTTATGTATAAGAAATTTCATAAATAATATTCCTGGAGTCAAAGTTAAAAGTTTTTATTTCATATCAACCATAGCAAGGCACTTATGAAAGATCAGAATTTAGATGCACGTAAGGTAAAGTAACTTATCAAATTTCATCCAAATCGATTCAGTAGTTTTTGCGTCGTTGATAACAAACATCCAAATTCACAAACAGACAAACATCCTCACTTTCGCATTTAATAATATTCGAAAGAAGCAGAATAGGATTACTTGAATTAAGTTGCATATTTATATTGAAGAAGATGTTTTACTAAAACTTTAGTACAGATTTGATCTTCACAAAAAGTGTGGGTGTATAAAAAGTAACTGAACCGAATTTCTTTCTAATGGACAGCCATTTATTTAACAATTATTCAAAGTAGTAACCGTCAGCTGGAACGAATACTTTTTGATGCTCAACGTCGACAGTATTCTGACTACAGAATAAATATCCAGTTGGTCTATCTATATGATGTACTTACATAGATATAATTATAAGGAAGCAACGAAATGCGTAACTTTACGTGTGAGTGTTATATTCTGTTAAAATTATACAGATAACTTTTTGGTGACGTTTTGAATATTTTCTTTGTTTTTTTTTTGTATTAAATTACATATATACGGTATCATGACGCACAGAGAACATAGCAATATTAGCCGTCGCGTCGTCGAGACTTCCCTTTGACGGTCATGTGCTACGAAGAAAGGGCGACCGTGACTTAATTATAGCATCACGCTTGTTCTTCTCGTTGGGCCACGCAGTGTCACACTGCTGTATACTCACATTTTACGATAAACCTACTGCCTTCTACCGAGTACAATTCCAAACTCGATGCTGATACTGAAAATACGTAAAATTAGGTTATGAGGAAAATTCTGAAGAATATAATATAGATGGTTACAAGAATAGAGGAAGATCAAAGAAACCATGGATTGATTGTGCGACAGATTACATGGCTACAAAGAGAGTGACTACTGAGATGACGGTTTTTAGAGATATAGCTATGAAAGCAAAAGACGTGATGCGCCGACCCAATATAAATTGAATTATGAAGTAGTGATAATGACGTCCTTTTACAAAAAAATGCATTTTGTGCAGAATTCTTCATTGATTTACACCAAAAAATATTGTGAAGCTTCTGAGAATATAAGAAACTTATAAAGACATCTAACATCCTCCTTTGTATTACCAACACCGGCGCTGGCGCCACTAAGCAGCTTAACTGTACCGACAAACAACTCCGTCACTGAATACAATGCGAAAATTTTAAACTGTCTCTATAAAACTTCAAGAAAACCAATAAAGGCCTTAAGATAGATGCACACAAGCTTATCAAGACATAATTTTGTGTAAGCTTCAGCATCTATGGATATGTGATAAAGAGAAATGAGGAACATGTGACGAGGAAAGTTATGAGTCTGAATACGGGTATTAATACGATATTCTCATTAATTGAACTGGTTCCTGTGATTGCTCCGTTGGTCTAATGGATTCGATTCCTGGGTTGAGCTAAGTGTTATTGGGTTTTTCGGATAAGTTATTTACAGCGGTATCCTGGGGTTTAGAATAATAATTGTGCCCTATAGGTGACAATAATACACCTATGCGCTTAATAACTGCATTGGTGAAGGGTATGTATCAGTAAACCTTTACCAACACTTCGAATTTACAGGTCTTATTCAAATGAATAGTGAAAGACCAAAAAAAACTATGAATGGATTGTGTAACAAATGATATTATGACTAGAAAGGGGTTACTAACGTGACTAAGGCGGCTGATAGTGATGTATAGGAGAAATATATATACTACTTAGACGCCAAATAAATTAAAATAGGGACAGGAAGAGTATGCTGATGCTACAGGGTTCGTGATCATCAGTGGCGTGCATTTCATATAGGCAAATAGGCAGTGCTTACCTCAAAAAAAGATTGTATTTAGGTAATTTTTTGAGGTAGGCACAGTAAACTGTGATATCTATTGATATATCTATCGATTGCCTATATGCAATGCACGCCACTGGTGATCATATTGTGTCTGTGCAAGCACCATGAAGATTGGAAGAAATGTTATTAAGTGGTTTGAATAAGACGGGCCATACTGGTGCAAGTGTGATTGAACTTGTGTGTTGTATAAATCAGCAGGGCAATTGCGGAACTGACTTTCAGTTGCATGTTGACAGTCTGATAATATACATTGCACCGATATTATTAGTCGAGGAGGGGTATATAATTTTTACTTTTTAGAGCATACGGTGCAGTGTATGGCTAATTGAAATGTATTGTCGTAGCAAGTCAGATACGCCATTACCCCGCTGGTAATGTGGCAGCAAAAAAATCGTTCAAGAAGAAAATAATATCGCTCTGCTTGTTTTTACAACATGCTTGTACTACGGGGCTTGAACATTAAAACTATAGGAAACGTGTGTAAGATAACGCAACATAACAGCAATTAATACAAAATTTTAAAAAAATGTGGAAAGTAAAATATGTTCGAACCTGCGCTTCGCGGATAAATACTCCAGACGCTCTGACTACTAAGCCATCTCGACCTCTGTTCACTACCCCGAATTCTTCTTCCACATTTTTAATACGTGTTTTGGTGACGTCATAGCTATCTATTCAGTCCCTGCAATGCATGTATTCCCCGAGGCGAAAACTATGACATGTTACTGATGCTGTTATGAACAGGTACTACAGAACATCAATTTATATGTACTGAAATACTGACTACTTATTAAACCTGGTAATATATATTGTTAAAGCGTCATCGGTCACGATTCCAAGCACCGAGATGCTACTAAAAATTTCCTAACAGAAAAACCGGGATGTGCCCTAACAGGCATTGAACAGAGGGGTTCCGGAGGTGATCACTTAAGAGACTACAACTGCTGATGGTGACCACTGGGGTATTTTAGTGAGTTTAAAAATCCTCTTCTTCCGAAAGCCCAGGCGCTTTTTGAAAGAGTTCACCCCAAAAATAAAGGATTTCTGGACTAGTAGCCACGCTTGCATCTAGGCTTGAAGGAATTAGTACTGGAGTAGTTTTCGCGGGCGTACCCCTCTCGCCACTGTCATATAATTCTTAATTAATAATTCCCAATCAAATACCTTTATACCGTTTACCTGTATGGTTACAATGATAGTACACCATTTTAATCGTTGTGACACAATTTTATGTCTGTATATACTGTTAATGTAATGCCGAGAGCTATATTGTTGCTTTAGTGCAAGTTCTTTTATGCTTGTGTGTTAGCTCACCCCCCGCAAGAGTAGCAAGCAAAATTGTTCGATATTTAGTTAGAAGCCGTCTCCCGTCTGGTCCTCTAAGCATCTAGAACACCAATGAAGCAATCCAAGATGTGTACAAAAATGTTATATTTTATTAAGTTCATGCAGCCTTTTAAAGCTTGCAGTTACGTGTGCAGCAACCCTTAGATAGTCCAACAAACAGATACCAAGTCACTATAACAGAAGCCACTTTCGAACAACGTGCATAAATTTAGGTACTTAAAACTTATGCGGCCGACAACTAGCGAGTTCTAAAAGTTCTTCTTCTGAAGAAGAATACACATACATAAAGCGTTTTAAAGTTCGAACTATCGTCTCTTTCGCTAGCGGCTTTGCGGAACTACAAACTGTAAAAGACGACACGCTGTTTTATAGAGGCCGTATATTTGAACCTTGAATTGAACGCCACTTCAAGTAGCGCTTCTTTTTATGTACATATCAGCTATTTTAACTATAACGTTCTCTTCTCAACGTTAAATTCTTGCGTTCTTTTAACGTTTTGTAGAAAATAGGCATCTCGTCACTTAAGTAGCTAGGTTATTTATACATGATATATTTTTGGCTAATAACTTTCGTGAGACACATTGAAACATCAAAACTAGTCGAAACATCGCAACTAGTCGGGTAATCCCGAAGAATGCAAGTGAGTAATAAAAATTTAACAATAATTAATATGATATAATTATTTATTTGAATAAGCTATAATTTGACTGACTCGTTGAGGTGTGAGGTCATAGGGTCGAAAAATCTTGTTACGATTTGAGGAAAATCTTAGTAGCAGCTTACAGTTTGGAAATATGCTCGGTTGAATGCAATAAGCGCACCGCTTCTTACATTACGACATCAGTGAAACGCGCGTGTACCTGTTCTACACATCTGCCTTACCCCTAAGAGACTAATCGTTATATTTAGTTATCAGCTTTGACACAAAGCTCCCCAACCTCCTTGAACGTTAATGAAAAACAAATAATTAAAAACTTATTGCATCAGCACTCTATGACAACAGGCAACACTTACACAACTTTCAAAATCTTTCTCAACATTTCTGGCAGGAATGTTGAGAAACATTTTTCATGTTTATAACTCCTGGCCGTTGTCACGAAGCCCATATCACTCAATTTGCAGACATCGAACTTATAATATATGCGAGCTCAGGGACGTGGCCGTCTACTACCTTCCACGTCTTACTTTCCAGTATTATAAAAATAACCTATAAGTTAGTGCAACCCTTTTAGCTTCCCTCTAGAGCACGGAAAAGGAAAAGCATTTCCTCATATTTCCTTTTTTTTTTAATAGATTTATTTCACATTGGCAGTTCGATTGAAAGGTTCGCAGTTAGAGGTTTTAGTTCTTTCAATCATAACCAAACATATCTTTTGAGGACGACTAGCAAGTTGAACTGATGAAAACATACAGTATTTTTAAAGAGTTCTAGTATTCTGTGTTCTTTTTTTGTCAGAGTAACATAACTTAGCATCAGGCCTGTATCCCTGAAGGATTAGGCAGAGGTGTACTGAAGGCGTGCCGGGCACCGGAGGGGCTTAACGATCTCCGGCCACTGAGAGCCGTGGACGTGGGGGTGGTGGACATGGGTGGTTCGCCGCTTGACCAGCAGTCCAGCTCGAGATGGCCACGCATGTGCGATATACGAACTGTGTTTGTGAACTGTGGCCAGCCTGCACAAATCGCGGTGTCTGTTGACACCTTTCAACTGACCATTACCTGCCGGGGCTGCGGTGATTGCTGTAACGACACCGGGACCTCGATAAAGGTTGGAGTAGGACCGTGTGGTTTTTAGTCGATAGGAGTCCGGCACAACACAGCGTCCCTGATGGACTTTCCATTTTCCACACTCTAAAAAAAGGTAGAGGTATACTGCTGTGCACCCACATTTCACCGATGCAGTTATTCAGTCCCATGACACAATTCCAAATTTTGGAATGTTCCTGAAAATGTCCTAAAAAAAAAACCCTGTAAAACTTTGCCCAATCCGGAAATAACCCAAGACTTCACACTTAACAAACCAATGAAACAGCATAATTCTTTAATCAATGTTACATGCTATCTGCTTAATAAGAACCATTCATATCTGAAACCGCTTAAATCGCAACATGTATCGTCAATTTTCATAAAGGAAAGTGTAAACTCATCGACCGTTGAAAGGCTATTTGGTTCTATTGTATTTACTGTGGTATAAAAAAATAAACCATAAAATAATAGCCTTTAGAGACATTTTCATATTACACAAAATGTTGCTAGATCAATTAGCCTTTCAACCATCGTCATAATTTCCTTAACCACGGTAAAATATTTTATTATCGTTTTGATTACCGCTTATTAGTTATATTAATTTATTTACTAATTAAAATTCCTCTATAATTAAATTTTAATGTTTTTCTATTAGAAACCATGCAGCTGTATCATTATACTTTAGTAACCTAAGATTATTACAATAATCATGAAAATAAAGAATCATCAAAATCATCAACGACGAAGTTATTGCCGAACAGACATAAAAAAAAATATACGGTCGAATTGAGAAACCTCCTCCTTTTTTGAAGTCGGTTAGAAATAATCTATGATTTTTATATAGTATAAATAATGTAAAGTACCTACGTGTTTTGCTATCTATTTGTTTCCACAGTAACCGTTCCTTAAGGAAGTAAAAGAGGGTAATGAAATTTTGCCTAAGGGACTGGAAGGCTACGTCACATCTTATCCCCAAAAATTGTATAGTTCCCAAGGGATAATATCGAAAAAGGCACACCTAAGTAAAGTAAACGTTGTTCTAATAAATTTCAAGTCCAATAAAATGTAGATGCGAGGTACAAAAACATAGGTATACAGCATCACGCCTATATCCTCTGAAGGGGAAGGCAGAGGTGTACACATTTCACTAAGCCGTTATAAAGTTTTTAGTCAACTACCGGCTACCAGGGACAATTCCAAAGTCCAAGATCCTACTGAGAATTTCCTAACAGAAATCCGAATAACACTGTGTAACGACTTATGGAACTGACGCGCACAAGCTGCACCGACATCGATAATAGCTCATAAATCGAATCTAGCACACATAATGTATTCGTTTATTGTGAAACTCAATAATTCTCTGTTAAATATACAAAAGCAAATGACAAAAGCCGTCGGGAGCCGACTGTTGGACCTGTCAGAAACACTGCGGCCGAAGCGATGCTTTACGACAAACAAAACTCCGGCCGGTCGAGACCTCGCGTTGCTATCCGAATGAAGATTTTAAATCAAAATAATAGGAAACTACAAAGAGAACGTGATTTTATTCAAAATGCCATGCAACAAACCTATCAGTATTAAAAATTAAAATCAAGATTTAAATATTTGAATTAAGCACGCGATATTTCGGTAGGTACGCATTTTTCTCTACCTCTTTCTTAAATATGTACATAGATTTACACGAATAAAAAAAAACAACACTAATCCCTTCATCAAAGAAAAGAGGTGATGATCTTTATGAAACGGATGAATAGATTTTCTTATATTATAGCTAAGAACACTTTTGATCAAATCACATAGGAATCAAACAAAAAAAAACCGGTTCATCCGTTTGGGACCTACGTTACCACAGACATACACAGATACATACGCTCTGATTTCGTCGAGGATTAAAAATCATTGAATTCAATTGACATAGTCTGCGATTTACTTAATTCATGCTATTTCTCAGTTTCATCAAAACCTGTACGTACCAATTGCTGTTATATTGATAGTTAAGAATTAGCCTAAAGACTACCAATTACTTCTAGGTAATAACAAAAGATCTTATAATTTAGGTAGCACGCTTTAAAATTAAAGTGATATGTGTATTATTCTGTCTGCATAAACCGTAAAAACAAATTTTCTACTGTACTATGCCTACGTATTATACTAGTATAATATTTGCGTAGTAATTACTTTAAACATAAAGTCTAAAAAGAAAATTAATTTCAAATGATCGATTTTGCATTATAAATCTACAATAAAAAAAATATTTCATAAGTTTCTAACACAAATGGTGTATTAAACAAAATAATGTGCGTACAACACGCACTTTTCGAAAATGTAACCACGAAGTTACAATAATTACGTCTTTCCTTTAAACATTACGAAACTTATTCAATCGTCTCTTTAACGTAAAATTCCAATTCCTTTTATCTTTTCCACGTTTCCTTTCGTAAGGAATGCTAATCCAGTGTTACATAAAAGTATCTGGCCAAATCTGCGCAGTCTTTTACGAAAGAATAAAACACTGATACAGGTATAGTGTGTGCTTAGGCAAATCTTACGTCTCTAGAAGTTTTTCTTTTGTGGTATACGACGGGTAATAATCCTCTTTATGTCCTCTGAAAGGCTGTTATGTTTATGTTAATGCTGGATATATTGGAGCTAGTCTGGCTGAATGTGGTTCTCTGGAATCTGGCATTGACAGCTATCCGCTACGCTTGAAATTTGAGTGATGTTCGGATTTTGAAATGTTTGCTATATCGCTTTGTAGTTTTCGACAGATCAATAGAGAGTTTTTTTTTTAAATAATCTTTCGTAACTGATTTGTTATGAAATTATGACGGATACACGATTAGCATATTTTATGGAAGTTTATTGTGATAATATAATTCTGTACGTATATTACGAAAAAGGTCGACTTTTATTATCTAAATATTAGAAAATCATTTGAAAATATAATCAGTGAAGAAAATGTAATACATAGATATAATAAAATAATACTGGTGATAATTTTAGGGAAATCCTTTTTTGAGTAGACAGTAACTTACGTCAGCCCTTTGACTCTAGTGAATATATTTAAATATTAAGCAAATCAAGGCACATTTATATTTTCCTACAGGAAGCTCCAAGCAATTTTATGCCAAGTTGAAAGGAAGAAAAATTTCAAATCTCTGGTTTTGATTCACCCTCGTTTGAGAACGGGCGTCCTTTGATAGCGTCGACTTTTATATTTAGCTAGACTTAATATTCATTGTTTTGCTCTTCATAACACGTAAACTAGAATAGATATTTATTTGATTAGAGTGCAGATAATAAATACATTTTGAGATGTTACAGATTTAGTGAAGCCACATTCTGTCTTATGACATGCAATGAACATATAATGTGTCATCGTAACCAAAGTTACCATAGTAACTAAGTACCAGTCCTCCTGCGACCACGAACGCTGCAAAGTGTTCGAAACGTCAGGAAAAGCAAACCAATAATATACGCGATTAATCCGGTTATAAGTTGTTTTATTATAATTACCATAGTAATCCATAGATTTGAATCATCACCATTCAAACATGATTTAATATAACCATAGATTTGAAATGATTATTCAAACATAATTTACTATAAACATAGATTTGAAATGGTTATTCAAACATGTTTTACTATAACCATAGATTTGAAATAAACATTCAAACATGATTTACTATAACTAGATGTTTGATATGATAATTCAAACATGATTTACTATAACCACTGGTTTCAAATGATCATTCAAACATGATTTACTATAACCATGAGATTGAAATGATCATTCAAACATAATTTATTACAACCACACGTTTTAAATTATTGTTTAAACATTATTACTTCCTAATGTTGTTTTTATTTAATATATCATTCAAGTAAACGTTTCGTTAACCAGATCAATTCTCGTATTTTCATAATCATCATTGCATGCAGATTTCATAATCATCCATCCATTGCATGCAGAACGCAATAATGCACACAACCTATTAGCTAGTAATGAAATACTCTATTAAAATAATAACTGGTTATGCTCGTAGAAAAACAATTTTCAGAGAAATGTCAAAATGCATTTGCGTATTTGAATGCCGCTATTCAGACGACGCAGTAGTCTACATATTATATTATGTATATGACATAGCGGTAATTTCATCGTTTTGAATTTTAAATTTCTTCTCGAGGTGGAAATATTCGCAAAAAAGATAACACCATTAAATTATGCTATAGATAGGTATGAGAGGTCGAGATTCCTGAATAATTTACATGTCATTTAGCTTTTATTTGAAGAATGAGAAATACGCAACATCTGTACAAACTCGTTTGACGTATGTAGGAACGGAAGAGATTTTATCAAACAAGACCATTCATTAAGTCTTTGATTCATGCCATATGTCTAATAGCCAATCTCACGATCAATTAACGGTATTTTTTTGTCATAGAGAAATTATAATATATAAATATCTGTATCGTTAAAAAACCTATTTAAATTAATTATGTTTGCTTCCGGCTTTTGCTTAGCAACTTTTGTAATGGATGTTTACTTTAGACAGGTTTTTTATCGGTGTCTGATTCAAGCACGATCGAAATTCGAGTCACCGCAATAATAGGAATTACATTTCTGAGAAAAATGAAGTTTCTTTTTTATCGTGAGAAAAATGTTATGTATCATCTTTTTTTTTTGTATTTGTTTTGGGCATGTACCTAGTCCTTAGATAATGGGTAACCCTATTCGTTTTTGTGAGAAAAACGAGTACAAAGACCCTTCTTAAAGAAGTTTCTACTTATTAAATTATGTTATTATTATGCTTGTATAGGAAAGGTATAAGCAGCAGTATTTCCACCAAACTAAAGACATTGTATCACTCTGCCTCAAACTATTATTTTTTTATGGGATAGTGGGCAACCGAGCAGGTGGAACGCCTGATGGTAAGCGATTACCGTCGCCCATGAACACACGCAACCCCAGAGGAATCGCAAGTGCGTTGCCGGCCTTTTAAAGGGTTTGGGCCTCCGGTACCCTCACTTACTCGGCGAAACACAATGCAAGCGTTGTTTCACGCCGGTTTTCTGTGATGCCATGGTATTAGTACTCCGGTCGAGCTAGCCCATTCGTGCCGTAGTATGGCTCTCCCACGGTAAAAAAAGTATACCTAATCGCTTTAATAAAACGTAAATCAACAATCTTCAATAGATCTATTGAAGATTGTTGATGTATTTACGTTTGGACTTATATTTAACACACTAGCAGATCAATGTGTCCTAATTCCTATGCGATTGTTGAACAGTAATTATTGTGTCTGATTCGCAAACTATGTGAAAACATTTCAATATTAGAATACCTTTTAAAAACACTAGACCAATTTTATTAATTTCTAACGGGTGTTAATTAATGTCACTTTCGTTCACACTTTCCGGTTCTCCCGTCTTCATCACATCAAACAAGAAATATTACGTTAATAAACTTAAAATACTTAACCGTCGAAAAAAGAAACTGAAAATCAAATTATTAGTTTTAATAACTAAGCTCTTAAAGTAATTTAAGTAACTAATTTTGATTCGTTATTTTGTTTTGATTAATTTCCTCAAAGTAAGTAATTTAATGATCTTCAAAAAGTTACAATATTAAATGGAAAAAGAATACGGTCGCGAACAGGATTCGAACCTGCGCCTCCCGGATAGATACTCCAGGCGCTCTGACCACCTAAGCCATCTCGACCTCTGCTCACCACCGCGAATTCTTCTTCCATATTTTAACACGTCTTATGGCGACGTCATTGCAATCAATTCAGTACTTACAAGTGACCGAACCGACACGACTAACTTTGCAGTTAATACAATGTCGTAAAGAATGCAATTACCTTAATAATTCAAGATATGTCTTTGAAAAAGCATTAACGCATGCTTAGCGAACTCTAAAGTTACAATATTAAATCGAAAAAAGAATACGGTCCCGAACAGGATTCGAACCTGCGCCTCCCGGATAGATACTCCAGGCGCTCTGACCACTAAGCCATCAAAAGAGGTCGAGGGCAGGTTCGAATCCTGTTCGCGAGCGTATTCTTTTTCCATTTAATATTGTAACTATAGTACTTAATTTTTTTTAAACTGTTCTAAAACGCGTTACAAAAATATCGCACAAACACAAAGTTTCTTTCGTAAGCCTTCGTCAAATTCTTAAATTTCCAACATAATTAGGTCTCGATATCGTGTATACGTTCGTTATTTGTAAATTCTACAAGTTCCGAAGTACTTTTGACTACAAAGTTGGAAAATATGTCGTGCCAGGGTGTATCAAGCCCGGGGGAGGTGCCCGACCCGGGCTGGCACGATCTGAATTCAATAACCCCTTCGTATACTATGAAACGCGAAAACACGAACAATTTAACTTGAAAACGTGATCAAAAAGCACAAATAGTATTCGATTTTATTTTATCGGTTATTCAAGTGATTGTGTCGGATGATGTCCTAATTTTAGGAGATTATATAGGTAAGGTCCAAATTTATTAGGTAACTTTTTTGAAGGGGTTTTTAATTTATTAGTCAAATACATTCACTTAAACCAAGTTGAAAAATCTACTGCTCTAACAACAAAGATTAAGAAAAACTAAATTATTAAAGAATTTTAAATTAAGGTTAAAATTATACCTTATCACTAACACTATGACCCCTTAAAAGAAAGTCTCCTAATAAATTAGGACCTTATATTACTTTAATAATAAAACAAATATAAAAAATTTACTCTCAAACTACATACGACAATCAGTAAACTCTGTTTGTAACCTTTCTTGGTCTTTACCTATTCATTATATTATTTAAGTTGTTGACCGGAATATGCAAACCAAAGCAACTACATGAAAACATATATATACTGGCGTAAAAATCCGATTTGAAACCCTGTAGTGCCACCGTACCTCTCACAAAAACGTAAGTAACTTTATAAATTTTATTCGAAAGCCATTTGCGCATAGGTACTTAATCAAATAATATCTCTAATGAACCAATTCCTTTTTTTTAATTAATCTTCATCAACCCTTATCCTAATTTATCTGAGGTCAGCGTAGCATCTAATACATCTCTATGAACCGCATATCGTCAGTCATTCCCTTACTAGCCACATATCTTATACCATCCATTCGCCGCTTCTTCAGTCTTCCTTTTCTCTTGTAGCCATCCGTTTTCATACTCAAAACTTTCCTAGTCACATGATCCTCATCCCTACGCATCACATCCAACTTTTCTGAATCGCGTATAAGATTTAAAAGAAAGAAAGAAAAGCTTTAATTCCTATCTATAATGGAGACAATATAAATGAAATGATGGCTATGATAAAAAAAAAACTAGTATTACATTTGCTAATACTACCCCAGTTATATAAATCACTTCACATTACTTTTTGATGCTAGTTTGACTCGCGACATAACGCGGGCTCAGATCATGACTAAGGGAACTCCGTTCGAGTTCGAAACTAGTCGGGCAATTCCAACACGTGATTACTACCTTTGAACGATGATTAATATGAATTAATAACACTTAATTAATACGACATTAATCGGTCAATAACGTGTTTTAATTATATACATGGGTAAATTAATAATGAAGGAATTAATTTGTAAATATAATATCAAAAACGTTCCCACGCAAAACACGCTATTGTGAATTACATTCAGGGATTAATTCCCAAATCAAAATATTTAATTATTTTGATAAATGTCCCGTAGATTGTTATTTTGTGTTTCAATCGAATGCTATCTGGATTTTGTATTTGCGAGTAGGTATTTATGCAGGGACTCGTGGCTAAGTAACAGTCGCACAGATCGGTCAAGGATAAGCTACTCTTACCGCGGTCGGTTTGTGGATGGGTAACCAACTTGTCATATGGATACCATTTCGTGCCTCAGAGAACACGTGAAGCCGTCGAACCCGGTTGTCAAATGAAGATTTACTCAAGCCGTTATGGACAGTTAGAGGCCTGAAATTCTGACAACCAGACTTACCACAAAATAAGGTGTTACCCAGTAACTGGGTTATACTGGTCAGACAGGCAATCCCTACATGTAAAATACTGGTAATAAGCTGCATCCGATTAGACTGGAACCCGACCGCAACGTAGTTGGAAAAAGACTACAGATTGATTATATTTGAAGAGTGTTGATCTAGTGAACTATTATATAATTATGCTGTGTGTTTACTTTAGGCTAGGTGTTATCTAACCTATTGGATATTTATAATATAATACTCCTCCAGACCGTATTTCGCTCACGGCGGTCTATCTCCGAGGAGATTAGTCAAGTACGCAGGAGATATTATAGTGCACAAGTGTATGCGCAAACACATGTGCATGTCTTCTTCCTTCACCCTCATAGTCTGATGAGACACCAACCCGACACGACCGGAGAGAGAGATCAAGCGCAGGACCGACGGCTTGACGTGCTCGCGGAAGCACGGGGGTGTCGCAACACCAACTTCCTAATTCCGAGCTGCTACTAAGAATTTCCTTACATAAAAAACCCAATAACGTATTGCCCGACCTGGGAATCGCACACAGAACCTCACGTTCAGTAGCCCCGCTTGTGCCACCAGTAAACCAACGAGGCAATCAAGTCAGTATTTATAATATACTAACAAAACATACCCTCTGCGTACCCTTTCGGGGAATACAGGCGTGATGCTATGTTATGTTATGTTATGTTAACCAACGTTTAGCCAAAATAGTCAGAATAAGATCGTTACACACTGAACATAACACTGAAATTTAAATTTAAGCGCACAACAGCGGTGTTTATCTGTTTTACGTAATACCCGACAATTAAGTAAAGGTTAACAATGTATAAATGACTATTATGTATATGATAGCGCAATTATTTTGAACCAACCACCTGATATTTTCTACTAAGGATTGTTATTTACAATAATGAGTAGGTTCTCTAATTAGTTTTAATAGTTATGAGATGTTGAGTGTTTAAATAAGAACAATCGCCATAATTTTTTGACCAATTTCATATATACATGTAAACATGTCCTGTGGCAAACTAACAAAATGTTGCTTAATTGATTGATTGAGTAAACCTACTAAATCTGCCTAGCCTTTTCCTTTAATAGAATAAATAATAATGATAGGATATTTGGCATTTGGATGTCAATCAGGCAAAAGCAACTGGACGCAAAAATCGAATCTCAATTAAAGGTTAAGAGGAAAGTTTGGTTACTTCTCTATACAGGGCAAACTTAGTTCCCACAGTTCAGTCTGTGAAAACAGAAAAAAAAAACTATTGGATCCAACGGATTCCCGGTTGCAAAACTCGCGTCTATTCTCTTAGTTTTATCTACAATTTCATCAATTCCCTTAGGAATTCTATTTTGAAGCAATAAAGCATTTCTGATCAAAAATTCACTACACTTCATATGCAATGGAACGTAGAGGATTCACGTCTCTCAGGGGAATTTACAATGTTTCTTCAATCTCGGCAGTTAGCCTCATGTTTACGATAGATTCTACATAGAAAACTGTTTCAGCGATAGTAAAAAATGTTATAGTCTTGAATATTATGGAACAGATGAAATCATATCTGAAAAGCGTCTGTATTTCAGTCCTATAAAGATATTTTGTTTTGTAATTTTACTTTATTGCTAAACTGTTTCCAGAAACCGTGCAATCCCCCCAAATCTTGATAGTCAGCAGAAGTGACTTTATACACAGTACCCAAAATAATAAGATAAGTAGGTAGAACACATTATACTATTGCTGGCGTAAAAGAACAAATTACAAAATTAGTGTAACTATTAGATTTTTAATTTAATCATATTCAACGTTGAATTTTTACATTAACTTAAGCTTTTATAGTAATGTTTCCACCACTTTTTGTGTCTAATGACAATCGTGTTTTTGTCAGCAACTGCAGTGGAAGTATCCACTGCAGTTGCTGATGCATCATAGGTACACATGAAGTTATACATTTGACCAAGTTGCCCAATCCTATTGAACTCTCTCTCTCTTCCCGACTGTTAATCCCATATGGTGGTGAGGTTAGCCTTCTTTATTCTACTCCACCACTTCGCTCTATCCTTGACATCCGTGCCGGAAATATCCTATGCCACCATATTCCTATGCACTACATCTAGCCACCTGGTTTTAGGTATCCCTCGGGATCTCTTACCCGAGATGGACAGTTGCAGTGCCATGTTACCCACATAGTTTTATGGTCTCCTTCTAACATACCATCAGCCTACTCTCTTGAAGCTTGTCGGCGATGTCACGTACACCTCGACTACCTCGCACGTACTCGATGCGGATTTTATCCCGTCTGGTGACACCACACATCCACCTTAGCATTTTCATTTCAGCAACTTGGATGGTATGAACATGTTTTTGTGTGCTAGCCCAAATCTCACTGCCCTATGTCATAACTGGTCTTATAATAGATTTATAAACGAGACCTTTTAACCCCAACCCTTTTGAACATGGTGACAAAATTGCACATGCATCTTCTGCTTTGTCGCTTCGGCTTTGTGTAGCAACACAAGATTCCTCCGGTTCATCATCATCATCATTCTTGTAGCCCTTATCCCAATTTATTTAGGGTCAGCGTAGCATGTCTTTCTCTACCATACTTCATTATGTGAAATTATTTCAGTATTCACTTCTTTTCTAGCCATATCGTCTTACTCACAATCCATCCATCGTTTCCTTGGTATTTATTTATTCTTCTTATCTATGCTCAGCCTTTCCTCCTGATGATCGTTTGTAGAAAATAAATATTTGGGATCAGTCCTCGATAAATAGACTTTGAAATGCCATTATAGGGAGTAACTTTAATAAGGTTAGGTGTGAGAGAGACAGGACTATACTCTATTCGCATTATTATTATGAATTGTCTCTTTCTGTGAATCCAGTTGTCGAAGTAACTTCTGTAATCATTACTAGAACTAGTGTAACTTTAAATGAATAGTCTGGTTGTAGTGAAAGGTGAACCCAAAATAGTTCAGAAAGACAAGCCCGGTGATAAGGGTTTTACGCGAACAGTGGAACTCAATACCAATTGACTTTTAGTACGCAACCTTTGTTTGAATTTTGTCTTCTTGGTTTAAGAGCTGAGTGCCTCACCTCTTAAGCCTTCTAATTTATTTTTAAATGGTCTTAAAAATTTGTTGTGTCGTATCGAGTGACCAATCATATTTCCTTTCCTGTGATCTGTTCTCAACAATTGTCCGACTTTTCTCGGTGACCATAAGTTACACGACATTCAAATGCAGCTAACTTTTCTGTGTCTATTTATTGTTTTTGTCACGAATTTTGGTTTCAAACATTTATTATATATCCAACTTTAACATTCCTAAGTGCTTTTATTTCATCAACTTCCAAAAATAAGTCTGAAGGATTCCAGACGTCTTCGACACTAGACGAAATTCATGACAAGAAAACTTGATCCGCATACAAATTAGTTTGCTATTGAGTTTAACCGAAGAGGTTCACAAATGCATTTAAACCGTATTTCTATGGAATTTTGATCGTTTTCCTGTAAAATGGAGCTTAACAATTTAATTTGGCAGACATTTATTTAAATTATTAATATAACAAGGCATTCAGAAAAAAAAACGAACAACTATCGCGCAACTATGGAGTTGGTGTGCGGAGCTGTACACCATCACATTCATACACACAAACTCGTGGAATTCGGCGCCAATACAGTCATAACATTCTAAACTCGATTCGCCTCAAGGAATCCGTCTCAGCTCTCCGTCTCAAAACGGGAGGAAATGACTCACTTTCATGTCACAGCTAGGAGATAACGCACTATAATTAGTTTGATAGTAAAAACAAGCTCTTACATACGATGAGTGAGTAATGAACTTGACAGTGGTGTTATTATTGCTGGATGGAGGTGGGCGATGCATTCCACAGACGATGCTATAAATACCTATGAGGACGCAGGGTTGCCTGCGGAAAAATGGAACGGACGTTGATGTTCGTGCGTTTTTGTTTGCTCGGGTTTGTTTTCGTCAAGTTTTTATTCGTTGAGATACATAAAAAATTGTCTTCTTGTAGTAATTTGTTGTGAATTAAATTCGTGCCAGTATTCTATAAAGGTAACCCCACCAAAAACATTTCGTGTAAAATTGATTGCCAAGAATCCCAAGTTCATAATGCTTTCACTGTTTAAAAGTTATTAGATCTCTAGTAGAGCCAAACTCATAGCTGAGCTCGGATTTGTATTCCGCGTCATAGTTTACGGGGCCTATCCAAAATGTAAAGTATATAGCTCTACATGTTCTTGACTGTACCTCATTTATAACAATGAATAACAAACACCTTTACTTATAACCCCTGACTCTAAACTCTACATCTTGGTTAAAAAGTATGGCTGGGCCGTTTCGTCAATGTCGCACAAACTGTTCCTTATGGACTTGATTCGTTCCTGATGTTACGTCACGTAATAGTTCCACGAACATTAAACGGTTTTCTAGCATTATCCAAACCGACGCTATGACGATCCGAAAATACGTCGAAGCGCTTCTTGAAAAGGTAGGTAATGCCCCACTCCTCTTGGCGGAGGCACTACCGTGTCCCCAGATGTTGAAAATAATAAGAGCTGCGACTGCTACAAGTAAATAAACACACTTGCGGAAATCCAGTTCCTTATCTGTAATAATACACTTAGTTGTAACAATCTTGTACACTGTCAAAAAAGACACTTTTTTTTCTTACTTATTCACTTAAAAAAAAACCGATCAATCTGGGTGGGCACTACGCACCTGGCAACCCTCGTGGCGACCCACATCGAGTCGCCCCTCGCACCCCGCAACGCCCCCGCCTACCGACGTCTGGCCCCAACTTAAGAACAACATCCATCCTTATCGAAATGTGTCGATAAAAAATATATGACGGGACGGGGCCCTTGGCCGCCCCACCAAATAGGTTACCGTGTCGCAAAGAGCTTAACCCAATGCGGCAAAAAGTTTTTGAGCTCAATTTAAGTAATTGGATTATGGAAAAAAAATTAAGCCCCTTCAAAAAATGGCGAAAGGATCAAAAATTACGTAGTAAAACACCCTGAGACTGCGTCATCATCTGATATTACTTATTCTCGGCCTAAAAGCGCCTCAAGTGTACATTCAAAACATTCTCATAAACTTTGTTTGTTTTGAGAAGCAATTTTGATGGAAGCATAAGCATGTAAGATGCTAAGATAACATCTTTTGGAGCTGGTAATAAACGCCACATAAAAGGCATAAACAATATTTTTCTCAATGTTATTTTTAATGGACCATGACTACAATGCTTATATAAATTAAATTATTAAACTTGGCACCAGTTAAGTGGCCTTAAAAATAAAGACTAGCGAGCTCTTTGAATATTCATAAGGCTCCAAATGGCCGAATGGTGTATTTTTCTCTTTTGTCTAAAACTTTTTTGTTGCCCCTCATCTACTTGGCCTTTCTTACACTGTTGGCCTCGCAATTATCTGTTAAGTATGATTTAAGTAAAGAATTGCTAAAAACGTAAAGTAATAAAAATATATGATGTTAGTTTTCTTCCGTGTTTTGGATTGATATTTTGTTTTCTGAATATATGGTACATTTATGTAAATGTTAATATTTCACAGTTCTATTTTTAAGTTAGTAGCAGGTTCATAAAACGCTTTTATGGCCCACACACATGATATTCATTTACCCTTCAAAAATAATTGCAAAAATAGACATGGAGACAACTAATTCCACTGGATGTTTTCCAACAAAAAAAACTCAAACGCGGTATCATATCTTAAATAAACAGTAGCATTCCTTTACATTGCCGCAACGTGTTCTATCTACAAAGTAAAAACTCCAGACAAACAAACAAACAGGTGATAAATCAGTTCTACACAGTAATTGCATTACAGAGGTAAACAGACCTTATCACCAGTGGCACCTACACTAACTCGTGTGGCCAGCACGCCCAGTATAAAATGACACGTAGCAAAATATGGAACTACAATTAAAAGTACTGGATTTGACACACTATCGCATGTTGTGTTTCCAAGCAGCGCCTCCACATATTGTCAAGATATACTGGTATACTCAGGAATTAGATATAAACTCTCTTCAACTGTGTTTTGTTAAGACTGCACATTGCACTTTTGAGAATTACGAGTGTACGATTGTAATGTAATCTTACAAAGACGACATATCAGTCGTATCAACGCATTATATTTTCATACTTGAGAGTTATGTTTTAGGGAGTTCTTAAAAATACTGAAAGAAATAAAATAGTTAAGCGTAACGTTTTATCTGTTTTGTCTTAGATCGGACAGACTTGGCTCAGAATTTTCTTCTAGCTTGTATTGTAGGTTGTTATCTGTTGATGTAAGGCCCTTAATAATAAATCGATAATTTGAAAAATTCCTCCCAATTCAAAATACGCCTACACAGAACTACAAAAATTTGTAGGTATCTCAGGTTTTAAAATATTTTTGGTGTCTCAGGTCACTGATCGACAGTTTGGAGGAACCACGCTGCTCACAAACAAGATTGGTATATTTTAACACGTCAGAATTATAATTTTTGCCCGAACAGATTCTCTTCTCACAGTTTACATTTCGCTACCAACGCTTTCAATGTTTTACTTTCTACCATCCAAATAAATTGAAACTACGGGTTATTACTCTTTTCCTTACAAACTAATCCCATAGCTCATGGTGGGGCAAAAGGCCCGTTCCGATAAAATATGTGACTGCCATTAATTTATCCGTTTATTTATACTCCTATATATTAGGTAGTGTACCAACATTTCTATTATTTATCGTATAATATATATTTTTGGTTGTCGTATGGTACGTGTTCAAGGATTTCTCTAATCATACAAAATTTTCTTTGAATTTATTGTTGTCACGTGAGGCTTTTTTACTAGTGTAATTTTATATTAGATGTCTTTTGTTTTCATAAAGTGTCTAGAGAAAAAATTGTAAAACCTGACATAATTTTTAATTAATATAAATGTGAGTTAGTGTTAACCTCTTGTATGTCGCATTTCCAAACACAATTCAAATTCGATTGTCTCTCGCGTTGATCCACGTTCCGACCTACAATATAGGCGAAAGAAAAACTTATTAAATCATTATACCTATTAATCCGTGAAGCACAAACTTTGTATCCCTTTTAACGAAAATTACGCGGACGGATGAGTATGAAGTTTGGCACAGTTAAAGTTAATATGGCGAAGGAGTGCAGAAAGAAAATATTCTTATATAAATATGCATTAGAAATACAATAAATTATTTTAAAAAATCATTACACACACTATCATGTGTTTAACAAACACACACATACATATATATCTTTGACTATAGAACCTTAATAACGGTCAAATTTAAATGAATTATGGTCGAAATTCGACCATAGCGACCACTAGCAAATATAAAAGGATAAAATTTATAAATGCAATACCATGCCACGTTATTATTGTCATAAATTCCTATCATTACTTCATTTTGTTTCACAATAATGACGCGTATCCTCTTAACACGGTATGGTTAACAAAAACTTTTGAAATTCAACCTCTGTGCAAAATTAAACCAGTTTTTGTGCCACTAACATCTGATAGTTTCATAGTTGGAGGGTATGCAAAAGAGCCTTTTTATACCCATTTTCCAGTCGACATACCACGCTTATACTCTCAGAGATAATAATATGTTCTTCCTTCAGATAATAACGCGAAATATATTGGTAATGTAAAAATATAAGTGAATTCTTTTTATATCTTTCCGATGGTAGCGTGGCCTAAACCAATCGTTCGCTGTGTAACGGAGTTATATTTAAGCATATCGTCTCATACAATACAGTCTAGGTATTTTTTGATTACGTGCTTAAACTCAAATATCAAGTCAAAATCTTACCCTGGTGTTTAATTTTTTTAAGACCAAGGTAGCTATGGGTGGACTGTGTTAAAGATTATATGAATAGAAAAAGGAGTGACTGGCGATATGACGGCTGATGGAGATGTATGGAAGAAGAATACATGCTGCGCCAAACCGAAGGGCAAGAGGATGATGATTTAGATTGAACCTTGGAGAAGGACACAAGCTACCTTTTGTCACGCAGACGAAGTCGCGAGCACCAGTTAGTTTAACATAAACTATAAAACAAGAATCGGACTATTCTCCATCACGGAAATTCTGCAATGTCTTTGTAACGTGACGCCCGTAGTCATTGGCATTCAACAACGTTCTTCAAAGGGTCACACTACCTCCATTATATCCTCACTACCGCCACGAAGGGACGGAAAGGCTACGTAAATTTTCCATCTCTAGGCAGTCTTAATACCATTTTATAACTTATACAAACGAAATTAACAGTCGTCGCATTTCTTAACCCAGAAAGGGTTAAAGAGTTTTTAATTGGACGTGACCTCTTGCAGCTAACCCGTAACCGAACAATACATAAAGAGAGGCAATTTAATGCCTCCAACCAAACACAGCACTATGGGCGTCCTCTGCGGGACACGAGCCTCGGCTTAGGGCGTTGCTGGAGGGACAACTAGGGCCTAGCTGGATCAGATCGGTTTCCTTATTATTAGGGGGAGGATTTAAAGCTAGGCTAGTCGCGCGCCGGCACGATTAAGGGTCGGGGAGGGAGAGCGTAGGTATTAAATAAAATAAATAAATAAAGCTTTGGTTCACATATAATAATTCTACTATGAAAGCGTAAGAATTTTCAATTTAAAAAATATGTACGAATAGATCTGCCATTCGAATATATTTATTAACTACGTTCGTATTTTAGTACCGGTATTGAAAAGGTGCAAAATTGATTTAAATCGAATAACTGACGAAAAATATTTTGCCCAGGTTACGTCCCTATAGTTTGAGCCGATCTGTAGCATCTGCATTTTTCAACCTTCTTCAAATAATAAATCTTTCTACGAACCTGCAAAACATTAAGAGGCTTATAAAGGAAAAAAAAACGCAACTAAGATCAAGATGAAAATAGTACAATACTTTTGTCCTTTCAACTTTACTCTACAAAGACTATCGTCAACTGTGGTTACTAATAGTAGTAGTGACTACCGTATTGTGGTACTTTGTGACGTCAGCAGTTAATATTCGATACAATAGAAAGCGTTACGCTTTGACATCCTCGGGATATTTCACATAAGTCAATTGTCGCTGGAGCTGGTTCAACGGTTCCTTTAAGTCATTAAAAACGGGTCAGATTTACGACATAACCTCATAACCTCTGACTTTCTGGGTAACGTACTTACGTGTAAAATATTATTTCCGGAAGCGATGAGCAAAAAGCGAAATAATCTTTTAATCAGATTACTCACTTGTAATTTTTTTTATACAATAAAATCGCTTATGTGCCATGATTTTATCAATTTGAAGAGTTGCTAAACAAAATGTTTTAGAAAGTAGGTATGCTCAGAGCGCACGAGTATCTGTGATTATACTTTCAGGAAACTGTACTTTGCCGTCTTCACTGTTTCAGTAATAGACATGAACTAACATTAGACCCTAGCATTGTCTTTAACGATAATATCTTGAAGATTTTATCGATTTCCGATCGTACGAAAAATATGCTTACGACGTTAAATGTTTTGCAGTTAATACGAGTACTCGTTTAGTCCAGGCTTGTTCTATCCTACACAAGATTTTATCTGTGACTTCGCTCCAATGGCAATGTCGTAAACATGTTTGGTCTGCGGGCTAGGTAGAAAAATAGATAAAAATACTAGCTCAGCAGCATTTAATATAAACGAAAAATAAAAGATTGCAATAACAAAATAATAAATAAAATCGGACTACGATTAAAACTAGGAGTTAAAGAACGATTACAAGCTACTCGCTCACTTAATATATTTTAGAAATATATTTATATTTTGTGATTGTGATGAAACACACTTTTCAATTCACTTTACAAAAGCTTTTAAAAGTATAAAATTCGAAGGATCTCAATTAATTTGAAATCACTTAGCAAGCGGAATACTGCCTCAGGTCGGAAATTAAAACACTTATTCAATTTGATCTACTTTCGTACCAACCGATGTGTCTCAAATTGGTATAAGTAGGCCTCTAATCTTCGCTTCATTGAATGAGTCCGTCACTTAAGATATTCCTTCAATCCTATTACGTTCGTTCTGGATTTACTTTCATTCTTATCGAGCGAGTGAACTGAATAAGTTTCTTAGCACAGACGACAATGAATTGCAATGTACTCGTACCTTTAGTAGGAACTGTACATTGCCGTTGACTTATTTCACGTTGTACGAAATATACATTTTGCTTGGAGAACTACTATTGTTGTCTGATAGGAAACTATGAATGGGTTTTGTAGGAGCTGAGCGTTTGTGTTTGGATATTAGTCTGTGGGATAAAAGTAAATGTGCATTTTATATTATTATCTTTGGTAATCTTAATCACAGAACATGATATTTTCATAGAGAGTTTATTAAGCAGGATACTAAACCCTTTTTAAAAACGAAACAGTTTACCTAAAAAAATGTTCCTTTTTGCTTAAAATACAGATACGACTTCTATTAATAAAAATTTCTTGTATATACTTACCTAATATTTTTTTTAACTTTCTTATTCTTGCCTCGTTGGTCTAGCAGTGATCATGAGGTCTTGGGTTCGACTCCTAGGTCGGGCATATTGTTATTGGGATTTTCTGTAAGGAATTTTTCAGTAGCAGCCCGGAGCTTGGAATTGTGCCCGGTTGATGGCAATAGGCTCACCACCTATTACATGGGACTTAATAACAGCATCGGTGAAATGTGGGTGTACGACTGTGTACACCTTGCTTACCCGTTCTGGGAATACAGGCGTGATGTTATGCTATGCTACACTATGCTATGCTTAATAATAGCAAAACATAACAGTAACATTAGTAAAACTTAAACATTGAGGAAGAACGTCAGAATCTGCGGCGACTCATTGTGACGACTCTTAATTGTCTACGCGAGATCTCATTGCGCCCCAAATCCGGGACCCGCCTTCCAGAGACAATTAAATAAATCCTCAAAAGTACCCTTTACTTAACCCCACACTCATAACAGACCACACTTTGGAAAGTATTATGTACGTTTCAAAAGTAAAAGTAAGAAAAAAATACTAATTAGCTTCGTTATATTTTTAACTGCCATTTAGAATTATTTCTGCATTGTTATATTAACCTTTTACACCCATGAGAACTTTGCTGCACTCTTACTATTGTCCAATTTTGACAACGGAATTTACTTTCATAAATTACAAGATCAAAAACATAGTACAAGAAATTTTCGAAATAACTCCGAAAACTCAGCCGAGTAGAATTACGAGGGCAATCATTCAGAAACGATCCTTGGACTAAAGGAACTTATCGAGCGTTGGGCTTCACAGAGAAATTCCGAAATACCTATAGGCAGCTCTATTACCCGAAATAGCTTTTGTGTAGAAACAAGAGGTTAATATATCGTGTATTTTTATAATTCAATATCCCGTAGTCACCATACCGTAACAAATACATCTAAACATGAAATAAACAATTGTTTAAACAATAGCAAGGACGTCGCCGTTGCATGAGACAAAAAGGTCATTGTTACGCATCATTACTCAATCAGTGACGTCCCCTGTTCAGTGGGCTGAGACCATAATATCTGTAAATAAAAGATTTAACTGGACGATTAATCAAGATAAACACCGATTCTGAGAATGGTTGACCTGTTTTAGTTGCCAATTTAAACCAATAAAAGTAATTATGGAAGCAATTACGTGTCGTAATTTCGCATAATATTTCATTCGTTCCTCTTGTAATTTAATTTTAAGTTAATTTGCTAAAGAAAATATTTCTAATTTATTTTATTGGAAATATAAAATTTTATAAACGTTAAATCAAATATTTGAGGGAAGTCTGGAAACAAATATTTCACACTTTATTAATTCCGCTTTCATCGATTTTACGCGAGTTTAATAATTTCATACAAATAATGAAACAATGAAAAATGCATGAAATTTCTGTGTGATTTTTTCCATATGCTTATTATAGCTATAACTTAAACTATGTATTTATATTTGCACGCCGAAATTAAAGGCAGAATAAGAGATCAATTTAATTTATGTTGTCAACTTTCTGTACCTTATTTAAGCAAATAAATGATTATGATTATGATTATGATTATAGTCACACGAGAAACTTGGTTACATAATGTTATAACCTACCTACTGCTACCTAACTGGCCATAGTTTTTGTTTGTCTCAACAATAGAATCCCGTGCGTTCTATTTGTTTTGCGTCAAACAAGAGGAAGATCGACTTTGAAACGGAAGTTGTATTGTGTGCGTTTTTGTTGCATTATATTGACATTGTTTAATGTAGTACGTGAGACAACAAAGTGAACCGGCAAGTAGTATGGGTGTATCTTTATATTGTAGAGAAAATATGGTATTGTTCTCGTTTGGAAGTTTTTGCCGTAGTTCCGAACAAAGAATTAGCCATCCGATGATAGCATAGAACTCTAGAAAGGAGTTATATAAGGGGCTTGTAGGGTGCCTATATTTATATAACGATTTATGTACACAAAAAAAAAACTATTTCATAAGGTGAAATAGGAAAGACTAAGACAAAGTTACTGCTTATTTCTTAAGAAATCCCTTCCAGCAGCCCTGCGAGAGGAGAGATAGAAAATTGCGCTATTGAGTAATGAATTATTGTATAATAAAAAAACTGTCGAAGTAAAATACGGTCGTGAGCAGGATTCGAACCTATGCCTCCCGGATAAATACTCCAGGCGCTCTGATCGCTAAGCCATCTCGACCTCTACTCACATCGCGAATTCTTCCCACAAAAAATTATAACTTTAGAGTTTGCTATGCATCCGTTCGAAGATTTATATGTATATTGTTTAATATTATATTTACGAAATATTTTATACTGGTACTGATGTTATGGGCAAATATAAGGAAAATGCTATTTTACGGTATACTTTATGCTAAAAATTCACAACAAAAACGGACTTTAATTATAACCACATAGGTAATAATCAAAACTCCGATAGAAATCGCTTCGAAAAATTTACTAATAAATAGTTAGCACCATATCTATAAGTGGATATGTTTGCAAAAATATGGATCCTGTTATCCGAAATAAAGGTTAATTTAATTTAATATACAGTTATTATAATCAACATTCGTGATGGAAGTTTATCTTTAGAGAGGGTAAATAACGATGAGTTGGCATCAAACAGATAGGAACCCAATATCGGCCGGAGCCACTCATTTATCTAGGCTTACCGCGCGGCCTAGGCTCAGCACGTCGCCACCGGATATTATATCCAGTTTGTCATTTCAGAAATTTCTGTATTTCGGTCTGCCGCGCTAATTCATTTCCTGATATTAAAGTATTTTAGGGTAATTGACTAGTGGAGGAAGTTATGAATGAAAGCAGACGATAGAGAGCAATGCTCCACCGAAAAAAGCTAAGCTCTTAAATTGAAGAAGAAGAAGAAGACTTATGGAGCAAAGGATGCTTTTACTATATCTATCTATCTATAGTCTATCTTTTATTCTTTCAGGTGAATTATTAAATTTTTGGTAGGTTATGAAAATTATATTGTATTTATTATATTATTAACTACAACAATTAAACACATAACATAGCATCACGCCTGTATTCCCCAAGGGGGTAGGCAAAGGTGTACACCCTCATTTTACCAATGCAATTATTAAGTCCCAAAAGTACAACTACAAATATACATTTAGTACAACGTATTTGTTTTCCAAAAGTTTCTTCCACCATATTTAAAAATATGTACTGTTTTATTTATGAAGTTAACATCAAAATATTACAAGGAATATTCTACGGTTTTTTTACAGTTATGTTTACAGTGACGAATCCCCTAAAATGCGTGGCGTGTCTAAGACTGCCTTCTGTGCCGGGGTTACTTTGACTACTGACACAAAGCGGCTTAAGACGGCAACCTTGTTTCCTATTTACCCTTTTAGTGATGAGACTAACGATGTAATGACCTTTAAATCCGCATTCCGCGCGAGTAAGCTTTTGAGCGTCTTCGAAATACTTCGCTAAAGAGTGCCCAGTTAATCCTGGCTTGCGGCGAGAAACGGAGCTAAAATTAAATGTACTGAATTTGACATATTGTTGATGTAATCCTTTGCAAGTCCCGCTGCCAGAAACCACCAAGATATTCTGGTCACGCTGCTCATAGTTGCGCTTCGTGTAGGCCTATATATTTTGTGAATGTTGTATTATTTAATAGTATGACGCATGTTAGTAGTGCCAGCAAGGCGTATTAAGCCACAAATACTCGAGCTGCGCATTTAGTTTAAAGGCTAAGCTCGAACGAATCGTTCGACGTCGTTATTCATATTTTATACGCAACACATAGTGTGTACATAGGCGCTGGCATTTGTGGTGGCAGCTCTTAATGAACTCGCGCCAACCGGGTGAAAGATTCATTAAATCTTCGGAAGTAGGCACGACACAGGCCACCGCATCTCATTAAATATTCCCGATATTTTCGGTGAACTGGCGAATATTTCCAGCAATTATGGAAATTACTAAACCGCCGCGAGGAGATGAATTTTGGAAATTTAGTTGAGAGAGGAAACTGAACCCTTTCGCGCGAAGAGTTTCTTGAACAATCTTATGATTTTATTAAGATTAAATTATTCAATCTACCATCGTGAATAATGATGATGTGAGTATTTTGCATGAGGTGTTTATTTACTCTGTATTGTATGCCGAATAAAAATCATTCTTTATAATGGAAATATAAGATAAATGTACAATATAAAATTAATATAATTCAAAGCTCGGCTCGGGGCCATGACTATAGTAGTACGCACGAGCATTGCTGAGAAGAGACGAACTGTAAATTATTTTCTATTTGTAGGTTAGTACAAAGTAGGTAATTACCTAATACATATTATAATTATACGCGTGTAAAACCGCGGGGCACAGCTAGTAAGTATATATAAGTATAAACATGTAAAAAAGGCATGAATTTATATAATACCTATATATATACAAAGAGGAAGTAGTAGTTCAAGATATGTCTTTGAAAAAGCATTAACGCATGCTTAGCGAACTCTAAAGTTACAATATTAAATGGAAAAAGAATACGGTCGCGAACAGGATTCGAACCTGCGCCTCCCGGATAGATACTCCAGGCGCTCTGACCAACTAAGCCATCTCGACCTCTGCTCACCACCGCGAATTCTTCTTCCATATTTTAACACGTCTTATGGCGACGTCATTGCAATCAATTCAGTACTTACAAGTGACCGAACCGACGCGACTAACTTTGCAATTAATACAATGTCGTAAAGAATGCAATTACCTTAATAATTCAAGATATGTCTTTGAAAAAGCATTAACGCATGCTTAGCGAACTCTAAAGTTACAATATTAAATGGAAAAAGAATACGGTCGCGAACAGGATTCGGATTGAGATTTAATATTGTAACTTTAGGAAGTAGTAGTATAAAGGACTATTTCATTATGAATAAGTTGAACTATGCAACATATTACGTTCTAGACAATTAATGCTACCAATATATATCTGCCTAGCCTTTTCCCAATTACATTGGGGTCGGCTTCCAGTCAAACCGGATGCAGCTTAATACCAGTATTTTACATGAAGCGACTGCCTATCTGACCTCCACAACCCAGTGACTGGGTAACACGATATCTCGTGGCATGACTGGTTGTCAGACTTTCAGGCCTCTGACTACCCGTAACGGCCGTCATAGATCTTAATTTGACAACCGGGACCGACGGCTTAACGTGCTCTCCGAGGCACGGAGGGGTCTCGGTATGAAATGATGGTCACCCATCCACAGACCGACCGCGGCAAGCACAGCTTAACCTCGATCGATCGATCTGTGCGGCTGTTACTTAGCCACGAGCCCTTCACTACTTACAATTAATGCTACCTATGAACTGGAAAAATATGATACTAACACTTAATAACGCGACTTTTGTTACTTAGCAACATTGTGACGATTACAATTGCCGTGAGAACAATAAAAAAGGAAATAATTTCTAAGTTAAATATGTATGTAAATTGCCTATATAAAAACGTGTAAGATTTGCACGGGCCGGAAACCATTGTGGCAAATGTTTAATAATGCCTAACCACATATTACATAATTATGGTCGAATTACACAAAAAAAAGCTTACAAAATATTTTAGCTTATAAAATATTATTTAAAAATACATTATATATATTTTTATATATGTATTTTTAAATCTCTCTCTTTTATGTGTAAATCATATCTATTATGAGAATAAATGATACTGAGAAATAATAAAAACAATAATACGAATGAAAAACGAGCTTTGAGAATACACATAGGTATATATAATTTCCTTTAGATCTTAAACCTTGAATCATCTGCAGGTATTTCTACTTAGTTAAGTAGAACTTTCTAATAAATCTTTGGATTTCCTAGAATGTGTTTTCCATTACCATCAGGGTTTCAAAATAATATACGAATAACACAATTAACAAACATTCCTACTTCACACTACGTGCTTTCAAGCATTGCTTCCGGTTACTTACCTAAAATCCGTGTGAACGCTGAATCAAAAAAGTAATTTGTCACGTCGCGTGCATACTTTAATGCTGATGCCATGCTCAGCCTTGATTATTTGCCTTGATTGTTTCCTAACGATCTACAAGATTGATTTTATCGTGAACTCGTTACAACCTTCTTTCTACAAAAGAAATGGTGATAACAATCACTTTGTTGGTGATTTACTAAATCACAGAATCTAACAGTAATGTATTAGATACGGTACAATTCTTAGAATTCAATCGTATTCCATCTATATGCACGTCTAGAATTAACTGAGAATTTAACACAACCTGTTTAATTGTTAAATAATCCGTAAAGTCTATTTTATTTGAGATTATTATCGTTAATCAGAATTACAATTCTGGGAACAGCTCTATCTCTATCTCAATAATTCGTTTTATTAGCACATTCTGTTTTAGAATTTTCTTGATAAATGATGCAGATATCGACGACTTAACGCGTCGTTGGCATGGATTTGAATAATTAGTAAACGAGAAATTTCGCCACTCAGCCAACTGCCAAAAGTGCCAACGTGTTTTCGAATTTCGCACTTTCACTCGAGGAAATTTAATTGAAATATGTACTCGTATTAACTCCGAGTACAGTCAAGTGTGAAAAGATGTTTAAATTGCTTCTAATGTTTTATTGCATCTATGAATTTTTGTCAATCAAATATCCGTGAACGCCTACTGGTATTTTTCTTGAATTCATATATTTTTATCATTACAGTACGTTCCAAACTGGAATACGTCATACTGTATGATAGATAATAAATTTCGAGTATTAGTTATTATAAGAATTTTCATCAAATTATATCCGTTCTTGTAGTATAGATAAACCAATGTGCTTTGACGACATACATGTATAGACGATATCAAACATCAAAGGAAACACGAAACGCGTGTGAGAGTAAACCGTAAACCCAACAACAAATTGTTTATGTTGCCTTTTGTTGTGGCACATTGTTACTGGGAAACATCGACTAAAGAATTATGTCAAGACTATGGAGAACAGATTCCTCAGTTCGTCCTTCCTCACATACTCCAATAACTAATACAATTATCAGGCCCAAATACAGCAAAGGATCTTTACGAACCGACATGATATGATATGATAGGACAATTGTAATTGGTAAATAAATAAATGATGCCATTTTAATTACAGGTGAGGACAATTGCAGACGGAAAAGTGTCGAGGGGAAAGATTGGCGCGATGCGGGCGGCGGGGCCCCCGTGAGGTCCCGCCACGCTATGGGCTCAAACATCAGCCAGCACTCCGCCAAAGGACTAAAGGGGCGGCGCGCACGCTCTAGTGGCGACCTCTGCAATGGCGACACTAAGTCACAAACAGAATCCTCCGTCTGCGGCTCTGTGGTCGGCGATGTTATGGGCTGGAACCGATCTCTGCCAAACCATCTAGACGGCAACCGACATTTGGCAGACTATAGCCGCGTGAACAACAATTACGGCGAGTTCGGGACCTATAACCGCTGCCATCCGAAGGGCGGACGCGGTTTGCGGTACAGGGTCAGCAAGTCCGGTGAGTGAAATTTTAATGGTCATGCTTTGTATGGTAAAAGAGTAAAGCTTACTGTTGGACAAGGCAAGTGCTTATGACTTTCTGAAACATTATTCAAATTTAATGGACGCTTTTAAGAAAACAATTTTTAGTCTGTATACCATTTTAATGTTTGCGGGTAATATATCTAATATATAAAAATCTAGTGTTATAGTGTGTTTTATCGAATTCCTACGAAATGGCTTGACCGATATTATGTTTTTTTTGTGTATATTTGTAAGGTCTGAGAATAGGTCGTAGGCTATTGTTATACCCTTATCACCTTTCGGAGCAGTTCGATAACAAACACCGTGACACGAGATTTTTATATATTATAAGAGTTATTTTTTAGGCCATGCCTTTACTTTATTTTGTTAACCGAAGTAATCCGGCTTTGCCGAAGAATCTCCATTCGTCTTCCTGTACCATCAACCTTTGGTTTTCTTTTCCCTACAGTGTAATAACTCATCTGCGCTAGCATCTAATTGATTGTTTTTTGCCTCCGAATGAAGTTATATTTAACTGAAACGTGAATAAAAAATAATTTGTACTCGCCCGTATTAGATATAAGAGCCGAAGAGCTCATTCCGGAGAATCACTGTACTTAAACCCGGAATTTCTAGACATTTAAAGTTCTTGTAACAATTTTTGGACCTATTCCAACATTGGGATTCCGCAATTATACTATGTATACCCTTTCATTAGTCGTTCCCTTTAACCTACTTTCATTGAGAAAATAACGCCGTTCTACTGGAAATGATTTTAATAAAAAGAGTTTAATCTTTGTAGCCGTTAACAAAAGGAAATCATTTATACGGAACCCTTTAGCCCTTCGTTTGGATCTGAGCAATTTAACGAAGAATTACATATCTCGACGCCATTTTGCGATAATACTGGGCGTCGGGTGCTTTGCCAAAAATATTTATTTTTCAAATATTTTTCTTTTTCAGTAAACTCTTATGTACAAAATTCACGCCTAATTTAAATTCGAATCGTTTGTTGGGTTATACAATCTCGAGCCTCGTAAAGTTTCAATTTGTGTTTTGTGGTATCGTATTATAGCATATCTTCATGGTCATGTGTGCTAAGGATTACATACAATTCAATCCAATTGATCTACATCAAGGTTAATCTTTGCACTAATTAGGCAACGTATGCACTACGTTTCTCATTGATCACATGGCGATCCATCTAGTTATTCTCATCACAACTTTTGAAATTTTTTATTATTAAATTATTATTTATATTATTTATTAGTTTCAAATACCAGCTTGCTTCTAAAGAGTACGAATCGATATAAAATCTATAACTCTTACTAGAAATTCTACACACGTCTTCCGCTGCTTGTAACATAAATAATGTTTTCTACAAAATAACATCTATATCCAGTCAGAGATTTTGCTCAGTTTATAGCGTGGTTCTTACTACTTTTTACCGTGTGAAGCGAGCTAAGAATTAATGTGCTCGATTATAAACCCGGCAGTTTAATAGAAATATAGCCAATGATTTATTTATTCGTCTCTTCAGTATTTGGAAGGTTTCGTGTTTTTGACTACATTTTAGGGGACCTTGTTAATAGTAATGACTAGCCGTATCTTGGCTAGCGTATTCATGAGACGTAGAAATGAAACTTGGATTTCATAGAGAAATGAGCAGTACTTACATCAAATAAGTCACTTTTTGCCTTATTTGCCGTTTTATAAATTATACATTAGCTTGAAATATGCCAGTTCTATAACATATTTTCAGTAGCTCCTCTATTCATTCGCAATAGAAATTTGTTTGCGCTAGAATTCTGGTGGGATTATTCAGCAAAATTTGCATAGAGTTAGAATTTATTTTAGATCAATGCTGGTGGTACTTTCATCCCGAAACATAGTAGGTAAAGCGGCAGGCAGGTTATCACTCCATCTAAAAGTTATTTACTAACATTTTTGAAAATTTATCGTTATTTTTCGTCTCCTCAAGTCGAAAAGAAGGGAATTTGAAATTTAATAGATACGTACAAGCGACACAGCTCAGTTAGGAAAGCGATGTCACGGACTAACAAAGGGTTGAATCCCGTTCGTATCCTATTATTTTTCTATGTACCTCTAGATACATAGATAAAAATAATATAGGCATTACATGACCATAAAATGTATAAAATCAAATTTATACATTACCGTTAGTCTAATTATAGCTAGAAAAATTCATGATAGTTATTGATATTTAGATAAATATAGTAATGCTTCCTTATCTGGGTACAATTTCTAAATCCCTTAATTAACTCTCAAATATCTCTTTAGTAAAGTTAGAGTAGAGTAAACAAATAAAACCAAGTTCTCCCTACACTGAATAGTAAAATCAAAGTTACTGAGTGTTTACTTACAAAACAAACTCATTAGATGAGTTGTTAGTTACCTCATAATCTACGCTAACAGTACCAATTAGGTGTTGAAACAATAAACGCGGAAATACGTCTTCTTCGCTTAACTTTGAGAACGGACGAGCTTTGTGATATTATTCTCAGCAGCAGGTGATAATACGTCATTTAGAAAAGTGGACAGATTTTAATATTGGCCAATGGAAAATAGGCTTTATGAACGTTCCTAAGCTTCTATATGAAGGGTTAAATTTCAGTAATTTCAAACGTCACTAATTCAATTAACCGATATAATTTACCGCTCAAAGAGATATAATTCAACCAGTTTGAAATGGATAAATTGCGTGTATCAAATAGATATTCTCATAAATGGCACTTCTGAAAGAGAGGTAGGAGATGCAAGATTTTGTCAACTATCGAAAAGGGGGAGACGACGTAGAGGAGCCTTTCATTTCCAAATATAAAACCGTATACCAAGGGAATGACTGGTAAGTCGCAGGTTCGAACCCAAGGCATGCATGAAGAAACCAGTACACCTAAGAGATGTTCTCGATGGTGAATTAAGCCATGTTAGATGGCGACGAGTAGTTTAAAACTCTGACACTTGATTTTTCAACCATACGATAAGAAGATTTGCAATCACAATGTAACTGCCTCCTCTTCCTTTATATCCCTCAGTGCTGCGGATCGTGAACCCTTCATATTGTCTTGGCCCAAATATCTAGTACCAGGTCACGCATTCTAACACCAGGTGTCTCAATACCAAGGTAACTGATACAGGGTTTTTACAATGACTAGGCAGGCTTTGTATTGTTAGTTTAGTGACTCAATATCTCTTCTTCGACCTATAGTACTGAGGATGACTAATAACGACCAACCAATGCGTCTTTATATGAAGTCATTGATAGATTTCTAGCGTACCCAATTTCGTCTAAGAATTTGGGTTATTGATACAGCGAATTATTTCAGAAATATGTTACTGACGATAGATTTATGTTGATACTGCGTATGATTTATGTTGATTCACAGTATTTTGCGCAACCTATACAGTCAGATAACTAAGTAAACGGCTATTCAAAACTTACACTGCATCATTTCCTATTCTTTTTCTTAACGTATGGTTAATGATCCACTTATTCAGAGATTAATCCACCTGTAAACCTCTTTACACACCATCAGAATTATCACAGGTGTGTTGGTTTCCTAAGGATATTTTTCTTCACTATTTAAGCAATTACTTTTTATAATAATGTACGTATTGCGGATGACAAAAATTCTGTGGCGCGTGCCTTGGGTCCAATCTTTGACTTGCCAGTCTATGGTCATACTACTGGGCTATCACAGCTTATCGCCTTTTTACCCCTACAACAAGTTAATAGTATAGTTTAAAAGATCAGAATCTTCACTACGTCATAGCTACATTTCATATCGCAAAGAATATGACAATAACAAAGTCAGCAATTTATTTCCTTATATAAAATTGGTTTCTTCACAAACCCGAACAAAAACTTCAACAAATCTTGGCACCTCATCTGCAGACAATCTGGTTTAAAATATGGTGTTACTCGAGCGGGATTTTCACTTAAATTTTTATGCTCTTTGGATTCTAGATAAGCGGAATCCGGGGTGAAGGTAGCGAGATAAGGAGCGAGATAAAAAACGCTTATAGCTACGTGGTGTAAGCCTCATCGATCATCGCAGGTAGTAAGATAGTAGGCTTCGAAATTATGTCAGTTAAACATTAGTAAATTGTGAATGGTTTGAAACTAACTAGTGAATTATATAGTAGTAATGAATGGTAATAAAAATGAATCTGTTAGGCGTGCTAAGTTACCTACTTTTTATTTTTTGCGCTAATAACAAAAATGATCTTGGTATATTTCCCATACTGTCTCCTCTTATAGGTTGATATAAGTTACTACTATATTTTTTCTTTTTTTACATAAAATCCGGTGTATCTGCTGAGTTAAAAAAAACGTTAACTTATTATCACACTATATATTTTTTAAAGAATAAGATTGTCGAATCCAAAAAACAAAACCTACTTACTTGAAGCCACTATCCAAATAAATACTGTAATAAAGCAATCATTTCATTTCCTATTATTTTACTAATTTCATTATTATGTATGTGGCCTATAACTTATATGTGTGGATGTATCTGTAAATATAAGTTGATTATTAAAATAAATAAAATAATATAAAATAAATAAAATCAAAATGTAACTAATTAAAATGTCGTCCAAGAGACAGATATTCTCTCAGTGCATTAAAGTGGTCCTCGGAATGTTCCAACAACAGTCAGACAAATGCTGCAGCCATAATTACAATAAATTCACATTTAACACTGCAGTGTGGTACAAACGCAGCGACATGCTCTGAGTACATGCGACAAGTTAAACAGAAAACCCACTCGTAACAACGGGTAGTAGATAGTAATAGATAGGGATTTCTTTTTAACCAAGTTATAAGATAGGCTTTAAACAACTTTTGCACTAGCTTGGCTCCTAACCGACTTAACAAGACCCGGATTCATCAAAGGTCGAGTTATCAGTCACACCTTCTCCGATTTGACTGATGACTTAAGGCAGAGATTATCTAACATGAATCTATGGTACTGGTACATTACTTTGCATCAGTACAAGAACACCTTTGTAATTACCGAGGCTAACCTAGCAAACAGATGAACAAAATCCTTTCTTACTGGTATTTGGCATATCATCATTTTTGTCATTTTTTTAGACTTAGCACACTGAATAATGGGGGGTTCCCAAATGGTTTATTAATTATTTTTATCTTAAAACAATATGTGCTTTGTGCTTTATAATTATTTCTTTTTCATTAAACCGATTATGAAATTTTAAAAATTGTAACAAATAGGACTTCTACACTGGTATATATATTTAGTGACGCAGGGTTTGGCCATGCCGGCTGACGTCATCGCTCCGAATAACTACGGGTCAAGGACGGTACGGAAGGGGTGGCCGATCGCGTGCCACCGAAAACCGGCGATAATTCTAATATATTACTTACATAAACCGTTGGCTGCATATATACGCTGATCGAGGTTGGTTTACCAGTTTTAGTGTGAAGTGAAAAAATATTGGCCCACATAATGATAAAGCTTTTTTTTTCAACTTTTATGCTTCTTTATTTCGGATAAAGTTTCCGAAGAATAATAGATGAGATTTGCTTTTAAGACATCTCAAATCGATGATCACGACCAATGAAACTTCACTCATTCATTAGGTACAGGCAGAAAATCTCAGATATCTACATTATAATGTATAATCTTATATTACCTATATGTATACCATATAACGTATAATCCTAACCGAATTTTCGGTCATGGCGGCTTATTTCCACGGAGATTAGCCAAGTATACAGGAGATATTATAGTGCACAAGTGTAGGTATGCGCAAACACAGTTGAATTCCCACATTCTCATAATCCGATGGAACAGCAAGACACGACCAGAGAAAGATCAGGTGCATGACGAGGCTCTGGTCACACCACCAACTTCGAAACTCTGAGCTGCTAGTGAGAATTTTTCTAACAGAAAACTCGACCCAAGAATCAAACCCAGGACCTCACGCTCAGCAGCCGCGCTTGCGGGACTTGAACCTTTCGATCAGTTCTGTACAACTAGCGACCCCGAGACAAGAATCTAGATTGGCAGAATACATTCTAGGCACGATTGTGTGTATCAAGGTACCTATTGAATAGGCTATGATAACATCAGCTGGTAAATCAGATTCAAGCCAGCTACTACCTCAATGTTATCTGATTAATTGATAAGATAATACGAAGATGTTGCCCTCGAAACCTAAATTATTCGTTTACCTAATACGTTTTCCAGAAACTCCTCCGTCACCTAAAACTAATTGACCGTGTTTGTTTTCCAACTTCGAAATTGTTTTTACCTATAAATCATTTCAGCGCTACCCCTGACTCAACTATCTCCTAGAAACAAAGGGCGAGTTAAGAACATTCCCTGTTTTCGCACTATCCGAACCGATTTGTCTTGCCACCTAATCAGCAAAAGAAAATGTGGGGGGAATTCTTTTGTACTAAGACCGTTATTAATCCCAATTTGCCCGCGTCCAAATCAGACGCTCCTCGACGTTGATATATGGCTAATGGCCACAGTATTGTTAAAACTTTCAGCAGTTTTACCTTGGCATGAAGTATAAAAATGAGATTAATATGCTAAACGGAAGTCGGTACTTGGAGTTAAACAAGATTGATATATTTATGAAGAAAAGTTTAAGCAGAATTTCTTGAAGAAAAGGTCGTTGAAAACTAACTGTAGAGGTTTGCCTACCTTTATAGTTGAAATTATCTGAAGTGAACTATTAACGCTTATCATAAAGTACGTAGATAATACAAGCATACCTTGCACAAGTAACTAATGCGGTCATCAATAATCGCAAAATACCCGTATAAGAAAATGATGGAGAAAAGAACAGAAAAACGGCACGGGATTTGTATAAATTCTCCATTAGTCATTGAAAGAGGTGTAGGTATCGAGTTTCATATGGAACGAAAATGTTGAAGATCCCACCCCGGGGTGTCGAAAGCAAGGAATACATTATCCCGGGATTCCGCACACCTGGGGCCAACGCAGTAACAGCTTACTTAAACGGTGGCAAAACAAGCCCCCTCTATACGTTTCCCATCGTGGATGATTAATTGAGCTACATTAAATATGTAATTAGTGGTTCGTTTTAATGTACGGAGAATATTCGGGAAATACTCGTTAATAGCAGGTTATATTTCATCAGTCGCAAAATGATACTTATAATATCTTTGTTGTTAATTGATATTTAAAAATACTGTGACGTTTTGCCAATAACATTGTTTTAAAATAAGTGGAATCAGTCAAGTATAAGGGGCATCGTATCTACCTGGCCCTCTCTGAACAAACCAGACGCAATAGATTTTCCATTTCCAACCGCAAATAAAACCTCTTTGCTCGCATTTCTTAAAAAGTTACTATTTCTTATTTTCAGTTGTTCAAAGTCTATGATGTTATAAATTGCAGTTCTGTATTACCAATACATTACATCAAATAAATAAAATGAATTATTATGATGGTGTAAATGGTTTCAATGCGTACTGTTTGAAGCTGTTGCGTCACTCATTAGCAGACACAATAGATTTTTATTGTTACAACGTATAGATCTGTACGTTGCTGAGCCGAAAGGAAACGATATATAGCCTATGACTTAATGAATCCTTACAAAAAATCATACCTATAAGAAAGATAAAATTTGATATGACATTTAATTTTCTTCATTTAGATGAAAGTTGTTTCATTAAAGATTGAGTAACCTTTACGAATAAATTCAATTCCTAACCTCACCATTGTTTTTGTTGTTCGTCATCTATAATATATCTAATACACAGAGTATTATGAACAACAAACCTACATAGCTCTCTATCAAATGATTTCTAAGTGTAACCGATAGCTACCATTCCGCACAGGGACCATTACTGCCACAATAGAGCCGTCACATAATATCGATAGTGCTCCCTTAGGGAAAAAATGCACATACGAAATAAGCCTAGACGACTATTCAACTACCCCCTCCATGTTGCTATCCGCACGCAATTCCGCTTACTTGCATTTTTGCGTGCTCGTAATCTCTAATCAACTGCTTCATTGGTCTACTGGTCGCAAGCGTGGCTGCGTGCGGCCCTGGGCCCGGGTCGGGCAATGTTATTGGATTTCAGCGCAAATTCTCAGTAGCAATTTTTATAGGTATAATAACTTGAGTGATATTCATATTAACTATTGTTCACCGGTAACTACTCACGTGCATTTTTCGGTATTGCCCGACTAGTTTCAAACTCGAACGGATTCCTTAGTCAAGAGCTGAGCCCACGACGATGTCGCGAGTCAAACTCAACAGTAATAGGGCACGTAAGAATGAACTGGTGAAGAATAATAGTAGTAGCATTCTTTAGGAAAATCTCAGACACCTTGTTGATGTTGACATGAAAAGGCACCTTGTTGATTTTAGTAGAATCACGACCTATTATTTAACTAAGGTGAATTTTTTCCTGCACACCCCTGCTGCGCCCTTCGAGAAATATAGGCGTGAAGCCTGATCCTATGTTATGTTATGTAAAACATCTGAACAACATAAAAAGTTTTGACGCAAAACTTGTAGTAATACAATTTTAGTTGACAAAACTTGTTTTCAAAAGAAAATTGTTTTTCCTACGTACGGAGGTGATGGCGCGCCTTTTCACTACCTTTGAGCACTTTAATCTGGCCTTTCAAAGCCTCGCCTCTGACTTTCCTTTTACGTCATGCGACAAGACTCGAATTAATCTTCTAACTAAATTTCTTGGAAGTTCGGGCAGGAATTGAAAACCATTTTTAATCATAGAAGAGTTATTTTACTTTTATTATTTTATAAAATGCCTATCTTAGTCGTGACATAGCAATTCCTATCGATTGTCACAAAAATCTAAGTGGTAAACCGGATTTTAAAGTCATTAGTTTCAAGAACTAACTTTAAAAACATATCAATTCCACTTCCCAGAAAATATTTTCTTTCAAAGACCAAACATAAAAAAACGCCAAACATACGCCTACACAACAATTATTTTCGACATTTTACCTAGCTCAAAGCCAGACACAGAGGCGTCACGTCTATTGTCACTCTTATCACGTCCCGAGATTTGAGAACGAAGGCTTTATTCCCTTGCCTATTGAATATAACTTCCACATCGCCTTGTTTACCTACCTATTACCAGTTAAATGTTTAACAAAACTGGGCCTAACGGTGGTTGGCTGTGTTCTAATTAGATAAGTTTTTCGATACGGACCTGGATTTCATTCCTTCATTATTATTTCGTGCTTCTTAACTTTAGTGAGATTCTTCACTTTAGATGTAAGAGCTACTTCTTCACTTTAGTTTTTTATAATAGATGTAAATTAAATCCCTAAATTACCTTGAAACTTTAATTCTGAATTAATACTTTTTCGAAAAGGCAAAATTTGCAAAAACAGTCGACGCGATCAGGTTTAAACTACATTTACTCACATGATCCACGTGCAAAAATTCAACCTTATAAGTCATAAGTCATAACACAATAAATCAACAGAGTTTGCAGATTTTACTGTTAAGACACAGCCTAGTCTACTGTTAACTTGTGACAGACTATTCTGTGCTGGAATTTTCAATGAGGCCATTGGGGCCTCTGGGAACCACTGAAGCTGTGAAACACGCAGCATAACCGCAATTCTAAACGCATTACACTAGAAAAATACTAATCTAAAGCGTAATATATCATATGAAATCAAAACAAACTCTAATTTCCAGTTGTTGTGTAGCTGACCGTCATACAACCAATAAGGTGCAGGTGTAAATACAATAAATCAAGTGGGAAGCGGCGCCGGCGCCGTTACGATAAGCCGACGCATCTTACTTCGAGGGCCGTCCATTACGGACTATTGGAGTAAGGGGCTAAATATGAAATGTGAAATATGGTGCCGGAAGTCGGTAAAGCTTGGAACATTTTTGCTGGGAAAATGATGGAGCTTATAGATCATCTTTATGGGCTACATATCGCAAGATTGCAATTTTGCAAGTGATTTTTGATGCCTGCTGGTAATTGCGTAACTCACTTTCAATAGCCACAGATATATATCTGAATTAATGCGTTAATCTTAGTAAGCGTTCATAATATACGTGAAATATTAATAATAAGTTTAACAAAGTTAAAAAAAGAACATTGAAACATAGCATAGCATCAAGCTTATATTCCCCCAAGGGGCGGCAGAGGTGTACACAGTTGTACAAAAACATTTCACAAATGCTGTTATTAAGTCTCATGTCATCTACCGGGCATTCCAAATTCCGGGCAGCAACTGAGAATTTCTTAGCAAAAAACTCAATAACACTGCCCGACCCGGAAATTAAACTCAAGACCTCATGCTCAGCAGTCGCCCTTGGGACCAATGGACCAACGAGGCAGTTAAGGAAAGAACATTGCAAGAGGAATCTTAAACTAAACTAAGGAAAAGATGCCATTAGAACTATGATAAACAAAGATATCTACTATGTTACTACTAAATATATACGAGTATCTATGTATACTATCTATTATATATTACATTCTATTAATATCTACATACTGCCTCGTTGGTCTAGTGGTCCCAAGTGCGACTGCTGACCGAGAGGTCTCGGGTTCGGTCAAAGTGTTATTGAGTTTTTCTGGTAGGAAATTCTCAGTAGCAGCCCGGAGTTTGGAATTGTGCCCGATTGATGGCAATAGACTCACCACCTATTACATGGGACTTAATAACAGCATTGGTGAAATGTGGGTGTACAACTGTGTACACCTCTGCCTACCCCTTCGGGGAATACGGGCGTGTTGCTATGTTATGTTATGTAATATCTACATCAGAGAGTCATTTTTATTAATGTGAAAGAGCTAATATAATAATGGTTGGTAAGCTATAGAAACTTAAAATAGGGAATAATATTAGATAGCTTAAATTTAAACTAATAAAACAAAAGATTTCGGTGAAATCTATCCATCGGTATGTATTGTGTATCGGTATGTCTTTCGTTCACTTTTTGGACATTGGGCTACTCTTGAAGAAATATAAATTGGAATTTAATTAATAACTGTGACATTTAGAAGGCGATATTGTATAAAGCTGGCTATTTCAGAGAAATCCCAAACGGAGTCTGAGCTAAAGGTCATCTGTTTGCAACACTAACAATAGCTCAGAGAGGTCTCTGTGACGTCTTAATGAAAGGAAAGCGGAACACTTTATACAAAAACGCTCTATAAAAGTTCTTTAATTAAAATGCTTCTTTACTGTGTGCTATTCACAAAAAAATATGTAAAGTAACGGATAATGGAATGCTAATAACGGGGTTGGAAAATTGCTGACTTCTCCAAATGGTATTTAATACTAATACATATTTAAAACGTATGCAAAGTGAACTCTAAAGTAAAAATATATTTGGTTGATATAAAATACAAACACGAGCGGGATTAGATCTGCACTCCTTGGAATGATGGAGTACCTACCAATCCTGATGAAGCGGATTCGATCCCCGTTCGTAGTTTATAATATATAAGGTCCTAATTTATTAGGTAATTTCCTTTATACGCAAATTTCTACCTACCCTGATAAGGAAAAGGCGTGTCTGTATGAACATAAAGTTTAAGTGGACGTTATATCCACTAAAACTCAACACTATTCCTTTATAAGCCAACACTACACGACATTTTCACAGCTTGGACTATAGCTACTTAAGTAAGCTTCACACACTTAAAGCGAAAAATCTCACAATACTAATAATATATCAGCTTCAGTATCCAATATAGCCTCGGAGGTTCGAGGCTAAGTAAGCCGCAAAGATCGATCAATCGAGTTAAACTGCGCTAGCCGCGGCTGGTCTGTGCATGGGTGACCATCATTTCATCCCCGTGCCTCGAGCACGTTAAACTGTCGGTCCCGGTATGTCAAACTAAGATCTATGACAGCCGTTACTGGTACAGTGTCAGACAGCCGTCAGTGGCCAGAAGTCTTAAAAACCAGTCCTGAAAACCAGTCTTAAAACGAGATATCGTGTTACCCAGTAACTGGGTTGTGGAAGTCAGATAGGCAGTCGCTCCATGTAAAATACTGGTATTAAGCTGCATCCGGTTTGACTGCAAAGATGACCTCAACGTCGTTAGGAAAAGGCTAGGCAGATTGAGTGATCAATAAAGCCTATATGCCTACCACGTAGTACGTAGTTTCGTGTCGCTTCTTGTTTTTGTCCGACTGAGCACACAGTGGACACAGTGAGCACGGACACAGAAACAAATTTGAAATTTTCGCCCGACCCCCGACACGAGCATCGTGGCTTTTTCACTCCATTTCTTTGATTTATTTGACTGTCTCACCCCGGTGCGCTCGACTAACGATTGTAATTGAGTATCCTTGTATCTGTAACTTGATTAAAAAGATTTTTTGGGAGCAAAAATACGTTAAAATATGTAGCGTTGCATGACCTAGAAAGTTTAAGACACGACTTTTTTATTGGTTTTGTTCGTCGCAAATAATAAGCCAACCACATCGGTTCATCGTCCTGTACGTTTCGTGAAGGGATGAAGAGATTATTTAGAAATAAGAAGATTTAAAATTCATTAATTTGAAAGTTATTTGATATTTTAAGATGTTATGTTCCAAAATACCTACGGACTGATGAACCTTCAAATGTGAAACAGTAGACACGATAGAAAATTAATGGTTATTTTTATAAATAATTATTTTGAGGTCAAGCTAAGATGAAAATTTATTTTAAGAGAGCTATTGAGACGACTTGATTAATGAGACTACTAGAACTGAGTGACGAGCGATTAAGTATCTACTTAGACTAACCAGTCGAAGTATATATATGTTCTCTACAACGAGTGGGCTATCCATCAAAAAACCCTAATCGAATATCAACAGCAAAAAAAAATTACTGAAAATTACTTACGAACTACTTTCTTATCTCCGAAATAAATCCATGTTCTGAGCCAATTACAAATGGAAACTGAATACTCACGAAATCGAACACGTAAGCTCGGCACTGAATCATCTAGGGTATCCAGAATTTAAAAAAGAGAGTTTTTTACAGATAAATTTACACTTTATCATAATATTTTGTCAGAAACTTCAACCCCCAATTTCAACTCCATTTTTGTTATCGATATGGTCCTAATGAATATATTGTATCCTCTGTAATTAGCAGTACCTAACGAGTGGGTAGTAGTTTGAAAAACATCGTGAGGGAACCAGCACACATGAGAGATGTTCTCGATGGTGTGTAAAGCCATGTTACGAGATCTACGGGTGGCTTAAACTCTGACACTAGTTTGTTCATCAACCACACGATAAGAAGAAAGGTAGAAGTTTGTTTCCATTTAGTTAACTATTTAATTGAATAGTAACAAACTTCAATATCCTAAATTATTTAGTGGACTGTATCAAGCCTTATTACAAGGAAAAAGTGCCTTTGTCTATGTGCCTACCATGCATTTGGTTAATCTAAAAGTCAACAAGTTATGGCTATTTTTTCAAGTAGAGCATATAATTTGAAATACACCCCAGCGTTAATAAATTGTCAAAATATCCTTTAGGCGTACTTCGTGCCTATAGAATGATGCTAATAAAATGCCATTATTAAAAAAAACTCGACTATACCATCATTGCTCACGCAAATTAATAATTAAAAATCTACATTTGTGTCTGACTGCACAACAGGCCTTTATACTTTATACCTTTATACGAGTATAACAGATCAATTAACGTAATATTCAACGATAACGTACCAACGAAATGAACTCACGATATGAATTTAATGATTTCTCAAAATCATTTTTGTTTACATAATTCTATATTCATAAATGCGGCAGTTTCGTTCACAAACTTTATGGGTTTAACGCTAAAGGGGACATGAAAAAGCCTTTTGATGCTCTGCTTTTTTTTTATTTGGTTTATTAATTATCACCTTTATACATATTATTATTATATTCGTCTTATTTTTCTTCTTTCGAAGCCAAACTAGTGTTAGAGTTGTACAAGCCGACCTTAGAGGTCTAACCTCTAAATTGATTAAACGACTGTATTAATTCAACAGCCGGGACCAGATAAAAATGCTCATACACTCTACATTGTGTACTACTTAGAATTACTTTTAAAATGTCAATGGATGCAAACCAAAACATTATCAATTTTTGTATAAAAACTTTCGTGAGACATATTCATATCAATTAATGATCACCGGTTACTACTCACGTGCATTTTTCGGGATTGCCCGACTAGTTCGAACTCGAACTGAGCCCACGGCGATGTCGCGAGTCAAACTCACAGAGTTGGACAGACCGAAAAATGCACGTGAGTAAATCGGTGAAAATTACTTAATACATTATCTAGCAACTTTCAAAGTATTGAGGGTAGTCATGCAATTAAGAACTTCCACAAGGTTGCGCCTGAATAGGTGAAGTGATAAATAAATTGCCTAATTAGTGCGATACAAGACATACAATTTAATAAATTGAAATAAATTGAAGAGAGGCAAAAATACAATTTAAAATTAATAAGTAAGTATTACGCCTGTATTCCCTGAAGGAATAGGCAGATGTGTAAACAGTTATACACCGACATATCACTAATTCTGTTAATAAGTCATCATCCTCCTGCCCTTATTCCAATTTATTAGGGGTCGGCGCAGCATATGCCTATCTGGCATGCTGCTAAAGTTTTGGCAATGTTTTATGACCGGCCGGGGAATGCTATTGTTAGTGGTAATCACCACCGATACGGTCTCCATCTATATAGCTACGTCAAACCAAATGTTATCCATGTGCCAGGTTCTGATTTTATCCTACTATTACACTCCACTAACCGGGCTATAATTCTATTAATAAGTCCAATGTAATAATAGGTGGTGAGCATATTGCCATGTTCCGGGCAAAATCCCTATCTCCGGGCAGTTACTGAGAATTTAGTCAAATAAAAACTCAAGAACATTTTGAACCCAGGTCCTCATATTCAGCCGTCGCGCTTGGAATCACTTGACTAACGATACAGCATGACTAACTTGTAGCAGGGTTTAATCATGGTACATCACAAATACTAATTTATATAGAAATGCATTGAAAATGGGAATTTCTACACGATACCTTATAAAAGTTGGTTATTGCCGCCCCTGGTAGTCCGCTATTTCGAGTAGACCAGATACATGAGTATTTGTGAAAACCTTTTAATTGTCATTTTTCTTATTCTTAACCCATTTTTTTTTCTTCGTGCAATCATAGCTTTATGACTGCGTATTTGAATGCAGCGGTAGTGCCCTTGAACTCTGCGACGACACGACTGAATCGATATGAGGAAACTTTAGCGATACACACTAAAATTAGATGATCACTATTTACATGCAACTAAAATAAATAAATGTACCACATCTAAGAGATAAACAATAATAACAATGTATCAAATCCAATATTTTTCTAATCATATTTTGGACCCTAAGATCGTACGATATTTTTAGTAGGTACCAATGCGATCTTAGTTTTAATCATATTTCAATATACCTCAACCGATACGTAACTGGTGATTATTTAATTAATGTTATTATTTACGTACCTACGTTTTTTGGGATTGCCCGACTAGTTGCGAACTCAAACGGATCCCTTAGTCATGAGCTGAGCCCGCGGTGATGCAAATAAAACTCAGCAATCTATTGAAAATATACCTACATCGGGATGTGAAATCCGTCCTACAAATGTCAACATTTCGTCAAGCATCATACACGGGTGACATATATTAATCTGTTATTTTATGCCTTTTAACTTTTATGTAATTATAATTATGCTTGACATGCATTTTAAGGTTAAGATTTCGTTAATGTGTGTGTTGTTGTGTTTGTGTAAATGCGAAAGTTCGTGACGATGGATTGTTGCCTGCTACTCTTTCAAATAACAATCAAGGCATCAACTGAACGGATTTGAATGAATTCAAGATAAATCTTTGAAAAGCATTAACGCATGCAACGAACTCTAAAGTTATTATATTAAATGGAAAAATAATACGGTCGGGAACAGGATTCGAACCTGCGCCTCCCGGATAAATACTCCAGGCGCTCTGAACACTAATCCATCTCGACCGAGATCGGATTTGAATGAAATTTGGCGCACGGATGTGTTAACACATAAGATATTTTTTAACCCGGCTGGACCCAATTCTGAAGTCCATGCAGACGAAGTCGCGGGAAGCTAGTATTACAATAACCTTTAGTATGAAGTTCATACAGACTGTAAATAAAAAGAAGCGAAAAATTTAACGGTAGATTCTAAGCATAGTTGTTCATGTTTCATTGGTAGAATCATAACTCTTTTAAAAAAACAACCTACATATATAGCATCAGTTGTTCAAAGCCCCGTAAATTACCAGCACCACACAACAGAGAAAAGTGATAATGTCTCAAAGGCATAAAAACACAACACGAAAGTTCTCAATATAACGACACTATTGCATGTCTGATATGTCCATAGATAAATTAAATTCGATTCTCATGAGAAATGGCTATGCAATAATCATTTGACGCGATTACTGCATTGCTATTTCTCTAATAAATAACCGCAAAGGCCCATTAATACGCTGTTACCTGTAACTAAAATAAGCGGTATGGGTTACAATTGACCGTTACATTTCCATGGGGTATGTTACGTAAATCAACGTTACCGGCGCCATATTCGAGCCGCCTAACTAATCCGAGACACGCAAAGCGATATTTTACCGCCGCTCCTTCATACATAATACATTCTCACGTAAGAATATGCTTCAAACTAAACATTCGTACCCTGTTTTCACTGGAAATGAAGCCCCGTTTTCGTATTTATTCAGCTCTAAAATGTTGTACTTTTTTCACAGTTGTACCAACAATATTGATCGATTTTTGATAGTCATGCGCTAGGACACTTCGCAGCAAAATACGGGTGACCGATTTATTTAACGAAGCATTAATACAAAAGGGAAATATATATTTTATTGTACCCGGAAAACAGAAGAAAGCCGTCCTTATTTGTTGTTAAAGCGAAATAAAATATACGCCAATCAACAGTCGGAGAAACAAGGGAAAATTATAAGAATTTCTTTACATATTACATGAAACATTGCTACTTTGCGCTCTCGTATCCGCAAACGGATGTGAATCCGATATCATACCTTATCGTAAAGCAATAAAGTTTCGTTTTGTTTAAATTTATGAACAAAGAGTACTATACAAATTCTTACTGTTTGCCAAAAGATATTCCCGGGAGCGACATACACACATTACATATAATATGTATTTATAATACGTTCACCATAAGCTGTAAAATTCTCCTGGGATATATATCAATGGTTCCGTGATTTTGTGTGGAAAAAGGCACGATAGGAACCACAATGAAATTCTCTATTATAACATGGGTATGTTATAATAGAGAATTTTAACACATAACAACCAAAGCCATACATAATAGTAAATACCTATGTATGTTCTGCTTACTCAATTGCATGAAATATACGATACGCTTTCGACTTTAATCGATTTTACATATAAATTACGAGTTATCCAAAAGGTCTAATCTACGTTTTGCATATTTATTTGACCTTATGGAGAAAGTAAAACTACTGCATGTTTTGGTTATAGTTAGTGAAGTGAATAATATCATTAGCACGTGTAGGTCACAACCTAGTACTACTGCCTCATTGGTCTAGTGGCTGTGGACCGTGTAGCCTTGATTTTGATTCCCGGGTCGGGAAACTGTTACCGAGTTTTACTGTTAAAAAATTATCAGCATCAGCCCGGGATTTAGAATTGTGCTCGGTGGATGGCAATAGGCTCACCACCACATGGGACTTAATAACAGCATCAGTGAAATGTGGGTGGTACAGACGACCTTACGTCCAATCGTCCATGGTGTTATCACCGACATGTGGTTGAGCGTGTAACAGTACAACAAGTAAGCCTTGGCGTTATAGGCGTGATGTTATATTATGAGTCAAAAACCAGGACAGAAAAAGACAATAAACTTAAAAAAAAAAAAAAACAGTGTTTGACTGTGTCATGATACGGCCGTGTGTTGAATACGTGTACGTAACTGGTAAGTACTGGCGCAGGATAGATCACATTACTCACTCAACGTAACGAATTCTTTGATCCTAAAACTAGTGGTGTTATTAATTAAAATTTGATGAAGATGATAGATATGTAGCTGTAACATATTATATAATAATATATGTATATAATACATATACATAAAATGGTGATTTCGTTATCATAAATTTTCTAAATTGCCTCCCACTATGGAAGCAAATCAAAACGATTCCTACCAAGCTACAATTTTCAATTTTATAATTATAATATTAAATGGAAAAAGAATGCGGTCGCGAGCAGGTTTCGAATCTGCGCCTCGCTGATAAATACTTAAGGCGCTCTGACAACTAAGCCATCTTGACATCTGCTCACTACCGTGAAATAATCTTCCACATTTTAACAAGTCTTTTGCTGACGTCATTGCTATAAATTCAGTCCCTATGCTAATTTTATATTATAACTTTAGAGTTCGCAAAGCATACGTTAACGCTTTTCAAAGATTTATCTTTAATTTTCAATCGTCTTCACAGGTTCCGACGCTGAACCAGTTTGGAAGCTCCAGGACCCAGGCTTCGACCAGGGTTACGGCTCGGAGCGGTCACCAGAAGACGACTACGTTCCTCCAATTGCGCCGACCATATCTTTAGAAGCTTACGAAGCTGAACTGCGAGCGATATATCCATTCATCAATGACGGTAAGGTTATTTATATTAGTAGAGTAATGCCCATTTTTCACTTCCCAAAAACCTGGACAGCGGTGCGCGCGACGTAAGTGGCGCTTAATGTAAGGAAACGCCAAACTAGTCTTTCGTTTCAATGTTTCAACTGTTGTTTTTCTTTTTGTGCGCTACAGAAACTCGGAAGTGCCTGGATTTCTGTTATTTATCTGTGATTCTAGTTGTCCAGTAACAGAACGCATACGCATATCTTCTGCATACTTTTATAAGTGTATCAGTGTCGGTACTTTAGTAGATCACTTAACTGTTGGTGAAACACACGTTTGTTGAATCTAGGTACCTACCGCTTAAAGCTAAATAGGTACTATATAAGAACGTGTTGTAGGCATCTCCTAAGATTATTAAAAACACTTATAAAAATTACACATACACCCAATTATGTTATTCGATATTTTCCTCCCACTTCGACAGTCGTATCGATAGATAATACAAACCAACTCTTCATTTGGATATATGCGGCGTTGAGGTTAGCTTTAAGTTGGTCGCAGAAGAAAAATCATTAGGGTCTAAACCATAACAGACAGTCTGCATTTGAACTGCACGCCATTGACTGAACGGAGAGAGATCAGGCGCAGAACCGATGGCATTACATGCTCTCCGCAGCATAGGGGTGGCACACCTCCAATTTCCCAACTACGGGCTGCCACTGAGAATTTCGTAACAGAAAAATCTAATAACACTTTGTCCGACACCGAACTCAGGACTTCACGATCAGTAGCTGCCCTTGCAGCCACTAGACTAAAAGGGCAGTCATTTAGCATATTGGGAATATTGTATTATTGTAACTAGAGCTTGATTAAATGCATTACATAATAGCACGATGCTAATTTAATACCGTTTTGGGAGGATAATTACAAAATCAGCGTATAGGTGATCAGTGACCACTGCTCATAAATCAGGTACCCGCTAATTATCGTTTTTAATTAAGCTTTGCGTTGTTCAAACACAATGTTTGCTCATTCTCTCACATCCGGGATGTGGGCAAACAAAATTATTAACAACACAAAAACTTTTTGATCCCGCATCTATAACTTTTGTTGTATACAGAGTAAAATTTACGAGAGCCGACATATTTTAATGTTGGATTCTACTAATAAAATGGAAACAACTATACCAAAAACTATACCGAAGAAACATGGGTTGTAAGAGGTAAAAAAATAGAATTCCCATACGAAAATTTACTCGCACGGCTTTAATATGGGAAGTCTCATTTTTTGTCTGGCAATCCATGTCTCTTCGGCATAGTTGTTCATAGTTGTTCATAGTTGTTTTCACTTGGTAGAATTCACATTTTAAATTTCAAACTGTGTATCTGGAGTTGTATTTCTGAGGCTTTTGCCCCCAGGATTAATAATATAACTTGGTCGGAATAAGCTCCTCCGGCACACTATTGAAAGACTGCAACTTGAGTGTTTGCCTTTGACACACGCAAGAGGTCGTTGCTATTTGAGCACGCATATTGTACCAGTCAAGTACATAAAACACCACTTTAAATGCCTTACTATGGGCACTGTTAATCGTTGATGTATGCTATAATACTTTCATAGATCTCGTTATATATAATATTACGTTGTTTGTACCAAAGTTTCGTAAAAAGGTAATGTAATATTAGCACAAATATAAACTTTAGTTTTTATCAAACTCATAAATATACATACGATTGTATCAATTATTGTGTCAATAAAATCAATTTGCAATTTGTCGAAACATAAAAGTACTTTCAAATATTGCTCAAGCACCAGCAATTAATAATTAAAATCAATTTTCTTCAACGTCCTTGGTGTAATTATTCTGTTTTCAAATATTTCATCCAATTCAAAAAAGTACGAAGATGAGGGAAATCCAGATCCTAAACAGCATACTTACTGACTGTCCTTTTGGTCTAGTGGTTAGTAGCCCTGACTGCTAGGCCGGAGGTCGTGGGTTCGATTCCCACCCAGGACAAATGTTTGTGTGATGAGCACGATCATTTGTTCTGTGTCTGGGTGTAATTTATCTATAACATGTATGCATTTAGAAATATATAAGTATGTTTATCAGTTGTCTAGTACTCATAACACAAGCTCTGCTTAGCTTGAGACTAGACGGCGTTGTGTGATAGTTGTGGAATATTTATTATTTATTATGTATACTTTCTTTAACAGCTCTTTAAGCTAAACATAATCTATGATTCAATAATCGCCTAATCCGCCATATTGGATTTATGGCATCCACAGTGGATATGTCATTGGTGGAACATGACATATTGTACGATGCGTCATTTATCAAAACCATTCCAATCGTAGATCGGTAATAAATTAATCGAATACAACACTATGAATATGTTATGGGCAATTTCGTTTTGTGTTTGAATTATCATTCCGTTGCCTGTATCAAAGCAATATGAACCTTAGCTTATTGAAAATAACTATCGTTATTTAAATGAAAGCTGCCTACTTTCAGTTCTGACACCGCCTGCTGTCTCTTCACCAATTTTCTAAAAAATCGTTTCTTAGTTACTATTTCAGCAAACTTTAACTTTTTCTCAAGTTTCTGGCATAAAACCCTTTGATGACCAAAAGACGACTGATAGTAGTCAACGTACTCATTATGGTTTAACTTAACCTGTCTTGAAATGCAAGTATTGCGTAACTTAAAGATTTGCCTCAATTCATCTGGGTAAGGTAAGTGCTTCCCAAGACGCGCATTTGGTTTATGCTTCAGTGGATCACGTTCATACAAGAGTTGCGGTTTCATCTGCTCTTTGGCAGACTCTGGTTTTAGCTACACATATAGCATAGAGCTAGATTTCTAGTTTTATGTTCATACCAGTGACCTATTTCTCTTGACTATAAGTCGTGGGATAATGTTCGATTGATGCATGCATTACATTTTATCTTTGATTGTCAGCAAAGATATATAGAAGTATAATAGTACTTATATATCGCTTCAGTTTGAGCCTTGCCCGAGCTTGGGTTTCTAAAAAACGTCAAATATTTTTGTTAGGTACTTTTTACCATTAATTTTAGCAGTTATTGAAAGTCTAATGTTCAGCAGTCGGACAAATCGATATGAAAAAAAAACATAATTTCTGATTTTCATATAGATGAATGGCACAGAAATCTGAAACGGCAACAATTCTATGTGTGATCCTTTCACATCTAAACATAAACGAATAACAAAACTTCGAAGAAATAGTGAATAATTTACTAAAAGATTGGCTTTTATATATTGAATATTAGGACATAAAGGTTGTGGGCGGTGAATATAAATGTGTATTTGAAAATGTAAGGGTAGAATCCTATATTAAACTCGGTCTAGACCAAAGCGCCGAGTTAGAATTATTGATATTGGAGATTGTAAGAACCGAGAAGTACCTACCTGTGATCCTGTGATATCGTTTTGGTTCCATTTATTAGTACGAAGTATCTTCTATAGATAATTTTAAATTAGTTGAGAATTTTACTAAATCAAGTTTATGGCTTTTTTCTACGTGTTTCAAGCTTAGCTATCGTACTTCCTGACTTCTATCTATATATCTTGATCTATCTTGTAATCTAATAATCACATTCTCCAATAAGGGACACGTGACACGAGTGTTGGGAATATAGGAACTGTCAATACAAAACATCTGTTTTATTTCTCCAATTTATCCAGAAATTGCCACAACAGGAAAACAAAATGTACGTAATCCCGAACCAAAAAACAAGGCCGGCAAAATAAGAAGAAAAGCTAATTCAATATTGGTAAACTTTTTGGAAAATTTAATTTCGTCCGAAATCTCTTCTTTGTCCCTTATCAGGGCCGAATCCTTCTAAATTTGTCCCCGGATAAGTTCGTGAACAAGTTGTTAGTAATTGGCTTCGTGTTGGGTAAGAAACTGTCCTATTACTCCTCCAGTTTTGAAGACACCCTTACGGAGAATTTTATTTTGTGTTAGGAAAGTATTCAGTAGGTTTTTAGGGAAACTCAGAATCGTGTATTCTTTGCAGTTTTAATAAGGAATATTTTTGTTATGCAAATATTGGAATTTTCCACTTCGGCTCAATTTTATGGTATGAAATTAGGGAAACAATAAATCCTGCCTTATTCAAGCTAAATTCATAAATGGCGCCCGTGTTGATGAACAGACAAATGCTTGTAACTATCGCATAATCCAAGCAATATAGAATTTTTAATTAATAATATCCGCATCGTCTTAAGATTTTCATACTCACTAGAACAATCTTCTTGTTAAGTTGGCATACGGAAGAAACTTTATACCAAGTCTTACATATCGTCTTCTCTTTTCGTATTGTCTAGAAGCCAAACCTATTGACAGAGTCGTTTTTAGCAGCTTCGCGGCATCTAACTCGATAGTCGGCACTGACGATTTAACATCCTAATGAAGTACGGAGGCATTACTGAATGAGTCGGGTTTTAAGCTGACAAACAGTCTCATAATTTGGCTATGCCCATATTGAAGATTGAGCTGTTGACGAGATGTCAACCAAGTGCGGATGCTTTAGCTGCAGTGCATAACGTCAAATGGTAGAAGGGCGATGGCAGAAAGTTAGCGATCACCATCTACAAACTGACTACATAAACCAAGCATTGTATAACCTCAAACAATCGTTTACCGATCAGTAGGGCTACTTTTGGAATAAATTTCAATAACAATCCAATTCCAATGTTAAATCAACGCCTAGAAACAATGGATATTGTTATATTTGCCTACATTACAGTTATTAAATCTCAATTTTGGGATATCTTTTCTTAGTTATTCAAAAATTATCATATTTCCCAACGATACCTATGTACTACATATTTCGATGATATTTCCAATGTCAGTTGACCAAAAGTTCAAAATTAATACATTTTCAGTGTCAATCCAACACATTTCTATTGGACCAAATTAGCAGTTAATAATAGATGAGTACCATTTAAAGCATAACTATTCAAAATTAAATAATAAAGCCAATACAAAATGGACTCCATTAAACGTCCCACCGTTGCACTGACGTTTTAAAACAAACGTCATTCATTATAGAATCGGCTATTTGTAAATTCACCTATCAATAATGACATGACATAACATTACGACGCTGATGTTAATTGGATGCGACAATTATTCGATTACACACACACACACATATTGACTGTTAAATTGTTAATTGTATTGTCGTGTTTCACTTTTAAATGTTATGTTTTATCTGTAAGCAACTTTTATTTGATATAGTATCATAAAGCAATGATTTGAGATACAGCTTTTAACGGATTCATTTTCTGGTCACAAGCACGGCTGCTGAACGTGAGGTCCTAGAACAATTTTTGGATGAGAGAATTCTTAGTTGCAGCCCGGAATTTGAAATAGTAACCGGTATATAGCAACATGGACCACCTATTAATAACGGTGTCAGTGAAATGTGTATACAGCGGTCGCAGTTTAATTATGAACAATAATTAAATTGCATTAAATTGAAAGTTTCTACGTTACTATTATTCCTTACACTACAGAATCATTGTAGTGGTAATCATTAGAAATACTACAATCTTATTTTTTATTTGTCTATGTATTGCAAAACAAATTTGGCCGACCACAATTGCCAGTCTATACCTATGCTAATCCTGAAGAAATACTGGCTAGAGGTTTTGAACACCGCTTAGGGACTTTACGGGGCAAAAATGGTGTATTAATTCTACGTTTGCAAAGCACTGGATGGTAGGTCGAAATTTAGCTGAACTGTATTCAAGCTGTTGATTTTTACCCGTGCCATAATTATAGAAATAGACACAGTAGTGCATATGTTTCTACCCATTTTCCGGTACAATAATAGTACAATTTCTTTCTACTAATTGTCTTAACGAAATCTTTACAACCCTGTCACTTGTTAGCTATTACACAACCACTAAAAGATAAACTTGGTATAGACAAGGCTAGATACAACATCAAACAAATCGGCACACTCACTATAAAAGAAATCGACTGCTCCACAGCGTCAGTAATTCAATTTCCCTCGAGAATATTGGCAATATCAACAAAATGGAATAACATCGAAATGTCCGATGTTGTATTAACAGGATATTGTTTGAAAACGTGGGACGAATCCATTAGTGAGGGTGGTTTTTAATTAACTTGATCCTCTCGATGCGCCTAAACGATCGATTCTCGTTCATAAATAGTCTAGATTAGCAACGTAACATGAGAACGTCGAATACACACGACGGTATATTACCTAGAGTTTCTTGGATTTCAATCTGTAAATAGATATTAATGGTAGCATATAGATTAACAATTATTATAACGTAATTGTGCTACTGTAACTCGATATCGATACAAGTACTGTGGCAGCGTTTCAACCCTATAGTGTTACAACGTATAAAGGTCGCGCTTTGTACTCCAGGAATAAATTGAAAGCATCTTCGGCATTACATATTTAAAACAACACCGCCAAAATACCCGAGATAGGAAATGCTCTCAAACATTTCCCGTTGCGAAAACAATTTGCCGTATCAGGAATTCCCATTACCCGGTTTTATTGTAACACGGTCCCACCTTCGTGTAAACAGGGTGTTATCTCATTTACGTGTTCTATTTGTATGCAAGGTCTAAAGCTCCCCTGGCCGCCGCTCGCTCGTATCATTTCCAGCGTCGCGACCAAATAGAAAAATGCTGCGGTAAAGCTCAGCCTCCACGAAATCGAATGTAATTGAATTGTTCGCTTAGTTTCAATAGGACCCACTATCTCGCCGGTCAGCACTATACTCAATAGCCACTTGTTCGTGACACAAATCCTATTTGCATAAACTTAATTCAGCTTTCCTTTGTTCATGGAGTTTATTTTCAAAATTTTCTTTCTTTTCGGTTCGTGCCCTGTGCACAAACTGCAAAAACCGGATTCTTACATCCGTTTTGTTCTTTTTGCGTTGTTGAGATTTTCTCTTTTTACATGGCGTAGGAAACTTGTTCACTTACAGTTTCTTGATTAAACATCGAGTGGTTGTTATTAATGGCACCAACTCGAGAACACTGAGTGGTCAATGCTGTCGTTTTGTTCATTCTACTAACTAGCCTAGCTAACGTACTTTTATGAAACGGATGAATTTTTACCACGATACCCTGAGTTTTAACTACATCTGCACTTTAAAAGGACATTAACAATTTGCCTTGTTTTATTTTATTGGGTCATAATTTCAACATACCTGATTCGCTTTAATGGTTTGTGTTAAGTGTGACACATTATTGACCTATATAAGGTTAACGATCTTAGTTTCATGGTGGTTTAAACAAGTCTATAAATGTGGATTTCAAAACAATTACTTAAATTTCTAAGTATTATTTCTAAAGTAATAATTTGATTTGGCTCCAGGGTCCATTCCAAGTTTTCAAACCAAATATCTCTAAGACAATTTTTACACATTAGTATTAACTGACTTCCTCCACATTTCGCTGTAACTTGAAAAAGGATATCCTGCCGCAGTTCCGTAATATTTCTCACTCCGGAGTCATTTGTCTGCATATTTTATCCAACTTTATTCCATTCAACCTTTTACATTTCTCTCTACTTTTGTTCCGCAAAAGGTCAAAATGTCATGACATTTCAAAAACAATTAATGAAATTTCCATTGAATAAATACTTGTCATTCAGAATATAATTAACAATTAATTTTAAATAATTAAGTCATACTGTTTGTATGTAGCTCTATCTAGTTTGTGGTTGTTACTGGTCCTTCAAGACTACTAACATTAAAATCCTAATCCCCAATTTTAACAAGAGTGCATGCAGAAAATTATTATTCGTAAACCCCGATAAAATGAAATATCGTATACATAAGTTATAAACATTTATGGAAAAAGAATACGGTCGTGAGCGGGACACATTTTGGCACCTAAAACTTTCACTGACGCAATAGCACAAGTAAAACAGTCACCCTTTTCGCCACATTAACACGATTATCAAAAAACATTAATAATATCGTTTTATCGCGAACATAACAACTCTGGTAGACAATTAAACTGTAATATTTCGAACAAAATAAGTTTATTATGAGTTCCCTTGATATAAAGGGATCACACCCTCGTCAAACGTGTACCAACTCAAAATTTCGCTCACATTCTCGATATAAATTTTATCCAATTCACACAGGGATGAGTCGTAAAGTTTGGCTGATAACGATTTCACTTCAGATCCAGCCGTTAAAGTATAATTACCGTGTGTAGAAGATAGTTTATGGCTCTCGATTTCATACATTTGTCGCCATAATAGATGACAGGCTGGCGCATATTAATGTAAGTTTGGAAAATGTACGTATTACTAAATATTATACTTCTATGATTACTGTATTGCGATTTCTTTGATTTTGGCAATTAATTGGAAACATTCTTCATGAGTCGTATAAGACGCAGTAGTATTTTACACAATCTTGAACCATCATCATCACCATCATCCCCCCGAACTTATCCCAATTCATTTTATCGTCGGCGAAGCATGTCTTTTCCTTCCATACATCTCTATCAGCCGTCATCTTAATAGTCACTCCCTTTCTGTCCCTATCATCTTTTACACAATGCATCCATAGTTTCCTTCGTCTTCTTTTATTCTTATTACCATCCACATTTAAACAACATTTTCCTCGTGACACGAGCCATCATATATGTGTAAATGCTTAAGAAGGTCATGACGCTTATTTAGGACACCAAACCACTCGATATCACATACCAAGTCTTACACAATTTTCGCCACAAACGAATGTATTCCATTACTTACGAACACTATTTCCTTTCAATTTCCAGTTTCCGACTTCCCCACTATAATATGGTCGCGACATACAACTACCACATGTTTTCATTGGCGAATCAATATAAAACGAACACTTTGTTATCTTACATTCCTTATTACTTTGTTTTTCCTTGGTTTGTTCCGTTCTTACTGTTTGTCGAATTGGTACTAAATTAACAACATCGTTTTTTTCTGGGTTTCTTTCCTAATGTTTCGTACATTGTACTGTCGTACACTGAATACGGTCAGTTTTACTGAATCATTGTTTATTAATAAAATTTTCCTTTTATATTTGTTAGGACACTATTAGGTCACTCGAACGCTGTTAATTAAGTATCCCTCAAATGTTGTGCTATCACCATCGAAATGACAGAGACAACACGAGAGTTTAAATATTTTTCAAAAGAGTAATTACGTTTATCAAAGAATTTAAATAATTGCATACGTTTATTGTTTTTTTTTCGGATCAATTACTCTTTTTAAATTATAAAGTTTTTGTCAGTAAGATGAAAAATAAGAAATTGGAGCCTTTTTGATCAAAACATTCGTAAATAATGATCCAATCGCGATCGCATCGTTTCTTTTGATGTTTCCTCCCACAATTCACAAAGATAACTTGACATGGCATGACAACTCTTCACAAGTCGTGTTACTGTCAAAATTCTGTTGTTCGCCATCATGGGACGCCATTTTGTCGGCCCCAGAAGTAATATTTCATAACGATAGCGCAGAAGAATTAACTATATTTTTTAATAAAACTTTATTAAAAAACTCATCTACGCTATAATTTGCGAAAGAAATCTTAATATTTTTATATTAAATTTTTACCTTAGACAGCTATATATATTTTTAGATACTTTTAGTATTATTTTTTAGACAGAAGATTGTAATAAAGCGAGCTGCGGAAGCGTAGAGGTAAAAATGCAAATAGGTATAGGAAAATGAGTGTGGGAATGTACAACTTTTTAAGTGAATCGCGTTAGTTGACGCAGTGGATGTTTTTACTGATTATGAAGCTTACCGAAATATACACATCATCAACAAGTAACTATTAGATTTAAAAATAACAATTGCTGATCAAGAGCACTCTCACATCGTGACGGAATCTGTTGAAGGTTAAAATAACGTCAAATTAACAGTAACAAATACATTTGCTAACAAGGACTGAGAAATAAAATAACAAAAACACTCTTATTTTCTTTGGTCCATACAAATGACAATGCTTCCGTTTGCCCTTCACAGAACCTTATCAAAATATCAAGTACAGCCTCAAAAAATAAGTAGCTAACCGTAATAAAATTAACTGGGCATTGTGAGCAAATGTGAACACGGTAGGTAGTGGGCACATAACCATAACAATGGCATTTCCTCGACAGGTCAGACCTATTTGCTTGCCGCTCCAGAGCATATTGAATTTTTAATTGGATCTCCATAGAAAAGTAAAACAACGCTGTGTGACGTGCGTTCCTTGTTCGCAAAGAAATGAAAGAATAACAGCGTCACAGCTGCTTTCTATACTGCATTGAAACAGTGGTGTGAGGCCTTGAGGGAATGAGTTAGCTCGATGTTCCTTTATTATGACGAGCTCACGTGTCAGTTTCTCTTTAGGCGTACTGCTCTGACACATAGCTGTGATGTGAAAACTTTATGCTTAAATGAAATTACAACAGTAGAATGGAAGTGTGGAAAACATTAAAATTGGACGACGACAAAATCAATAAAAGCAGTTTAGTGCATATACATCTTTAAGACGCATTAACGCATGGATAGCGAACTCTAAAGTTGTAAATTATTGTGGAACGAAAAATACAGTCGCTGGCAAGATTTGAACCTGCGCCTCCTGGTTGAACAGAATAAGAGGTCGGGATAGCTTATTTGATGGACGCGGAGCGCCTTCACCGATGAAGGACTGCTATCAAACGAGGTTATCAAGCAAGATAAACGGTTACGCACACTCTAATTAATTGTGAAGTTTTAGGTGAATAAACTGAGAAAAAAAACCATTACTACTACTGCAACTATTTCCGAATTCGATCAAGTGTAATCATCTATACCTAAATACCACGGAAGAGTCGACACCGTTACCCTACCTCTGCTATATTAAACCGAAAACGATATTGCGAATACCACCCCATCAAGACAAGAACGAGCTTAAATTAAATAGGATCCTCCGCCACTTCATAAACTTTAATTATCTTCAGCGTGTACAGGTATACCGTTGGATGGTAATAAAGGCACCATCGCGTTGAAACTATAGCTGTGTTATTACTTTGAAGAGAGGTAAAGGAAACTTCAGACTGACTCTGTCGTCATATGGCGAAAGCAACACCTTATCACTGGCTCATGATTTTAGGACTATGGATGGAGAAATGTTCATCTGAATTACCAGCTTTTATTAGGAATCAGGGTCTAATCTCATTAGTCACAAACTTGCTTATCCTATGTTATACAAAATCCTTCACATATCTGTCTTTATGGCGGAAGACGTTTGCCTTGAACATTATCTCGAGAAACCATCTTGAGGACCATGTGAAGACTAGCCGTAGAGTAGACAAGATTGGCTGCGCTGAATGTAACTTCTAATCGTATCGCACTATACCATATTACCAATTCGCTGTAGGTGATTACCCTTTTTAGATAGGTATATAATCCTTCGAATATCTCACATAAAGGCAGTCAATTTTTTCCTGAACATTATATCCAAAGACCAACTTCAGGACTATCCAAAAAGCCTAAGACCAGCCATACACTGGACGAAATCAATAGGCTGAATTGAATGTTACTTCTCATCGTATCGCCACTCTGCTGTTCATGGGGAACAGCAGAGTGGCAATATGGCATGACGCTTCCAAGTCTTATATCATAAATATGTGTGTGTTGAATCGAACTGAACTAAATTGAAATTGTTGATTGAAAAGGTACGCAGCACGTTGGTATAAAGGCGAAGCTCAGTGAGACGTGAATATTTATGTGCTCGCTAGCTGTGTTAGGTGGACCTGCTCGTGTAGTTTTTGGGCCTCGGAAACACAAAGCCTACCTACATCGCTCAGTTGTGGTATGTATAGTTTCATTTGAAGGAAATTATAAGTAACAGTTTGGTACTTAATCTTATCCAACGTGTCATACGAAGTAGTAGTCATATTAAAGGACCGCAACGAAAAGAGAGTCTTAAGTTTTCCGTACTATACTACAGCTTATGGGCTAAAACCGCCCAAAAGATAATACTTACCTACTAACTACCGTCGTGCAAACCGATTGCATATTTGCCAGTTCAGAGGTATAAATAAAAGTAACTTTAATAAAAATCGTATCGGCGGTCGGTTAATATTAAAAACATATCAGTGGGCTTACTCTTGAAAATAATTCCGCTTGATTGACATTGGAAATACGTCAGTTCGTACTTTTAAATGCCAAAATATCTTAAAAAAATATTATAGATTCGGGATAATATGAAGACAACATGCTTTAAAATTGAGGCAACTGTGATGTAGGTAAATTTATTTAAAATTACGCGTTATTTTAAGGCGTCTATTTAATATTGGAATTGGATTGGAATTGGTATTAGTTTAAAGACTAACCCCACTGAAATTCCTCACGAAGTAACAATAGAATCGATTCTGATGACAGAAAAAAGTACATAAAATGCTTTTTACCTTATGAAGCTCCGTAGATTTGACGAAACGCAACCATGAAACTCGACTACCTAATTATTTTATTCATGCTACCAAAACGGACATTTAAAAAAAAACCCATAGCCTAACACTTCCGAAATCCAAGCTAATATAATCCGCAATTGGCCCAAGAATTCTCTTAAAACGAACCAATGTAATGAAAATCCTTCCACGCCTACATTTCCTGCACGTTACCCGAGCTTTAATACGCCACTCCATTTTATTCATGGACAGCAATGACGTCACGTTCGAATTCCTCGCGTCACTCGTGCCAGAGTTATTAGGCCGGCTTGCGAAATGGCCTGACGGTTAAAACTTAGTGACATCGACGTGGTCAGCAGATTAACGTGCGTCAGGAGTTTGGGACGTGAATGGTTACTCAACATTATGTTCATGAAGCTTTATGAGAATGCTGTTGTGGTGTTGTTTTCTGCTGAATTTGCGGATTTGTATTTGAATTCGTCACGTATTTTTTTCTTTAGTTTCCTTTGGTGTTATATGAATGTTTAATGTACTCCGCTTAAAAATTCGCACACGGAGATAACCAAATAACAATTTCCTCATTGTTCCCGTCCAAAATCTGCATATAAAACCAACTTAATTTTCCACTTAAATTCCTTGAATCCAAACGAAGTTCTGTCGTACTAATTACTTAGTCACATTACTCTACAAAGAGCTAGAACAGTTCCAATTCAACCGCGGTGTGGCGTGGTAAACGTTTTGCATTCTGAATACCCACTTCCAGTCGTGTTTTATTGTCTCAACGTGATAGAAAGGGAAAACGAATCGGAACGATGCTGCGGCTTTAGATTTGAAAGCAAGAAGCGTTGTGAAACTTTTGTTTTGAACAACAGTTTTGTTTACCATATAGGTCATTTTAAAACATCTAGTGAATATTTAGCACCTAGGTATGAATTGATTAATATTCTGATTACTAATATCATTATGCGAATCGCATAATTACGGAACTACGCATGCAAAAGAGTTGATCTGTGAATGAAAATTAGCACTAATCACGCAGAATTAGATACATGTTCAAAACACCGAATGTTTATACGAGTATCTTTATCATTTCAAATTTTCAAATGTGAAATACTAGCTTTTGCCCGCGACTTCGACTTCGTGGACTTCGGAATTGGACATTCAGAATTGGGTCCGAGAAAAAAAGTATCCTATATGGTAATCCAGGTTATAAACTATCTGTGTGGCAAATTTCATCCAAGTCCGGTCAGAATTTAGCGTGAAAGAGTAACAAACATCCATCCATCCATCGTCACAAACTTTCACACCTATAATATTAAGTAAGACACAGGTTGAACATCACTAGGTAAACGTGATATTGTTTCGTTTCTATGGTGCTCTGGTAGGTGTGGTATGCATCGCGAGGCAGGTCACCACCCGTTGATCCAGAACACGCAATAGGTGAACGAGCACCCGCTATGCGAACCAAGTAAACCTTATACAAAGCAATTCATTACAACTCGAGTACCAGGAAAACATTCAAGTAAGGCAGTTATCAACACTCGGTACACAGAAAACTTCCCTGCAATTACTTATTTGCAGAATTTTCACGTAGTTGAAGGTAACATTAATAATAAATTTTACGTACGAGTGTCTACGTATATGTTAGGATCTTGTTCAAATATTTAGTAGATTTAGAAGCTCTAAATTCAAATATATACGTTGAAAATCAATTCTAGAAGTTACGCTGGGCAAATTCTGACCGCGCGCTGCCGGTGAAACTTACGGACCATAGCGCACAAAATAAACACGCCTCGAGTTCCTACTTGCCTGGTAGTTTCGTGTTATTTTCAATTACCATAAGTACACAGTTATAGATCAATGCAATGATAAGGGAGAGTAATATTCTTCAAATGTTTAAATTATAATATTCTCTACTAGCTTCTGGCCCGCTACTTCGTTTGCGTGGACTTCAGAATTGGGTCCAGCCGAGATAGAAAATATCATATATAAATCCAGATTATAATATGTATGCCAAACATCCAAATCCGTTCAATAGTTATTCCGTGAAAGAGTAACAAACATCCATACATCTTTGAATTGCAGTTACTATCCAATCGCACCGCAGATTTCGTAAGATTTCTATATTATTAACTAGCTTCTGCCCGCGACGTCGTCAGCATGGACTTTAGAACTAGTTCCAGCCGGGATAAAAAGTACTCTAAGTGTTAATCCAGGCCATAAACTATCTGTGTGCCAAATTTCATCCAAATCTGTACAGTAGTAATTACGTGGAAGAGTAACAAACATCCATACATACAAACTTTCGCGTTTATAATATTAGTAGATTTCATAAAAATCACTAGATTTTTTTCTGAAGCACATTTTAGCCACTTCGAAACATTGTAATGATCCGCCCAAAAAAGGAGTGTTATGTTTTAGGGTTTATGTATTTAAGTATGTTTGTGAGTTTTTTTATTCCACCGTAACTTCTAAACGCCTTAAGATGTATGGGGTATCGTTAAAATCCTCACATTATCCCGGGTAACATAAGATAGTAAGGTTTTAAAAATTATGATATATATAATACTAGCTGATGCCCGCGTCTGCGCCCGCGTAGATGTCGGTTATCGCGACGAAAAGTAATCATGAAATTTTGATCCCGGTCCCGCTTTCCAATGACCGCGTTATAATTGCCCATTTTTTTAAGTATTTAAATGGATAGAGTATGTTATCGATAGACATATGCCATCCCGGACTTTTCTATAGACCTATATAAGATACACAATGCCACCATACATCATTTAGTTATATCTCAAAGGGTTTAGGCAGCGTTATCGTTGAAAGCTCCCAGACGGCTTATTTTTTTCCGACACTTCCAACAAATATCATTATATTTTAGCCAATGTATACAAAAGCTTGCCAAATTATATACTAAAACCTTTCTCTTGAATCACTCTATCTATTAAAAAAAACCGCATCAAAATCTGTTGCGTAGTTTCAAAGATTTAAGCATACAAAGGGACATAGGGACAGAGAAAGCGACTTTGTTTTATACTATGTAGTGATATTGCTTGTTCCGCGCATCTTTAAAATTTCAAGTTCCCTTTTTTCGTCTTAAAGAGACGCCTGGTGATTTATATTAGAAATTATTTACAGATAACGATTAGATTACAACCGATACGGATAGTTCAGCTGGGAGAGCAATGTCACGGTATGACAAGGGTCGCGACGTCGAGTCCCACTCGCCTCGACTATTTTTCAATGACACTTAGAAAAAAAAAGCATATAAGATTGTAATAATCCTTTCATAAGTCATCTGTGAAAACGCAAATCAAGAGGAAAATCTAGTATAACATATCGAATATATACTACAAACGTTCGAAATAGCCGCTCGCTTGACCGTTCGTACCATTTGTAGCAGGCAAGTAATAAACGACGCAGTGGGGTCAAATCTCGGAGTCGTGACGCGTACGTGGCCCAGTATCGCTATTGTCTGGGCAAACCCGGATCTGCGCAGATTATTGCAGATTATTATAGCCTAACGAGGGTCATTTCATGCTGGACGTCGGCCGACAGCAGATAATTAAGACAGCGGGTCATATTCACCGAAATGGAATTTGGAAGTCCATTGTACAGGAATTCTGTGTAGTATGGAGATGATTAAACTAATCAATGCTATGGTATATTTTGACGTAGTGATAATAGGCATGATGACTGAATTTGAAATTTCCTTTTATAATATAGGTACACGTCTCCTATTTCCGAAAAACACATTATTTCATAATTTGAATTATGCGCGATAACGCTCAAGGGTGTCATCGCGCCGCTTTTGATGGGTTATGACGTCACGCTTCGATATCATTTGACAAAAGTCCAAGCAACACCACGGCAAGATTGACATTCAATTGAGGCGTGACGTCATTCGCTGTAATTGGCGTTTCAGTCAAAATTCTTGAAAATCTTATTAATCTTAATGTTTAGATAAGTATATTAAACTAGGTAATTTTTTAGAATCCTGTGTCGTATATTTTTCTCTACAACCATTTATTCTTTGATTCTTTAATACTGTTATCATGCCTATTATCATGGTTTTTACGCATAATAGGACACTCATGAAATATAGGACGCATAATCAATCCTTCCTCAAAAAGCCCCTGAAAGTCCCACAGTAGATTTTTACCCATGAACATAAAGTTAAAACTTTCTATGTTCCAAAAATGTTGTCAGTACAACATGCCTATTCCTCCATTGTTTTAAACTAGACGAGAGTTATAACAACTTTGTTCTTGTAAATATTACATCATTAGTATATTTCAACTAAGTTTTCAAAGTACATAACTTTCCTAATGTTATTTATGTAGGTAAACAAAGTCCCCTCGGGTCCTGATAAAGTACGCAGCTACCCGCAAAATACAAGTAAATGTATATGTAAAAGAGAACTACCCTAATCAGCTTTACGTTTCACTTAACTTAGAGCTTAGAATAATAAGTCAAAATATGTGGATATATTTGTACGCGTTACCAATCTGCTAAAACAATCTTACTATCTTGTTGCTTGCTTATACCAGATGAGAAGACGACTATAGTAAACCTAGAACTAGTTGATAAGGTATTTGATTTCTTCTAATCCTAACTTTAAGCGATTTGATGCGTCAGTGGTTAGATGTATGAAATTCCAAATTAAGATATACAATAAAGATATAACTTTATGTGGAAAAAGAATACGCTCCTGCTCACGATGTACAGACGAACACACACACATACTCATACATACACACACATATAGACACACACACACATACAGACACATATGAACCTGCACCGGGAGGTGCAGGTTCAAATCCGTCGGTAGGTGCGGTTAAATACTCTTGGCGCTCTGACCGCTAAGCCATCTCGACCTCTGCTCACTACCGCGAATTCTTGTTCCACATTTTTAATATGTCTTTTGGTGATGTCATTGCTAGTATAGCGTTCGGCTATACTATACCGAAAGACCGACAGTATTATGTTCTCAACTACATTTTAAGAGTACCAGCTACATTATTTTGTTTCTACTACTACTTTATCGTTACTGAAAATCATTTTGTTTTTATCAGACGTGATTATAATGCCGAGAGATGTTTTCGGGGAACCGTTCTATTGCCAATTGTTTCTTTCACAGAAGCGACCATTATCTATAGATTTTTGTCAAAGCAATTACTGTTAATGGCACTGTGTCAATTTCATTAAGATAGAAATCCTTGTTTATACTATCATATAAGCCTTATATGTGTATGTATGTGTGTCAAAAGCACACAATTACACTGCCAGAGCATACAAGATAGTAACAGGTTGCAACCCTATCATTTCGGCAAATAACACGGCCGGGCCACGACCCTCAGATTATTTAAACATATGAAACTACACGCTTGTTGAACATGCATGAGCAATGAGTTTTGTGCAAACTTCCAATTTCCACGACTTAAGGACAATCTTGCACAAATGTTTTAGGTGTGTCTCGGGCAAAACGTTCGTTGCCAACGTATCTGAGAGGTAATGCCTGAAGCCTAAAATATGTAACGTAGGACTGCCTTTGCTGATTTGAATACGAAAGCCCAAATATTTTGTGTATTATAGTTAATAATTAACTATCTTAGGCCGGTATAAATAAATTCATTATTTTAAGAAGCTCCGCCAATTTCAAAATGTACTCAGAATTAAAAAGAACAATTTTTAGTTAATTTCATCTCGTTTATACGACTCATGTGGGCTCTTGAAAATAATTCCGCTCGATTGACATTGGAAATATGTCAGTTCGTACTTTTAAATGCCAAAATATCAAAAAAAAGTTATAATTATTTAGATTCGATATAATTATGAAGACAACATGCTTTAAAATGAGGCTGAGAACGGTAATGTAGGTAAATTTATTTTAATATTACGCGTTGTTTTAAGGCGTCTATTTAATATTGGAATTGGCATTAGTTTCAAGAGTAACCCCACTGGTTGACACGAGTGTCATGTGAGTTTAAAAACCAGTTGCATTTAGGCAATTGATCTAAATTAAAAGCTTAGTTATATTTTACGCAAAAAGGTTTTCCATAGAAGCCCGAGAAGTAATCCTGAAGCTTTAATGTAATGTAGATCTGGAGCCGACAACCTAAATGTTAGGCGTAAATCTTAAAATTGTAAATACCCAGATGACTACCACAGATAACCTAACAAATTGTAGTTACTTTTAGTCTACATCTACTACAGGTAAGTAGGTAGGTAAATCTAGGTAGGGGCTTTACCTAGATCTACCCACTCTTACATATAATGTACCTGTCCCACAAAAAGCCACTCAGCCAAAAAGCTTCAGCCCGAATTCTCATAATTCTATTTAGATCACCCCGGCCTTACTTGTTATCCAGAATTCCGGATTTTTTATTAGTTTTAGAGTAAATATTGACGAATCGAAGTTTACTTTGTCAAGCCTAAGGGCGCCTCATAGACAAAAATTTAATAAATTAATGTTCTCCTCTAAACAAACATCATTAAGTATGTCCTCAAGTTTTAATAAATGTCGAGAGCTTCCGCCGTCTGTCTGTCACTGAAGCTTTTGAAGTGTTTCATTTTGGCCCTCTATAAAGTTTCAGCCGGTTCTAGTGATATTACATACTGTTATTTATAACGTTAATATAAAATAGCGATGTTATTTTGCGGAAATAGTGGAAGTTTCTGAATATTTTACGATGTATTTTTATAATAACCAAAATAGCGCAGCGTTTTTCTACTCATATATATTTTGAGCAAAAATTGCATTCTAGGAAGATTTTTGGCAAAATAATCTTCCCTTATAGTATGGCTTACCTATGTGATGTTGCTTTATAAGTTGTTGTACGTATTATAATATTTATAACATACAAAATCACTCTACTTGACTATGCAGCACGTGAAGCGCCGAATAATTATTATTCTAATGCATCTGAGCTGTAACTATAATTAACCAAGAAGAGCTTCAGAATTTCCAAGACGTAGAGCCGAATACGTGCATACACTCCTTAAACATATACCACTGGAAAATAATTCTTAACTTCAATACAATTAGGTAGAATTTACAGTGATAATTTCTAACTAACAAGGTTAATCAAGTGCTACGTAGAACTAAGCTTAGATTAAATAGTTAAGTAATTAGTTAGTAGACACGTGTTAAATTCAACGGCTGAACGGATATCTGTAGGTAATGTTTTCCTAGTATGAATGGTGATGCGGTCTTGATATCGATTCTATATTGATTATCACCTTAAAACTGTCTATGCTTCGGTTGGCAACACTCAAAAAGTTATAAAAAAAATGTATATTATATGTTTCTTCATGTCTCTCATCACAGCCATCATCATCATTCCAATTGAATTGATGTCAGCGCATCTCTGTCAGACGTTATATCGGTAGCAAATGATGGGTTTTGGGTAAATACAAACCAATGTCGAGGATGGAAGAAGATTTAATTTTGAGGATTCACAAAACACGAACGACCCGGAAGATGATCGAGTATTGACATTTACACCACAAACAACATTAACACATGAAAAGTGACAGATGACAGTTCGTAATATTGATGTAAGTTTATTTAATTACCAACAGTCACTATCCTCTTTCTAGCCATATCATCTTTCACATCCATCGTTACCTCGGTCTTCCTGTACTTGTGACTCATTCATACTAATCCTCATGTAACTGTCAAAATAATTAAAATTGAGATCTCTCAGGTCAGGACTTTTCATTATAAAATAACCATCTCAAGACTTGTCAAACCAAGATATGTACTCAAGATCTAATTCTTATAGTAGGTAAATCTAACTGCCTTGTTGGTCAAATGGTCCCAAGTACGACTGCTGACCATGAGGTCCTGGGTTCGATTCCCAGCTCGGGCAAAGTGTTATCGAGTTTTTCTGTTAGGAAATTCTCAGTAGCACAGCCTAAAACTTGAAATTGTACCCGGTAGATGGCAATAAACTCACCACCACTTGTCACTTAATAACAGCATTGATGAAATGTAGGTGTACAAGTATGTACACCTCTGCCTACCACTTCGAGGAATGCAGGCGTGATGTCTTTCTAGCGTCTTTACAATTTTAAAACAATCCTTTATTCTATTAAATCTTCACCGTAGGGGGATTAAGTCGAAGAACGGATTGTCGTCCGAGCAAAGTGGTTTAGAATGTCATATCCACTACGGACGAGCTTAATACCGTCCAGCGTCCTAGACTAGCGCCAAACGTAGTTATAAGTTTCTGTTTTGTTGCGTCTCGACTAAAGTTTACTAAAAATATTGTTCTCACATAACAATATAAATAAAATAGCAGATAATAAATTGAAATGCTGCAAAGTGCATTTCGGACAACATTGACGGGAATGCAAAAAAGTCTAAATCTATGGGGAACAATAAAAAAATTATAAAAGTTTTATGTACAACATCGCCTTTTGAGTAATAGCAGTACTTAACTGTCAATAAATCTGCTTGGCCTCATCCCAAATACGTTGGGGTCAGCTTCCAGTCCAACATACCAGTATCATTCACGAAGCGACTGTCTATCTTACCTCCAAAACCCAGTTACTGAAATGTTTAGATATTTGTCATATTTATTTAATCACAAATATGTTATGTCTTAGGAAAGAGTGTTTAGATATCTAACTCTTTGCTGAGAATAAAAAAAATATAAAGGTGCTACGCTGCTTTTGGTATTGATAATGTAAAGAACGCGTGCGTAATGAGATTTATTATAAAACTAAAAGCGGTACAATAAGAGCCAATCCATGAGCAAGCGTTTTGAAAAAGAATAAACCGTAAAACAGTAAAACTTTGTGCAATGTTTTGATTCAACAAATCTAAAATAATGGTGCGACAATGCCATTACGATCCTAACATTACTAGTATCGTTAAATACAGGCCATCGGGCAACTTCGTGACCGGAGAACTTTGCCAATATCGAGAACTATGGACAACTAGTGCACTCAGCTGTTGTCCTTTCAAACTGTTACTGGAACTATTTGGTCAGTGTTATGTACCATAAGTACTTATAATGGTTTTGGTCGGGCTGTTAAAAATTAGATATTGTAAATAGGCTTGTGGTTAAAGGAACCATGCGGGCTAATGTATCAGCAAAATTAAGGTGAGCATTCTGTGGTCCTTTACCATCGAATTGGCGGTCACTTTTGAGTACATTGCATCGTATATACTTCTTATCTGTGATGAGCAAAAATATTCAAAACATACGGTGCAATGGACTACAAAATTTCAAACAATTCGTTGATAAACGAGGTAGCTGATAGGTACGCTGGTAAGTCTGGATAGGTAACCAAGTGACTATCCAAACTAAATAATATATTATCATCATCATCCCCCTGCCCTTATCCCAATTTATTTGGGGTCGGCGCAGCGTGTATTGTTCTTCCATACATACTCTCTACTTGTACTGGCATGCTGCTAAAGTTCCGGCTATGTTTTATGACCGGCCGCCTGCATGACGTCAATCCTCATTGGGAATACTGTTGTTGGCGGTAACTACCCCCAATACGGTCTCCTTCTATCTATCTATGTCATATGCCAAATGTTATCCATCCATATAATATATTATCATAATATTATAAATATAAAAGTTTGTGAGGATGAATGCATTGATGGATGTTTGTTACTCTTTCATGCAATAACTACTGAACAGATTTAGATGAAATTTGGCGCACAGATAGTTTATAACCTGGAATAACACATTAATGCTTTTTATCTTAGCTTGACCTAATTTTGAAGCCCACGCAGACGAAATCGCGGGCAGAAGCTATAGAATAAATGCGAAAGTAACTCCGTCTGTTTTTTATTTGTTACGTTTTGACACCTAACCCGCTAAACCAATATTGATGCATTTTTGTATAGAAATAAATTGTATTTTTGAGAAATCTATTCTTCCTTTTGTTACACAGATGAAATCGCGGGCACCAGCTGGTACTACTATACAATACTATAGATCTATACTAAAAGTTAACTCACCGTGACTACTGATCATTTCAGTTTGTGCGAGTACAAAATTGTCGCGAATTTCGCGAGATCGACTGCTTTTCCATGTGTCGCGGGTTCCATTAACGCACGGAATAAATGTTTACTTATATCATCTACGGATAATTATTTATTATTTTTCCGTGTCTGGGTGTGTGTGCGTGTGATTTATATGCCTGAAAACACACCCAAGAGACAAGATAAATTCCTAGAGAAGAACAATGACAATAAAAAATACAGTTTATCATAAGGCCAGACTATCTGAAAACCCGTAACCACAGAATATCAGTACTTCCCAGTAATTCTGATGCGGAGTTCAGTCAGTCACTGAGTTAAATTGTGTTATTCAACCGCATTTGGTTAGACTTGTGTGACCCAACATGTATGACACAGACTGACAATCATGATTGTGTACACTATGCCTATGATACGGATCGGTTCATTGTGTACTGTTTCATAAGCAGTGTCTCTAGGGTCAGGAATGCAGTGATTATTGATTTTGATTACCGCGTCAAACGTGGATGACGTCATCGGGGGCTTATATTAAGTACTAGAAGCTTTTGTCCATGGCGCATGTTCGTAATATTCAATTAAAAGTTATTTGTTAAAAGATTTACACTATCGTGAAACACTTCATACTAACTTTTCTAATTGGTAACTGGTGATAGACTCATCATCCCCCTGCCCTTATATCGGCGCAGCATACCTATATCTGGAATGCTGCTAAAGTGGCTATGTTTTATGACCGGCCGCCTGCCTGACGTCAACCCCCGGCATATATATATATGGTATGGATACGGTCTCCTTCTATCTAACTGGTGATAGTCTGCGGACAAAATTTGGAAAGGCAGAAGCATCAACTATCTTAAACAAAAGAAATAGAGGAGAGAGTATTGAACAGGCCTTTAGGACATATTTATACCAATATTACATTCCATTTTCCACTTAAACCGCCTTACTCAGAAATAAATCATAATTATTCAACACTCGGCGCAGTGACAGCACAAAACAATATTCCAAATAATAATTCGAAACCTAAATTTTGATACAACTACTCAACAATAGATTTTAGTAAAATCAATCAATAAGTCTCATAAATTTTTTGATTTCAGATAAAGTTTAACACGTCTCTAAAATCGAAATTATTAAGTATGAAAATCTGCTGTTCGAAATTGCCAGTTTCGAACGGGTCAGCATGTGCTGGGCGTGGAAAATTCAGGCTCAGAATAATAACTAACATCCAGCGCTAATTTTCAGTTAGCTGCTCTGCAGTGACATTATGAGTTACGTATCGTTTGGAATTTCAAAAGACATACATCAATCATATAATTGAATAATATAACATAACCAACCTATAACTGTCCCACTGCAGGGCAAGGGCCTATTCTCAAACAGAGAAGGCACGAGCATTAATCACCACGCTAGTTCACTGCGCTGTTTTCTCACGATGTTTTCCTTCACCTGTGTCTGTGATGACTTAGATTAACTAAGAAGATACATAATTATGACATTGAAAAAGTCATATTGGTACATGCCAGGTCTGAATCAACAACCTGCGGTTCAAGATATGACCCGTCACCACTAGGCAACCGCAACAGTGATAATTTAATAATAGTTATAAAAATCATGTAAATCCATTTAACTTGTGTTCTTAGCAAAAAATTGATAGGTACATTTAATACAAAATCAAACAAAATACACTACCTATTAATAGTAAACCATAACATAACCTTAGTGAATTACACAGATGGCATGCAATCACTTAGACATATTAAATGTCAACACATTAATAATATTGGAATGATAAACAAATCACGGCAAATGGGACCCGGCAGGTACTAACAGCTGAACAAACGAGGTTCAGCGAACTAATAAATAAATGAAAATATTTCCTTCAAAATATACATACATACAGTCACCAGATCACATTGGGGTAGGCAGAGACTATCGAGTTCTACTTGCTAGGATGCTGACTCACCCCTTTCGCTTCATAAGTATATCTTAATCATGCATACTCGTCGATTTATTTTGCTCTTGCACCACCTTTTTTGAGAACATACGCAATGTGATTACGGTACGTTTCCATCAAAACATAATATACATAATTCTTAGAGCTACTGATTATATTTTTAAAGCGCGTTACTGCATGTGATGTAAACATTAAAGTTTTATTTTTTGTCTTCACCTTTTGGATCAGTATTTTTCGTTAAAGAAAACATGTAATTCTTATAATGTGTTTTAAGAATAATGAATATCAAAAATATTTCATTTTATTTTTCTGAAGACTAAAATAAATCAAAGACATGATTCAATTCGCCAACACTCAAATAACTTCGTAATTTCACAGAAATATATTTTAATCCCGATAAGTGTTTTCTTTCCAAAGCAACTCAAACAGAAAAGTATCAGTACCTAATCATAAAAAGAATAAATGAAATCATTCCGAGTCCAAATTGTTACCATGGATTCCCTTAATGCATAATTCATGTCGAACACCCTCTAACGTCCATTTCAGACCTAAAAGGGACTTAAATTGACCGTAGATCGACACTTGTCTACCTTTCATTTGCAATATTGAGGTCTCTATACTCTATATCAATTATAGGGGAGCGAAATACTTCGGATGCTTATACATAATTTATGTTCTAAATATAGGCTTAATCTGGGCTTACGAACGTCCAAAAGTACTGAATAAACAATGTTTGTGCTCAAACAATACTTACGTTCGTTTGCTTTGTGTGAAATGAAAACACCTGGGCTCTTTGGGTCTGTGTAAAGCGGTCCTTACAATCTGGCCACTTATACCGCCCACAAACAAATATAAATTTTATACATATAAATCGCACTGTATGCGCACTGAACACGCTAAATTTTGGAATTTTTTGATGTGACGTACTTACCTAATATAATTTTTCTATAATTCACCGAGATATAAAAAGTGTCTTCAGATGTGTACTGCGATGCTGAGTTCAAAGTGGATTGAATTATATTCAATCGACCTTTATGTTTCCATTTCAGAGTTATTTCAGTAAGTAAAATATTTATGCCATATTTTGGTCGCTTCCGTATTTAAATAAGCGTTCGGCAATATAAAATACGACCCTCCGATATTCCGTATGCATTCTCTTACATTACCGTAATCCGTCCGAGTAAAAGTCCACAACATTTGCTTCTCTCCTCTGTATCTATATATATAAAGGTTTGCTATTAGAAAATTCATTAATGGGTTAAGTTCGTCTTTGTACATCCTTTTTCACTATTATACTATTTTGTATTGCTTATCGTGTCAATAACAATAATAACAACACTATTCAATCATTGTTAACCGGTTACTACTCACGTGCATTTCTCGGGAATTGCCCGACTAGTTTCGAACTCGAACGGAGCCCTTAGTCATGAGCTAAGCCCGCGGCGAAGTCGCGAGTCAAACTGACTCGCGACTTCGCAATGCTTCGCTAACAATGATTGATATGAATATGTCTCACGAAAGTTATTATACAAAAACAACATTATTTTTGGAATCTCTCGGATGTAGCGTCAAATCCTAAGTGTAAATAAGCTGTAAAACGTCCTCGTATCGGAATTCGTTACTAAAGTTTATTGCTACTTGCTAGTGATGGGACCGAACATGACTCAACTCACTGCATAAACAGAATCTATGACTACCCGACACTTTCATTTCTGAATAGTTATCTTTTAGTGATAGCACCGATAAAGATAAAATAAATAGACGTGACGTTTGCAATACCCGAAGGGTATGTTTTTATATATTGTGTTATAGATAAACTGAAGCAGCGCATCTCTAACGAAGAATGCTCTTCGATGCGAAATGCGTTGTATTTTACTATATACTAACAGGAATTAACGCGCAATAAATACAGCAGACTGATCTGCTTGTGACCACGATCAGTGCAACCTGGTCGAAACGACAAGTGATTCAAAGGTATTTATTGCGTGTTAATTCCTGTTAGTATGAAGTAATATCATGCAACGCCATAGTTTAACAATGCATTGTATTTTTCGTTATTATTGAGATCAAATGGGACATAATCGCGCTAAAAACATAATATTTATTTACCTCCAAGTTTCGATCAAGTTGCATTGATCGTGTTCACGAGGAGACCAGTCTACTCGTGACCGCGATCAATGCAACTTGATCGAAACGTCGAGGTAAGCGAAATACGTATTTAATCGTTACTGTGTTTGTCAAATCAAAATAAGAATTTTATTAGGTATACGTTAGGAGTTAGAACTTATCAAAATGATCAAAAATGATTATACAAGCTAAAAACAGAAACATAAATTAAATCTACATATTTTTTGTCCAACAGAAAACTCATTCACAGTAGTAGTAGAAAAAGATGGCCGCGGTCTGGGTATGTCAGTTTGCGGCGGTGGCGGCCTGGTGAGGATACGAAGACTTTACCCCCCACAACCAGCGTGGAGAACCGGCCGATTAGCCCCGAAAGACCTGCTCCTCTCCGCCAACGGAGTACCCCTTGCAGGACTTAGCACTTACGTAAGTAGATTAAAAGACCCTTTAAAGTTCCCGAGATTAACATAAAATTTATAAGACTAAGCTCCTCATAATTCAACTGCATTTGACCCCGAAAGTTCTACACAAAAATATTTTTCTCCTTTATCTTTGGCAGGTAAAGAGTCCGAGCACCAATAAATTTCCCGAAATAATGTTAGAATATTGCGCATTTTTTCTTATCTTTAGCACTGCTACCGTACTTTACCGACGTTATTTGCGAGTGCACGGCCAACATTTTTTATTCATTACAACAGAGCCTATGAAATTTAAGTGTGCTGCTCTGCCCTTTACAAAGCACTGCTTACATAGCTGTTATGAAGGTAAAATCATAAAACACGGTGTCGTGCTTACAAAAATAAACAGTAAGTCATGTTAAAAATGCCATTTGTTGTCGCAGCACTTCCCTCGGCCCGAGGCTGGGTTATAAACGTAAAAACTTTTATGAAAACTCCAACACGGTCCGCGCCGAGGCCTCGGGTTCAAATGTAATAAACTGTAAAATGTCTGCCACAAAGTTATACCAAATTATATTAGACTGCTGGTATACAACGCGATGAAAAATAATCTCATTTGTACAGCGTTTGTCGTTTTGGTTGGACGAAAAAAGGAATAATAACTAAGAAAATTATAGGCAATGTAGTTAAATCACGCGCCCATCAAAGCGTTTCTGTAAGAAAACCGTGTTCAATACTGTAAGTATTGATCACAGTTTTCGGTTTTTAATTTATAACAAATAAATGGACTATTAAGTCGTCGTTTCATTTGGGAAATTCTATTAATTCTCTCAATTCCCTTTATCGGTCGCAGTGGGGTGCGCCCCGTTATCGGTAATGCTTCGAAACTTGTGGTTACTTATTTAGACCCAAGTATCATTGAGCTTAACGAAACCACAGAACTCACTTAAAAATATTTTAATAAATAAATGTTGTACAGTCATAAGCGTATTATTTAACAGTTAAAGAGCCTAAACGCAGTTACTACTTACAAACAATAACTTTACCGTTAAAACAAAGGCAGCGTATTTCATATAGAACAAACGACAAGTAAAACAGAAATTCTTCAGCAGCTATCGCTAATTTGTCTTATACTACACTATAATACACATAACTGTCACTACCTAGGTTCATGAATCTGAATTCTGTGCCTATTACTTTAACTTTTACCGTTTCAACCGTAAAAGACGTTGTAATCTAGCGACTGCTGCTTTTGTTCAATGTCTTAATAGGCACTATTTATAATACTGATACCTTTTTTGGTTGTGTTTTGGAATTATCTTTATATTTTCTCGAAATATAATACGATAATTTGTTGCGGGCAGACACAAAATTGGAATTCTAAATTAAGCAAGTATTCTAAATACTTACAACCAAATTATTTGTCCAAAGCCTTACAATTCCAAATTGAAACTGAAGAAAGTTTTGCTAACAATTAAGCATTCATCAAACATTTAAAAGCTTTCTCTTTTAACGCTTTCCGTATTCGACAAAACAAGATGAATAATTCCTAGTGGACCAACATGCATCTTGAAATGAAAATTAGATTAGAAAGGTCGGTTGTCGAATTCAGGCGTTTTAAAACGTCACACTTCTGAAATAAAGTGTCTGGGAGCCATTGACCGGTAATCCGGCAACAATTAATCCTTTTTTTTAATACTAGGAAGCCCTCGAAGTGCTCCGGACAGCGGCGACGAGGGTGGAGCTGCGCGTGTGCCGGCCGCCCCCCGACGTGGTCGACAGCGTCACGCCACCGGAGCCGCCGACGCCGCCAGCCCGCACCCCTCACCCGCCCCACCTCCCGCCGCTAGACCCCCTCAACTGTCACCCTATGCATGCCAGGTAAACACTCATTACACTGAGCAACCATAACACGTCTCGCTCGCGTAATTTGTCCCCTCGATCATCCCACGCTCTAAGGTCACTCATGACGTGCATGATTAATAAACCAAACACGGTACGAAGCCACACAGATTTCTGTGTAGCATGAATGTTATCGTACAATACCTCAAGTCATTAAGGACAAACAAACAAACCTCGGTACACGTACCAGCAGATTAGACACAAATGTATAGGCAAAGAGGCACGAACGTCGGGAGCTACTTCATGTTATCGGAGTTCCCATCTCATTGTATCGCAAATCGGACATTAACTGACGAACCAGCTTGGAACGTGTCTTGGAGGCTGTATCACTAGAATTTGATCTGCGGTTGAAGAGATTAGATAGGAAGATTCGCGTAGTGACCTTCGGCATTTGGTGTGTCCAGATTGTCTCAGACGACGAGCAGCGCGACGACGTCGTCGTCGGAGGGGCGCGGGCGGCGCGAGGCAAGCCCGGAGCCCGACCGGCACGACCTCCACCTGCCGGACCTCGACCGGCCGCTGCCCGTGTACGACGTCCAATACGGGGTAAGAGCATAACCGAGTGTTTCAGTGTAATGTCGTCGTTACTTAGGTAATGTTACTAATGTTGTACTCAAATCTGAGCAAAAGTTAACGAACTCAAAGGAGTAGATTTAATTTTTATGCGCTATTATTTAGTCTACTATTCTACCGTGTTACCACGCTTGCTGCTGCTGCAGTAGTTTACCGGACTGACCGTACCGGATTATGCGCTGCAATAAAAATAATATTTACTCAGGTGGAAACGGACTTATCGGTGAAATAGAAAAATTGTTACCTACCACTTTTTCTCCTTCGTTTTCTACCGATAAAACAATTTATTTCCGGACTCCGAACTAAGCGGTAATTTACTGTAACTGACACTAATTCGTTTCATTGGATTTCAAAGCACGCTATCAGAACATAAATAATAGCAGACATTTTCCAAAGATTTAATAAAATTACTGCAAGTCACCATTAGAGCATACAGTCATGTGCTAATTTACTGACATGTGAAGAAGTAGAAATCAGCAAGTTTACTTTTTCCTTTTCTACGAATGTGAATGAACTTAATGATTAACAACTACACGTAATTTGTTTCGTTTAACTCCAGTTGGTTCGTTCCAGAATGATCTATAGTCATGGAGTTAAAGTTTATAATTGCGTTAATGATTTATGTTTTAAATTTGTTTAATTGAGTTTTACCTACTTCCACTAGTCAATAGATATAAGTGGTCAAAGTCAAAAGTTTTTATTTCACATACACCAAATAAAGCATTAACAAAATAAATTTAAGCTAAATATACCTATAAATAGATACACAACAGTAATTTTAGAATCGAATAGACAGAACCTTATAATCGTGAGACCCTACATTTGTAAGGTGAAATATTTCTTAAAGGGCGTTATATTTTACGATGTATAATTTCACCGGTGTGTGAGTTGTGCGACTCAGTAATATAATCTGTGCGAGTTATTAATAAAGGTCTTTGTTCACGCCTACAGGATGACGGATCAGTGGTGAGTTTGTTTTAACTAATATTGCATTATGGAAATGTAATGTAGAGCAGTTAAGCTAAGAGTAATCGAATACGATGGTTGTATATGGAGGTCCCACAAGCTCAAATCTCATAAGGTCTTTTAAAATACATTTTAATTAAATTAATGAGCATTGAATTATTAGTTTAGAAGTAGGAAAGTTAGAATTATAAGATCGTTTTATAATTGCATTCAGGTAATTACGGAATTAAAATCGAATAGCGTACAAGACGAGGCATGCATTTAACTTACTCGATTAAAACCCACGAAGTTTTAGTACTGTGTTTCCAATGGCGTACCAAATTAAAATTACAAAGTGGTTCATTCATGTTTAAAATATTTACGATAGAATAGGATATGGTGAAAAACTTTGTAAATAAATTCCATGTGTGAATTCAGTTTTACAATGCGTTGTGAACAATGACAGTAACTACGTTTAGCGCCGCCGCCGCTGCCCGTCACGTTCTGTATGGACCAGTGACGCAAGTTGCATGCATCGAGTGCCAAGCATTTGGCACGGTGACTGACAGACTAATATAATACACATTGAAGTTCCGCTAGTGGTATTTCCGGAAATATGTATGACAGTGACAGCGATTTTGATAGGAACTCAGATGGATGGGAATGTACATGGATATGAGAATAAAATATAGGAGGTCTTTTGGTAATGGTAGGATATGCAAAGATATCATAATATTATATCTTTCTAATCAATTATAGGATACACCATAGGCAAGATTTTGTGAAACACGATGTATGTTAAAAAAACCCATCCTCCTCCTTGCATTATTCTACGCTGACCACAAACTTTGAGTATTTAATAGATTCAGGCGTTACCTTGCAGAATTTCATTACAATGGACAACTGATGCAAATAAATAAGTACCTAGCAAATTTCCTACGTTCTTTTTCCAGGAGTTCGATATAGTAATGACCAAGGTAAACGGTTCCCTCGGCTTCACGCTGCGGAAGGAAGACCACAGTGCGTTGGGGCATTACGTCAGAGCTCTGGTGAGGGAACCGGCGCTAAGCGACGGCAGAATACAGCCTGGTGACAGGATTGTTGCTGTAAGTATATCAGTTAATGACAAAGGTAAACTGTTAAACAGCTAAAAGAACAGTGGGATTGAAAATAATGTAGGTAGGATACGGTAAAAGTTAATGAACATAGATATAGCGAAAGAAGTGTGTCAGAATCTTAGTATGTAAAAATCGATAGTGTCTGCCTACTCCAATGGGAAATAAGCGTGATTTTATGTATATATGTGTAAGACAAAATAAGAAGGGACCAAGTAGAGTCACGAGTGCAGAGGATGATACTCTATATCACTAACTGTAATTCAAGTGATTTACCACATTTTATCTGGATTTCGTAGATCTTTTAAACATATCTATTAACTAAGCACACATTTATGTATTATACATAAAATTTTGGTGCGCGTGTGTTAGTAATTTTTTAACAGCTGGGCGGATTTTTATGTTTTTATATTTATGGGGCACCGGCACGGCTCTTAGCTAGAATTAGACCCGGTAGGTGGCGCTGTTATCGAGATCTAGAAAGTGTGGCAGAACAACGCCTGCCTACTGGGTTCACTAGTGAATACTATAAAGATAATTGAATAGAAAAGTTCTGAAAAATAAATCCTTTTTGATCCCGTGACCGTTGACCACATCAAATAAATAACTGAAGACGGGATTCCGCTCAGGATCGAATGGTGGTGGTTAATGCTGGGTGGTTAATGCCCTAATTTATGACAAAGGCCTTGTAGCTAAGAAATAAGTAAGTGCTTACAATACTTATTCTCAACTTATGAGTCATTAAAATATAACGACCAGAAAGTAAACGAAACGATCGTGAATGTTCTTGGAATGAACACTTGAATCAATATTGTTATCCTATTAAATAGAGAAGTGGTTATACACAAATATTATGGGTTAGGTACATATTGTGAATAATGAAATTGTCGCCAAAAACGAATGGCAAATGCGGTAGTTTGAACTTATTATTCACCATATTCCACATGCTCGTTAAACAATTCAACCAGTCAAGATTGGTAATATCATACATTATTGGAAAAAACATTATTTACCATCAATGCAATTTATTTTCTTTAGTTGTTCTAGGGTTTACTACTGCTTATTTCTGGGCTTTAAGTTGGCTTTTCTCAAATGACGAGCTAAACATGAGTCTATTGTATCTTTATTTTCTTATTTTGTACGTGTTTACTAATTGGGAATTTATCTGTAGGTACTTAAAATTTGAGTACACAAACTAAGATACTCGCAACTGTTCCACACGCCAAAAGCATTATTCACATTCCATATTTATTTGTCTCGATCATTAGTCTCCCGAACTGTGTACAGGTGAACGACACAGCGATGTCGAACATGTCACACGCAGAGGCGGTGGCGTTCCTGCGTGCGTGCGGTTCAGAGGTGCGCCTGCGCCTTTACCGCGACCATGCAGCGACGCCGTTGTCGCCCATGTCACCCAGAGAAGAACCCACGGACTCTGATGCGCCGATGAATAGGCCTAAACCTCCCTTGAGGTAAGTAAAATCAATATACTTAGTATTTTTTTTTAATATTTTAGGGTTGTGACGGAGAAGGATGGGATTGGAAAATTTTGACTTTGATTTTGAGAAAAACTTTATCATCTTCAAAATTTGAAGCTTTAAACAATTATTATATTTTAAGCGAAGTTTTAGGAATCCAAGTAAGTATTTCGGTTTATAACATTTTTGCGTAGACAAGACCAGAAAGTAAATACTTCGAGTTATCTCTTCAGACGTTTCGTTTCACCAACAATCCCAGTTAGGTTTAAGAGAAGAGAAATAATCTAATAATATACTTAAAATCTTCGTGAAGGCCTGAAGCAGTATCCATGTTGTGCGACCTGGCCGCTCGGCGCCTCACCCCTGACGCAGTAGACGGCTCTCGCTCCCCCTGCCTCTCACCCCGCAAGTACCGCAAGCTGACCAAGGACAACAACCACTATGAACAACCCAATGGTATGTACTGGGTACCGTTAAATGGTGACGTCGCTAGGTACTGATAGATGCCAAAGACGCTAAAGCTTTTAATAGCGAAGTTAGAAAGAGCGATAGTTAAACCTTTTGAGAGGTTCTATTAAGTTCTCAAGAAGTTAAACAACATCAAAGATAAAAGTAGTATTTGTATTGTTAGACTCAATCAAGTGACATATTAAAAAGAAGCACTTAATTCTGGGTTTTATGTTTGAAGTCCATATAAAATCCCATTGCGACTAAAAGCGCTTTCGTTTTACAAGTCGGTGACTAAAAACTGTCTGGGATAGTAACACAAAAACACTTTTAACTAAAGTAGTTTCAGTGTGTGTCAAAATTCCATTTGTTTCGTAGCGTCACCCGGTCTGACGCTTGTGGCCCGAAACTGAAAGGTTAAACTTGTTAAGTGATTAACTGATCGAAAGTGCTGTAAATGGATTAAAGGTGAACCCAACCTTTCACTCAATGGGTTAAAGTGTTGACACTAAACTGTCCGTAATACGTCACTTTCCACTACATAAAATGGGTTTTCAATTAAAACGCTATATTGGTAATTGATATCTATTTTGGGTTACGTAGTAGATACATAATTTAATTACCTAATATTAATAGCAAATTTTATATTCATCAATAATGTTATTTGCATTACATAACTTGCCGATGTACCTTACGCGTAATATAACCAAATCCTTTAATATAATATCTACATTTATTACCTGTACTATGTAGACGGAGAGAAATCGTATTACGTGGTAAAGCTTCATAATATATTCAAAGCACAAATGAACGTAATTATCTATGGCTCTGTGTTCATTAACTAATCCGCATTACCATTGCAAACATCGCGATGGATATATATTTATCACACAGGTGGAACCCGTCTAGCTTATTTGTATAATTAAATAAAGATTGCACAAAGCTGGCGAGCAGCGAAACTTTGCTAACCACATTAACACTTTATCACATACTTACAATATACACGCCACACACTAAGCGATGTAGGTTTTCCACGCAGATGTTCCAAGTTCCATCAAAGTAGAACACGGTTCGGAACATACGGAAGTCGTTCAGGACTCGAGGCGGCCGGTGCGGACTGTGTCACTCGCCAGCCCCACCGCACCACCCACTTGTAGAAAACAAAAGTTGAGCCTGACAGGTGAGACGCTGTCGGCCGCACACTGTCCGATCATAACCCATCGCTTCACACCTTCGATCCAAAGCAGCGTATAAACTGACTGTCGGATTCTGAACCATACCAGGACTGTGTTGACACACCATTGTAGCATACAGCACTTCGTAGATGTTCTTCGGTCATTTGACATAACCCCGAAGAGTTTATGTATAGTCTTTGTGCGTAATCTTCTACTTTGTTTTCATTTGCACTCATAAATGTCAAACGTTAATGGACGCTGTTAACAAGTGACGGTTAACTTTCTGAGACTTAATTCAGAGATAACTTTCTGTGAACGAATAAATTAAGTCCTATCAATTGTTAACGGTGTCATCCTCATTACAACGGATTTCATGTAATTACTTTGTGCAATTCCAGTGCCTCCTCACGGATATGAACTAAATAACCTAGATAACGACACTCTGGATGCTCCAAACGTGTACCAGGAGGACAAGACACGTCAGCGGTACACGGAGCCTGTGTTCCCCGCGGACTCTGACGAGCCGGTGTCGATGCCTGTGGCAATGTTGAGCGATGAAGCGCGGTTCAAACATGCAAACCCCGCGTATCAGAGTGCTGTGCTGCATACAACTACCAGTGATGGGCATACTACTAGTTCTGAAGGACATAAAGATGATGGTATGATTAATTTAAAGAATATTCTTTACAAATTTCAAAAAATCTGGTGAACTATCCACTAACCTGGTAAAATATCTCCTTTACTACACATCACTAAACAGCTAAAGAACCCAAACAGTATCCGACATACTTTATCTTATAGAAGGTAATTAATTAATCGCTTTGGAATACTGCCATTATCTTTCTCTATTAATTCCAGGTAATGGTTTGATGAAATGGAAAGGTGTTGCGTTGTCTCCTGATAACGAGCGTAAGGTGAAGACCGAACCTCCCCCTCAGCCCAAACCTAAAGAAAACGAACCCGTCCAGAAAGAAAATGTCAAACCTGAGCCTCCGATAGACCATGCAATACAGCCCAGCAATGAACCTACGGTAAGATCTTTTGGGTTTATCTTAAAATAAATTAATATTTTTATTGCGAGGTTTTAAAAATTATTTAATATACCGAAGACTGTTCTTTAGACTCCAAAGATTAAACAAAACGCCATTCTAACTTCGCTAAAATTCTTCCTTTTCATGTACATATGAATGTATGGGACTCGCCATGATTCTTTATCAATGATGTGAAGAAATGAGTTGCTGTTCAGCTTATTTTCTCATAATCATAATCATATTCTTTATTGCAAATCCACAATGTAAAGATAAGATGGTAATATAAATAACATGGTAGCAATCGTGGACCCTGATGGGCACAGCAAATAGTAAATTAGAAGAGAGGAAGGCGTTGTATATATAGAAATATTTGTTTATGCTCAAGTATTCATATTCCTTTTTGATGTATCTAAGTATTGTTATTATGTTTGTATTTTTAGTAGGTATTTAGATATAAGTATATTTTATTTCTGTCTTTAGTATGATTAGAAGCCAACATAGTGTTAGAGTTGTTCAAGCCGCCCGTAGACCTCTGAATTGTCTTAGCAACTGCTGTGAATTAACAACACCCAGGACCGACTCTCCCACTTCTTTCAACTTACTGTGCATGTTAACTCAAAGACTAAAGTCAAAGTCAAATCATTTATTCCAATTAGACCATATAAAGGTACTTTTGAAAGTCAATAAATGTCAATGCCTAAACATCCAGATTTCAATATAAAGGTCTTATTTTTATGCTCTCCACGTCAACTATTGACCATTTTTAACCAGACAGAAGCTTCGTATTAATTAAACCTATTCCTCATTCCAGATAGTGACAGTTGAGTTGAACCGGGGTTGGAACAGTCGGCTCGGGTTCAGCGTTCAAAGTCACCCCGAGTCTGGTCAGAGCTACATCTCAGCTGTCTACAACGACAGTGTCGCTGCACGTGATGGACGACTACGACGCGGTGACGTTATTCTGCAGGTAAACAATACATAACAGAACTAAGCCGATGTTGCAGAAGTTAGCTGAGGATCTGCGTTCGGAAGCACCCCAAATTAGGCCAAAACTACACTACATACACAAAACTACAAAACATTTAAATACGTCATATTGGACGGTAAAGATATAACAGTAGACTTGGAATGTGACCAGTTTTCTTCCAGCGCAGTAGAGCTGAATGGAGATAGAACTTTTGGGAGATTGGATTCAAATTATAGGCAGACAAAAGAATATACCATGATTAATAAAATACTAACATTGACATTCTTACTATTTCCAGGTAAACGACGAAAACGTAACATCAATGAAAACACCAGAAGTTATTGACCTACTCAGAATATTAAGAGGCTCTATTTGTATCACTGTGCTGCGGCCGCCTAACCCTCAGTGAAGACACTCCATGGATATTATTATCATGGATGAAGCTAACCTCTACGCCTGAAACGGCCTAGCAAGGAGATGTGGATGGAAACATTGCCTTCGAGAGCCCTTCGGTAGTTTCGAATGAAGATGGATGAAAACCACGAACGAAGGGGCGGGAACAAAACGCATCGTAGAAGAAAGTAATATAAGTGGAAATAAATGAATCTCTTCCTAATATTGCGATGGTATATCGCTGCCTGATTGTATCTTCATGACATTTATAACTCCTTGATCAATGTTCAATTTAATCCAAAAACAAATGCAATGCAGTCTATGGTAAAGTGAAGATGAAGGCTTGTCAAAAAGGAAAATGGGTCTTCACTATACATTGGTTTCTTCTTTAATTTGCTAAGTGGAGTACATACTTAGTATGTTGAGTATAAGTATACGTAAATGTTACAGAAAAGATTCGGTTATGTCGTGTATTTTTTATAATATATTATAAACGTTTAAATCGTAGCTTCATTATTGAATCTTACATATATGTAAATATGCCATACACTCTAATACGCATGTTCTGTTAAAGTTCCTAATAATGGATCGTGCTAAATTTTTCCGTCGTAAACTCTATTTCATAATATTGATAAGGTTTATAATAAAATAATTTATTTTCGGAAAAGATCTCTGTAGCTATCTCATAGAAAATTTATTAGGAAAATGTAAATCTATCGATATATACATCATTAAATTTATTTATCTATCTTACCCGACCAATATGTATAGATACTCAGATATTCTAAACAATAAATAAATATTGTATTTTATTTCTTATGAACACAATTATTGAAAAGCAGTTTTTAATTTAAACTATATGACTATAAAACCTATGGAACTTAAAGTTATTAAAATATATCTATTTACTTGTTAGAAAGTGACTTACAGAGTAGTAAATTATTAATATGAGCCACAAGTTAAGACGTTTGGCGGCCTATATTTGTGCAAATATAATAAAAAAGTAGAATATGTTATTGTAGAAATTATTAAAATGTCATGAAGTATAGCATTCCAAGAGGTTAGTCTTTGTAAATAATATGTAAAGTTAAAAGACAGTTTATGTAGTCGTTGTGGAGTGCGTTATGTGCAATTATCAAATGTAACGTAATATGCAAAATATCGCATTGATTCCTAATTTGTTATAGTTCGATAATATTTTGCTCAAATATATAATTGTATTCAAACCACAATAGCCACATTGACGATTGCTCATAACGTATTATAACCACATTTTTATTAACATGTTCGTATCGTCACCTGATATTATTAGTATTATTAACTACGCGTTATAGAATAAACGCGCTGTGACGTATATATGACCAAATTAAGAACGCTGGTCAACAATAATAAAGTACAGAAGTTTGTCAAAATGCGCTACTTTGACAAACGTAAGTAACGTTTGAGTTAAATTGCTAATAAATTTTAAAATAAATGCATTATACGCTATACTTCCTATAGGCACTGATTATAAATTCTAGTCAAATCTAAATTTTAATTGAAATTATTACACAGTTAGCCTTTGAGAAATATAATATCGACGTAAAACAGTAGTTAAATTATATTCTTACATAAATAAATAAATATTATACAATATTCACTCTTTGATTTCTCATAAGGTGTCTATTTGTTATGAACTTGAAAGATTTTATCAACAAATCTATTTTAATATTAACGATATTAGCCTTAAGTGGATAGACTAATTGTTTAGAGATGAAGTATATTGAATCATTACCCATAAATGAAGCAGACGAATCAATCAACTGATATTCTAAAGTAATTGTGATGGAATTGTGTTAGTTTAACCGTGTAACGTACGTTCTAGAGTTATTGTGTGTAATGCAGCACTGTTATTAGTGCAGCTAGGCCCAGTGAGTTGAATGAACGTCGGCTCCCTTTCATGCAATGTTATTCATCACTTATGCTTTTGCCACCAAGAACAACAGAGAAACTCCAAGTCAAAATAGTAGTACAATTTCCGCGAAAGTCATCAAACTATAAATTATCATGTAAACAGAAATAAATACCTACATAGGTGTAACTTTAATGAGTAATTAGCTTCTAAAAAGCCGGTGCGACATGAACAAAGCCGACACTTAGTTGGCTCTTAACCACACGAAATAAAAGAAGAATACATATGTTAGACACATATGTATTCTTCTTTTATTTCGTTATATAACACAATGACTAGAAGCTACATGATTGTGGATTTACCGAGTTATGTATATAAACATAAGACCTATTTTGAGACTATCAGAATACCATTCTGACAAAATCCGTCGCCTCGGCATTCATTTATTGGCACAATTTGGTTGTACCCATAATAATCTTCATTCGCATTTAATTCATGACATTTATGGCGCCCTTTTCATAACCCTAATTGTTCTAATATCCCCAAAGTAGGGACACCCAAATTATTTTGTAGCCTTATCTTCAGTCTTACACAGATCGAATAAGTTTTGCACCACTTACTAATACATGTTAAAAATTACGAACTTGATCATCTCGAAAACGAATCAACTGTCTCTTGGCCTATCAGTGACCCTGGAAATTAAGGGCTTATTCAATGGTGTTTTTTTTTTCAAGTAATTAGCAAGTGGTGTCATACTTTTTTAATCAGTGTATATTTCATGGTGCTCAGTCATGATAGCACATCGCTTGCTAGTCTCTCATGCCTTATAAAAACCTGGGCCGTAGTCATTTTGTGACGTTCAATATAATTTCACCAAGTATCGTGTCAGTCATAGAAATAATAATGGAATGTACGATAAACTTAATTACCTTACTATACGAATAAAATATGAATTAAAATCGAAATGTTGTCTTATTTTTATATTCCTGTACAAGAAAAAAACTGCAACTATCTTAACTAATTATTAAGTATTAAGACGTAGTAAAATAATTCTGGATAACTATCCCCGGTCTTCGGACTTAGTTTTTACTTAATGGTGTTTAATTATCTCTTTTGTTTTAATTTATTTAGATAAAATAACGACTATACTTGACAGGAAAACAATTAATCTATTATAAAAATAAATATCAGTTCCATAACTTAACGGTATACGAGTTATATACAGGATTTAACAAACCTCTAACTCATGGTCAACAAACCGGGGTTAAGGGTAGGTTGGTTGGCACCACAGGGGTAAGTTAACCTATACAATGATTACAATAAAATAATGGAAAAAGGATGAACAATAAAACCTTTTTAAAATATTTATTGAGCTTTATAATCAAAACACTAATATAATCAACTTGAGTGGTGATTTTCCAATAAAAGAAGGATTATTTATTTTATACATATTTGATAAAGTTTTCTTTTTTCATACAACTTGATGGATTAGTATCCGACTATTTGATACTACGGGTTTTCCTCTGACAACGGGAATATTATAACGTGCAGTAGGGTCCATCAGCTCCTCTGATGTGCAAGCAACAGGACAGGCAGGACCCAATATCAAGTGTCCCATCGTTTGTGGGGCAACACCACATCACCTGAACAGGTTTTCCTTGCTTCGGCCAACCTGTGTCCATACTCTATTCAAAGACTTCCAGGTCGGCCATGGCAACTCGTGCCCAGGTGGGAGATTTTCAGCAGGTGGCACAAATGGGTTGGGTAGGGAAACATTTTCTCGCCACAGCTTGAGTCTTTCTCCAGAGCGTTCGCCAGTGAGCGGAGACACACACTTTAAAAAAACTGTTGCGGCTTTTCAGCTTTTGCCAAGTTTGTTTGTTTCTAAGTAAGTAATAATAAAACCACTTTGGAATTTGAAGTTTTATATATATATACATACATATATATACATTAGCATCATCCTGGTCGTACTTAACCAAAAACCTTTGCAGAAGTATATTCTGTTACTCACCAAAGCTTCAACTCAATCGGAAGAATGATGCGCAAAAACATGGTAGCCAAACCAACGATGACTAATACGTCTACCAGCCTCGTTGGTCTGTTTGTCAAATTGGTCCCCAATCACCATTTTATTCTTTGATAGCATGGCTCACCTAAAGACTGTTGCCGACTTAAAAGTATAAAGATAAACAACGTTTGGATTTATAAGAAAATTATACTTAATAAATATGTAGGCATCACAACAAAAACTGTGCGATGGTAAATTTTCACTTTCGTGTGTAATTAATCGAAATTGTGTCACCGCTATTAAACGGCGCGCAGCGTATTTCGTACAGCTGTGGGGAGTGCAGAATACGATTATCACATGTGACTGGATGACGGAACACTCGTACTGCCGACGAGTTTTTAGCTGTTAGTCTACCTATCCCTATAGTCAACAATCCCCGGTCTCCTAGACATAAAAAAACCTTACGTAATTACTTACACAGTATTTGTACACATATATATCCGGTACGAGCAGTCATTTTCAAATGAAATATTGACTATTTATCAGCCCTTTCTCTCTACATGCCATTAATAAGTGTAATGTAGTGGTAAAAGTGATTCTCATAGGTATGTCCTTACTTTTCTACATAGTCGATATCACTTTCAACTCTAACTCTCAAAATGTCCTGTAAGACACCGGTTTCTAGATAAGGAACACGTTCATGTAACTTGATACTAAACATGGCCTGGGCTATGTTACTATAAAGGTTGCTGTTTGTTTGGAAATCGATCTTTGCCTACCCCAATGAATAACAGGTGCGATTGCCTGTATGTATGGAAACTGGTAATGGTATCATATAGCTCGGTCGAACAATATTTACGTATTATTTCATTCGTTTTGCCTTACATCTCCAAAACTTCCATTTCAAATACTTTGCAGCAACTTTTTAGAACCTATTAGTATCACGTTCCTTACAATAGGCAGATATCTACAAGATTGACTGTTATTGTAGGTTGTCATACATAGGGCAAAAGCATTTTGTGGCCCTTCACATAAAACATATTTCAATATTTTATCTCTATCTAGTATACAAAATCGATAGATATGATATTGGAAATTACTGTTAATACCTTAGCTTATGTAAAAATAACATAAATGATTGGCAAAGTGTCTCCGATATTTCTAACTCAATATTGTTCCGCAAACCCTGTTCATGCTGCACATTGCTTCATGCTCTTTCACCCGTCTCTTATCACCTATTACGAATGCAACGAACCCACCGGGCGGAACAATCAAACGGTGCCTCCTCTGGCATCATCGATCCATAACACTTGGAAACACGCCATTAGTGACGGCTACTTTTTGTGGCGTCGGTCGCGTGCAAGCGGAATGCAAATCGACATATTCCTATAATCGGATCTAACTTAGATGTTATATCATACTTAGGTCTGTATAGATGAACCAAGCACATTGTGAGTAATTCTGAATAATGGATCTGTTATAACTTAAGATGTTGAAATGTATGAAATAATGATTATTGAATAGGTAATGATATTTTTTTATACATGTTGAGGCCATGTTATGCCTATATTAATTACTATTTTTCAAGGAAGCATTGAAAAAATAATAGACATGAATGGGGCTTGAACCCGTGACCCTTGAAATTCCGTGTCATCACTCTACCAACTGAGCTACCTTGTCGTGTTCAAATATATTGAATTTTCAAGGAATGAATGTCAAGGGTCGCGGATTCAAGCCCCGTTCTTAACTATAATTTTTTGAATGATTTCTTTAAAAAATGGTAATTAATTATTATTGAAGTGCGTAGTAGGCACCTAGTCAACATTTAGAAAGGGGCACGATTCTTAGTGAAATTGGTTTAATGTATTAATGATCTTAATACATTTCAGACGATTTTGAAATAGACGTTGGTTGGATATGATTCTCTTTTTGTAAGTACGTAGTTTGGACACATAATAAATATATTCGAGACAATTTGGCATACCTACATACATGCAAAGGCCAAGACTTTTTCCCTATATATTTCTTTTTGAAGTATTGAAGAAAGAAAGTTTAGGTCGTTGTGCGATGGACTTAACACTGTATTATTCTGTCATCACAATTTATATTGGTACCGCTTGAATTAGTAAACTGTAAATAACATTCTCTCCCTTTACCGATTTACGTAAAACTTTTATATAAGTGCGTATAAGTTATTTTCTATTGATATATATTTAAGATGTTCAAAAGACTATTAAATAAAATGGATTTATGTATCTAAAACTTACACCACTCTGTGAAAACAACAATCTTATTCAAAAATAATTTTATTTTGAATTAACTTCTTGTAAAAAATTATGAAGCGCAATAATCCATAACCCCCTAATTTTAATATAATACCAGCTAAAAGTCAAGCTTATCTAGGTTGGTACAAAGGTACTCCAAAATTAATGAGTGCGTCGTAATTTGCATCCCGTTGGACGCTACGGTTAAAATTCTTGACGCAGTAGTAAGTATGGTCAGTAGCATATGGTTAACGTCACGGTCACCGATCAACCACCGGCCAGTCCGAGGGAGCCCGCCTGCTCTCTACGCTTCGCTGACAAACGAATGTACCAAAAAACTAACTATCTAAAGTAAGTCCCTAACTATTACAACCAATCTGTCATAAAATCAGGCCATCTTGTTTCGGGTATTTAAAATTTTAATGAATTCCATAATGTAAAAAATATGTAATATTATCTATGGCAAATGCGCTAAGGTAGCCCGCGAAATGTTCTTATAGAATTTAAATTTTTGTGTCTATATTTAGTAAGTATTAGACGAAATCTTCCATATAACTCTTTAAACTAATTTAAACTTGACCTTTAAATTTAATATAGCTTAGATAGATGTACTGAAGGTTACACATAGGTACTTACATCTGAGCTACAGACTGCAACGCATTACAATAATTCTTATATACATTTTAACGGACTTCCTTGACGCATCCCCCTTTCATACAAATCTTTGATTGGAAACAGAGTTCTTAATTTTACAAACTGTATTTTGCTAGTCAAGCAGATCGAAAGTATCAATGAAATGAGGTAACAGGACCACTCAAGAAACGTTTTAAATTCAACCGAGAAATTACTATAACAGTTGCATTTGTACTTCGCCTAAACTGTTACTCATTAACGGAATAAAACTGTTTCGAGACTAAATCAGTAAAACGTATTTGCTAACAAATAAAAGCACAAATATCTTTTTGAACCATAAAAAAACATAACGAGTTTAAAAGAGCGAAAACAATTGTAATGTTCATTTTGAACTCAGGAATAAAAGAAAGAATTTAATGTTGCACAATACTGACGAATAGAAGTATCTACTAGTTTATTCATACATGAAATACATCATGGTAGATAATATCTACTACATGTGGTGATGTGGTAACTGAATTATTGTATTACTTTAACTGTAATTCGGATTGCCACAAGACTGTTTAAGGAAATTAATAGTATCTATGTATCTTCATAATTTAAACACCTATTTCGAAACTAGATTTTCAGTATGAATAAATCATAGTAGTGCTAAGAAAAATTGGGAAAACAAAACATTTATTTCTTACTAGTTTTTCAACTTTATTTACAATTAATATAAAGTTGTAAATTTTTATGGAAAATGAATATATAACTTTAAGGTTCGCTAAGCATGCGTTAATGCTTTTCAAAGATTTATCTGTTACCATTATTATAATTACATATTCTCGCAGTTTCGAAAATATACGTAACTAGAAATAGATATTCGTGCAAGCAAAGTGACCTATGGTTTTGGCACAAGTTTATAATTAATTGTGTCTGAAAAAGATAGTCTACTTTTGCGTTGAAAGTCTCATTATTTATTCGATGAATATTGTTATGAAATAAACTAAACTAAAATGAAAAATATACTTCGTTTTCCCTTAGCTTGAAAACTATTGGGTTTAACGAGTCATGCTATCACATATTTTTTTTCTAAACGAAGCATGCTTACTTCGAAACGACAGATGGATCTAATTTTATCACGTTATATGTGTGTGATCTATCCATTTATCAGTCTAAACTTCTAACCCTTTAGACCAAAACAAACTCATCCACCACTATCGTAAGGGTATGTGGAAAAGCTTTCGCGGTCCGTCGTGGGGCAGACAGTCGCGAACGACCCGCGGTCTGACACACCTGTCGACAGAACGTGCGCGCGCAACAGGAAGTGCAGTGAATTACCGGACCAACTGTTACTACTACACATAAAAAATCCGAAAGCGATTTTTTTTTAATTATTTACTGCTTATGCCAAGGACTTGCTTTGCTGGCCAGTGAGTATTTTTTTTTCTAATAATGTGATTAATTTTGTGGCAATATAATATTAAAAGAAATAAACTGATTACCTATTCTAAATAATTGTTCTAATTTTCACACCAAAGAGGTTCAACCCTTTTTAATACGACTGTCCAAAAAAAAGGTGTTATATTTTTAGGGTTCATGTATTAATATTCTATAGTATAGTGTTCATGTCTGTTTGTGAGTCTTTATTCCACCATAACTTCTAAATGCCTGGACCGATTTCGATGTATAAATTTACGATAGAATCCTTACATTGTTCCGGGTAAAATAGGGTAGTAAAATTTAAAAAATGGCAGGCATGCTTTTTAATTAATTTCATCTTGTTTATCTCTCTATTCTATTAACAAGTTGACTATGTAATTTCATATACATTATTTTAAAACTACTTACAAAGTCACCCATGGATTGTAAGAACATACGAACTATACTTACAAGATAATTCGATTAGTGACCTAACCTAGTACTATGAAAAGTGTGTTAATACCGCTAGGCCCTAGAGCGGCTATAATGCGGATGTATCGGGTTTATGTGTTGCAAACGACATCAATGTGACAGGTCATCAGTCGCAGTTATCTACTCCATAACGGTGTATTACAGAAACTGAGACCTTAAAATATTAAATCTTATATAATAGCGATATAAAATAAAAAATACCTTCTTAAGTTACAAAGGTGTCGTGAAATGAGGCAAAAAGTAACATTTCACAAAATTAATTTAAAACAAATAAATCAATCTTTCGTTGTTTAAGTAAAAGTTTAATTTTATCTTTAATTAAGTAAAGGGCCCAGATGAATAATAAGTAAAATTCACGCTACTTGTCACTCGTAGCGTGAAACATTTTCTGTTTGTACGCCAGACCCGCATAAACAAATTATTCCGTTAAGTAGATCGTGACAGATCAAATCGCGATTTATGGGTCAGCTAATATTGCCTTTTACATTCAAACTGTGGCTCGGACAAGAAAGTACAATCATACAAATTGTCATACATAAAAACAATACCACAATTGATTGTTTTTTTTTTTTGCAAATCCTACTAGCTAAACTATTATAATATTTGATATTCTTAGTTTAAAAGAAAATAATTTTTTGTAGGTCAGTTAATTCCACAGAGGGCGAGAAAATCCTAAGTCTATTAAGTATATAGCCCTACATTTGAAAAAAGGGGTTTTCCTTAATGGACATGTAATTAAAAAAATACTACCCTAAATATGAATAAATGTACAATAACATAATCCTAAGAAGATTTAACGAAAAGCGAGGTGTTATTAGAAATAAGTTAATACATTTATATTGCTGCGGTGTCTGCTATTCATACAAAATTGCTCTAGTGTGAAAATAAGTGCAACAACTTAAAACCACAATAAACACTTTCATTTCTTAGCATTAATTATGTAAACAAATTTATTGCTCGACCGCGTAACAATTGCTGTCATATGAAGTTCCCATAATTAAACAAAAATTAACTTATCTATGAACATCTTAATTTAATTCTTTATGAGATTTCGTCATCAGTAGCCATCTAGCGAATCGTTTAAGAATTTCACCGGGCGCGGGCGCAACTAAAAACTTAATGGGTTCCTGTGATTGTTGGAAAATCGATAGCATTGTCAAGTTCAGTTCTTGTTCAGTTCGAAATCGTGGGAAGTCACAACACATGTAAACAATGACGTGGTATGAGATGAATCGATCAGTATCGTACGAGAAATTATGTTATTATAGCTATAGAATACACACGACACGCAATTATTATCTATTAGTTGCAAAATGGATGGAAAGGTGGGAAACTGGCAATGGATTGCTACCATCAGCTAAAATGGAGAAAACTGAAATTATATTTTATTGTACTTATGACTAATAACAGTAACAATCTCTGTCACACCTATCATTAACTATAATAGGTATATTTGGAAGCATGCGTACTTATTATTCCTATGGCTAGTTGTAACACCTAGTTTGAAATGGAAACTTATCAATTTGTTCGTTTCTACGTACTGCCATTACACATGTTTAAAAGCTAATAGTCCCCTCAAGTCTCTGTCACTCTCCTAACTATAATAATCCTATGTCACTTGTTTAGTAACCAACTTGCACTTGACAAATGACATATTGATGGCAACATTTGCATAGACAACATACATCTACAATAAATAACTTCCTAGATTATGAACCAACCCTTCCGCGTCGACTGGATGCTAACGTTTCACGTAGATAAGAAATCGATACACAACGAATCAATCATTTCCTTCGCTATAATTTTCAGAGCTGCGATGATGTCTCTCGAGACGTTCGATAATAATTTTCTGTCAAACACATAATTTACTAAATAATAGATTATTGAGTAAGCAGGTACCTACTTGATAGATATCTTTCACAAATTCTTAATATTAATTAAAATATTAATTCCCCTCTACGTGATCTAATAACAAAACTTTTTTTTATTGTATTGAAATCTTGAAACGGAGTGGAAAATTGAAAATAAATCAAAAAACGCAAAGGCCCTCGTCGAGCAATGACCGCATTGACGAAAAACGACATTAAAAAGAAGATAGAACTCGGTATTACAGTTGAACGTTTTTGTATTGCATAATGTAACTGAAATCGAAAGTATGGGATTTAGACGGAAAAAGAGCAAAATAGACACGAAATCCGCATAATCTCTGGCGATTAACCTATTCGGCGAAGTATTTTAACTCGTGTGAACAATGCTGTTAGTCGTTTTTCGGTACACGATCGATTGCTGTTGGCCGTATCGAACTTTTATCGATATGATAGCATTTTAAGGGTTAGCACTTTACCAGTTTTAATTTGATGATGACCCGATTTTTTTTTTATAAATTGACCTCTTAATATACATGCATCCATTTGTGAATAAAGAATCCATTGAAACATAAAAAAACGCAATTGAAATATGTATTAAACCATACTTAATTTTCTAGTTGCAGAATTAGTATTTAAATGCTTTGAAATACAAAACACCTTACTAACAAAAATATATTTATATCGCAAAAAACTATCGGTGATACCGGATGCGGTGGTGCGACGGGTTCGGTTCCCGGGGAGGCACGCTCGGACGCGCCGACACGCTCGGTGCGCCCACCGTTCACCTGTACCACGATCGGGTACCTAAATGTAGGAATTAATAGGAATTTAAAACGAAATTGATAATGATGAGTCAGACTCGAGACTTAGAAAAGTAAAGTTAGAAAAAGGGATGTATGAGGAAAAGTTTAATGTTTTTAAAGGTAAACCTAAACCTGAATCATATATTTAAATCAAGAAAAGAAAACCTTAATAGTTAAAGAGCTTCCTTAACGAAAACTGCCATAATTTCGTACAATACAGCCTGTTCTAATCAATATACGTAGATACTAAAAACAATTATGACTTTTCACTTCGCTTCGCTTCTTCGCTGTTCAATTTCCCATTCGAAAATATTGCACTTAAAACACATCTACACAATCTATAGTAAAAACTGAAATTCGCAATTTAAGGCCAATGGCCACTTTGTACTCTAAAGTCTAACTAACAGTACTTCCCAATATAGAATCAGAACTTTTTCTGCTAAACACCTGAAGTTTACCAACCAGCTAATAAAAATATGTCCCACAGTATGAAATGGTTCGTTTATTTGAAGCCAAACCCACACGGCCTAGGATTGTACTTGTTAGCTTTAATAAGATTCGCTATACACGACTCCATAACAGTTATGTCACATCAACCGTGAGTGTCTCCTCATTATTCTATGCACTAACCTTAATAATATTGTCTATTGTTTGCCAAATAAACGCTAAACATTTATACATTTCCCTAAAAGACAATTCTTCATAACTTTTATATCTTATGAAACGTATAAATATAAAAGGCTATAATTTATCTTCGTCATCTAGTATAATTTATCATGTAAATACTTACGCAGTCCGTTCATATTCACGTCTTGTTTGCTAAAAAAAAATGTGTATTGCATGACTGACAGCTTTAGCTACATATTCTTGATGATTTACATTGTGTTTCTCAAGCAAAAAAAGTACTTAAGTGTTCACAATCTGAATAAGGAAGGAGTTGCCCTATAATTAACGACCGGTGAAGGCCCACATACTTTCCTATCATAGAAAAAGCGGCTCACCTGCTTTTATCTGCAACGGAACTTCTGTTTAGTCTGTTTCCATTGTTGTTGTGAATACGATTTTATTTTGTATCTGAAAATTTTAGTATTGCAAAATTAACTTAATTTTTTGTACATATTGGTACCTAAAACCCCTTAAGATTTGCGGATGTTCGATTTAGTTTATACCTATTTAATTAACTTGAAAAGATGCCTGGGTATATGAAACGCAAGAATGGTACACACCATCATACATTAGAACGCATAATGTAATCCTCTTTGGATAATATGGATGAGATTGCAACATTAAGGCTTGGTTGCACAAACATAACATTAACCGTATCGCACGTGGCTTTATTATTTTGACAGCTTTTCTATGTAAATTCTGTCAAAATGACCCAGTAACATTTCGGTTACGGTAAAATTAAGTTAGTGCAATTGAGCTTAAAGCTACAAGTGTAAGAAGTTTAATTACGTCATAATCCATTTCGATCAAAAAAAGAAAAAGTACTAGATTTAGACACAGCAATGAATATTCCTTAAACCTGTTGCTACAAATTAGTAATATATGGACTTTACGATACCCGTGACTACATGACATAGGTGTTTTCATACAGCTAAATGGATACGCACTAAAGGTTTTCTAAAGTAAAAAACTGAGAGAAAAAAATGTGTTGATGTTGGCTAGTCATGTATGTAATAAGTGTAACAATCCGTAATCGCAGTTAAACACGAAATAGCCAAAAGTGAGCATGCGAGAAGTTATAAGCAGTTTAATTTGTCACAATTATGCCTACTACCTATGTGTGCAATTATCAAAACAGTAGATATACAGACCCAAAGCTCAGTATTACAAAAACTCTCTGAACGAATTATTTTATTAATCTAAATTTATTTATCTCTTTTCTATCTCTACATGCATAGTAAAACAACAAAGCCTCCGCTGCAGCTGTCTGTTCACGATTTTCTCCGTAACTACTGAACGAATTTAATTCGGATTTTCAGTAATGAACAGTGTTTGAAGAGGAAGGTTTAAGTATATAAGTTAGTAGCTTCTGCCTGCTTCGGTTCCGGCCGGATAAAAAGTATAGTATGTCTTTATGCAGGTCATAAACTGTGTGCCAAATTTGATTCTGATCCATGCAGTAGTTAGTGCGTGAAAGAGTAACAAACATCCATCCATCCTCACAATCCTTTCGCATTTATAATATAAGTAGGAGCAAGAAAAATGAATGACAAGTCACTGAACGAGATAAATCGACGGTCTATATAATTATAAAAAGGTCGCCAATGCGCGTGCCAAGTAGGGGTGAGTCAGTTAATATAAACAAAACAATGACATCATCATCATCCCCCTGTCCTTATCCCATATTTGGGGTCGGCGCATCATACCAGCTGGCATGCTGCTAAAGTTTTGGCAATGTTTTATGACCGGCCGCCTGCCTGACGTCAATCCTCTTTGGAAATGCTATTGTTGCTGGTAACCGCCACCGATACGGTCTCCTTGTATCTATGTCATACCAAATAATATTCATACGCCAGGTTCTGATGTTATCCTACTATCACACTCTACTAACCGGACTATAATAACATATACTGGCTACAATCCGTACAATACCTAAATAACATAATTATTCAAAAAACGAACCAGTTCGGTAACAAAAACAAAAAAAAAACAATCGTTCCTGTAAATATTATATTTGCCTTTCCATTAAAACTTGAAATCACCCTATAATCATCTAGAGAGTAGCTTAAGCTGTGAGTAATGAGTACATACCTAACACTAGCATCCTATAAAAGTTATTTAAAAACATCGATCTTAGTAGTTACATAAAACTTTATTACTGAAACAACTCTTAGAATTCGACAAGGGCTCTATACAATTTCATTTAATATTTCATTTTATTGGCAATAACAGACACGATTGCAATTTTTTTACCCAAATATGTAAGTCTGATTGGATGAACAAACTGTTGGGCCTCGGGCCCATTATTTTGTTTGTGCAAGCGTGAGAATTAAAAGGAATATCTTGATAGCTGAAATTACAAGTCCGTAACATAGCGATTGCTAAACTATCAACTTACATTTATTGTAAAGGATTAAATATTTTCGAAACACGCTTTGATATACAGATAAATCTTTGAAAATTATTAACGCATGCTTAGCAAACTTTAAAGTTATACATTTTTGTGGAAAATGGACGGTCACCTGTATAGGGATTGAATAGATAGCAATGACGTCACCAAAAGACGTGTTAAAATGTGGAAGAAGAATTCGGGGTGGTGAGCAGAGGTCGAGATGACTTAGTACTCAGAGCGCGCTTTATTTATTTATTTATTTATTATATTCTTTATTGCACACCCAGAACATACAATTAGTAAGATTATTAAAATTAAAATAGTACAATGGGCGGCCTTATCGCACATGGCAATTTCTTCCAGGCAACTTTAGGATGGAAAGAGATGCATTAATAAAGAGTAAGGGCTGTCGGTGTACATATATAATAAAATAATACAATAGAATACCAATAATATAATTATATAGATAGATACATATTACATAACATTAAAAACATAATACATTAACTAATAAAAGTGTAACAAACTATTTTAGGGCAACGTTAACGACAGGTAATGCTCCTTCAATAACTTTTTAAATACAGGTAGTGACTGGGCACGTCGAATAGAGACCGGCAAAGCATTCCACAAACGTGCTGCCTGTATTGCAAAGGATTTGTCCAATGAATTTTGTGGAATGCAATGGCATCTTCAGTCTTAGGTTCTCCGACGATCTCAGGACTCGTGTATGAGTGTCACATAGAAACTGGCTTTAGTATTTATCCAGGAAGCGCAGGTTCGAATCCTGCATTGATATCTTTATATCGTTACAATTTAAAAGAAGAAACTGACTAACAACCTCCACAACAGCTCTAACTGCTGGGTCTAAAATCTTGGGTTTATGCATGTAGGTTCTATCTATAACGCAGACCCCTACCAATTGGGATTAGGCGAATCAGTGGTCTTAAACCCACATTTCACCGATGTACTTATTAAGTCCCATGTAATGTAACAAACTTCGCGCTGTTACTGAGAATAACCTAACAGAATAACCCAACACACCCGACACCGGAATCGTTTCCCTGACCTCTAGCTCATCAGCCGCGTTTGTAACCACTAGACAAATGAGGAAGTTACTAGACCAATAAGGCAATATAATGGCAATATAATAGCCGTAATATTGCACCTATAACAATTTACCATCTTAGCTCGATTGGAGAATACGGCTAACGACTTATCACAATAGGGCTCATGTTTTCTTTTGAAATAATAAGCAGATAAAGTTACTTTAACTTTAAAACACCTGTCCTTTCTGTAACTATCGCCGTCATACGTGCAAGCAGTTTCAGAGGTAAACACATTTTGGAATTACTTTAAAACCGTTCTGGTAGATATAAAAACATAAATCGCTTTATGTATTTGCTATCGAAGTACAAAACAGTTACAAAGGTTTACAGATGTAGGTGACGTCCAATAAAATGACTGGTACACCGTTAAGGGATTACCTTTTAATCCAATATAGACATTAGTAACATCAATGTTATTTATTACACCTCAATACCACAGAATCTTGGGCAAGAAAAGATTTAACGACGCCTATTTATTATTGCAATTTGAGAACTTTTATTGAGACAGTGATCGTTGGATAGTCTTTGTTCAACGGTGTATATAATCCAATTGATGTCCATAAATGTCCAAAGCCAAGGACAACTATGGGCATTGCTGGCGATTTATGGACACCAATACACGGATGGATGGGTTGTATGAAATATGGTAAGTATGGCTACGATACAATGACGATAGCAATATATGGAAGAAAAGGACATGATTATAATATTTCATATTGTAATTTATTTAGTGTGCAATAAAGAGTATATAAATAAATGATTCGCCGACCCCAAATAAATTGGTATCAAGTCAGGTTGATGATGATGAGTACATACCAAGACATTTTTTTTAATATTATTTCGATCCAGTTCAAATTATTTTTTCGTGATCGTCGAGTATAAGTCTATGATATAAATCTTGACTTTTTTATGATAGGTGCTACGATTTTAACCAGTTTTTTTTTTGTAATTTTTATAACATTAACAAATTCTTATTATGAATGATTTGACACACGTAGATGAACATCTAAAACATGAATTTCTCTACACAACATTAAAATGCTAAGTAATTATAACCGTAGTTAAGAACTATTAACTTTGCTGAATAATGTAGGCACTTACGAATAAGTTAATCTATTTAGCACGTCGACATAGAAATGGCTACTTTAAAAAGATTTAATATTTCGAATGATATTAGCTATTTCAGGCGTCCGAGCACGGATCTTTTCGACAAACTTGTCATCTCGTTATAAGTTTTTATGTATTGAATTTTATCGTTTTATCAACACTTTATGTCAAATTTGATATTTAAAATCGACAAAGGTGTCAAAAAAAAGAACCATGCTCACACCGGTGTTATTATAAGTTAGTACGCACAATCGCACCAGTTTTCTAATAGGGTAAGGGCTGCTAGGGTGGGTACCCCTGGCATGTTTTTTTTTTAAATATCATAACGCTTATTTTCTTTTCTTTTTCGTTTATTTTCAGGTATATATGTCGCAGGCAATTTGTATGATTCCGCCGTTTACGTACGGCGTCGTCAGTTCAAAAAGGCTCGCAATTAAGTAATATGCCGAAGGCAGAGCGAGCGAAGCGAGTTCGGGAACCCCGTGCACCCCGACACGGACCGGTAAGGTTCGAAGAGGATGACGCTGCCCCCGTGTTTAGGTATTTTGAGACCTTACCCGACCTTTTTAGAAGCGGAAATAGGAGCCCCGCTTCCGGCATATTACTTAACTGCGAGCGTTTTTAACCTGACGACGCCGTATTTAAACGGCGGAATCATACAAATTGCCTGCGACATATACCTACACGTGGAAACCCGATAGTGTGCAGTAAACTAATTATCTACATATTATTTATTTTTTAGCTACATTACACTGATCCTTTGAATTTGCAACTAGCCGAACAATCCCATAAAATGGTCCTCAGTAAAAATATAGGCTACAAAAAAAAAGCTTTTTCTTTAGGGAAAATGGTCGCTAGGAACCATAGATGTACTCAAAAATCAAAATAGGTACCTAAAATGTATATTATGGTACTTATTTGTATTATAAAATACATAATATTGTTTGGATACCACAAAAATAGCCCCGTTCCCATCAGAAAGGCCACGATATGTTTTTAATAATACATCCTGCGATCTCCAGTGTAAGTAGAGACAATCGAAACAAGATAATTAAACAACCATAGTTCGTTTCTTCACATTGTTATTGGGTACACAGACTACTAATAAATAGTTTGCAACAATGATAGATTGTAATTTAGTAAGGAATATATAAATACTTTAGTTTATTTGAGGTGCCCATAGCTCGTTTCCGAACTGTGGTCGGCAAATGCCAGTATGAAGATGGGTGACCGCTAGAAAGGCGTCATTTCATCTAAAGCGCCAAAGTTGTTATGAATATACGAGTTAGATGCTGCTAATCCCTTACCATCCCTTAAAATAACTACTAAACCGCAAGGCCACCTTTGAACAAAGCCTTTCGTCATGTCTGGAAAATAGATGGTTATACCTATGCCAGACGTGACGACAAGATGTTAGGTACCTAATTGCAGTATAAAAAGTTAGTTATCGAGTTATACTAGCTAATGTGTAGCTCTACTTAACAGTTTAAAGTTTTACATTCTGATTAGTGCGATTGTTCGCTATTCTAACGGTTTTCAGAACTTGTCTTATTATCAAGGCCCACTTCAAAGTCTAAAGTACTAATTACCAAGGAGTATGAACAGAACAAGCTACATAGCTTCAAGCAACGGATCCTCGATATATTTGTGGAATACAGGTGTAACTGCACAGATTCGTAGAGAGTATTAATGACGAAACATTTATTAAAGATAAATCTTTGAAGAGCATTAACGCATGCTTAGCGAACTCCAAAGTTATAATATTAAATGGAAAAAGAACACGGTTGCGAACAGGATTTGAACCTGCGCCTCCCGGATAAACACCCCAGGCGCTCTGACCACCAAAGAAACGAATTTTTTTTTTTTCAAAAGATATTTTCCAGCACATTCTCATTATTGCTTGCATTATTACCATGGTATTATCTGCTCTGATTTTGACTTGTTTTGTACGGTTTAGTCATTAGAAGTTCCAAATATCCCTCGCCATCAGGAGGAAGAAAAAAGTACGGATGTAACATTGGCTTGTCATAAGCGAAGCATAGATTTCGCACACAAACACGCAGCGTACTGACGCCCAGTCGATGAGTTTTAAGTATTTGTATGCGTTTAGCTCGAGTATGACAAGCGAAATTAGATGACTAGGCATGCTTCTCACATTTCGTGCTACGTCCATAATTTTTTAAGATCTATGTTAGGTGTGCTATGAGTTTATCCCTGTCACATTCAAATAAAAATTGCAAGATATAGACGCAAACATGTTAAACCAAGGCACGTGCTAATAACTATTGTCTATTCATCTTGGCCTTAGTTGGAACTAACGATACAAGTAAGAATACAACGCGAATCCTTTCGATAATTTGCTCGCAGTTTACGTCTATATTTTATTCATATGCTGAGGTAATTACTTCCTTAGGCTTTCCTTCGTTTTCCATTTAGGTCCAAGATATTTCTGAAACTTATCTGTAATGTATGATCTCGCTAAGCCGAGATCAAATAGCAGCAACTACATTTCAATGACACTTCGTACATTGAGACTAGGTCAAATCTTACTGTAAATATATAAAATCTAATATCTAGCACATGTAATTAGTGAATTACTTTTTCTGTTACTATTAATGCGTAAAGAGTTAAATGTTAGGTGATGGTCCAGCTTTGAACAGAAAATTTGGTTTTTTAATTTTGACTTAGATTGCCTCGCAATTGTCGCAAAATGAGGTCCTGGGTTTAATTTCCAGGTAAATACTCCAGGAGTATTTATCCGGGAGGCGCAGGTTCGAATCCTGCTCATGGCCGTATTCTTTTTCCACAAAAATTTATAACTTTTAATACAATAGCAATAGCAATTTGGCATCATGGTAATTCGTACCTAACAGGAGGCTTATCTTTCATTCGCTGAATTTTAACCAATAGTAAGTGATTCGCGCAATCTTAATCAATATTGTTTCTCCAAAGGCAATAAGTAGGTAATGTTCTTACATAGAAACAAGTAATAAATATAACGTGAGATAAACTTAGCAAGGATGAAATAAGATCTACAGGCCGCAGTAACCGCAACCAATGCGTTTGTGTTAATAAACAAGTGGACATTTTATGTTGTTATTACACGACTGCCCCAAAAAAGGAGTGTTATGTTTTTAGCGTTCATGTATGTATGTATGTTTGTGAGTTTCTTTATTCCACCATAAGTTAACGCCTAACCCAATTTAGATGTCTGGGGTATCGTTAGAATCCTTTCATCGTCCCGGGTAACATAGGCTAATAAGACTTAAAATTAATGTATTAATTAATTTATTCTTAACTTTCCTTATTTAATTCTGTGACCAAAACAGTATTAAACTGGGGTAGAAATTAATGTAGGATGATATCGTTACTTAGGTACTGAGTATATACAGACTAAAACAAATTTTGTTGTTTTACATATCTATAAAAAAATATATCATTAAAAATATAGATATCGTACAATAACCGTGCTCCAGCTATAGATCCTGATTGAGGACCTCCATTGTTATATAACCGGAGTCGAAAAAAATCATATAACACCAGTTTAAAAAATAATAATATCCGGACGTAATCTGTGTTTCCGGCCAGCAATTCACTTGCCATTATTACTTAATATTGACAGGCTAAAAATGCTTTATAATTTCAAAATTCAATAAAAAAAAACACTTTCCATGGCAATGGCGTTAATTTTTATAACAACCTTACAACCACATGTGTAACGAAGTATGGAGGCTTTCTCTCGTTCACCGGTCATGCACTCCTTTCGGCCGCACTAACTTAAAGTCCGTCACGCTCCAAGTACAGGAATCGTGAATGAACAAATTTAATCCGAGCCGATTTGTACAACCAACTTTCTTGGTGACTATGAATGTTAATTGTCGCTATTAGGAAAGTTCCTTTTAACTTTGATTGCTTCTGAAAGGCTTTTATGTGGAAAAATTTTATTAACTATATTCAATGGTTTCTACTATCTTGCAAATTCGCAATACTGAGGTAGGTAATAGTTTCCATCTAGAAGCTGGCTACAAACTGAACAGACAAGACCATTTAATCGGAACCTCGTTATGAATCAATATAATTTAAGTGTTCACCATCAACCAACAATTACGCTTTTCAATTAAACTGATGACCAAAACTGCACTAAGAGTTCATCAATCGTGATGTTGTATCTACAAAGGTCAGTCGCCGATAGTAGTGTACCATCGCTATATACAATAGTCATTGGCCTTCGCACCCGTCTCGGTGTATGCCCCTTTTGTTTCAGAGCCCGCGAGCCTGACGGGACGCCGCTTTTGCCGCCAAAATACGTCAACGACACCTAATATTCAAACATTACCATCCGGCGCGGGTCGCGAGGTCACAGTTTTAATTGTTTTTACATAATTGTTTCGCAAACCCGATGCGTGTGAATAACCCTTGTTTATCTACCCATTCAATTTAGTAATGCGAGCTGTTGTAACATCTTCAGCGTTAATCATACATTATTTGGTTGATGGTTATTAACCCAGTCTATACAATAGATGTTACATTACAGTGAGAAAAATGTAACCTTGTTATTATACTTTTACAAATTAAAGTTACATAATATTCACATTTCCACTGAAATGAAAGTATGTGAACCACGCGGTCGTTTTTGGATGACAAAATCTTAATAGGTAACCAAAGATAATAACGACTTTCTAACACTGCTTCACAATACTTACACATTATTATTATCACTATTTCGTAAATTCTATACATATATAATATTTTTGGGGAGTCGGTGCTATAATACTATTAAAAAAGTTGAATGAAATTAGTAACGTCTCAGTTAAGAGCAAATTCAACTATGTTTTAAAGTAAAATTACCAAAAATTGTTGAAGTAGGTATTGTTAATACCTACTTCAACAGAAAAACATCAATGTTCAGTATCATTTGCATCACATCAAAAAATTGCTTTCGAAAGTAGTTCCTTCTCATCAGTTAGGCAAGGTAATGTGCCAACTGCAGCAATACTTACTTAGGCACTGCAAGACAATGAGAAAACAGCCAGTTAGCAAATGCTCAGCGTCGCCACGCGCTAGTTCCCGTCCAAGATACTTATCAAAGATAACCCACTGACACAAGGGACTTCACAGCATTAACGTGAAAGAAAAAGTTATGTTGTGTTGTCTTCTCTATAACTAAACGTGAACATGGTAAATGTCACAAATTTTCGGATAGAGCAGATTGATCTGTAATATTTTACACCTTTCCATTCAGCTAGTTTTTTAACTCTTTACTAATAATACAATTATCACAGATCTCCAACAAAGAAAAAGTATATCACCTTTCAAATATAACAATAAAACAACAAACTACTAGTAACACTTGTCTGTATTACAGGTGACCGCGAAGTCACGTCGAGGGGTTCAATCAAGTCAGTAAGGTGACACTTTCACCGATAGCGCACGCGTCTTCCCACGGTGAAACCGTGCGAAGTGAGAAAATGGTCTCACCACCAACTACCAACAAGGCCAGATGTGTCAGATGACTGAGTACAATGCATGCGAGGGTTACATGTCACCCGCCGCGAGTCCGGTTAAAACCGGTTCAGTACAAATGGATCAGAGGACTCTGGTTACTCCTGACGATTCTAGAAGCGGTTGTTGCCAACAGACCTCCCAGGTTCTTAATAGATGGCCAGTCAGAAATAGTTGTCAGGCTCAAAGAAGGCCCTGACACGCCGGTCGGTAAGTATACATTTTTTTGTACTTTCTTTCAGGTGTTATGATAGGGTGTTTATCGGTAAATAGGGTTGCCATCCGTCCGGGTTTTGCCCGGATTTTTATCTATTATTACTTATCTATTGGTACTTTAATGACAGTTTGACTATACTAAGAAAACAAACCTCCACTCATGAGATTCCTGATTGAACTTACATAAGAGCAATAAAGGACAATATTTACATCAGCCGAAAACATATTAAAGTTTTTAATAGCGCGCACGAAGATAGCATTCCCTCTGGAATTAGTGGAGGAAAAAGGTACCTCCAATAAAGGCCGCTGCCTCAACCCAAGCTGATTGGTGCGAAGTCCTATATTAGACAAGAGCTTCGGACAGTCAATAGAGCCATTAGCAATGTTTGCCAAGACACAGATATCATTAACTTTACGTCTATACTCTAGAGGCAAGAAGTGATAGTGTTTACATCTAGCAATCAAATCGGGTGATGATTGGCGGGCTTTAAAGTCTAGATAACGCATAAATCGTTTTTGAATACCCTCAATTCGATTTATATAAAATGAGTATTGTGGGCTCCACACCTGGGATGCGTATTCAAGGTGGCTACGTACATATGCACAATACAACACTTTAATAGTTTTGAGAGAATGAAAGCAGGCCGAGGTCCTTATTATAAAGCCAAGTGCTTTAGAAGCTCTAATGACAATGTATTTTACATGTTTATCGAATAAAAGTTTGCTGTCCTGAATTACCCCAAGGTCTTTAACATGAGTTACTTTTTAAATTTTTTGATGATTGAATGTGTAATCATAGTTAATATTCGAATTAAGCCTCGAGAAACATATATAAGAGCATTTAGACACATCTAACTGGAGTTTATTAAATCGACAGTATTCTATAAATCGGTTAAGATCGTCTTGTAACTCCAATGCATCAGATAGATTACGTACTGCTTTTAGAATTTTCATGTCATCAGCATAGAGTAGAATATTGCTACATTTGAAACAGGATTTTTTGTCTGCTATATCGGTTCGGATCTCTCCTATTCGTATATTACGAATAGGAGAGGTCCGAGGAGCGAGTTTGAGGCACTCCAGATGGGATCGAGCACCACCCTGACTTGTATCCCTGTAGAACTACATTGTTGTAATGTCCGGGTTTAAAGCCCCGAAATCCGGGTTTTTCACACTTCATTTTAGAGATGGCAACCCTATCGGTAAATAAAAGATTACCTTTCACTTAACAAATTTTTAATAGAACTTTTTTATAAAAGTTGCGCGCAATTAAATGTTTTTACTTGATACCTTAGCATGCATCATTGTAGACCGCACTATCGCTTACCAACAGGTGTAGTAGTGCTTAAACACAAGCCCATTGTAATTAGAAAAGTCTCAATTTACAACGCCACATTCGCAAGATAGGCAAACCTAGCTCTAGTCGCAGATATACTAGTCCAATAGGTTACAGGTACCAAATATAACAAAGGCATGTGTAATGCATTGAACTTAACTCCCCAAAGCTAATTCAAAGTTGGACATTACTCGACTTTTACCGTAAGGCACTGACAACCGGAAATTAGTCATAGTAGGGGAACAGGTAGAATGGGAGTTACCACGACAACTGAGGCAAACATAGGGAAGTCCTACGAGTGTGACGGCGACCCTCCCTTACCCTGCACAGTTCTAATCGTGGATATTACGCAATGATTAGTCAACGGAATGGTATTGAAGCGTGAAATTCATTGAACAGCTGATGGGGTTGGACTATACTATTATAAAAGAAGTGAAACGTCAGCTCGGACAGAGTAATGAGGATGAGTCACATCAACTTTGACAAGCACATTTATTGCTGAATCATGATAAAAGTACTATTTTTAGTGATATAAGTAAACCAACATTATAAATAGCAAATTATTGTTAGGTCAACCGCACAACATTCTTAATGGTAACGCTTGAACTTCGAAAACAGTCCTTTAATACTACGACATAAAAAAGAGCTGCCAATGTCAAATTGTTAGGTGCGGTCAACTGTACATTATGAGGGTATAAGAGCTGAATATGTGTGCTAATTACGAAGCACATATCAGCTACCTATAGAAACTAAAACAAACATACATAGCGCACACATAAACATTCATACCACGCCTGTATTCCCCGAAGGGGCAGGCAGAGGTGTACACATTTAGCCATCTACCGGGCACAATTCCAAACTCCGGGCTGCTACTGAGAATTTCTTAACTGAAAAACCCAATAACATTTGCCCGCCCTTGGAATCGAACACATGTCGTCATGCTCAGCAGTCGCGCTTTGCACCAGTAGATCAACGAGGCAGTCTATAGAAACTATTTACCAGTATAACAATGATGTTCTGAAAAACCAAATGCCGTTGAGCTAGATGGATTTGAAGTCTAGGAAAACTTAACTATAACAACAATTCTAGTTAGTTCTATCCTATCCGTTGAAAGGCAACATACCACTGTACAAAGATATAATCGCAGATGCTGAGAAATCTTAAGATTATATCACAGTTTCTTCCATGGCAACCAGTTATGGCTAGTAATTTAGGTATATTCTTTGCAGCTAAAGTAAATATTTTAACCAGTAGGAAAAGCTTATTCAAACCGCGGAAAAATGTTTACATAGTATAAAAAAGTCGCTTTCCGCGTCTGTCTGTTTATGCGCTAACTCCTCCTAAACCACGCAACGGATTTTGATGCGGTTTTCACCATCGTTTAGAAAAAAAACACAGATGGTTTATATATATATATAAATAATAAAGCCTAATTAAGTTTTTTTGTGAGTGTAAAATAAGAATATTTTGCAACCAAGTCGCCGAAAAATAAATTTACATGGCTTACGTAGGCTAAACGTAACATAAGGCTTTTTTTTCACCCTTCAATTTATACCCGGGCGAAGCCGGAGCTGGTCGCTAGTAGGTAATAGATAAATAAATATCGATATATAAAAATAAAAGTCTTTCAAAGCGAATTCGAATCGAAGATACATTTTGGTGGACGTAAAAATACAATCGGGAGTGTAATGGTACTTGAAGATTTGGACTTTGGAGTTCCAATACAGGGGATGTGGGTTCCAACCCAGTTTCTGTCATGTTTCTGACTACAAGAATAATAATCGTAGGAATAATTAATTAGACACCTACCTACCTACTTACTTTTATTTTCTTTTAACTTTTAACTACTCTTAGAATACAAACAGTGAATGTCGTAAAAAGCGTTTGTGTGTTTAATTAAAAGTGTGACCGTTATTTCAATTTCAGGTAGCCTAATTTACCGGCTTAGGGGCGTTGACCCCGATGGAGATACGTTACAATTTGGCATTAGAGACCAACTTGGTAGTGATATTATAAGATTAGAAGCCATTTCATCCAACGAAGCTAATATTTATTTAGTTAAGGAATTAGATAGAGAGGTAAGTTGTTTGTCAAACATGTAAAGGTATTCATGGACTAAAACTTATAACAGAATGATTAAATACTTGCTTACTAAAAATTATTTACCTTTTTGCCGGTGGTGTTGAAACAGAACAGCATCATATTTAATTTTTTTATTCTACATAGCATCATAGCATAGCATCACGCCTGTATTCCCCGAAGGGGTAGTATGTGGGTGTACACAATTGTACACCCACATTTCACCAATGCTGTTATTAAGTCCCATGTAATAGGTGGTGAGCCTATTGCCATCAACCGGGCACATTTCCAAACTCCAGGCTGCTACTGAGAATTTCCTAACAGAAAAACTCAATAACACTTTGCCCGACCCGGGAATCGAACCCGAGACCTCCTGCTCAGCAGTCGCGCTACGGACCACTAAACCAACGAGGCAGTTTTTTTTTATTCTATCTGCTACCAAACTCTTTCACTAACTAGATACCAAATATAAACTAACTAAGTACTTACATTATTAAACTAATTTATTTTCATGTTTTGTGTATCTAAATACATGCAATGAAACAGTAACAAGCCATCGCCAGACCACCGGTTACCGGTAGGTACTTAGCCTATGTTAAGAATAGGTATTTTTTCGGATCATTACATTTAAAACTTATGATTAAATCTTTATAAACTTGTCTTTATTAAAATATACAAGAAAAATATTTAATTTCATTTAAATCGTCAATTATGCACATATTGTAGCCTGAATTAATAAAATCTACTAATCTAATTCTAATTGAATAACTCTTTTTCATTAAAAAAATAAACACTTTTTTTTCATAATAGCTATAGCATTTTTTTTTTTTGATAAATTATGCCAGCACTTGTTAGAAATAAAATTAAAAAATAAGTTTAAGCTGATTTTGTTTTTCTTCCAGGTCCGTGATGAATATTCTTTTGTATTAACATTGACTGATGGGCATTTAGGAGATGGGAACTTCATTACGCAAAGCTTCTTGTTGTTGGTCGAAGATGTAAACGACAACGAACCAATATTCAAACCGTATCCCTCCGCAATCACAGTAAAGGAAAACTCTGGTCCCGGTATACTGACGACTGTAGAAGCAACAGATCTTGATGAAGGAGCTTACGGACAAGTATACTCATATTTGATACCAAATTTTAATTTAATAGATAACAAACTATAAATTATACCATTTCAATTAACTACCTAAACGAAACATAACATAACAGAAAATAATACGTTTTGAGCAAGAAATTGTGCGTAATACAGATAAATGTTTCAAACGCATAATGCATGCGCACCGAATTCAAAAGTTATAATAGTTTGTGTAAAGAAAAATACGGTGCTGAATAGGATTTGAACTGGATGGTTCCCGGATAAATATTCCAAGCGCGCTGACCTATAAGCCTTTAAACTTTAGAGGTCGAGATGGATGGTCCGAATCATGCTCACCACTATATATTTTTTTTCTACACAATTATATATCTTTAAATTGTGGTTACAATTAGATAATAAAAGATATAAGCGATACCACTTGTCACTGTCTTAATCCTAATTGTTTTGATTTTCATTTAGCTTATATTATTGGGTCATTACATACTAAAAACCAGGAAACGTCCTTTGGCGAGTTTAATAGGTATATCAGGGCTAGACTCCAACCGCTCGGGCTCGTGGGACTATCTCACGAAATGATTTTTATATTGTGCTATACCCCATATGTAAATCCTATACCTATGCCTGATATCAGATATATTATCGTTCTCATTTACTAAACATAATGTAAATGCTTAGGTTCAATTAAATAAAAACTCTTTAATTTTAGCTCTAGTTATAGGTAGTCAAGTTCAAAACTAATTTAGAAAATGTTACTACCTTCGTAAACATCTCACTGTGAAGATTAAGTGTCAACTGTCAATGTCAACTTCATGTGACGTAACGTTTCCAAAATTCTGTCAGCTGTTCGGTTTATGCTATAATCAACTTTGTTTTTATTTCTATAACCTCTGTCTCTATTAATCTCCATAGAATAATCTATATTTTAGGTGCTATACCATTTACAAGAGCTAGACGGAGACGTACAAAACTTTGCTATACAAACTGTTAACGGGAAAGGGGTAATTCGTTTGACGAATTATTTGGATTACGAGCGAAAGTCATTGTACCAACTTCGAGTGCTAGCAGTAGACCGCGCGAACCAAGGCAGAGTCAATACTGGGACTGCTGCGATCCTTGTGAAGGTACAGGACGTGGAGGATCAACCTCCAGAGTTTATTGTTGCTAGTCCTGTAACTAGAATCAGTGAAGATGCGCCGATTGGGACATCTGTTTTACAAGGTTTGATTTGTACTATTCATGCGCTTTATCAATTATATTAATATTTTAATAATATTTGACAATAATCGAGTAATGACTCTCTTTAAAACACCAAAACATTTTGTGTATTAAGTTACGTTTATTTACTTTTATATTTATGATGCCCTTTGGCGGACCCACATACAAATACGTACTTCACAACAATAAAAATCTATTGTGTCTGCTAATGAGCGAGCCAACAGCTTAAACTCACAATAATCCCAAAGTAATTGACTGAAGTGTTTCTTCTTTCTTATGTCTGATTGCTATTTTTAAAACTAAGTATGTATATATAAATACATTACATGATGAACTGCATGCCTTATAAAATACCAATCTTCCAGTGCGAGCAATTGATGGTGACCGTGGGATTAACAACCGCATATCATACAGTATTATATCAGGTGGAGAAGAACATTTTGATATTGATAGCAGTTCTGGAGTGGTGTATACTATTGGCCAACTTGATAGGGAGGACCCTAATAACAGCAATGGGGCTTACATATTGGAAATATTGGTAAGAAAAAAGTGATGTTAAACAGATTTTAGCTGATAACTCAATGGCCATTTGAGAGCCATTTTTTAGAATTTGAAAAGCATCATCATCATCCCCCTGCCCTTATCCCAATTTAATTGGGGTTCGTGCAGCATTTCTTTTTCTTCCATATATCTCTGTCAGCCATCATCTCAGTAGTCACTTCTTTTCTAGCCATATAATCTTTCTCAGAATCCATCCATTGCTTTTTCAGTCTTCTACCCATGTAGCCATCCACATTCATACTTATAAATTTCCTTGTTGCATGATCCTCATACCTTTGCATCACATGTCCATACCATGACAAAAGATTTTCACACAACTTCTTGACCACAGATGTAATATGAAAATAAAAAGCCATATTCACAAAATGCATAAATTTATGTTATTTTAACCTTCATATTTGGTTTATTCCACCTAATTTATTGTCCTATACTACAGGCCACAGAAGAATCCCGCACCATATCACCAATGCCCAGTGCCACCACCGAGGTGACAGTCATAATAACAGATGTCAATGATGAGACACCAAGGTTCAGAAATGAGAGGTACATTTGTGAAGTGCTAGAGAATGCACAGCAAAATACTCCCATCACTTTCCTACAAGATGCCATCCCTGAGGTCTTTGATTATGATCAGGTAAGTGTATTTTAGACTTAAATTCTTCTAACTGACTCTGATTGGGCAGAGACTGAAGTAGGTAGGCGAATGGTGCGGATATAAACTATGCATGTAGTAATGCATTATTAAAATATTTGATCATTCTTTTTCCCAAGCAAAGAAGAACCACAACAACTTTTTTTTATAAAATATGAATTTTCATTGGCCACCTACTCGCCTGATGGTAAGGGATGGTGTAGCCGAGAACACATACATAGATGGAGAAAAAATCTATTCAATCTACCCTGTAATATGCCTAGATTGTAACACTCAGGAAACACAGAAAATTGCTGGGAGCGACTTAACATAGCTTTCTAGTTGACTAACTAGACAACTAGTATCTGTGATTCAGATATACTATAATACGTTTCTTCTCAGAGATAGTCAGTTAGGGCACGCCAGCGCCACCTAGTTTATAAAAAATAAAAATGACTTGTAAAAGTGTCTTCAAAAGATCTATTTACGGAAATAAAATCATTTATCATGTCTGAGGCTAGCCCCTCCTAATAACATATTACTTACTTCCAGGGTAAAAATGGTACTTTCGAGCTCTACCTTACTGGAGATCATGGGGTTTTCGACGTGACCCCTTTCAAAGGTATCAACGAGGCTTCGTTCCTTATCAGAGTCAATGACGCGTCTTTCTTGGACTATGAAAAGGTCACCGTAATGAATTTCAGTCTAGTCGCCAAAGAAGTTGTTACCAAAGATCCTAAAATGAGGTATGTATTAAACAATTTCAAACTCTCCTTAAATAAATTGTGTGAACATTTTTAACTGGGAACGTTAATTCTTGTGTCCATTGTTATCTCCTTTTATTTATGTTTACGTGACAGAGACAAGTGTATATTCTATGAAACATTTAAAAACATCATAAATTTATTATATTAAATGGAAAAAGAATACGGTCGCAAACAGGATTCGAACCTGCGCCTCCCGGATGAATACTCCAGGCGCAAAGTTAGTCGTGTCGGTGAAGTCCCTATACGGGTGACCGAACCGACACGACTAACTTTGCAGTTAATACAATGTCGTAAAGAATGCAATTGCCTTAATAATTCAAGATAAATCTTTAGAAAGCATTAACGCATGCTTAGCGAACTCTAAAGTTATTATATTAAATGGAAAAAGAATACGCTCGCTAACAGGATTCGAACCTGCGCCTCCCGGATGAATACCGCCAATAATATGAATAGCCGTTTGTCTATGACAGGGCTGTATCTTTTGAAACACATAAATACTCTTTATTGCACACAAATCAAGGAACATACACAGATACAATTATGATAAAAATGTACAAACATAGATTTTTTTAGAAGAATATGTGTCATTGAGGCCTATATTATTAAAAATACATAATAAAATAAAATAAAGTTGGTATGGAATCCTAATTGCGGGAGTACGCGGTTTTATCAATACGGATCTTAGATTTTTTGTTACTTTTTCTACCCTCTTTCAAAAAAAGAACCAAATTTTTTTTTACCTCCTAACATATACTTACTATATTGTTCATCCAAGAACCATACTTTTTTTTATTTCCAGCATAGTGCCAATAGTGGTGCACATAAAGGACGAAAATGACAACTTTCCGGAGTTCACGGAGTCTTTGTACACAGTGTCAATACCGGAGAACTGTGGGGTTGGTTCCACTGTTGCCTGGGTTCAGGCCCTCGACCAGGACTCGGATAATTATGGCACCAGAGGCATTAGATACACCAATCTAGGAGGGAGCATTGCAAATTTGTATGTACTAATCTATAGTTAAATATTTATTCTTATTTTGTAGTCTACACTCTGAAAATACTTTCAACTCATATATTAGTCATAGCTCTGCTAATTTTATCTGTAACTAAAACAAAAGATTTACAGATTATGAATTTTTGTGGAAAGAAAAATATGGTTGTGTGCAGTATTTGAACCTGCTCATTCCAGATTATTACTCCAGGAATATCAGGGAGGCACAGGCTCAAATCCTGTTCACGATCATATTTTTCTTTCCACAAATATTTATAACTTTATAGCTCTCTATGCAAGCGATAATGTGTTTGAAAGATTTATCTATAACTTAAGGAATTTCTCCTGTATCATTGGTACGTTTACAGACAAAATCTCACATGAAAACACACCTAGACAGTACAATATTATCTGTAGATCATATAAATATTTTCTCCGTGCACGAATCGTACCCGCAACACGCGGCGCAGCAGCAGATGATATCTAACTAAAGTTTTTAAAAAATTTGAAATAAAAATGCCATCGTGAGATAGGATTTAATCCTCATTACAAAAAATTTTAACTTGACAATTTGCTACGTATTCGATGAATGGTTTATCTTTAGATATTATTTCAAATATTTATCTGTCTTTATTGACCACTTCTTAAACATTACAGACTTAATCTCAACCCAATATCAGGAGTAATTACTGTAAAACAAGCTGGCGGTGACAGCTTCGACCGCGAGCTAATTTCCCGCCATTACCTAACCGTTGAAGCTCGCGATGACTTGGGCAAAGGCAACAGGAATACAGCCCAGTTGATCATCAACATAGAGGATATCAATGACAATGCTCCGATGTTCCTAGCCAATAAGTATGAGGCGAGGTTGCTAGAAAATGAGAAGGAGTTTGAGAACCCACTTGTACTTGAAGCTAGGGATCTGGATTTGAATGGTATGATTGTGTTGCTTCTTCAAAATATGAATTTAAACCTTTTTCCTTTGACTTAAGAATCAATTAATGTAAAGCTGACCACACCACAGTATGAAAAATATAACCAGGAAGAGAGACTTTAGACTTAAATAGAGACTATACTTATATCTCAGTTGTTATTGAGAGTATTTTTAACCGACTTCCAAAAAGGAGGTGGTCCTTAATTTTTTTAATTGATTGCTTTTTTTACTCAAGATCACTGTTGACTTTTGTGTGCCAAAATACATTAAAATTAATTATTATTAGTTTTTCAGTGAAAATAGAATTAACATTGTTCCTTTCAGAAATCTAGTTATTTCACAACTTTAACTGCATTTTGCATCCATGAGATGTCTAATTCGATCTTTCTATGTTATTCTACTATAGGTACAAAGAACAGCCACATAGAATACTCAATAGTTGGCGGCGACTATAAAAACAACTTCTCGATAGACCCTAACTTGGGCATCGTCACGCCAGTCGGTGGACTGGACTTCGAGCAGATACCCGGAGATAACAGCAACTTACGACCGATACAACTTACTGTAAGTATATTCTACTTGTGAAACATTTCTACCGTGGGAGAGCCATGCTTCGGCACGAATGAGCCGGCTCGACCGGAGTGATACCACGGTCTCACAAAAAACCGGCGTGAAACAACGCTTGCGTTGTGTTTCGCCGAGTGAGTGAGGGTACCGGAGGCCCAAACCCTTTAAAAGGCCGGCAACACATTTGCGACTCCTCTGGGGTTGCGGGTGTCCATGGGCGGCGGTAATCGCTTACAATCAGGCGAGTCTGCTCGGTTGTTTATCGGATAGGGGGCTGTCCGATAAAAAAAAAAACATTTAAAAGTTGTGTGATGGATAGACCTATGTTATATATAACTCTTGCTTCGGTTTATTTGCCATCAGAACCACTACCTCTCAGTTTTGTACACCATATATTATTATATGTTTTCTATGGGCCCTTCTTCTTATCGTGTGGTTGATGAACAACCTAGTGCCTGAGTTTAAACCACCTGTAGGTCTCTGACATGGCTTTACACACCATCGAGAACATCTCTCAGATGTGCTGGTTTCCTCACGATGTTTTCCTTCACCGTTTTTAAGCAAGTGATAATTAATTGATAATACGCACATGATTTCGAAAAGACAATGGTGCGTGCCTTGGATTCGAACTTGCGGCCTTTGACTAAGGGTATCACTGCTTATATATGGGCGCTAGTAGCCTGAAATAAATAAAGATATCGTCTGGAATCGACGAAAAACTCGATTCTTTTTTTTATGTAGGAAAGTTGTGACTTCCCTCCATTCAGGTAAGCCGATGGGGTGGGTCGGACTTGTACGAACTAAAACCACATCGTGTTTGTTCTTAGTACATACTGAGGAGGAAATGATAAGTCAATGCACCAAGCAGATATTATACCTGATTTCACATGAAATAATATCGCCTGGTACAAATTGTGTTTGGTAATAAATCAATTGTTCTGCAACATAATATTTACACGCCATGAAGGCTTTATATAGAACAAGAAATAACTTGATAATGATTCTCGAAATTATCATTCAAGTTAAGAATAAAGTCTTGTTTATTCTAAGGTCCGTGCCCGCGATTTTGGCGATCCGTCACTATCTTCGACAGTGCCGGTCACGATCTACGTTCAAGACGTGAATGACCACGCGCCACTGTTCCAGCAAATGATGTACAAGAGATCAATTCCCGAAGACATGCCTGGAGGCACCAGTGTGCTTGAGGTACTTGACGTAATATGTCTGAAAAGGTTACTTTATGGTTGAATTAATATACAATATTAAAATCTTACTAGTAGTTATAAGTATTAAAGAATTGCTATCAGTTTACGTTAAGTTTTTATATTATAAAATTAACCCCTACCAGGTGACAGGTGTTCTATCCGAGACAATATTTCATTATTTCGATACTCAAATTATAATATTGCAGTTTATGTTTCTTTGGACCTGGCTGTATTATAAATATTATTCAAGAATGCCATATTACCTATACCTTATATATTAGGTGAACGTTCTCTCTAGTTTTATATACCCCCAGGTTAAGGCCCGTGATGCCGATGGTTCTTCCCCGAACAACCGCGTGGTCTACCGTATTCAACGCGGCGCCTCCGACAAATTCGTAATCGAATCCCGTACTGGAGTAGTCTCTGTAGCTAACGGATCTACTCTCGATCCTGACAAGACTACGCCCAAAAGCAACAGATACACCCTTACTGTGGTAAGTATATTAGCTCAACATCCGGCATGTCAAAGTTTGACATTCCTTTTATGAATGACTGCCTGGGATAATGGATCCCTAGATGACTGAGTCGTTCTCTAATTTTGCTTAATCTGGTGTCAGAACTTTCTGATGCCATTCACTTCTTCTTCTTATCTTGTAGTTCATGAACAACCTAGTGTCAGAGTTTAAACCACCCACCATCGAGAATATCTCTCAGATTTGCTGGTTTCCTCATGTTTTCCATCCACTAATAAATTGAGATATGCTAAGTTGATTAATTGACCTACTTTGGACTAAATCTCTGAGAAACTCTTCCGGGAAAATGGGTTATGATATAGCCTATAAAACAATACGATGCTATTATAACATATTATGTATACACAGGTAGCCTTAGACGGGGGTATCGGTGACCAACAACTGAGCGCTGCAGTCCTGGTCAACATAACTATAGTGGATGTGAACAACAAGCCGCCGGTGCTCGAAGAACCTGGCACTATCACCGTCAGGGAGAATACACAGGTTATTAGTAGTTTAAGGACCGTAATATTAATCCAAACTTATTTGAAACCCCCTTTCAAAATTATGATTACGCGGCTGCTCTGAACTCAGATTGTAAACTTTGCCAAATAAATAGTATCTACATCACCATAAATACACTAATACGGACCCAGCAATATGAGTTTTAAAATATTACACCCGTTTTGGCATTGAGAAAAAGTTCATATTCACGAACTACTTTAGAGACATTGAAAATAATGTTAAAATGTTCATTGCATTTTTCGTTGCCCCGAGACCTCCAAACCTGTAAATCCATTGCGATAGATTAGAAAGCCGCCGATTTGTGACGGAGTCACATTTGTTCGATGATGAAATCGCATATTCAAATTATTATCTAGCAAACTCTAAAATATCTGGTACAAAGAACAATTAAATGAACTCAACAAACCCCCTTAATTTCCCAATTCAGGTAGGTACCCAAATATACCGCGCAGTGGCCCACGACCTAGACGAACAGCCAGTGTTACGCTACGCCATAGATAAGGCCGGAAGTGTTGCCAGAGATGAAGATGGCGTCCCTATACCTGCAGCCGAGTATGACTACCTTGCCTTGTGGGACCTGAATGCAGTAGATGGGAGTCTGAAAGTTGTCAGGTAAATATCTATTTAGTGCTATTTATCTGAAATGATTTTAATTCTTTACCAGAATTGAAGCAAAAGCTGTAAAGACTCTTTTAGGGACTGTTTAAAATTATTAGTTATAGAATAGAAACTATATTCTCAGCGTATTTTCAATAAACTAATTTAGATTATTAATTACTATATTGTATCTATATCTGTCCTATGGAATTTCGAACCCTGACTTCGATGAATAAGTGGAGGCGCAATAACAGTTGTTTGAGAATACAGCTACATCGAAAAATTTATAAGTATCGAGAAACCGACATGGATAATTAGAAAAACTAAAATTAAAAACTTGAAGCATTCAGAAAAACAAACTCATCATAACTTTCTACTTCCATTAGGCTTCTGGACCGAGAAAAGTTGGAAATGGTAAAGCTAGTAATAGCTGTAGAAGACATGGCAGCCATAGACGGTGGTCCACGACAAACAGCTTCTGCCACTCTCACAATAATCATCGACGATGAGAATGACAACAACCCTGTGTTCCGAAAACCTTTGTACAAAACCTCAATAACTGAAAACTCGAAGAACGGAGTAAATATCGCCACTGTGATAGCCGATGATGCGGATAAGAATAAGTCGATGAATTATTTTGTTGAAGGCAAGTTACATTTTGTTTTATATCTGGGGCTTTCCGGTCTAAGCGTGGAGAGTTTGGTAATTTTTCTTTTCCATTCAGTCTTAATCTTTGCAGCTAATTCAGAGGAAGTGGTCCTCGTTAACTAACAGCTTTATATTTTACTTTACATATAACTACTTTCTTTCAATTATCTCTAATTCTGTTTTGGGTCACAGTTTCCTTGGTTGACATCAATTTACATTGTTTATGTAAGTTCCGTTACTTGTCACCATTATTTAGGACTTAACAACACTGCCTCCAATAACCTTTACTAGATATCCGAGACGCGTTTTATATTTATTCATTAAATAGAACGGTCGAAGCCAATATACACTATTTAAACAGAAATACAGTAAGGTAAAAATAATATATATAACTTATGCCTTGAACCTTATATACCTACATTCATAAGTTTATTAGCCGCAATGTCACCACTGATCCTGGCTTTCAGGAGTTTCAGTGGGTTTTTTTATACCACGAAGGTGACAAACAATTGTCACCGCTTGATGGCAAGCGGCTACCATTGAATATGGACGCTTGCAATACCACGAACAGGAGTATCACGCGCGCGTTGCTAGCTCTGTTGGAGGGATCGATTCCACCTGCAATATGCGGGACTAGAATCGGTCCCTTATTCTATTGCTAACATGACGCGGTTCGTCAAGTAGCGCTGGTGACCATGCTCATAGTACTCAATTATTTCGGCCACGATGCTCTGCATCTACTTCCCCAGCTAGGCAGCTAAAGTTTCCTATCTCTCTTTTAATTTCCTGCATAACCAACAGGTCGCGATGAACTCCTAAGCTTGGTTCACATGGACAGCAAGACAGGTGAAGTAGTAGTTACCAGCAAGATTGACCACGAACTGTATCCATGGATCAACCTCACTGTGAAGGCGATAGACAGCGGGATACCGCCGAGATACTCCGTTGTCGACCTATTCATACAGGTAAGATCAGCTTAACTTTAATTTCTATGTTATTAAGTGTGTCCAATTAGACCATGATGTGTATCCGTAGATCATACTTACTGTTGTGGGGAAGATAGTGGCATACCGCCGGGGTTATCGACCTGTTCATACAGGTAAGGTAAACTTAACGCGAAGTTAAATGTTAAGTATGTCCAAAACATAGACCATGAACTGTATCTATCCATGTATCAAACTCACTGTCCGGGCAATAGACTGCGGAGATACCGCCGAGGTACTAGTTTTTCGACCTTTTTATACAGGTAAGACATACTTAACACTTTAGGGGGCACACGACGTTTATAGACGTCGTAACAATAAAAGTTCTATTGTGTCTCGTCGGATGTTCTAAAAAGTGCTACCTTTGTTTAGCGTGTCGAGTGTTCGTTCAGCAAGATAGGCCATAACTGTATGTGTAGATCAACCTCACACAAAAACAATCATCATATTCCATTAAAAACATTTTAATTTTTAGGTGTTAGATGAAAACGATAACAATCCAATATTCGAATCTTCTGCCTTTGAATATCGGGTCCTGGAGGACGTAGAACCGGGTACCACCATCGCCAACATTATAGCAAGGGACGCTGACTCGGGAGAGTTTGGGAAGATTACTTATTTACTCGATCGGATGTCTACGCAGGTGAGAACTTACTTTATCTTAGAGAAGAGGTAGGCAGAGATGTACACAATTGTACACCCACATTTCTCCAATATTGTTATTAAGTCCCATGTGGCGACCCTCTTGTCATCTACCGGGCACAATTTCAAACTCCGGGCTGCCACTGAGGGATTCCATTTTTGTCATTTTGATTGCCACTTTGTCCGACCTGGGGATCGAACCCAAGAGTTCATGCACAGCAGAACTTGCTTGGGACCAATAGACCATCGAGGCAGATAGATAGTTTTTTTGTTTAGATTTAAGTTATTATTTATTTAACATACGAGTACCAGGGGGTGGGTTTAATAATAATTCTGGGAAAAGGTGTTCCTCTATTTTCTCTACGTCTCGCGGTACTTTTATTTCATTTCAATTTTCAAGGGATTTATTTATTCATTGTCAAAATTCAAGTCGGTCTACTTTATCGCAATCATCTTGAGGAACTGATTCGCAGGGCAAGTTCTTGGTGAACGCTGACACAGGCGCATTGACAGTCTCGGACTGGCTGGATAGAGAGACTCAGGCCACATACAACATGGTCATAGAGGCCTGGGACAACTACCAATTTGGATATCTTAGCGGAGAGAGCCGTAATGCTTTCAAGCAGATTGTGTGAGTAAATTATAAAATTTGCGTACATGATTTTAAAAATAATTGCCAAATCTTTTGATTAAAATGCTAGAATGAAATTATAGGTTTCGCAAGCAGCGTGCAGTAGTTTCTAATTGTTTAACTAAAAAGTCAATTTATTTCAATCTGTAATTGTATAATTCAATATATGGGCCAGGTACACAGCTACCTGATAGTGGGTAATTTGTGTTTCCTAAGCACGCACTATCGAAAAGCCGCACGCTGATTACGAAACCTAGCACTCCCGTTTCTCCATAACTCATAAGTTCATTTATTTAATTTGCTCTCTTACAACTTGTTACGACTTCACTGACGAAATGTCTGAGGGACTCGTGGCTAAGTAACAGCCGCACAGATCGATCGATTGAGGTAAGCTGCGCTTGCCGCGCTGTGGATAGGTGACCACCATTTCATCCCGAGGTCCAGGTTGTCAAATTAAGATCTATGGCACCCGTTACGGATAGTCAAAGGCCTGAAAGTCTGACAACCAGTCATACCATGAGATAAAATGTTACTCAGTAACTCAATTGGTCAGATGAGCAGTTGCTCTGTATGTAAAATACTGTTATTAAGCTGCATCCGACCCCAATGAAATTGGAAAAAGGCTAGACAGATTAATGATTTTTTTAACACTTGTATTCCTTAGCGTCCACATAGAAGACGTGAACGACAACCCTCCGATTCTGCACATACCTTCAGAGTGTACCACTATAACGGAGTTCCATAACTACCGGGAGCCTATACTGACGGTATCGGCCACTGATGCAGACGACAACTCAGCACCCAATGGACGAGTGCAGTTCCATCTAGTTGGCGGGAAGGGACATGGTATGATATCATTAGTCTACTATTTATTTTGTGTGGCTGTGTCCAATGTATTTACAAAATTCTTCAAACCGCATACTGGCTCTCTGGCTAGAGACTGACCGCATAAAATGTCGCTTAACCGAAAAAACATAACATAACATAGCATCACGCCTGTATTCCCCGAAGGGGTAGGCAGAGGTGTAAACAATTGTACACCCACATTTCACCAATGCTGTTATTAAGTCCCATGTAATAGGTGGTGAGCCTATTGCCATCAACCGGGCACAGTTCCAAACTCCGGGCTGCTACTGAGAATTTCCTAACAGAAAAACTCAATAACACTTTGCCCGACCCGGGGATCGAACCCGAGACCTCCTGTTCAGCAGTCGCGCTTGGGACCACTAGACCAACGAGGCAGGCCGAAAAAACAATGATTATGTAACACAAAACTTCTAATGAAGATAGCCCTTTTCGAGGGCAAGTTGTTGCCCGTAGTCATTATAGAGGTTTTGTAGTCAAGATAAAGTTCTCCAAGACTAGTTATATCGTAATCTGCTATCTGTCTTAGCTTCCCATATTTGTATTTGACAAAGCAAGTTCCCTTCTCTTGTTATTTTTGAGAACGTTCTTGTTCAATCATTCGTTATATCGCCAGGTAGCTAAAAAACGAGAAGGGATCTTGAATTTGGATAGTTGGGAGCAGTGATACGGTAGCACAGTTGCTAGAGCATTGGCACGGTACGCGATTCTATTACTTTTAGTATTTTGCAATGTTCATCTTTATAAATTTTTTTCAACAGACTTATTTCGCTTCGAACAAGTGGGTGGCGATGCAAACACTGGTCGTTTGTTCGCTCGTCAGTCACTCAAGGATCGCTTCGGTAACTACACACTGGTGGTAGAAGCCAGAGACCTGGGCATACCGCCTAACTTGGTTAGAGGGGAGTTGAAACTGTGTGTGACCGATTATAATGATCATGCGCCTGTGTTTGTGCATCCGCCGCAGAACGTCACTATTAAAGTACCTGAGGTGAGTTTGTGTTAAATATACACGCAACTGTATAAGTAGGTTACACCCCTTAACCCATATTGGTACAATTTTAATTTGCGTTCGAAGTAAATCTTTCCAAATATTAGCTCTGGATTTGAATGTAATTCTTGGAAAAACACAATTGAATATTCTTTAAACATTTTCCGATTAATATAATTTTTATGAAATGTTCAAACTCAGAATGACTGTAGTAATCTGGAAGTCCATAAAAATTTAGTTTATTATTAATATTATTCTTATTGGTTGGTCTAATTAATTTACAATAAGAAACCAGACACCTTATATAGTATTGTATTTTTGGGCCGAACATCTGTTATTTCCCAGCGCAATGAGGTTTGTACTGCAAACATATCTATCTAGCCTATATTGTCCCACTACAGTGTAAAGGCCTCTCCTTTTCCTTTTTCCATACACTTGTGTTCCTTGCTATGAGGGCCCGTCTTTTTTGTGCTTTTGGTTTTGGTGCGCAGTGCAACAACATATAAGGTTGAAATAATAAAGCCGGAAATATATCACACTTAACTAACGTACCAAAGCCTTCGAGAACATCAAAAGGGTCAAAGGCGAAAGGTGCCTTGGCATTGCCTTGCAGCTAATATACCGCCGAATCGAATAATTAATGTCGTTCATACAACCGTCTGCAGTGAACTCTTGCGCGGTCAGAAATAGTTTGATAGAAGCGACGATTCCACAACGTGTTTAGAATCCTGAGTGACCGTGCTCTGAACTGAGTTTTGCCAAATGTGCGCTTGGCCTTTGCAGTTCCGCTTATGTTTCGTACGTAATTCATATTAAAGATACAACTAAACCTAACAATCTTCCTAGAACGCAACAATAGGCACAACAGTAGTAGAAGTCCGAGCTATCGACGCAGATATTGGTCCGAACGGTGCCGTGCGATACCGTGTGCGGCAAGATGCCGCCGGAGCATACCGCACCTTCACTGTGCACGCCACCAGCGGCGCGCTCCGCACCACGCAGCCGCTAGACAGAGACAAGCAGACCACGTACCAGGTGAGCTTAACAGAGACGACACTACAGTATGAGACAAGTCAAAGATGTAAGAAAAATTTTAAAAAAAACTTTTTTTTTTTTACGCCATTTAAAATTCATTTAAAAATCTGTAACTATATTATTTTGGAGGATTGTAATAGTTTCAGATCTTGATTTCCATCTCCCCTGACAGAATGCGATGAGTAATATAATAATACGAGCATTTAGAGATCTACACATAATCTGGATAATACTATACATAATAATCAATATAATAGTGTCTAAATAATACCGGGATACCGAGATGTTTTAATAATACGGAAACATTGTAAACCATTTATTATCGCGTAGGTAAATAAATACAGCATTTGCCAAAAGTCAGCCGCCGGTTGAATGACTGGTCGTCCGTGATTTATTTCTGGTTTTACGCCTTATTTATTAAATTTGACCGCAGTTGTGACGTCAGCGTGACGTGAATCAATATATTGATGGAGGACAAACATCGATAACCCGTAATTGTTTTCCGTATCAGTGGTATTAATTATAACGAATAAGTTTATTAATATGTTGCTGATTGATTTATCATTTTAACACAATAATGTTATGTAAATTTCCAATCACAATGAAGATTTTGAACCGGAAGTTTTTTTTTTCTTTTGTATAAAGAGCCATGTTTCTTTGAGAAGGTTTTTCAGTTGTATTGGTAGTTACAATTAGTATTATAATATAAATTTCTAACAGAGAAACTCAATAACACTTTGCCGGACCCGGGAGTCGAACCCAGAGCCCCACGCTCAGCAGCCGCTAGACCAACATAACTACTATACGTTTTATCTATTCTACAGCTCAGAATAGAAGCCTACGACCTCGGTCTGCCCACACCTTTAAGCTCCGACTTGGACCTTACAATATACGTACAAAACGTCGACAACTACCGCCCACGGTTTCCCAACAAACACATACATATTAACTTTACTGAAAATGCGCCGAACAATGGTGTTTACCTCCCAAGTGTTATAGAAAGAGATGAAATAGATAGAGGAGATGAACCTGTGCTGCCGGTGTGCTATTACATCGTGGATGGCGATAAGGATAATGTGTTTGAACTGCACAGGAGTACGCATAGGTATGGGATATAATTCAATTATTATTTTCATTTTACTTATTTATTTGGTAATATTGAGACTCAACTTGGATTTGAATCAATCTTTGATCGAAATTCGTACCTTTTTGCTGAACACACAATGTTATTACATCTTGCTTAAATTTATTATTTAGATATACTTACATACATACATAGAATCACGCCTGTATTCCCCGAAGGGGTAGGCAGAGGTTTACACAGTTGTGCACGCCCACATTTCACCAATGCTGTTTGTAGTCCCATGTAATAAATAGGTGGTGAGCCTATTGCCATCTACTGGGCACAATTCCAACCTAACTAGAGAATTTACAAACAGAAAAACTCAATAACGCTTTGACCGGCCCGGGAATCGAACCCGAGACCTCATACTCAGCAGTCGCGCTTGGGACCACTGGACCAACTAGGGAGATTATTTAGATAAATTGATATAATATCAATTATAATGTTTATGATTTATTGATTGACGAATATAATCATAAGTAGTGTTTGAACCTATACTCCTTTGAGCGGTCACCCAATATGTCGCATGTGTTGATGCACTTCAAATATATTAGAAAATATCAAATTAAAATGTTTGCAAGTCTCTTCATTTTCAGACTGTCATCTCTAAAACCGCTCGACCGCGAACAGAAAGCCCAGTATTTACTGACGATACTAGCTTCAGAAGACTGCGTGACGAAACCGAAGTATCAAGAAGAGGTGGACGGGATCAGCACACTAAAAGTGTATGTCATTGTCAACGATATGAATGATAATGCACCCAAGTTTACCAGCCAGATATTCACAGGAGGAATCACCACTGAAGCTGATTTTGGCATTGAATTTATGCATGTCAAGGTAATCCTACCGACTGTGCCATGTATTGTTATATGATAAATGAAAGTCTTCAACTTGGTATTCGGGGGTTTATATAAATAGAATCTATTACTAATTACAGAAATGCTATCAAGTCTCCATCTGAGTACAATTGGATCACGGATACGGAAATATATCGCTCTTTACAAACTGTTAGAATCAATCTGTAGACAATTAAATCTATTTGTTCGATGTTGCCATATTACATCCTCTTTGGTGTTTTTTGATTAATGGCCAATTTAAAAAAATCAGATACATATCCCAAGATTAAAATTGAATGTAGAGTATTATATCTAATATATATATATATATACTAGCGGTCCGTCCCGGCTTCGCACGCGACTATAATTTGAGATTTAAACTATCCTATCTCTCAAGTTGGATCGAACTGCACATGGTGTGCGAATTTTATTATAATCGGTTAAGTGGTTTAGGAGTCCATTGAGGACAAACATTGTGACACGAGATTTATATATATTAAGATATAACACACGCATAACTTCCGAACGACTGCACCAAATTCGATAATTCTTTGATTATTTTTGTAATGTTCGTTATTGTTAGGACAAGTTTTGTAAAAAAGAAAATTTGTAAAAAAAATTATAAAAATAAAAGATGCGGTACGAAGTTCGCTGGGTCAGCTAGTAATATATAAATAACGTTTAATATTTCCAATGTAGGATTCTTCTGGACCACGCTGTACGACTTTGGTGAAATTCAGCCAAAAGCTTGTTGCCTATTCCAGGGTTCACAAATTTAGGCAAGCTCATAGACTTTTCTCAGACTGAGAATTGATAGCACTTAATTGCCTTCTGTGTAGAACTACGTTATAGCTGTGAGAAAATATGAAATCCTACTAATATGATAAATGCGAAAGTGCGTGAGATTAATGGATGATTGTTACTCTTTCAATACCTACTTACTGAACAATTCCTCCAAATCCCTTCTTCGTTATTTTCAGGCCATAGATCTAGACGAAGGCGAAAATGCCAAAGTAAGTTATTATCTAATAGGAGATGTGAAAGAAACTCTGACGGAAGGCCTGGAAAACTTAGCGGTTTCGCCATTTCTAGTCAATGTTGAAACTGGCGCAGTTTCCTTGAACTTTGACCCACAAAAAGGCATGAAAGGATACTTCGATTTTAAGGTATGTGACAAACAGTTAGGTTGCTTATTTATTCATTACCGATATTGCCTTTAGGCTTTCACTACCTATAAACTATAGCCCGTAATTGCCTCGCCACGCATGCGTACTTGTGACAGTTCTATTTAAAATACTGCGTATGTTATTAATCGATACAATGCCAGTGTAATATACAATTACAATGCTGAATCCAAATCCAAATTATATTAGACTTTTATCTTTATCATTAATGTATCTTGAAACGTAAATAATAAAATTTTCTTTAAGAAAACTCCCCTGATTGACGTGTCTCTACGAGGAAACTGGCTACGGTTTGTAAAATAAAATAAATTATATTCTTTACGCAACTATTTTATCACCTACTTGCAGTACTTGTTACAATGAAACTAATAGGTTCCTAACAGTCCTACGTTACGTAGTAAATAAGGGTTTTCTACGCGTGGTGTGATTCACGTAATTCATTAGTCTGGTAGTTATAATCGCGGGTACCTCAAAAACAGCCGTCTCGGCCACGTTAAATGTTTATTTGTGGATAAGGAAATCTTTGAAGTCGTGATAGGGCTAGTCGCTGCTTACCAAGCCAATTTAACAACTCTTCGAAGCATTCAGTACAATCGAAATTAATGCAGTTAACGTCAAAGATTTGGAATAGTTTGCATTTACAATGTTGGAAATACTTCATTGATTTTGTTTTTATGAAAATAGACCTTTTAAATTATTTATCATAGGGAAAATTTTCAATATGTAGTTTACAATCAAATATCCTGAGGCCTTTTCCGTAGTACCTAGTAATAATAATAATGGTTGACATAAACAGTATATTTTGTAGTGCCATTAAGTACCTATAATGATTAGCTACGGGCTTAATTTGATTACCTACCAGATCGGGCACTGTTAGTGGGTTTTTTCTATTAGAAAATAACGTTAAGTTATGAACGTTCATATTGTATGGACATCACATTAATACAGTAACGTCATAAACTTGTTATCAGTCTCAATTTGTTACCATGCGCGTGCGGTTGACTGTAAAAAGTACAAAATCGTGGAGCTGCTGGAGGAATGAAAAAAAAATTTGTTCAAAGTCATATAATTTTTCCAATTAGACCATATAAAGGTACTTTTGAAAGTCAAGAAATGCCATGTTATCAGTGGCGCTCAAAATGTCAAGTCACTCCATAACTAAAGATATAATTTTTTGTGGAAGGAAAAGTACGGTCGTGAGCAGTATTCGAACCTGCGCCTCCCCGATAAATCCTTCAGGAGCTCTGACCACTAAGCCATCTCGACCCCTGCTAACTACTGCGAATTCTTCTTCCACAATTTGAATACGTATTTTGGTGACGTCATTGCCATCTATTCAGTCCCTATACAGGTAGCTGAACCACTCAACTAGTCATCGGTGTAATTTAAAAAAATATCGACGAGATATCTTACACTAGGTTTAGGCAATTTGACCTAATTATTAATAAATTGCAGGTATTAGCGAACGACACAGGCGGTTTACAAGACGAAGCACACGTATTCATCTACCTCCTCCGCGAAGACCAACGCGTGCGCTTCGTACTCCGCGCCCACCCATCCGAAATACGTGACAAGATACACGTGTTTCGCGAACGATTGGCACAGGTCACCGACTCTGTTGTCAACGTCGATGATTTAAGAGTACACGAGAATAAAGACGGCTCGGTAGATAATACTAAGACAGACTTGTACCTACATCTTGTGAATGGACAAGATCATTCGGTCTTCGAAGTGGAACAAGTACTGAAATTAGTGGATAAGAATATTGAACAGTTGGACGACCTTTTCAAGGTTTGTTGTTAAATATGTGGTATTATGTACTACACAAGATTTTATTTATCAAGATAAGATCATTTGTAACTCTTTTTGAATATGGTGGGTAGATATAATTATAATCAGATAACTAATACAATTTGCTCGAAATACTGAGTCAGAAATGCATGATCTTGATTAATAATATTAAGTACTTCAGTTTCATATTTTCCACCTAGCCTGCCACATCGCAACTATTGACAGAGAATGCATTTTTTCTTATCTTTTTACAGATCCTTAGAACTTGAAGATTCAAAATTTTGTGACATGCCTACAAATTAGTCATAAAAAAAATGTTAATTCGCAGCAGCTGATCAAACCATGAAGCGGATATATTCATCTATCAGCTATCTAAAATTTATCAACCTCTTTCTTCTAGGAGTTCAACGTGCTCGACACCCAACCGGCGGAGTACCAGCCCCTAACAGCAGAGACTTTATCATCCAATCAGACAGTATTCTGGCTGGTTTGGACGTCTCTCTTCCTCTCCGTACTACTGGTGCTCACTGTCATGATGTGCTTGTCGCAGCGAGCCGATTATGTGAGGAGATTGAAGGCGGCTACAGCAACTGCTTATTGTAAGTATTTTAGTCGAGATGATTTTCTCTGGCAGCCTTTCCAATCCGTAACAGTGGATTTCGCAAAAGCTATTGAACATTCAGTTTTATTCTGAAGTCAATCGTAAATTATTATTTAATAATCATCAAGAGTAATCAAATTCTATTGTAGGAAATAATTCGAATAGTTTTGAACTTAAAACTGTTATTACTATTATTAGCTTAAGTCAGCCGTCCGCAACCATCTGCTGGGTCAAAGGCCCCTCCCATAATGATTTGACTTTACTATTTGTTTTTGTGTAAACTCAGATGGCGGATTTTTGTCACTTGTACCGGTGACTCAGTCCGCCGTCTGCGTTGAACGCAAGAGTTGAAATGATAATATTAAGAAAATATACAAATCACAAAGGGTTCAATCATTTATTTTATAATAGTAATGTTCAATGTTTTAAATATTATTGAGTAGAATGTGAAATGTATGCCAGCAATTTATTTTCTGTGCAGCCTCACCAACTCCCGGCGAGTCGGACATGACCATACGAAGCTCAGGCGGCCGTGTACCCAACACAAACAAACACAGTACAAAGGGATCTAATCCAATATGGCTCCACGCTTACGAAAATGACTGGTACAAGTCAGAAGACCAGCTCAGTCGCTCGGAACGCGATTCACTCGACGAAAATGCTGTGGACCAAGACTTATCGAATGAAAAACCCTACTTCATAACCACAGGCGCTTTCCCCTCGATCGAATCCACCGAGACCGAAGCCCAAACCAATCAAGCTAAATACGACTTTTACCAACAATTAGAACAAATGAAAAACGCTAAAAATATGGAAACGACTGAATTATAATCTGTAGTGATAAGTGTAATGTGTAATTATGTGCCTTTGTAAATTATGTACCTCCATTATTTTCTTAAAACATTTTATAATAAATTGTATGACATGACAAACCTAAAATAAGCCCATTATTTTTCTTTACTACAACTATTCCGAATAAAAGGACATGATTCCTACTACGTGCAAGTAGGTCCTAGATACATAGGCAACGTGAGCTCGTGTCTAGAGGCTAAGGTAATAAGTGCCACTGCGAGAGCTAGAATTAGTGCAATGTGAAAAACACCTTAACTTTAGTGTAGGTCACGTTTGGGATCAACTGATTATGGGATGGGATATATAAGAGAATGTAACCATACCAAATCTCCTTATAACCTGATCATTGAATATATTAATTATAATTAATATATTCCTCATTTTTCACAATCTGAATGTGTCTTACTTAAAGTAAGAGGAATGTAAAATTCTCGTGGCCTTAGTTAATTAGATGTCAGACCAAAGCTTGAAAATGGCAAGCAAATTCGAAATCAAGATGACAAAACCCACGAAACTATCTGAGTGAAGGGATCTAAACCTCATCTGGCCATACGGGCACTGCTACCGCCATTATGTATGAGGTTGAGGATTGAGGACGTAGCGTCTCATCCCCATCAATAGATTATTCCTGTAATCAAAATACATAACTTTATTAAAGACAGTTCTGAAACTAAGTTACGTACTCGATATCGTGGTCAAAAGTTACGCTCTTGAGATAATGTGAAAACATTTTGATAAAACCCAAGTTAGTAAATTTTGCCCAACGAAAAACATATACTGCTTTGGAAGCGCTTGAAATACCAATTTATTTTATATGTACTCTGTAAAGAAAAAGGAGCAAATATAAAATCTAAATTAATGTTAATGAACAATGCATTTTACATAGAATGTGTTTTTGTATTTGAAAAAGACACTTATCAGTGTTATTTTACAATACATAATGCCCTTATCTTCATAACATTCACTACATACCTACTTAGATCTTTGTAAATGCGCAAGTCATCAGTGATTCAAACGATTGTGTAAATCTCAATGGTTTTAGTATTTATGACGTACCTGCAGGTACCTACCCAGGTTACCAACAGATTTAAACAAATATCTGTGTACTTTCATCACTGATAATTACACCGGTATTTACTTTACAATCTGGATGTTTGTGTTTATGATTTTGTGGACATATGTAACGGCAAAAACGCCACGGAATATGTGGATGACTGGAAACTGGAGTAATGAGTGTAATTTTAATAGTAAAATTAAGTAGGTACAGTATCTATCTGGTCAACCACATGCATGACAGGATATATTTATATATTTTAGAGATGTACAAAAATCTACTCTCAAATTTTCATACAATAATTACAGAAACAGAAATGTTAATCACCTTTCGAGATTATTATGTTGCAAATTGACGCTAACTCCATTGCCTTCTACTGTGAAGTTAAGATATAATCTTTTCCACAGCAATTTTTGGCAGATTCTCAGTCAGTGACCCACTAAATAACTATGTATGTCAGCTAATTAAACTCGAAATGAATATTTACAGCTGCTTACGTATTTACCAGGAAGTTGCCTAAATAAAGCTCAAGGTGTTATTTACATACACAATAATTTATTGTTTCTTACAATTTAGTGAAGCTAAAATACAAGTTGTTGGTTGATTACAATTTGAAAAGCTTTAAATTTGAATCTCCCAGTGATAGACCAAGTGAACAAAAGCTTCCTCTTGCCTGCAGCTGTAACGTTAACACACCCATGCTAGCCACTCGTGCCGTGACGCTGTTTACTTCAATAAGTTTTGTTCAAATACTCAGAGGAAACAAGGATGGTTCTATGGAAAGGATATTCGTGGAAATCACAACGCAGGTATCCTTACAACCACAATATATATTAGATAAAATTATAATATAAATCGCCATATTGAAAAAAATCTAGATTAATCGTAACTTATCATCTTATGAGATACACTGTAATTTATACTGAATGTTGTAACTATTGGAGCGTTTTCCATTGTCATAAAATATTGTGGATGAAAGAAAACTGACCACTTCAATCAATGTCAGTCTGGTCTGTAGCACGCTACATTTACTAACTTAAAAAAAAGTTGTTTTTCTAGTAAAAAAAATTAACACTCACTCCGTCAACTAGCTCATTTTGTGATACCACTTACTTACATTACCCAAAATGTTCTTAACACTTATGAGCTTTACTTACATTTCATTGACAAAATTCCTAAGTGAACCGGACAATTAGTAAGTTGTAAGCAAGGAACGCTCCATCCTAACATATGGCTATTGTACAGTTTCACAATGCAATTTAGATCTAGTTAAAGTACAAATAGTTTAGGAATTACATAAATTCAATTGATGTAAATTTAACTAATCTTTAAACTTCAACTAAAGGAGTGTAAAGATCTACTGACACATCAATGTAAAACAAAAAATAATTTTGCTCTTATAGAAAATGTTTCTTATTAGATAAAAACAGAAACTATATTTGCACATGGGAACCGTGTTACTTAGATGCAATAAATTCGCATTCAAAAATTACCAGATTTGACAAAAATTAGGCAGATCCTAGAATGACCATGAACATTTTTACAATCTCCAGTTAATTTAGGTTTGATGAGGACAACAGAGGATCAGGGAGCAGGAACAGGGGAAAGGGAGGGGGATTAGAGCCCGGGCTGTGGCGATGTGTGTGTGTATGTTTGCTGACGTCACAATTGACTCATCACATGGCATATTTCCTCGTCCACTCACGGGCTAGTTCATTGTACTTTTCTCTGTCCGTTTTGTAGATCCTAGCAATTTCTGGCACCAACGGGTCATCAGGGTTTGGATCGCATAGGAGTGAGCAGATTGAGAGCAACACTGGAAGTCAAAATGTTTTTAATCAATTTTCAGTATAATAAAACTTAAGCCAACAACAAATATTTTAGGAAACAAAGTATAGATAGCATTAAAAATTTGTCAAAATATTACCTTTAGATATGGTGAGTGCTGGAGACCACTGTGAGCGCAAAATATCGAGACAAATTGAACCATTACTGTTTATGTTGGGATGGTAAATACGTGTTGTGAATGCAACTTTTGGTGGTTTGAATGGATAGTCTGTTGGGAAATGTATGGTCAGAAAGAATACTCCTCCTTGATAAGGACTGTCGACCTGTAAAGATAAATTTTTTATAATTAATTCATATCCAAAACAGTAAACTAGTTTAATGAAAAATTTATTATCGGCTAACTTGTTGTACTGTTATCAATTTGTTATATGAAACAATGTCAATAATGAAAAATAAAACTACTTACTGGGCCCATTATTGTGGCTTGCCAATGGAAAACTGAAAACACAAAAATATTTTTTTATATTATGTTTTTTAATATAAAAAAGACACTGCAACAACTTTCTAATAGATTAGGTTGAAATAAGAGTTCAGTAAGATCAGTTTCTGATTAAACAAGGTCATTGAAATGAAATGTCATTACAGCAAACAGCCAAGTCCAAACAAAGAAAATCTGTGAAGATGTGTCTTATAATGATCAAGTAATTATTTGTATTCCTTAATTAATTAAACAGACACTTCTATAATGTGGTTATTATGGGTTCATTCTACTTCTTACACAATAGCTTTTTTACTATAGAAAATATGTATATCAAAATGAGTCACCCTACAAAGAATAAAAATATAATTCAGTCAGAAACACTAAATACAGTTACATTGTACTATTTATAAAATATGTGGTAGAAGTTACCATAGATATCACCTTCAAAATATACATTTCTTTGATGGCAGTATACAGCATATCATCTGACATGGCTTGATTCAAATATGATGATGTTTTGAAAGCATGTCTACCAGACAGAACTATATATTTTGATGACTTGCTATCATCATATGTATAGCAATAATAATGATTAAATCCTTTTAGAGGTTTTAACAATAAATATAACATAACTGCTTAAGTAGTTACATCTGGTAAGACTGCAAATGATCATTTTAAATATTCACACAATAAAATCGATAATAACTACTAAAAATCCAATGATCCGATTTCATGACACTGTTTCTTGGTATTATTATTATACAACACAATGAGTCACAAAAAATATGTAGGCTGTAGATCAATAGGTACTTACGATCTTCACCGTGTGGACCTGCAGAACATTGTGCTGGTGGATCTCTGCCCAGATCTTGTAATTCCTGAACAGTAAAACAATACCATGTCTACACAACAACATAGGCAACACAATACCATGACTAGAACATGTCACATCATCACATTGAAAAATAAATGGGGCTGAACATATTGTTCGAGATGGCTACATCGATAAGTGATTTAAGTTGTTTTCTATCGCCACTCATCGTTCTGCACCAAAATTTTACACATATTCACGCCGCAGATGCGTTTCATGACAAGAAAACCTCAAAATTGGCACATAATTCCGACATTTTATGTACGCCGTGTGCACAAAATTGTCACCTACATGTAGCAGTAAAACACCGTTACCTCATTATGGGTACACTCAATACGAAATAAAATAACCCCTAATTATTTCAATAAAACCATCACGCACACGGAATTATCCAGAAGAAATTTCGAATAATAGGTATTCACAATGACGAAACATTCACTACGAAGACTGATACCAATTTTATAACACTTCAATTTGTACTGCATCAAATTGTTAAAATAAAGGACACAAATAGCAATACGTACCCTATTAATTCGTTTTAACGCCATTTGATTATTTTATGATGGAATAAACTGACTTTCAACTAGACAACGAAACTGTGAGCCAAGGACCTTTGATTAGAGATTGCAAGATGGCTCCCGTCTAAACGCAAAAGTACCACCTAAGTCGTTTTATGTAGTAATAATGAATTTGTATTATCGAGGATCAAACTTTAAACGCTTAATTAAAAAATAATAATAACTTATAATAAGAAAAAATAAGAACTAGAACAGAGCACGGATTGTAACAAAATTAAACACTCTCAGCAAATGGAGAACAGCAAACAGGAAAATCGACCATTTACAAAGACCGTTCTGAATTGCACAGTTTTTTAACGTGTAGGTGCCGTTTATGGTTTCTCGTTTTCTTAAATAATTACATTACCCGTGTAATATACAACAAGTTGTTAAATAAAACGAAAAGACCACCGTAAAATTAATATTTTTATCAGTATACTGACCAAATCTAAAATTACAAATGATTAAAGTTTTTTGTTTACAAAAACTATAATGATTATTGATTTTTGGAAACCATATTGCGTTGTGGCAGCACTAGAAATAAAAGGATATGACGTCATGGGTACGAAGGAATTCTCGGGGCGCTATTTTTGGATTATTTGTGGATATTCATTACTGAAGTAGGCACGCCAGCTATTTTAAAGCACATTTTTGCAATTCGAAACTTTCCCAGGTAAAATCCTTTAGAGGTATGATAAAACAGACAACCATTCAATTAAATGTACACACCTGATATTTCAAAAAAATATTAGATTACTTCCTTGTCATTAATTTACTACTAAAGTTGAATCTACATTAGTAATGATTTTACTCGTTAAATAAAGTTATTATGACATGTGTTGTCTTCTTTTTATTCAAAAACACCCTTTATTCGAAAATTAATGAAACCCGTGGATACCATACATTAAGCCGGATCTGTTTTCTGTAAGGGTAAATTATAACTGCTAAGTATCAAGCAAAAACTATCGGTAAGAGCTCTTGGCTACGTAACAGGCGCAGAGCAAGGATGTGGTTGATGGGCATCATATTTAATATTGAGACGACAACCTTCGTGATTTGGAAAGCATGTGGCCTTACGAGCGACTGCAGCTCGTTCTGCGTACCTATTCGCTATCTCGATTGCTAACCGAATTGATGGACACTTTGTAGTACATTGCGTCGTGTGTTACAGCTTGTCTATGATGAGCAACAATACTAAAAACTTTCAACGCGATGTACTACAAAGTGTCCTTCAATTCGGTTTCGGTTGGCAACCGAGATAGCGAATAGGTACGCTGATCGGGAATAAGCTGGATCTTGCGCCCCGGTTTAGACAAGTATATTTGACTGCGGCTGGTACGGCAAGGGCCACCGTTAAGGTCGATGCCGGCACCCGTAGCGCGAGACGGACGCCCGGCCACCCATCGGGTCCAGTTATGACAAAATAGGACGTATGACAGTCATTATTACCCATAATGACTGACATGTGTTGAATGGCTGGATTTCGAACAACCTGATTTACCATGAGACCTCATCAACGTCATGGCACCCAGTAAATAACCGGGTTTTGTATGTTAGATGGGTATGTAGTCGCTCCATATAAAATACTGACATTAAACTGCATCCAGCTAGTTACTGGTTGATATTTTATGAAGCAAAATCCATTCGTACAATACATTTTAATATCGATTATAAAAACCTTGTAGACATTAGTTACGGTTTCGTATGTCTACCTACTAATATAAAGTTGTTGTATTGAACATCACAAAGGTACCTATGTCTAATACAGTTTCAACAGTTGCCGGTGTCAAATTATAAATCGAATGTAGCTACTACATTCTTCACGATGCTTACGTTCATCGTACTCAGCAACGAGTACTGACAGCCAGAAGTTGTGAGTAATACTACGTACAAATTAGGCGTTTAATACACTTTTTATTTAAGTACTGGCTGAGTTGCCCGCGTCCGTAGGAGTGCACTCTTAGAATGGAATCCCTACACGTGGCCCCTGGCTGGTGCAAAACAGGCAACACTACTCTGGTTGGAGGTTTCTGCCGCGGCCTGTTACCACCCACGGGACGAAGCCATTCCGTGAAACGACTTAGTCGTGTTTCGGGATGTAGTCCGGTGCAACCGTTTTGGGAGACGGGTCTGGGCAGTTGCATCAACTCTGCAACTCTCGTTCTCTCTAAATCTATTCACGTGCTCCATTCTCGCCCACACCGTCGCTTAACATCAGGCAAGTTGGTGACCAAAGGTGTTTTTTTATCCACTTCTGGATAAAAAAAGGTACATATATTGGAAAGTCAAATGTAGGTACATTGTTTGGAACCGACAATCCGTTTTAAATAAGTGGCCCACAACCACACAAGCACCCTTCCTTTTGATAGCTTTGCAGCCACCACTACAACGAAATAAATGGGACGAAAGATATTCACCCATTTTACTTACTTACAACCTAACGATTATCGCAAATTCCCATAACATAACATAGCATCACGCCTGTATTCCCCGAAGGGGTAGGCAGAGGTGTACACATTTGTACACCCACATTTCACCAATGCTGTAATTAAGTCCCATGTAATAGGTGGTGAGCCTATTGCCATCAACCGGGCACAATTCCAAACTCCGAACTGCTACTGAGAATTTCCTAACTGAAAAACTCAATAACACTTTGCCCGACCCGGGAATCGAAACCGAGACCTCCCACTCAGCAGTCGCGCTTGGGACCACTAGACCAACGAGGTAGTTGTCATAAAGCCAGATAAAAAAATCTGATTTCTATTACCTCCGTGGAAATAATATGTACGTCCATTAATATGTATGTCGCAGATGGATTGTAGAATCCATAAACGTAGGATAGAAAAAGACCTACAAAGCCTGCAATGGGGAAGGAATCTCTTACGGAAATATCACATGTTAGAATGAGAAAGCATATTTAGGTTCAGTCAGCACTATTGGCAGATGTTGTTTTCTCCAGTGTCACTGTCAAAAATCACGCTAACTTATATTTGCCGTATTGTCAGTGAATCCTGTATATTTTAAACAGTTTTAAAATTTATAAGCAATGCCTACGTGTTGTGTTGGTGACTGCGATGTTTCATATAAAAATAATCCAATAAAACATTCATTTCACAGGTAAATTGTCAACAAGAGCATATATTTTAATGACCATATTTTGGAAAAAACTATCTTTAGACAATTTATTTGTAAAACCAAATCGTATCAAGAAAATAGTGAATTTTCTATATATTAAAAAACAATGGCCAAAAAAGCAATATTGAGTACGTTGTTCTAATATAAATTTTCATTTCATGTACACAAAATAGTGACTTGTCAGTGTCGACTATTGTGTCGATGAAATTTTAAAAGAAAAAGTTCCGATATCAGAATTTATTTAAAGTGTAGATGTACCAACTATCTCTGCACATTGATTATTTTTCCAAAATTTTAATTGGGGTACCTAATACTGTCAGACAGAAGATGAAACCAAAATGTCTGGAAATGTTTCTGTCTGTTTGTCGGTGTGTCTGTCTGAACGCTATAAGTGAACATATAAGAAGCTTAGCATAGCTTAGTGGCCAATGTTACGTTATAAATATATTTCATCACGCTATTACAGTAGTCCCCAAATGCGATTGGAATCTGGACCGCCAACCTACTTTGTGCAGATCTTGGTTGTTAATAATCATCTAACGAAAAGCGATACTAATAAATGATTTTAAAAACAGACTCCGAATGAAACTAGTTAGTCATTCCTGCGCTATCACCTTTAGGCGGTGAGCACTGAGCCTATATGTTATAGCGTAATGAATATGTTGTTTACATATTTTTTACTATAAATTTAAGAGAATATCACAATTTTATGATAACAATTTTTTAATACTAAAAGGTTTCCTGTCGATGCTAAGGAAAAATAATAATGGATGAGACTAATTGATAAAGAAAAGAATAAAGATAAAGAAGAATAAAAATAATGAAGAAATAAGAAAAGATATACCAATTTTGTTTTTTCGGTGTGAAGCCTTCATAACCACGCCCGGAATTTATGGATAAGACCGGGGTGTGTGGGATTCTTACCTCACTAAAACCACCTCGGTGGTCAACATCAGCATGTGGAGGAAGGCACGACAATAGACCAGCTCCAGCACGTCCGCTATGCAGCGCCTATTAAAGCACATCCCTGGAGAGACTGTACAGGGGTATCCCCTAAGCCTCGCTGTTTTCGGCTGTTAGGCGCCGAGGCGGTTGCTTTCTAGACGCTTTCTTCTCCGAGAGGGATCTGCCCTCTCACACGGCCTCTTCCTGGACGACAAAAGTCTCACAAAAGTTCAGTCAGTTTATCTGCCAGCGTAGCCCTCAGTACTGCTGGCAGAGACAGGTCTCGCCCTATACTGGCTCTTAGTACCCGCCGCTCAGTGGTCTAGGCAGGGCACACCTCAAGCGTGTGCTGCGCTGAGTCCAGAACACCCCCGCAATGGTATTAGGATAGGTAGGTAAAAATCATTCAGTCAATCATCATCTCAATCAGTTATACTCTATACACTGCTCAGGGTCCTTAAAAGCTGCTTTCTTTACAAAGTACCTGTTACCAATGAAATATAATTATAATGTGAGCGCATGAAATGTTTTGATTACAATAATGAAATTAATTAATTAAGTGCATTAAGCCATCCGGCGCGGTTGTCTAACAAAGATCTATGGCAGCCATTACAGATGATCAGATGTCTAAAAATCTGACAACCGTCCGACATCTGAAGATCGCTACTCTGTGGAGGTCAGATAGGCTATATCATATAGTCACTTCATCTATTCTACAAATCGGGCGCGTTATTATAATACCTACCCTTGTGATTTTAGTTTTATTAACTTAATTTTATTGAAACTATTTTCATTTTGTAATCCAATTCTTTACATCTGAAATATTGTTTATCGATAATTGATATGGTGTCAATATTTCCACGTTGTACATTACTATTGCACGCACACATTGACAATTCAAAATCGGTAGCACTTTCTTGAGCTCTATGTCCTTCTATGGGGTACCAAAAATATTCTAATTCTATGGTAGAATCAGCTTTTTTACAAAACTGCTAGCAGATTTACAAAACAGTACTGTTATGAAAAACGGCTGAACGACGTTTAGTGGTTTTATATAATTACTGAACTATAACACGCAGAACGTTTTGCGTTTATAAATGCAGCGGGTCAACGATCAGAGATTATGTAAAACAGTGTGAAATGAAATGAACTGTCATATTGTTGATTTTAGTTTGAAATTTTGTCGCATATGGCTCTGTATGTCTTAACAATAATAACCTAACTTTATTTTACTTGTCAATAGCAAAAAAGAAGATGAAAATTTTGAATGACGTAAATACTAAACCACTATAATAGTCGACAATATATCGGGATTATGAAAGAAAATAAACGAAATTGATCCATGAGCGAGCGAAGCGAGCTCGGGATTTTCGTGTATCCCGACAAAGATTTTTAGGCATAGGTATCGTGCAAATATCTTGAGTTTAAAAAAAAGTTAACTTATGACATTATAAACAGGCACCTAAATATTTATTTGTATTATTAAGTTACTAGTCACATAGAAAAAAACAATAATTATCACATTTTACATATTGTTTGATTTATATACTCAAAGGCGTGCTCAAAGGTATGGTATGTAAGCTCAAACTTAATCGCAATAGTAGTTACTAATCTGAGGGCAACTTGGATGAAGAACTTGTAATCAACGCAGTCAACGATGCTGACAACACTGACACTAAAAAAGAAAATCTGAAAATGACAAGACAAACCATAAACGTAGGATAGATAAAGACCTACAAAGCCTACTTTGGGTATGGAATCTCTTACGGAAATATCACATGTTACAAAGAGAAAGCATATTTAGGTTCGGTCAGCACTATTGGCAGATGTTGTTTTCTCCAGTGTCACTGTCAAAAATCACGCTAACTTATATTTGCTGTATTGTCAGTGAATCCTGTATATTTTATAAAGTTTTAAAATTTATAAGCGATGCCTAGTTGTTGTGTTGGTGACTGCGATGTTTCTTATAAAAATAATCCAGAAAAACATTCATTTCACAGGTAAATTGTCAACAACAGCATATATTTTCATGGCCATATTTTGGAAAAAACTATCTTTACAAAATTTATTTGGAAAACCAAATCCTATCTAGAAAATAGTGAATTTTCTCTATAGTAAAAAACAATGGTCATAAAAGCAATATAGAGTACGTTGTTTTATTATAAATTTTCATTTCATGTACACAAAATAGTGACTTGTCAGTGTCGACTATAGTGTCGATGAAATTTTAGAAAAAAAAGGTTCTGATATCAGAATTTATTTAAAGTGTTGATGTATCTGCACATAGATTATTTTTCCAAAATTTTAATTGGAGTACCTAATACTATCGACACAGAAGATGAAACCAAAATGTTTGGAAACGTTTCTGTCTGTTTGTCGGTGTGTCTGCCCGAACGCTTATAACATATAAGAAGCTAAGCGTAGCTTAGTGGCCCAGGTTACGTAATCACGCTATTACAGTAGTCCCCAAATGTGGCTCGAATCCGGACCGCCAACCTACTTTGTGCAGACCTCGGTTGTTAATAATGATCTAAGGAACTGCTCTAGTAATATTAATTTTAAAAACAGACCCCGAATGACACTAGTTGTTGATTCCTGCGCTATCACCTTTAGGCGGTGAGCACTGAGCCTATATGTGATAGCGTAATGAGTATGTTGTTTATATATTTTTTAGTACAAATTCAAGAGAATATCACAATGTTATGATATATTTTTTATACTGAAAGGTTTCCTATCGATGCTAAGGAAAAGGAATAATAGATGAGACTAATTGATAAAGATAAAGCAGAAAAAAATAAAGAAAAAGAAGAAATAAGAAAAGATAATAGGATATACAAATATGTTTTTTTCGGGGGCAAACGTTCAAAAACGCGCCCGGCCTTTATGGATAAGACTGGGGTGTATAGGATTCTTACCTCACTAAAACCGCGAAGTCCCCTCTCTAAGCATCTGTGACCCCAAAGGGCCGCCTCCCTTAAATCATACAGAAGGGGTTTCGGCTGTTAGGCGCCGAGGCGGTTTCCTCCTAGACGCTTTCTTCTCCGAGCGGGATCGGCCCTCTCACAATCCTGCTCGGCGGCCTCTTTCTGGACGACAACAGTCTCACAAAAGGAAGCAATTTCTCTCCAATTCACTGAATCTGCCAGCCCTCACTACTACCGGCAGAGACAGGTCTCGCCCGATACTGACTCTTAGTGTCCGCCGCTCAGTGGTCAAGGCAGGGCACACCTCAAACGTGTGCTGCGCTGAGTCCAGACCAACTCCGCAGTGGTATTAGGATAGGTAGGTAAAAATCATTCAGTCAATCATCATCTCAATCAGTCATACTCTATACACTGCTCAGGGCCCTTACAAGCTGCTTTTTTTACAAAGTACCTATTACCAATGAAATATAATTATAATGTGAGCGCATGATTTTTTTATTATAATAATGTAATTTATTTATTTATTGCATTAAATAATACCTACCCTTGTGATTTTAGTTTTATTAACATAATTTGATTGAAAATATTTTAATTTTGTGTACCAATTCTTTACATCTGAAATATTGTTTATCGATAATTGATATCGTGTCAATATATCCCCTTTGTACATTACTATTGCACGCACACATTGACAATTGAAAATCGGTTGCACTTTTTTGAGCTCTATGTCCTTCTATGGCAGGGGTTCCCAACCTATTACCCTATGCGCCTCCCTAAAGTTTACGCTAAAATACTACGCCCCCCTTATCCCAACTTAACTACAATGGACAAAAAACTAAACAATAATATAATAATATATATATAAGAATACTTTAATTTTTTATTTTTAAAAGTATCGTGCGGAACGGTCAGCGAAACACACTTCACTCGCAGCATACATCGAGTCACTGAGTGAGAGAGAGCGAGGCGCGGACGGGGTAATGCGACAAGCGCGGGCGGCGATCGCGTCTTGACTTGTCGCTGTTGCAGTCCGTCGCTCGCAGTTAAAAGCGTGCGAAATTATGATTTTTTTAAGCCCCTCGTCGCGCCCCCCTTTGGATCACTCTACGCCCCCCAAGTGGGGCGCGCCCCACTGGTTGGGAACCCATGTTCTATGGGGTACCAAAAATATTCTAATTCTATGAGACAAACTGTTCTGTGCGTTTTGTTAGTGTTCCAATTATAAAAATAACATTTTGGTTTTTTTTTATTCTTAGTATTAATCATATCATTCTTAGCGTTAATAAGATTATACTAAAATCATGCTTTTTAATATTTATTAAAATAACATTAGAAAAACATCAGGAAGCTACATACGGTCAATTTGAGAGCTTGCTATTGGATATCAAACAACTGTAATAGCGAAACGTTAATTTGTGATGTCATTTTATTTTGCTGATACCTATTTTATTATTTTAATTATTGTTGTGTTAATTGATTATTTAAATAATCGATTAATCGATCGCGTGGCGTAAACTTAAATCGATTAAACGATACAAAAATGATTAATTGATTATCATAATCGTACTTAAAATTGGGTAAATCTATTTAAAATTGGCCGATACGATGGTAAATAAATAAAACTTGGTTCGTAAGTATTTACATTATCATTCTGTTTTATTCACGTATATGTAAATCCGTGGTTTTATTATGTAAATGTCATCGTTAATAAAAAGAGTCTCTCAAAAATATATTTGTCAACCTGTTTTTTTTAGCTTTCGTTACGTTATCAAAAACAAAAAAAAAACACAATTTATTAATATTATTGGAAGTACACGGCAACTTATTTACTAATGTAGCAGGCATAACCTAGTGGTATGACAAAGGTCGATGTTTGAAACCAAGGCACGCACCACTGAGTTATCGAAGTCATATGTGTTTTGTAAATTTAATTATCACTTGCTTAAAACTGACCTATGATAAGAGGGATTGGTAAATTGTGTATCTAAATAGAAATATATGACAGGTTAAATTATACGATTATTTCTTATAATCTATTAAGGTATTTGTTGCAAAGTATGTTATATAATATATTACTATGTATTTTTACAATATGTACATAATAATTAAAAATATTTACAAAAATAAAATTTTAATTGTATAAACTAAACAGAACTACAGAAATTCCTTTGAAAAGTTGGCGTACATTGTAACTCCACGACCCGAACGGTTCGACCCCAAACGGCTTAAAGTCGTAGCAGCCGACAAGGTTGCTATATTTGCGCCATTTGAGAGCCTGGCGGATAATGTCGTTGATGCTAGCGTGCCGGGCTATGCACCCCGAACTCCTGCTACAGGACAGTCATGGTGCCCCAGGCTGTTGATAGCGTCACCACAGTGGCACCGATGCGGAGCAACACAGAGAGCACCCAAACGCAGGCAAGTAGTGAGCCCCTTACGTCTCATTTCACCCAAATGAGGCGAAAAGTTGCGTCATCTAGCACAGTACCTATGTTGGGTGACGGAAGTGCTTGATAATTGATTAGCATTTTTCACCATCGACTATGGTCAGTTATTGAGATAATCGATTATTCCATTATTTATAATCGATTGTTTATACACACTACTTTTAATCTGTGGTGTCTAGTTTGAGTATGAGTAGTTTGGTCGGAGACAAGTTTGGTATAGTTTAACAGTGTTGCCGTTCTCACGACAAAGTCACTAGAACTAGGGGATTTTATGAATGTTTAGCGGACAAAATTCTGGCTTTAACGAGAAGATTTAAGCGACTTCTAACGACTTTCAGACGAATCAAAAAGACACTAGAAGAGTGAGCGTCTTTTTGTCGAAACTAGAACTATTGAGTTTGACACGGAATGTCAAGGGTCGCGGGTTCAAGCCCCGTTCGTATCTATTATTTTTCAATGTTTCCTTATAAAATTGTAATTAATGTTCCGTCATATTCTTCATGTCAACCACTCATAAGGGGCATATGATTTTTTTAAAGTTCCCAGTGCTACTTTAAAGTTTTATTAAATATAAAAGAAAGAGTTAAAAATTATTAGTTGCAAAAATATTTTGCTGTTGCCCATTTGTATGATCGATGTGGCGAGTTGGTGGTTTACAAAATAAAAAAGGAACACATCGCTATCTAGTTGGGAAAGAACAAATAACTACGAAAAACGAGATTACAGTTTAAGTTACATACAATATTAAGGTACATACAATAGTCGTTAGCGATATTTAGCGATCGTTTTTTTGGTTCAAGCGACTTTTTTGGAACAGGCTAGAGAATTTTAATTTTGATAAAGGCAACACTGAGTTTAATATAATCTATGGTAGTTTGGTTGATATTGTCTGCCGAGGTGGTTGTGTCGATATTTTTTTGTGGTTTATCTTGTATTCTATTTTTTTCGTAGTTTTTAAATAAAAATTTACGAAATTGGAACACATTACCATACAATGCCTACTTCGTAACAATTTAGTTATTTTTAAAATGCCTATCGGGGATATTGGATTTTAAGATTTTGTAATTTTACAATAGTAATTTTATGGAAACTACATTATAAGATGACTCTAACTATGACAAAAAAACTTAGTGAATGCCAAGCAGAGACGGTGCAATTTATGCCAATAGAAAAAGTAAGTGTACTCATACCATGTCAACGTTTGATGTTTTTTTGTATGTCTTAGCTTTATTATTTAAATATTTATCTATTGTATTACTTTAATCTTTCTTTTTACATGATGTGAATATTCGCTTAATTAATTATATAGGATGCAGGTAGTTGAAATTTTATTATGTCTCAGGCACTGACTAAAACTTTATACAAAGTTTTAGTCAGTGCCTGAGACATAATAAAATTTAGAAGTTTAAAACAGTTAGAAGGAAGTACATTTTTATCTTAAACTTTTGTAAATTTAGGCATTTTCTTTACACAAGTAAAATGTTCATAATATACATGAGTATGATGTGATTAATCCAGCTATAAGTTGTTTTATTACTTCCAATAACTTTTCTTTTGAAATAAGTTTTAAAAATAGATATCAAAAAATTAAAGGTACTTATTTATTATCCTCAATGTTTCAAGAAATATTCAATATTTGAACTTTTAACAATTCTATGTCTAAAATGAAACAAAGTTTCTATGGGAAAACAGAAAATAAACTGATAGTGCAGAGAAAAAAACGAAATCCTACCTTGTTTTCTTATAAAAATTACATGATGTTTACATTCTATTAACTCATTTAAATCCACTCTCAAACACCATGCTGAGTAATTGATGTACATAGGCCCAAAAAAAGGGGCAACAATATACTTCTAATGTATATGAAGGAGTATTTAATGCCCTTCTTTTGTTTTAGGTAGAAGATGAATGTGGTACAGACAGCTTCTGTCAATCCAATGGTTTGCTCCGACGAGGCAAGAAACTGGAAGACAACAATAACTTGACAAAAGAAGAAGAGGAATATATTAATTACAGGCAACTGCTCAAATATGAACAGGCACCAGAATACATTAAACATAACCCATTTATACGAGATGGTTACAGAAAATTGTTACCCACAAAATTATGTTGGGAAAGGTAAATATACTTTTGTTTTTTTCAAGTTTGATTTTACACTTTGTATTATAATAACTACATGTGTGAAGTTGTTGGCAAGTGGCTACTCTTGAAGTCAATTTTAGTTTAGCTGAATGCAGTAATAACAAGTTTTCGTACTCACTTCCTGACATTCCATTAATATATGTATCCCACGCACTCAGGGGCTAAGAACAGTTGGTGCCATAATTTTTTCACAGTTGTGTTAATTTTCCTTATTAATTTAACCTTTTACTGGCCCATACCAGACACAATAGAAATATTATTGTTATGTGTATAAATTTATATGTTTGCAAGTAAACAGTAAAATATTTTACAATGTTAACACTTTTGTATACAACTGGTCCACAGCCGTTTGGAAAGCCTAACTTCTGACATATTATGTTTGTTTGATCAGCTGACCATTATACATAGAGACCAGACCATTAAAATGCTACTACTATGTGGACCCACCCGAATCTAGTGATTCTACCAAACATCTAAAGCTGTATTTGTGAAAATTGCTGTTCTTTAAACACTTCTTGAGTTATGAGTACCCTTGTTACTTAATGTCAATGAAATAAGATCTATCTACGTATAACCTAAGTAAGTAGGCATTTGAAAAAAATAAACATATAATCCTTATTCTGTAGTACTAGTTCAGTCATCATCTCCATGAAAAATTCCGATACACCAATTTATTTATATTTTGTATGAAATCACATATTTAAAGGACCATAGACTTAAAGGATTAAGGTCGGAGCGAATGAGTGGTTTTTAAGGACGTGCAAATTATGAGCGCCCGATCATATTATTTTCACGATCAGAACTTAAAAGAGTTGTGTCTGCATATATGTATTATTCATTTGTATAATAACTTTCGTGAGGCATATTCATATTAATTATTGTTCACCAGTTACTACTCACGTGTATTCTTCGGGTTTGCCCAACTAGTTTCTGTCTGAATCGTGACGTTGCCGCGGACTCAGCTCATGACTAAGGGCTCTGTTCATGTTATTCTCGAATTTTTCACCCCGGAGGCTTTGTCGCGTCGTTGTTATGTAAATTATAAAATTGTATTCGTGTTAATTTTTTATGACAGTTCACGTATTAGATTTCTAATGGCTGTTATCAATAGATTCCACATTGATAGAAGGCTCAGTTGCGCCAACATAACAATTAACCGTAATCAACTGTTACTTTATTATTTACATATCTTTTCTATGTAAATTCTGTCAAAATGACATAGGAATAATGTTGATTATGGTTAAAGATATATTGGAGCTTAATTGTGTTACCTCCGGTGTCCCTTATTCTTCTTATCGTGTGGTTGATTAACAACCTAGTGTTAGACTTTAAACCACCCGTAGGCCTCTGACATAGCTTAACAAACCATCGAGAACATCCCTCAGGTGTGCTGGTTTCCTCAAGATGTTTTCCTTCACCGTTTTAAACAAGTGATAATTTATTAATAATACGCACATGACTTCGAAAAGACAGTGGTGCGTGCCTTGGATTCAAACTTGCGAACTTTGACTTGTAAGTCCAACGGTCATACCACTAGGCTGTCACTGCTTTCCGGTGTCCCTTAAGGCAATATTCTCGGTCCACTTTGATTTGTTATGTTCGTCACCACTCTAGGTTAGACAAAGCGTTTACTACTTACTATTACTCCGATTTAAACATCAGCTTAGAATAAGAATATTCTGAGTTTAAACTTTCCAAAGTAAACTGCAGGTCAACTTTCATCCTAAGCCAGTTTGAGGTAAATAACTTCCCAAAATTAACACGTCAATTTACAGGTTCATTGTAAACACTGTAAAACATAATAATGCAACACAGTCATTACTATTTTCTCCGTATTATGTATTATTTACACCTGGTCATTATCATTAGCTGAGACTCTGAGAGTAAATAACGAAAGTGGAAACGATGTGACAGCTATAGAGTTTCACGATATATCCAGTTGCATCATTATGTACGTAACTCGGTAAAGATATGTTGTTTAGAAATAGTGCAATATTTTTCATAACTGTTGTAGGCCTCGATACTAATTCATTGAGCCGTAGCATCTCCACGCATAGTGTTTGTTATCGTAATACGTAAGTAAGTATACCACAAAAATACTACATAATTATACATTCTACTACATATCATAGAGACCACAGAATTAATTAACATTAGAAGTACCCATAGCCTACCTAGAGTGTGTATTCTATATAGACCTAGGTAATACGTAGGTCTACGTAATCTTGCCATTTAGGAAGTAAATAACGCGCTTGGAGTACCTGACAGCGCAAGTACTCACGAATGAATCTTCAAAGCACAGTCTAACTCTAAAGGTTTCTTGAAATGAGATGGTATTGTGACATTATGAAACCTTCACATGATTAGCCGATTGTTACAATTTCCTGCCACAAAATGAGCTAAAATAATCCTACGGATAAAGTTATTTTTGCGCTGTTCAAATCTAGCCTTGGTAGCGCAACAGTAGAACCTTATTTAACGGTACTTTAATCCCCTTACTCATAACCGTGCTCAAAATGTCTTTTAGCTAAAATGTCATATCTTTCTAATAACAATTATAAGACATAGAAATTTTAAGAAGCGTTAGAATGACACTTTTTATGAATGAGAGCTTTAAGACTTTAATTTTCCGTAATCACCTGTATTGAATTCTCGAGTAAATCAAGGCAGTCGATTACGTTAGTTAATATTCATTTATTTCTATGCACAATTAAGAATACTTCGAACTAGATTTAAAATGTAATTGCATTCAAATTACGTGCGACCCAAATAAATTGTTTAGTTTTAAATATAAAGTTATTTTAGTAAAAGTGGGACAATAATACAACAGGGTATATGCATGTGTATTTTTATATTTTTATTCATTTGTATACGTTGGTACCGCGAAAAAATATAACACTTGTATGAATATGATTATTGAGAATAAAAATTGTCAAACAAACCTGCAATCATTTTCGGGCGTTTGAAACGCCGCCATCTTGGCGCGCTTTCTTTGACGTCAGAGTACACATCATAGAAGATATCTTTTACAGTATGGAGTGTTTCACTAACGATTTATATATTTTATTCAAGGGATTTTCTTTAAAGAGTAACGTTAAATCTCAAGAAGAACCACAAAACATGATAAACACCCAGTAACAACATACTCGAAATATTGTCATCGTGGACAGTGACGTCACGTTTTACTCCGACCAATAGCATGCCTTTGGACATTTTAAATTTCCCTCGCACGATTCTTACTTTTCAACTATAATATTTCACATTATAATAAAACAACTTTTAACCGGATTAATCGCGTGTATTATTGTGTTAAAAGTTGTTTTATTATAATGTGTAGTGATCGCGCAAACCTAAGATATTATAATATTTCAGTTTAATTAAAAAAAGTAATTCAATAGGTCTCATTCTACAGCAATAAAGTAAAAAATATTTGACCAAAATTTGAATCACATACATATTCCCTATTGGTGAAGGGATTGAATACAATGCTTTTTTATAAATTATAAGGATAAACAATTAAAAATCAAACGAGAGACAAACGGTCTTAAAGAATTAATTTTTCGTTGTCTTTTTCAAGGAAGATTTCATAAAGATAATTTGTAAGGGTTTATATAATATACTATACACTAGCTGTGCCTGCGACTCCGTCCGCGTGGATGTCGTAAATTAACACCATGTCCGTGTACCTATGAACACAAATTCATAATAAACAAATTTTCGACGACATAACTTTTTTATTTATGAACCGATTGACATGAAACAAACACTAAATGTTAAGCGAAGTTTACCACAATGTATTAGTGTAAAAGTAAACCACATCTAAATCGGATAAGCCGTTTCTGAGATTAGCGTGCACAAACGCACAGACAAAACACGGACAAGATAAACAGAAAAAAATTCTAACAATCATTGTTTTGGTTGCTATTTGCGTTGATAAAGGTCCCAATAATATTTTTTCTCATTCATCACATAAATAGATATAAGATAACTAGAAGAAATATTATAACATCTATCCTCCTCTTTTCTACGTTGCCGTGCCCTACAGGGTTTAAAAGGAAACTGTTTATCTTGGTACAGACACGTGATAAGGAGAGATGAGACACATGTGACTAAGAGAGTAATGAATATGAATGTTGATGGATGGAGGGGAGAGGTAGACCAAAGAAAAGATGGATGGATTGTGTGATTGATGACATGAATGAAAAGGGGGTGAACGATATAGGGACGGCTAAAAGGAAAGAATGGAAGAGACAAACATATTGCTCCGACCCCAAATAGCTTGGGACCAGGGCAGGAAGAAGAAGAACACCTTTTTAACATATGGAGTGCGATAAAGTATTGAGTACTGAACTCTAAAGATGTGCAAAATACAAATCTTTAAAAGAGTACAATTATTTTTTTATTACGTCATTTCAGACTACTAATACCAGAAAATGCAAACTTTCCCTTATTGTTGTTACTATGAGCCGCTTAAACAGATTAATTGCCGTACATGGTATTTGATAGTACCAGTAAGTATCTACGGTGGAAATCAGAGTGTAACTGTATACTTAATGATGTTTCATGTATTGCAATGTCGGCAGCAATTGTTACCCACATACATTCAGACTTGACAGGCCTTTAAAGGGTGACACCAGTGGCGTAGCTACCTTGGGTGGCACCCGGTGCGGAAGTTGGTGGTGTCACCCCATCGAAAGTAAAAAGCAGGCTCTTTTGCGGGAATCCCCGAATTATACATAGAGCTGAGCTAGTGCTAGTGGAGGAATCCCCGAAAAAGAAATTTTTGTGCTAGCGATTTTATTTTTGTTTCTAAATTGTTCTTAAAGTTGAGAGACCGGGTGGGTGTCACCCCAAAAAAGGTGACACCTGGTGCGCCCCCCCCCGCCCCCCCCCCCCCCTTTGCTACGCCACTGGGTGACACACCAGCTTCGCGAAAAAAAAACCGGCCAAGTGAGAGTTGGACCCCAACACTGACTCCTTACATGTTTGAGTATTATTTAAGTACAAATTATTGATGTCTTCTTCTCTTTCACAATTTTTTTTTGCTTATAGTTGAATTAGTAGTCGTGGTTCTAAGTTATTAGCTTCTGCAAACGACTTCTTCTGCATGGATTTGAGAATTGGGTCCAGTCGAGATAAAAAGTATCATATGTTATTTGAAATTATAAACTATCTGTGTGCCAAATTTCATCCAAATCCATTCAGTAGTTATTGAGTGAAAGTGTAACAAACATCCATCCATCGTCACAAACTGTCGCAGTAATAACATTATACATAGAAGCATGTTTGTGGCATCATGAAAAATTATCTTACTTCTATTATTACATATCTTATTTTTCATTTATAGACTTTATTTAATAACAAACAATAAAAATTACATATTAGGAACAATCTTTCAACATTTTAGTGCGTATTTTGCGAGGACCTTATAAGCCTCTACAACCTTGATTCAGTATTAATGAAGTAATCCTAAAGCTTTATGTAACCATACCACTTACGGTAAACTAATAATACAATCAGAAGTCTGATACTCAAGCCAAGATAAAGATAAACAAACATTCCATAGCACGTGCTTTGGCTTAACTTTGTTCACGTCTCTATCTTGCACTTGTAGTTTGGTAGTTGTGTGACAGTGACAGGAACAATGCTAAGCCAAAGATAAATAAACATTACTTATACTTAGGGCGTGCGTTCGTTTAGCTATGTTCGCGTCTCTATCTTGTGCTTGTAGTTTGGTAGTTGTGTGACAGTGACAGGAACAGTGCTAAGCCAAAGCACGTGCTAAGTAATGTTTATTTATCTTGGCCTCAGTCTTCAGTACCTGCGTAGTACGTATTTACTGCAATTTGCTTAATATAGATTATATTTTATTTAGTAGCTGTGGTTGCGGTTTCGTTCGCGCGGTACTTGGAAAAATAGCACTTAACTTTATATTTATATTCACATCTTCTGAACCTTACAAGGTATCGAAGATTATACCTACTCGAAAATTAAAATTGGCATCTCTAAAACGTTAATCTGACTACGATAACCCGTTTCGTAATCTGTTAGAGAGAAATTTTCAGACGGACAAAAATTCAAAAAAATTACATTTATGATTATGCATCATAGTTTTGGCATTTATTTTCAAGCCACAGGCAGACACTTTCAGTTTTACTGATTGGTATAGATTAGCCTAGTAGTAGGTAGCCCGCCTAGTTTCGAACGGAACCCTCGAGTCATCAGCTGGTGACGATGAGCAAAGAGCAAAGGCCTTCGCGACCTGTTGATATTTATGCCATAATATCAGATCCTCCGCACTCAGATTTAATATAAGATTTTGTCAACTTCATTAGTAACCGGTGAAAACCCCTTTAATCACTAACCGGTTGCATTGAATGTCGAAGTGGTAACCGGTTGTCATCTTTCATTTAAGCGCTAGTGCAATTAACTCTTGATTCTATATCCGAATGAGTGAGAAGATGCATACGATATTAGCACAAACTTAAGTAGGTACTCACCCACTTTTATTCAAAAATCACACTTAATATAATAATCTGACCTCCTAACCGTGTACAAGGTATTATGCAATACAAATTCTTCTACGTATTGAGGTTTTCTCGTTCCTTATATGACTGGTTTATAATTTTGTTTTAGCATATTCTGGTGGACAAATGAAACTATGAACATATGGACGCATTTATTTGGCTTCTTCTTGATTTTTTCGCTGACGATCAATGACCTGGTCCTCATAAACATTCATGCGACGGTCACGGACAAGATCGTCGCTGGAATATTGTTCTCTTGCTTTCAGGTAAGTTTATTAATTCATAAGTATTCTGAAGTCAATGAGTAGATATCGATTATTAATTTATTATTAGTAGTTAATTGTTATTGCTTATAGATCATACCTGCTTTTAGTATCTGGATAAGTCAGCTAAAAGTTATAGAAGCATTAATACATTTGTCCTTAAGGAGTTTGGTTTTACATTTATCATACGAATATTTAATTTACATCATGTTATATTTTATTAACAGGTATTATTTATTTGGAATGTCAACATTTAAAACTAGATTCATACCATATGTATTTATAGCACCACGCGAATGTCAAGTGTGTTAGGCAAAGCAGCTATTGAGTTTTTTGTAAAAATGTGGTACATCGACAGTGTATAGTTCGGTGCCCCCTCCGATTCCGTCTGTATGATTTGAGTAGTCAAATGTCCATTTTGCTAGCGTATTATTTCCATACTGTGACGTGGCCGGTGTGGCCATTACGAAATGAGCTCTACACCATCGGTCGTTGGTCGACGTCTTGAAAGTTTGCGGCTCAGATGTTCGACCCGCTTTTCTCCCGTTAGTGAAAGTACGAAATTATAAAAAAGAGCGCTAATGACCATCAGAACAGGCTAGTGCATGCTACTTAATGCAATATTTTTTTTGCCAGGAAATCTGTAATTGGTTTTGTTTAGATTAGTAACTAATATGACTTGTCTAGAAATTAAATTAGCATAAAAAAGTAAGGGAGAAGAGATTTTGTTTGGAGTGGTATCATATCTTTTATCGTTAAAAAAATAACTCTCTTGATGAGAACTTATAATTAGGATTAATATTTCTAAATATGAATTTCAGTTAATCGATTTCCTAAAACCTATGTCTGAATAATTAAACAATTAGAAAAATAAAAGAAAGTGATTATTATGTGTGCTAATAACTTAACGTGTCCTGAGCACACCACATGGTATACTCACACTATACAATATAAATACTATAATATTTGATCCACCTACATGGCTGCAAATTAATGCCTTTAACATTGTAAGAACTTTCCAAGTTCGCTGATACATGCAAGAGATTGTCAGTTATGTCTACTTAGGAATGCTTTCACTGTCAACATTAATTCTATGTATTTAGATAGGTAGGCATGTTATTTTCATAATGCGTGTTTCTTTAACGCTGGTGTCGATTCTAAAGACGACAACTATTTACTTAAATTAGAGAATTCCTAAGAGAATTCCTACCTTCTACTAACAACCTAAAATTCATATTAAAAGGCGTCAAATTTAAATTACATAACGGACGGCAAAATACAATGTCACAAGATTTTTATTCGGCCTATAGCCTATAGTTTAAAGAACTTCAAACTAATTCATGAATTGAATTTGACGGCCGTCTCTTCACTCTCGCTCTTCTAATAACTGTTAGTGAGATAGCAATTCTCTAATTCTAGTTTAGTTCGTGTTCATCAGTACCTACCTACTGATAGACTAGGATTTTAATACTTAGCTATAGGTCACATATGTAGTAAAAGTTAATTAGTCTTTCAAAATTTCAACCACCTTTCTTGTAATTATTAACTTCATAATCTACATTACTTTTAAATTTTTGTCGTTATGATTCCAGCATGGAGTCCATGATGGGTTTCCACTAAATAATGGAAAAAACACCCAACATTTTAATATGTGGGTAGGATATATATTTTTAATGTTGCGTTTGTTTTTAATGTGTTAAGATTTTAGTTGAAAATGTAATATTTTTTGTTATGCCGTATTTCTTCAAGCAGACAATACGGAAAGGAGAAGTATTTTACAAACCTACGTAGGTTGTAGTAGGTCGTTCGTTGAAACAGGTTGCTGTTGTGCCAGTGACCGACGGAACATCTTTCACTTTTATTTTACTATGGGGCCATCCATTAATCACATGATGTTATTTTTTTAGCATTTTTTAACCCTGCCCTTTGGTCATACGTGGTGAGGTTTAAGACTAACCCCCCCACCCCTACCCAAAATCACGTGTATTCTTTAGTACCAACAAAGAATCTTAAAATTTTGAGAATATTATCTTTAAATACAGAAAATAAATGCACGTGATATCTTACTACACCCCCCTCCCCCCTTGTGATATTTCGTGATTTTTGCCAAACCCCCTCCCCCCCCCCCTTTCGACCTCACGTGATTAATGGACGGCTCCTATGCGTTATTCAAATTTGCATCACATCAAGTATTTCTATGATATTGACTTCGAAGAAACGAAGAAAGAAAGTAATATGGGGGTAGATCGATGTAAATAGTGATTTTACACGACTGCCCAAAAATAGTGTGTAATGTTTTTAAGGTAAATGTATTTAAGTATGTAGGTATGTTTGTTAGTTTCAGTTATGTAGTTATCGTTAGAAATTTAGGATCCTTATATTATACCGGATAACATAGGCTAGTTACATTTAATTGTAATATAGTGGCTATGGGCTACATGGAAGAATGGAAGAGACAAACATATTGCGCCGACCCCAAATAGCTTGGGACCAGCGCAGAAAGATGATGATAGTGGATATGGGCTATGGTACGCAAAAAGGTGTGAAAAAAAAAAAAAGGACACATGGCCATGGCAGGCGTGCTTTTTAATATTTTAATTTATTTCATCTGTTCAAGATGGAATTAATTAAAATATTAATTAATCAATGTTCAATGATTGAAAGTTATTTCGAGCAAATATCAAACAGTCACTGGTATATGTATCTACTTGCTACAAGCAATACAACAGACAACACCTGAATACTCGCTAACATAATATTTTCCATTCATTCATGTTCACGTATCGTATATATGAGCATATTGCGATGTTGGTCGCAGTGATATTCTGTCTGAGGTTGCTCCGATGTTGTAACGAGGTGGCTAACAAGGTTGAATACATAGTGGTACGATGTCCGTAGTGGGGGCGTCACAGAGGCACTCGAAAATAGTTCTAAAAGGTATTCTAAGCCATCTAAAACCAACAAATATGTTAAATATCGTTTCTTATATAAGTGATAAGATAAAATAGATTACATATTTTTACCACTGCATAGATAGTAAAAAAAAAGCTATTCATAATGGATCTACGTTTGACAACCTGATGGTAAGCGACGGTGTGGCCGAGGATGGAGCACGTATATCCAGAATAAATCTATTCACTCTTGAGTAGTATGGATAGATTTTGTGAGGACGATAGTTGGGGAGTTGATGCAATTGCTTAGACCCGTCTCTAACAACGGTTGCACCGGACTATATCCCGAAACAGGACTAGGTCGCTTCACGGCATGGCTTTATTTCTTCTTCTCCCACCAGAGTTGTGTTGCCTGTTTTGCACCACCCGGGGGCTACGTGTAGGGATTCCATTTTAAGGGTGCATCCCTACGGGCGCGGGCAACCCAGCCCCCCATAAGGTAGTTTTAATTAACCTTCTACAATATTTACATATTATCTAGTATTCTATTTAAATGCAGCATAGGAGGTAATGTACTTGCTAAGTCGCATCGCAGCGCAATATGACACGAGCGACGATTGATTTTCATATTTATAAGAAAGTGAATATTTTATATGGCATTGAGCGGAGCCTTTGTTACTTCATCGATTTTCTTCGTCAGTATTCAATACAAGCTGGCTGGCACTGTAGACTTTTTAAGTCTACCTTACTAAATTACGAGAAATATAATACATGATCATATATTTCTTATTATGTTTGGCATTCGTTTTTAATAAGGTCAACCAGGCTGTTACGTATTTCCGTGTAAATTCGGTGATTGATGGGTACCACTGACCATATTTGATGCAGATGCCATGGATATACGGATAATACGGCAAATATTTTAATTGAACAGGATGTATTTATGTATTAAATAACTAATTAATGTTCGTAGGTCTCCTGTTTTGAGTTTTCAAAGGAATGATATGTATAATTTACAAACAACATTTGTTTTGGTTTGCAAAGTTGAAATGGGTTAGTTTCGTAAATATGTCGAGTACTATTTAGACGTTAATCGATGTTGCAAATCGAGCGCCTCTTAGTGTTAAGTTTTCTAGGACGCTCACGCTACTACGAAGTTTGCGTTCTTATTTTGTTTATGAATATCATTGACTTTAGCAATGTATATTGTAAATACTGTAGGTACGGGTTTAGATAAACAGAAGCAAGAAGTCGGGGTATAAATATGCCCGTTGTTAACCTTTTTAGAACCACCTAACTTTATCATAAAAAATATTAGGAAAATATAGTGCATATCCTGTATATAAAATAGGAAGAATATTTTTCCCTGACCTAATACTACCCATTTTTCGTGTCAGTGTACTAAGCCTTAGTAAATTTACACGGAAAATGGGTTGTATGTCCTCAGTAACTACGGAATGTTATGAAAAATTGGAGCACTGCCATATTTGGCTGTGTGCCATATTAGGCCATAATCTAAGTTAGAATTCTAGTGGAATTGTGGACTCACTCTTATTACATACTTGTTTATTGTTGGTATTGTATGAATACATAATTTTAAAATCTTTAGACTGGACCGCACTTTATGTTCCGATGCATTTATTTCCTTCAAAGACATTCAACTATACACTAATCATAAAAAAAACGAACGAACTAAAGACGCAACAATCGTAGTATCGTTATTTAAATCAGATAGTAACGTATAAAGTCCTAATAAATTCATTAAAGCTCAGAATTAAATAGATTATTTGTAATATGACAGCGCGGTTGGCGCAGTGGTCGACAGACCGACTGCTGCGCTGCGTGTCGCAGGTTCGATTCCTGCACGGAGCAAATATTTGTACGATCTACGGATAATTGCTCCGGGTCTGGGTGTTAGTGTGCTTGTGAGATTATATGTCTGTAAACGCACCCACGACACAGGAAGAAATTCCTAGTGTGGGGCAACGTTTTATTAAAAGAAAGAAAAGAAAGAAAGAATTATCGTTGTACTACCAAAACGAAAACTGTTCTTAAACGACAAAAATGTCGAAATAAATAATATAATATTTTTATTGAATAAAATATCGTACATTAATAAAATAACAAGTACAAAGTTTCACTTATAAGTCTATATACACATGTGCCTGAACTAGGAGATCCTGTGTCTCAGGCAAATGAAATTAATTAAAAATGCGAGACTGCAATTTTTTCAAATGTGACTAGCCTAGCTATGATACTCGTGAAATCGGTTCAGGCATTTAAAAGTTATGGTGGAATAAAGAAACTCACAAACATACATACATATTTATATACATACGTACATTAACCATAAAAACATAACACTCCTTTTTTTGGGCAGTCGCGTAGAAAATATAAAATTTTAAATTATGATATACTTATATGAATCCTTATCACTTATACCTACATTGACCCCTTAAAAGGAAGTTACCTAATTTAGACCTTGTATAGTTATATCCTCATCACCAAATCGAGACAATAATTTAGGTTTTAGGTTTCTTGCTTTCTTAGGTACTTAAAATTCTGGATCCCATAGGTTGTTCAATTTGGCAGAGATGTTTTTGTCTGAAAATATTTCTTCGTTTATGTTACTGGGGGCATTATAACTAGTACGCGCCTCTTAGTTAAACTACATCCATACTAATATTATAAATGCGAAAGTAACTCAGTTTGTTTATCTGTTTGTTACCTGTTCAAGACTAAACAGCTGAACGGATCGTAATGAAATTTGGCATGGAGATACATTGTATCTTGGGGCCTTCCCCAAGATACAATGTATCTCCTTGACTTCATCGTCGCGCAGATGAAGTCGCAGGCATCAGCTAGTTTTTAATAAATTCAGATATTTTTGGATATAATTATAATATTTTTGTTTCCAGATCTGCATGCTGCTGTCAGCACTGTACCATACATTTTCGTGTCGCTCGGAGCATGACTACAATACGTTCCTCATGTACGACCTCTTCGGCATCGCGCTCTCCTTACTCGCCATATACACTTCCGGCATTTACTACGCGTTCTGGTGTCATTATGTAAGTTTACATTCACCAAAATATCATATTGTGTGCCACTACTGTTTTTAATTCTTCGTGATTCATTCATTCACGTACTCGGATTATCCAGAAGATATTTTAGCTGATAATTCTTAGATATTTATTTATGGAATTAATAACCTATGCATTGCTTTGAATGCTGTCATTTAGGGGACTAACCTAATTGGTATAAACAACAACAACAACACCATTGTTAATATAGATTAGATAGATTCTAATCTATATTATCAATGGTGTTGTTGGCAGTTGGCTTAAATCAATAATATTGCAATGAACAATGTATTCAGAGGTTCCCAAATAGGAAGAATTACTTTACCGGATACCCTTTCTTATTTTTTGGTAATGAATATTTTTAATGTGAAGTTAAATCATTATTATATGAGGCCGTAAATTTATGGGAAACAAGATCTAATCGTTTCAATTACACACATGTTTCTTGTTTTTTTATCGTGCATTGTAATGTTCGGATTAACTTCAATACAAAAACTGTATCGAGAAGAATTCCTAAACGATTATAATATATAATAATAATAAAAAAATTGACGAACTAGATAGTTCCGGTTGATCATTGATGTGTTATTTATTATTGAAAAATCCATAAAAACATTAAATCTGTTTCACTTTCGAGAGAGTCTTAGGCTTTCGATGTGTTGAAAGTAACGGAGATGTTTAGGCTTAATCAATAGCACTTGATGTACGTTTCAATAGTTGTGCTCAAGTGAAAGAGAAAGTATCTACCTACCAGCCGTATAGAAACGCCTTGAGCGGTTCATAGAAAATTATCACAAAATCTGTGCGTATTTGGATCTTGTGTACTTTCTTTTAGGAGTCATCTCATTAGCTATAACTGAGGCAGGTATAACAACCTACTTTTTCTTTGCGAGTTATTGTCGCTGTACTTATTTATTTATGGAAGGTGATCATTTAAAGTCAGTCGTCATGATGGGAGGGAGCCAATATAATGTAGGACCCTGTGATCAAAATCGGCTAGAGTACATCGTCATCATTATTATACCTACCTACCTACATACATGTGCCACTGCAGGCCAAAGGCCAATTAGAGAAAGCAACTTCAATGTACTATAAGACATCACAGACATGAGGTGAAGAAAGGCAACGTGAGGAAACCTGGACTTAAAAGTCTGGAAGCAAGACCCGCAGTGAGTTAGCGTGGTGAACAAATCGATCTCAAATAAATTATTCCTTGCTGAATAACGCCAACGGACACGTGGTGCTATTTGGTTATTACACGAGTTAAACGTGACTTACCTACGAGTTCAATTAAATTATACCTACACCTCAGCATTTCTGACGCTCAGTTGCATTTGCCACGGTATACTCGGAAACGACGAATGTTGAATTTAATACGCATTAATCTTGCATTAACGTATGCATAGCGAACTCAGTAGTAATATATTTTTGTGAAAAGAAAAATAAGGTTGTGCAGAATTTCAACCTGCACCTATCGGATAAATACTCCTGGCGCTTTTGCTCACTTTTCCAATTCTTGTTTTGTTTGCCCCTCTGCTGCGCAAAGGCCTCCCCTTTTTCCTTCCAGACCTCCCTGTTTTGCATGCTATCTGGCCATTCCCCTCCAGCAAATTGTTCCAGGTCCTAATTGCCCATCCTTCTGAATGCATTCTAGCGACCTGCCCAGCCATTTCCCACTTTAGCCTAGCTGTTTTTCCCCAACATTTGTTACAAGAGTTATAGAGCGCAGGGTCGCGTTTCTAATACCAAAAAGTGTTTCTTTTTACACATTTTAAATACTTAAGGTGTAATATTATGATTTCATCGCTATCTATTCAGTCCTATACCTACCTACAGTGACAGAACCCAATATTAATTGAACGGGGAATTCCAAAGTTAAAAAAAATTGTGGATGTGGAATATACTGTCTTGAGCAGGATTCAAACTTGTGCTTCCCGGATAAATTTATCCGGGAGGTCGAATCACTGACAATGTGTGTACTGTGTACCTACATAATTATTTTTCTGTAGAGTACGCTATGCATGCGTTAATGCGTTTCGAACATTTATCTGTATTTGAACTGGAAATGTTACATGTCAACATCTTTTCTGTTATAATTACAGTATTATCGATTACATATTTCGAAAATTTTTGCTCTAGATTAGCAGGTGTTTTTTTTTTTAATGTCCTTTTGATGGTATAGTGATAGGGCCTAATAGTTACCTAGATGAAAGTCATACTTACTTAGTTTTTTCGTAACGCACGATAAAATAAAAGGTGTATTATTATTATATATTACACAATTTAGAGGTAGGTATGGCTTACGCGATTAAATGAATCGCCCTTGCGTAGATATAATTGCTTCTGCAGTTACTTTTGCTGTGGCATTATGTTTTATGAATCAGCGATTTTATACTCTCATTTAATATTAAAGACATATAGGAATGATGTTTCAATCGTGGTCTCAATGTCGTGAATATTAAAATTGAGGTTTTGATAAACTGAAGTCCGTTGAAATTCATAAGTTGGTAGGTATGTGAATTTAACAGCTATGAACAAATTTATCAGAAGTAAACTACTAAGACCAGAGTTAGTAGGTAGGAGGCTAGGAGTAGGTACATAAAAATGTACGGTTTTAAAATGTAAGATCCTTTTTGTATTACACATCTACATAAATTCATGTCACTTAAATTTAATGTCAATTTAAAACGAGATCAAAATATATTTTAGATAAATTTTAGCTAAAATACATTTCTAAGCACGATAATTGTGGATAATTTTTTTTTTTATTAAAGTACTGTCAGGCTTGTCGTCTTACAATCTTCGCTTCCACGTGGACTTTCTACTGACGTAAATTCTAATTGACGACACGTGATCAAAATATAACTGACAATGTGTGTACATAATTAATTTCTTTGTTTCGTAAATATTTAAGGTCAAGCTCGGACCATAGGCTTGGTACACACGATGCGAGTCAATGAGACCTTACAATACGTATACAGCTAAGTATATCTGCATAGGGTCCTTCGTTTCGTAACTGACGTTGCAAAACAAAGCGCCAATGACCTTCTCATGCCATCCGAGTCGGTTTACTCGAATTTAAATCGATGTTTTATGTGTATTTATTCAGCTACGATTGTTTTAATTATGTGACGTGGGGTAATTGAATGGACCACCTATGTAGTGTTGGTTTAAAATAGATTGACTATTTCGACATTGTGTAGAGCGTGAAGACAAAACTAAATTTTATTCATTTATACATATTTATTTTACTTTAGTTAGAACTACTTTTATATAGTTTGCGGATTTTAGTCGTCAGATTTGATCGCGCATATTATGTTGCGATTTCTGACAACTCTTGCTGCAATCTGCAATCCTGCGTCTTCGACCACGAGTGCTGTAAACCTAAACCCTTGAAGGAACCTCTAAACCTAAACCTTTCAAAAAATATTGTAATCGACGACAGATTTAATTTAACAGCGCTTGGTTTCACGTCAACTGCAACAAAGGTTAAGTTCAAATCTGTCTAGCCTCTCCACGACTACTTATGTTGGGTTAGGCTTCCAGTTTGCCCGGATGCAGCTTTATACCGGTATTTTATATGGAGCGACTGCCTATTTCACCTCCACAATACAGTTACCTACTAGGTAACACGATATGTCGCGGCAAGATTGGTTGCAAAATTTAGGCATCTCAATACCCGCAACAACTGTGATAGATCTTTATTTAACTATTGGTACGTGTTCTCTGAGGCACGGGTGGGTCGCCCTCTTATTGGAATTTAGATTCATGGTCCATCCACAGACCAACCGTGGTAAACGCAGCTTAACTTCGATCTATCGAATCGATTAAAACTATACATCTAAAAATATACAATTAAATTCACGACTTTCATTCGGAGTAGAGAAAGTTAAGTGGTCTCAGTCATTCAAAAGTATGTTTGATATTGACGCAAATCCCGGTGACCTAGTGACTTGCTGACCTTTCTCTTTATCAAGTGCTCAGAAACGGGCTTCGCAAAAATCCATATTACTCTGACATTTACTAAAATAATAAATAAGTACGCTCTAAATCGATACCCTTTCATTTTCCAGGAGTTAAAAGCTTTCTACATGACGTCAGTAACGGTGATCTTCGTAGTGGCGATGGCGCTTCAGATCCCGCGGCTGGGTGTGCCGTACCCGGTGAAGATGTGCGTGTTCATCGGCTGGGCAGCCTACGGGGTGCTGCCCACGCTGCACTGGACTTACGCTATGGGAGGGTTCGATAACCCTATGGTGCAGGTCAGTGCCATTACTCTTTTTTTTATTCGCATCTATGTGGTAAAATACAGATCTTGTCATTAGCATTAGGAAATGCAGTAACATTTTCCATTTCAGTATTATGGCATGCAAATATTTTTTGTTAACAAATAGCATGCTTATATTTTTATTTACAAAATATCGAATTACAATAATAAAAATCTAAATTTTTTACATATATCTTGCTAAATTCACCAGTCCTACCATTCAACATGAAGTCAGAAAGGTAGCATCGTTTCTTATCTTGTCAAGCTAGTAGCTCAGCCCTGGGAACTGGCTCTGTTTTTGTAACAGTTTTAATCTAAGTTTTCAAATTAACATTTTACTGACGTTAAATTTGACGTTAAACGCTCAATACGAGACAAACTCAAAAACTCCAAATAATTTAGTTAGTAAGCGAATCCCGTATAGTATATTACAATATTTGTTTCAGATGTTCTTCCCTAGAGTCATAGGGATGTACGTCATAAGTGGGACTGCGTTCGTGATATACGCCTTTAAGGTAAGTCATCACCGTATTACTTGGTCGTCTTACTCGATACTCATTATATTTATTGCGTTTCCATAATGTGAACTTAGACGGTAGGTCCAATTTATGAGATCGTCGTATGACGATCTCATAAAGCACAGCAAGATTAGGAGAGAGGAAGAGGGCGTTCTTATAACACTTAAATTAATGGTTCTTGGTATATTGCCATAATCATACATGCTGTCTGTTCGGCCTCTGTCAAGATAGGTCAACTTATAGGGTTCCTTGGATGTTTCCGTAAAAGGTTATTTTAGACAATGACATAGATTTTCACTCTACCATTTACTTTTTGGAAAGATCGATAATTTTAATTTTCCTCAAAGAATTACGTTTAAAACATGCCTGTAAGTTACAGTCTAATAAACCGTAATGTGGTATTACTTATCATAAGTAATATCTTGGTGTTAGTTTAATTCTCGGCGTTCTAGCTACTGCACCGATTTTAACTAAATTTGTCGCAACTTCACAAGGCATAAGCATGACCTGGAGAGGAAATAAATAGATTATGTACTTCTTAGGTCGAAAAACGGCTTTGTTTTCTTTGTAGAACAATTAAAGAGCTAGAAAATATTATTGATTGGGTTGAATTTAAAAGACAATACGTGGGTCAAAACTTGGCCGGAAACTAGTTAAATATAAACCTCTAACAATGAAATATAGATAAATCTTTTAAACGCAATAACGCATGCGTAGCACACTTTAAAGTTTAAAATTTTTGTGGAAAGAAATATACGGTCGTGATCACTACAATGTGAAAGTAAAATTCAGAGTATTGAGCAGAGGTCGAGATGGCTTAATGGTCAGAGCGCCTGGAGTATTTATTCGGCATGTGCAAGTTCGAATCCTGCCCACGCCAGTATTTTTACTCTGACAATGATTTCTTCAGTATCCTTTTCCTTTAGCTTAGGGAAGAAACGTATGTTCTTTACCGGAAATGACGCGGCCTTTTGTACATTGTTCAAAAGGTCAATGTTTTTGTAATTGTATGCTAAAATTACAACAAGTACTATAGAGTAATTCGGTAATTACGAAACTACTTAATTCATAAATTTGAAAAGTTAAATAATGTTATGCTTATTTTACACGTACTTTATGATAATTTGTCATGGTTGGCTTTGAGTAAACTGTTTTTTTTTGTTAATATTGAAATATTCACTGAAATTCAATAAACACTTCGTCAACATTCCTAACATTTTGTTAATTCGTGCTACGATTTGTTTATATATACCGATAAATAATACACGCGATTAATTCGGTTAGATGTTGTTTAATTATAATGTGTATTGATCGCGAAAACTTAAGATAATTCTATGCAATTATCTTGTTTAATCTAATTTTGTGAACGTATAGGGTTGCTATCTCTAAAATTTACTAGACGGAAAAGAAGTGTGTAAGATATTGGAGCTTTAAATCCGGACAATATATCAACTGCGTTTTTTTTAAATTATTCAGAAATATGAGTAGGTAATAGTTTAATTGTCATAAATTAACATATCTATCGTTAGTAACAAAGTTTTAACTAACAATTAGTAGTCTTGCATTTTAGACGAATTTTGGCCGCGTATTTTCGGTAGATATGTCAGCAGCCTCAAACCAGGACAAAATTTTACAAATAAACCCCGCCCGGACGCTCCCCGGACGCCCTCTAAACTAGGACAAATCCGGGGAAACCTGGACGGATGGCAACTATCTATGTACGATTTATTTCAACTTGCAGGTACCAGAGCGTTGGTTCCCGGGCAAGGTGGATTACATCGGTCACTCGCACCAGTGGTGGCACGTGCTGGTGTTAGGCGCACTGTACTATTGGCACAATTCTGGCATGATGTACGTACAGTACCGCATGAACCACGGCTGCGCCAACACTATGCGGATATTCTAAGTTAACAACTAATATGTTCCTCATAATGTCCAGTACTATGTTCACGAGGACCAAAGGCTATTTCTTCTTAATTTTAAACTAATGAGAACATTACAACCTCGACGTGAGGATCCCTTTCTCAAATGAGGATCAATGTGAAGCTCCGTAGATATGAATTTTGTCTTCAGATAATGTCTGGGGCTAAAAAGCCCAGTTTCGGATACTGTAAAAGAAATTATGCCTTACTTCAAAGGTGCCTAAGGCCTTATTAGCTAAAAGTTGTTATAAGTAGTGCTTAATGTTAGGAAGAAATAAAAATTTCTCTGAGTAACTGCCGCTGCTTACAAAAATGTATATGATCGTTGAAGTGGTTTGTGGGCAGGCCCTGCTTTGGCTGCTTGAATAAACTGTGTACCTACCTACCTTTCTTAAGAAAACATGATTAGGCCAACATATGGCATGTTTCTTAAGATGTGATACGAAACTGCTCAAATGTGATTATTATATCTCTAAAAGACATAAAAATTACCAAAACCTAGTTATTTTTTAAACGTTGCGTTTTCTAATCTCAGATTTTATAAATTTCCTTTTATTTCGTTATAGGAGTGTGTAAGTTGAATTGCTCACAATTTATATAGGTACAGTCACGAGCACAAACATGTATACCTTTTTAAACTCCATATAAATAGTTATCTGTATAAAATAGAAGTATTAGTGTATGTCTATATGTAGAAAGAATGGTTCTTCTACCTTTGTTCTATACCTAATTATCTCATATAAAAGATTGTTATTATATTAAATGGAAAAAGAATTAATATATAATGACTTTAGAGTTCGCTAAGCATGCGTTAATGATTTTCAAAGATTTATCTTGAATAAAAGTTTGTGTTTACATGTTTGTACTCGTGACTGTACTATGCTTTAAATTGTAATGAATACTCATAGAACAATACTGATATAAATTACATCTCGTTACAATAAAAGACTGACATGGGTCCATTTTATTTAAACAAACTGCTAGTAACTTACTTTACATAGTTATTTGAAACTAAAGAGTTACCCTAACTTAATTTTTTTAATAAATGTGATAGATTATTCTGAATTTCATGACATGAAATAGATCTGATATACATATACCTACTTAAACGTTTGAGATATTATCTTATGTACTTTAATTGTAATTATGAACTTGAGACTAATTTATTTTTATTGTTTTTGAAACAGATGTTGGTATACCTTTTGGTCTAAAAGACTATTATGTCCCTACATATGTTCTTAAATTATTATTATCATCACAATTTAAAAGTTTGTACAATGTTTAGTAATGTTACATCTTAGACCTTTTGACATCTGTGATTCAATTGTAAACATTGTTTACATTGTATTGTTACTTATTATTTATATATTAATTAAGTGATTTTTATAATTATTTTATATTTCTATGGTTTGGGAGACGGGTTTATATGATGAAAGATAAATTATTAAAAAAAAAAATGTTTGTATTTTTTACTTACTCGTTGCAATAAAGCACTCTTTAAAGAGCAAGTTTACTTAATTCCTTATAATAAAACAACTTTTAACCGGATTAATCGCGTGTTGTTTTATTATAATGTGTAGTGATCGCGCAAACTAAGATATTACTTAATTCCTACTCATAAAGCACTCGACTGCCTCGTTGGCCTAGTGGTCCCAAGCGCGACTGCTGAGCATTCCCGCAGGCATTGCACAGGTCCCGGGCTCGATTCCCGAGTTATTGAGTTTTTCTACATAGAAATTCTTAGTAGAAGTCCGGAGTTTGGATTTGTGCCTGGTATAGCAACAGGCTCAGCACCTTATTACACAGGACTAACAGCATTGGTGAAATGTGGGTGTACAACTGTATTCACATCTGTTTATCTCTTTGGGGATACAGGCGTGATGCTGGTTTCGTAAAGAGCATGAAATCAAAGCGTTTACATAAAGCGATCAGTACTTTTGTGCCGATATATAGTATTCAATTCTTACTTATGAATTTTACTATATGGAAACCATGTACATACTATAGTTTATTATAAATATATAGTATAGACTAATTGTAATAAACACATTGATAAATGCATATATACAGGCGTACTTATCATAGAATCTATGTACTTCATCCACTATTGAACCTAACATGAATCGGCGAAAATTAAAATTTAGCTATTACTATATTAATGCCATCTAGTGTTCAATAGCTGAAACTACTCACACGGCTGATTGAACCAACTTGATGCTAGTGTTTGTTTGTGATTTCACTACTGCACGACAGATGGCGCTAGGAGTTTAATTGTAGACAACTTATTACATAGTTTTTTTTATTTGTGTTTGTAACATACCTATGTTTTTAGGTGCAGTCTAGAATTGACGGAAACGTCGAATTGTTAATTGGTTTCGGGTTTGGAGTAGTCTTCCGAGAGTGCGTTCCAGTTCTCCCTAGTTCCTAAATTATTTAGGTATGTATCTCACCAGACTTGTAACACTAAAGAACATTTTATTGTTTTTACCGATGATAAAAACAAATCTACCCTCACAAAGGGTTGTTTTGGCAATAGGTTAGTATAATATAGAGGATAGGTTATCTTGATATGTAGGCGTTTTCTGATAATAAACAGTTTAAGATTCTTATGAATGGGAAACAGAACCCTTCTTTCATTCCTTTTTAGGTTTAGAAGGCCTGCTATCACAAATTTTCTCATTGGTAAAGAAGTCACAAGGGCAACAGCCGAGCATGAGGTTGGGTTCGATTCCGGAGTCAGGCGGTGTCTTTGGGTTTTTCTGTTAAAAATATCTCAGTAGCGGCCTCGGTTTGGAATAGTGCCCGTTTGATGGCAACAGGCTCATCACCTACATGACTTAATAACAGCATTGTTGAAATGTGGGTGTACAACTATGAGTGTATGCACTTCTGCCTATCCCCTCGAGAAATACAGGCATGAGATGCTATGTTTGGTTATTATTTAATTTATTTATTGGTTTTTGTGACGCTTCGAACACTTTGCAGCGGTTGTGGCCGCAGGACGATAAAGGTGACAGCCGTTACGTCATAACAAAACAATTAAAATAATTTCAGTCTACCATACATAACAAACCCTTAGTAACAAAATTAACACTGCGATTAATCCGGCCAAAAAGTTATTCTATTAATGTGTAGTGATTCCGAAAACATAAGTTACTATCTTGTTAAGTTGTTATTTTCGTTAAAAATGCTATCAATGGGTGTAATCTATCCCCACGATTTTATTATCGGATGCACCCATGAATCTAACAATATTCGGGACGCCTGAATGCCTTGCCAAATGAAAGATCTATCTACACGGAGATTCTGTACCCCACAATTATGCATGTATCATTTATTTTTTTATTTTATCTCTTTCGTACGGTCGTAATACAAACAAAAACTAATTTGAACATCAACAAACAACCAATCCAATATCATAGCAGAATACTCAAAAATAAAATTGAAAAAGCTCGACGCCATCAAACAAAATAGTGATTTCACATATGAGTGAGTTCGTATCCTTTTAGTTGTTGCAATGAATTCTGTCAGTGGACATATTCGCGCTCACACACCGAGTAAACCGAAAGGTTTGGGAATGGAAAAACAAAAAGATAAACGATCCAATATTTTCATTGCGCCGATGAATGGTTCGAGTGTTGATTCAGCCTAGTGGAAAATATGATGCCTACATTGCTACATTGGTACTATTTTTTGTCGCATCGCGCGTAATCCCGTCTGGATGGGACATGTTTAAAAGATTCGACGATAAATAAAATTGATCTGTTATTGACTTTATGTATTTTTCATTACGACTGTGAAATGAGATTTGAGCATGATTATCCCTGTCTTATTAGTATGCAAATATTGTTATGAAAACCTGATGCGCTTTCTCACTTTAAATCTTCTTTCGAAGTGTGAACAAGTCGTAAAGTAGAGTCCGATGACCAGGTCGGAACCTAAAGGCTAAAACGAAGGAAACTTCGTTATTACGATTAGACGTCTAGGATCTAAAGAAACGTTGCAGTGTCTATGATAACTACTTTACAGCAATTTACTCTTGCAGATGTCTCTCTCTAGCTTAAACGCTTACGGTAGAAACGGTACACCTAGCCTTATAATTAGGTTAATAATTCGTACCAACTACAACTTATTTAGTTATTGTAAATTTCGATAAATAATTATTTATCGAAACAAAACATTGAAGACGTACCTAGTAAAGATAAAAAAGAGAAAATCGAAAACGTCAAGAACAAGGCTGTCAATGGTCAAATTGTGCTCAGACAGTGGGTATTTATTGACAGTTGCAAAAAGCTGCATGTGCGGTGTCACAAATTAGCTGGGTCAGTGAGCGACGCTAATCGCGCCCCACGGCTCGTCCGCGGGACCCCGCGCCGATCGCTGACGGATTGCCGCACGATTGACGGCGACGTCGCCGCCTCGCCGACGTCACGTGTCGCCCCCGTTTTGTGTTACGTTACAGATAACATGTTTGATCTTGTATCTTCCTCGTTTCATAAAGACTGGCAATTGGTCGATTGTTATCTTCTTTGGAATGTTTTCCGGGCCAACACACGATTTTTGATTTCGACAAACTCTTACCTACTCAATTCACTTAAGATGGGAACTTGTTAGAAATGTTGAATTAAGTAGTTATATCAATTAATTACGTAACTGTAAAGTTACAATATTAAATGGAAAAAGAATACGGTCGCGAACAGGATTCGAACCTGCGCCTCCCGGATAAATACTCCAGGCGCTCTGACCACTCGTCGAGATGGCTTAGTGGTCAGAGCGCCTGAAGTATTTATCCGGGAGGCGCAGGTTCGAATCCTGTTCGCGACCGTATTCTTTTTTCATTTAATATTGTAACTTTAGAGTTCGCTAAGCATGCGTTAATGCTTTTCAAAGATTTATCTTGAATACCTAACTGTAGCCGTTTGCTTTACGTAAATATGCAGGTAACTCGCGAGCTGTCTTTGATTTCCAATCGGTGGCTACCGGTATCGGTCCCTACTTAAATATTGGTAATTACTATAACACCTCATAATTCTGATATCTTTTTTTATTATGAAAAATGGTTTTTTTATTAAGAAAATAATTTTATGAATTTTATTAATGATATGTAAGGTAGACTGAAATAATGTTAAATAAACTCACACCTTAGTCCTTCTGCGACCAAGAACGCTACAAAGTGTTCAAAACGTCAGGAAAAACAAAAACCAATAATACACGCGATTAATCCGGTTAAAATTTGTTTTATATACCTAGTGATCGCGAAAACCTAAGATATTACTATAATATTTAGATACTATTTAGGTAAGTACCAGAGGGTGTCATAAAATGGCTTACTCCCAAGGGCGTCACAGTAAAAATAAGTTTGGGAAACCCTGCCTAGCCTTTAATATAACTAGATTGTATTTCTCACGAAACAAACCGACTGTTATTGGGTTCAGGCTTATTATATTTATAATCATAATCTAATGAATCGCGTAAATCTACATTGGTTGTATGTTGTTAATCGTTACAAGGTCACGGTTCTCCAAGAGGATTTATAATTTTAATAAAATGATTATTATCGTACAACATTCCTATCAATGTCTAACGTTGATGTAGGTAAGATATGAAGAGACGTAGAGACCAAAGATTGAATGCGTAACGTTGGTGTTCGATAATAGAAAATATAGATAAAAATAAATGCTTTAACAAGAGTATGTTTAATCTACCTCAATATCTACAGTTGATAGGTACAGCTCAGCTCATTAGCTTCCTCACTTACTTTTATTGTAACAAAGAGTAGGTTTAGGTACCTATGCAATACTGCACTATCTCGGCAGTACCATTATAACTTATCAGTTCCCATTTATTGCCGACTATCTATAAATTATAGCGCGTGTAGTTACGTCATTGACTTTGGTAATAACATTCGCTAATCGTGGTTAAATCGCGATTATTAGCATAAAAGCGACATGCATCGAGCTGACGTCCGCCCATCGGCAGATGTGGGATCAAACATTACACTTTATCGCTTCTCTATGCTAATATGTAACTTTTTTAATTCATCAAAGACTTTTCACCAAAGTTATAAACAATTTTTTTTTGATAATAAAAAAGTAGCACGCGACAAATCTGTGGGTGACGAAAAAAAAAACATTAGTCATTCGTTTTTTGCAGTCAATTAATATAATTGATGAATCTAATTTAGCAGGATTTAAATGCAATTTAAAGGTCTTTAGTAAGATTGAATTAATAAAAAATGAAAAATGTATGTAGGTAGGAATTTATTTTAACAAATAGTTTGTAAAGACTTTTGACTTTGTTAATGATTTCAAATCTTATGTAATAATGAGCTACATACCTAAATATAAGGATCGATGACCATTTAATTTGAAATAATGTCTTTAATCACTAAAGTTGAGAAATTGAAAGAAAATCCCCGCATTCATTATTAATGCCTTACAATGAAAAAAATGCTATAAAATTGAGGAAGTATTCCGCCGACAAATTACCACTAATGTGCGTAACTAATTTACTCGTTGTTTTAGCCAATAACTCACAATTTGAACATCGCCGTGGGTGTTTGTATATTAAACAAAGTATATAGGCGGTAGGTATGTACGAAGGGAGGTAGGTTCGCCATGATTAATCACGCTACATGAATATGCATGGGAGTTAGGGCTGTCAGCCGCGCGGCGTCTTTAAACAATATCAAATTAAACATGTAGGAGGGTACGTGTCTACCTGAACGTACATACATAAAACATTCGCGTATTATTCTTGATTTTGTTAAAGACTTAGAAATTGTTGTGTTATAAGACATTCATAAGACAAGTGGATTTTAGTCATGTGAGAATTTGTTTGTTCCTTTTCAAGGAAGCTAATAAATATTCGAATTAGTCATTCATAATTCTTAAATCATTCAATTCTAACAGTTTTTTTATTACTTTATAATAAACAGGTAGGTACATTTTCAGGTATGTTTAAGATTTGTTTGACGTGTTTTTGTCTATTCACTTTACTAACATTTACAGTTTTCAATATAAAACTGGATATATCTTTTCCCGTTCCCATTGCATTAAAACTGCCAATCCAAATTTCCATCACAACTCCGAACGATGATAACTAAAAACAAAAAAAGCAAAACGCACACAAAACAAACCCGCAGCCTCGCACGCGACCGCACACGGCACACCGCACACTAAACACACACGAAATTACAAACGCCTCCCATTATTATTTCTGCGAGCATTATCATCTTAATCGCATCGCGCCACCATTTACGGTGTTTAGGTATTTGCACACTATTGTTAGTGGCGTTGTGTATAAAATAAACATTTGTTACGGCAGAAGGGACCGGCCAACAATATCGGAGCGCGTATATCCCGAATTACCATTAGAATGGAGCCGCCTGATGTATGGCCGCTGCTTTACTTTGCACCAGGTTCGCGCTCTTTCATCATGACAATCGGTTTTAGGATATTTTAGTGAAATAATTTAAATGCATTTTGTGTTAGTACATCCGATGAAAGGTGTGGTAAAATATAGCTTTTGTTAGTTTTATTGTTTTTACAGCCTCTACCTCTTTATTTAGTTAACCATAGTAACTCAGAGGAAAAATAAGATTTTCACATTTGAAGTACAAGTACTATTTGAAGATATCGGTGCTAAAACAGGGTAATACCTACCAATGAATAAATGTAACTATCCCATAGCAATAGGAAACTAAACATTAGTTCAAAACAATATTTGATGCATAATGGATCAAACAAGACTGCTCTCTTTGAACGCCACTCGAAACAATTAAATAATAATGCAATCTGGGAACTATATTTGCTTTGTAAATGTCGCAACGAGGGTGCTTGATGAAATCTAAACTGAATTTACACGGGGCGGTGCGTCTGTCGCGAGATGACACGAGCCTTAAATGAGAGGATAGTTGTAGAATAAATAGTGGAAGAGGGATTGGTTACTTGGTGCCCGGCACGTGTCCGTCGTGTGTCCGTCGCGTGCCGTGTGCGACGCCTCCGCGCCTCGCATTGATTCCCTTGCACTGCCCCCGGACATTCGCGGGAAAATGAGGGCATTTATAATTCGAACAGGAAATATTACACGCTAATTTTGTCACATTTCGGGGAATAGATTGATTTTCTGCGGCCTGTTAGGATTAAGTTATTTATGGATTCCGTACATTAATGACGTGCAATTTCGTTTGTTTGAAATCACATTGTTGTGTTCCAATTTCGTGTAGTTAGTGGAATATAAAACCTTTTAAAATATTTGAATAGATATGGGTAGATATTCCAACCAATGGAAGTATAGACAGCAATAATCATTGACAACGACTACAATTCTACTCTTCCAGCTCAAAAAAATATCATTCAGACTGCATTACGTAAACTAAATCACTACACAATTTACCTTCGCTCAAACCACTAAACAAAGCAACATCACTACAAAACAAAGCCATCTTGGCAAACACTAATTTAAACACCAACAATATACGCCATAAATTCAATCGTAATTATATGTAGTGGAAGTAACTATCCCGGGAACTACAGTTATGGGTTTACGATCCATGTGATTGAGTCCCGGAGCATTCCATTAGGAGACTGTCTCGACCCCTGCTTCACTTATACTGCGGCCAATTAAACTTGAGTCACTGTCTGCGAATTAAATAACTAATTAATTGTTTTAAAGACGTTGTAAATAGAATTTGTGTAGTTTGGTTACTGTACGTATAGTTTTGGGAGAGGGGGTAAGTTTAGTGTCGTAAGGGTTGTGTTAGTGTACCCAAAAACACAGCCCAAGAAACGTAAGAAAACAACGTTCCAAGCGAGTACAAAAAATTTATTGAAATCATTCCTATATACCTAAATCGCGGAGAATCTTAACACCGCGATTCAGCCGGATGGCACAACGCCATCTATCGAGCGGTGGCGAACTAAACTTAACCTATGATAATATTACGATTGAACATCCCGCCCACCATGGACAGAATGTCCAGAACAGACATTATATGAGTAATATGAACCGCCCACCGTGAAACAACTGGGTAAAAAATCTTACAAATGGTTACATTATACACTATTACTATAACATAGCTTACTAGGTGTTTCAATACAAATAGAAGTGCAACAATGGTTCTTCGAATGTGGACTGTAAACAATTAATAGCAACCACTGTGCAAACATCTAACAGAATACACTTTACAAGTTTACACACGACACTCTATTCTAACATAGAATTACATAGTTGTTTAAGAAAGAAATTAGCTTTGCGTGAATATATGCGTAAAAATTAAATAATTAATTCAAATTCATTGAATTACTCATATCGTATTAAACTTAAATAAAAACACAATGCAAATAATAAACAATTTTGTTTAAGTAGTGACTGGCAGTATAATTAATTTTGAGACAGGTCTCTTTATAATGGAACCCTTGCAACGTAAGGATACGACTCTCGTGATTCTGTCCGAGCCAGTATGCTTTTCTACAATACAACCATAGAGCCAGCGCGCGGGAGGCAAATCGTCCTCCATGACTAATACAACATCGCCAACATCAGGTTCTACAGTTTGATGTGCCCATTTGTTCCTTTGGTGAAATTGAACAAGATATTCACGGGACCATTTGCGCCAGAAGTCCTGGACCATACGTTGAGTCAAATGCCACCTCTTTAATGTACCAATGTTGGAGTTCTCGTAATTGACTTCGGGTGCGAGCAGCAAAGGTTCACCTATCAAAAAATGTCCAGGCGTTAATGGGCATGGATCTTCTGGGTTAGTACTTATACTTGAAATGGGCCTGGAGTTAAGACAGGCTTCTATTTGAGCCAGTACCGTTGACATTTCCTCAAAAGTGAGTGTGCTAGTACCAAGTACTCTTTTGAGGTGGTGTTTGGTTGACTTAACTCCAGCCTCCCAGAGCCCTCCAAAATTCGGGGAATGGGGTGGAATAAATCGCCAGCTTGTTCCGTTGGTTGCCAACCAATCGGCAATATCAGGTGCTACACCGGACCTTTCGTGGTTGAACAACGCCTTCAACTCCTTGTTGGCTCCTACAAAGGTTGTGCCATTATCACTCCAAATCTCACCACAGTGACCTCTACGGGCTGTGAAACGCTTAAAGGCAGCCAAAAAGGCTTGCGACGTCATATCGCTCACGACCTCTAAATGGATGGCCCGTGTTGCCATGCATATAAATAAACATATGTAGCCTTTAGTGGAGTGATAACCGCGACCCCTTGTAGGCCTTATACAAATTGGACCTGCGTAGTCCACACCACTCTTGGAAAAAGGTCGACCAGCATTGACCCTAGCAGAGGGCAGTGACCCCATTAATGGAGCCACAGGTCGAGCAGAGTAACGAATGCAAATCACACACTTACGCAAATATTGCCTGATTACACTCTTTGCGTGTATAATCCAATATTTGGATCTCAAATAATTAAGGACTAACTGAGGTCCCCCATGCAATGTACGCTCATGAGCATCAGCTATCAGGAGATGTGTTAAGTGTGACTTACGGGGAAGAATCACAGGATGCTTCGTGTGTTCGTGAAGGTTGGCCTTATGCAACCTACCGCCAACTCTCAAAATCTCTTCCTGATCGAGGTAAGGATTGAGCGAAGTAAGTACCCCTTTTTTATCTATTTCCCCCTTTGAATATAAGCTATCCATCTCTAATTTAAAGTATGCCTTTTGGCATAATTTAATGCAGGTTAGTAATGCACCTTGAATTTCAGAATGTGTTAGACAATAATCAAATTTTGTAGTGTAATTTTTATTTTTAAATTTTAGGAACCTTCTACAATAGGCGACTGTTCTGGTAAGTTTTCTTAGAGATGAATATTTAGAAATTATGAAATCCTCACTCATTTCTTTTACTACTGTATTGCATGCTATTATTGACCCTCTCTCCTCTAGATTAGTTTCCTTAATTTCCCTTCTGTTATAATTAATATCTTTATTTTTTAGCCAACTTGGTCCATGTACCCACAAATGTAGGTCTGTACACTCTGAAGGACTCACACCACGCGACGCGCAGTCTGCGGGGTTGTCTTTGGACTGAACGTGCGACCATTGATTAATCTCCATAGTGGTGAGTATTTCAGAGACTCTGTTCCCGATGAACGTCTTCCAACGGCTTGGGTGGCTGCTCAACCAAGCAAGAACCACCGTTGAGTCAGTCCAGGCATGAATGTTTCCTTGACAGATTTCCAAGGTATCCGAAACTTCGCGAAGAAGTTTTGAAAGCAACACAGCGCCACATAACTCCAAACGAGGTATTGATACCTGTTTGACAGGGGCTACCTTGGTTTTGGAAGCAACTAGACTAACATGAATGTGACCGTCGGTGTCAATACACCGCGTATATACAACGGCTGCGTAAGCAATATTAGATGCGTCGCAAAATCCGTGCAGCTCGAATAGGACATCATGTTGACTCGTGTGAAACCACCGTGGTAGATGAAAGTCTTTAAGACTGTGAAGGGCGTTTCTATAACGAAGCCATTCTAAAGTGAGATGACACGGAAGTTCATCGTCCCATTCGCATCCTACTAACCATAGGCGTTGAATGAATACCTTGGCTGTTATTATCACCGGCGCAAGCCAGCCGAGGGGATCGAATAAACGGGCAATGTCAGATATCACCTTTCTTTTAGTTATGGGGGTTTCGGGCGGAGGAAGTTGGACAGTGTATTTAAATTCATCTAAATTCCTATCATAAGATAACCCTAAAATCTTCGTAACTCTATCAGTGTTAAATTCTAAATTGTCATTAGACGCCCCACCTTTGATTTTGGTCAGCAACTCATTACAATTACTAGACCACTTTTGAAGCTGAAAGCCCCCACGACCTAACAACTCATTCATTTGGTGATAAATCTCTTCACCTTCCGATATTGACGCACAACCTGACAAAAAGTCGTCGACAAAAAAATCCTTAAGAACCCGATCTGCAACTAAAGGAAAATAATTTCCTTCATCACGAGCAAGTTGTTGAAGTGAACGTACCGCAAGGTAAGGAGCACAGGATGTGCCGAAAGTGACACGCAACAGCCGTAGATGCTGCAACTGAGCATCTGGGTTGTCACGCCACAAAATACGCTGATAATCAGCGTCCTCTTTACTTACCTTTACTTGGCGGTACATCTTGACAATGTCTGCCACCAAGACTATAGGGTAGCGACGCCACCGCATCACGATCTGACGCAAATCAAGCTGTAGGGTTGGGCCAACCATTAATTCATTATTTAAAGATACACCAGTATCGCCTGCACACGAAGCGTCAAAGACGACTCTAACTTTAGTGGTACTTTTATCATTGCGTACCACAGCGTGATGTGGCAGATAGAAAGCATCATTACCTAAATCAATCTGAGGAACAATTTCAGCGTGCCCCAGCTTAATGTACTCTTTAATAACCGCACTATACTGTGTTCTAAGTTCCGGTTCCCTCATTAGTCGTTTCTCTAAGTTGATAAAACGCCTACGAGCAGTGCTCTCAGAACCACCCGACGTGCAACTGGGTTGGTTGATTTTAAATGGTAATTTTACAACGTATCGTCCGGCTGCGTCACGTGTGGTGGTCTTAGAGTAAAAGTCCTCACACTTCTGTTCTTCATCAGTCAAGATTGCTCTACGAACAGAAGGCTCTGATTCTAACTCCCAAAACGCACGCAAAAGGTCGTTGACATCTGACTGAACTGCATTATTATAACAAACAGGCCTAGAGATTGCCGGCGGTTGGATCTCACCAGACAAGATCCATCCTAGTTTGGTTTTTTGCGCGACTGGAGTTCCAGGCGGCCCCTTGAGCAAACCTTCCAATATAACCTCACCGACCACGCGGGTGCCCAACAGCAAATCTATCTTCCCGGGCGTATCAAAATATGGATCGGCTAGTTCTAAAGATGAAAATGAAGGCATAACCTGAATGATCTTCCTCTCAGGAAGACGTGAGGTGAGTTTATTTAGAACATATGCATCGACATACAAAATAAAAGACGGATCTAGGCGTGATTGCAATTTGAATTGAACTATCCACTTAGAGGGCATTGAATTTCCCTCATCATCGCCTAATCGCAATATATCGATGTGAGCAGCAGTTTTCTTCAAACCAAGCAACTGTACTGCAGCCTCTGTTATGAAAGAGACTTGAGAACCCTGATCCATCAGAGCTCTTAAAGCAAAAGCAGTACCGGTCCTTGACTCAACATTGACCAAGGCTGTGGCTAACAGACCGTGGTTGTGAATATCTGCAAAACAACAAATGGGTTTGGTAATCTCGCTTTGATTGGAAGAAGTAGCTGCTGTAGCAACCACAACATTCCCGTCTGCTGAACTATTAACAGTTGCAGCAGAGTTGGCCGTTGTTTTTGGGTGAAGAAGTGAGTGATGTCGCTTTTTACAAAGGTGACATTTGGTAGACTGACGGCAAAAATAGACAGAATGATTTATTCCTAAACAATTGAAACAAAGCTTATTGACTCGGGCAAACTCACGACGTTCGTCACAGTCTTTCTTTGCAAATTGTTTACAGTGACATAGCTTATGATCTCCAGAACAGAGTATACAACTTTGACCAGCGACAAGAAATGATTTGGCAGTGTTATTACTACGAATACTACTCGGCTTATTAGATTTAGAATCTAAATATTCCAGTGCCCTAAACCTAGACTCCATAAATGTTTTAAATTCATCAAACTTAGGTAGGTCATCACTGCAGCTAACTTTAGACTCCCACAATTTGCGGGATTCGCTATCTAATTTTTCACAAACCAAGTATATAACAATTGAATCCCAAGAGCTTACATCAATACCTAAAGTGCGCAAACCATGTAAGCAATCAACAGTAGTGTCTAACAGCGTTTTAATATAAGTTGAAGATTCCTTTGTAACAGACGACTGATTAACTAAACGTTTGAGCATACAGTTAGCTAAAAAGCGTTTATTGTCATATCTTTTATTCAGAATCGACCAACATTCACTATAATTAGAAGCAGTTACAGGGGTATGTCGCAACAGCTGTTCTGCTTCACCCGAAAGATGAGTTTTTAAATAGTGCAACCTTTGAACGTCATCCAGTGTCTCATTTTTATGAATCAATGACAGGAATAAGTCGCGGAACGTTATCCACTCAGAATATTGCCCCGAGAATGTAGGAAGACTAATTTTAGGTAAATTCACATTGGAACTGTTGTTATTGCTAGATTGTTTACAAGTGCTACTACTAGGAATAAGGTTGGCTAAGAATTCTTTTAACTCAGACTTGTATGTTATGTATAGTTCCTGTACTTGATCATATATCTCCTTTTTAAAATACACACCTTCTAAGTCTTCGTCGGTTGCCTTTTCTACAATGCGCATATGAGTTTCAACAAATTGCCTCCACTGTACTTCAAGAGATTCTAACCTTGTTTCAATAAAAATTTGTGTGAGACGATCCTTAGGTGATTTTTTAAAGTTAATTCTATTTTTTTTCTATGATTAATTTATTATTCAATTGTAATTTCATTAAAGATTCCATTGTATATGGTGTCTATAATTAAACAGTTATTTACGAATAAAATCTTAAATTAATCATACACTTAATAGGTGGCTAAAGGCAACCAACTACCAATTAATACAAGTTAATGAATAAAGCCCGAAAAATTTTACAAGTGTTTACAACCTCATTTAAACTTAGAAAAATCGGGCATAGGTTCCCCGTTATATCACTTTTAACGAAATTATTCTAAGTCTAAAACTAAAGCTAAAATTTTACAAGTCCCAACACTTCACTACATTAGGCTTCAAATTTCAAACACTTAGAAGTTTACCAGTCGATGAAATAACACTTGGATTCAACTCACGGTTACGCTTCTGCCAAACCTCTTAATACCATGTCACTGATGATGTCGCCGCAAATATGTCGTCACTGCCCTGACGTCATGCCTCGTTGATACCACTGGTTTGTGTCGTCGCTGCTCTGACGTCACACCGCCATGAAGTCGCTGTTGAAAGTGGCGATCCGCCAGACTACTCTAGCTTCTTTATAACAAATCCGTAAAAAGTGGTCGGGAATCGTCGGGTTACATATTATAACCACAATCCGACTCGAATGAACCAAATGTTAGTGTACCCAAAAACACAGCCCAAGAAACGTAAGAAAACAACGTTCCAAGCGAGTACAAAAAATTTATTGAAATCATTCCTATATACCTAAATCGCGGAGAATCTTAACACCGCGATTCAGCCGGATGGCACAACGCCATCTATCGAGCGGTGGCGAACTAAACTTAACCTATGATAATATTACGATTGAACAGGTTGTTTGAGAGTAGTTAGTGTTAGTATTTATTATTGCGGATTTTAGTTTAGTACAGCTAAATAGTGCTTTGTGTACTTCTTAAGAAAAGACGATATTCTAGTAGAAAACTAGACGTTCATGAGAGATCGCTGAATTGTAAAAAACTGGCAATTTTACTTATCAGTACATTTGGGTAGGGTTCCTGTCTTTAATGTATTTTTGATTTACAATAATCTTTCTTTAAAGACGATTATTAATCTTATGTTATGAGTTTAGATGTCTAACTATGTCGACCTCTATGCTGTAATCAAAAGGAATCGTGATTCGTCTTGTTAATGGGTGGAAGTCACCATTAGGAAAAGAGTGAGCGACCGTTTGCCAAGCGTGTGTAAATTGAAAGTTTGCCAAATTATCAATTCGGATGTCATATTTTGTTTTACGTGAGATATTCTCCTGTATTTATCAAAGGTACGAAATATAATACTTAGTTCTGTCGTAAATGTTATTATAGGCCGGTTTTATTGTGAAAGATAAATTATATAAATCGTTTATGTAGATATATAAACGAAATAAATATCTATCTACTACATAGGTACTACTATATCTTATTGATTTATTTTGTGATTACATGAGAAAAGGGTTTAGATCGGTAATGAAAGGCGTTTCCGTAAATAAATCAACAATGTCCGGTGGCGACCGCATTAAGAGATAAGATCTCAATTTGCGAACTTAGCGGAGGCTGTGAGAGCCTCGGACTAATTAATTTAGGTTCTTGTAAAAGTAGTCTGAAACTCTTTTTCTAGGTAGGCAGTATACAGCAGCAAAAAAATAAAAATAATGAAAGGGTCGCATTAGTATCTTAAACCTAGCTAATGCCTAAATCATATTCTTACCTTTCATGATTAAATAGATACAAAGTTGTTACGCATATACAATTAGGCTTGACACATCCACTACATAAAATAGGCATAAGAATATTTGGAACACCAAATAATTAAAAATTTTAAAACTAAATAGCAAATTTATAGACTAGACACGTTTTTATATGCCCATTGCCCATACGCATTACCGTATTTAAAGTACGTAAATATTTATTCTTTTGACACTACGTAATAGTAAGCTGTTAGTAGAAGGCTTCAGACTTTTGACGTCATGGCTACCTATATTTTTGCAAATATAACACCTACATCATATGATATCACTAAATTAGCCTACACATGTGACTATCGTGCTGATAATATATAATGTAAAGCACATACCTAATATCTATCTATATATATATATATATATATATATATATATATATATATATATATATATATATATATAATCTCTATTTCCCTTGGTCACGCCATAACTTGAGAACGACTGCACTAAATTGGATAATTCTTTTTTATTGTGTTCGTCATTGTCAGGACAAGGTTTATAGATAAGTTTTTTTTTAATCGTGCGGAATTGTTTTTAACGGTGCGGGTGAAACCGCGGGGCACAGCTAGTATGGAACAAAAACATTTGCTTTCGCTATTGGTAGGTATACGAAGAGACTGATACCAAAGGGTTGTCAGAAGATGAGACAGATGGCTGAATTTGCCCTCGTAATTTAGAAGTTTTGAAGTTGTGCAGCTAATTCCAAGAAGAGAGTTGAAGCCAGGCTGACAGAGTTCCTACGACCAAACTTCGGTGAATTTGCTCTTTACGGAACCTTTACCTATACGTTAGGAACATTAAAAACAAAACGCGATTATGACTCTTTTTGATATTGTATGGCATTGCTTGTTTGTATTTAACTGCGTTCAAACCTATACTTTGCATTGCTTTTTGAGCTGCTTATCTTCGACACTAATTACTTCATCGATCATGATTACTGAAATATTTCATTTACACCGATCATGAGCGCGTTCTTTGATGTTCATATTATTATTGTTTGCGGTTTTAAAAAGGTATTTTTTATGCAACTATTTAAATGAATAAACATAAACAAGTTTTTTTAACACACTTGCTCGTAAAATGGCTCTTATTGCACCGTTTTTAGGTTCATAATGAGGCAATGTAATTTATTTTTTCTTCGCATTTGTGTTGAAAATCCTCGAATCAACGCGTGAGCTGTGATAATTACTACGTCTCGGCACCATTGCTACCCTCGCCTATGGTTCGGCTAGCAATCAAACCTCGATTGCAATAACCAACTTAGGTCACATGTATCTTAATGTATCAACTAATATATAACATACTTATCTTATAATAAAAAACAATTTAGTGTATGTAATCTATAGATATCTACTACAATATATATATTTATAGTAAACTATAATATACAAACTTATGTTAACTTATAATTATATCATTATTAGTTAAACTTACAAAGTTATGTAATCGATTCCGAGAAGGACCTTTACATTAAAAACTTTGTTTGTATTTTTTAGGAATAAAATAAAGCTCGTAAAAACTAGACCTAGGTCGTACCTTGGTCTAGTGATATAAAGTGCGATTGCGGAGCATGAGGTCCTGGGTTCGATTGTCGGGTCGGGCAAAGTGTCTTGTTCTGCTAGAAATTCCCAATAGTAGCCCAGAGTTTGGAATTGTGCCCGGTAGATGGCAATAGGCTGACTACCTTACATGGGGCTTTATAACAGCATTGTTGAAATGTGAGTGAACTTCCGCCTACCCCTTCGGGATATAGCACATTACGAGTCAATCGGGAACATCCCAAATGTGTTATAAAACACTTATACAAAAATACAATACTCATACCAACGGTACATAAATATGTATTAAAAAGGTGAGTACATTGTATTGTTTATCTCAATAAAATAAAGAGGGTGTTTTGTGCGAATGAGAGCACGTAGGCACGTCCTGGTCGAAAGCCTTTATCTCAGCGCGGCCGCGGCAAAGATCGCTCCCATTGTGTTACCGACTTGGAATCTGCATAATTTCCATTCATTAAAGGAACGAAATGATTAATAATAGGGATCTCTCGGCCTACGTACTTATTTGGTTTTACCATGTTGTCTGCAGAAAGTAGGACAAACCTAATGATGCAAAACGAAGTTTAAAAAACAGTAAAGGTATATAAAATAATCAATTCGTTTAGTAATGGACATACTGGAATGAACATAATGATCTGATTCTGACGAAATTTTCGCAAAAAAATGCGTGCAGTTGTTTGTTAATAATATATTTTAATGTCTTTAAAAGGGTTTGTCAAGTAGGGCAAAGATAACTTTTTTTTTTCGTGACATTCAAAAGCACACTACATTTAATTGTACAATTTATTATACAGTAAATATGGTCACCGCACTCCAAAACGTAACAATCGTGAGATTTGAGCAAAATATTATCTTGCGAGTTCCTATTCCTATATTAGAAAATTAAAGGAGTATTGAGGAGCTAACGGTTTGAATATTCAAAGGGAATAAATTAAGGGTAATGTAGGCGCGGCGTCGTCAAACAAAAGAGATAAAACAAATTGTTTTGCGTACATCATGCTGGCGTTACTTTGTAAGGAGTTTGCCTGAGGAAGATTTTGTTTATTAAGTAATTTTTGTTGAATTTGGAACGTGCCTTTTGGGAACAATGATGATTATTATAGTGCTTATAATTTAGTTTTAGTCCTGAACTGTCACTAGAATTTTGTAGGTATTTGGATAATCTAATTTATAAATTACCATCACATTAATTCACGTATATACTCGTAAACGTATAAACTCCTAAATTCACGAACTTAATTACTTAGAAACATTGTCAGCTTTGAAATCATAAGATATAGAGTCTAGTTTAATGAAGTAATTAATTTCAAGTGACCAGGAGATCGTACGCTAATATTAGTTGGCTTGATTTGGTGCCTATGATATTATAACAATAGTTCCTTAATACATGAATAATTTAGTGAGTAAAGAGATTTGTTTTAATATTACTTTAATGACTCTTAAGTCAGTAATGTAGTAAGTATGATTTATGACCTATTATGACTATAGAAAGAAAGAAAGAAAAAAGAAAAGTAAAAATGATATAGTACTGATGTGGTAGGAATATCAGATCAACTATTTTAATACAAGGTAAAAGCTCTTTCTGAATCTACAAAAAGCGACTAGAAAATGCTATTTCGCCTATAACCGTGTCGTAATGATTGTTGAGTTTGAAGTTACACATTTTCACACATTTTTGATAAGTTGTCTACATTCCTCCCCTACTAATCAACCAATCAACATCAAGTGAACTCAAATCGTAACCATACCGGATTGAAGAGAGTATCCATCGGGTTTCATGCCGTTTTTTCATAGGAAACGACTTGTTTGTGGCCTAGAAATAAAACTATTGGATTTTTATTGAAAACTTTTAGACAACGATATAAATAGGATTTTTCTTTATATTCCTTAAATTCTACTCGAGTCGATATGTACACAAGCATGTTTAAAAAACACATACATATTAAAATATTTATACATATAATAACAGTTCGTAATGACATTGGTATCAAGGTATTAGTGCCGAAACTCGGTGGCACAGATAACCATAAAGATTTATTGCCGACTGCCGTTTGCTGTAATGATAAGAGTGCAACTACGTGCCACTAATCCGAAGCATGTGAACCAAATTATTTTATTGTTATGTAATTCTGATAACTTGTGTTTCTTTGGTTTACTGAGTTACGTATGTAGTTTACTTAAAGTGAAAGTGAATTTAGGTAGGTACTTTTAGTTATAGAAGGTAAAATTTTAATTTTGTACTCACAACGTCCAAATTCAAGGTGTAGTGCAGCAGGCTCATAGCATTTGCATATGTATAGTATTATACATATGCAAATTTTTTTTAACCAAGGAGGAGCATTTCTCCCGGCCGTATTTCGGTCACGGCGGCCTATATCCACGGAGATTACCAAATACGCAGGAGATATTATGGTGCACGAGTGTATGCGTAAACACAGGTGCACTCCCTCTTCCTTCACTCTCATATGCCGATGGGACGGCAATCCGACACGACCGGAGAAAGATTAGGCGAGGTCCGACGGCTTTACGTGCTCTCCTTAGCACGGGGGTGTCATACCACCAACTTCCTGACTTCGGGCTACTACTGAGAGTTTCCTAACAGAAAAACTGAATAACACTTTGCCTGACCTGTGATTCGAACCCAGGATCTCACGCTCAGCAGCCGCTCTTAAAACCACTAGACCAACGAGGCAGTAAAATTTGGCTAATAATTAGATTATAAAGAGCTTAGACCATAATTGCTTGTCCTTTGCTATTTTATATGGTATTTAGGTATTATTTGTGTTTTGAATGAAGATTTAGTTAAACATATCCACATAACAGAAGTCTGTGTTATAACTGCGAGCAATACGAGTACACAATAAACGTGAAAACTTAATAAAATAAGGGATTGACTGCGCCTAGTGTTGCTTAGTCTGTAGAATCATTTTCATATTTTCCGACGACTTATGTGCGCAGTATCTACGTCTCAATTGCAGAATATGCATGTTTCGGTCAAGTCCAGTGCATGATGGCGGATGAAGATTATGTTCTTACTGTTAATCTGGAGGTAATCAGCCCTCAATGAATCTGGTAGCACATAGGTAGATTCTGGTGTTTTCATGTTTACTTCACCCTAAGTGCTGTGTTCTTTGAAGGCTTGTAAAGATAAAAAAACACATCTAATAAAGATTTTTTATTTTATTTTAGACATTAGAAAATCATATTGATCTCTAACTGCATAGTCAGTCGTATCGGTTTAGTTATCTACATAGAGACTGAATAGATAGCGATGATGTCATCAAAGACGTATTAAAATATGGAAGAAGAATTCGGAGTACTGAGCAGAGGTCAATATGGCTTAGTGGTCAGCGCGCCTGGAGTATTTAGCCGGAGGCGCAGGTTCGAATCCATACCTCTCGACCGTATTTTCCTTTCCATCAAAACTGAAGAGTTCGCTACGCATTCGTTAATGCATTTGAAAGGTTTATGTGTATTAGAAAATTTCTTTTTATTTCAGTTAAGTTTATTATTGTAGTTTTTACAGAATTAGAAAAAAATATTATTTAACTTCCGTTCACAGTTCATATCTTCGTAACTATATCACCTGCGTGCTGAGGACCTATTGGCTAATCCATGACCATCGAATTGATGGTCACTTTGTAGTACATTGCGCCGTATGTTACAGCTTGTCTATCATGAGCAAAAGTATTAAAAGCAGACGGTGCAATGTACTACAAATTGCCCATGCATTCGTATTTCATAGTTACCATTTACCGTCATATTTATATATTTCTATTCTATTCTATATACTTACGTATAGTGGCAGCATGTGCATGTCTCGGTCAAGTTCAGTCCATGATGGCGGACGAGGATTATGTTCTTACTGCTAATCGGCTAATCTTCACTCGCTGAACCGTGTAGTAGGTGTATGTGTGTGTATGGAGAAATTATATTTACGTCATGCGGAGCATTCAAGACTATGAAAAACTTAAACATAATAATGACATCAGGAATTTAAGGCTTTTGCGGTTTTTTTAAGTTTGTTAGTTCCTCTAAGACACTCTGTTTATAATGACAAACGCAAATTGCTTAAATCTTAGTTCAGCGCAGTGTAACTTGCTGGTATCGCTATGGATATTACAGAGACTTTCTTCGCTTTAAAGACTGCACCAAGCGAGACATGGCCTCTTTCAAATTTTATTACCATGACTGTGAGAAGCTCGCTGATAAAAGAATTGTTTCGCGCAAACGCGTTGTGAATGATCGCAAGTTTTGCGATGACGCCTGGTTCGGAGCTTACGTCGTCAAAAGGCTAATATCAGGACGGTTGACCTCCAACGACCACAAAATTCCCTTGCAGGGTCTGTGTAGCTCTTGCATTGGTTAATTAGCCACCAGAAACACTGCCTTCCAAACTGTACACCATAAATAGACGAATAGACGAAAAGGCCTTTGAAAGAGAGTGTTATCATATTTTATTATGTAGTTTTTTTTTATCAAAAACAGAGCTACGTTTTGCCACCAACTCGCCTAATGGTAAGCGACACTGTGGCCGATGATGATGATGTCTAATCACTCTAAGTAGAGTGACTAGATTTGGGGAGAATGATAGCACCACCCAGGGACCACTTGTAGGGATTCCAGTTTAAGGGTGCACTCCTACGGACGCAAGCAATCTACCACCAAATATTTTTATTAAATTTGAATATGTAGCTAATGTAATTTAAAACTCTTCCTTAAACTCTACCGCCACTGTCGTTGATTAAATAGATGACGATAACGTCACCGTAAGACGTATTTTTGTGGCAGTAGAATGAGGAATAGTGAGCAGAGGTCTGAGTAGCTTGGTTGGCAGAGCAGCTACAGTATTCAAATTCCTTAGGTATTGTTATATTCCTATTTGGGTAGAATTTTTTTTTTACCTCCAGTGTGTCTATTAAATTATTATCTAAATATTACTGTGAACAGAGGCTCGTGGCGAGGTATGAGCCGCACAGATCGATCGATCAAGGTTAAGCTGTGCTTACCGCAGTCGTCTGCAGGTAACCATAATTTCATATCGAAACCCCTACGTGTTAGAAACACGTTATACCGTTGGTTCGGGGTTTTTAATGAAGACCTATGACAGCCGATACGAATAGTCAGATGCCTGGAAGTCAGGACATATCGTGTTACCCAGCAACTGGCTGTGGAGGTCATATAGGCAGTCGTTCCATGTAAAATATTGGTATTAAGTTGCATCCGGTTAGACTGCATAATGACTCCAATGTATTTGGGACATGCTAGGCAGATTCGATATCACTGAAAACACCATACTACTTGCCAAACAATAACAGAAAGTATGTTATATTTATATGCTTCAGCGTCACTTCATTAATTCCTACATCAAACATATATCTGATATTATAAATGTCTGAATCTGAATATTTCACTAGTTCAGTGAATTTTTTATGGAAAGATATGGTCATGAATATTTGGATTCGAACCTGCGCTCTCTGGATGAATACTCCAAGGAAGGCGTTTCATCCGTAGTATTTTTTAAACCACTAAATGTTTTACTGTAGAGTTCGTCTATATGATAATAATAAGTCTCAATATGATGACATTCAGGCGTAGACATAACATAATATAGCATCAAGCCTGTATTCCCCGAAGGGGTAGACAGAGGTGTACACATTTGTACACTCACATTTCACCAATTCAGGCGTAGAATAGGTAATAATAACTTTTTCTGGATTTTTAGCATTCGTCCTATTTTATGGTTGATGAACAACCTAGCGTCAGAGTTTAAACCGCCCGTAAGTTTGTGACAGAGCTTTTCAAAACATCCCGAGCATCTCTCAGGTTTGCAGGTTACTTTACCATGTTTTCCTTCTCCGTTATAATAAAGTAATAATTTATTTTCAGTACATACATATGATTACGTTCGTGCCTTGCGTACGAATCTGTGACTTCTGACTTGCTTATCCTACGATTATACAGCTAGGCTATCTATGTCTTATAAGTGCTGATGTTTCAGTAAGAAAAATGTGTATTTGAAGAAAAATATGCTTGAAATCATAACGCAATTCGACCCCAAATATAAGGTACCTACGTACAGACATCGTCGAAAGTATAAAAACATTTAAAGAGTCCAAGTAAGGAGCATTTGATAAAAATCAACCTTATACTAATCTAGTAAAGGTGCAATTTTAATTGATAGATACTGATATTCCTTAGTAAACAGTTGAAAATGTATCCTAAGTTGACTTGTACAGCGTACTAATGTAATTGGGTGAAAGTTGACATAATATCATCGGTGAGAAAAAAAAAAATTCATGTAATATTTCATCGTTATTGTCTGATATTTACAATAAATAATAAAAAAAAATTACGAAGGCTCCACCCACAGTTGTTGGGTAGTGTAGAACACTTTTGGAATCCCTCACTGTATTTAAACAAATTTCATTAAATGTTCAAATTATTTTGAACACTTTGAATGTTACTATATTTTCGATATCAACTGTACTGTTTGAATCATAAATTTAAATTTAATGCAAACGATGTCATTGCTATAAAAGGGGCGGTAAACACTATCAATTATATGTGTCATGGGGAATGCCGACGATATGTTTTCTATCATTTTATGGTCGTTGTTGTAATATTTCTATGCATAGCTTTGTGTACCTACAACATATGTTTATTTTCCATGCTTTATTGTTGTGAAAAAGTATCCTATGTCCAAGATATGTTTTTGAAAAAGCATTAACGCATGCTTTTTCCATTTAATATTGTAACTTTAGTATCCTATGTATTAATCCAGGCTATAAACTATATGTGTGCCCAATTTCATCCAAATCTTAGTTATTGCGTGAAAGAGTAACACACACCCATCCATCCATCCTCACAAACTGTCGCATTTATAATATTTAGATCCCATTGAAAAAAAAAGTTTCAGTATAATAACTACAACGATATAGATAATCGATTGTATTAACAGGTATTGGCGAAATAATCCAAATATAAAAAAGGTGATCTTGATTGCGGTCAGTTAGTGGTTATTCGGAGCGCCATAACAACCAAGCGTTTGTTGTTATGCGGTCGATATTTAATGGCATGGTCGACGCTGACCAAAGTTGCAGTCGAACCTCATCGGAATACACGATAAGTGGGGTATGTCTGCCTCGTTGGTCTAGCGGTCGCAAGCGCGGCTGCTGAGCGTGAGGTCCTGGGTTCGATTCCCAGGTCGGGCAAAGTGTTATTGGGTGTTTCTGTTAGAAAATTCTCAGTAGCAGCCCGGAGTCAGGAAGTTGGTGGTGTGACACCCCCGTGCTTCGGAGAGCACGTAAAAGCCGTCGGTCCTGCGCCTAATCTCTCTCCGGTCGTGTCGGACTGCCCTCCTACCGGAATATGAGAGTGAAAGAAGAGGGCTTGCACCTTTGTTTGCGTATACACTTGTGCACTATAATATCTCCTGCGTACTTGGCTAATCTCCGTGGAGATAGGCCGCCGTGACTGAAATACGAACGGGAGGAGTATTATTAAGTGGGGTATGACTCCTGAAATAAATTACAATTTCAATCGAATTACAATGTCAATAGAACACCTAAAAATAATGCCTAATCTTAACATAAGAAAGAAAGAAAGAAAGATAATTATTTATTTAAGTCTCGCCGCAGATTACTTACATACGAGCAAGAAACTTAAGAAAGAAAAGGTATTTATTTACTAAATGAAGGTTACGTGTCTTAAGATTCAGATTGTGGGGTTCCAATATGGCATGTAAAAACGTAAATATATTCTATGACATATTTATTTACTTTCTTAGTTAATGCAAAGACATCACAGTCATACCGTGAAGGTAAATATCGTGGACTTAATTATCTGAAATCAGCTACCCACTGCGGGCTAGCGTTGTGATCAATGCTTCTCTATATGATAAGAGGCCCTTGCTCTGCATTGGGACAGTTATGGGCTAGTTAAAGTAATATTCTAATAAAATCACAGTCATCTCAATTGTGAAGCACGCTTGCATTGTAAGATTTTTCACTTTTAAGCCCAATTGACATACCTACATACATAAGTACGAAGTGATGCAATTCCAATGCCCATCAAGCGAATTTATTTTAAAACCTTATGTTTTAAAATAAATCTACTTGATACCTTGATGCCTATAGTTGTTGCTGTCATCAATCATACTAATAACTGTAAATTAAAAACATATTTAAATTAGTTACTGGTCTACTGGACGCAACCGCGGCTGCTGAGCGTGAGGTCCCAGGTTAGGTAATGTGTCATTGGGTGTTTGTTAGAAAACTTTCAGTATAATAATGAACACTGCAGCGTTCGTGATTCTCCTGCGACCACGAACGCAAGGAAAAACAAAAACCAAGAACACACGCGATTAATCCGGTTAAAAGTTGTTTTATTATAATGTGTAGTTATCGCGAAAACTTAGCGTAACGTAGCAGCCCGTAGTTCGGAAATGTGCCCGGCTGATGGCGATATGCTCATCGCCTATTACAGGGGACTTAATAACGGCATTGGTGAAATTAGGGTGAACAACTTTGTACATCTCTGCCTACCCTTTTTGGGAATACAAGCGTGATGCTCTGTATATAGGCCATTATAAGTGGTTCCTTAAGCTATGTTTAAGATTACCGCGTGTTTTAAATAGACGTCTATTTTTAGCGACACATCTGCGCCTCTCGATTAAGGACGCGAGCAGACGATCGACGTTACTGTCGTGGGTGAATGGCGCTACTAATCCAGATTACCACAACATTAGGAGTGCTTTATATCTGTGAACTGGATTCCAACCGGAAGCTAACTGGAAATTGCAGATTTTTATTCGTATGATAACATAACTTAGCATCACATCTATATTCCCCGAAGGGGCAGAGGTGTACACGTCTTTATTAAAAAACAATTATGATTTGGTGCAGCTGAAACTTGTGATTTATGCATTATAAAAAAAAACATTTATTAACATAGCCTTAAGTAACTTATTAAGTTAAGTGAATAGTAAGTTCAGTGGTCACAAGCGCAGCTCCTAAGGCGTGATATCCTGAGTTCAATTCCAGGGTCTGAAAATTTTATAGAGCTTTTCTGTTAGGAAATTCTCAGTAGCAGCTTGGAGTTTGGAATTGTAGAAGATTGATGGCAATATGCTCACCGTTTATTACATGGGACTTATTAACTACATCTGTGAAATGGGCTTATTTGCGGGTTCAGGTGTGATGTTAATATTTTATGTTTATATTATTAATATAACGGGCTACTTTTCACAACTTTCATCTAAGGTGTATGTTTTGCGTGCAGGTATTTCTAGCTGGTTTAGCCACCAGAAGTACTCCTAGATAAAGACAACGCCAACGACTACTAGCTTCTGCCCGTGACTTCGCCTGCGTGAACTTCACAATTGGGTTCATATGTTAATCCAGGTTATAAACTATCTGTGTGCCAAATTTCATCCAAATCCGTAATGTTGTAATTGCGTAAAATGGTAACAAACATCCATACATACAAACTTTCGCGTTTATAATATTAGTAGATAATATCTATTATTAGTAAGATGCTATATGAGTAGAGGAAGACCGTGGGAAAGATGGATGGATTGTGTTAAAGATGATATGCCTGGAAAGGCAATGATTACCGATGTGACGGCTGATAGAGAAGTAGGGAAATTGGGATACGGGCAGGGGGATGATGATATAAATCTAGGTATATAATAAATAATGACAATATGACTATAATTATTACTGTGTTCATGATTGCGAAAAGTCTACTGGCGGGGTAGATATGCAATTATTTAGTGGGAACCAGAACTCTAGTGTTAATGTTTTAGCGACTGTGCAAGCTGGTCGTTAATGAAAGATTTATTGAGTAAAAGGATTCTAAAATATCAACACTTGTGTACCAATATACTTCTTTTTATTTTAACATTATGCCTCATTTAGGTTTATTGATATCTAATGAATAAGTTTTTAAATATAACTAATATGTCCTATATTACCGTACCTAATGTAATATAATAAAGGTTCATTCTATATTTTTTGAATACACATATATATTTCATTGTCTTTACAGTGAAATTAATTTAAAAACACACAACACTAATTCTAGTTAAAGCTAAGCCTCGCATATTAATTTAAAATTATTAAAATCAATAAAGCCTATATATGATGGTAAGTAGTTTCGGTAAAAGCGGTCTTTTGAGATATTTATATTTAATGATTTGTTAATGAATTCAAAAGAGACATGAATAAAGCCTACACAATATTTTTTTCTATAATTTTATTAAATGTAGGTAAGTCTAGTCATTAAGTGATGTGCCTACATTTTTGGATTTACTATCAACTATTGGCAATTGGGCTATACCTTTATTATTTTGTTGTAATTTGCATTTCTTATCTTATATTTATTTAGATAAAACTTGATTTAGTTAATTAATCAATTGACGTAAGAACAGCTATATTAAAGAGGCAAATGGATACTTATTAAAAATTCAGAACCTAGGTTGTAAGTATTTGACACTGCTTAGATGTAGACATATTATGATGTTGTTTTTAAATTGTATTTTAGGTATATAGGTAGCTACAGTTAGATTTTAAGAGTATTCATTTGTCCGTCCGTCGGTCGGTTGCCGTCGGCGCAATTGCGACGGTTGCGCTCGATAGCCAGCCGGCGTAGCGCGTAGCCGCCGCGTAGAGGCTGCGTAGCGGCCACTCCGCACCGCTGCCTGCTACGTCGCACTCATTAACAATGCCAAACTAATTAACCACTCGAAAACACGTGAAAGTCGACGCGTGAAAACAGACTGAAACAGCATGCACCGGCGGCGTGCGGCGAGCGTACAGGAGCGAGCGCACAGGGAAGGTTGCCGCCATATTGGCGGAAGCCCCGCCCCACATCATCTCGCCGACACCCATTGGCCGAGCACAGCATTGAAGGCGGATCCACCATCAGCTAAATGTTGCCAGCTTTTTGAATAAATAATTTCAGTAATTTAAGTAATGAAGGCAATTATGGCGTTGTTTAGCTAAGTTTGCGCCGCGGCGAGTGGGAACTTTATATTTATACCGCTCTCTTTATGTACGCCGACGCGCGGTTAATGCGCCCGATCTGTTTACGTTGCGAACCGGAGCGAGCTAGCGATTTATTGCGCCCGACTCCGGTGCACGCCACGCGATTTAAACTGCAATTATTTTACGCTATAAGGAAAACATATTGCACCATTTAAATGAGTTTTTACAACACAATTTATTAAGGTAGATGTAGTCAGATTTACTCACTCCCCGAATAGAAAGCCAAGTTTTGTAGCTTATAATTCATAAACATAATTTTATTACATTAAAAACATACTCATATGTTTATATTTACTTTTGCTCAATGACTCTATCGGGTTGGTCAAAAACTTTACTCAGTATAGTGGAATATTTTTCCAACTCCATAAATCTATATGGTTGCGTCACAATAGTCCGTCAAAGATCCAGTGTCCACACTTCACGGGCAGAAGTAAACAGTGACGTCACGAAGCGTCATCGAGGCGATAAAAAGTCGATTTTATTCGCACAAGTTCGGCCAGCTGACTGCGTCCCCCACCCCGCGCTCCGCAGCTACACGCACAGAATTTTCAGTGTGGCGAGATTTCAGGGCAACAGAGAAAGATATACGAGGAAGGTGTGTGAATGAGGGAGACGACGGTATGGGCGCGCGCGCTTGTGGGACCGGCGCGGTGGGCGGGCGCGCTCCGGATGATGTATAGAGTGGTGGAGTTAGGTTCAAATTGGTCCGGGAAGTGGCCGAGATTAGAGCCAGCGCGGGCCGCAACGCGCCGCGTACGTAAGCCCACTTAAGACTGTTTTTAATACTAGTATTTTTTACGCGATCCCGACAGGATTTAGCGGATAAGCGACGTCGCCGCGATCGTGCGCTTTGATTTATCGGTATCGGATTGGTATTTGGTTTGTTCTGGTGTTTACGTTAGTGGGTGACGGCCAGGCGCGTGGTACGTAATCCCGTGGCTTGTACCAGATTATGACGGATATCACCGGATTTCGTGTACACACACTGTGAAAATCAGCTTTCCGAGGAATCATCGAGCTCACCACCGTCACCAGCAGCCGCTCTGACATTTTAACTGTGAGTATGTTTACTGTCACATGTTTCACTTGTTTGGTTTTATTTATGACAGGTGAACTGGGAAATTTCTGTCTCTAAATATTTTATTGAGGTCAGAATCGTTTCTAACTCTACATTGAGAACATCACAAATTTATGAATATTTTTAAATACTTATCTTCAGAGAGCAGTCTTACTCCGTTCCAAGTAGAACTGAGTTCAGCGTATTACTAAGATTCTAATACGACAACCGCGTATATTTAAGTGACCATGTAATCCTACTTAATTAGGTATTATTATGTGTGTAGTAGAGAGTATATCTACAACAAACAGGTTACTTAGCTGCTTGCTTAGTATAGTACTTATGTTGTTTAACCAGGCGTATTTTGACTGAATATCATCAGTTATATTATTAGCGTCATGCTAGAAATAGTAATATTCAGCTTAGAAATAACTACCGCTATTAATAGAGAAGTCCATTATAGTATTTTCTTGCAGGAGAAATAATTATCATTTCACATAGACAAATAGAAACATAAGCAAAAAAAATGTATTTAAAAAGGATGTAATTTATTTAATAATTTATATTTATATCATAAACAGTTTTTTGTAATTACCTACCTACGTACATTCTTAAATGATTATGTAACTTAATTTTATATGTATATGGTTATATTAGGTAATAAATATTAATATATTATTATAATTTCATAAAATGTGTGATAATGTCTCTTAGATAGTTTATTGACAAGCATAGTAATAAATAAAAACCGGCCAAGTGCGAATTTGACTCGCACGCTTAGGATTCTGTACCACACCTGCCAAAGTTCCTTTTTAGTCGGTATGAGTTTGCCACAGCGTTCATGATAAACATTTAGAAGAAGTTTCTTTACCGCCAAAACGATTATAGTTTATTTTTATTATTCCTTGTTTAACTTTAAAGCATACACACACAAAGGTTAAATTTGGTGTAACTATAGGGTACACCAAATTTAACCTTTGTGCGTGTTTTTACAGTAGAGCAAGAAGACAAAACGTTATAAAAAGAAATAATTTTATCGTTTTTTCTTGTGTGATGTCCTCGTACAAGAAAAAGCCTTTCTGTTTCATTAGTTAAGTCCATGGAGTCCATGGATCCATGGAGTCCATGGATCCATGGAGTTATTAGTGGCTGTGTATAGGTCACTCAATGTACAGGTGTTAGAGCATAAAGAGCAAGACAGTGGGTCGACTCCACACTTACATCCGGTGGCTTTTTCGTTAATGTACACCCATTTGCTCATATTGAGATTTCATCGCCCCACTTCGGTCCGGAGTCGATTAAGGGACCTCCATAGGTATAGGCCAGGAATATTCGTGCCCCGCATTATTTTCTATGATAGATGCCATACCTAAAAACATATTGTTGAAATTTTCATCTGTATACCTTATGGTTAAAATTGTACAGAATTGTGCCAGACAGATATATAGTAATCTAGGGTCGCGTTGGTGCCTTTTGAGTACAGAACCGTAAAAATAAAAACTTGCCAATACTGTATTTATTCTCATATCTATGGTATTGCTTTACCTTAAAAAGAAAAATCTTTTATTTTGTAGTTTCTTATATTTAGCCTAATAAAAACAAAAATCGTCGTATTTAAAGAGTTAAACAACATGGAAGCATAAAAACAACACATAATGTTTCATTACGCATTAACGTATTATATTTGTTGTATGATAACTTTCTTGAGATACATTCATATTAATTATTGTAGGTATAACGGTTATTACTTATGCGCATTCTTCCGGATTGCCCGACTAGTTTCGACTAGTCAAACTTGACTTCCGACATCGCCGTGGGCTCAGCTCATGACAATTAAAGAAAATTTTAAAAACAGATTTTTAGGCATAGGTATCGTGCAAATAACGATATGAACTTAAAAAAAACTATTATTTTGACATTACAATCAAACATTTCAATTTTATTTATTTGTATTGATTAGCTCCTTAGTTTGATTTATATAATTCCATATTATTATTATTTTCTTCAGTAAATACATGTTTGTATGCCGCAAGGCAGAATATATAGGGACTATATTAAATAAAACTAGACTCTATAGACTTCACATTACATTGTTCTCACATATGATTTCTATATTATAAATACAATGTAACCAACAATATTGTAATTGTTTGATGAAAAAGAGTAAAGAAGAAACTCCACGGAGTTGCTTGCCCGTTCTACTCCACAGAAATCTACACATTGGGACGTGGCAACTAGTTTTTTATGACAATTCAAAAGTGCCTGTAAATGGTCTAATTGAAATAAATGACTTTGACTTTTAGAATAACATCTTATGTTGTTACCTAAATTAAAAGCAATTAAACGATTTCTGGAATCCAAATTAGAAACCTACAGGTACCTAGTATTTTTTTTGTCATTGTTTCCTCTCTCTCTCTGTATCTAGCTTACATTGTCCTATTGCAGGGCAAAGGCACCTTTTCCTCTTTCCACAAACTTCTGTTCCTTGCTAGTGAAGGCCAGTACTTTCCGTAGGAGTCAAGCTCATTGTTTCGTAACGACTCGAAAGAAAAGTGAATAACATGCGATATACTTTGATTTTTAAACTATTCTGTCTATTACGTGAACTCGGAACCTGCTTAAGAATAAATAACTATAATACAATACTTTTGTGTGAATGCACTCTGAATCATATGAATCTGTACATGTCTAACAAGTTAGTTCAAAACTGCTTGTTCACTTCTAACTTGTTCCGTCGTGTTCTCAAGAAACCTCTTAACTTGGCAATGCTCTTACAATATGATAGCTCGTTCTCCATAAAAAGTCACGTTGTATAACTTCTGATAGGCACACATTACAATAAAATGAATAGAACTTTAAAAAAATTTGATTAATTCAAATATAGTATGTTATAATATTCATATCGTTAGCCTGGCATTGATTTAATATTGGAATTGGATTGGAATTAGTATTAATTTCAAGAGTAACCCCACTGATAAAGATCATTTTATTTGTTAGGTGATCTAAAGTTTAGGCCTAGATTCAATACAATAATTCAGTTATTTTACCTAGTTATATATAAATTTACATACTAAATTTCTGATAATTGATAAGAATAGAAATACATATTTTTATACATTCACGCTGGTTTCCCAGACATATATTTTTATACATTAAGAAAACCTTTGCTCTTGTTAAAGTCATTCAAATAATGGAGATATACATAATAATAAGAATTATTATTTACAATAAATAAAGAACGTTTGTTTATTGGAAAAGAAACAATAACATATTTGTAATCAGAAGTCTTTTAATTTGTGTAACTGGATAGAGTTCATCATTGATAGGTAGTAGGGATAATTATTTGCGTAAGTCATGTATATTCGATAACTGATTTACTTACATATTGATAAATATTATCAATACCTATAAATTTTGCTAAAAACTAATTATAAGTGATTATTGGTATTTTATCGATAACAACATTTTTGCAAATGTTAAACAGAATAAAACATACAGAATCAAATTAACTTTAATTTTGACGGTTAAACATATCTACTAAATTGTGTGAATTCTTGACAGAAATTAACTTTTGCGCAAGAGTATATTTAGAGTATTTGAGTCACTCTCTCATAACACGTCTTTATTATTTAAAAATAATATTTAAGTTGTGTATAAAATGTGAACGATGCTGATCTCAGGCGCCATGCGCACTGCTTAATAATTATGGCCTAAGAATTTGGCGATACTTAAGAATATATTTCATGATATTCAGCAAACAAGGCACAACTTTTAAAACAAGAATACCTAAAACACGAGGTTTTCCCGGAGGTCTTCTTCTTCTTATCGTGTGGTTGATGAACAACCTATTGTTAGAGTTTAAACCCCTCATAGATCTCTGACATGGCTTTACACACCGTCGAGAACATCTCTCAGGTGTGCTGATTTCCTCACGATATTTTCCTTATTTGTAATACGCACATGACTTCGAAAGACAGTGGTGCGTGTCTTGTTTCGAACTTGCGACCTTTGACTTGTCATTCAAACGGTCATACCAGTAGGCTATCACTGCTGGTAACAAAATCAAACAATAATTATTATTCTTGGAGATGCAGAGATTTACAGATTCAATATTGGAAACATTAAAGTATTGTAGCATGAATTGTACTTATGCACTGGATTAGAAATATCAAAATTAATCACAGAAACTAAGACGTGTTTGATAACGGGCTGTCTCTGTAGTTTGCTAAAATAAGATAACCACAGTGTACTTATAGCTCAGTCGGTAAAATGTTGTATGTATTGCAACAATATTTAACAGATGTAGGTATTAACTCTTCCTTTTGCGGTGATTGCTGCAACGAACCCGGGACCTCGAAGGTATTAGCTCTACTTGTGTTGAAAAATGTAGAGTTATTTTCTCTTTCTCTTTATTAAAGTTGTTATTGACATTTATTTCAATGCTTTCTATCAAAGTAAAGCTCAAACTATATGCAGATATTATAACCTGCATTCAAAAACGAAAACCATAGAATACTAAAATAGCCGTAACATTACAAAAATTAGGTGTTGGCGCGCCGCGCTCCCTATCTGCCGAATGATAATTTTATCTGTGTGTTAAATTGATAACGCATAGATAAATTGACATGACGTCGGGTTCTACCTTTACCTCTGTAGTCGTGGATACGCCCAAAATACTTTATAGGAAACGTGATGATCTGAATTTGCAGGATATGGTTAGAAATTGCACAAATAAGATGTCTCTTATTTGTGTACTGCTGGACAAAGGTTTCCCTTTGCCCAGCAGTGGGACACAATATACTTATGCTATTAATATTAATAAATATAATATTATAAAAAAGCCCAAATGCTTACTTTAGAGACTGAATTGTAATTAACTAAATATCACGTGAACCAATTAGTTAAGATAATTGATTCATGTGATCTTCAATTAATTAAGTAAATTGATACCGTTCTAATTATATTAATTAAGTTCATACCAGGATTACATGGAGAGAAACATGTCGTTGAATTACATTTAAGGGAAAATCTTCGATATTGTTTACATTACGTTGTGTGTAATTAACCTGACAAACAGAGACAAAACTTGCCTTAAATTGGTATTTGTTAGAAAGAGATGAAGTACACCTACATATCTGATTATATCAATGAAATACATACATGCAGTATCACAAAAGAAGCACACATAGACATTTAATTTGACGCATGAAATGTATATGACGTTGTATTGGATGTTGTGATTTTTCCGTACTGTATGCGAATTAGTGCGATAGAGTACAAAGAAGAGGAAATGTGAAAAGGCTTAGTGAAAAGGTTGAAGTGATATACAGTAAATACAAAACATATCGACCGCGAACTAAAAGGTTTAAAAAATTCAGTTTTTTTATTGACACCTTACGTACTTGATATGTGAGAAACTTTTGACCGACATGCAAAGTCAGTCTCGTGTGCCAGAAATTACAATAGCACCTATTCATTTACAACCCGTATGATTGTATGCTGCTTGTAGGGAGAAGTTTTTAAATTCATGAACAAAGAGATCTTATTCTAATAAGTTATAAGTTTATTATTAGATAAGTTATGGTTTCTAATGTGTGCACATGTGCATAAATATTGGAGAATGACTCGTAAGATACGGGTTGTCACTTAGGTTTGAAGACAGTTGTTCCTGTATATTATAAATAAATAAACTGCCTTGTTCCTTTCCAAAGAGTTTTTGTCTCTTCGAAGAGTCCATATTCAGATTACCTAATATGCCTATAAAATTATAAGTTAAAAGTTACTTTTGCTTTGTGACTAAAAACAAAAGATCTTTCACTAACCTACTAGGCCGCATTTATCTAAATTTATAACCCAACATACTGATAATATCAGTAGAGACCAAGCTACCTTTCAAAGCGATATTCTCACAGTGTATTTAAACAGGAAATATCTAAAAATAAAGGTCTCACGTATACAAACAGATGTTATCTACGAATCGAACGGTTTCTTGCGTTGAGATGATAATAATATCGGCCCATTGACAATGTCATAACATCATGTTATCACTAGTACAATACAAATACATTCAAATATTTACCGGTGTGCTTATACCCGTGTTACATGTGTTTTACATGCATCATTATTGGAGATAGTTAGGCTATATTTGACATTGGTGTCTTTTGTAATCATTTTAGTTTAGTCATCTTATGATGACTTAACTAAAATAACAGCATTGCTGAATTAAGAAACGTCAAATGAAAATGTAGGCATGTCGACATTTTTAGATTTGCGTCTGCTATTTTATTTATCTAATCCTCATAAAAAAGTACCAAAGGTTGTATTACCATAGGCATCTTCTGCCAGACAACTTTAGGCTGATGCAGAGATAAAACATGGTAGAAGAACCAGAAGTAATGAGAAACAAGGGAAGTAGATGAAATATAAATTAAATATACATTTAAATTAAAGATTACAATTCTAAAGATGTTTTGAAATTTGATGAAGTTTGCTGTGCTTGCCTTACTCTTATAGTCACTGTTAGTAAAGTTGAAAGGAAACCGTTTGTCTTGGTACGGACACGTGATGAGGAGGGATGAGACACATGTGACTAAGAGAGTAATGAATATTAATGTAGATGGATAGAGGGGAAGAGGGAGACCAAAGAAGACATGGATGGATTGTGTGAGGGATGATATAAATGAAAAGGGAGTAAACGATAACCTGACGACTGATAGACGACCCCAAATTACTTGGGACCAGGGCAGGAAGAAGAAGAAGAAGAAGTATAAGACAGAAAGGCTATAATTATAGTTTAGTTGGTCTTAACTAGTAATGAAACCGTGCAGGATTGAGCCCAACAATAATTTAAATTAATAACGTTTGTGTATCTAATTTTGCAATTTACTATGCATCGATTCTAAGCTTCCTGATGGAATCCGATCACTGATAATTCAGGGTTTTTCTTCATATCATGTGGTTGATGAACAGCCTAATATTGGAGTTTAAGCAACCCGTAGGTCCCTGGCATGGCTTAACACACCATCAAGAATATCTATCAGTGTTGGTTTCCACTCTTTGTTTTCCTTCACCGTTTTAAGCAAGTGATCATTAATTTATAATAAGCACATGACTTCGAAAAGTCAGTGGTGCCTTGGCTTCAATTGTCAGTTCAACGGTAATACTATATTGCTTATATAATTCAAGCTGAATAAAGATGAGTCAAGACCATTCCTATCAATGATGACTTAAGAAACTAAGATAATTCATATAACTGTCGATTCTGTAGTTCCACTATCTTTAAGTATTGCATGTAATTCTGATATGATTTGATTTTTCTTTCAATATACATGTTGGCGGTATTTCTTTAAAGTTGACTTACTTGATAAAACCGTCAATAGTTTGACGTTGAAGTTTCTAAAGTACGTGTGCAAATAAATATTTGTATGGTACATAATCTAGATTCCATACATAAAATCCAAGATCACAATAATGATCTTAAGAATTGGTATTTTCCACGGCACCCTTTAGGAAAAGTTGAATGTAAAAAGTTAATTAAATTTTAATAATGAACATAAATAATTTAATAAGTTTGGATTTGAGATGATACGTACACGAAAACGGCATAACATCGACATCAACTTAAAACATTTTCTAATTTTTTAAATTGGATTTGTGTTGAAAGCAGTGAGATAACTGTGTGGTTTTTATCGGTATTAGTCTGACACGACGACGACCATGCCGCAGAATTGCTCTAATACAAAAAAAGGATATAATGTTGAATTTAAAGTTATAAATGTTTGTGGAATGAAAAATACGGTATTCGAACCTGCGCTTCCCGAATAAATACTCCAGGTGCTCTGACAACTAAGCCATCTCGTATTTTACTTTCCACAAAAATGCGTAACTTTAGAGTTCGCTATGCAGGCGTTAATGCGTTTGAAAGATTTATCTAAAATGGAATGTGTTAAACACAAAAATTGCGAGTTCTTTTTATGTTTCACGTGTTAACTTTCTGTGACGCAGACACAATAGTTAAAGCACCAAATATGAGGCACTGCACCAGGAAAAGGGTTCCGTACTCGTAACTAATATACCTTGCCAAGAACTCAAAATCCGGTACTTCCATTGAAATACAGGCACAGAAAAGTTCATTGACACTCGACCTTCTTGCGAGGAAACCATCAAATCGTACCGACTTTCAAGTAAATTCGAACCAAATGGCGTTTTAATAGAGCAAAGCACTTTCACCAACTTAAATCTTCAGGCTTAAAAAAGGCTTTACATTGGTTTAAAGGGATGAGAGAGGCTCTAGCGGCTCGATTGCTGCCTTCAGCTTTGGCCAATTACTCACCGCGTAGTCAAGATTACAATCGTTATGTGAACGCCGATTACTGTGCTTGTCATATTTACTTAGGTTTCGGGATGTTTATAGCAAATATTTTTAGGTTATAAAAAGTTCAAAATATTTTGGTTTAGATAAGGAAAACTTGGACAAGACAGCGATGTCTATGGTGTAACTGTTATTGAAACATTCTCATCAATAATTTCAGGGCCGTTGTTACTCGTATTATTTTATTTTATTTTATTTGTTAGGGACAAAAAACAATTACATGCCAGAGCTTAACTAAAGAATCTTAAATTAACACTTAAATCTACATTGATACATAATGTAATTAGATTTATGTTACTATACATGTAACCCACACCATTGTCCACGAATTCATAATAAAAATGTTAAAAGAAAACAGACATACAAGTGTGCATCATGAAGTAATTAAGAAGTATTAAGAAGTATTAAAAAAAATACTTAAGAAGTTAGGAACTCTATTGCTTTTGCCTTAAAACGATATTAAGAAAGACAAAATATGTCAAGCTCCATAAAGTCAGTGTAGTATTGTTAATAACAGCATTATTCTTTGCTTAGGAATAATGCTCTAAAATTATTTGAACAAATAAAATATCTTTGATAACGACCAAAAACAATTGAAAGTAATGTTTTATTGGAAAGTGAAACTTTGTGGTAGCAACCTATAATTAATTCTTACCCAAAAAAAGTAATAGGTATCACAAATAATGTTAGTAACCAAAAAACAAATCACATTCTTGTCACCATTATTAGCAAACATTTTGTAAGAGTCGATTTGAACCTCTTTAAGTCACAACAACAGAATTGGCTGGAAAAAATAAAGAAATGAATTCTTTTGTAATTAGTTATAGGCATTTGTTTTTTTATCACACGATCTATTTCAAAAAGTTTGCTGTTCAGTATAAAAACAGTAAATAATAAAAAAAAAACTTGTATCAGTAGATACTTACAAAACACAGTCAAAACCGAATTTTAAACAGGTATGCATTTTAAATTATTAAAAAACTCATAATAGGCATTACGGTCAGGCGGGAATATTGTAAAAAACGTTCACATTGGCTTCGACACAACTCTTTGCTTTTATTTCTGAATATTGAATTCCCGTCGGCCGCAGATAGGTACTACCGCGGCGAAAAAGGCAATTAAAGCCATAAATCAGTTGTGTATGCCCTTTTTTCTACTTTTACCTTTCCTAGCCATTACGGCAGGTTTTATGTGCTCACTGAAACACCAATGCCCGTCCACTGACAAGGCTATTTGAAATATGAAAGTTGTAAAGTGATATATCTCCATCAGGCCGTTTTTTATGGCGCTTATTTTTTTTACTGCTCAAACATCGTCGTGTGTGCGGCTTTAAATCAAACTGATATTTTCACTAGAAATTGATTTATTCACGTTTTAGAAACTTTTGTTAGATCAGGAAGTTTCCAGTTATTGTGAGATTTTCGTGTAGTTTGTTAATATAATAAATGGCGTTACTGAACTGTTTAGGGGTCTGGTAACTTTGATGTAGTTAAGTATGTATAAAGGTACTTTCCTTTGAGGTTTTTGGTTAAAATGTATGTTTAAGTTAGCAAGTTTTACATAGGTACGTATTTAAAATAATCACGTGTTTGTACTTTGATTAGGATAGATTTACAAGTGAATAATTTATGTTGAATAGTATTTTGTTCATTATTGAATGATAGTTACATAAATTCAAATACGACAGTTAAAGTCAAATTTTGGACTATATTTTTAACCGACTTCCAAAAGGAGGAGGTTATCAATTCGTCTGTTTTTTTTTCATAATTTGACGATATTATGGTCGTCATAAAAAATCATGAGCTTTGGAAACTCCGATATCTACTATGATTATCCTGACAGAATAATACGACATGTTTATTTATATAGGTACACAAGTCTTTATAAAACGCTCCATATCTCATGCAGCATACTAACTTCCAAATTTCTTTGCAGCGTACACAAGAATGTGGAAAAGCGCGTGATCACACACGGTCACCCGCTTCTTTCTCACCACCAGCGACAGAACAAGCCTCATCATTCATCTCAGGGTGTACAAGGAGGCGCTAGCGGCCGGGATGGAGCCGCTAAGCGAGAACGGGCTCTGTCTATCCGAGCTCGAGCTGCATGGAGGGGGGCACTTGCACGAGTCCGTGGCAGCGTCAGTTGGCTCGGCGATCTCCAGTCTCATGGCGCCCCTGCATCATGAGCCCCAGCATACGCCCCTTCATCATGCGCCGCCGCTGCACCACGAGCCGCTGGAGAAGCTTAAATGTGAGTTGATTTTTTGTTTAGTTTAAATTGCATGTTCATATTATTTGACAGGAATGTTGGTTGGTTTGTCTTGTGTAGTCACAAAACAGGGTTGTGATGAGAATATTAAATAATTTCATAATAAAAATTTTAATTAAATAAACAGTGAAGAATTCAAATCCAGTGTTGTAAACTTAGCTACGCTCAAATCTTTACACTTTTAGTTCAGCAAAACAAACAAAATTGTGTTATCTGTAGGTTGTTTTTTTTTAATAAATTGGCATCTTCCGATTGCCTTGAATCGTTTCCGTATCGGAAACCAACGCGAATCTCTTATATTGGCGAATAAATCCCGTTTTAAACTCCACCCGGCCAGTAAATAAAATAAAGGGGAGTTCTCGTTTCATTTCGCGACGCGTGCTCGCATACGTTCGAGTCATTCGGCGCGTTTTATTTTTATGAAGATATGTAGCTTCTTCTGTCCTCAGATACGAACCTACAAAGGATTTGGCGAGGTAAATAAATGCACTCTTTTCGACGTTTATTCCTGATAAAGGCGTTTTCGAATTTATTGAATTACGGTACATTAAATGTTGGGATACCGGGTGTTGTTTTATCTTACTTTGCGGTCTCAAGAACCATTAGAGCATAATGGATATATCCAACAACATATTTTTTTCGACTTGAATAAACCAACGCCAGATCGTGCATAATTTTTATATCAGTTAGTTAACGGGTATTATTTGATACTGTTTGATACTCATGGGAAAGAAACTGAACCACAGTTGAATGACGTAATATATAAAATAATTTTTAACAAAAAAAAGAACCGACTCCAAAAATCTTTCTGTTAAGTAAAAATGCACTAAAATGTAATAAAATAATTGCATTATTTACTTACTACAATTTATATAAAAATAGTTTTTTAATTTTACAGGTTTCTGAATAAAATCAATTTATTTTTTACATTAATTTTACAATAATTATTATTTTTGGAGTCGGTGCCAGCTAAACTTTAAAAATATTTAGGAAGTCTCCTAAAATTTGCAAAGTATATTTAAAGGTACATTAACCATCATTATTATTACGATAATGTATTATACCTAATTGAACCTATTTACAAATGAACACAACAACTGCCTAAAGCAAACGTAAAACGCTACTTCATGAATGTACTTACACGTTTATTATCCTTTACTGGCACCGACTCCAAAAATAATAATAATTGTAAATTATTGTCCTAATAAATCAATTTATTAGGACAATAATTTACATTTTTTTTTTTCAGAATCCTCTAAAGTTAAAAAAAATATTATATAAATTGTAGTAAGTAAATAATGCAATTATTTTATTACTTTTTAGTGCATTTTTACTTAACAGAAAGATTTTTGGAGTCGGTTTTTTTTTTGTTAAAAATTATTTTATTTCTTACTTTTTAGTGAATCTTGCATTCCATAACTGATTTATCGGAAGTGAATATGGGTAGACCTACTCAGCGCGCTGTCCATATGGGTTGGGGCCATTTAATTGAGACGAGCAAAGAAGGGGAGAAACGCCTATATCAAAGTAGGAAATCTAAATCTGAGGCTATTTCAAAAGAGAGTAATGAACTGCGTAAAACAAGACGAAATTAATAAAAAAATTAAAAAGTCTGACTAGCGTATGTTACTCACGGGACAGTGTAAGGAGTATTTAGAAGTTATGGTGGAATAGGTAAAGAAACTCACAAACTACTTACATACATACATACTTAGATACACTCCGTTTTTTGGGCACTCGTTTAAGACTCCGTGCCGAAAGAGATGTTTGAGAATGCGGTCTTACACTAAAAAGTATTAAATAGCAAAAAAAATTATGACGGATTTGCGGTGCTTATCTTCCGGTTTCATCATCATCATCATCATGTGATGATGAAGCTGGAAAATAGGCAGTTCATTAGAACTATTCTAGAGACCGTAAAAACCACCAGAAAGTCACAAGAAAGCAAAATACACCATTTCGTTTACTTGGATGACGTATTATTTTTCAGTTTAAATGGGACCAATCTGTAAGTAAATCCTTTCAAAAATCATATTTTTCCAAATTGGTTCATAAACGACGGCGTTCTGAGGTAACAAACATAAAAAAAAATACAACCGAATTGATAACCTCCTCCTTTTTGGAAGTCGGTTAAAAATAATGGTTGAATCCAACGATTCTGTGTGCACAACAACAAAGACAAGGACACCCTAAGGACTTCCCAGATCATGCAAAAATATTTGAAAACTATTCGTAGGTGAATCACAATAAATACTACGTGCAAGATAAATCTTTGAAAAGCGTGCTTAGTGAACTCTCAAGTTACAATATTAAATGGAAAAAGAATACGGTCGTGAACAGGATTCGAACCTGCGCCTCCCGGATAAATACTTGTCGAGATGGTTTAGTGGTTAGAGCGCCTGTAATAACAAGCCTGGAGTAATATTGTAACTTTAAATACTACATGTATACCCATATGTGTAAATACATACAGTATACCTTCTCTTTGCAAATAAAATGACAACAAAATTCGCATTTAAGTAGTTATAGCCATGTTTACTATGATTAATAAGTGCGAGGTTTATAAAAAAAGTAATATACTAAAAGATTGCCTGAATTTTGCAATTTTTTGAATTGTTCAATTTAAATATTCGTTTCGGTACAAATTACTCTAAACTATCTCACCACATACTATCATATTTGTATTGGTTCAACAAAGCAATAAAAATTTGATGACTTTTGTCATCAACACTTGACAAAAGACCGCAGTGCACGTGGTACCGTCGATGACTTTATTTATTGAGTGGCGTTCGAATAAAAAGCGCGATGCATCGTCACAGGCCATCGGGCAGAGGACCGTGACGCGATGTGGGCCCACTTTGTATACAAAATTAGGGATTATTCACCTCCCGCCCGCGTGTCACGCAATTTGCCTCTTTTGTCTACGTCAGTACATGTCATATCACACATGCGTATTTTTGGTAATAAAAAAGCGATTTTTTTATTCGATTTTAGTAAAACATAATTTCTGAAACCTGATATGATGAAAAACCTAAAAACAGCGATAAATATACAAGAGTCCATAATCTCTATCCTTTAGAATATAACATACTTACCTCATATAATTTGACAAAGAAAATTTCCTTCAAATTGACTGAAATTGTGAAAGTATATAAATAAAATAAAATTAATACGTACCTACTTGCTTCATGGTGGGTACCTTCTGACAAGACATTACTATCATATTATCTAACATCGACGATTACGTATGTACGTGAGCTTACACATCGATACAATGAACGGTCAAATAAAAGTTACAGTTCTGTATTTTACAATTTTAATAATAATCATATCAAAATGCTGTTAACCAACTGAACATAATCAGATTACAACTACCTGATTTAGAAATTAAGATGTAACAATCGCTTTCAAAAGGAAACAATTTGTACAATATAATCACAAGCAAATCATCACGGGAGAGGGTGCCGGGTCTAATCGGATAGTTTTTACAAACACATCAATATCGGATTACGCGCCCCCTATATGTTTAGTTACGCAATTAGTCATGCCGCGAGGGACCCAGGGCTTAAAACTGCCAGGAAGATGCTCTACTGTTATTTGCATTTTGAATGTAAAGAGAATGTATCAGAAATGTATGTATATCAATTTAGACAGATATATGAACATAAAATGCAGAGCATACATATACCTAACTTGATTACGTGACCTTTACAATATCGGTTTCTGGACAACTTATCATTACTGTACTTTCCAGGCAAAAAAGTAAGTAAGGTAATATTAAATGGAAAAAGAATACGGTCGTAAGCAGGATTCGAACCTGCGCCTCCCGGATTAATACTCCAGGGGGCGCAGGTTCGACTCCTGCTCACGACCGTCTTCTTTTTCCATTTAATTTTATAACTTTAGAGTTCGCTAAGCATGCGTTAATGCTTTTCAAAGATTTATCTTTAAAAACTTAAGTAAAAAATATATTTTAATGTCGCTTTGGTGAGCGGTCTACAGTAAAATATTAAAGTCAAAGTTACAGTACAGTAAGCTAAAACTTTATCAAAAAGTCACTAACCCTTAGATAAATATTTGAATATAATATAAATATAATTATTGTGCATTTTGCACGTGAGACTGTCGTAAACACAACGATTTGCGATCCATCACCGTCGGACGAAAAGAGCAGCAGAGGCAATCATTTAAAGTCAATTCGAATGAACCGAGCATCATCCCTCTCTTTCATGACATAACGTTTTTAATAAAATAATGCTTTTTCTCACTTGCACGTTAAAAAACAACCCTCCAGAGTCGGTGGAGCATTATATTGCGATGATTAGGCTTGCACTTGCCGCTTTTGCCATTGAATTTAAATGGGGGATTAAATGCTACTGTGTGCATTATATTATTAAAGCTCTATTGTGCGTTTGTTCATTAACCGATTGCTGTCGTCATTTTGTATTTTTTGCTTAAACAGATTTTTCTCATTCATCTATATTAAGTGATTGTTATATCACCATAGTATAGGTATTAAGTATTTTTATCGGGGGCATGTGCCCACATTGTCTCCAATTTCCAACCTTTCTTGATTGGATTGTAAAAAGTCTTTGCAAAGATCGTGTCTCGATTTTTTGCATATGCGGTTAAAAAATTCTATCTGTTCTGCGTATGATATTGGCCCCTCTGAGTTTATCCGTCGAAGATTGTTCTCATATCCCGAGATTTTTATAAAATAGGCGAAAAACACGTTTCGTGGCTTTAATTTTAAATTGATCAGGTTTTGCGGAATCTTATTAAAGCCTCCGATCGTTGGTTCTGTCGATGCCTTTTTTCACCTCATCCGCCGCTAAACCGGGAGCTGATCTCATTATTCCTTGGAACAAAATATGGAAAATTAATTACGCGGGATTTGCGCATTACGTTTTTCATGTCAGTTTGGGATGTGAGTATATTTTTCCTCTTTCATTATAACATTATGTAAGGTACAAGGATTGATTATATTTATACTGTAAACATAATAAAGCTATTCCAGGTCTAATATTGCGTCCATTTCGGAATTATGATAACTATACTTGTGTCGTTGAGAAAACTGTAGCCCCATTTATTTTACGCTCATCTAAACAACATTAATTCAATTAATTTTATGGCATTATAGGATATTAAGATAATCCTGCGTCGTTAAATAAACAAAACAATCGCTTATAGAGTCGATTTAACATATTTAATAAGAAAAACAAACGTTCTTTTAATCGATTAACTAACTTTGTGTTGGGAAGTTTGCCAAACAAAGAATTGGGAAGCTCGGCGCGCGTGTAATCAACCATTTTGTGATGGTGAAGGATTACAAGTTGCCACGCAGTAATGTTACGCTCATTTTGGACTAATATTCCAAGTAGGTTGATTAATTTACGATACTTTCCATTTGCGTTTTACTTTCATCAAGAATATATGGCGGCATAATCGCTTTAGCGACAAAGCCCCTAAAAAATAGATAAAAAAAAGAATATATTGCGTAGTTTAATGAACATAAAATATTTTTGTAAATGTAGAGTTCTTTTTTATTCTTTTACCGCTCCTTCGGTCTAGTGGTCTTATGCGCGATCGCTGAGCATGAGGTCTTGGTTTCGATTCCCCTGTCGGGCAGTGTTATTGGGATTTTCTGTTAGGAAATTCTCAGTAGCAGTTTGGAGTTTCGTTTACCCGGTATAGATGGCAATAGGCTCACCACTAGGCACAATAACAGCACTGGTGAAATGTGGGTGTACAATTGTGTACACCTTTGCCTACCCCTTTGGGGAATACAGGCGTGTTATTATAGTACTATTATTATGCCATGTTATATCCTTATGGCATGGTTTACTTCAATAGTTTTGCAGCTTATTGTATTTAAAGTAGGATACTACTTTTTAGGATACAATTATGTATAGGTACCTATTAACATTCAAGTTTCTTTATAGCACTTTTGGATTAAAGTACACATCTAATATTTGAGATCTATTTAAGGGTTATAAAACAGATGTATTTTTATCGGTGTACCAGTATGTAAATTGTGCATATTTCATCAAGTAGGTTGGTGTGTGCCCGTAAGGTGTGAGGCCACAGGCCCAAACAAATATTTGTCATGTTAGTTCACGTCTCAGGTCGAGATTACTGACTTTATCTAAATGTACCCAAATCTGACCGACACGACGCACGCGCACGTCGCAGCCGCAACGCTTAGATAATATAATGTTTTAGCTGACTGGTTTTAGTCATCTAACGATAAAGCTTCGATATAGGAAATTTGTACCTAGATTTCTAAAATTATGTTTAGTGAGCTAGGGCTCAAATATGTAATCTGTTGAAAAAAAAACCCTTTACTGATTTGAAACGCATACGTAGCGAACTCTAAAGTATTTTTATTAAAAGAACCATTTTAATCTACCAAGTCGATAGCTCTATGCGGAATTTATTGTTCTAGAAGAAGTTAAGTGTTTTCTTAAATTAAAGAGATGAGAATCGGCACAGTTCTCTACTTCTTACGCTATTGAAAAAATGTCTTCAATATCATCCAAGTAAATAAGTATATTCTGTTTTAGTGCTACGCGAAGATTTTAACTGTTTTTTTTTTTACTTTATCGTGAGCGTTTTATTGGTTTTTCCTTAAATATGGAAGTTAAAACGTGTTTTTTACGCCCCGGTAATTTAAAAGTACGAACCTTAGTATTTTAATAAAATATCTCACTTCTCAAAACTTTTTCCATCTTAGCGGTTTTGTTTTACACGATACCAATTCACAGACTGACAGACCGACATTATTTATATGTTTGTAGCAAAAAATAAGCAAAAACCCGGTGCCACACTGTCTGCCGTAGACCCCGGCGCGTTACTATAAAGTATTTTTTCAATAGGAGAAAAAAAATTGCAACCCCCCAGTGACACATGAGCCTAGCACCGGGGCCCGTTGTCGCCTGCTTTGATCGCCGTCCCTGGCGATAAATTAATGTGTTTTTTTATTATAATTGATGTTCAGAAAAAGATACTAACAAATTTTGTGTAGCAAAAAGTAAAAGTATGTGGTGAATTTTGTAGATCATCTGACCTATCTTCAACATCAATGGATTTTTACATATTTTTTTTGTGAGTCTGTACCTACTGTTCCGCTGCTATGCAAAGGCCTCCTTGTTTTCCAAATAATTTTTCCTTAACCTTATATAATCTTTTAAATTACATACTTTAAGATTATTCAATAGTTGGCTTAAATAAACTTATCCTACCAAAAATAATTGCAAGAATAAGTATCTACATTTTCGTTTTCTTTAGAAAGCAAAAATCACGTCTTAGGTTTTCCTAAAATGTTTTTTTTTTGTGTTTATAAGCATTAACGAAGGTTCTTTTTCGCTTTCTGGACTCACTAGTATAAATTTAGCTACAACGTATGTTAGTTATTGATTTTCATCATTCTATTTGTGGTTCAGAGATAATCCAGCTATTTCATTTTACGCATCACTATTTCATCAGTCAGCTTTAGAAGTTATTTTATTTACTTACTGCTTTAATCGCCTTTAGTGTAAATCAAGTCAAAACTCGTCTTTCCCTTTTAAATTAATAAACACCTATTAACATGTGCACGAGCTATTAAACTTTGTCATCGGCAATTAGTGAAGGCGAAACTAAATAAATAAAAAGCTTGGCATACCTCGGCAGACATGTGACACCCATTCTGAACGCCTGTTAACAAATTAAACCGATTTGTTCTGTTATTCTAATAGGGCGAACGATGGGAAGTGTTTGTGTCGAGCATATTTTGACTAAATTTATTGCTACCACGCCTACTAGACGGGCCTTTTTTCTGGTTCCTCATAGAGGGCGGATGCCGTGACATCTGTCGCGCAGAAAACGTGGTCACGCCCTCCTCGCGATATAGAGGTACTCATGAATTTTAGAAATATTGACAGAGACATCTATAATGTTTTATACCATAAAAAACCTGTCTATCGACTTTACACCACGTGTTGATTGAAGTCCCAAGTAGACTTTTCAGAAGATTGGTGAACGCTTGCTCCCCTTTGTGTTGGTGGTATTAGATCTTCAATGATTTAGCTATTTCCCTTCACTGTTTTCGTATTTGAACATTACAATTTTGAAATTGAATCAAAATCTATAAATCATAGAAGTTGAAGACAACCTCACACCTATTAATTTTAAATGATCCATCAATACTATGAGGAAATGATTGAAATTAATTAAATCTCTTCCGCGGCTAAATTAGTTATTGACAAAAGTTAAGTAATGACACATCTCAGCATGACTCCACTGATGTATCGGCAAACAATAAGTCAACGGTACAAACACACAATATTTACAATGTGTGTGATTGATAGTGGGTGACAGATGTCGGGTCAACCCTTGCTCTGCGGACGGCCCATCTGTCGTTGAGCTCCGTTATAATGGTTAGAGAAATACTAACTTATCAATCCTTTTTCTATACCTTCACTGAAAAATCTATCTTAGATAAATTGCGTTTGTTTACGTACTTATAAATTATGTGCAAACATCAAATAACGGAATCTGATCGCCATAAAATAAAGATCATTTGCAATTGACATCCCCCTTTTATAGCACCAATACGAAAATATATTTATTTCTTATCTTGAATAATGACGCCATAAAGATACGTTTTTATAACACACGGCCAGGTAATATGTATCTAAAATAATGCTCTCATCTTTTGTATAATATTACTTTCCGTTTATACTCATTTTATTTGTTGCTATAAAAGGGAAGAATAACGGTTGTTAAAACAGTATCTGAACACATTGTACAAACACAGGAGACTTGGCAATAAATTTTGTTTTATGACAAATTGTTGTCTGAACGGTTGCTCAGTCACCCTCGCGGTAACAAAAGATCTAGAACAAACAGTAACATAATGGTATGATGGTCAAACACCACATCATGACATGAACTATCTGTAAACACAAATACAATGATACCACCCTGCTGCAATAACTGTATAACGAAAGTACACAACATACTCCATTGTATCACTCTGATTTATAGCTTTCGGGGCAGATAGTACGTTGGAACTGTATATAAGTTTTTTGAGAAGATCTAAGACTAAGAACTTGTTTAATTGTAAGAATTTTGCACAGACCTTTAATGATATAAATAGGTTCAAATGAAATATAAAACATTTTTAATTGCAGCTAATATAAAACGCGGTGACATTAACGTGAAATATTATTTGAGCATCTAACAAAGGCGAATGACGTCGCTTTATGAGCTGCGTTAGTCCCGGAGACCCTGCCTCATAATTATAATATTATGACTTCACATTATTCCACAAATATGCTTGTATGGCTCAAACCCTTGGAGGTGGGAGAGATAACCTATTGTATTGGAACATTTTCAACATAAAAGCTTATTACTCCGCACCCCTTGATAAAAATTGAACATTTTATGCGTTCTCATATTTTCTGCGTGATACTAGCTAGGAAAATTATGTTGCCGTGTAACAGGGCTGAAAGTTATAGGGGCCAAATATAACGCTATATCTACACCCCTAAACAGATCGCGACTATAATTTTGTAATCACCATAAAATCTGTATCACCGCACTAATATATTTATGACATTACAGCTCCCACTAATATTTATGCAAATTGAAAACGTGCAGAATGGCATCGTTTACGCGACCCTAATCCCTGTATAACGGAGTCCAACATCGACATATGTCGCTTTTGACTATTAAATTTTATTCTACTAGTTATATTAGATATTCAGGCTATTATTGTCTGGTTTTAATAGATTTTAAGTAATAGTTTCCAGCTGATAAAATGCGATTAGATGACTGAATCGCTTCTCTACAGACTTGCTGATATAGGGTTTGCTGTTAGATCTAAGGGATGATTACTCTTTTCTGCATTTTCATGATTATAAGACGCTGCAAGTGGTTAAGCTTTTGAAATGTTTTTTTTTATTTCTAATGTGATTTGGCATTAGTGATATCATATGTCTAAGGAATTACACAAGTCTAGTTGTAGAGCTAGAGTTATATATGTATTTTAATAAAATATTTATCGTTCAACAGTATGGAAGTTTAAATCCAGTTCGCGATTCATTTCTAAACAAAATGCGGCAAACCTCAACACCCTATTCCACTTGTCATCATAGTAGATTTGTGCACCAAATAGGAAAAGTAATTTGTGTCCATATGGGACCAGTGATTGCCTTCTGAACACTCTCACCCTCGACCGGGTCGCCGAATAGTCTTTTGGTGGCCAATTTCGACGCCCCCAACTCATTTCCTTAGATCTCTTTTAATATGACCGAACACGGTTCGATGTTCTTATATTGTGGTTGGTTTTGTTAGGGTTAGATACGTTTCATTTTTGTCTTGACATAAATAGAGCCAATGTGTTATCGGGATGTCCTTGTTTATAAACAACCCTTCTAGCTGTGTAAAAGTAGACGAAATAAAAAAATCTGAGGTGTCTACTGGCAATGTGACATTTTGGGGTTATTATACAGCAGGTTGTATGGGTAAAATTTATAAATGTTTTATTTTTTATTTATTAACTTTTGCAAAATAAGTTTATTTACCAATAAATACTGTGTAATTTTATACCGTCAATACGTCATATAAAATTAATTTCGCAACTGCACTCCCCTAACTTTGGTTAATAGGAGTGAGGTAGCAGCTTGCGGCTAGTAAATAGTAATAATTTCGTGAGGCATTTTTACAAGTCTCAGGTGGTCGGTAATTTGCTTGCGGCAGAGGAAGGGTTACACTTGATTTATCTCGGCAGTAATGCGCGCCTGGGGACGCACTATTTCGCCCTGCGCTCTTCGGACTAACCATAAACACTAATTTATCTAACACCGCAAATTAGTTGCTTTGTATGATATTCACTCGTGATTTAACGATCTTATTTTCTTTACGATGATCATAACTAACCGAAATAACTCCCACTCATACAAAATACGGCATGCATAATTTTAAACAACGTGAGTGAAATGTATGAAAACTGAGTCGTTAATAGAGTTAATGCGCCTCACCACGTACTGTAAAATGTGGAAACGGCTGCTTACGACCTTGAGACCGATAGACACGTGGCCAATAAACAAAAGGCGAGGAATCCTCGAAGCGTACGTGTCATGTCTCTTCGCAACAATAACGAAACATGAAAAATTTCCAGACGCCCACATCAGACTGATAAATGGCTTCCGAAAATCCAAAAGGAAGTTACAGCTTACTTGGGATTTGGTCTAGAACCTCTCACGTCCCATAACTGCTGCACTCCGCTTTATTACAATTACCATAAGCCTCAAAGTCCCGCACTCCACGGTCGACGGGTGTGACTTCATCATTTTGAACCTACTTACAAGTGCGGTAAGACGGTTATTGCTTGGGTGAAATAGAAACCGCGACGGAGACGTACACTCGGTACAATCGCAGACAACTTTAGCACTTACCCCTGTTGTTTTAAGATTGGAGTTGCAAGTGTAGGAATGATCCGCGCGAAAGTTATGCGTCGTTCGTGCCTTCCACGCGCGGTCCACTCTTTACATTTTATGAGTACGTGTACGATATGTTGGCGGCTATTTGGAATACTAATTGAGCATGCCTACGGATTTCAAATCTTGTATACTTATTTACTTTTTCTGAGACAAATAAGCTATCGTTACACTCTTGTAGATATTCTTTTTATTTGTATTATCTCTAAATGATCTCGAAAACTGTAATACAATAAGGTATGAATTACGTAAACTGAATTAATACAGGTAGTTCTAATTTATATTTCAAACACCGTTTTCCCCGACAGCAGCCAATCTGCAATTTGAATGGAAAACCAGTAAACCGCGAAATGATGATGAATCGCGCCAGAGAAAAGGCCGGGCAGAGCGAGATAGAGTCCCTACCCCACAGTAGGCGCGAGTGAGACGGAAGGTGGGGAAATTAGCTGATGCTTCCGTGAATTTGTGTACGTTTTCAATGAAGCCTCTTTACGGTAGGTAAAATAGGAATAAAATGGATGGGCCCTAATCCACCGGCCATTTATAACTTACACGCCATTAATTTGAGTGATAATTCATGAATAGCGACGCGATTGGTCGTAGATATTGGATTCGGTAAAGTACACAGTAGCCGTGCCTACCGAAACTCGCGTATTACAGTTTCCTTATCACTCCGGTAGGTGGGTAATCTAATCAAATTTTACAGTGAATGCTCTGCATGCTGTAATAATTTATATTGGTTTTGTGTACTAAACGTTATGTGTGTGGTAGGTATATGATTACTTATTTTTTATTTTCTCCTTAGCGTATAATTATTTAATAACCTAGTGTCAGAGTTTAAACCACCCGTAGACCTCTGACATGGCTTCTTACAATGGTAGAATGTAGTTCGTTTCTGTGTTTAATTTGGACATTTGAGACACTCCCAGTTGAGTCACTGATGATTAGCTCGCCTGCCCCACATTATTGTAATTATTCACACATTACCGCACGTCACTGCCGGCTTACAGGCTGTGATACTGTAGCCGTCTCCGTCCACATCAACGACGGCTCTTAGACAAGACTTAGACATATAACTATACTTCATTTGTGTAACAACGTAGATGTAGTAGCCTAATTCATATTTTAGATAATCAACAGTATTCGAAATAATTAGTTACAGTACTAGGTGTCTGTATACAATCATTGGCCATAGGTGTTGCATTTGAATCCTTAACAGTTATACAGTGATATATTTACAAGTGGTTCTCTAATTGCTATACATTCATGTTCTTCCATATTATTTCGGACTTTTGTAATGTGATGTATAGCTTAACAACGTGGAAAAATCTACAACATTACAACAAGTTTTCTGGAGAAAACTTTCTTTGGAACTCTGTAGCCGCGCCGGTACGACTCAATTTTCATTAACAGATTACTGATATGTCGATTCCTTTCAAAAATATAGTTTCCGGGACTTCATATTAATAATATAAGGTCCTAATTAATGAGGTAACTTCCTTTAAAGGATATATTGATCGAATACATTCACTAAAGCCAAGAATTTTTAGGAAATTAAAAATTCATCAAACGGCAAACATAAAAAACATAATTGTTATATGCTATAATGTCTTAAATTATATTTTAATATGGCTTTTATGGGGTCAATGTGTAAGTGATGAGGTAATCCTCATTGTAATAAGGAGCTTAAGCTAACTTTTGTAGCCGAAAATATGTAGGGGCTCCAGCAGAAAAAAAATAACAAATTCCAAGTGGATCGTCGCAGGTATCGGGCAATCGGCTATAAAAAATATAAATGCCGTATTAAAATCAGAAGGTGTCAAAATCATGTATTCGAACACCCCATACTATGATCTTACTCCACAATCCACATCCATGGACCACCTCTCGTGACCTCAACTAGTAAGTAGTGTACAAACAGTGCATAGCCGGAAGTGGGTGCTTGTCGCCGGCCGTCAGTGCTTCCGTCTCGCCCTCGGCTATCAGGATTATGTTATTAAGCAGACACCATCGCGCCACTACGGTGGTCGTTGATAATTACTACGAGTACTCACTGATGATTCCATTGAGTAGCTCGTAGAGTGACTTGATGAACCGGTGGTGGGGTTAATTGGGCTATATTTGGGTACAAATGATGATAAGTTTTAGTTTATTGTACTAAAACTCGTGCAGTTGGTGTCTTTCTTACATTGGTACTATGCTCGAACGTAACCTATCTAATTAAAGGCAAAATTATTATGAAACAAGATTAATGTGATTAAAAAAATAAAAGGCACGCCTGCAATGTGTTCTGTCATTGTGTGCAATTGCCACATATATTACTATTTTTTTAATCTTACTATCCTATGTTGCCCAGGCCAATGTAAGGATTCTTATGATACCCTATACATCTTAATCGATTTAGGCTTTTAGAAGTTATGGTAAAATAAAGAAACTCACAAACATACATACATACATAAACAGTTACATACATACGGAAACACTTCCATACATGTGGAAACTTTGGAAAAGGATATTCGTTTCTCTATTTTCATCTTGTTTCCCTCATTTCAGTGCAGTCGGTTTTTTTATAATTTAATTTATTTTACAATTTAGTTTAAATGTATATTATACGTACTTTTTTGTAGTTTCTTTAAAATAGTAGCATTAAGATGCTATTTCATTTGATACACATATTGTTATAAAAACAAAATATTTTTTTATTCCCCACTCTTTTTATTTATAGACGCCATATTAGTATATTGTTATAGCCTATGACACTCCTACAATGAGACGAATCTAATGACACCGTATGTTAAAATTCATCAAGGCTACAGGGCGTGCCAAAGAAATATACAAACATACATACATAGATACATACACTCGAAAAACATAATCCTCCTTCTGGGTCAGTCGGGTAAAAGGTACACAGTTTATTCCTAAAAGTGTAAAGGTGAAATAGTAGTGAAATAAAAACAAATTTTAAAGATTTTTTAAATAATGACTTGATCGTATGATATTTTATCCTGGCGAATAGTAATCATGATACGAGAATTATCTTTTATCGCTTGAAAGGTAAAAGGTAAACCGCTTTCATATCTTAAAAGAAACAAAGTTCATATCACATGAGGAGTTCGTCTATGTCAATACACATAACGAAAGTAAATATTAATTAATTTAAGTTAATTTCTGTAGCCATGATTTACTCATATCTTTAACAGCATCACAATGGATTAGTTGTGATTTCTCGTTAGTTGTGTGTGCTCTACGGCCGATACATAATAATTAATAGCAGTTATCTATTTATGTCGGTGAGACAATACATATTTATAATAGCATTTATTGATGTTGGTTTCATGAAGTAATCAATTCAACTTAGTAGTTGACATATTACCAACAATATAACATGTCTTATAAAAACTTAAGTTGTATTAAGTTTACAAGTTGGATCATATGAAATACAATTTATTTATGCTCGAAATAGGTTCATCTTGCTATGGTAACACATGACGGACTGAAAAACACACGTGACATAGAGAACAAATATATTGCAGAAGATTTTTGAGCACATTGGCCTTACCTATCTCGTTTTATAAATACTTCGTCTAGAAAATCGTTAGGTAATGTGCAAAGAAACATAACTTCCTTGTCTGTTGACTCCCAAAATGCAAGAGTGTGAGCGCAGCAGGCCAGGGCTCGTAAATTACCAGCACTTATCTATATTTACCTCGCGCGACTATCTGTCTTTAATGTAAATACAAAATTCTCTGTTTATATTCTTACACGTTTTTTCTACAGGCTCTAAAATTTATAACTTTACGACTTCGGGACGTATCTAAAGTTTTATGTTTGTGCTAAATTAAAAGTAACGAAATAATAATGTTTTATAGGATAGGAAAGTGTTTCGTATTTTAATCTTGATCGACTTTTTCTGGCTTGCGATTTATACTTAAAAATTACGCATCAAAGACCAGTTGAAAGAAAACAAATCATAATTAGGTATAAACCCCCAGAATAATGGAACCAAAGGCACAAAATTAACTAACATAACGATAAAGTTATCAATGTTAGCCATTATTACTGTGCATTGTTTGACATAGTTTTACTTTCTAATCTAGTTTTAGTAAAAGGAAAGCTAAAAAACGTCACGTGTTATCCTGAAGGCGTGAATTACCGTGTTTGTTGTAAAAATAACACTTCGTAATGTTCCACTATAAAGTGCGATATTAGCTCTGTTGATGACGATACACTCGGCTATTGTGTATGACAGTAACTAGTAAGAACTTGGAGGTACAGTCGTAGACAATTGCGTTAATTTAGTTCAGACTTATGGTATGGACATTGATGCGAGAAATGAGGATGAGGTTACGAGTAAAGTTTTGAGTATGAATGTTGATGGCTAAAAATGAATGTCTTGAGGAAGACCGAGTTACCCATGAATATATTGTGTGAAAGATGATATGGATAGAAAAGGAGTGACTATCGAGTTGAGAGCTGGTAGAGATGTATGGGAGTAAAAGACTGTAGGTAGTTGATGATGAGATTAGGTTATACTTTATAAATGTGTCCACTAAACACTTTTATCGGTATATTCTGCGTATTGTGTTAGCTTTAGCATGGATATGGATAAAACAATGAGTATAATTATATGGCGTTGTTTCTCCATCTTGTCTGAAGATAGAAAAGCGATATCTTCTTCATTAATGAATTTATTCTTACATAATCATATCGTAAACGTTCACTGCTGAATACGAGCCTCATAAGCGACCGCAACAATAAACGAAACAAGCGTTGTATTATTTACTTACATATTTTAATTACTGTCTTGTATTTACTTTGTTGTATTGTGTTATCTCGTGTTCTTATTTACCTTTTCAAACCATTTACATATACAATTTATCAACAGATACGACTTTTTTTAAACAATCTTACTTATTTTTGTAATATTCAAGTGCAACGACAAAATAGAAATATAGATTTAAAAAATTCACATGGTAATTTACACATTTTATACAAAGAACAGATCATTAATTCCCTATTAATAATTCAATAACACCTTAACCAACTGTAATTACCAACTGAAGAAAAAAAAACGAGCTAATAGATACAGTATGTTATAATTTCGACGATCTCAACCGAAACACAATTAAACAAATATGATACACCACAATGTATAGTAAGTTGGAAGCCGCGTGTTGAATATAAAACACTTTTATGTGCGATGGCGTCCACAGTTGATCACATTTAACGAGAGTGTAGAGGAGACGGTTTAGAGCCCCCAATAAAACAATAAACGCGCTCTTATCACGCGTTATCAAACGCAGCAAACATACAATTTATTTGTACGAGTTCCTCGTTAATGTACTCGTAAATACGTTTGTGCGGACCGACGTTTGTTCTACACTGACACGATAACGTACACTAATTGTGGTCCATTTTATATTATCGTGCACGACGGTGTTAGTACTAAATGAGTTGCAAATTACTGAACATGTAAATCTGTGAAACATCAATCTGCCTTGCTTTTCCCAATTACATTGGCTCAGCTTCCAGTAAAACCAGATGCAGCTTAATACCAGTATTTTACATGGAGCGACTGCCTATCTGACTTCCACTTCCCAGTTATTACTACTATTAAAAATGTAAAGTCAATTCTAACATTTAAAAAGACATTTATTAAATATACAAAAATGTGTAAGTATTACCTGTTTATTAATTTCAATCTCATGTAATGTAATGTTTATTTAATTAGTTATATATTTAATATGATAATTAGCATATTAATACCAGTTACTTTAATATTTATAGAATTATTATCATTACACAATTTAATAAAATGTTATATATTTACAGAATGTGGCGGTGCTTTAAAGTAAGAAAAAGTTTTTGAATATAAATTTAGACTCATACAGATAGGAATTGTAGTAATTTTTGTGGTATCTATAATAGGATAAATTTTATTTGCTCACTTCATTAGGCATCACTGCACAATTGTATGCCTATTCGAAACAAATTATTAATAACAGCTGTCACATACTCGACAGTCACCGAGGTGTTGCTGAAAATCAGCGTCGTACCGCTAACCGCGATGCGGCTTTAGGCTGAGCATCATCTCTTTTTGATGGATACTGCGACGCACACTGCGTAATCTTTCTGTTGTAGGGTTCTTACTTTACTTAGTTTATAAGTGTGTATATATCTATTTTTGCTTTTTTTTCCTTAAATCCTTTTTAAAAGGACAACAATTACTACAAACAATAGTTGCCACTTCATAGATTTGAATCTGAGTTTGATCTGGGTTTTATTTATGTCTAATTCATATTAGAAATTTTAGAAAGAAAGAACCGGGATGGCTATCTTATAACAACTTGTGCATGTTAAAAAAGTCCAATAATATAAGAAAACCTAATTTGATTTCCTTATATTTTAATCTATAGGTAGGGTATGTCTACATTGGTATGTAATTTGTGAAAATGAAAAATAAATGTTGGTTGCATCGCCCACATTTATTGCAAATGTTTTAGAAACGGCAATTATTCTTCAAATTAAAAATAAACAGAACATTAAAATAGAAAAGAATTACAATGTGGTCACATTTTTAATTGTAATTACTGACAGCATTCCCAGCTATCAATTGTACGGTTCGTGACTTTTCCCAAAACAATGGGATCATGCACGTTACAGCGAAGACGACGACTTTAAATAAATAACAGTAAAAAACACTTATAACATTTTTAACAATGGAAAATACTATGCATTTCGTTACATTTTTAATGAAATTAAAATAGACTGAAATTATTTTTCAGATGTGATTCTGACCTACCTATAATAATATTAGCTACTTTGTAGTTTTAATATGTTGGTTAATTGAAATGCCATATGTACAAATAATAAATATTAGAATCCATTTCGAATAATTTTAATTGGGCAAACAATATCAACATCATTAATAAAAACTCTCTAAATTATTGTAACATTAAAAAAACATTATTATTATGTTATTTCATATTCACAAAATGTATTATTAATAACGCATGCATGTTGGTCTCATGTGGCGGGCGCTATAAATAAGGGCGCGCTCACACGGCCGTGTCTCCAGTGACTAATTTGTTAACAAGTGTTCGGGGACACTTAATTACGCGCCAAGCAGCGGGGCGTCATCGTCGTTCAACGAATACATTACTTTGTCAAGATATCCTTGTTAAATAATACGGCTATTAGTAACCTTAATTGAATTTATGGAAGCATGTACGTTTCATGTTTTGCTTCCGTGATCGTCGGTTCATGAGCTTTCTTTAATCAAAGAGAAGTAGGGAAATACACAGTTGTTTTGAAAAACATATCTATCCTTTTCCTATCAGGTTATTACATATATGAATTCTTAAAATATTATTTAAATCGGTCACACTTACTGTCCAAATTGGTTCAATAAAGCCCTAAATCGTGGGGAGTGGAAAGAGGATAGGGCCTTTGCCCTGCTGTGGGACAAACCGGGCTGAAAATAAATAAATAATAAATAAAATCGATTACGTAAATAAAGGAAGAAGGTAAAAGTAATATTATTTTCTGTCTCTTTTCTATTTTGTTTGCCTACTTTACCATTTATTGGTCGGTACGTACATTCTATAAGAAAAGTTTGTTCAAATTTTGCCTAATTAATTACAGTTAAGGGCCGTAAATTATCACCTGAATTGTTTTTTCACGTGTTTCAGTGTTTTAACTTGATCTTTTTGAAAATACACCCGTACAGTGTCCGATTATAACGTTTTATTCATGTTTAGAGTCTATCAAATTGTATTAATTAGCAGGCGTGCTTACCTTTGTGTTGATATTGTAATTTGCAAACATTATTGTTAAGAGGAATGTTTGTGTTCAAAGTTAGTTCACAGACTGTTGCAGTGTTACTTCATTCATACAATCAGAAATTATCTTATTAGTTTTGAGAGTTCATTTTAACACAATTTACTTACATTAAATATCACATTATCACGTATTTGTAATGTTTTCTCCATACATGAAGTTCTCGCTGTTTTGTACAATATTAAAAAAATGTGTTTGGTGTTAATACATTGTTCTCACATATCATTTCTATATTATAAATACAATGTAACCAACAATATTGTAATTGTTTGATGAAAAAGAGTAACCTTAGAGTTTCTTGCCCGTTCTTCTCCACAGGAATCTACACTTTCGAACGTGGCAACTAGTTTTTTTTTTATAATTCAAAAGTGCCTGTGAATGGTCTAATTGAAATAAATGCTTTGACTTTGACTTTATTTATTTCAATTAGACCATTAACAGGCGGTTTGACCATTGTCAGAATCTAGTTCATGAAGCTAATATATGTGTATCGTGGATAAGTTTAAGAATACAACAAATATCGCACAACAAGAACATCTTCATTTTACAAATCTATAAATATATAATAATTTTATAAATCTACGAACGGCACTATTATTCAATGTTTCTTTGACGGGTGGCTTTTTCCGAAATGGTTACCTATCATAAATTTTTTTTCTTCGTAATTTACATTTACATATTTCAGAAAGATCAGTCCTTAAACTGTTTTCACAATTAGTAGGTATCGATCATTGACTCCGTTTAAGATAAAATATTGGATATTACATCAATAAAAAAATATGTAAATAAATAGTTGATAATGTTGTTTTAAGCTTATGAAATGACGTTAACTCCAGCTGATAGTCGATGGTAGTTAACATATGATGGTCGATGGCTGCAGCTGCTACTTTTGTAGTTAACGCATTGCTGTCCTGTTATGAAAAGATCAAGTCAAGAAATTAATGTAATTACTCGAAGAGGCACAAACGCAGCTGCTGTGCGCAAATGAACTCCTGGATCCAATTCGATCAGGCAAAGTAGTTGTTCTGTAAAAGAATTCTCTGTAGCAGCCCAGAGTTTGTATTTAACGATTGCCGTGGCTCACGTTATTACATTTGACTTAATAACGGCATCAGTAAAATGTGGGAATATAACCGTAAGTCCTATGCATGTATGAATATAATGTGTAATATGTGGTTGTTTGTACAGTATGGGCGGAGACCGGCGAGTTCCGAGACAGTGGACACTCATCCCTGGCGTCAGTCGGCTCTGGAGTGGAGCAGTCATCACTATATGCACCTCCACGGCCAAGACGCGACCGGAAACCCACTGACGACAGTGAGTATTTTTGTAAGTCACCCTCTCCATCAAGTAATTTGGTTATTACACATCTTGTTTTTTAGTTCCAGTGAGAGCTCATGATATATATAGTATACTCACTCGGTTATGTAAAGAAAATTATTAATTTATTTTTCATTAAGACAATCGCACAACACTAATTACTTTCAGCGGTCCCTACCCACATGAGTTTTCTTATCAACTAAAAAGCATGGTGTATAATTAGATTTAGAGATAAATTTAGTTTTAAACAGCTCTTGTTTATAAGATTAACTTGATTCTTTGGAAACTTACTATGGTTAAGTTTTACACAGCGGGGCTTACATACTTAACCCAGATTTGGCTATTTAATAACCGGAGAACTTTCATAGCAATTTTACACAATTAAGAATATTTTCTAAACTGCTTATCTCTATAAATATGACACGGGTACATATCAACAGCTTGTAAGTATATCTATATACATAAATTCTCTACAGAGTGAATACCTAATAACAAAACTGGTGCAGCTTCATTATCACCACACAGATAAAATTGTTGACGTCACAACACTGTTCTTAAAATAGTATTTTCGCATTGTTATCAATGAAAGAAAAAACACTACGCATGACAGTGTGAAAACAAAGCAATTTCATCGCTGGACCACACAAAGTGACAAGCTTAAAACTGAAAGTAAACCCAGTAAAGCGTAGGGAAATCTATGGCAAATACGGCCGCGCGTTATTCTAATGCTTTCACAAATAGCCGCGCGAGCACAGAGTGGTTACCTAACGTGCGCGACTGTGGCCCGACCCTAACTTTGTGCAACGTAGGGCGTACGACGACATCGCACTAATTGCTCTTTTATTTATACTTGCTGATTTGATTTGCGTTTCGTGCGGAAATAGTTCTGTTTATTTTGTTTTACGCTGGCACAAGAATTGTATTTTTTTCTCTAATCTGCATAATACACGATCAATCAAAATGGTTAGTTGAAACCTTGAAAGAAACGTATCTACTTAAATAACAACTTTTTAGGGTCATCGTAATTGGATGAGTATAGCAGATACATAAGCATAATAATAGGTAATGATAATTATACTAATATCAGATATTATGTAGATAGAGCTTTGTTGTGTTCTAATACGACAATTATCATTAAATTAATATCATGTGCATTGAGTTAATATCCGCACATTTGCTCGTTTGCCGGATTGACGTAACGGTTTCATTAAGTGATGATTATGATATTGCATAGATTGAGGCATCACCTTACGGAAGTCTATTACAATGGATACAATATCTTGCTACTACCACAATATTGAGGGAAGTCATGCAATACTTGTGTACCGCCCGATGATATGTGAGAACGCTACAGATTAGGTACAGATCACTGTGATTAAATAAAGTGTATCTTACATAAACATTTAATAAGCTGATTTTACAGAGAAATCATTCAAATTCATTAACGAATGCGTAGCGAACTATTAAGTTATAAATTGATGTGGAAAGAAAAATACGGTCGTGAGCAGCATTCGTAAGCAGGATGTCCGGGAGTCGGAGGTTCGAAGCAGATTTCATTCAAATATATTTATGAACTCAACGATAATGTTACTGGATGTACATTAATACTCCTCCAGACCGTATTTCGGTCACGGCGGCCTATCTCCATGGAGATTAACCAAGTACGCAGGAGATATTATAGTGCACAAGTTTATGCACAAACACAGGTGCACTCGCTTTTCGTTCACTCTCATAGTCCGATGGCACGGCAATCTGACAAGACCGGAGAGAGATCAGGCGCAGGACCGACCGCTTTACGTACTCTCAGAAGCAAGGTGTCCCACCACCAACTTCCTAACTCCGGGCTGCTTCTGAGAATTTCCTAACATCAATAACGCTTTGTCCGACCCGGCAATCGAACCCAGTACCTCGCGCACACCAGGCGCGCTTGCGACCACTAGACCAAAGGGGCAGTCATGGACGTACATTATTGGATCAGTGAAGCATTTTCTTTAATTTTTTTTTACTTTGCAACATTAGATTAATAGAATAACCGTTGATACATGTCGTATGATAAAAAATATATGTAATCCTTTACTCATAAAAATCGTAGCTACCTACATCGTAGCCGTAATAAAAATCGTAGCGCTAACTGTCTACAAATACTTGGAACATCCTCTTTTTTAAGTCCTTTGATAACAATCATTATGGTAAGAATTTACACTCGATGAAAACTATTTGAAAGCAAACACATTAAAGGAAACGTTGCGATGTTTTATCAAAATCGAGTGTCGGGCTTTGAAGTGGCAACATGTTCTGATATCGGTAACACATGTAACTACGATGTTTACCAACCCGCTCTTGTCATGTCGGCCAAACGCAAAGGCATAGATTAAATATGTTACCTACTAACGCAAAGGTTAGTTCGAAATGATGGATGGGTCGGCGAACGCTCAAAGCGTATCGCTGATAAACGCTATCGACGCGTTATCGACGCGTATCGGACTTATCTAGGGTTGGTGCAACCGCATGCCTAACGACTGCTGATTCAAATTTACTTATTCTACGACCTTATACTACGAGATATTTGTAGAAGCTTTGGAAGTTAAACAAAATATAAAGTTACCATTTAACAGAATTACTTCTGCAAAAACAAATTCATTAGAAGAAAGAAAGAGATTTTTTTTGCTACGGTTTATAAAACTACTTTCCTATAGGTACGTAAATAAATCCGGAATCATTTCAATATTCATTTACCAAATTTTTGCGGCAGCCCTACTGGTATCGGTGACCAATAATCGTGGTGGAAGATGGCTTCGGTAGCCGGGTGCGTAACCTCTGAGACCATAATCCCGCCTTGTTCATTAAACACCAATGAGATTCATGAGCTCTACTGATTTATTGGCGAATTTTTATATAGACTTGTAGCCATTGCGTTTTTTTTTCTAATGTGGGATTTGCTGGCTATGTGACGTGTGACAGTTAGACATATTTATCGGTGCAGTTAGGTATAGCAGTTATGTAATGTTCTCTTTTTTGTTTACATAGAATCATAGAATCACGCCTGCATTCCCCGAAGGGGTAGGCACCCACATTTCACCAATGATGTTATTAAGTCCCATGTAATAGGTGGTGAGCCTATTGCCATTTACCGGGACAATTCCAAACTCCGGGCTGCTACTGAGAACTTTCAAACAGAAACTCAATAACAATTTGCCCGACCCGGGAATCGAACCCGAGACCTCATGCTCAGCAGTCGCGCTTGGGACCACTAGACCAACGAGGCAGTTTTTTGTTTAAGTTTTCATATTACGACATAAAAGCAAAGGTACTGCAGTGCTAATAGAAATTAAAAATAATATTCTTCTTCCTGCCCTGTGTCCAAGTTATTTGGGGGGAAATTAGAAATAATACTAATACTCCCCACCGAATATTCGGCCACCGCGGCCTATCTCTGGAGATTAGCCAAGTACGCAGACGATATAATAGTGCACAAGTGTATGCCCAAACACATGTGCACTCCTTCTTCCTTCTTCATAGTCCGATGTGACGGCAATCTGACACGACTGGAGAGAGATTAAGCGCAGGACCGATAGCTTTACGTGCTCTCCAAAGCACGGGGGTGTCACACCGCCAACTTCCGAAGTTCGGACTGCTACTGAGAATAGTCTAACATAAAAAAAAAACAATAACACATTGCCCGACCCGGGTATTGAACCCAAGCCACTAGACCAATCAGGCAATAAAATAATATGGGTTTCATATTTTTCATGATATTATCTACTGAAGCAAGGTGAATCTGAATTCCGCTTGAACTACATAATTATTTTGTACGGTATTAACAATAAAACACAATTGTATTGCAGTCATCAAAATATAGTAGATATATATAAAACATAACAGAGCACCACGCCTGTATTCCCTCAAGGGGTAGGTAAACAGAGGTGTACCCACACTTAAGCAGACACACATATAACCAATGCTGTTATTAAGTTCAGTGTGGTGAACTTATTGCGGTTTACCGGACACAATTCTAAACTCCAGGCTGGTACAAAGAATTCCTAACAGAAAAACCCAATAACACTTTGCTCAACCTAGGCATCGAACTCAGGATCTCATGGTCCACAGTCCCGCTTGGTACTACTAGTTCAACGAGGCAGTTTTATTTATGTAGCAATTAATAAACAAATATAAAGCAAATAATATAAAGCACATCCATCATCAACATGAGTAATGGATTCCCTACACGTGGCCCCTGGGTGGTGCAAAACAGGCAACACAACTCTGGTGGGAGGCTTCGGCCGCGGTTGGTTACCACCCACCGACGAAGCCATGCCGTGAAGCGACCTAGCCGTGTTTTGGTATGTAGTCCGGTGCAACTTTTGAGAGACGGGTCTGGGCAGTTCATCAACTCCCCAAATATCCGTCGCCTCAAATCTATCCACTCTACTTAGAGTTAATAGATTTCTTCTGGATCTACGAGCTCCATCCTCGGCCACAGTTTCGCTTACCATCGGACGAGTTGGTGGCCAAACGTAGATGCAATTTGTATAAAAATACTACTTAGCAATAATTTAATGGCAGGTATTATATTATATTGCACACAGCTGATGATTATATTTAACAATGTTCAATCAAGATAAGCGCCTGCAATATAAGTATAAATGTTAATCCGATATGTAATAAACGAAATTACAAGTTAACAACAATTTATTATCAATGTAAAACACGCGATTGCATTATTATCGCTACCGTACCTGTCCAATAATCTGGGTACCTACGAAATTAAATATTCATTCGTATTACTGACTAGCAGGGCCCTGCGGTTTCACCTGCGTATAATTATATTATAATTAGCCTAAGTTACTCTTTATATTTAACTGCCATTAAAATCTTATTATTATCGGTCCAGCCGTTTCGAAGATTAGCCGGAACAGACAGACAGACAAAAATGTTAGAAACTGATTTTTAGGTATAGGTATCGTGAAAATAACTGTATGAACTTAAAACAAAACTATTATTTTGACGTTACAAACAGACACTTCAATGTTATTTATTTATATTGATGACTAGCGACCAGCCCCGCCTTCGAACGAATGGCACTAACTGGTTTTCTGGTTTTTGCGACTTCTTCAACTATCATCGTCATATTTCAACCAATTTACACAAAACCTTAACAAAATATATACTTAAACCTTCCTCATGAAACACTGTCTATTGGAGAAAACTTCATGAAAATCCGTTCAGTAGTTTTTGAGTTTATCGGTAACAGACAGACAGACAGACGCAGCAGAGGACTTTGTTTTATTATACAGGCTGTGGTTTTGAACAGTGGCCATATTGTAGGAACATATACAGCAACAAGTTATATGTTGTATAAAAATAATTAAAACAATTATAGCCAAGAGGTCAACGTCCTATTCGTCTCGTAACAGCTAACGCTTCTCTATGAAATTTTCGTATACGGCCTTTGTCGGCGCGCGGTGCCGTCATTGTACCTACTGCGCGCGACGCGGCGATGGCTATGACACGACGTATACGCAAAAAACTGTAAAACTGCGAAATTAATTAGATTTTCTAAGGTATACTTTTTTTAGTTGTTTTGTAATCAGTTACACCTATAGATCCACCTCCTTCAATTTGGCCACTGTCTAGAACCACAGCCTGTATGTAGTGACAAACACTTACCTACTAGCACTCGGAATACCTACCTTGGCGTGTGGGTTCGAACAGTATTCGTATCGTATTCTTAACCGACTCCAAAAAGGAGGAGGTTCTTAATTCGACGTTGGTTACAAAAAAATTACTTCATTAATATTTCGCATTGTTACCTATATTATGATTGAAACATTTATTATTTAGGTTAGAGAACACATTAGTTTCTGTTTCTAATCGTTAGGAAAACCCAAAGATATGAGATAGATAAATGATAAATGATGATAAATGATATTTGTTTCTGTAAATACATCTGTTATAGACACTTTTACAAGTCATAAAAAAAAATAAGCTAGGTGGCGTCGGCATTTTCTATCTGACTAGCTCTGAGAAGAAATGCCGAAACAAACTCAGAGGTCAACGTCTCTTTTAAAGTCCAGACATCATTTTATTCAACATATGAGTGTAATTCTGTAGGGATAGGTCTGGGATGGCCTTTTGAAGAAAGAGCCATAGCTGTTTTGAGCTGACCTGTCCTAACCAACGGCACGTATGCATCAGTCATAGTGTAGCTCAACCACAATTTAGGGAGCTTAACGACCCGTCGCAAGACGATACCAGATTGGCAGGACATTTGCGTAGGCCACAGAGAGATCTCAAAAGCCGCCAGACAAATCAAATAATTATAACTTCAATCCAATCCTACACAATACTCACATTCACATTTTTATGGTATTGATAGACACATGTCATATAACAATTAATTTCATTAGAATGTCAAATATTAATTAAATACATTAATAATCAATTAAAATGTCAATAGTAAATATTGAATAATTCTAACATAGAGTTAGCAACCGTACAATGTCAATTGTCAAAATTTGTGTAAAGAAGGTATATAATATAAGCAAGCATGATTTTATGTTATATATATATGATAGAAGGAAGAAAACCCATTAAACACCTGATAGCTAACTTAAAACATGCATAACTGATTAATGCAATGTTTATTTTAGACCCTTTCCACGAAATCCCGTTGACAAACAGATAATTATTTCGTGAAACGTTCCTACTAACTAACTCTACCTTACTTTTGCACACAACTTTTTTTGATACCTGTACGACTGATGCTTAAATAGTGAAATGTGAAGAGCAGGTGGCGTTCATGGGAAAATGGCATAAGTTTGTGTACGTGAACTTATAAACTTAAAGTTTACTATTTGAATCAACTACACAAAAAGGCCCAAACCTTTCATTTCAATCTGATAGACCCGAAATCCGTTTCAAGTCTTTTAAACCGCTTTATTTTTGACACCAATGTTCATTCAGTAACCTCTATTGCAGTTAGAGACAATAGGTACATTGACACAGGGATTTCGAGCAAAGCCAATATACGCGGCTTGATAGCAATCGACGCGTTATCAGTAACGAATTGATGTAATAACATCACCGTATCACTTGTCCCCTTCGGTGACACTGTTTCGAGGGAATTTTAACATTGTACAATCACATTGTATGGCCCTTTCAGTAGTTTGATTATAGTTGATGTTAAAATGGATGTGATGTACTTTTTTGCTGCCAAAATTGTACGTCATATCACCGCCCCGACTACATACGGGTAGCACTACTAATTATTACTTAAATAAAATATACCCTATGTTACTTCTGGATAAAGTAACTTTCTAGTAATTACATATTTATAAGAATCGGCGCAGTAGTTTCATAGTATATCGATTACAAACAAAGAAAAAAATATTTTTCTTTATAATATTACTATAGATTGACGCTCTTGGTTTCAGAAACTAGCCTCTCTCTAGTAGTTACTTACTTCAGAATTCATAACTCATTCTCTTTTCCACAAATAATGTTCAAACGGTTGCATTTGTTTGCTTCTGCAGTCAGTAATCAAAGGCTTTTCCTAGGCGCGATTGTCTGTTATATTTATCAGAAATCGCTACCTAACTGCAGCCCACACCGTTCAGTGGTTAGTCTGGGAATCCAGCTTTAAATAACCTTTCTATATTGTTCAGCGGCACATCTGCTGTTAGGTCTCGTAGACTTCGACGACATATATTTTACAACATTTTCATTACATCATAAATATCTAACAAACATTTGAATTAAATGTATTCAAAATTTGTATTTATGCTAAAACCTCTTTATTTCCTGGTACCGATTACACGCTGATAATCAGCCATTAAAAATATGTACCGAAAATAGATTTTATTGCATGTAAGTGATATAAATTACGAGTAGTGTGACGTCGCTCATCGAGATCAACGAATTTACGGCACTGTCGTAAAAGTATTAGTTGCGCTTGCGCCTAATCCTCTGCCGCATTATGGGCTTGCTACCGGTACTTGCCGACCGTGGCCCTGATTCTATATTTTTATCTAAATAACATTTAATGGGAAAACCTTTTTATGTAGGTAATATGTTGTTATGATTGTGTTTTATGGTTTTAGAAGATCTTATTAATTGTCATCAATATACTATAAGTAACTTAACTGTATTTATATGAACACAGATAGGTACTCTTTGTAGATACGTATGCATTATTGCTTAATTCTATGTGTGTGTTATGTCAATCATAATAAATTATTGAGAATATGACTACGAAAGTACTAAACGATAATCGGCTACACCGGTGAAAAAACAAAAGGATAAATGAGGTAGTTTTAATTATAGGAACATTTAACAGTTTGCGTTGTAGAACATAAATAGCAGTGACATTTGGGATAGGTCAATATAGAGAACATTATGTATAAACAATAAAAGCGACTACATATGCGGCATTATAATTCGCATTGAGAATATGAATTTGTTCTTAATGCCAATTATAACATGGAATTATTTGTTGTTTTTTTTTTGTAAACTTAGATTTCTACATATAATTATATCAATTTATTAGACATCAATAATACTATCTTACATTAATTCTTACTTAGATACCTCTCGGTTTCTAAAAGAGTAGAATGTTATTTTTCTGTCCTGAAATGAGCGCAAGGTTGCTTCAGAATATTTAATTACTGAATAGAATACTTCTACATACCAATCCGCCTCAAAAAACCAACCTACACACAAAAACTTTACTCAAACTACCGAAGTCGAAACTCTAACTTCCTCTATCTGTTCAGGCAATCGGCCGCTAACGTCTGAGCCGACGATAAAGACGGAGTCGACGACCCCCGGCGTCGGGCCCGACGAGCCGTCCATGGACGACAAGGGCGACAAGAAGAATAAGCGACAGCGACGGCAGAGGACGCACTTCACCAGCCAACAGCTACAGGAGCTGGAGGCCACCTTCGCCAGGAATCGCTACCCCGACATGTCCACACGCGAGGAGATCGCCATGTGGACCAACCTCACTGAAGCGAGAGTTCGGGTAAGAATCCTGTGTTACAGACTATAATTACTGTTAGATTAGAGTATGATTGAACAGAATAGCTTTGCAGTCATTCCTTTTGATACCTATTTGATAATTAAAGTGTTTTGAGTTTGATTGATAACGTACATGTAAAATAGATGTTACAAAATTGACTATTTTCAGCCACCACAAGAACTACCTTTTCACTTTTTATGTCTTTGTGTGTAACGTGACAGGAGCGCGAGTGTATTACAATATTAACGAGCTAGATGTTTAGGCTAATCGTCGCATCCGGCGCGTCTTCGGTATTTTTGTGCCGTGCCGGCCGACGGAACACGGAATCCCTTAATCCTCGAGGATTTGATGCGTCTATTTCGGTCTCTTCATAATCCCCGGCTTAAGTCTGATCGCATCCACACTCACTGTCAATAGTTTTGGAAGGCCCCTGTTAGAGATTCTGCGGTTGCAACCAAGTTTGTAGTGTTTAGCTTGTACTGAATTCATGGAATATTTTACGGTTTCTTTGGCATGTGGAGTGGTGAGTCTGGATAATCTTTTGTACATGAATATCAGACGCATTCTTTGAATTTATTTATAAAAAGCCGCCATTCATTGAATAAAAGTATTTGTTAATTTTCAAATTCAACGTAATGTTGGAGTAAGTATATTGTATTGTATATTGTCGGAAATATTTCATCATGACATGATAAATAGAGTTTTAAATGAAACAGCGGAGATAAATCACTGCATCTTTTTTCATCTCGAATACCCATCAGAGCGAATCTCCAAGAATTTGGCAAGTGTCGTTTGTCATCAATTATATACGGTTGCTGACTCCAGTACTGAAGTAGTGGAAACAGATAATAGTTTGCCCTATTCATTCTTCGCGTATATATCTAAGAGGGTAAATCTGTGTAAATTTCCAGATTAAACTCATAAGAAGGAACCAGTTAAAGATAATTGTATTGAAGTTCAACTCATTTGTGTATCAATTAACCGATTACCCAATATTTCGAAGGTATTAAATAATGATACTGAAAAATACAATCATACAGAAATTTGCAGTTAACCGTAGCATTGCGAAGACTGATCCACCACAAATACACCGTGGGCAATTAATTACTCGGTTATCACATGCAGATACGTGTAAATCGATACTTTATGAGTTGAACGCGTCGGTTCAAGTGTTAGGTATTCGTTTCAGTGTACTCGACTGCACTGGATCATACGCGTGTGTTCTTCAAAACATTCCCATTTGTATGCGCTAGGGCTGCGGTGCTTCTCAACATTATATCATAATTGGACTTGAAGTATTTTACTGAGTGGTTACAGTTTCCGTATGATTGCAATGCGAATTTAACGCTGTGTGTGTCCAGTAAGAGTTGGATAATATTGTAAGCTTTATTTAAAAAAGTTACTGTAGACGGTCCGAAGGATTCAGTTGATAAAAGTTTCAGAATATAGTCTTCAATATTATAATTCCATTATGAATCAAAACAGTGGATGAATTAATTTGTCTTAAAAAAAAAATAGCTATAGTTTCAATAGGTAGGTACTTGATTATCCCTTTGTTTTTCCATTGGTAGTTCTCATTCATGTTCCGTGTTCAATCGATCCGATTTCAAAAAACAAGGATTTTGCTTAATATTAATGTAATTTGTCTGTAAGTATAAGTTTCCTAATTAAATGGAATAAAAAAACCCGCAATTTTTCTCCCGCTTTGAGACATCTTCTAAAAACGTAGGTTTACAATAAATTCAAAGCAAAATAAGCACGAAGGAAATTTTATAGAGCTATGACAGATACATATGAATATTTAGAATACACTCAGATAATAATTGTTCTTAGTTCTAATTCAGCCAGCCCTAAACAGGGGATTATCGTTCGTTCGTCCGCACAGCGCCGCCGCGCCGCGCGCCGTCTAATAAATCTGTGCGCGCGCGCACCGATAAATCGTTGAACATTATTTTTGTTACCAACTCATTAGGGTCATTGCCTGCTTATTGACTCAATTAGCGTTCGTAAAATATGATATGTTAATCTTTGTGTTTCCTTTGCACGCATTTCCTTGCAAATTATAATTGTCAAATCAAACCACATGTTCCATTGAGGATGGTATTTTAAAAGATTCAGCGCTTCTTTTTTCTGTATGTGACAATCGATTATTGAAAAAATGCCACGTTGTTAAAGACGCCTGTTGACTCAACAATACTAGACACAATAGAAATATTATTGTTATCGCGTACAATTTTGTACATTTGAGAGTAAACTAGCCTAGTTTATTAGGGTTTACTATGGTGCTGGAACAATCCAACTTAATTTTTAGTAGATACCTTTCTACATCCATTCTTACAATTTTAACCGTCTTTAAAAAGTCCAAGTTTTTCTGAATCTGTCCAAATCACACGAGTTATTACCAACCATCATTAATTTGGGATCATTTTTTGTTGCACAGCAATTTGTAAACCTAAAACCGCCCTCTGGCAGTTTTCCTTTCTAAGAAATGAAGCGGCGCGGCCCGCATCGTCGTCGCCGCCAATCGTCCGTGAAACAGCTCTTGACACATTTCATTTGACGCGATCGACACCGCCCCGCCAGTCATAGCGTGACGTGGAATTAGAAACATCCATCTTACGCACAAATTGGTAATTTTACTATTGACGTGGTAACTACTAAATATTATTGTAAATAGAGTTGTTGTTATGATTTCTTGTGTGCATAGCAAATGTTAGTTTATGAAAATCTACTTTGGTGGTCTAGAATAGATGTGGATGTGAATAATGTTCCTGCGTTGGTGGAGCAAGTAGGTAGTCAAGGAGAAGTGAGAACCAAACGTTTATAAATTTAGTTTCCTTTACTTTCCTTTAATTTGGTAAAAGAAACCCGAGTGATGTGCGCTGAGATAAAATTTTAATTTTAATACTTTCTATGGATACATATATAATTAACTCAGTAGAAGTCACTACAGAATACCTAATAAAAAATTGTGAAACGAAAAAGATTAAAAATTTATAGTGAATAACAGTACCCCATGTAAGATATGAAAACATTTTTGTGTGCATGTGTAAAAAAGGCGTGTATCAAACGCGTCCGCCGACAGGGCAGGCGGCACGGAACATTATTTATTTTACGTGAAAACGGCTCGCCCTCGCGGCTCTCGGCTGTTTTTGCGATGCTTTTAGTGCACGTCCCTGTCGCCTGTCGCGGTGCATGCAAACAGTTTAGCGAGATTTACCTTGTTTTTACACACTAACCACGCGTACAAGAACTAACTCTATGCTAGCATGTAGCCGCGTTCCGGTACAGTGTTTTTACTCTCTAATAGTGGCTATATAACTATCCAAATGGTCGTACTATCTCCTGTATCACAACTTTCGATTTTCTGCGTTTTATTTTATTATGGTCCTGATCATAGCCACTGAATTTTGTCACAATAACTATGGTTTAAAAAAAATGCAGATTCCCGTTAATAATGGATAAGCTTTTCGACTGACATTCACAAATGTAAATTTAGATTATCAATAAAATTATATTTTATGTAGTTATAAAGCTCAAACTTTATTCAGCCTCCGGTTAATCTCTATAATACTTTGTTTATACGTAGGCAATCGACTACTGTTGAGTTGATATACGGGCAAAATAATTTAGTGAAACTAACGAGACTCAACTAATCATGAAATAAACCCCCTCGACAAAACTAAGTCCGCGGAGGCATCCCATCAATATTGACATTTACAATACTAACAAATGTTGCTATAATTAAATTATTAAATAACATTGTCATGTTCTAACCACGGCTGGCCCGTTCCCAACCGGTAGTGTCCATAATAATCTTACGTATAGAATTTGTTTCAGTAAACAAGAGATACGGTATTAACGCATTTCAATTACAAAATTTATTTCACTCCCTGTTTTCTTGCCAAGTATCGATAATCCTTGAAAGTTTACTCTGTACGTGAAGTTTTAGAGTTTATTATTGCAAATCGTCAGTTTAGTCGGGTTTGAGCGCCTTGCATACTAGATGTCCAATGAGTTATCCCGATTATGTTTTGATAGGCTTACAGTCTAGTGTTGTGATCCCGCGGACTTTGCACGGCGTTAAGATGGAATTTATATCAATGAATGGAGGCTAAAATCACCACACTGTCAGATATTGCGGTTGTTTCTGTGGATTTTGCGGCAAAGCAACTTTAGTAATGTCTGTTTACTGAACACAACCAAATATTTTGCAGTAATTGTTTTAATTTACTTTATTTCTGTAATTGCTACGAGTATTGTGATCACAGGGACTAGACAGTATTGATAAGTAATATCTTAGGTTTTCGCGATCACTACACATAATAATAAAACAACTTTTAACTTAACTTTACCTCGTACAAAGCCACGAACGCTGCAAAGTGTTTCAAACATCAGGAAAAACAAAAACCAATAATACACGCGATTAATCCGGTTAAAAGTTGATTTATTATAATGAACACGGAACATGAATGAGTGACCGTGAATGACCACTAACGGAAAAAAAGAGATAATCAAGTACATACCTGTTGAAATTATAGCCATTTTGTTTTAAGGTGAAATAAATTCTTCCAGTGTTTTGATTTTTATTGGAGTTATAATATTCTGAAAAAATATTGATATTATTGATAAAGTATTCATAAGAATAAAATCTCTTGTTTTACAATCTCTTCGTTTCAACACTATAATTACTAACAGAACATGACATTGTTGAATTATTTTAAGATGTTTGACGTTCTGTGGTTTTACTGTTAGTGGGGTATTGTCCATAATGCGGAAGTTAGTGCTGCTTGGCTCGGCAGGGTGCATTTAATAATCTACTCAACGTTAGGGGCGTCAGCGACTGGTCACGACAGATTAACAGCGGCTCTCTCTAGCTCTAACGTTGCTGTTTGTGAGAATTAACTATGTACGAATGTTGTATACATTTGTGCGAACAGTGAATAGAATGGTGACATACCCTAATACCCTACATGTCCAATATCAGAAAATAAATATACTAGAACTTTTTGGTGAAATAATTACTAAGAAATTATAAAAATTTGCAAGGCTTATGTCTAAAGTTTTCTTTTTGTATTAAGCATATAGAACATTTCTTAAAATTTACATGTATGCATAAATACTTTTATAACATAAGACTTTATTATTTGGGAATTGCATAGGCAACCCTGACTCAAATGCGAGTCAATCCCGAGTTTATTATGCTATATCCATTTATGCGAGCGCGTGTTTATTTGACTTTGGAATAGTCTCGGTCCAAATCACGTCGGCAATAATAGTTTCACTTGCTTACGACATAAGAACTATAATCCAATGTCCGTAAACTATGGCCATCCTGTCGGATAAACCGTAGTTTGATTGATGACACTAATAAAACTGTGATTCCAGTTTAATTTAAATTTAAGGCAATTTAGCGACCCTGTGGTTCTGCTGACCGTAAAATACCTTCATTACTGGTGCTGGGGTGCCTCATCATTCATCACTACTAACCTAATGAATTTAGAATGTTCACAATTTATTCAGCACGTGGTTATATCAGATATTCGGGAGGCAGAATCTTTAGGCAATATTATATTTTTTTTTATAGTGTTTTATTATGCACGTTTTATTGACATTGATGGATGGGAACAATTTATTTGTAGTTCGAAATATCTAGTTGTAAAGTTATAATATTAAATGGAAAAAGAATACGGTCGCGAGCAGGATTCGAACCTGTGCCTCCCGGATAAATCGGTCACCTGTATTGGAACTGAATAGATAGCAATGACGTCACCAAAAAAAGACGTGATAAAATGTGGAAGAAGAATTCACGGTAGTGAGCAGAGGTCGAGATGGCTTAGTGGTCAGAGCGCCTGGAGTATTTATCCGGGAGGCGCAGCGTATTCTTTTTCCATTTATTATTATAACTTTGGATTTGGCTAAGCATACGTTAACGCTTTTCAAAGATTTATCTTTAATTATCTAGTTGTATTTATGATCAAATGATGAAACGTGTGCAGTTACCACTACATTTAGCAGAAGGTGGACCCAAAAAAATCTTAGTAATTAAACTACTTTTTAATCTTCAGAGTTTGGATGATTAAATTAATTAGATGTTCTATTTTAAATAACGCATAATTTATAATTTTAGCTAACAACCTCGTTAATTCGATGGTCAACTAAACTGTTATAGAGGAAGAAGTTTTGTTAAATTACTATGGCCACAAACAATTTAAAAAAAAACACTTCAAAACTGCTGCTGCTACTTTTACAAATTTATAATTTTTCGTTATGATTTTTCGTGATGCCTACGGAGCTTCGTAGCATTCGTAGCCATATGCTACGAACTTCACAGAGGTATTATAATTGGGTGCATAATACACGTCGGTCGTTGAAGGCATGTGTCAGTAGGTAGTCGGGCGTGCGGCGCAGGCTCGCATTAATCTTGCTGAGCAGCCTCCCACATGATAACTTGATAACCCACACATCTAGCGTCACTCCGGCTGCCTGGTGGCATCATTGCACTCTTGTTTGGATACTGTGTCAAGTAATTGTCCCTTAATTGACAATGATAGCGCGTTTTGAGGCAAAATATAGACGATTCAATATTTAACATTGCATATTGACGATAAATTATAAGCTAGTAATAGAGCCGAATACTTAGTGTCGATTGCGACTTCAGGAATGCGTGAATCTAGTCATCATGTGTGTTCAGTCTATACTTAGTACATTTAAAGAAGAGTCCACTCTAAAATATATACCATTTCGTTATGTAAGAGTCACGTTATATTTTTTTTTGTATCGAATTTGATCTAACAATAAATACCGTAATGAGAGGTTCGGTAAAACGCACATTTATATTCAACCCCGCTATTCTTATTACGTGACTTTACTTATTGTTACGGAGAAAGTGGACAGTTAATTGCACTTGTATACGGTATTTGCAAGGATTATTATTCCATTACCTTATCATTAAGCGTACTTCCTAGAAAATTATAACCGCCTTGATCAGTGCAACATTTTCAGTCATGAGAATAGATAGTTCTTGGGAAATATCGGGATTATTCTAAATTAAATATGCGTGAAGAAACTAATAGTACTTTGTTACAATCTGGTTTAGGTGTTAACCCTCGAAACGCGACAAACAACCGTCACATGGTATAAATTAAAGCAAACACGCATTAGTATCGATTTCGGAAGCATTAAAAAGTGTCGGGGTTGTCTCCTTGCCGGGTGACGGAGGGCGCGGGACGGTCACCATTCTGCAATAATATATTTAAAGGATTAGCCCCGCGTCGCAATATCGCGACCCTCCGCCGCGCCGAGCCCCCGCCGCGCCGAGAGCTGTCCGCCGCTATTCAAATAATGGAAATTATTTCCACATATGTGCACCTAAATAAATATCATTCCAACGTCATTATTGAACACCCCGATGTTTCTCTGGAGTTATTTTCACCCGTTGAATGGGAAACGGCGGAAGTGTAAAGCTTTTTGTTTTGGTAATGGAAGTGCCCACATTGGTTGTTTCGATTGCCATTAATATATCCCATTTATTTGGAATTGATAAATGTAACGAGTTAAGGATCTTTACATGTGCGTGTAAATTTAGATAGTAATAAGCGGTTTACCTATGTCATCCTGTGTACAAAACATGCGCTCATGCGAATTTGTGAAATTTATGTTTCGAAAAATAAACGATTGTATATGGGGTGGAAACGACCGTTTATGTTCACTTAACCGAGGGAAGAGGGTATTATTTACCGTTTCGGCTGGGTGAACCCGCCACAGTGAGTGAGACAAATACCGCCAGCGGCACAATATTTATTGCAGTCGCTACGTGGATTGCGCAATTTATCGCGGAGGTGTCGTCGGAGCGATCGATCGCCGGGTGACGGACGCGCGCCATATATCAGCGCGCGCGTTATCTGCGCTCACGGCGACTTATCACCGGGCTCCACCACCGCCACTCCGCCACGCCGCGCCGCCTCTCCAGCGCGGCCGCTACACAACAACATCGATAGAGCGGTTCCTCGGGCTGCGCTGCCCCCAGTAGCCGCTCATTTATTGCGGCTCGATCAAGTCGCGGCGAGTGGCGGCACCCGTCCCGCCCAATCGCGAAGCTCGTTTATCTTCATTTCGCGGCCGCAATTAGACGGGTCGTTGGCTGCGGTGGTGGGCCGGGGGGCTCGGCCTTGCTACGTGGCTCGAATACCGCCACCGACAACGCCAGCGCGTCGCTCTGTCAACTTTGTAATGAGTAAAGTTGATAACTACGCAACGCAAGTCGCGTCCACATTCCGAATCTCGTTAAAACTTGTAGATTCGCTATGAAATCGACGGACACCCAATTTACCTGTCTTCTATAATTTCCCCTTTACCCATAAAAAGTTTAGATCGCCTGTACCTTTTAGGTACTTAAAATATTCATTTTTCAAAAGATGGTTTATGGAAAGATAGCTTCACAGACGTTCACTGCTTACAATATAAGTTTCTTTATAAGTTGCGTAGTGTTCGTTTCACTCATGAATTTTCTTCATTGCAGGTATGGTTTAAAAACCGAAGAGCGAAATGGCGGAAACGGGAAAGAAACGCTATGAATGCTGCAGCTGCCGCCGCTGCAGACTTCAAGAACGGCTTCAGCACACAGTTCAACGGACTGATGCAGCCCTTCCCCGATACAGACGCGCTTTACTCGTCCTACCCTTACAACAACTGGGCCGCTAAGGTGCCCAGCCCGCTCGGCACCAAGAGCTTCCCATGGCCAGTCAACCCGCTAGGTTCCGTAGTGCCGGCCAGTCACCACCAGGGCTCCGTGAACTGTTTCAACACGGCCACGTCGATGGGCGGCGTTGGTGGCGGTGGCATGGGTGGTGTGGCGGGTTCTGGAGGCGTAGGCAGCGGCGTGGCGCCGTGTCCGTACACGCCGCCCAACCCATACAGCATGTACCGCGCGGAGCCATGCGCCGCCATGTCGTCGTCGATCGCGTCACTGCGGCTGAAGGCGAAGCAGCACTCGTCGGGGTTCGGCGGTGGCTACGGCGGGGTGTCGCCGGTGTCGCGCGCGGGCTCGGCGCCGCTGGCCGCGTGCCAGTACGCGGGCGGCGTGGCCGAGCGGCTCTGAGACGAGGCGCGCGCGCGCGAGGAGCGCGAGCCGCCGCCGCTGCTGGCGTCGCGCGCCTCCTAGTCGCCGCCGCTGCCCGCGCCGCACCACGCGCCGCACCCGCTCTACCGCCACCTGTGGGACTGGTTCGACTGACCAGGGACTAGTGCGCGCCGTGCCGGGACGATCAGTGCAGCGACTGTGAATACCGCATGTACAACACATGTGCTAAACGTTCGTTATGAAACTTCGGGCAATAAAAACTTAACGATGTCGTTCTAGAGTTAATGTAAATATGTAGTTATGTACGTACGTATACCAAAGCGATGTGTGCAATTTTTACAAGCTTACAATGTACTTAGATTATGTAATGTAAGTGTTAGTTTAATATTGAACATTGTACATAAATAAACTTGATAATTTATTTGAAAATGAAATAACGAGCATTTGAGATCGTAATAGTGAATATTATAGCAATCATAAGTTAATGTTGTTGTTTGAAATGTTCCTTTTTGTTGTGTTTTATACAAGGGAGCTGAACTTATTAAGTATTGTATATGTCTCCGCTTAACATTTCGTCGCGTTACGCATTTAATAAGTACATATCAGTATATAAAAACTAAATGCTCCCAAAATGTGAATATCTGTAAACTGCGAGCACCATTGTGTTGTGTTACAGTACAAACATTATAAATATATTTATAACAAGATTAAATACTACATATATATAATTATCATAGGATCGTTCTGGATTCTCATTCAAAATTAAATTAAAACGTGTAACTATGATAAATTTATTCTATGTAAAAAGTATGTTTCATTTGTGTACTGCAACCATTTGGCTTAATAATGTATATATAGGCATTTGAATAAACTTGTATTTGAGTACATTTTAAACGGGACAGGTGACCTTTACTATTAACTGAGAAAGACACAAATTCATAAACTCACAATAATTAAATGAGGCTATTTTACTTGCTGGTTATTATTTCTGTATACATAAAAATGTCTAAAAGCTTAAATTATCCTAATAAGTACATTTGGCAGCTTGCAAAATAATTTCGAAAACCACAGAACCTTCCTTTAGCAGTCAGTTAATAATTAACTTGTGTACATACAATCTACTGAAATATATTTAAAACTATTTTGCTTCAACTGAAATTACCTAAATACACCTTTGTATTCTAAGGCAAAGTATTTGTTTTTAACAATCACTCCTAATTGCGAGTAATTTAGTTTGTGTCTACATACTTTTATTATTTCCACTTTGGCAATGTAATAAATTATAAATAATGCAATTAAATACGCTAAATAGCATAGGCCTACTTGTCCAATGCTAGATCCTGAAGTTGAACTTAATAATGTAAATATTGTTCTACACTTGAACTTGCTACGACGATAATGCTACGCGGCTACGAGTTTCTCACAGTCAGTCGAGTGTGGGTTTCTTACAAATGTCTAATGTAAATTAGTACAATTAAATCATCGATTATAAATAAATCCAAATTTTTGGTTTCTTGTATTAGCTGCATTGTCTAACTCGCGTTTGTCGTTGAAGCCTTATGTTGATTCTAAATCCCATTATCAACCGACATTATATTCTTGGAGATTTCCCAGTGAAACCCATTGCTAGAAATAGCTGCCTACAATGAGATTAACGTAACCAGGATCTCAATATTTATTAAAATATTTATAACTTAACACCGTTTATGAATGTAACTGTAATATATTGTAACTATTTGGATATAAACATTCATTAGGTATAAAACTTAGTTTATTACACGAATTAGTATATCCTACTTCCGTGTGCCTACTTAACAGTGAAGGAAACACTAAATATTATGAAAATATGTAAATGTAAATAAATATAGATTTGACTTAAAAAATATTGATGTGAAATTCGAGGTTTTCATTTTATACATATCAACACAAAATATCTGCGAATATGAATAGTTTGTTGAGGTTATTTTGTGAATATTAAGAGGATACCGTTTGTTTTGTAACTTAAAAAACCTCTAGTCATAATAAAAGATATCACTGAGTATATTTTGTTTTATTAATATTAATATACATATCACAGAAAAAAAAACCTTAACCATGTTGACTACATTATCGTAACGTAATATAACATATATATATAAAACTATTGTGTCAACTGCGGTTCATTTCCATGTCATAAAATAATAGTAGGGTACATTAAGATACAATTAAGTTGGTCATTAAACACGAGGCTGGATTGATTTCGTTATTCGTTTTCAACTTACTTGAGAAGAAAATAATAATTTTGAATTGCGTAAAGCGTAAACTTAAGATAAATCTTTGAAAAGCATTAACGCATGCTTAGCGAACTCTAAAGTTACAATATTAAATGGAAAAAGAATACGGTCGCGAACAGGATTCGAAGCTGCGCCTCCCGGATAAATACTGCAGGCGCTCTGATCACTAAGCCATCTCGACCTCTGCTCACCACCGCGAATTCTTCTTCCATATTTTAACACGTCTTATGGCGACGTCATTGCAATCAATTCAGTTGCGTAAACTTATTTTGTAATTAAAATGGCGCGCGGACATTTTATTCCTGCGCCAAACCTATGGTCTATGCGCACGCAGATGAAAAGAGAGTTGGCAAACAACCTAGCAAAATATAATAAAATTAATATTTCTCTATTTATACCCAAATTAATATTATGAGCGACAAAATAAATAATTCTATAAATTGTAATCTTTTTTTGTCATATTTTAACCAACACAGTGTATTCAATCACAAAATTTTAAATATCTACAAATAATTGTTGGATATCAAAACTCTTTGCTAATAATGTAATTAAAGTGCTATGCGGCTTTTTATAGGTAGTGTAAAATTTAAAAAAAACTGCGTAATAAGCTTTTTATCGAAGTTAAAAGCGGAGCGATAAGACACATTTTCCGAGCGAGTGAGTTGAACAAAAAAGAAATATGTTTATTAACCTGCATCCGATTAGATTGGAAATCAACCTTAATGTAGTTGGGAAAAGGCTAAGCAGATCTCCAGACGACTGATAAATTAATGGTCTAAGCCCTAAAGAGTAACATCGCATCCAAATTACAAGCAACCTGTGCAATATATGCCAAACAGGGAACCATTATTATTACTACGTTGATGTCGTTGTCAAAACGAGATTTGAATTATTATTTTTCGCCTACTATTATGAACTCGTAAATATAATATATTACCTATAGATTACATTCAGTATATAGGGTAAGTAGGTACATACAGAAACATGATTTCTGTCATCATTCCCAAAAACTGAAATTAGGAGAAACTACGATAAAATCATCAAAACCCAGGCACGGTTCTTTTGCCAAATTTGACAAGAAAAGATCAATAGAGCCGACAAGTCTATCGTGAAAGATTCATGCTCAGACGCAATTTTGTTTAACACTCACTTAATTTGTAACTTTACACATTACACAACCAACACATACATAATTTAAGAAAATAACTCCTCCAAACACCACAACCAATGATAACGGTCTTAGATGTAGAAAATTATATAAGTAGGTACAAGAATGTGGTGAACATGCGAGTTGGTTTTCGCAACATTATATTTTTTTTTATTGCTGAATATATATGAATAGAAGGAGATGGCAAAAAAATATTGATGATTTTAAGTAGGTACCTATATCATAAATGAAGGAAATTAAAACGAACAGTTTTGCAGGTACTCGTTGTCGATGTTGATAAATACAACGTGTCTATTAGTACCTAGAATACACACATTTATGAAGTGTAGGTCCGATAATACTTAGTTTCCCCAGGTCTATCCTTATAGGCGTTACACAGCTGGTCTCTTAAGAGGACCCAGTGCCCTCCTTCATGTGCAGATGGTGACCACCAGGGTGGTTTTAGTGAGGTAAGAACACACTCCCCGGTCTTAAAACCGAAGGGAAAAAGGTCCGAGAATACTTGATTGTAATAATAAGAGTACTTGTACCCACGTATCTTTTGTATTTTCGTACATCCATCTTTGTTCAATTATAGCGTAAGACCTTAACTAAAGGTGGGGTTAGATTATAATCATTTTAAGTGAACAGTGTTAATGAGAATGCTATAGAAAATAAATAACACATCATTGCAATCTGAACTCGTGAAACCTATTTTCAGTTCAAGAATTAAGATGTAGACGTTGCTTACCTTCATAGATAGTCGATTAGTCGTCGATAGACGTCATAATCAATTCATCGAAATATTGTAATAATGAATCGTAAGTAATTAATCGATTTCTAATAGGATTTTGTTCGGTGTATGAACAATAAAGAATATGAATAAATAATTTTTTTCAATAATTCTAAGTTAGAATAGAACATTCGATATCGGTTTCTATTATTCGGTATCTATGCTAACAGTTGACCTGACTTTTATTAACATACATTTGCGAAAAAAATGATATTGAGCAGATGAGCTATGTCTGCGGTCGGAGAACTACTAAGACCCGCAGAAATAAATAACTGTTGCCATACTTACGCATAAGAGTTGACCACCATAAGAAGTTGTCAAAATGTGAAATACCATGAGTGATCAGAGTTAAAGCTACAAGGGAGGCCACTTTCATGTTGAAGCAGTTTATTTACGGGCCTTTTTTGTGAGGAAGGAGCAGATTATTTTTCGGGTTTAAGCTTTATGTTAAAATAAAAATAAAATAAAATAAATCCACTTCAAAACTGAAATAAATTTAAAACACTATCATGCAAAGTAAAATAAAAATGTTCGAATAAAACTAGGTCTCTCGAATGCGACACGATAAAGTCGCATCTAGAAAGTTGCAGCGAAAGATGTGCATTATAGCGAAATGGAAATAAATTTCACGTTACTGTAAGCTATTTTATAGTGGCGGTCGACGACGGCTGCCGGCGCGGGAGATAGATTGCGTTGTCAAGGCAACGCAGCCCTAGCCGCCTCCTAGCTTCGGACATTTCGCAAAAAAATTAAATTGACTCAATATGTAGTTATACCTATGTGCCTAGATATACCTAAAGTACCGACCGGCGACTTTAATGGAACAATTATATTTGTACAATTGCCATTTCAATATATACGATACAGCATAGGTTGTTTAAATTTTTAGGAAAATGTCAGCATCGTGGCATTATTCTCATTACTTGCGTGGATAAATCTTAGATAATAAAATAGAAAATTAAAAAATCGGAATTTAATAATTTTGACTGGTCCTAAGCTCCGAATACAAATAAATTGCTTACAATTGATTCACGAAAATCTGTGACATTAAGCGAAAAGTATACAATAATCCCGCGAATGATTATCGGTGCGGCGGCGGCGCGGGCGCGGAGCGGTCTCGGACCCGACTCGGCGCGGCGCAAACACACAGTTTCCAGGTGCTCGAATCCGAGCGCTTTAAGGATTTAGTCGAGGATTTGCTTTCAATATTAGCCGCCGGCCGCCGGGGCAGGCCCATTCCGTTCCGCCGTACCTTTTTTATTATTTTGTCGCATCGTTTTGGCTCTAAATGGAATCATTCCGCCATCTACATTTTTATTTTTCAATTGCTCCCCGATTAGTGGGATTAGCCGTATCGCTTTCCGATTCTTTGCTCCTTTTGGTGGGAGCTTTCGCGGACTAACGCGGCCGCGCCGTCGCCCGTTCTAATGGCTTTCGGTTTGGGATGTGATCAAACCATATTTGGGTGGCGCGATGATTGTGCCGTAGTGCTCTGACGTCAAAGGTCGGTTTCAGCCGGTCTGAACGACGCTTTATTTGTCGACACTGTCATTATCAGAGAGTCAATGTCGAGTTTTTATTATTTGATGTTTAATTAGGGTACATAGTATTTGCTCACGGTTCCGTATGTACGCAAGCAGAGTGTGCGGTGGCCGCGACTGGGCCCGCGTCACGGCGCTTATCTTTATGGTCACAAACATTAGTGTAGCTTTTTATTTTATCAAGGATCGCCTTAGTCACCGAGGTCCGGAGTGTACATGCGTATGTGAACACGTTATCATATCAACCCTATGTAATATTTACCTGCAGCCAACACACGATGTAATATGAACGTAATACATGCCCACGAACGCACTGGATGTGTCGCGAGCCAGCTGTGAAATGAAATTATGGTGATAATACAGATAATAAAGTGTAACTCCTAAGCAATCAACTGTTGATATTAATTGAAACTGATTCAAATGTGAGTTAATAGATGGTCATTGTTTGCTGACACTTCAAGCGAATAAGTCATGTCCACGAATGAATAGTTCACGTTATTATAAAAAAATTGTAAATAGCTTTTCATAAAATATTTCGTTTCTGCAATTTCTTGTACAAATCAAAATATTTTTCTTTAACAAATATTTGTGTCCTATACATTACTTTTATTAAAACTATGAACCTATAAACCCAAAAATACTTAGATCACATTAAAATTATGTTTTTCCCAGCTACCCCTTAAAATACAATAATGATTTTCCACATCGATATGATTACGTCACAATACGTAAAGGTAGGCACGCATGTCAATAGTTAGAGGAACGTAGAGGGTTAGGTTTTGGGTGGAAAGGATCAAAACGGGATTAGAGGAACGACAACCAATCAAGGGTAACTGGACTGTTATACCTACGCGAAATAAATGCCGCACATAAAACTTATTCCAAGCCAAAGTATAAAAGACTTTATGTCATACAGTTAAGTTCGAGAATGGGTTGTGTTGTTCAGTTTATTGATGTTTTGTTTGGAAGGGAGGGTAGATGGATGAGGAGGGCGAGGGTAGCGAGTGCAACCTCCGCAGACAATCTTACAAGTTAATTGTGTTCCGTGCCTGAAGCCGCCTGACTACGGAATAATATCGCACTCACTACGTTGTGCGTCTATATAACAATATAACTGAAAATGTACACGAATTTTGTTTTGTAATGGAAAATTTGTTTACAGTCACTTGTGTAGTTTTGGTATGGGTAGTTTATCTTAGTATTGGAATGTAGAAATAGGGGTTTTATTCAATTCTATTTATTAACAATATTACACTAACAAACATTGTGTTTGAACAATTAGCATCATTTTTTTTTCATTACTACTAGCCTATTTTTCAAAAGGTGTTTACTAAGATAGAGGAAGATATATTGCTAGAAAAAAAACACTTCTTTTTCAACCAAAACTCCTACGTTATAAAATGTACTTGTAATTTACCATTCTGAGGCTTAGTGCTCGCACAAGTAGTACATTGTACAAACCTCTTGTCACTTCATACCTTTTAACTTATCAACATAAAACATACTCATGAATAAACAAGCGCCTAGTTTACATCATATGACATACAGGGAGTTTAATAAACTTTCTAGACATATTACATCGTGCATCGTGGGGCGGGCGACTTGGGCGGGCGGCGGGTGGGGCGGGGAGAGGGAGCAGTAAATAAATACACTGCGACACGGATTTATTGCAAACACTACTCAACTCATGCAGATATGTTTACTTCATAAAGAAGTTGCCAGTTGAAGGCTTTTGGATTTCTCTACTTAGAAGGCAGAACTGCCATTGTCAATATAAAGATATAAAGGAATATGTATTTACTTATTGGTTATATAGCTATTCTTCGTCTATTTATAAGGATTTAAAAGGTATTCTATGCAGCACGGTTTCTACGCTTTGCAAATACCATATAGCAATCCATGGTACACTACGGTGCTACGAAACTTCGTAGCGTTGTTGGTTCCAAAGTCATTGAATCGTTAGTAGCTGAATACAGAGTTGGGTAGATTTCTATTCAAAAGATATCGTATATACGTACCCATTTTCCAACTCAAAATTTTAGAGCTGTTTCTGGAATTTGGGCCTAAATCTTTCATATTGAAACAGCATTTTTAATAAATATAATACTAAATAAGTATATTACGGAACTGACTTCTTTTATCTTTTATAATTGTGATAAGAGATGTGAATTTTGCAATGAGATAGCTATGTACGTGGTGATAAACAAGTTTTTTGTATGATTTTATATTATTTTTAGATATTGTTTGAGCCAATTACCTTGTTATTACGATTGCGATTGACGCGATTAAAAATGACGCAGGCACTAAGGTACCAACGAGCCTTAGTTGACTATATTGAAAACATTAGAAATAATTATGTAAACTAATATAAATGATAACTCTTACATAATACTAGAATATCGACATAAGAATCTAGGTGACCCCATTAGTTACTCCGTTATATTTTGCTAATAATGCTAATAACAATTTTAAGGTAAGTAAGTAACTCATAAACATGTACATAAGTATTCTATCAGTCTTTATGTCAAGTATTCATAATGTCTTGCTGAATTACAAAAGTTTATTATCAGGTAATACATACATACATACAATCACGCCTGTTTCCCATTGGGATAGGCAGAGACTATTGATTTCCATTTGTTACGATTCTGACACGCCTCTCTCGCTTCATATATGTTCATTACGCTCTTCATGCATGCTCGTCGATTAACAGATGAAACAGAAAAAATCTTGAAGTTTTAAAATGCAACACCATCATGGTCATCCAAGAAAATTTACATATTCAACATATTATGTATTCAGAAGTGTCGTCTCGAAGAGGCTTTATAAACCTCGCATTTAAATACTCTTCACGTCAACACTAGCACATTATGATATGTTACGAGAACATCCAAGGTTCGAGTGGTGGGAAGCCGAAATCAGGAGCGGAGAGAGGGGCAAGGGAGGTGGAATGAAGATTTACGATCGCGGCATAACGAGCGGTAGATGAGGCGTAAAGAAGCCCAATTCCGGTTATTATACCTACTCAGCCTCGGTATACACTGGGTTTATACAGTTTTGTACGTTATGAAACTTATATTGTCTTCCGATTGTAAAATTAAGTGGATTTCGAGCAGTTTAGCGAGTTCATTGAATTTTATTGTCGATTTAATAGAAAAGAAAGATATATTTTTTTATGTCCGTCCACGCAATATTCGCGTCATTATCTAATGTTGTAATCATTATTTTTCTTAATAGATTATAAAATTCTATCTCCTTCGCAAGCAAAAAGCTTGAAGGTACTGAACATAAATGAAGTTCCTAATGATATGACAAACAATAATTAAACATATGTAATGTAAACTCGTGTTTGACAGATGTATTGATGAAATGTTGTTAAAATAATTATATTTATAAACATACGTACTTCTTCTCTTTTACTGTATGGTGGATTAAAAATCTATAAAAATCAATTGCCAGAAGTATGAAAGATCATCACTTGAGAACTACTTGATCGATTTGGATGATTATTTTTTGTCGTGTTCGTAATTGTCAGGACAACGTTTGTACGACGGAAAAAAATTGGAAGATCCATCGTGAAAGTCGGAAATTTGGATGGTATGTATTTTTGTATAAATTGCACCTGTGCGAAGCCGGAGCGGGTTGCTAGTATGTACCTGTTATTGTTTATTGTGCATACTTTTGAAATGGTGTGTTAATTTCAACGACTACATTCAGCAGTCAAAGATTGTAAATAGGTTACCTAGATGTATATTACTCGAAGGTATAGTTATGTAACTGAAAACTACTGATACTCACTTTTATTCCAGGTTAATGTTCTGAACACTGAAAAATTCATTGTAAATATATGCCTAATATGAATAAATTTATGTGGTCAAGATCAGATTTGAATCTGCGCCTCCCGGATAAACACTCCAGGCGGTCCGCCAAATAAGCCATCCCAATCTCTGCTTACTATTCCCAATTCTTCTTCCATATTTTAAAACATTTTACGGTGACGTCATTGCTATCTATTCAGTTCCTACCTCATCTAAAACTCTACTTTAACTTGCTTTTCACCTCATGTAGAGCTTCAAAACATTGAATACATGAACAAAACTGCATACCAATTTAACGGTTGTGTGTACTGTTCTATAGATATCTAATACACTGCGGTATATTTCTCTTTACCTGCAGACGGAATATGAAACCCGGGTGCAGCAACATTTAGCCAGGGAACAGGGGTGGAGGGGAGGCGTAACTAATTTCTGGATTAAGCACATTTGCAAATGTAATTTGTATTCATTAAAACATCGCAACATCGTACGTGTAATGTTTTTAAACGGAAAAACCGTTGCGACATTTCATTACGAAACGGAACGGTTTTGCAGTCGAAATTACCGAAATAATGTGTATTCTGGAGCGTTCTCTTAATTGTATGGAGGTGGGATTCGTAGTTGTATGAGTAATTAAACTTTTAGAATGAGGATGACCAAATTCACGGTTTAAACTTAAACCGCGTTTAGTTAAACTCTATGCGAAGGAATTGAATTCATATAAAATATGAAAATTATGTAACGAGATATGAAAATTATAACTCTTGGCAGGTATCAAAGTATAAAATGTTAAAAGAAATTCAATGTTAAATCTGACTGCCATCTCAACTCTATTTAATTTGGTTAAATAATATGTTACAATTAAAATTCAATTTGATGATTCATTCAAAACAGGTACTAAAACACAATCCAAAAACAATGTGAATCACTCACATACATTGTCGGTACTAAACAAACATCGCATAAACCGTGTTCAATATAAAATTTATAAACAAAACAGTGGCGGAAATCAAATGAGCGTATATCAGCCGAGGGCACGCAGCGACGGCGGCGGAGCGGAGCGAGCGGAGCGGCTCGTCGCCACTCAAACGACTTTATTGTGCTGTCGTTCAAACGCGACAGAACCTAATAGAATTAAATTGGGAGACGCGCTGCTCCGTTATGTGGAAAATAATAACACCGAGTGGCTGCTATCTCCGTAGGTTTCACGCGCCGGTGGCAGGGGCCAAACTAATGGAAATCCAGCCAATGATAATCTGTTTTCTACACCATTAATCCTGAACTAAGTCTGAGTACAATCTGTGGCGTCTCCGGGAGTGCGAGTCGAGTTTTATGCCCTCGTTAAGGTCCGCAATTTGTGGAGTCGGGCTGTTAAGACGGTTTGCCCTCATTCGCTCCCAAATCCTAATTCCAACCGTGGACTTTCTTAATCTTACGATATTGAGCTGGAGGTAATTGTTTCAAAATTGTAGCTCGGATAGTTGTTTCTCGGCGCTTTAGTGAGGCTCGCTAATGTATTGCTGCTGTTACTTTGATGTACGACGGTTGATTAGTGATTTGTTACATTAATTTTGTGGTGTACTACTAAGAAGTAAATGTCATAAAACTTAGTATATAAGTACACTCCGAAACATCAAGATACAGTTTCAGGATTACGTAACTAATAACCTGAAGTGTGTATGGATGTTGCGTGAATGGTTTTCCTTTAGGAGATTTCCCAATGATACATGTTTATAGCCTCTGCTGCACGAGTGTCATTTAATTCGAAATACATGTTTATTTAGTGAGCTCGGCTTATCCAAATAACCAATACTTTAAGGGAATAGAGCTGTGGAGGAGCACAATAAAAACGAAAGTAATCATGCAAATTGGTGAAGGAGGAAAGTTGAATTAAAAAGCGGGTCTGTGCGGGTGGCGGCGGGGAGTGGCTCGGTGAGGGGCGGGGTAATGTGTCTTAATGACCGCAATGGATGAGCACCGTAATCCGGCCTCCAGCAGCGCGCGCCCGCAACCTTTTGCTCCTGCTCGTTAGCTATCTACTCGCTGCTACAACCCTGCCCTCCTACTCAATTGTTTTAGATATACGCGTCGCGCCGGATCTACAGTTATGTTTATTCCTCCGTCGCGCTGAATAAACAAACACTAAAGCAGAGTTCATCGTGGTACGGCGGAGCTACAAATCTTAGACGGGTGGGAGGCAATAAAAGTGCAAGTAATCAAAAGCAGCTCGTAAGGCGGGACGCTGACGTCGCGACATCATGTCATGAGCGATAAAATTCAGGTCAGCAATAACCAGTGTGGGCCGTGTGTGCGACGCGACGCGACACGACGCGGCACGACGCGACGCGCTGTCGCACGCACTCCGCGCACAGACACCACATCATCAAATCAACATTTGCAGATTCGCGAAGCTTTGCCTGGGAGATTTAGAGGTGGAAGGAAAATAAAAAAGTTCGTAGAGGAATCCGGCTTGATCCCTGTTGCCTTTATGGTAATGCCGGGATGCGTGTATTCGACTATTCAATTTATATTTTTTTCCCTTTCGCCTTATTTCTTTCTCTCCGAAATTATCTATCCTTCGAATTTCGTTTCGCACTGTATTGTATACGGGATTCGATGTTTGCGAATAAGGTACGACTTTGCCTGAAAATATCACGAATAACCGTGGCGGATTGGCTTTGTTCACGACTTCAAACAAGTTTTCTTTTCGTATAAATATTATGTGTATAAAATGGGTATATGGTGAGAGCTGTGAGAGCCACCTCACATACACACACGGGCGCGCACAAAGTTCTGTCGTCGTATATTGCACTCGCTACCAGCTTTAGAATTTTGTAAGCACTGACAAAATGGGTACATTTACAACGGATTCTACTGCTTTAAGATTACACTTTTAAACATATCATTTTAGTACACGGTATGTTTTATTTTCAACACAAATTTTCTGTGATAAGAATTAGTTGCCTATACGTACGTAGTAGGTAAGTATAAAAAAACAAAATAACAAAATTGCGCGTATTTTTATTGTCTTAATATTTTTCCTTTTTAAGTGATAAGACATAATATTTCCTTCAATACTGCTGTACTGTGTAAAATTAATTTCCCACGTGCCTTCAGACCTATATGAACATCTCTACTCTAAACATGACAACAAGTAATTAAACAATATCAATGAAGTAATTATAAAATTATATTTATCAATAAATCTCTATGAAAAACAAATTACTTTAATAAACCGCTTGACATTTTGTGCTAAAATGCCTCGAACAAGTAGGCATGTTCAAATTTAACATCGTTCTTCCCTCATGAATAAATCATAAGAAGTAAGCGGGGCTCTACGCCTTTATAATTCTACATAATACATTAAAACGTTGTACAGATTGCCTTCTACTTTAATATTATGAACTTAATGGGTATTAGTACCTATGTGTAACGGAAAATGCTTCATGTCTTCATTTTGTTATGTACATATATCATACATAGTACTGAAAATAATCAACTATTTACGTGCATATAAAATGTGTGTTTATTACATAATTTTAATACTAGGCCTTAGAGTATAAGTTTTTCTGTAATACAAGAATCTTTTCTCATATAGAACGTACACTTATTGTTCACGGGTTACCACGCCTGCTCACTGCTGCTGTAATAGTGATTTTTGACCATTAAGCTACATTTTCTCACAATTTTCTATTTGCCTCATGGGTCTTGCGATCGCTAATGCGGCTGCTGAGGTTCGATTCTTGGCTCGTGCAAAGATATCTTGAATTTTTCTGTCAGGAAACTCTTAGTAGCAGTCAAGAGTTTGGAATTATAGTTTAAGGAGATGACAATAGGCTCAACACCATAAGTAATTATGACTTAAGGACCGAAGAGATGAAATATAGGTGTAGAGTACCTACCTACGTCTCTGTCAACCCCTTCGAAAAATATGGTTCGTTTATAAAGCGCATGATTTTGAGCGAATCGTGTCGTATGATTTAGTGCACTCGGCGACATTATGTGGACGAGAGTCGGGCGCCGCCTAATCTTGAGTAATGTCCACCATTTGTCTTCACCACCAGTTCACGTGTAATTGGACGGTCACTGTTCAAAATCACTGCTTATTTTCTATGCTGGAAATATAAATGTTTGTTTATCTATGTTCTGAGTAGGTAATAAAGAAAATATTTTTTGAAAATAGACAAATACGACCACTAGCAAGCAGTGTTTAAATTCAAGATAAATCTTTGAAAAGCATTAATGCATACTTAGCGAACTTTCTTTTTCCATTTAATATAATAACTTTAGTGTTTAAATTGATCCTGCAGCCATTGTATCAGTACTTCGAGTACCCTCTCAACTAAGCTTTGTCTTTTTTGACCCGTCTTATGGTGACGTTAGCGTCGTCTATTCAGTCACTATATAATGGTAGTGACTTAACCAACACGACGAACTTACAGTTAATTTAGTGTCGTTCAAATGTCGCCCACCTTATAATATGTACGTACTTATTTTTAAATAGATCGATGGTCAGATTAGTACTACCAGGGTTTGAAGCTGCACCAGATGCGGCTGTATTTTTCTTCTCGGAAATCATAATTGAAGTGTCCACTTCACATGCATTAATGCCTTTAAAAATAATTAAGAACAATTAAATCAGAGCTACCGCACTGCAAGATTAAATTGCATTCATTTTGTCCAAGATTCTTAAAAAAGACCTAATTCTAATTCTCTTGCTTCTATATATAAGGTTCTAATTTATTAGGTAATTTCCTTTGAAATGGTTAATATATAAGTCAAATACATTCACCTAAGCTAAGAATTAAATGGAAATAACAAATTATTTGTAATAACCATAGTACTACCAACCAGAAACTGCTCCTTGAACGGTGAACATTAAGAAAAAAATAAAATTGTTGTATTAATTTGAATTATGGCTTAAATAAATCCTTATCATTCAAGATAAATCTTTGAAAAGCATTAACGCATGCTTAGCGAACTCTAAACTCTTCTACTTTAAAATCCTTATCACTTACACATTTACCACTTAAAAGGAAATTACCTAATAAATTAGGACCTTATATACTACCTAAGTAGCTTCAAATCAATGATTATGGTTTTATACAGCCTTTCTTAGACACAAGCACCTTTCTTAGGTAGCTCTGATTTAAGTGTCCTAATTATTTGAAATAAGCGATCAATTTCTTTAAAAAATAATAGACACGAACGAGATTCGAAACCCACGACCTATAATCAGTCCGTGCTATCACTCTACGAATTGAGCTGTCGTGTCGCTTGTTCGGATCTAATAAATTGGAAATTCCAAAAGGAACTTGGTAACGCAATTGGTAGAGCGCTATCATTAGCATGAAAGTGCAAAGCTAACATATTATATAGGGCTCGTGGCACAGATCAGCCGCACAGATCTAAAGATCGAGGTCAAGCTGCGTTTGCCGTGGTCTGTCTGTGGATGGGTGACCATCATTTCATACCGAGACCCCACCGTGCCTCGGAGAGCACGTTAAGCCATCGGTCCCAGTTGTCAAATTAAGATCAATGACAGCCGTTACGGGTAGTCAGAAGCCTGAAAGTCTGACAACCAGTCATACCACGGGATATCGTGTTGCCCAGTTACTGGGTTGTGGAGGTTAGATAGGCAGTCGCTCCATGTGAAATATTGGTATTAAGCTGCATCCGGTGTGACTGGAAGCCGATCCTAATGTAATTGGGAAAAGGCTAGGTAGATTATAGATACATGCTATGGGTTATATTTCGTAATCTCTTCTTTAATAAAATGCTTTCCCATCTGCTTACCCCATCGTTAGTCTTTCAGTCTTGACATTACCTACTTGTTATTATATAGTTAACGTCTTCAATTGGCAGTAAATTTATATTATAAGTGTGATGCAACAAATCATAAAGGACAGGCAAGGAGTAACCTTAACAGACGAGCATGCATGAAGAGGTTAATGAACATAGATGAAGCGAAAGAGCAGCGTCAGAATCGTAGCAAGTAGCAATAGATAATAACTGCTTACCCCAATTGGAAGTTGGCGTGATTGTAAGTTTTGTAGTAGTCTCAATAGAAGGAGAGAGAGGGCACGAGGCAAAGAAAAATATTCGGCATGGTAAAAATTGACTTTCCAGTCCCTACTAAATATTTTTACGCGTAACTAGTTATAGCTACCTAGCACATCACTGTGAAAATCTTTCAGTCAACACGTGTAATTGCCCTATTATCTTCAAAACATGCAACATAAAATATCTTGGGGTTGTAATTGACGATACACTTTCCTTTAGACAACATATCGACAGTCTGGTTAAAAGAGTGCGTAAATTAATATATATATGTTTTCAAAAAACTACGGACAATTGCAGATTCGAAATTAATCACACAAGTTTATTTAGCTCTATGTCAATGCTTAATTCAATATTGTATAACTTCATGGGGCGGCGCACCTAAAACTAATATACTTCCTCTTGAACGAGCTCAGAGAGCAGTTTTAAAAGTAGCTAACTTCCATCCCTTTTTCTTCCCTACTCATTTATTATATAAATCCTGTAGCGTGGTGACTGTTCGTCAACTTTTCATTATGCACTTAATACTAAAACAGCACTCCATGCTAACCTACAATGCTGACATTACAAACAAGAGACGGAATGCTATAGTTTGCACCTCAAATATAATAACAATAGGTTAAATAGAGAACTAAGTAGTTATAGGTTAGGTTATTTTAGTTGTAAAAAAGTTATAGGTCAATATTTGCAAAGCATTTCCTACGAACAGACAAAAAATTACTCGTAGTATGCAAATAAACTGCTGTGTAATGTTTAAATAATCACTACTATGTATATATTAATTTTGTATAATAACTGTTAAATTTCTCTAATGTATGTATATTGTAATGTTAATTTATTAAACTGTATTCTATCTTTCTTTTTCTGTACTTCATAGCCTGAAAAGCAATGTCTGCTTTATTTCAATTATAAGAAATTTGTAAATTGTATTGCACTTGTTCTGAATAAACAATTTATTTATATTTATATTATAAATTTTTTGACGTGGTGGCAGAGTGGTTACGGGTCTGCTTCTTGCAACATCCGCAACGGGTCGTGAGTTCGAACAGTATGTACCAATAGTATCTAATTTTTAAACGTACGGTGAACAAAAACATCGCATCGTGAGAAATCGTGGTGTTGTATGGATGCTTATGCGTACTGTGTATGACAAAAAAATCCTTGCACTTCACTGGCCTGCAAAACTAAGTAGGTACAACACTTAACAAAAAAAGCCAAATAATAATAATAAGCTGATAATGAGCTAGTATTGGCTTAAAAAGTTATTCCAATTTCATAAGTGTGATAGTTAATTTTGCAGGCCACTGTAGTTAAATGATAATTATGTTATATGAAAACTTAAACCTTTAAATAACTCTTGAGTTTGATTATATTTAATTTATATTTTCTCTTACGACCCGCCCTGACTTCGCACGAGTATAAATTAGAAAAAACGAAAACCTGAAGTTACGTTTAGCCTACGTAAACCATGTAAATTTATTTATCGGCGATTTGGATGCACAATATTTTTTTTTCTACATACCAAAAAACTTATTTAGGCTTTATTATATATATATATATATAAACCATCTGTGAAAAAAATATCTAAACGATGGTGAAATCCGTATCAAAATCCGTTACGTGGTTTAGGAGATCTCACAGACAGACGCGGAAAGCGACTTTGTTTTATAGGACTATGTCAAAATTATATTAAAATGTATTCTAGTCTCTATATGCTATCTAGTCTCTATTAATAAAACCGCCACCCACGTGTACTACAATCATATTTTTTGATCCTCAATAAATTGTCAATTTTATCTTATGCCAGTGATTCAGGGGGACGACTGGAGAGCCTTTTAAATATATCGAGTATTTCAGTGCAACGATACAGCGAGTTGTTTACAGTGGGGGGTTGTGGTGGGTCCTGGGGGGTGCGGGGGTGTTGGCGCGGCGCGGGGTGGGTTCAAGATGGCGGCGTCGCCAAGGCAACGGTGCAGTCGCTTCCTTAATCGACCGTCGCAGGCCCGCGCCGTCTCCAGCCCAGTCTCATTTATGTATTGTATTGCACTTGAGGACTGACTTGTGTTTTATGATGTTCACGCTCCCTATGTACTGCTTGTCTGGCTACTTATGTAGCAAGTAGGATTTTATTTGTAAACTTTGAGATGCATTTAAGTGAGAGAGTGGGAGTAGAGTCTAGGACTGAAATCGTTGTTTAGATAATGGGGATAATTTATTAAAGCCTGAAATCATTTTGGCCTAAAACTTAGTCTTAACCAAATAAGCCTTAGATATTGGTTAAGAAGAAGTTTCACAAGGACTACTTTATCTAAGATAGTTCACAGACTTACAATTTCTTCAAAATAAACCGAACCAACATCGGTCACTGTCCCACCAACCCAACTCCACAAACAACCATCTTGCGATATCCCGATTTGTAAATAACGTACGTTCAGGAGTAGTTAGTTCGCCGATCAGTTAGGTCAGTCCGTAATCCAGTGGCCGCCGGCGCTGCAACCGCCGTGGAGCCAATAAAAAAGAGTTATAGTTGCGAAGAAAAGGAAAGTCTCGCGTCTCAGGCCGTTAGTTAGGGATCAAGGGCTCAGCTCGCGCCGGGCGATAATCATAATTTTTACTTACAAGAGCAAGAGTATAAGGCATTAGCTGGCGGGCTCGCGACAAATCTTTCCTAACTGCGGCCAACTTCGCGACTCCACTCGGTGTTAGCTCTCGACACTATATTTTGTAGACTACAGGTGCTTTCGAATGGATGCTCCGGACTAAAAGAGTGCTGGATGTGGAACGATGGTGCTGCGAACTAGTGGAGTGTATTTCTAATATGATTGGTCCTTCTATTTATATTGTTTTCAGTTTATGTATGTTAGCACTTTTTACTTTCAAACATCAGAATTTCGGCGTCATACTCCAAAGACACCATTAGGTATATATATATATATATATCACACCAGAACATGAGAACAGTGAATAAGTCTTTAAACGGTATGGTAATAAAAATAACATACCTACATAAAACATAACAATTTCACTTTTCAGTAGGTAGCTATCAGTTTAAACAAGAAACCATAGAGTTTCTTGCCTGTTCTTCTGCATAGGAGACGTCTAATTGGAACCACGCAACTATATGTTTATATTCGTAAGTGCTTGTAGGTATATAATCTATGTGAAATAAAGCTTTTGAATCTATACAGTACTGTTTTCTTAGAACTCTAACATAAAATTTAAATTAGATTTTCCCGTAATAAAAATTACGTGGATAAGTAATACGATATTACTGGATATTACACTTTTCTTTATTATAGATTCGTTGTGTTAAGGGGCATCTTATGAAGGTACGACAATAGGAAAAAGGCTAACCTACTAAACATACAAGAACAAAACGGGCCCCGTAAAACAGCACATAACCACGTCCCGACCATTTACAAAGTCACCGTTGTTGTCCGATTTGATACACAAACGTATCGTGTATGAGTGTAGTCTCGTCACGGACAGCAGTGACCAGTGCGTTAGGACGCGCTATTCAAGTGTTATTCAGAATATGTGAACAGCGGGCACGTGATCACGCCCGTGGAGATGCTATTGTAGTGTTTATTTTTTTCTGCGACTTTTCAACGTGCTGTTCGTTTCCTATTTACTTCCACAAGTCTCTTCAGCGCTATATCAGTCTAGTTAACCGTTAAAGTATGAAAATATATTTTTATTGGTCATTCTTGAAGTTGGATTCTTTGCGTCATTTTTGTGGCGTTAATATTTTTATGAAACTAACTTCAAAAATCTAAAATATTCCACAAAAATGGCGGAAAGAATCCAATTTGAAGAATTACACTTATTTTAATTTTATTTTAGAGTAAGTGCTCGCCTGATGTAAAGCGACGATGCGGTCTACGATGGAACACGCTTGCCTGTTCACTCACGACTCGAAGAATTCCAGATTGTAATTTTCGGAAAATAGAGATTCCGGTCAAGAGTTCCAAGCGGTACGTATGATAAATGTGGAATCAAAACGCTTTCTACGCACAGGTGAAATATCTACGTCTGGTTGTCCAATGATGGAAAGGGGATGGAGGAATTAAATTGTGCAACTCCGAGGCACACTCACCGAAACAGTTACAACGTTATATTTTTTTTTTTAGGTTACTCTATAATAATTTGTCATTTATGGCTTACCGATCAACACTGACCCGATTTTTGTTGACACCTCTAGTAATAAACTACTGTTTTATTGCCAATTTCATTATATTTTGTCCAAATATTTACAAGTCTACGCGAAAAGTATCCACCTTTTTCTTAGAACGCAGTGTTAAATAATCAAAACTGGTTAGAAATCGTTCAATATTTACTAAGAAAATAGTGCACAGACAGACACGGTGGATGAGTTAGTTTAATACCAAATTAAAATAGAGAAGATGTATAGAGGAGAGATACCAAGAATCCATATTAAATTGGTGCAGGATTATTTTAATTCTGTGTACAATGATTTTAAAGAAACTGACTCACCGGTACCTATATCTTGTCTTGTAGTTGCTGTTCAATAACGTCTCTATAATCTGTCTTATATAAAAACACTTTTATGGTATTCATTTAATGCTATTACTCCGGTACGGTTTGCTAGGTCTAAGTAGTTATTTATTTCCTTAATTATTAATTTCTATAATTTCCTGTGCATTGAAATGAGAAAATGATTGTACGTGCTTCAAATGATGTCCAAAATTACAAATGACTAAGCTTTTATTTTTTCAGAGTTTAGTGAGTACCTATGTAAGTAATAGAATTGACATCGACGGGTGAAAGGCTTTTTGTCGCAAGCGACATTTTAGTGAAATATGAAAATGTCTCTAAAGGCTGTTGTTTTAAAGTTTATTTTTTTAAAGCACAGTAATTACACTTGTACCAAATAGCCTTTCACCCATCGACATGATATATAAATAAAAAACATGCAGTCGAATCCTATACAATGTGTAACAGTACAACTCCATAATCATACTTAAGGGGGTCAATGTACCCTTAAATACGTTCAACTTTTACTATGATACCAACTTCGAAAGCGCGAAAAAAATCAGCATCTCCATAGAAATGTTCATACCTACTCGACCAAAATGTATGGAGCAGCTGAATTTCTTTTTGCGTTTTCGAATTGTTTCCATAGTAAAAGTTTTCCGGATACATTGGTAGATTGACCCTCAAAGTATGACCACAGACTTCTATTACACATTGTATAACACAAAAAAATATCAAAGAAGTCTCCACGAAACTTTGTGCGCTGGTCCTCACGGGCCGGCTCGGGTCGGATTTGTTTTATGCCCACCGAAGACATCGACTTACCGCGACCGGCCGGCGTCTCCTTAATTTTATTACACGACCCGAACTCCAACAAAATGTCCTAATTGTGTCTCGAAAAACCAACCTGGAGAATGGAATTACCAATTTTGTTTCGTCCTTTTCTATGCGTTCGACGTCTTATTGGGTCGGGCGAGGCTCCTTGCCTTGGATTTGTGCGGTTACTTAATATATTTACTTGGTTGGCTATCTGGAAGCTGTATTTGGTGTATGTGTAGTTTCTGTGATGTAACTACCTACGTGTCTGAATCTCGTTAAATATGTTTTATGCATATTTTAATACGACAAATTCATTCTTAGGTGTACCTACTCGTATTACCAGCGCAGATCGATAGATCTTTGAAAGTAAAAATGGGTTACCTTGTAACCTTGGCATCCTAAAAACTCTCCCCTATATGGGTTATGCTATGTGCGCAATTCAGACTTTTCGGGTGCACTTAGCTTTAGGTACTTAAGAAATTAAGCTGAGCGAGGGCCGTATTGCGTGTTTGTGACGCATACTACCCCCTTATGTCTCAAAAGTTTTTGTAATTTTTTTTCATTTGTTGTTTATGTATGCGTCTCCAATCACGTAATAAAACACATTTTCTTTCTTCTTTCTTTCTTTCTCTTTCTTACTGCTACGCTTTCTGCCGTCTTATAGTCGCTTATGTAGGTATGTTCAAATATATTAAAAGGTTCCACTAGGAATCGACATCATTAGAATAGAATAATGTCTATCTCATGCTTTCCAGCTGTAGGTAGAGTAAATTGCCAACCGTTTATGGAATCGCCCATGTTCAAAATTAAACAAATAAATGTGTTGACCAAGAAAACAAATCAATTTATTTGCAAAGAATTTAGGTATCTACAATTTGTGACATAATACAGTCATTAGAAACCTTGTACATTCAGGCCTTTTATGCATGCAAAATTTTATGGTACATGGTATATTACATTACATTACATTACAATCGACTATAATGATTTTAAATGTACCTATCTCATTTTATTGTTGGATCATTTAAAAAGTCTGCAACAGAGTAAATCACCTTTCTGGGAGAAGGATGGGCAACTTTTTTTGAAATTCTTATTGGTTGATCTTTAATACAATTTGGAATACAGAATGAACGGTGCCATTCCAATAACACTTAACTTTAGTAAAGCTGTTTTATATATACCTGTGTGCAAAAGGTTTTGGTAATGAGACCTCATAGTAATTATACGGTGTCCAGTTTCGTTTAGTGTGTTAAACACATGTGAATTTCTTTTTACAAATAAAGATATTTATAAAATACACGGAAAGGTTAACAATTTATGTGTTTTGAAGGCGGGAACACAGCTGTATGTGACTTTAATATTGAACACTAGCTGGTGCCCGCGAATTCGTCTGCGTGACAAAAGGTAGCCTATGTCCTTCTCCAAGGTCCAATCTATCTCCTTGCCAAATTTCATTACGATCCGTTCATCCGTTTTGTCGTGAAAAGGTAACAAACAAACAAGCAGATTTACTTTCGCATTTCTAATATTAGTTTTTGTCACGCAGACGAGGTCGCGGACACCAGCTAGTTGTGAAGTGTTATTTAACCAGTCTACTATGATTTTAAGCGTGTTGTTTATATAATCGCATCAGAATCTTTATCGACACGTTTTATTAGAGCTGTGCATTTGCAAATAAAATTATTGGGCGATTTATTTGACGTGAAAGGTCGTTAATATAAAGCAGAAATATTAATGGCCCAAGGACACTTCCCTGTGGTACGCCGAATTCAATTTCTGAACAAGAAGAAGCATATCTGGTTTCACATCTAGTTTTATTACTAAAGTCGACACACCAACAGTACGCCACTTAGGTACTATAGGTACCTAAGCACATACTTAGATTTTCAAGAAACTAGAACCTTTAAATAACCAATTTAATTCAATTATCCAACTACTCCCATTTAAGTTGCAGAGGTCAGATATCAGCAAAATCGCTATCGCTGATCGGTATTTATACAAATACACCGAGGAACCCAAACGTCAACAAGCGGCACGTTCAGACGGAGGTGGCAGGACGAAATTGAGTTTTACTCTAGGTATTGGCCACAGCCACAAATTGCAGTGGATATTAGGAATTTAGGATAAGTAGAAAGTAGGAAGGGAGGCCTTTGCCCTACAATGAGATAGGTAGCCTATACCTAGAGGCTAATAATAATATAATATTTTTAGACATTGATATTAGGTATTTTGGAATGCAATAAAGTATTGAGTATTGAGGTAAGTACTTCATTAGATTAGATACGCCTGATTTGCATTGACATACCTAATATATTACTTAAAGTTTAAGTAAAATATTTTTTAAGGTCGTCAGTTTTTATGATTGTGTCTTACTTAATACTTAATATTATTTATTTATTGCACAATGTAGTTTACAGAGAACTTATAGAATAGTTACCACCCAAACATACAAAGACCCTGTAAGAGTCTAAGAGTGCCTAAGTAACTAAGTATTTACAACATAAATGTAACAAGTGTGGTAATTACCAAACTAATATTAACAATTTTTCTTTAACAAGTAACAATTTCCAAACTAATATTGAAAGTGAACCATAATAAAATAAGTTTGAAGCCACTGTGTAAGGTACCTAGCTTTTTATCCGGGCCAACCGGGCTTATTAATATAAGTATACAAGGAGTTGAATGTAGCTTGTGATTTGGTATATTGAATCCTATTTATCGAAGTTTATTTAAATAGAACAGGGACGTGTTGAGATGTTGTGTACATAAATGGAATGTAAAGTATTTGCCTACTAACAATTTAATATATCAGTTCTACCATCTGTTATTCAATAGCAAAAACTATTAAAAAAATTCCGTGGCAGAGCCATCTAGTGCCGAATAGCTAAGACTCAAGCAAGTGTTTCTTAGTAATAAGCACTAGATGACTCTGTTAAAAACCATGCAACTAGTGATGTGTATAGCTATACAAAATTACGAACTGATCCTGTACAATTTTGTACTTTCACGAGTATTCTGCAATTCATCAGAAAACCAAGTATGTCTGTTTTTATTTTCATTTATTAATCCAATTAGTTATTACACACTCAAATTTCGCCAATTCTCACCAACATTACTCATTGGGTTACTTTGTTAAAGTGATCTTTCTAACTGCTGGTAAAACATATTACTTTTATCATCAACAGATATTTGAACCACTACATTATATAATTATATTTATTTACAGCTTCTTCCCTTTGACTTCGTTTGAAGTAAGGACCACAACTGTATGCATAATGATGCCGTTTATAATATAAATATTTATGGATAAATTTCGGTACAGTAGGTTGCACGTCAGTGGTAAGTTAGGGCTAGTTTTACTAGCCCCTGCACACAGCTATTAGCACACTGTCGAAACCCCCTACTACAATAGGCCAGCTCAAGGTCAAAATGTTATCAGGGATGTACCGCCTATTGTAGCAGCAGTTGACCCATGATGGGTATTGTGACTCGATATATTTAATCTAATTTTAAATTACATCATCATGCTTAAAATAACCATTACAAAATGTAATCATAACGTTACACTGTTTGTTACTATACTAATCAGTGTTGCCAGTTGGGTCTTATCAAAAGTTACCAGATATGGCTAAAAAAGTAACTTTTTAGGGCAAAAAGTAACCTTTCATATTTTATCCCATTATTAAGGTACTTAAAGTTGATGAGGTATATATTTATATTAATATGTAGGTATATACCTAAGTATGTGCCTACTTTTGTTTTCTTTTTCTGCAAAGTAGGTAGGTACCTTCTCACTCTGGTGTAGGTACTTATTGCATTGAAATAGTATACCCTTCTAAAAAAATTTTTTTCTTGTAAAGACGAGTAAGACACAGAGTTTAGTTCATAAACTCATCATTAAACCCTATACAACAAGTTGGTCCCTTTACCTAATTACTAATTTGTACACTTGCCAAGTTTTCCAGCTCTTCATTCTAAAAAAATATACTTAACATCAAACATTCTTCTTTTCATAACATTTTAAACAAACCAAGTGTTAAGGTCTCGAACAAGAAAGAACCTGATATGCACCCTGTAGTGAGTAGGCGAAATTGGCCAGAACACTTTGGTCATAGTTGTGATTAGCTGGTATATATTGGTGCGAGAGAGATAAACGTATTTTCAACAGCTGTGCTTACTACATTCCATTATATATTGGAATCAAATAAAGAAATATAAATTATTTCTTCAAAATCCAAAAGACACCTAAAAGTAACCTTTCACATCGTGTAACCTAAAAGTAACCCGACGTCGTTAAAAGTAACCTAAAAGGTTACAAAAGTAACCTTCTGGCAACGCTGATACTAATACTACTACTAGTACACGAAGTGCGCTCATCACTACAACTTTGACGGCAGCAGCCACAGAGTACTTTATAATATAGGAAATAGAGACCTCTCTCACTTTCAATTTAGGAAACAGGGCACACAGACGCCATCTATAGTTTTACGAATGCACTACTGTATTGTCTACGCTCGGATCATGCCACGGTGCGGGACAGCGCGGGCCACGCTGAGTACCGCGCAGCCTGAAGGGAGCGCGGCTGCCGCTCTTTTCCCCGTTTTGGCGCGCAACATTTCTCTACGATGATTTTCCGCGGCGGTCACGTAGCACGATCGGGCGCCGTTTGATCTATCTTTGTTTTTTATTATAACTACTATATTTATACAGTCCGCTCTTTTATTGCTGTAAACGATAGGACCCCGACATGCATATATATATGTTTATATAGAAACGGGTGCATTGATATGGTAGATATAGGTATCTACTTAGGGTCCAAACAACAAAGATATAAAAATACGTGATTCAACCGATTCATATATATTTTTCCGTTCATTTTTTTATTGCTCATACATCTTATGAATAATTTGTAAGAATATAATGAAATTAAATTAATGCTTTTCAAAGATTTATCTTTAATCACCTTATAATTTTTTTTTGCCTTTAATTGATTGCTGTCCATAACATTGTCACAGTCCTTCTTTCCGCATAATATTTCATTTAAATTTTGCAATAAAAAATCGGGATGACAAATTAATCTTAAATCTATCAAGTTTTCTTTATGGATTTGGCTATACAGGAAGTCGAAACTGATATGTACAAATATTATTATTTTTATAAAGTGTTTTAAATTATTTAATGTTGTATTTGTTTTCAATATGTCATCATAAATGTCTTGTAATTCGGTTAAGCATTTTATGAATGAGTAACTGTGACTGCAAAGCCAGTTCCGACCAGCATACTCCCGATATTGAATAAATTCAAGTTCACTTTTACAAAATAAGTCTTCCTTACATATTTGAGATATCTATTAGAAAATAGCATTAAGCGCCATCTATTGTTTTACGAAGGTAAAAAAATATTCATATAACCCTACCAAATTGCAAAAGATTGATTGCCATACGACAATGGGATGTTTAAATGAGCTACTTTATTTTGTCGATTTATAATTGTCCAGTTTCCTACTCACTTGTTCGAAGATTGTACACCCTGGCAGCAGCGTTGTATACGAACGTCGGGCGGCTGGCTGAGTGACTTGACAATTGTTTATCAATCGATACGCAATAACTTCCAAACAAAGTGAAATTATACAGTATTTGTTTAGTATTTTGTACGGAGAGAACGAAACTGGACTACACAAGATAAATCGAAAACTTTAAAAATGACAAACACGTATGTGGTTTGTCTAATAGCACTCTTTTGTTGTACAAGTGAGTAACTTGCATTTTTTATGCTTATTCGTATTTGCAATTAATTTCGTCCTTGTAATATTTGTTTAATTTAGCACACTGTAAATAATAATGGAATACTGGTGTGTAGAAATTTGTAAGACACCTGTCACCTGCTGGGTATCTGAAATTACCCTCAGTGGTTTTTTTTTCACGGTAAATAGTGATTTCATCGCGGTATTACGAATGCAGACTGATTAATTAAAGTTGGATCATTGCTGGAACTTGTACTAATCCAATATAATGTATGTTTTGTACTGTTTGTCTATTGTTGGTTGATGTTGCTCTAAAACTATTTATAATAAGTCACGCTGACGACCTCTGATTATTCTCGAAAAACAAGTACTGTACGTAGTAGCGTAATGTATGTACTGATTATTTAATATTTTGTTGACTTTATTGTTAAATAAAGTATCTCAGAATTATATTTTAAGACTAAAACTTCCTTAAATACCATGTGGGTATTTTAGTAATAAGTGTAATATTATCCAAACCTGCAGTAGCTAATGAATCATATCAGTTATTTCTGTGCTGTGTAAGGATCAAATTTCCTGTTTTCCAATACACCAGTAGCAGCTATTTGTTTTACCTACTTGTAATTTATTTATCATTATATTTCAAACCTGGTGACAATGTTAGCCTTGTATTAATGCCTACTTGTCTAATATGAAACTATATGCCGGCCACACATTAGGTCTCAGTACATCATGATATTACAATTGTCCTGATTGAAATTACGGACTGTTTTCAGTGATCAAAAATATGTTTTTAATTTGTTAATCACATGGTTGTGAATCATGTTATAACAGAATTCAAAACGAAGAACAGTAAACCAATATGTTCTCCTTGTTAGCTTTTGTTTTGTTATCAATTTCAGTTGTTCACACTTGTGTAGAACTTTAGCGATAAACATTTGTCTGACCTCATGTGACTTGTTTTGCGAACATTATTTTTATTATTTGTAATTAAATGTAGATAAGCTGGTTTATATTATTATGTGTCAAGTTATTTGAGTTTTGTTTTGTTGTTCACAGATTTGTCGTTTGCGCGACAAGTACCTAAAGAGTGTTCTAAGGGCCCATCAGTATGGTGTGAGAGCCTTAAGTAAGTTTTATTTTGTACTTTATAAAATCTAGAAACAATTGTAGTTTGTGTAATTAACGGCTTATTTCTCAGGTATGAAAAAATTCATGTATGATTATAACAAAGAAATTTATAGGTACATATAGGGCCATCTGGGCTCATGGTGCGCGAAACTGGTGTCATTTTATTCTGTACGTTATATATAGGGGTGAAAATACTCATCTTGCTCTGGGTGCTTATGACCTTAGCTATGGCTCTGGTTCAAAATAGTCTCGATTTTATCATTCAGTATTAGTAAAAAAAATACAACTGAGTTGATAACCTCCTCCTTTTTGGAAGTCGGTTAAAAAGCATTGTAACAAGATAAATCTTTGAAAAGCATTAACGCATGCTTACCAAACTCTAAAGTTACAATATTAAATGGAAAAAGAATACGGTCGCGAACAGGATTCGAACCTGCGCCTCCCGGATAAATACTCCAGGCGCTCTGACCACTAAGCCATCTCGACCTCGACGGGTTCGAATCCTGTTCGCGACCGTATTCTTTTTCCATTTAATATTGTAACTTTAGCATCGTAACAGTTCTGACTATCCATATTTCATAGCAAAACACCTGTATTCCCCAAAGGCGTAGGCAGAGTATGCTGTTATTAAGTCCCATGTAATAGGTGGTGAGCGTATTGCTATCTACCGGGCACAATTTCAAACTCCGGGCTGCTACTGAAAATTTTTCTAACAGAAAAACTTAATAGCTCTGCCCGACCTGGGAATCAAATTCAAGACCTCATGCTCGGCAGTCGTGCTTGGGACCACTAGACCAAAGAGGTAGTCCCCATTACCCATATTTCCTCTATATAATCAAGCCTGTTTCTTTTAGCTTAACCTTTTTTATTGCCTTCATTGATGATTCTAGAACTTTATTTACATTCTGCATGCATGAATGATTCAATATTATTTGAATAGTTATCAGGTATTTTTTTACTTCAGCTAACATCAATTTTTTCTCCTAAAATTCTGATAACACAAACAATAGATTCATTGCTATGAACAATAATTATATTGAAAACACCGATATGAATTGAAGTAAATACCGCAACTGCGTACAGTTGCGGTATTACCACGTACTTAACATGGAATTATTAGCCTGAAAGTTGATTAGATTTAAAGCACTTTTATTTTGTTATTAAGTTGCTGAGATCAGCCTGAATTCCAAAGTTTGCATAACAGAAGATAAAAATGCTTAACCGTATAATCTGTCATATTAATTAGCCAAGTAATTTTGAACTTAATCAAGGGGAAAATTGAATAATTATTTGAATGTATATGGCATTAAAGCAGCAGTTATGCAGCAGTATGACAGTTTAATGTAGTGTCATATAATTAAGTGTTCTATTAATATAAAGGTTTTTCATAATGTACTACAGCACCTTAAATAAAGTTATTTTGTATTTGTATTAACGCCGCTTATGCTAAATTTGTTTCATAAAATTTCAAAAACATTCTAAATCTGACCGATTTAATTTTCGCACAATCACACGTACTTGCGGTATCTACCGTAACTAGTTAATCCGATTTTCTAAAGGCAAAACTCAACATAATGTCAACAATTTCATTACAATTATATTATTATTGATAGTACATTCCTCACGTCCGTTTAGCTGCAACGGGAAGGGATATATCTATAAACATTACATAAGTTGGTCAATTGCCGCATTGCTCTTGTGTAAACATAGCTGCCGAGTCCGAGGAAAGAAATTCTCAGTAGCCATCAGATATAACTGTTTTTTAAGGAATGAAGGTGTCATGCCATGTTGTGTGTTAGTGAGGTGCTCCTGCACATTAGACTGTGTCACATTGTGGAACATAGTTAGAACATAGCATCTCGATATATCTTTTCAAGTTCCACTGATTTTGCAATAAACTGTACCTATATTGCGTAAGTCAGACAAACTGCCAAGAAATGGATGGCAGATATCGTATATGTATTTTTTGCATAGATTAGTCACACCAATTACTTAAATATATGTAGTAGTATCGAGTCGATATCTATGGACATAAGGTAGATTGATTTACCAAGTAGTATTTAGTTTACCAAGCATTCAAATATCACCCAAAAACGTTTATTCGAGTCTGTGTCATCAAATTAAGGAAAATAATAATAAATATTATTATAAAATACATATTTTACAACTAAACACATACTTATTGGCGAATGAGTCATGTAACAACACTTAATGATGCGCAGGCGCGGTGCGGATTGCGGGGCCGTAGGGCACTGTACATCCACCGTGTGGGAGAAACAGGCCGAGGACATCACCGCCAATGACGTGTCCAATAAGTTCATCAGACTTTTCAAACAACTGAAAGATGTCAGGGAACTTATAAATGAGGTTTGTAGCTATTGGAATATGATCTTTGCAAATTATTTTGTTCTATTATCATTTAATAAAGATGCTGGTGCGACTTGTAATTTGAATTGAGCATTTTGCGTATGCTAACATATTTGATTTTTAATACGGCTTCATCAATTACCACAGCATTTTCTGCCTCGCACCACCAAATTGTAGAACCACCTTCCGCCAGCGGCATTTCTAAATAGACATGACATGGGGGCCGTCCAGAAAAGAGAGTATGTTTTATAAACCACATGGTTACCCCCTACCGACTAAGAGCCACTCTCACCTTCACCGAGGTCACGGGCCAAGGGGTTGTGGATGTTCATGGGAAACTTTGATCGCTTACCATCAAGTGACACGCAATGTTGTTTGCTAACTTTACCATAAAAAATACTGAGTAATTACCTTAAACTGTAAAACTTCTATACCACCTCCTCAACTACTAAGATGGTCTAACTGTCAATATGGTAACTATTGCGGCTGTCATTGCAAACCAGTTTCGTAATTACCCCACAGATTAGGTATGGCTTTGCTGTTGCCTCACAATCACTTTAATTCTGACCAGGTCTTCAGATTGTTTGACTGTGATGATCTAACCGCTACCAAGAGCTTCTTTTTATAACGTTAAAAAGCTCTCTTTCTCATCTAAATTGGACAGTATTGATTTGTTTACTTTCAACCGCCAATGTCCTTGTTTGATCCAAATTTCTTGCGAAGAAAGTTCTTAGTTATGATGATTTGGTTTCGAATTTCGGCCAGTGGACACGATAATGCATTCGACACGTTTTAGGTAATTTACCTAAAACGTGTCGAATGCATTTTAATAGAAAATAACGTTCTCCTACTGGCCGAAATTCGAAACCAAATAATACAGTTTATTGACAAATATGTATGTATGTGTGTGTGTGTGTAAACGGATGGTAGTATGTGTAATGTTTTTTATTATTTTAATGTATTTCTAATGCATATTATATATAAATATTAGAATTTCTGCGTTCCTCCATATTTAACTGTATCAAATTTCATACTCCTCCGTTCGCGTAATTTTTGTGAAAACGGATACAAAGTTTTTTTCACGTTTTAATAAGATGATGATAATAATGCGACCTCTTTGTAGACAATTTGAGTACCTACCACAAGCACACACATTCCACGCTGTTGAACTTGACTTAGTAGTAACTTAAGTTTTCCCTTATCTAAGTTATCTATTCATCTGTAAATATTTATACCTGTTACACTATACCCATGTCTCAACACCCAACATTCTAATGGTACCTACTTTGTTTTAAACCTACCCACGTGTGACAAAATTCTCGTGTTCTGATTCAGGTTAGGGTATGTCTGTTAGGGAGTCCTCAGCAGCATAGTAGCAGGCCGACAAAAATTATTTGGTTTTTATTTCAGATTTAGCTTATTGCACAATGCTGAATTCATTGCGTAATTTCATGTAACAGCTACATTTAAAATTCTTGAACCCAGGACTATCTTGAATCCCGCATCGCGTCAGAATGTAAAGACGTACAGTACCCGGCCATCGCCGCGATCTGCAAGGAGAACACGGCGCACCTACAGCAGTACATCAACCACGTTCTGCAGTCGGAAACCTCGGCGGAAACCATGTGCAAGCTCGTCGGCATGTGTAACAACATGAAGATTGACAACATACTGGCTATGAATGTAAGTAGTCTAGAAATCTTTAGCTTCTAGAAGGTTATTTCTAGATATGACCCTCTCTCAAAAGGTCACCTCTTATATTCACTGGGTAAGTAAGGATATGACTGTTTTGACTGTGGGGGAGCACTTGGAGTACACGGACCTTCAGAGTAGTCTTCATAATCAAATGCATAATAATACAATATCCATGAATGGGTTACGTGGCATGTAGTAAGAAAATGTCTACCATTATGTCTGTGACTCAACTTCTATGAATGATATTTGTAATCATTGTATGTATTTTTTGTCAGTACGCAATGGAAGTGTGCGGATATATGCACAATAATATATCTGTCTGTATGTATGGAAATGAAAAGTAATTACATTCATTCAAAGAATAATTACTCTTTATAATTTGGACAATGGAAGTTGTGAGAACGAATGCTATACGTAACAACGATCCTTATTGGAAGATATTTATATAATATTTTATTTCACAGAAAAAGCAGCATGTGGTGCCAAAGCCTAACAAAAATAAGGGTAAGTTAATGAATATCTATGTTGAATAGAATTTTATCATGTTAGCATCACGCCTGTATTCCCCGAAGAGTTAGGCAGAGGTGTACACAGTTGTCACCCACATTTCATCAATGCTGTTATTAAGTCCCATGTAATAGGTGGTAAGCCTGTTGCTATCTACCGGGCACAATTTGAAACTCCGGGCTGCTACTGAGTATTTTTCAACAGAAAAACTCAATAACACATTGCTCAACCCGGGAATCGAACCCGAGACCTCATGCTCAGCAGTCGCGCTTGGGACCACTAGACCAACGAGGCAGGCGTACCATATAGTTACTACTATTTCACATCAATATTAGCCTTAGAGGACCAGACGGGAGTCGCCTTTTGACTAAATATCGAACAAATTTACTCGCCACTTGGCGGGGGCTGAGGTAACACACAAACACAAAAGAACTTGTACTAAAGCGAAAATAGCTCTCGTCATTACATTAACAGTATTAAAATACAAAAAAAACTAACACAAACAATAAATTGTGTTACACACGATTAAAATCGTGTACTTGCACTAATACCATGCCTACTGGTAAAAGGTACCTTTATATGATTGGGAATCATTATGCCAGTGGCGAGAGGGGTACGCCCGCTAAAACTATTCCAGTACTAATTCCTTCAAGATATTAGCAAATAAGTCATTTGGTACCTCGAGAAAGACAGGCTACTTATCATTGTGGAAGTACTCTAGTATAAGGGCGGGCGGAGCCGAGGGCACCACTTTTGTTTGTTTTTATTATTATTATTATATGTTTCTAAAATATAATTCACTTCTTATACGAATTAGTTTTTATGCATGTAAAGTCATCTCTATATTTCTCATTGACTATGGCCCATAACATATACTTTGAGGTATCCATTTCTTTTCTTCAACAAAAGTGAATGCTATGTTTTCTACCGTCGCGCGTCGGCGCCGCGCGCCGGCGCCGGTATGAAAGAATGTCAACTTAGCACTTGTTTCTCTCATTGATGGGGTACAATGGCATTGTGTTGTTCGATTCAGCATAAACTTAAGTCAAGTCGGACAGTCGGATAATATTAATAAAAGCAGATATACGTAATTTTTTAATTTGTTCTATGGTTTACGTACTCGCTTAGCTTGTTCAAACAATTTAGAATTGTGTACAAGTCGAGTGATAGGTTACCTTGTTGTTGGAACTTGTTTTTCGATTTTCTGGGAGCTAAAATTCGACTAATTATGTGACATTGATCGATTCATTTTACCTGTCCATATTAATAACAATAACAACAATTCCATTAGTTGATTTTAATAAATTGTACTCGATAATAAACAATGATGCATACTTCTTTGTTTTGACTTCAAAGAAATAATGTTGTATACCCATATATATACCTACTAGTTACGCCCCGAAATTCTCACCCAGAATTCCCCATTTCCACATTGAAATATATTATTCTGTCTATAAGGAGACAAGGAGACCCGTAGCACAGGTTTTAACGCACAGTTGGTATGGGCTTCTGTCTCCCATTTACAAACGATTTGTAAACATAAACTGTGGGAGAAAATCAATAAAAACTATAATTATTACTATTCCGGGGACCTAAAGAAAAAACATATAAGTGTATAACAACAAATTCCAACCCAATCCGTTCAGTAAGTAGTTTTTACATGATTTATCAATAATCATCATTTTTAATACTACTAGTACTAAACACCATCAACAAATCCTATATTTCCTAGTAATATGATAGATTAAAAAGTTTAGGTTGAATTTTAAGTACTTAATAAAATAAAATAAAAAACAGTTATAGAATTTAATTTCGAGTTAAAAAGATATTCCACGATACAATATTTATTCAAGTGTGTCATTGATGGTAATATTGGTATCAAAGTAGTTTCTACAATTGAAAATTTAAACTCCAAATATGTATTATTCTACAAATTACGAATGTTTTTTTCCAGAATATTGAATGATTAGAAAATATTCGTAGTCTTAAAAGTTTCGTTGTCCTCAAAGAAGTGGTGCCGGCGAGCACGGTTCTTTTTTTGGTCGTCACATTTGTCGATTTTAAACGTCAAATGTGACATAATTTGTTGATAAAACTATAAAATTCAAGTGACAAGTTTATCGATAAAGACCTGTGCTCGGACACCAGACGCAATAGAGCTATACAGTCACATCGCAGTGTACGGTATACCGAATAAGGTACACAGGACTGTTAGCGTATTGAGACAGAAAATATACATCATTTTGCTTCTAATTCAATTTCATTTTTCAAATTATCAAGGAAAACGAATTCCTCGATATTTTTGTAGTTGTGCCATTAAATTTTGATGCAATAAAACTGGCCACTAATTACTAATTAGGTACCAAAATTAACGACATACTTAGTTCAACTAGAAGACTTTACTACCTATATCGTTAGATTAAGAGATTTTACTTAAGTGGGTAGCTCGTTATGTGTTTATGTAATACTCATTAATAAAATTTTCAGCTTGTTTTTTGTGTAGCTATTCACGTTTCAATACACACATGTGCCAAAACATGACTTTCATGTTTTACAGAATGACTAATTTATGTATTCCGTTTATTTATACTTACACCAGTCTTAGCCAAATATATATTTTAGATATCCATGCCTATATTTAGACATGGTTTAATAGGATTTAGGGCCTTTTTTTTATTTTTTTTTATTATCGTGTGGAAATCCTCATGGATATCCTTCGCCTAGCGGCGGAGGATTATGTCGGACTCATACCGACTAAAACCACACGGCCACCTCTGCATATAAGAATAGGGACACCGTCAACTCCAGGGATCATACCGGTGCCCCTCTCATGCTTCAATACGTCTTGGGGGAAGCATTTAACATTTATAGTTACCCCCCCCCCCCCCCCCGTGGCTATCCCAAACCAGTATCGGTGGGGATGTGGCTTTATGCCCTAATTAGGCTGGGCGCCATGGCGGTTGCCTCTCCGGCGCCTTCGTCTCCTTGCGGGATCAGCCCTCTCTCGATCCCGTTCAGCAGTCTCCTTCTGGAGCATAACAGATTCACAGAAGGAGACTACAGCCCTCCAAGCCGTTGGCTCCGCCAGCATAGCTGATACTACCGCCGGCAGAGACAGGTCCCGCCCGATCCGACCGACCAGGATCCGCCGCTCAAGACTCCATGCAGGACACTCTTCAAGCGTGTGCTGTGCGGTGTCCTGGTTACTTCCACAATGGTGGCAATCAGCCGTGGCCTCGCGTCCAATCCTACTCAGGTATTCGCCGAAGCAACCGTGTCCGGTAAACACCTGAGCAAGGCGATACGTGATGCGCTCACCTCTCCCTAACCAGGCCTCAAAACATGGCAGAACGGCGTCGACAACGCGCTTGTGCGCATACCGTGGTTCCTGCAGTCGTTCGCGCCACCGATCGAGCGCGTGTCGCCGCTCCTGTCGCCTGAGCACTTCAAACGCCCTGGTTGGCACGGTTACGCCATTCCGGTGGAAGACGCAGACTCGGTCATAAACCCTCGCGTCCATTTCCGCCAAAATGTCCAAAGGCGGGAAGCGTGCCAGAATAGTTGCCGCCTCGAAGGATACCGTTCTGTATCCTCGTGCGATTCGGATAGCCACTTTGCGCTGCAGGCTATTGAATTTTGCTCGGCAGCGCTGGACACCCGACAGTCGGTGTGACCATACGGGTGCCCCATAAAGAGCCATGGATCGCACGACACCAGCATAGAGGCGGCGAACCTCTTCCCGAGGTCCCCCGAGATTTGGCAGCAGTCTGTGTAGCGCACCCACTACCCTTTCGATCCGAGGGACAAGGCGGTTGAAATGCTCTTCAAAACCCCACTGAAGGTTTTAGGGCCTGCACGTGCACGGCAGTATAGCGCAATGACTTAGTCCTTTGGGATTGCAAATAAGAGGTCCTCAGTTCGAAACCTACCAGTTGGACTATTAACTTGCAACCACTCCTAGCACATATTAAAAACGAAAACAGCATCACCCCGTACTCCTGGAAGGAGTAGGTAGAGGTGTTGACACATGATGTGATGGATGTGTGGACACCTGTGCCTGGGGTTGGCGAGCCTATTGCTATTTACCGGGAACCATTCTAATGTTCGGGCTACTAGAAAAAAAATCTAACAATAAGCTAGTAACACTGCCCGCGCCAGGAATCGAATCCAGTACCTCATGCTTAGCAGTCCACTTGCGGCCAGGCATCAAATTGGTTGACTACTGTTGTGTCCCAAAGGTGCATTGTTGATGCAAAGTAGGCTTCTAATATTATAGAATCGTTCTAGCCGTTGTATGCATATATATATATTTTATTCGGCTTCCAATCAATTTAGGTAAAGGTATTAAGTATTTGATTCGAAGCAATTGTCGTTCATAAGCGCCGTATATTATATGGCATAATATATATGTCGCAGATAATTGTAGAATCAGCTGTTTCACAAAACTGCTAGCTGATTTACCAAACAGTGCTGTTATTATTAGCTGGATTGCCATTGCGCTACGTTTAGCAAAACTGCTACATATTCATTTAAACTAAGAATTTATTGTATACAAGTCGAATTTTTGAAGTGGGCGTGTTTGGCCGTATCCGAAACTATAAGGAATAGCAAAAAATACTCAAAGGAGTTTCGGGCCCGATTTTGTTGCAAACTAAAACTGTACAATTGAAACTTTTATTTAAAATGAGTTCTTATCAAATAAGTTGACCTCATAAAAGGATGATAACGCAGTACCTAGAAATCTATAAATAGATTGGATCGATCCTCTACTATTTTATTAAGTTTTTACCAAATGTTGGAACTGTCTTGCTAACTGTGTACTTCAATTTCAGGCAAACTCTTGGGCAGTGCTCAGTGTACTTGGGGACCTTCTTACTGGTGCAGCAATTTCAGGTAATTTAATAATCACGCATGTATTCCCCGAAGGGGTACGCAGAGGTGTACACATTTGTACACCCAAATTTAACCAATGTTGTTAATAAATCATAGGTGGTGAGACTATTGTAATCTACCGGTAGTGTTGCCAGGTTGACTATGCCAAATTTCAGGATATAAGGTTAAAAATTGTCCCCCGCAAATCGGGACACCTGGCAACACTACCGGACACAATAACAAACAATGGGCTGCTATAGACAAAAAAAAAACTAACAAAAAACTCAATAACACTGTCCGACCCGAGCATCTGACCCAGAACCTCATACTCAGCAGTCGCGCCTGAGACCGCTAGACCAACGAGGCAGTAGAGTAAAGAGATTTTATTATTGAATATAACTCACATACATCCATAGCCGACTCGACCATACAACTGGTGTTAATTATGTAGTGGCCAAATAATTTGCCCGATTGCTTTAGAGCTTAGATCCTGTATTAACATATCATCACGCTTGTATCCCCGAAAGGTTAAATAGACTGTTTTGAACACCCACGTTTCACCAATGCCGTTATTAAGTCTTATGTAGGGTACATAAGACTAAGTACAATCCTAAAATCTGGGCTGCTGACCCACTGAGAATTTATTTACCCAACCTATGCATCGAACTTAGAACCCCATGCTCAGCAGCCGCGCTTGCAGACACTAGATCAATTATGATATACTCACATCACAATATTTTATTAACTCACGCACATGTCCACTGTTAGTACCTAGCCGAATCAAGCTGGCCGCTGTGTTAATTAGAAGACAATTAAGTCTTTATTTACTTTAGGCCCTGTATATTGTACTAGCTTCATCTCGCGACTTCGTTTGCGTGGACTTTAAAATTGGGTCCTGCCGAGATATAAAGAATCCTAGGTGTTAATCTCATCGAAATTCGTTCAGAAACTAGTTATTGCATGAAAGAGTAACAAATATCCTTAACAATATGTAAAATTAAAACAAACATAAGGAAAAAACATGTTTGTCACAATGTAATCAAACCTCGACACTATGCTAATTAGCTAATTGGATAAGTTACTCATTAGTAATTAATTCTTGATACGCTTATTATTAGTTATTACGATATATAAGGTCCTAATTTATTAGGTAATTTCCTTTGAAAGGGGTAATATATAAGTCAAATACATACACATAAGCTAAGAATTAAATGGATATAACAAATTATTTGATAGTACTAACACGACGAAAACTGCTACAATATAAACGGCGAATATTATGAAAAAAAACAAATGTTCTAAATATTTGAATTATGGGTTAAATTAATCCTTATCACTTACACATTGAACCCTTAAAAGGAAATTACCTAATAAATTAGGACCTTAAATTGATATTTCACTCAGTCATACTTTGTTTACTGTGCAATGGTGTAAAAGAAATCGTAATACTGGATATTGAAATTAAAATTAGAATTCAAGATATGTCTTTGAAAAAGCATTAACGCATGCTTAGCGAACTCTAAAGTTACAATATTAAATGGAAAAAGAATACGGTCGCGAACAGGATTCGAACCTGCGCCTCCCGGATAGATACTCCAGGCGCTCTGACCAACTAAGCCATCTCGACCTCTGCTCACCACCAAGGTAATTGCATTCTTTACGACATTGTATTAACTGCAAAGTTAGTCGTGTCGGTTCGGTCACTTGTAAGTACTGAATTGATTGCAATGACGTCGCCATAAGACGTGTTAAAATATGGAAGAAGAATTCGCGGTGGTGAGCAGAGGTCGAGATGGCTTAGTTGGTCAGAGCGCCTGGAGTATCTATCCGGGAGGCGCAGGTTCGAATCCTGTTCGCGACCGTATTCTTTTTCCATTTAATATTGTAACTTTAGAGTTCGCTAAGCATGCGTTAATGCTTTTTCAAAGACATATCTTGAATTATTAAGGTAATTGCATTCTTTACGACATTGTATTAACTGCAAAGTTAGTCGTGTCGGTTCGGTCACTTGTAAGTACTGAATTGATTGCAATGACGTCGCCATAAGACGTGTTAAAATATGGAAGAAGAATTCGCGGTGGTGAGCAGAGGTCGAGATGGCTTAGTTGGTCAGAGCGCCTGGAGTATCTATCCGGGAGGCGCAGGTTCGAATCCTGTTCGCGACCGTATTCTTTTTCCATTTAATATTGTAACTTTAAAATTAGAATTATTTCGATCTTAACTCAGTTACAGTAATTTGCGGTGGTCGGCCATTGTTTATAAGTACACAATCCTCATAGATCTGTTAGAACAATAGTTCAATTATATTGCGTAACGATTCTACTTTTGCCTTCACCTACTATACTCCATTAATGTTTTTGTAAACAAAATGGCCGTGTGAATATCGATGATACTCGTAATTGAATTTGATGCAATACGTCCGTGGGTTCAGCAAAATGCAAAGGTCGTGAATTTATCAAAACGGAGGTTCGACGGTTTTTCAATTAGATAATTATGTCAACTATTCTCTTAAATATCAATGAAAAGAGATGACAGAGACATTTTAGCTAATATGCAACCTTTCGGCTCAGCAACGTACAGAATTATACGTTGTGACAATAAAAATCTATTGTGTCTGCTAATGAGCGAGGCAACAGCTTAAGCACGGCTATAAGGGGTTACGGATTATTACTGGAGAATCAACGCTTCGAATGGGAGAAGTACAACATTTTACTTCATGATAACAATAAAAATCTATTGTGTCTGGTAATTAGTCAACAGATAAGAGCTAAAATTATTTAAACCTAGGAACAATATTTTAATTAGATTGTTTAGGTAGTTAAGCTATAGCGAACTACCACAACTGTGTTTATGTAGTCGACCGCCGATTGCCAATACAAGCAGTCTGTATCGATTCTCGTTTTCGTCTACAATCGGTTGTAAAACGGTTTTTACGTAACTGTATTGTACAACCCGCTCGCAGTCCAGTCTATATAACCTAATTATAATGTAATAATACGTATCGAATTAATTTCAACGAGTTTCCATTGATATTCGATCAGACATATTTCTGCTGATGTAATGTTTACGAAAATATAATGGTTCAGATTGAAATCTTAATTGAATTACATTTTAAACATCTATTTGTTTAGATTATAGAGAAGATAATAATCAATAGTAATTATTCGCGATATTTGACCTGATAACAACGGTACAAAATAGGAAGGTATTTTTTAAACTTTTTTGATTTATTGGAAAATATTATATATAAAATTGTAAAATGACTACGAAAAAAATAATTATTCTGTAATATCACTGTAAAGTAATAATCAAAGTTTAACATTAAATACTTCTGCAGCACCGGTCGTGAATGCAAGGCCACCCACCACTGTGCGACCAAAGTATGGCCCAAGATGACAGTCGCTGATGACTCCGACAGCATCTGCAAGATTTGTACCGACATGGTGCAACAAGCACGCGACCAACTGCAGAGTAACGAGACACAGGTAATTACGCAGGATGTAACATATAGCATCACGCCTGTATTCCCCGAGGGGGGAGGTAGACGTGTACACAGTTATACATCCACACTTCACGAAGCTATTATTGAGTTCCAAAGGTGGTGAGCCTATTGCCATCAACCGGGCATAATAGCAGCAGATAGTGTTCTTTTGCTACGGCCATGCCAGCAAAGCCAGGGGGTAGTTTTGGGGTTCAACCCCCCCCTCTCCCCCGAGAACAGACAAGAAGTGAAATTGTAATGTTTAAACGCGTTCCATACGTGAAAAAAATGGAAAAATCCTCCTCGAAATAAATGAATGAAATCTCTTCATTGACAAGTCACGAATAGAAATTTAATGCTAGGTACAACATGATTTAACTAGTATTTTTTCCAATGCCCACTGTTTGTTAGTTATCGTAGAACAAACATATTTGAACTTAAACCTTGCTAAGCAAGTCGATGTCCGATAGTGACACACAATGCTCACATATCGTAACATTGTTTTATAAATAACGAACAATAATTATTATCATGCTTGAATATGATCGCACGATGGAAGAATAACAGAGTTTTATTGGGTCAATTCCTAAACAGAACTATCTGTATGTTATAGCTGCTAATTTAAATGTTTGCTATGGCTGTACTCAACTAGTGAACATGAGGTCTCGGGTTCAATTCCCAGGACATTCCAGGCATACAGGCGTGATGCTATGTTATGTTATGAAATGTTTATAAATTTCTTTTTTATACCTAACATACATTTTTGTCTGATCGTATAAAATACAGAAAAAGGTAAAATGTTGAAATATTGGATAGATTTTCTCGAATATACAGAGTAATTTTAGGATACACGGATGACATTCAAATTGTCTTGCCCGGGGCCGTGTAACAAATCGATTTACTGTAAACGAGATGAAATTAAATAAAAATAAAACCGTGTTAAAAAAGCATGCCTGCCATGTGTCATTGTTTCTTATTTCACACTTTTTTGTATACCATATATTTACTATTTAAATCGTACAAACCTATGTTACTCGGGATAATGTAAGGATTCTAACGATACACCAAATATGTAAATCGGTTCAGGCGTTTAAAAGTTATGGTGGAATAAAGAAACAAACAAACATACTTACATACATGAATCCTTAAAACAACACTCCTTTTTTGGGCAGATGCGTGGACAGTATGTCGTGTGGTTAAAAAAATTAAGTATCTAAAACATGACATGATTTCCGGTTTCCCCCATCTCCATGATTCATTCTGTAGAATTCGTATCATCTCTCTCTTATAGTTACTGCTAGTAAAAAATGGCAATTCACTTATTTTAAGTTAACTAGACAACTGTACTCCTCTGCTTATTCACTCTTCGGGGAAATAGGCGTGATGCTATATTATGTATAAAGTTTAGCTGGTCTACATCAGAAAAGACAATTTTGTCTCGTTATTTATGTGCACACAAGTGACACGTGAACGCCCTTTCCTTACTTTTGTCTGCAGTGATAAGGTTGACCTGAATACAGACTTGTATTGAACTGTATACATATATATATACAAACATAACAAAGGCATGATGTATATACTATATAAGGTCCTAATTTATTAGGTAATTTCCTTTGAATGGGGTAATATATGAGTTAAATACATTCACTTAAGCTAAGAATTAAATGAATATAACAAATTATTTGTCATTAACATAGTACAGCAAGACGAAAACTGTTCCTTAACGGCGAACACTATGAAAAAATAAAATTGTTGTACAAATTTTAATTATGGCTTAAATGAATCCTTATCACTTACACATTGACCCCTTAAATACCTAATAAATTAGGACCTTATATTGTTTCAAGCCCTTTCTAGTATGGGCAGTTTTGATAGCAAATTAAGATTTATTAATATAAAGCGGCTATTAAATCTTTTGTTTAGTTTAATGCTCAGTCTTAGATATAAAAATGATGCTGCTTATATGAAGATCATAATGTTGTGAAATGTATTTACTCTAGGTGCTTATCGGTCTAAAAGCACCTAGTGTCAATTCAAATCATTTGCTATGTCCATTGATCACATCGAGAGATTCTTCTAAAAATAAAAGAAAAGTTAAACAATTATATCATTGACAATACGAGCAGCCCAAAAACGTCTAGTAATAATTTCAAAGGGTAATAATGTGAAATATTATGTTCTAGGTAATAATTTGGTGGTATAAGTTTCAGAATGTGGTCTCGGCACTTACAGTGAGTCCGCATTTCTTGTTAGTAGTAATGATCGTAATGCTTTGTTAGTAGGTACTTATTTAGTAGTAAACGTAGCGTCCTCAATTAGTTTCGTATGTTCTAATTTTTTGATAATTTATCAATCGTTTTATCTTTGTAGATATGTGTTGTAGTAAAAAGAATGTTATTATTATAAGTACTGACACAAAATGAGATTAAAACAGAAACTAATTTGGGACAAATACCTATGTGATTGTTATTATGAATTTTGTAAATCAACAAAAATCTTATATCAATAATAGGGTAGAGAAATATAGCTAGCGATGCACTATACTAATTATACAAATCACCGTAAAACAGTCTGTATGATCGTCATACTTTTCGAAGTCATTAAATACATAATTATGTAGTTTGTTGTCATACATAATAATTACTACGAAACGTATATATACAGATCTATTGACTATTCCGTACATTATGTAATATCCTTTACACCTAATTTAGAAAAGTTATATGTAAATTTCCTATTCGTATCGTAATTTGTCCATTATCCCTACAACAATTTATTTTCTTTACAGGAGGAACTTAAGGAAGTCTTCGAAGGTTCATGCAAGTTGATCCCCATCAAGCTAGTCGCAAAGGAATGTATGAAGCTGGCTGATGACTTTGTCCCCGAGCTAGTGGAGACCCTGGCCTCCCAGATGAACCCTCAACAAGTCTGCTCGGTAGCTGGACTCTGTAATAGTGCCAGAATTGATAATCTACTTGAAGATTTCGTAAGTGACTTTTTATTTAAATTTTGTCTTATTTTGGGAGATGCGTTTTCGGTGCTAGTATTTTTTTAATTATGTGAGCTTTAAGGATAAAAGAACGGAAGTAGTATATGTCACTAGTATTTTTTAAAGTCATTAAGGGTCTTATAATATACAGAGTGTATATTATAAGCTATTTAATTAATATTTTTGAAATGATCTATATAAGGTCCTAATTTATTAGGTAATTTCCTTTGAAAGGGTTAATATATAAGTCAAATACATTCACTTAAGCTAAGTATTAAATGGAAATAACAAATTATTTGTAATTACCATAGTACTAGCAAGACGAAAACTGCTCCTTGAACGGCGAACATTAAGAAAAAAATAAAATTGTCGTGATAATTTGTATTATGGCTTAAATGAACCCTTACCACTTACACAGGGGGTCAACCCCTTAAAAGGAAATTACCTAATAAATTAGGACGTTATATACATATTGTATAAGTAAAAACTTTAGAAGCGATATGCTCTGAATGAATCTTTATATATTAATTGTTCAGTTGAACATTTTAATTATTTTCAAGTGTTGCGATATTCATTTTGGTACTGTATCCTACTGAGCGCTTTTTCTACTTATTTATTTTATCATTTTGTATTATAATCTATATCGCGGGTAGCTATAGCATATGGGTACCGACCGGTGACTTTGTCATTCACCCTTTGTGATTTTAAAGAATAAAAGGTATCAGTTGACTTTAATAGTAGTCATCGTTTTGAACTTTGTTCCGAGTTCTGACCTGATTATGATTAACCATATGCGTCATAACATTCTCCAGTTCTATGTTGTATTTGAAATATAATGAACAATAATAAGATAGGTACCTGTCGTCATAGTCTATTCTGGCCATTAAAATTAATTTTTATTTGCTTATTAAGAACAAATATTTGTATTATTCTATATGATTATTAAGAACAAATATTTGTGTTTATTTCGGCCAATCGGAAGTTTTCGTTTTATTTAATTGTGACGAATAATAGTCAAAGACAAATAATGTAGGTTTACACACATAGGAAATAGCAATATTTGTGCACTACTTTTTGACTGTGACGATTTACTTACATTTAACGATATCATACAAATACTAGGTTAGCAAATTTTTTTTTCAATGTTTTTCCTGTTATTGTATTACTCACAACCGTACAATAATAATGTTCCTAAAATAATGTGACAAATCTACCTAAAGTTATAGTTTTATATTATTTTCGCTAATATCTTCACTATTTGCCAGATAAGATGTGCACTTGAAGTGTCATAATATCATAAACACAGGAAATACAGATAACATAGCGTGTTTCATTATCAACTTAAAATAAAGGTTGCTTTATTAAACAAATTTAGATTTAAATGTTAGAAACGGTATTAGTCCAACGGAAATCATAATTTGTTGGTCTATTTTATGATCTTTATTTTTACCTATGTACTACAATATAATTTGAATATGAAAAATAACATTAACATGATATAATTTCATACAATACAAACTACAACGCCACAAGGCCGGTTTGTTTGGCGTCATATATTAATAAGTTTATTTACTTAATTTTTAATTATAAACTAGCTGGTGTCCGTGACTTTGTCTGCACGACAAAGTGTAATCTATGTCCTTCTCCAAGATCTAAGCTATCTTTATACCAAAATTCATCAAAATTCGTTGTGTGGTTTAGGCATGAAAACGTAAAAAACAGACAGAGTAACTTTCGCAGTTATAATGTTACTATGGATTCTCATAAAATAATCCAAATTTTTATTTAGAGATATGGTCGGTATTACTGTTCCGTGTGATGTCGGATATTATTAAGTGTTATTATATACATTTATTGTTTCAGAACACCCAGTTGAGCCTGCGAGTAGAATGCAACAACTGTCAGAGAACTGTCGGCGTGCTGAGGAAGAAGTTTGACGCTACTAGCTATGAAGACTTCCTCGTTGGATTATTGCAGGTAATATGTGCAGAACAAAACTATTTTACTGCAAGACAATATAGTTGTGAAACATTAAAACGAAAATCCCATTGAATATTCGGTAAAATATCGATTTATAATATACATATATTAGATCTCGTGTTGACAGTGACTGGGTTGTTATTATAAACTTATTATCACTTGCTTATAACGGTGAAGGAAAACATCATGAGGAGACCAGCACACTTGAGACAAGTTCTCGATGGTGTGTAAAGCCATGTCAGAGACCTACTGATGGTTAACTCTGTCTAGGTTGTTCATCAACCACACGATAAGAAGAAGACCGGGTTGTTGAGGTCAGATAAACAGTAGGAATTGAGCTGCATCCGCTTAAACTGAAAGTAGACTCTGAAGTTGATTGATTTATTACAACCTTATATTGTTATACTTTTGTGACATATTCATATTAATTACTATTTTTCACCGGTTACTACTCACGTGCACATTTCGGCATTTCTCGACTAGTCTGACACGCGACATGGCCGCGGGCTCAGCTCATGAATCAAAACTAGTCGAGCAATTCCGAAAAAATGCACGTTTTCGGCACGAATGGGCCGGCTCGACCGGATTGATACCACGGCCTCACAGAAAACCGGCGTGAAACAACGCTTGCGTTGTGTTTCGCCGAGTGAGTGAGGGTACCGGAGGCACAAACCCTTTAAAAGGCCGGCAACGCACTCGCGACTACTCTGGGGTTGCGGGTGTCCATGAGCGGCGGTAATCGCTTACCATCAGGCGAGCCGTCTGCTCGGTTGCCCGCTATTCCATAAAAAAAAAAAAAAAAACGTTAGTAGTAACCGGGAACATTTATTGGTATATATTTGAAAATCTTATTAACATATTTCTGTCAGCCCTCAAACAACTTTAACTTAAATTTCCCAGATGTGCCGCAAGATGGATTCGTTCTCGGACTCGTGCTCTATGCTAGTGTTCAAGTACTACGAGAACATCGTGCAGGCTCTACAGAAGGACCTGACACCCCACAGCGTGTGCCACGTTAGCGGACAATGTACCTACACCTACCACCAACACGATGACTTTACATTCCCCGCGCAGTTCACTGACTTCAGACCCACTGAGTAAGTCCAGTGTACCGATTCTATTCATATATATAACATAGCATTATATTTCCCAAATGAGAATGGGGGTATGCAAAGGCGTACACAATTGTACAACCACATTTCACCAATGCTGTTATTAAGGCCCATTTAATAGGTGGTGAGCCTATTGCTATCTATCGGGCACAAATCCAAGCTCCGGGCTGCTACTGACAATTTCCTCACAGAAAAATCCCATAACTCTTTTTGCCCGACCTGGGAATCCAACTCAGGACCTCAGGCTCAGCAGTCGCGTTTCAGACCACTAGACCAACGAGGCAGTTCTATTAATATTTTCTTCGTAATACGTGCGGTGTTTCGAGCTGCCACGATTTGTGTTGAACCGTTAATTCCGTAATACATTCTAGAACATTTTCTACGAAGATCCAGATAATGACGTCACGTTTCTACGGTAGTAGAAAGTTCTATAACCCTAAGAACAGTGTCGATATCTTACTCATATTGAAGGTGTCATCAGTGTTACTATACACCGATAGTAAATAGAATAGCTTTATTTATTTGGGAATTTCGACTTAATAACATGATAATTAGAGCTGATATTTGGAGCATGTAATTTATTGTCCACAAGCAAGTTGTCTTGATTATATGTTTGTTTTACAGTGACGTGCCTTGTGAATTATGCGAGCAGCTTGTGAAACATCTGCGTGACGTCATGGTCGCTAACACCACTGAGTTGGAATTCGAAAGAGTGCTGAAAGGTATGTCCTGAAAACAACAAAACAAAACTGGACCAATTTACGTACTTTTTTTATCAGAAATACATGGCACAATGCGTAAAAACTTATGGACCATCCTGTTATAATATCACTTATTTATTTATTTAAATAAAATACAGCAACAGCATATAAATATAACATTTATTTACACCATATCTCCATATTATTTCTTATGTATACACAAATTGTAGGTGTATATAGCATTCAGAGCAAAGAAACGACACATTGCATAGCGCATCTCGCCAGATCATTAACTATGCAGGGTACTATAATACTTAAACAAGTATACATTGAGATTGAAACATTTAGAGATTTCTTTAAAGGAACGATTTCGTTCATTTTTAAGAATTCGCCTGGGTTCTGGAATCGATCCGTTATTGCCATTTCAGATCATTACGTTCAGATTTCCCAGTTATATTTTTTTGTGGAAAGAGCAATATTTGAACCTGCGCCTCCCGGATAAATACTCCAGGCGCTCTGCCCTCTAAGCCATCTCAACCTCTGCTGAGTGCCCCGAATTCTTCTTTCACATTTTAATACATCTTATGGTGACATTGCCATATATTCAGTCCCTTTACAGGAAACTCAACCGACACGTATAACTTTTCAGTTAATACAATATCGTACAGATGCAATTACCTTAACAAATACAGGTTTCCTTACTGTGCTTTACTTCTCCGTTAGCCAATTAAGTGTTGAATAACCTTAAAAAATTACTCACATATGAAGTATTTCTCTACAGGTCTATGCAAACAGACAGGCAAATTCAAGGACGAATGCCTACACCTCACAGAACAATATTACCCTCTGATCTACAAATACCTGGTAGAAGACCTAAAAGCGGACGCCCTATGCGCCATGATCGGTGTGTGCGGAAATAAAACGGAAGAGCCCATCGCCCCATTGATACCGAAAGAACTTGCTGTTAAAACTGTATCAGCTAAACTCATTGGTACTGATGAAGCGAAGAGTTATAGCACTGAGAAGGTAAGTTTTACTGAATTTGATGTGTTTCATGAATGTTTCATAGTTAATTCACTATTTGCAATACAACATCATCTTCCAGCCCTGGTCCCAAGCTATTTGGGGTCGGCGCATTATGTTTTTCTCTTCCATTCTTGTCTGTCAGCCGTCACTACGTCGTTCACTCCCTTTTCATTCGTGTCATCCGTCACACAATCTATCTTTTCTATTTTTGTTTGTATTTCTACTTTTTTCAACATTTTGTTTTAGTGTAATCTGTGCAAATTTAAAACAAGACGTAATTAATAATAAAATTAATAAAAAGCACGCCTCCCATTGTGAGAATTAGTTTTTTTTTTTTCTCACCTTTTCGTGTACCATAGCCACTATATAACATTTCAACTTATGTGACACAGGATAATGTAAGGATTCTACCGATACCCTATACATCTAAATCGGTTCAGGCGCTTGGAAGTTATGATGGAATAAAGAAACTTACAAACATACATACATACTTACAAATATACACGAATCCTAAAAACATAACACTCCTGGTTTTGGGCAGCCGTGTATTAAATAATTTCTTTCTTACCTTCTCTTTCTTTCTATTCTCGTAATTAGGAGAACTGCATCCGATTTTTAATAATAATTCTGTGTAAAGTCCAAACATTAATCTAAAATTTCTGTTCTGCAGTTGGCCCGCGTCCCAGTCTCCAAACAGACCAACGTTCGCGTAATGCCTGCTGAGCCGGTTCCCCTGCCAATAGAGCGCATGTTCGTGTCGGTACCACAACCGGAAGGCAAAGCCGTCTGTTCCTTCTGCCAGTACTTCCTGCACTATCTTCAGGTCGAGATCAGCGATTCTAAGACTGAGGTAAGTCATCTTAAACATCGAAAACGTTGTTCTACTACTTTCATTGCATCATAAAACCTAATAGGAATAGGTATGATGACAGTATTAAAGAACCAAAGAATAATGGTTTTAGATAAAAATATATGCACAAAGAATTCTCAATAAATACCTAGTTTATTGTTTTTATATAAAAACATTAAGATTAATAATATTTTCAATAAATTAAAAGTATAAAATACTGCAATCAGCCATGTTAACTGAAACGTCAATCACAGCGAATGACCTCAGTAAATGCCAATCACCGCCGTGTTGCTTGAACTTTTGTCAAATGTTATCGATGCGTGACGTCACAGCTCATCACAAGCGGCGCCATGGCACCCATGAGCATTTTCGCGCTTAATTCAAATTAGATAGATTAAAATGCAATTATTTGCGTTAAAACTTAGTATAATGTTGAAATAATGTGTTTTTCGGAAATAGTAGATGTATACCTACATTATAAAAGGAGATTTCTAAATCTGTCATCATGCCTATTACTGGAGTGATTTCAATCCAAGATTAATGTACATAGATGAAGCGAAAGAGGTGTTTCGGAAATGTTGCAAGTGGAAATCGATAGTCTCTGCCTACCCCAATGGGAAAACGGCGTGATTGTGTGTATGTATTGCCATCTAATGTGGTGGTTGGTGATCGTTATTTACCATGCGTAACTGATCTCATCGCTAAATATTAAAAAATATTACTAAAACTTTTTATCATATGTCGGAGTTTTTAACCATAGGCCTCAGATTCAGGTTTGCTGGTTTCCTTGCAATGTTTTCTTTCATCATTTCCTTTGACTTGCCCGTTCAGCGGTCATACCACTAGGCTATACATACATACATACATACAATCACACCTGTTTCCCATAGGGGTAGGCAGAGACTATCGATTTCCATTTGCTACGATTCTGACACACCTCTTTCGCTTCATCTATGCTCATTAACCTCTTCATACATGCTTTAGGTGGCTTCTGACCCGTCCTTTTTTGAGAACGTCCGCAATTTGATTACGGTACGTTCGTCGAGGTCGACCTGCCCCGACACTTCCATCCACTCTCGCCTCATGTACTAATTTAGCCAATCGCCTTTCATCCATCCTTTCTAGGCTATCCCTGCTAATATATTACAATGGCATCAACAGGACTGCCTATTTACCTCGTTGAGCTCTGAGCATGAAGTCATCGGTTCGCTTTCGAGGTCAATCAAAGTTCTATTGGGTTTTTCTGCTACATTGGTGAAATGTGGGTGTAAAACTGTGTACACCACTTCCTACACCTTCGGGGAATACAGGTGTGATTATATGAATTTATCAACAGGACGAGATCTTCCAAGCCGTGGACAAGGCATGCGACAGACTGCCGAAATCAGTGAACGGGGAGTGCAAGCAGTTCGTCACACAGTACGGGCCTGCGATCGTGTCCCTTCTTGTGCAGAGGATCGACCCGGCCACTGTAAGTTTCATCAATCTTCTCAACAACATCTAACATGTGCATTATTTTTGCTTTTCTGTGGATTTATATACCTTTCATCTGATTGCGATTAAGCCTTGATAAGTTATGTGTGCACGCGCGACGGCAAAGGCGTGCCGGAAATAGGTAGTTTTATAAATAAATACATATTGCAGTTTGCATTTATATTTAATAAATCTGTGTTTTTTCATTGTGTCACAAGTCTAAAAACAATAATTATATCGTAAGGACGATTAAAAATACGAAATCTCATATCCACGCCATATGAGATTTTCCAATAGTATTAGAAATGGTTTCAAATTCTCTTATTATTTACACTGTTGGCAAAAATTACAAATAAATTATTGTAATTGGTCTGGTACCTACCTTTTCCTTTATCAACGTTAAAAAGAAGAACAAGAAAAGCTCTCTTCATTTGAGAAAAAACAGCTGACCAGTGTAGGGTGGCAGGTTAGTAACCGACTTCTCAATTCGACTATGTTTTATTTTTTTAGTTACAAACATGCACATATCAGGCGTCATCACTCAATAACCTGTTATTATGATGCAACTTAATCAACAATTAAATATTTTTCGTCCAGGTTTGCCCAGCACTACGTATATGCCCGCAGACCGTTGAAGTTCGTCGCGTGGACATCAACGCGGAGAAGTCCAATTGCCCACTGTGCCTGTTCGCTGTAGAACAACTTGAAACTGTGCTTAAGAATAACCACACTGAGGTATGGTGTATTGCTTGATATATTATCCTCGGCCGTATTTAAGAGGGGGATATAGGGACTTCTGCACCGTGCCCTACCGTGATTTTTTTAGTTGCTTTAGATAGGAACACAAATTACACAATATACATTTTGTCAAAGCGTAATAAGTTCACATTTACGAAGTGCTTTAAAAACTGTGGAAATTAATATTTTACTTTAAAGAGTGCCTCCAACGTGGATAAACTCTTTAAGGGCTTCATAGATCATGTTGTAATGTGGTCTTACCGAAACTTGAATGATCAAATGATGAATAATCAAATTTTTATACAAAGACACAAAAATGCACTGTTATATGCACAAAGAGACAAAATGTGTTTAGTTTTTCGTACAATATACTCAACATTTAAAACTGGGACGCTTAGTGAGATGCGACAGTCAAACAATCGCCATTCATTACACATTACTTACTGAACAAGGAAGGGTTAAAATGCATGATAATGTTCCTGGTTTTCAGACGAAGACGTTTATATATATTACTGCTTTAAAAGATACATTCAGTATTTATTTACTTTATGTGCTGTTTTTTTACAAGAGTAAAAATTATAAAAAAATACGATTTTACACAAAATTTCAGGTTTTATACATACTCTTTATATAATCGAACTCGGAAACGGTTCCAACGATTTTCATGAAATTTAGTATGCAGGAGGTTTCGGGGGCGATAAATCGATCTACCTAGGTTTATTTTTAGAAAAAGTCTTTTTATAAAAAAAATAACGATCGAATCTCGGTCATCGAGGTACTATACATGTAACAGAATAGTAGTAGAAGTACGTAGTTAATATACAACATAACAGAGATGCATTTAATAATATGATTATCAAATCTTGAGATAAATATTTTATTATTCTTATACCAGGAAAACATTCGTCAAGCTCTCGACAACCTCTGTACCCATCTGTCAACAAAACTCCGCACGGAATGCGTGGACTTCGTAGATTCATACACCGAGCAGTTAGTGGAGATGTTGGTCGCCAATATGGATGCACAAGAAATATGCGTGTTCCTCAAATTGTGCAAGGATGAGGTCAACGACCCACTGAAGGTCTCCCACCATGGTGCCATTGATAAATACCATGAGAAGCCCCAGCTTAGAGGCGATAGGAACAACTTTAGAGGACATTCGCTGTTGCCCACTGAGATGCTGGTGTCTGCACACAAGGATAATGATATTGGTCAGTATGGGTTGTAAGCTTTTTATAACAATTTGTGCATGTTTGCGTTTATAAAGTTATTATAAAAGCGTTATGATTGACAGCGTTTTTTTTTTCTTATATAGTTATTAACGTAATTGCAACACATTTGCATGAACACCTACAGTTGACGTATTATAACCATGCATGTCTAAAGTTGTACGCGAGTACTCTGCGAAGTTGCCATACCATAAAATCGGTTCATGCGCGATCTGACGAACGTAGTACCAGCATGGTGTCACCCTCACTCCTTTACATCTGTCTCGCTCGATCACGGTCAGTGCCATAAGTGTTTCGCGGCCGTGTTAACTTTCCTAACAAATTTAAATATTTTAGTTTATGTTAACACTTTTGTGTACGATAGTAGATGCACGGCTGTTTGGAAAGCCGTTTGTGACTTCAGACATACGCAGATAAAACATGAAAACTTTAATTGATCTTTGGGAAGTACTGAACTTAATTAAGCAATATTACCAATTTATTAATCTAACTTCCCAAATATGTAATTGCTTATTCATAGAATACATTGACAATATAACTATTTTTTTCCCAGTGTACCATGTACAGTCACGAGCACCAATATGTTAACACAAAATTTTAAAAACTCACCTATTATATCTCTAGCTTGTACTACTAATATAATTAGGTATGTAACACAGATAGAAGAACCTTTACTTCTACTTATAGACATACATTAATTCTTCTATATTATTCAGATAACTAATAATCTAAATAATCTTTGTGCTCTTGACTGTACTGCTGTGGTTGGCTAAATAAAGAAAGAAAGTGTTAATATATGGGCATACTCTAAAAGCAAATAAACTTTAGGTCCTGAAGGAACCATAGATCCATAAATATAGTTGGTTCTAAATTACAGTTTATTACACTTCTTAATAAGCAAAAATTGATTTCCTTTTGACACTTTCAAAGTGCCTGTAAATAGTATAATTGAAATAAATGCTTGGCTTTGACTTAAGCCATGCACAACGCATATTATTGAGAAATATGTTTTTTGTAGGTTAAGTATTCAAATGCGAACTTGAAAAATGCCTTATTTGACATGCAGATCACGTGGCAGAGTTATATATAGTTTATAAATAACGATCCGATTATAGGGCTTTTCAGAAACATACAATAAAGAATGTTATTAATTACAGAAACGAACGAGATCTACGACAACACGGTAAATGGCCGCGAGGTAAAGTCTCCGGTATCACAGAAAACTGCCTGTGTCATATGCGAGTTTGTACTCAAACAAATCGATGCTGAGATCAAGGATAAGCATAATGAGGTTAGTTAAAAATCTGTTTTTTTTATTATTTTAAATTTTTCTTTCCATATAAGAGTTAGTTATGCATGCATTAATGTGTTATCTGTACTTGTTATTTTTTTGTTTTCATTCAAAAACTGCGTTTTAAGCAGTAGATTTAACCTTTTGACCGCTGCTGACCTTGGCAAAGCTTTGTTTACTAAAACAAAGCTTTGCCACGAGCCCTTGATTTTATTACCAATTTAAACTCTGTAATTAATACCAAAATCCATACAAAACTTATCTTCTAATATAAAAAATAGTATTTTTTTCCTATGCATAACGGTGTATTTTTTCTTCAAAGTATCAGGCGATATGTGTCTTTAAAAAACTATTTAAAAATACGTCCAAAAATTTAAAGTTAAAGGTATTTGACTTTACTTCTACCAAAATAGGATGCATTATTAAGGTTTCACAGTTCTGCTCAATGTGTGTTCGATAGTCACACTATTTAATATTGGATTTTTTTAATGTTAGTTTACGATTGGGCCTGCCTGAATTGAAAATATCTCATTTTGGCACTTATCAACACGTAACCAAGTCGTCTTTTCTATACCTTGTAACATATCTCACCATATTTCTTAACAGGACGAGGTTAAAAAGATAGTCCACAATGTGTGCAAACACATGCCGAAGTCTGTCCGATCTGAATGCGACCAGTTTGTGGAGAAGTACGCCGACATGGTGATAAGCCTATTAGCACAAGAGTTGGACCCCGACCAGGTGTGCCAGGAACTGAAGCTCTGTGAAAATGGTGGCTTTGCTACTGTTAAAGGTAAAGGATACAATATGTAGAGTACTGTGTAGTACATTGTCATTAGCCTGTTTAGCACAAGGTGGGCCATAAGGGAGTCGGAACGTAATTGAGTGAGTGAATGAGAGAGCACGCTATAGCCGCGCCTACCGGTTCATGCGCCTTGTCATTTTTATCGTAAAAATACTGTTCAGCCACTGACATATGACTTCAGTCATGCACAGATATTTTACGCGTGCCTACTGTAACTGGAATTTGTAGTTTATGGGATGTTTCTAAGTAATTTAATTTAAAATAATTGAGATCATCCCCCAGGTGTGCTGTTTCCCTGGCGACGTTTTCCTTTACTGTTTTAAATAACTAATAATTAATTACTAATACGCACATGACTATGAAAAGTAGTGCGTGCTTGGGGTTTAAACTTTTTACAGTACAACAAACATATCACTATGCTATCACTGCTAAAGCAAATTAATTTTAGACGATGAATTCGCACCTTTTTGCCTTCGGGTGGGCAGAAATTACAGAACACCTGCAACGATCTTTACATGAACATCGACGAAAATACAAAAAGACGTATATAACCTATATTTTTCCCAATAATAATAGTAATATAAAAAATTGTTGTACAGAGGAGATCCTGGACTGCGCAGTGTGTGAAGCAGTAGTTATGGCCGTGCGCAAAGTACTAAGCAATGACAAGGTGGACCGCAATATCGTACACATCGTTGAAAAATCCTGCGCACTGCTACCAGCCAAGTATAACTCCAGAGTGAGTATCCGTACTATCCATACTTTTATTATAAACTTACTGAGCCCCACGGTTTCGCCCGCGTATAATTATATTAGAATTACTTACTTAGTACTAACCAACAATTAGAAAATAATTCAAAGTTCGTCTCTTCTCGGCAATGCTCGTTCGCGTCACTACTACTATATTCATAGCCCCGAGCCGAGTGTTGTCGTTGCAAATTTTGTCTTCATTTAATTGTCTTGATGATGAAGTAACTTAAGGCCTAATATTCCGTACCTAATAATAATGCTCAAAAATCACTTTTATATTTTCAAGAAAGTTTTGTGTGGCTTATGTAGAAGAGATAGGCATATGGCATCCCGGACTTTTTAAGATGTATTAAGTACTGATATTTTTGTAGAGCATTATAATTACCCATTACGTCGGCGCACGCAGATAAAGCGGCAACGCTTTTTGTTCAGACTTACCTAAAAAAATTAATATTTAAGACTAGCTGAGAGGTGTAGCCTAATATTAGATAGCCTATACTATTCCTGATGAATCTGGTTATTTTATACAAAAATAATTCCTCAACTTCGACCGGTAGTTCCAGAGATTAGCCCATTTAAACAAACAAAAAAGCTATTCCACTTTATAATATTAGTATAGACTAGCTGTCCGTCCAGGCTTGGCACGGGTGCAGTTTTCTTATGAAGAATTGAAATTAGTGTTTTTTTTTTTTTCATCCAGCAATACCATCCAAACTTCTGACTTTTCCGGTAGATTTTCCAAAAAAAAATTTCATTGAAATCTAGTCCTGACAATTACGAACGCAAAAAATCTGCCAATTCGATGGAGCCGTGATGATACACGCGGAAATTTATATATAATTATGTAAAAGAAGAAGTTTGCAATGGTATGTTTATTAGGAGTGGTATTTTTGCATCATGATTTTTATTATTTATAATAAACTAGTAATATCTTAGGTTTGCGCGATCACTACACACTTTGCAGCGTTCGTGGTCTGTCCTCCTGCGACCACGAACGCTGCAAAGTGTTCGAAACGTCAGGAAAAACAAAAAACCAATAATACACGCGATTAATCCGGTTAAAAGTTGTTTTATTATAATTTATAAACTACTTTCAGGTTTAGTATATCCTATCCAGCTTATGATGGATGGATATTTGTTACTCTTTCACGCAATAACTATTGAACGGATTTGGATAAAATTGGGCACACTGATAGTTTATAACCTGGATAAGATAAGATACTTACTAATATGTTCCTTTCGCGATCACTACACATTATAATAAAACAAATTTTTAACCGGATTAATCGCGTGTATTATTGGATTTCTTTTCCTGACATTTAGAACAATTTGCAGCGTTCGCGGTCGCAGGATGTTTGACTTTCATGCTTCATAATCGTTTATTTAAAATGATTTCAGTCTACCGTACATATAATTGATAGAATTCATAAAATTATGATTGTCTGTAATACATTTTTTAAATTAAATCGCGCATGTGTTTCCTAATACTATCCCTGAGAAGAAATACTGAAGCCGTGACCTCTGATTTTGTTTCGGTATTTCTTCTCAGAAATAATGTCTGTCTTTTATCCCGACTGGATTCAATTCTGAAGTCTACCGCAGACGAAATCACGGGTAACAGCTAGTCTTAATAATAATGTTATATAATAATGAAGTAATGAACGTTGCCAATCGTACACCCTTCTTTCGTCACAACTGACCTAAATAATATTTAATACATTTGCTACTGTGCAATACATGTGTGACCTACATTACTCCCCTCATTGAATAACAACAAAACGAAACCCTGATATAATTATAGGGTATGCAACCTGTATCACAGTGTCCGAATATATAATATGTCGCAGATGGATAGTAGAATCCGTTGATTTACAAAACAGATCTGTTTTATAAAACAGCTGAACAACGTTCAGCTGGATTGCCATTGCGATACGTTTAACAAAACTGCTACCCAGCTTTAGACGTAATCCAGAATGACATATCTACAATGACACAGCTTTCTTTATTGTATAGGTATATTAAATGGTTAGTCACCACTCAAGTAAAAGAAAAGATACTGTATTCTGATTTGTCTTTCCGTGGCTAGGTCGCCAGAGCCATGGCCTCCTATTTTTGTGTCTGTAAGGTCAGAAAAATTCTAAACACGAACGGGATGACGGGGGTAGTTCGCTCGCTACTCTCGCTCACTGGCCCTCCTCATGCTTCATAGCATCACGCCTGTATTCCCCTAAGGGTTACGCCGAGGTTACGCAGCTGTACACCCATATTTCACCAATGTGTTATTTAGTCCCATGTAATAGGTGGTTAGCCCATTGCTATCCGGTTCTGTCCGATCCGAAAATCGAACCAAGTACCTCACGTTCAATAGCCGCACTTACGGCCGCTAAACCGATAAGGCAATCTTAGAATCTGTGTTAGATAATGAAGCGAACTCATCATAAACATATTTTATGTGCATACTTCATATTCGCAAGTGTCATGTTCTGATATCGATATCTTTACTGCCGTGGTGAAATATTTTAACAAATCTATATTCGGATTGATATGTATATGTCGGAAATATATTGAAGAATAGGATCGGAGGTCTGTTTGTCTGACCGAATTTTAAAGGTAATAAGTAAATAAAACCAATATTAAGGCTCTCCGCCACTGAGAGCACGTTTACTTTGGGTTTGTTATTAGTAGTGAGTCACTTTATATTACAATGTACAATGTAGGTACAACCAGAGGTCTAGATAGATAAGTCAGAGCGTAGAGGTTCGTCCGCCACGGCGGCTCACAAGAGACTACCGTCCTCCCTCCACTCGCCGTAGTCGCCGACCGTCCGTAGCACTCGATGTTGCAACACCAATAATATAAAACAGGGTTGCCATCCGACATATATAACTGAGTAATTGTGAAAAAACTTTAACAATGGTATAGGACTATAGAGGACTATTGGATTACGATAAGTGGTCATAACATGATAAAGATATCCACACCACAAAATATGATACTAACCTAACCTATACTGAAATACAGTGTTATTTTGGTCAGTTACGCACTTAAGCACGTACTTATTGAATGTAATGCTAGTCACATAAAGGCATAAATCAAACTCGCTGTACAAATACTTCACCTTAAATAATTTGGTTTTATTATTGAATAGAATTATTTTATGTGGTATTTAATAACCCAGTCGTAGCTTATTCATAAAGTTCCATGCCGACTTCAAAATCTATATCCTTATTATAAATGCGAAAGTAAATCTGTCTGTCTGTTTGTTACGTTTTCACGCCTAAACCACTAAACGAAGTTTCATGAACATGATTGAAAAGTTTTTTTTTTAAATTTTAATTGTGTCTAGAAAATGGAGAGATCTTCGTTAAACTAGGTTTAAAATGCCGTTTTTCCTTGGCAGTGCCACATGATGATGGAGATCTACGGCGACAGCGTGATCCACCTGATCGAGGAGTACGGCACCAAGGGCGTGTGCCAGAAGATCGGCCTCTGTTCACCTTCCGACGCCGCCTACGTGCATATGTATCGCGAGAAGAGGAACTAACTGTTAGTATACTTTGTATTTGTTTTTAACGTACGAATCACATTCAGACAAATACCACTGCGTGGGAAAGGAAAATATTGTGACACCAGACTTACCCCAATAGGATTGCCCCATTTCCCTTAAATGTCTTTCTTCCTCGTCTTTCGTTCTGAAAAGGTCTTAACAAGGCGACATTTTTGTACTACAATATGAGCGAGAAATGCAGGCGAGACGAAGTAAATACATCCTTATAGCAAGATAATCTTTGAAAAGCATTAACGCATGCTTAGCGAACTCTAAAGTAGGATTTGAACCTCATCGAGATGGCTTAGTGGTCAGAGCGCCTGGAGTATTTATCCGGGAGGCGCATCCTATAGCAACCTGTGGCGATTAAGTGCGTCGATGATTTCATATTGTTATTTTCCGTATATATATATTCATCTTCTTAACCTCACAATTAAACGCTTGGCTAATATAGTGAATATTTTATACTACGCAATTACAAATTAGTGAATAAGTTATTGTCCCTCACTTTGTTATTTTCTTCTGTTATCATAATTATTCTGTTCTATTGCAGATGGCGCTCTTCTATGCGAATTTTAGCCGATATTCGTAATCTCCTATAATATTAATTTTACTTAAGTCATGATTTTTTTCTACCAAATCTGTTTAGTGATAAGTTTGATTCATTTTAACAAAAAGTGTTGTGACTATTTGTGGGTTTAGATTTATTAGTATATGAAAATGAGACTAAAATATATAATGAGAAATGTTAAAAGTAATGGAAGTAATTACTATTGGAATTATCGAAAAACAACAAGAAATTATTTTTATAGAGAAAATTTACGCGGAGAAGTGTACTTATATTTGCGAAAGAAATAGTCACAATAGAGTTTTGTTGCACATCACCGTTGCTTCACAGTGTTGTTTAGATGTCATACGTAAAAATATTTATTAATTGTAAGCCATTTTGGTATAACATATTAAAATGAAATGTATCTAAAAGGCATTATAAGTAAACGAGTGGTTTTAAGTATATGTTTATGTTTTTTAAGTTAATCGTAATTCTTGACCATTTGTAACCTTCATGAATAACCAGTAACAATCGCTATTAACATCATTATATATTTGCATCGATATGTTAGTTACACGCGCTAGCCTGTGATAGCTCATTTGTAAACTGTTTCTATAAATAAAGTTGGGAAATGTAAACAAAGTGTTTCATTGATACATCATCATAGTCATTAGAGGTTATCAAGATAGCATTGACACATACATAGAGGATAATTATGCACTCTAGCTACTCTGGCGTCCGAGCACGGATCTTTTCGGACTCGATAAAAGTTTTTATGTATTGAATTTTATCGTTTTATCAACATTATGTCAAATTTGACGTTTAAAATTGACAAACGTATCGGCAAAACGAACCATACTAGCACCGCTGGATTGTCAGATACATACAAAATGTATGAAAATAAACTAGGAATCGGATCATGCAAAATTTTCAAAGAGAAACCAATATCGACCAATATTGGATTTTGTTAATGAGATTATAAAGTTACTTTTACATCACCGAACTGCACTATTTAACGAGTGATTCTTCGGATGGCTGTGGAGTGTGGCAACGGCCATCCTCCCTCTGTTCGGGCGGTTGTGGCGCCAGTTCGGGCTCGTTCGGGTTGTGCCTTCGGAGATGTTCGGCCAGCCATAGTATGGGCTCCGCCGGCCGTTCGTGGGCTAAAGCCGTCAGAGCTGGCAGTAATGTAGGTGTTAGGTGCATCTGGATGTAGTCATTGACTTGCCAGTGACGGACCAAGGGCCCTACGACCACTGTGGACAGAGAAAATGTTTAATTTGAAATCTCTAAGAAACGGTGTCGTCGTGGTCTGTAAGAACTCGAAGAATGTTTCTTGAGCAAAAATTTTCGAGTAATGTATACCTATGTTGAAAACAGATGTTTTAACTACCTACCTATAACTATATACTCCGACCGTATTTCGGTGACGGCGGCCTATCTCCACTGAGATTAGCCAACTACGCAGGAGATATAGTGCACAAGTGTATGCGCAAACACAGGTGCAATCCCTCTTCCTTCACTCTCATATTCCGATGGGACGGATATCCGACACGACCAGAGAGAGATCAGGTGCAGGACGGACGGCTTTACGTGCTCTCCGAAGCACGGGGGTGTCACACCACCAACTTCCTGACTCCGGGCTGCTACTGAGAATTTCCTAACAGAAAAATTTAATAACACTGCCATTTCAACAGCTGAGAAAATAACAACAAATGATAGGATATATTTTTGTGCTTGCTGTCTGAACATTGCAGTCTACAAAGACTGACATCCATTTTAAATTGAACTTAATATAATAGATAAGTACCAGATCATCTTTCAGTCTCTCTAGATAGATTGAATAGATGACGATGAAGTCACCATAAGACGTATTAAAAAGGTGGAGGAAACATAAAAGATTCGACTTAGCTAGAGGTGGTTGCGATAACTTAGCTCTCCCAGCACTTGGAGTAGTTAGGTACCAATCTAGGAAGTGCGAGTTAAATACTGCTGGCATTCCTATTTTTCAGCCTACGAAAACATAACTTCACCTGAACATTTAATTAACTTAGGTACCCGATCAATACTATAATTATAGTAATTTAAATACCTGAGCAGCAAGAACGTATAAAGTTACTTAATTGAAATAAATTATTCGCGGTGGCGTCTTCTGAACTGTTCAATATGCTACGAGGGTAATTGATTTTATTATTAGAAAATTAGAATTGTACTAAAAAGAATGCCTATTCCTTGGAATTCTCCCGACCTAATTTTCGATCACGGCAGCCGGAGATTAACCAAGCACGCAGGAGATATTTTCAGTGCAAAAGTGTATGCGCAAAAAGGTGCATTCCCTCTTCCTCCACTCTCAGGGTCCGATGGGATGGCACTCCGACACGAGCGGATAGAGAGATCAAGCGCAGTACTGACAACTTAACGTGTTCTCCAAAGAACGGGGGTGCCACACCACCAACTTTCTAATTCCGGGCTGCTATCGAGAATTTGCTAACAGAAAAACCCAATAACACTCCCTGACCCAGGAATAGAACCCAAGACACACTCATTTGCGCTTGCGACTACTAGACCAACGATATCAACACAAGTGTATTTTGTAGGATATTAAATTAGAAAATAAATGACTTACTATTAGGAAAGAAGAAATGTATCTCCCGCAGTGCTTCAGCGAGATCGTTACTGCCATGGACTCCATTGAAGTAGTCTCCATACTTGGTACGGCGACCATAACACGCTCGCAGGCTATCCGGCCAGTAGGCTTGAGCCTCTAATACCCTGGATATAGAGTAAACGTTTAGTTCCTTTAAAAAAACCTGCGAAGGACCTTTAATATGAGCAAAGTGAGGTCTATATTATAGTGACGTCAAGGCTCGATGGAACCAACTAACTGGTTTTAGCAAAAACGTGCTATCTGAGTTTAGGCTCTATTGACTATTTTTTTACGCCTTAGAAGTATTATTTTTCCTCGCGGCTAGTGTGGATAGACAGGTTCCGAAATAATAGTCAATTGTTTAGGTAGGTATTCCATTTCTATGAAATTTATATCAAGTTGGACCAGTGCTGGTGGTGTAGGTTAGAATATAGAATAATTTAAATATTGACTTGAAACTTGAAGTAAAACAATTTTAGATCTAGCCTAACTTTTTCTTTTCATTTTTTTACTTCATACAAATTATTACCTACTGACAATTCGGCTTTAGTCAATGAATGTCAAAACCAATTCCATGAAAATGAGCGATGATGATGATGAAGGATGTGTGTAAATAAAATAAATAATTTACCTATTTACTTGAGCGTTCGCGTAGTGGTTAAGAGATCGGCTTCTGAACTATAGGTTTTTATTCCTGTTCCGCACGGAACAAGTATTTGGATGGCCTTCAAATTTTATTTCTAGTATGTATGAGTGTGAGATTTGAATCTTTATACGCAATAGAACATGAAAAATTCCTATAGTGTGCAAAGCTTTCAAAGCAAACCAAGTCAACTCCGACAAAACCTACATGGGAGGTCCCATAAGCGTCCTCCACTTCTGTATGCAGTTCTTAGCGGCGAGGACGAGCGCGATGATGGGTCCGCTTGATATGTGGGCGACGAGGTGAGGGAAGTGGTGGCTTCCGTAGTGACCCTTGTACAGCTCTGCTGCTTGCTCTGGAGTCAGGCGGACGTGACGCTTCTGTGGAAATACGTATTGGTGGGACAATTACCTAATTGAGGCGCTCATGGTCTGTTGCAAACTTTGCGGCGCGCGATTAGCGCAGTGGTCGATAAAACGGCTGCTACACCGCATGTCACGCATTCGGGTCCCGCAAGGAGCTATTATTAGTATGATCTACAGATAATTATTCCGGTTTGGATGTGTGTGTGCATGTGATATTACTTCTTTAAACGCATCCACTCTCGTGGGTTTTTACAGGAAGGAATTCCTAGTGTAGTACAACGTTATTTAAAGAAATTAAATACTTTAATTAACAGGTACGTAAACGATCGTCGAGGTTAAGCAACGCATTGCTCGATCATTCTTTAGATCGGTGACCGCTTCTAGAATTTTCACCGATAGCATGGTTCGGAGGGCACGTTTAACTTGCCCTCAGAAGTCATCGATCACAGCTGCCCCTAAGCCAAATCGGAGGCCTATTGAAGGCATGAACTAACTTGGCTCTTACCACACAAAAAAGGAGTAAAATCAAGGCATCTTGATATATCGTTAGCGATGAGGTGAGGGCAATAGTGGGTTCAATAGTACAGCTGGTAACTATAGCTCTGCTATATAAGATCCTAATATATTAGGTAATTGCCTTTGAACATACAAGTCAAATACATTCACTTAAGCCAAGATTATAATTATATAATATATAATTTATAGTCCTCACTTATTTAAAACCGAATTAAGGGCCTATTTGTTGGAAAAATGTCTTTACTCGGTATCAGATTTTATTAATGCTAATTGATTTTTGCATGTGCCTATTTTTATTGTAACTGTAGTTAGTATACTTACCCATGCAATGTGATTGATTTTTAATGTCCAAATGTTCTACACAATGTTAACATTGTTTTGAATAAATAAAAAAATAAAAAAAGATTAAAAAATAAAACAAATTATTTGTAATAACTATAGTACTAGTAAGACGAAAATTGCTCATTTAAAGGAGAACATTAAAAAAAATGAAGAATTGTGGCTTAAATGAATCCTTATCACTTACACATTGACCCCTTAAAAGGATATTACCTAATAAATTAGGACCTTATATACTCGGGAGTGAGGTGGCGTATCGCTTCTGTGGGTCACGGAATATTTATTTAATAGGCAGGATTTAGTACAATAAAGGAAGTTGATAAGTATTGTGGCCGACCAGTTTAAAGAAGTGATGGCTCCAAAAGTGTCTCTTATATGTAGGTATTTCTAGGCTAATTGTAAGACGTAAATACTAAATACCTACAAAGAACCACGTGGAATTTATTTTTAGGAACAACCAATCAAATATTAGTTAAGTATTTCTTATGCAACAGGGTTTTGATAGTTAAAATATTCTTTATGGATGTACGTACACATGGATTGGTACAATGGCGGTCTTGTGATAATTTTCATAAATATCTAAGTTCTATAATATTTATAATCCAATTTAAAACCCTTAAAAATTTTAAACATCTGACTGTACCGATCAATTCATACCATCTAAAATCCTCATTCAGTGTCTTATATTTTTATGTTCCATAAAATGTATCTGACATATTGTGATCGTAGCCTACTACGCCGACCGACGACGCTGAAGTAGCAATTCATTTTCTTTTGACTCGCTACGCACGTAATCTTTAAACTAGGGGTGCGTCACACACTGTTTAGGGGAGATAAATGACATGGATATAAGAAAAACAAGAACGACTTAGTTTTTATATGTTAGCAGTAAGGTGAGATCACCTTACTGCTAACATATAAAAACTAAGTCGCAACAAAAAAAATACACATACATAAAGTAGATACTTTATGTATGCGTATGTGTATTTTTTTAGTTATGAAAGAAACTGGGTGATATGGTCGCTAAGCGACAAAATCCATCATCATCTAATCCATCAAATAAAAATACCTATTAAGTACCTAATGTTTTACTTAAATATATTAAAAAAAAAAAAACAAGTTTCCGTCAAACCTCAGCTACTGTTGCTTCTAAAGAACATATGTATTATGATTACTACGTTTTAGATGCTTTTGGACACCACAGACATTGTACTGGCAATTTTTATCCAATATTTTTAATTTTTATCTATTATCCGGGTTTTTTTTTCCAATAATTTTTACCCTATACACCTCATTCGGACTATGATGAATATTTAATATACTATGATGGATATTTTATAAATTATAAATTTATAAATCAGTCCCACCGTTTTCCAAGTCGTGCGCTTACCAACGAAAATTTATTTATTTAAACGTACTTAATATTGAACATATTCATAGAGTCCGTTTCACTCAGGGATTATTGAGAATCTTATTCTCCTCAATTGGAGAAACAGTACTTAGATATATTATTAAGAAAAAATATGCCGTATGCAAATAACAATTATTATTATTATGTACAAAACAGTGACCCCTCCAAACGTCAATGGGGATTCGTAATTAGTTTTTTCTATGGTTTCCATAGATAACAGCGGTGACCGACACGAGAGCTGGGGCTACAAGATCTGCTGACGTAGGGTTGCCGAACTCAACCAAGTTGTGAATATTATGGTATTGTGAATATGTTTATCGTAGGTGCATTATTTTTGTTTAATTTAATGTTAATTAAACAAACAGTTATAGTTTAAACTCGCTATTATAGTAGCTTTAAATGTAAAATAAAATATTATATTTGAAAATATTTTGGATTATTTTATCAACTTCGGATGATTCCCAATAGATCCATAGCCTTAGATACATAATGGTTCCATATATGTAATACAATTTTTCTGCAGGTAAGAGATTTAGTTTTAGCAAACATATTTTAACATACCTACCTATATTCTAAGTTCCCGTCTGCAAGACAAAAAAACAACGCTATACTATGCGATACGATGTTACAGAACAAAAATCGTTAAAACATCTTTTAAACTAATTAAAATTGCAATAGATATAGTAATACTACAATTTTGTTAAATAATGAAGATAAGAAAACGATATTTCATAATTATTTTCTTTACAAATTATACTTTTCACGTGTCAGAGATCATTGACCACAGATATTTCCTATTTTTATCCTGATAGCATAGTTTAAAAAAGTATAACACATTTCTGTACCTACACCAAATCTCAGCACCAACTAATAATAATTCTCGCCAGTGCCATCCCTATATGTAACAAGGGTTGCATGTGACGCGGAATAATGAAGGCGCCCCTCTTCAACTGTGCTAATGTCGATATGAGTTTTGCATATCACACACAACCCTTGCAGTGCCCGCGGCACGAGAGAAGCTTGGACATGAGGGGATGTGTTGCGAATGTCTTGTGATCAACCCAGCAATATTCAATATTAAAATATTTTATTTTACTTACCTATATTACGATTACGTGTATGATGAAATAAAAATATACACGTACAGAACATTGAATTTAAAAAAAAGTCTTTTGTTTTTAAATTGTTTAAATACTTATTCAACTGTCATATTAAGTTAATAATATCCATATAAGTTATGCATATGAACACACAACCCTTGCAATGCCCGCAGCATGGATGAGAGAATGACGGAATCAACTGCGACTTCATGAGATACAAAAATTCCCTAAAAATATATCTAAAAATTATAACAGCTGGTAGGTACGCTTAGGCACTTTGAAGCAACGCGGGTGCTGCATATTGCCATAATAGGGAATTGCTAGTTTCATATAGCAAAATAATACATACATCATATAATTTCGTATACAATATAATTAAGCACTCAGGATGTTGTTGGGGCCACAGAGATATTGTAGTGCGTCCGGTATGTTTATGGAGGCTCGCACTGATGGCTTGCACGCCATCATGAAAAAAAGAGCAGCCTCCGTAATGCACCGTATCCGGACGAGCACCGACAGTATTCTGAAAGTAATAGCGGACAGGTTTGACAGTCCCATTGTACAACATTGGATTTCCCTCCATATTCGTCAAACATAGCCACAACTATTTATTTGTATTTATAACAAGAACGCACAACATTTAAAATGTATGGATTGAATAGTCTGGAATAAATGATTACAAAGCGCGTTCTTCAAAGCGTTCCTGAACATACATATTTTGTACGTATGCGTAAGTATATATAAAATGATCTTTAATAACCCCACCCCAAATTTACAGATCTTGATATTACCACAATTTACGCTGATACATACCTATATGTATAGTCCTCGACGAACGTAGGTACCTACCGCAATCAAGTTGCGAGATATTCTCAAAAAAGGACGGGTCAAGAGTTACATCGACGAGAATGCACGAAGACGCTAATGAACATAGATGAACCGAGAGGTGTTTCAGAATCGTAACAAATGGTAATCGATAGTCTCTGCCTGCCCTGATGGGAAACAGGCGTGATTTTATGTATGTATGTAATTACCTATTTTGTTTTCATAAATAATACTAACTTACTAGAAGCAATTTGATGTCCGCAATCCCTACTTCATCTCTCGTGCCGATGACGTATGAGTTTTGCATATCAAACGCAACCCTTGCAATATTCGCGGCACGCGTCTAGCGGAGGTCGGACGAAGGGGGTTGGTCATTCGGCTTTCATTATTGATGATGTTCGTAGACTACATTTTGAAATATCAATGAAGTCCTAACTAAATACGATTCTTAGGTTATTTTGCAAACACTGTAAATTATTAATGCTTTTATTGCCTTTGTTAATGTTGGATTCGTGAATTAAACATTACAGAATAAAAATTACAGAATAAAAATTTGAATTTGAATTGAATTTGAATTTGAATTAAAGCCTGTATTTACGCCGTAGGTACTTAATGTGCATTTGGCATATAGTTGAGCAGAGTATTGGTCATGTAGTTTAGCATATCTTCATAGATAATAATTAAACGTTTGAGTAATGTAATAATTAGGTATAAATACTTAATGAATTTCTACGCTGGTTTCTATACGCTCGTATTACATAAAGCCCCAATATATAATTAATCTGAATACTTATTATAATTAATTATTAACATCAAATTTCTATACACTGTTGTGCATATCAAGTAGATACTATGTATTATTTATTCTATGATCACAACCCTTGTGGCCCGAGGCCCCAGTTTGAGATGAGGGGATGTATTTTGATGGGATTGCCGATGATATATTATAATAATATGGTCCTGCAAGTGATTTGCAAGATATCTAAAACAAAAGATAGGTATATTGATACGGGTGAAGAGAATATTTTTAACCGACTTCAAAAAGGAGGAGGTTCTCAATTCGTCAGTTTTTTTTATGTATGTCCGTCGATATCTTCGCCAATGAACCGATTTCACAGAATTTACTTTGTTTGAAAGAGTTTTCCCCGAGGTGATCCCATTTAAATTTGGTGAAGATCTGATGAAGAACTTCGAAGATAGACAATGGAACTCTTCAATGAATTACAGCAAATCACTCGCAATTGCTGTAATCGCATGTTCATGTATAGTTCATGCCACTCAATACATACATAGCATCATGCCTGTATTGCCCGATGGGGTAGGCAGAAGTTTACACTGTTGTAGGTACACAAATAAAAATAAAATGTATCTGACATATTGTGATCGTAGCCTACTACGCCGACCGACGACGCTGAAGTAGCAATTCATTTTCTTTTGACTCGCTACGCACGTAATCTTTAAACTAGGGGTGCGTCACACACTGTTTAGGGGAGATAAATGACATGGATATAAGAAAAACAAGAACGACTTAGTTTTTATATGTTAGCAGTAAGGTGAGATCACCTTACTGCTAACATATAAAAACTAAGTCGCAACAAAAAAAATACACATACATAAAGTAGATACTTTATGTATGCGTATGTGTATTTTTTTAGTTATGAAAGAAACTGGGTGATATGGTCGCTAAGCGACAAAATCCATCATCATCTAATCCATCAAATAAAAATACCTATTAAGTACCTAATGTTTTACTTAAATATATTAAAAAAAAAAAAACAAGTTTCCGTCAAACCTCAGCTACTGTTGCTTCTAAAGAACATATGTATTATGATTACTACGTTTTAGATGCTTTTGGACACCACAGACATTGTACTGGCAATTTTTATCCAATATTTTTAATTTTTATCTATTATCCGGGTTTTTTTTTCCAATAATTTTTACCCTATACACCTCATTCGGACTATGATGAATATTTAATATACTATGATGGATATTTTATAAATTATAAATTTATAAATCAGTCCCACCGTTTTCCAAGTCGTGCGCTTACCAACGAAAATTTATTTATTTAAACGTACTTAATATTGAACATATTCATAGAGTCCGTTTCACTCAGGGATTATTGAGAATCTTATTCTCCTCAATTGGAGAAACAGTACTTAGATATATTATTAAGAAAAAATATGCCGTATGCAAATAACAATTATTATTATTATGTACAAAACAGTGACCCCTCCAAACGTCAATGGGGATTCGTAATTAGTTTTTTCTATGGTTTCCATAGATAACAGCGGTGACCGACACGAGAGCTGGGGCTACAAGATCTGCTGACGTAGGGTTGCCGAACTCAACCAAGTTGTGAATATTATGGTATTGTGAATATGTTTATCGTAGGTGCATTATTTTTGTTTAATTTAATGTTAATTAAACAAACAGTTATAGTTTAAACTCGCTATTATAGTAGCTTTAAATGTAAAATAAAATATTATATTTGAAAATATTTTGGATTATTTTATCAACTTCGGATGATTCCCAATAGATCCATAGCCTTAGATACATAATGGTTCCATATATGTAATACAATTTTTCTGCAGGTAAGAGATTTAGTTTTAGCAAACATATTTTAACATACCTACCTATATTCTAAGTTCCCGTCTGCAAGACAAAAAAACAACGCTATACTATGCGATACGATGTTACAGAACAAAAATCGTTAAAACATCTTTTAAACTAATTAAAATTGCAATAGATATAGTAATACTACAATTTTGTTAAATAATGAAGATAAGAAAACGATATTTCATAATTATTTTCTTTACAAATTATACTTTTCACGTGTCAGAGATCATTGACCACAGATATTTCCTATTTTTATCCTGATAGCATAGTTTAAAAAAGTATAACACATTTCTGTACCTACACCAAATCTCAGCACCAACTAATAATAATTCTCGCCAGTGCCATCCCTATATGTAACAAGGGTTGCATGTGACGCGGAATAATGAAGGCGCCCCTCTTCAACTGTGCTAATGTCGATATGAGTTTTGCATATCACACACAACCCTTGCAGTGCCCGCGGCACGAGAGAAGCTTGGACATGAGGGGATGTGTTGCGAATGTCTTGTGATCAACCCAGCAATATTCAATATTAAAATATTTTATTTTACTTACCTATATTACGATTACGTGTATGATGAAATAAAAATATACACGTACAGAACATTGAATTTAAAAAAAAGTCTTTTGTTTTTAAATTGTTTAAATACTTATTCAACTGTCATATTAAGTTAATAATATCCATATAAGTTATGCATATGAACACACAACCCTTGCAATGCCCGCAGCATGGATGAGAGAATGACGGAATCAACTGCGACTTCATGAGATACAAAAATTCCCTAAAAATATATCTAAAAATTATAACAGCTGGTAGGTACGCTTAGGCACTTTGAAGCAACGCGGGTGCTGCATATTGCCATAATAGGGAATTGCTAGTTTCATATAGCAAAATAATACATACATCATATAATTTCGTATACAATATAATTAAGCACTCAGGATGTTGTTGGGGCCACAGAGATATTGTAGTGCGTCCGGTATGTTTATGGAGGCTCGCACTGATGGCTTGCACGCCATCATGAAAAAAAGAGCAGCCTCCGTAATGCACCGTATCCGGACGAGCACCGACAGTATTCTGAAAGTAATAGCGGACAGGTTTGACAGTCCCATTGTACAACATTGGATTTCCCTCCATATTCGTCAAACATAGCCACAACTATTTATTTGTATTTATAACAAGAACGCACAACATTTAAAATGTATGGATTGAATAGTCTGGAATAAATGATTACAAAGCGCGTTCTTCAAAGCGTTCCTGAACATACATATTTTGTACGTATGCGTAAGTATATATAAAATGATCTTTAATAACCCCACCCCAAATTTACAGATCTTGATATTACCACAATTTACGCTGATACATACCTATATGTATAGTCCTCGACGAACGTAGGTACCTACCGCAATCAAGTTGCGAGATATTCTCAAAAAAGGACGGGTCAAGAGTTACATCGACGAGAATGCACGAAGACGCTAATGAACATAGATGAACCGAGAGGTGTTTCAGAATCGTAACAAATGGTAATCGATAGTCTCTGCCTGCCCTGATGGGAAACAGGCGTGATTTTATGTATGTATGTAATTACCTATTTTGTTTTCATAAATAATACTAACTTACTAGAAGCAATTTGATGTCCGCAATCCCTACTTCATCTCTCGTGCCGATGACGTATGAGTTTTGCATATCAAACGCAACCCTTGCAATATTCGCGGCACGCGTCTAGCGGAGGTCGGACGAAGGGGGTTGGTCATTCGGCTTTCATTATTGATGATGTTCGTAGACTACATTTTGAAATATCAATGAAGTCCTAACTAAATACGATTCTTAGGTTATTTTGCAAACACTGTAAATTATTAATGCTTTTATTGCCTTTGTTAATGTTGGATTCGTGAATTAAACATTACAGAATAAAAATTACAGAATAAAAATTTGAATTTGAATTGAATTTGAATTTGAATTAAAGCCTGTATTTACGCCGTAGGTACTTAATGTGCATTTGGCATATAGTTGAGCAGAGTATTGGTCATGTAGTTTAGCATATCTTCATAGATAATAATTAAACGTTTGAGTAATGTAATAATTAGGTATAAATACTTAATGAATTTCTACGCTGGTTTCTATACGCTCGTATTACATAAAGCCCCAATATATAATTAATCTGAATACTTATTATAATTAATTATTAACATCAAATTTCTATACACTGTTGTGCATATCAAGTAGATACTATGTATTATTTATTCTATGATCACAACCCTTGTGGCCCGAGGCCCCAGTTTGAGATGAGGGGATGTATTTTGATGGGATTGCCGATGATATATTATAATAATATGGTCCTGCAAGTGATTTGCAAGATATCTAAAACAAAAGATAGGTATATTGATACGGGTGAAGAGAATATTTTTAACCGACTTCAAAAAGGAGGAGGTTCTCAATTCGTCAGTTTTTTTTATGTATGTCCGTCGATATCTTCGCCAATGAACCGATTTCACAGAATTTACTTTGTTTGAAAGAGTTTTCCCCGAGGTGATCCCATTTAAATTTGGTGAAGATCTGATGAAGAACTTCGAAGATAGACAATGGAACTCTTCAATGAATTACAGCAAATCACTCGCAATTGCTGTAATCGCATGTTCATGTATAGTTCATGCCACTCAATACATACATAGCATCATGCCTGTATTGCCCGATGGGGTAGGCAGAAGTTTACACTGTTGTAGGTACACAAATATTTCACCGATGCAGTTATTAAGTCCTAGCGTCTTTCGATGGCCTACCCATATTAATAAATTACTAAATTAACTTATTTATGAACTAGACAAACTTATCTATGACCTATACAATATATATTACACTTAGACCTAAAAAGTTAAAAACTAAATAATTTTTTACAAAAAAAAACATTAAAAAATCTACTACACTAAAAAGATCAAAATAATATCAAAATTTGCTTATAATTTAATAATTTTAAAAGAACAATATATAATAATAATCTGCTATTTTTGTAGTCGGTGCCTGATGTATGTTGGGTTTACAACCAGATACGAGTAAGGTACTCTCACAGAAACTGTGACATAAAAAAAAACAATCTTCATAATAATTAAACGCCGGTAATGAAACCATAGCACAACGAACAAAGTGACTAACAAGAGAAAAACAATAACCCTCTGCCAGTATAGGCACCGACTCCAAAAATAACAGATTAATAACATATATTGTTATTTTAACATTATTTTATTATCTAAGTATAAGCAAATTTTGATATATTATTTTGGACTTTTTAGTGTAGTTGATTTTTGAAGGCGGTTATTATTTCTTATTTAAAAATATTTTTTTGTAAATATTGTGTACCTTGCCTTTATTTAATTAGTTAATAAATTTATAATTTAATTATGTAAGTATGTACACGTTTACCTACATATAGATTCCTAGATATCTTTAATTAAGCACCAAGTTTTTATTTTCCATGAATAACTTTCATTCCATGTATTGGAAATAAATTAAATATTACAATATTTTTACCGGAATAATCGGATAGATATAATGTTTTTTGTTTTTCTGACATTTCTAATTTGTTTTTGCGTTCGTGGTCGCAGTATTATTAGCTATGTGAAGTGATTGTGAAATCCTAAAAAATAATAATAAATAAATTCTATTTATACCTACCTAATAAAAAAAAACTCAGTTAAGGTCCCTACAAATAGACCACCCGACCGCTACCGGGGTGGGTGTCGTATTAAACCGGCACGGCAGAGGGGATGGGCAGGCAACCCACCTGTCTATTCATAATATTATACTGCCATCACCCATCCGTCTGCCTACTGGCCTAGAAAGGCCGACGTCCTATTGGAAAAGTCAACTTGTTTACATTGATAAATCAATTAATATACAATAATTTATAAAAAATACTCAATCTTGCGGCTGTCAGAGACTTGTAACCGGTAACGGCTGTCATAGATCTTAATTTTTTGCAAAAATATTACTATAAGGTTGTGACAACCAGTGTTACCCATTTACTGAGTGGAAGTGAGATAGGCAGTCGCTCCATTTCAAATACTGGTATTAAGCTGCACCCAGTTTGATTGGAAGCCGACCCTAATGTAGTTAGGAAAAAGCTAGGCAGATTGATAGAATTCATAAAAAATTGTTAGAACCTAGTAACTAGCATTTGCATTAGATATAATTTAAAATAAAAATAAAATAATATAACAGCGATTATCGTAACTGATTATAAACTTACAAAATTTACAATCAGTTACAATAATGTAGAAAATAGAGGTGTGTCAGACTCGTAGAAAGTTGAAATCGATAGTCTCTGCCTACCCTAATGGCAAATAGACGTGATTGTATGTACATTAACCATGGTCGATGTAATTCGGTCGAAACGTCGTGATCACACATTTTTAAAGCGATGTGACCTATATTTAATTTCTTTAAAGCGTTCTTTAGAGGTAACAATACAAAAAAAGCAAAGATATAAAATAATGATAAAACAAATAATTTTGTAGTGTACAAAATATTCCTTATTCGATAAAGGGATCGCTTACACAAATTGATATCTTGTCATCTATATCACAATATATGGGTTGCCGATTGTTTCGTTTGAAATGAACTGCTTATCTGATTTCACCCATCCGAAATAGATAAAAAAACATTCTCTATCACTGTGCTGTGTATTTATATGCAATATATGCTGAAAAGTTTGGATAGCCCGGGCTGGCGTAGGTGTTTTAGGCTCACTTCAGACAATGTTAAACTGCGAGCTCACCGATGATATTTAGAAAGGGAAAGGCGGCGACGTTGCAAACTTAGCTGACAAGTTCAGAAAGTCATTTGAGAGATACTGTGGTTAATACAAAACCGTTCACGACGATGGATTCTGTGCTACAAGTTCTGATTGAAGCACCCTAAACCATGAGTCAAGGTGGATCGTGTCTGTTGTCAGAATAGAGACCGAAGTTGGTCGATTTGTGAATAATTTTGCTATTTAGGTATTTGTACGGATTGTAGCCCATATATTTATTATTATATATAGCCTAGTTAGTGGACGGTGATAGTAGAATAACATCAAAACCTGGCACAACATTTAGTGTGGCATAGCTAGATAGAAGGAGAGTGTGTCGGTGATGGTTACCACCAACAATAGCATTCCCAAAGAGGGTTGACGCCAGGCAGGCGGCCGGTCATAAAACAGCCAAAACTTTAGCAGCGTGCCAGATATATGCTACGCCTACCCTAAATAAATAGTTATAAGAGCAGGAAGATGATGATGATGATGATGAAAATTTGTTGTATCGCGCCTACGCTCTACTTCTTCTTTACAGACACTATATAATTATAGATCTTAAATTATAATGATAAATCTTTCTATGTCTGAGAATACTTAGAAAATAAGTACATAAAACATTCAAAAAGTCACATTGGTAGGTACATGACAAATTTCAACCAACAACCCGAGAAGAGGCGGACCCGTGACCAATCAACCACTTCGACACCATAGCTTGAAATAAAAGAAGCTAAAATTAATGTCTTTTTTGTTCATCTGTCCTCCCCGGACCTGTCCTATAATATATAATCCTATAATAGCTAATTTACAATTATCAATATTATTAATGTATTTTTTTTTCTACAAAGCATATAGTTGTGGCCTATAATTTATTTCATTACTTAATGCAGTTATAAATGTGCATAAACTAGGTAGGTGAATATATCGTTAATAAAATACATTGTAACACGTGCGTGCGCAACATTTGTGTTTAATAGTTCTGTAATAATGGAGCGACAAGATTAATGCCCATGATAAAGCGTCCACTGCCGACGTTCTATATTAATACATATTTGCAATACCTAATTGTAAATATTTACTTTTTATTTTACTATCTGCCTAGCCTTTTCCGAACTATTTTGGGGTCGGCTTCGAGTTTAACCGGCTGCAGCTTTACAGTAGCTATTTTACATAGAGCTACTGCCTATCTAATCTCCACAATCCAGTTACTAGATAACACGATATTTCGTGGTAGGGCTTGTCAGACTTTCAGGCCTCTGACTACCCGTAACGGTGTCATAGATCTTCATTTGACAACCGGGACCGAGAGTGCTCGGCACGGAGGGTTCGCGATATGAAATTATGGTCAGTAAGTATGGTATGGACGATCGATCTGAGCGACTGTTGTTGATTTTTATTTATTTACTTTGGTGAGGCACATTCATATTAACCTTTCGGCTCAGTAACGTACAGATCTGTACGTTGTAACAATAAAAATCTATTGTGTCTGCTAATGACTGACGCAACAGCTTAATAACTGCGGTTACTACTCGCGTGCATTTTTCGCCCCTAGTCATGAGCTGAGCCCGCAGCGATGTCGTGAATCAAAATCAGTTGTAAAATCACGAGCCCCTACTTTTGATTGTACTATGTATTTCAATAATTAGTGGTAAGTGAGAGCTTCTTGTTTTTTCGTGTGGTTAGGAGCTATTGTCAAGGGTACGTGTCTGACATGATTTAATGGCTGCCATTAATGAACTAAAGCCAGACGTCGGAAGGTTTAACGTGCCCTCCGAAGTATGAAGAACTTTGACTTTTACTAACATAACCAGCCATAGCTGTCCTACCGCAGGGCAAGGACCTCTCCTCATACAGAGAAAGCACAAGTATTGATCACTACACTAGATCACTTTTTCTTGAGTTTGGAAAATCCGACTTGGTCGTTGACTCATACTGACTCAAAACCACACGGTCCCACTCTAACCTTTGCGGCGATTGCTGCAACGAACCTGAGAGTTTCTGAGAATTAGGGTCTTGACAGACAGATAGACGGACAATAAAGTGGTCATATAAGGGTTATTTTTCCTTTTAAGGAACGGAACCCTAAAAATTAATATAGGCTTTAACATGTATAAAAAATCATTATAATAGTCAATCATCAGTAAGCAATTTTTAATAAATAAATAATTAATTATTATAATGATTAATGGTCAGAGGTTAATCCGAAATATTCAGCACGAATAATTGAGGAATGGAATTGATCAATAGGTATTAATTTCTCTGACCCATACCTTGCCGTAGTTGCAAACCTTATCGAATGATACCAGCATAAGTTAGACTTCTAAATGCCGATAAAATAAACTATACCTATAGTAAATAATACATTACCCCTTTTGTACCCGAGAGGGTAACAAGCGACCGAGCAATGATATCCTCTTGTCTATTTATAACATACTGTACGACCAATTGTTTTTTTTAAGGATCGCTTTTTTGTGGCATGGATATTAAATAGATACACCCAGACCCAAAACAATTACCTATGTCTGTAGATCTTAAAAATAATATTTCAACGTAGGGGAATTGAGTAACGTTTGGTCATGTTGACAGGGTGAATGAAAAGCGATTAATAAAAGGATTCTACAATTCTTATTTACTCTGTTGGCTTGGTGACCCAAAATTAGTCTCGGCCTCCAATACGAGAGAACGGCACTTGGTTTGGTTTCTACAAGACAGGTAGGTACCTATGAGTGAAAACAACGGTAGGGGACGCCCTAGAAAATCACAAATCGGTGATCTGCTCCAAATAGGTCAGGTGCGTAATAATCGCAACTGGCCCGCGTGTATGACCAGATGCATGAACGTGGACTGATGGTATTCTGAAGTTACTGCTTACGCCCATGGAAAAAAATTGAGAGTTTATGTATATACGGGAATCGCAAGTCAGCAGCTGGTCTCTTGACCTACAACTATCTCCGATTACATCAAAATGCCGATTACTTCTATGTTAGTTGTTTAAAATATTTTTACTCATCATAGACAAGCTGTATGATGTAACAATACGAAATAAAGAAGAAAGAAAGAAACATTTATTAGACCAGCACAAAACCTACCTATACGACGCAATTAACTTCAAAGCGACCATCAAGTTGTTGGTGAATGAGATAGCCAATATGTACGCTGCTGGTATTGACATATATATTACTAGCGTAGCTGCTGGTCAGTAAATAACTAAGACATACCTATCATACAATACCATACAACTACATAACTAAGAAATACCTCTATATAATGAAAAAGTACAAACCGCAAGGATACTAAAACCGTTATTCAAAATGGTGTTTTCAATTGCTTCAGCATCATCATACGCCTCTGGCTTGATCAAGGCTAGAGTACGCTCAGAAAACGCATGGTAATCAGCGTCCGACTCCGAGGAAATGACAGACATGGTTACTGATATAATAAATAAATTTATATTATGTTTTCGTTTTTAAATCAACGTGTGTTTATTGACAGGACGTTTGACGTTTCTAGGTCGTGAAAAGCTCGAGTGAAAGAGGTTAGATGACCACGGTCCAAAGTAACTTGGTTAATTTTGTTGGCGCTGCTTGTGAAGACAAATGTCATCGGTGTGCCAAATTCAGTACATTTCCATTTAGTACCATATTTCGTCAGCTGCCAAGATATACTGGAAACTGTACAACCTTATTAAAATGTTAATGGGTCGTGAATATGCTAATAAGGTTGTATTCAGGCTAAAGTTGTTTGTAATGAAAAAAAAAATGGTATGTTCTATGTAATAATGTATTTAAAATAAGCACCGTAGGAAGGCACACCTACACTTACCGTGCTGATTGATAAAACGTTTATTATTTTCTAAAGATTCCGGTATATTTTAATAGATATAACATAGTTGATAGTCTGGACTAATACATACATCATAACGGACTACTAGCATACGTCCTATGTATTCCAATCCTCGTTACTATAGCCATCTAATGCATCTAGATAAATTCCGAAAAACAGTTCAAGAAATTTCCTACAAAAACAAACAATAAAATCAATTGCATATCGATAAACAGGCATCCTGAGACGCTAAATGGGAAAACTGGCATTTTCCGCGGACGCCACCCCAAGTCCGCAGGGGGGACGCGGCGGGGAGAGCTGCGTGCGGCGCGGGGCCGGGGGCGGAGACGCGCGGGGCCGGGCTGAGGGGGGTGCTCGGGCCGCCGGGGGCGCCGGGCCCCAGTGCCCCCCGGACGCAGCGCCGGAGCGACGCCTCCCCGACGCCTGCACCCGCGACATGCGACGTTGACCCTGTCTCCCGCCACCCGAGAACCACCGCCGTATACATGGACAACTCCTGCCTCCTTGACCTCCTCATCAGGTGCTTCGCGATGACCGAGCCCGAGGACCTCAATTTCACGGCGTTCACCGACCTATGTCGGCTGTGCTCCTTGAAGAGCGGTCCCAGGCTCCACATCTTCGATAAAGAGTCTGAGCAGCGGCAGATCTTGTTTAAACTCAGGACCTGCCTGCCGACTATGGTGAGTAAAGTCTTTGTACTTAAGCTTGGACTTTCGTCCTTGACATTTCAGTGACTATACATCTCCATACATTTGTGTTCAATTATCTCGAGTCGTAATAATTATTTGAAACCATACATATATTTTATAACGTGATATGTACAGTTTGTGATAAAGTGCAATGTAAACAGTGGCTTTGTGGTTCGAAGAAGTGTAGTTATGGTGCTACGTAGGCCGGTCGTAGCCTCCGTAGACGCCTGCGCGCTACGGTGCGCTACGAACCGGACACAACAAGGAATTGCGAAATCTCACAATACCTGTTGAGTTTTTTTTCGTGCATAAATTATCACTAATTAAGATATGAGATTCTTCTTAAATCATAATTAATAATTATTTATCGAGGGTAGAGCCAAATTACCTCTGGATTCATAAATTTGTTTTGAAAACATAATTGTGTAACATTATCGACTACTAATGTATAAATTACGAATGGTAATAGTAAATTGCAACAAAAAAATACTGTCTTTATTCACTTTATTTTGCAATCTAATATGTATATCTAATATGTAATCTAATATGTATATTTATCTAGATATTAAAAAAGGGTGATAATAAAAAATATGAGTACCGTTCATCTTTTCTAAACAATCACGCATCTATTTCAATATAAAATTTAATTTATGATAAATTAAGTTTAGAGCATATAGCTTGGTTTAGATAATCTCAATAATAAACATACCACATTGCAAACATACACGATAACATGACAGACGACCTACAATTCCTAAAAGGACTGCACAAACCCAACAAATCAATGAGCGCGGTACGCTCTTCTACGTATTAAATAGGTAACTCACTCACTTCGCAAGTCATATTTCAATAAAGAACTTATCGATTGTTTCCTTAATAATGCATTTGTAATGCCGTGGCGAGTTCGTTGACCTCGTGGCTAGCCGGCCCACCTCTAGTTAAATTAGGTCAGATCACCGGATTACCACGAATTCTATACTAGAGAATCATGGATTACGAGGAGATATGGTCGCAGTAATGGTCACGTGTCAAACTTAATCCCTGTTCATAAGACTTTTGTAGAACTGTGTACTCTAAATTGATAGATATAAAGATGAAAGTGGTATGGCACGCGTGGATAATAAATAGGGATCGCTGATCGGTTTATTGAGTGAACGATTTCGTATGGTTGATGGTATGGGGTAATGAGATAAAATGTTTTTGTTATTTGCAAATATTGGATATAAAATTTTATTTAGTTAGATATTGCGTATATAAATTTATTATTAGAAACGTCAACTGACGAAATTAAGGACTTTTTTTATGTACGACGCATAACCTTTTGGAAATTGTTTTTTATTACATAGAGGCAAGTTGGTCCCATATAAATTTAACTTCTCAGTTTCCTTTTTCGCCGGTTAAATTTAGTGTTTTTTTTTTTTCATATCATTGTTTCATTTAACACACATACTGTATTCGAAACAGAAAAACATTAAACAAGATAAAATATTCGAAAAAATAGTTGATAATGACAGTCTCTGCTTCCCTCTCGACCCACTCCCATCTGTCTAACAACTTTCCCATTAAATCCAGCAGATATCGAAGGACGACTTCTTACCAAAGAAGATCTGCGAGCGCTGCGTGACTCGCCTGGAACAGCTGTACGAGTGGCGCCAGAGCTGCCTCAGCACCGACTCCGTACTGAGGAACTATGCCGAGTCCATGAAGATCGTCACCTCTACTATCAACTTTCAGGTTAGTGGAGTAAGGTAGATTGTTGTTTGTAGCTCATTGGTTAATTCACAGAATAGTAAAAAAAATGCAGCCTACTAGTAGACTACCTTATTGGTCTAGTAACCGGCAAGCGCGGGTCTTAGCGTGAGGTCAATTTCCGCATCTCGTAATATGTTATAGGTACAGATAAATCTTTCAAACGCATTAACGCATCCGTAGCGAAGTCTAAATTTACTATTTTTTATGAAAAGAAAAGCGGCCGTATTTTTCTAGGTTCTTTCTATTTGGTTAGGTAATCGCATCTGTACGACATTGTATTAACTGCAAAGCTAGTCGTGTAGGTTGAACGGTCACCTAAATAATGTGTTATAAAAAAATCTCACCAGCAGCTGAATTTCGGTTTGGAATTATGCCACAGGCTCATATGGAACTTAAATATAACGGGGCATCGATGAAATGGTGTCTATTATTCATTCGAGAGTCACAAAATATAAAAATACCGCACTCACCAATGAAAGAACATAAATTCCGAGTAATTTGTATGTGTGTAGTTTTATTTTTAAACGGATATGTTATGAAATGCCTACTATAGCCGGATAGAACTATAGTAGACACACCACAGCCTACAAACAGGGAGATGCAGCGTGGGACGCCCCCACGGTTAGACGACCTGGTGAAGGTCGCGGGGAGCGGCTGGATGCAAGCGGCCTTGAACCGAATGATAACAACACCTTCTTCCTCTTTCCATAAGGAATTTTGTGGGAGAGCTATATGTATGGTTAGCTATGTACGTCTAGCGGCAAAATTATTCTCCCTAATAGGGAAATTCTTAGGCAGACTTAATATTTTCGTCTATACTTTTGTTCATAAAGTGCAAAAATGCAGCATAATGGAATTTAAAATGGTCGAAAATAGTAACGCGGAATTTTTGATATCGAAACTCAAATCGCATCATTCGTATAGTGGTCGCAAGGGCGACTACCTAACATGACGTCCTGAGTTCGATTCCTGGGTCGGGCAAAGTATTATTGGAGTTTTCTGTTAGGTGATTCTCAGTAGAAGCCCAGAGCTTGGAATTATGCCCGGCTTATGGCAATAGGCTCACTACGTAATACGTGGGACTTAATAACAGCATTGGTAAAATTGGGTGTAAAACTACTGGTGTCTACACTTCGGGAAATACAAGCGTGATGATATCTTATGAAATCGACAAAACATGAGCTTAAGTGCTTGTTACATGGATGCATGAAAATCCTAAAAATAATAATGATTAAATTAAGTTGTGGAGTCGGAATAAGTTTTACGACCTTATAGATGTCAAATTAATTAACTCGACACGATACTTACGAGCCTTAGTTAGTGTTCGTTTAATTAATCACAATAGGAGACGAGGACGGCTTTAATGCGGCTTTTCTTTGTTAATTTATATGACCACCATCTTGGCTTCATAGAGCACGATTTATTTATAGCGTTATCTATTGCTTCATTACTTAGGGATATACTTAGACAAATCATTAAAAATTTGACTATTTTTGGGATTAAATAGTAAGATTATATAGTTCGTAGTTTTCATGAGGCAAAATCTGATATTAATTGTACATTATATAAATTTTATTCATGATAATTAATTAACTGTTAAATATAAAGTTATATGGTATTTAAATAAACTTGTGTGCATTTTGGTATTTCTGCTCACATATTTTATAGGAGTAACACGAACAAGTGGTATGAAAACAACCTAACTTACTCTTTAAGACATTAAATATTAACAAATCTACGACCGTTACTTAAAAAATAAGAGGATGTAATATGCTATTTGATCGAATTACAAATACTCGATAATGTTTACTTGGTATTCGCGAAATTAAAAAATCACGAGTTTCAACGACAGAACTTTATCAGATATTATAAAAAACGTTACAGCTGTTGAAACATAATATGTATTGTTAAGTAAGCTAACTTAGTTTATTACCTAAGTTAACAGTACCTACATATTATAAAGCTTAAAACTCTTGTGGAAAGAAAAATATGGTCGTGAGCAGGATTCGAAGCTGCGCCTCCCGAATAAATACTCCAAGAGCTCTGACCGCTAAGCCATCTCGACTTCCGATCACTACCACGAATACTCCTTCCACATTTTAATACGTATTTTGGTGACGTCATTGCCATCTATTCAGTCCCTTTACAGGAAACTGAACCGACACGAACAACTTTGCAGGTAGTACAATTTCGTAGAGATGATTTAAGAAATATAGAAAAGCTTTATCGCATGCTTAGCGAACTCTAAAGTTATGAATGTTTGTAATAACTTTAGAGTTCGCTAAGCATGCGTTAATGCTTTTCAAAGATTTATCTGTACATATTATGTTAGCACAATTGATGTTTAACGATATTTCTGTTTCTCGTTTGAGTTTCTTTTTCTGTTGAGTTTTAGATGCATTGATAAAGTTCTTTTGTTCACACTTATGATTTTTTAGTTTCGCGAATATCAAGAAAACGTTTATGATTTTTTGTAATTCGATAAACAGCACATACTTATTCTTATTTATGTAAGTAATGGTAGTACTGTTGTTAGTCTTTAAGTATGTATTAAATGCCATTTTTATATAAATTACAACAACTCTGCTTGATATTATCTTAAAATCTTTAATGATATGAATGTATAATAATACACATTTATTAAAAATGCAAAAAACCGAATTCGCAAGTTAAAATGATCAAATCAATCATTGAACAGTACAAAGATCTTTAATCAGAAAACCAATCCATCTAAATTAGTGACGGTCAACTTCCCGGTTTAAATCAACAGCCTCCTCCCCCTTCCCCCCATGAAAGTGATGGGCGTATTTATAATTACCACAGGCCTACTGAATATCAAGTTCTATTTTGGCTTATTAAAGGTCAGGCTATATTAAAACATCGAAGGGCGGTTAAAGCGCGAAAACAAATCAACTTTCACATATCATTTTTATATTTAACCAATAATTAGAACGGCAGAAGCCAATTTAGACACAACAAGCCGAAGTAAAATAATATGAAAATAGTACATTATGATACAAGTGCCCTAAGTTGGTAATTACAGGACCGACTGAGACTAGTTGACCATTAGAGCACGCGGCTCATACGACGTTTTTCAACACTCTTGTAAAGAAAAAAAAAGAATACAATATCATACAATTATATTTTGTAGAGACATTAAACTATTGGATGGCGAGCAAATTTATTATTTCGTACGCCGAGTCTATGGTCTCTTTGCGCGTAGGACGGAAGCAATATTTAATCCTATCGTTCTAAAATATTTATTTTATTAAAAGATGAAACCAACCTGGCATACACCGGTTTGAACTCGGATCATGTAAGATTTTAATGATCGAACAGATCAAAATTTTTAAACTTCTGCATTTAAATTTTATCATAATCCAACATCGAGGTCGAAAATTCTTTTTTTTTATATGAAAGTGGTTGCCAAACTGCCTAATATTATAATAAAATAAAATAAATACTTTTTTATTAATAACAAAAATTAACCTAATGCTAAATCGGCTACAGAAAAAATTATTAACTAACACTGTATCTAATTACAAAAATTGAAAATTTCAGCAAAGAGTTTGTAGACATAAAATTTCTTTCCTTTTAATATTTTAACACACTTGCGAGAAAACATATTTGCGATGTAAATGAAGTGTTTCAACATATTTGCGAGGCCCAAATTAATAACATTTCAGAAAGATATTTTGTTATTAAAATGGCGTGAACATCATATTCACGCGCCTTGGTTATATGGTTGAACTAGTGCGTAAGGTATGAGGTAACAAACATAAAAAAAAACAACCGAATTGGTAACCTCCTCTTTATTGGAAGTCGGTTAAAAATGTACTCGTGTATAAAGCTGAAATTATGAAACTAAAATCGAGCTTTAAGGCCACGAATTAATTTACGAGGAAGTGTGTTGAAAAAGTTGTTTGTAATTTGGCGTGCTAATATCAGTGGCGTGCATTGCATATAGGCAAATAGGCAGTGCCTACGTCAAAAATTAGGTAAGTTAGGTAATTTTTTGAGGTAGGCACAGTAAACTTGATATAGGTTGTATATAGGCAAATAGGCATTTGCCTATATGCAATGCACACCACTGGCTAATATTAATACGATATTTATTGAGATAGTTAAATTTTGTATCACAACACTTATTGTAATCCGTGCTCGTGGAGTAAGGTATCTTTTTTCCTATCGTATGGTTAAACAACTTAGTATCAGAATTTAAGCCACCGCGCCGGTAGACCTTATAGGCCGGTAGAGACAGAGATGAATTTACATACCATCGAGAACATCTTTCAGTGGTACAGTGACGAACATAGACTTTTACTTAGATATTGATGAAATATATACAAACATAATTGATATCTATATAAACTTAAGTAAAGCTAAACACTATACAATATTATTTTTTTTTTCGAGGGGAAACCTTCAATTGGCGCACGGTCTTTGGAGATAAAACGTGACCACTGCACCACCGTATTCTCTGAGGTCACTCTATAGGCTGACAGAGTCCCCACTCTGATCGCCTGCGACCTCAAAAGCCCGCCTGTCATAGATGATCCAGGACGGCTTTCGGAATGTTAGGCGCCGCGATGGTTGCTTCCTCGACGCCCTTCTCCGGGTGAGATCGTTCCTCTCACGATCACATTTGGCGGCTTCCTTTTGGATCGTAACGGTCTCACAAAAGGAAGCCACTTCTCTTCAGCTCGCAGTCTCCTCCAGCATAGCCTTCACTACGGCTGGCAGAGACAGATCTTGCCCGATCTTGGAGACCAGGACCCGACGCTTGGAATCCCACGCAGGGCACTCCTCGAGCGTGTGCTTTGCGGAATCAAAGCCACCTCCAAAACACTATACACCTATAAAATAAATACTATTCTAAGTCTCAAAATAAAATAAGAAAATTTATTCAGGCGTTAAAGTATTGCTCCGCGTCGCTGTCTTCTGGAAAAGTGCCCAGAAAACTGGCAGCATTGCCCTGTTGTATGACAATGCTTATTCTCTGACTGAGATATAAGCCAGCCCTCTAATCACGCGAAGTGTCGACCAGTCTCCGCGAAAAATTTTTGTGCAGTAGTCGTGCACGCGGACCCCACGTTCCGAGCGTCTCGACCCAAAACGGCTCAAAGTCGTAACAGCCGACAAAATTACTGTATTTGCGCCGTTTGAGGGTCTTTGCGGCCGAAACAACGGCGCCCGCACAGCCAGCCGAGCTTGGAAGGTGAGATGGAGCAAGGGTGTCTACTCATGTTGCGTCCCACCCAGCTATGTTGGATGACGTGGGTCATCGCTGCCTTATCGGCTTTTATGACTTTGGGACATTGGGGTCCAAATGCTCGGGGTCTAAACGCTCGGGCCTGACCTGTTTCTTGGTCAGCGAATTTGCATTGCCATTCAACGTAGCAATGCTGCCAATCTTCTAGGTACTTTACCGGATGATAGCGATGCGGAGGAATACTTCGACGCCTAAACCATGTTTGTTTTATGTTATATATTATATTTCTATTATCTTTTTTGTACATAATAACTAGTCATTATATAGGTTTATTTGTGTATATAGTATTAATTGAAACCTTAGATTTTAATAAATTATAATGATGTTGCATAAGATATATTTTTAGCCTGGCAGCTCCTGGCAAAAAATTAAATTATTAAGTTTCAGTAAATTCATTTAATGGTGTCGATTGTACTATGATCAACCCTTGACTACTTACTAATTTTAGTTGTTTCAAAGTGAATTAGGCAAATGCACGCGACCAACTCATAACTGCATAAGGAAACAACCATTAATATTCAATTACATGACTGAGTCATAGGAAGGTATATTTAACGGTCTAGTTATATGACTGATAAATATATAAGCAATGTAATTAACATTGTTAAGTAATTTTTTTATGGACAGAAACATTTAAGGCTTGAGCGTTTTCCATCCGCACCCCGTAAATTAGTACCTACTTCAAGTGTTCAATTTTTTTTTCTATTTGCTTTCTCGGGTGATTTAAAACGGTAGTATAACATTCTTGATTCGTGCCTTTGTGCATGGGCCACGGCATTATGCTGAGCGGTAGCTGTTTCGCGGGGTAGTGACGCATATTTCCAACTAGCTCTAGGATATTATTTTTAGAATCTTCACCCACTTGCTTTTGTTATTAGGCTTTTGTTAAATTTTATGTATTTGCGTCATTTTCTCGTGAATAAACAGTTTTTCTTTGTTTCTTTCTTTCTTATTACCAAATACTAAAGCGATGTAGAGAATTCAAATATAAGGTCAAACAAACCTATATTAATGTAGATGCCAAAAATTTGTATGCAATACAATATTCTGTCTAAAGGCCATAATTTAAATATCTACGAATCTCTTACAAAATACAAAAAACTTTGAGAGAGATTCAAGGATTAAAATTATTACAAGTAAGTGATCGATTGTTCATAATTATGTAATAAATCTTATTTAATAGTTTTACACTTATCTCAGACCATTATTGATATTAAATTTGTTAATTATCTAAACTTTGTTGTGAAATTTTGTGCATGCTGTAATGTCGTTTAATTGAATAAGTATTAAAGTTATTATATTATATAGAAAAAGAATACGGTCGCGAACAGGATTCGAACCTGCGCCTCCCGGATGAATACTCCAGGTCGAGATGGCTTAGTGGTCAGAGCGCCTGGAGTATTCATGCGGGAGGCGCAGGTTCGAATCCTGTTCGCGACCGTATTCTTTTTCCATTTAATATAATAACTTTAGAGTTCGCTAAACATGTGCTAATACTTTTCAAAGATTTCTTGAATGAGTATTACTTAATTGTTACCTAAATAATGTTTAATTGTGAATTTTTGTGTATACCCTTTGTTGGGGACACATAAAGAAAAAAATTGATAAGTACCTACTACTTTGGTTATAGATAAAATGCTCATTAGTAGATAACTTATGGCCGGTTTCTGAAGTTCCGAGCTATATTCTCAATAGCTTTATATTACATAGACATAATTAATATAGGGTAAACTTCGATTAGCTTTAGCTTTCCTATTTAAGAGAGCAGCCTAAAATTGATTTGAATATTAGAATATTAATCGAATTCGTCACGAATGTCATTATCGTGAATCGACAAATAAAGTTGTCGAACAGATAAACGACGGAGATCGGTCAGTTAAATGAACCCCAGTTTATATTACAGTGCGTTGTTCAGAAACCCATGTTTCATAAGTTAATCTGTTGGCTTGCTCATTAGCAGACACAATAGATTTTTATTGTTATGAAGTACGTATTTGTACGTGGCTGAGCCAAAGGGTAATAAACCAATAGCACTAAAGAATAAAGAAACTTCCGATAAAAGTACCTTAGAAAGCGGGCATTAATGATCATTTTATCTCTATGAACCTCCGCAGACTAGTTACTTTTAGCATCGGTGATCACCGACTTGCCGACTGCGGCGACTGCATCAGTGCTTCATCGCGTTTTGAGGACTCGTTGTGTTCGGCCGCGGTAGCTAAATCACGCGTTTCAGCGATCAGTAATTGTAACGAGTTTAGATAAGCAACTAAAATCGCTGATTGCTAAAACGAAAGTGCTTATACAGATAAATCTTTGAAAGGCATTAACGCATACATGGCGAACTCTAAAGTTATAAATTTTTGTGGTCGTGAGCAAGATTCTAAATGTGGATGAAAAATTCACTTCGGTAGTGAGCAGAGGTCGAGATGGCTTATCGGTCAGAGCACCTGTAGTATTTATCCGGGAGACGCAGGTTCGAATCCTACTCACGAGCATATTTTTCTTTCCACAAAAGTGCTACTTTTAAGTTAATTTTAGTGTGCGGAAAATTTAGGTAAGTAGATATTTGTATCGGTTCTCTTATCAACATTACAGGAGGCAACTGGTGATTTCATTCACACCTAATCAGCAGATTATCATATTCATTTTCATATTTCACAGACATGTATATTGGAACCTACCAATAAAAGCAGATATAGATATATAACGATGTCAAAACATCTTGTAAATACAGTTAAGGCGTACCAACATGTCCAGACGAATACCATTTCGAATTCCGCTTGACCATATCCCTCGGGGAAAACAACATGACGGTTATATGCATATTAACGTTAGCAATGTGTAAAGGGAGCCAACAAAGAAAATATATGTATACAAATTAAAATGTGGTCCCATTTCTAACATTAACTTTTTTAGCATCTACCTGTTCTTTTAAGGAGGCAATAGTGTTCATTCTTTGCTTACCACTTTTGTGTGTTTACTATTCATAAAAATGGTAATCAAGACCGAATAATATTGCAACAGTCGTCGGGCGAGTGAACATTTTCAACAAGCGCGGCGCTGACATCGATGGGGTGTGTCATATGTAAGTGTGATTAACTTCATAAAAAACATATTAATTTCTGCAAGGTCTTTTATGGTTCTAACTTACGTGTGGTAAATCACTACATATAACCTACTGTCAGAATAGTTTCCAGAGCAAGCACAACGAAATGTCTGCGAGTTTAGCGACTACATTTATGAAATTTGGGTAGCCATTTATATGTATGCAATATACTGTAGCTGAAACTATAATAGCCTGGCCTTAGCCATCGATCGATTTTATACCAGATTAGATAAAGAAATATCGATTTACATGGCCTGTTTGATAACTGTTGTTCAAACATAACCCATTTTTACACAATACATCGTGTTTATTGAGTCATACAGGCAGGTTGATGCACTTTTTCTCTTTATTTTATTCTAAGGATCACTTTCCAAGAAACCTCACACTAAAATAGCCCGAGGGATCTCACGTATGCTTTATTGTACCGGTGTCCTTGATACCGTGGGGAGATAAATGTAGGATAGCATAATCTAACGCATAATTTTTCGTACTATGTTAGCTCAAATTTCACAAGATGTTCCCCTATTATCGTTTGACAAAGTAAGGCACTTAGATATCAAATGTATTGTTGATGAGTGTGTAGGCATGCGGCGGGCGATGCACGGCCGCGGCCGGGGTAGCGCCCCTCACCATTATCGACCGGCGCGCCCGACGCCCGGCTCGTATCGACCCACTGCCACCCACCACCCATGACAACTCCTCACACAAATCTCAACCTTATTGCCTCATTCTTAAAGTCAATACTTCCGTCTCAGATCACCCAAAAGGAAAACATCGTACGTTAGTCTACGTACACCAAATTTGAACCTTAATAAAGACGTTCTGTGAACTATTACTGAACGCGTGTACTTCATTTCCACGTAGCCGGTTAAGTTAATGAATTATCTGCTCTGATGCGATAGTTATAAGGTTGTTCGCGAAGTTAGCTGCGCAATACGTCTGTTGGCAACGCAGGAATTGGCTACGCATGTCCGCGGACGTTTTGTTTTTATGACGCTCCCTGTAATTTACTTACATGAAAATCTGCTCGCGGCAGATTATAGATCGGACGCTTTTGATCTGGGAATTTATGTGAAGAATTTTAAAGTCAACTTTCCTTACTAGTAGACTACTAACTGAGGTACAATAAACTTTGATAAATGTACTGTTCTTCAATTTGTACGACTTCAAGCAGTTTCAACACCTATCACTGTTTTCATTGCGCATGTTTCCAGACACACATATATGCTCTACCTCATGTATGCACCGTATATACACAAAATGCATTAACGCACGTATCCCATCCAAGGTCGAAGGTGGCTCCGTCACCCGAGCTCGGGGGTACCGTTAACCCTGACCTAGCGTGGGAGGTGAAGGATATTCCTACTACGGCCTCCCTCCGCCCGCGGGGGCCCGCACGACCTTCCCTGAACACCACTGCACTGTAACGGTTGAAGCCTTCCCCTCGTCACATCACATGGCTTTCATACTGAAACAGATTATCTAAATACGCAACTTTATTACAGCGAAGTTTAAACTCTGTGGCGGCACGAAACTATAAAATTTGGAGGTCCATGTAAATTAGGGGCCTATTAGAAATACTGCTACAATCGCGACTGACTTATCGTATTCAAACGATCTAAGTCAAGCGAAATGTTTTTAAAGGGGGGCTGTAAAACTGTATATTTTTTCGACTGTTCATTATATAATGTTTCCTATTAATTTCCGGCTACAGCTACATTACTTCCTCACGCTACATTTAGTGACAAAAATAAATAACACTATTCATATTTTTCGGGCTGCCACCATAAATATAAAGCTATAACATGGAATTGAGCCGCCGTTTGTCTTTAGTCACAAGTTTCTTTCGGAAAAATACTATAGAAAGTTTAATTAAAAGAGTTACGAATAATACCTGACTAAACTAGAGACTTTTTACCGGAGCCTAGGAGAGCGCAGACTTTATCACTGGTTCTAAATTATAGTTACAACGCAGTTGAACAGGTCCCACTGTCGAGTAAGTGACTATGTATCAACTATTTTCTCGCTCGAGAAACAAACATCTGACGTATAATTTCGATATCATAACATACCATCACGCATGTATCCCCGAAAAGTTAGGCAGAGGAGTGCTATTGCATACCCACATTTCACCAATGCTGTTATTAAGCCTATTGCCATCAACCGGGCACAATTCTAAACTCCGAGGTGCTAGTGAGTATTTCCTATCAGAAAAACTAAATAACACTTTGCCCGAGCCCGAAATCGAACCCAGGATGTCACACGCAACGGCGGTGCTTACAACCACTAGACCAACAAGGCAATCAAGCAGTATATAGTAATAAATTTTGATAACTAAAAGAGATAATAGTTAATTGTTTACATCGCTGGCAGGTAGCAACTCTCGCTCAGTAGTTTACCGCAGCAACAAATGAAATCTCGCTCAACGATAGTTTTGGCAGTCAGAACACCCACTAAGCTATTTTAGGAACCAAAACGATATACTCGGTACTAGCTCCTCGCCAGCTCGGTATTAGTTTCTCGGTCAACTACTCGTCGCAAGCTACTCGCTGATCGCTGCCAGAGGGACAGGTGCCATGAGTGGCGAATGCTAGTATAGATTACATTCTAAAAATTAAAGATGGAATAAAATGTTATTTATTACCAATCCGTGACAAATAATGGCATGTTTATGCATATCACAGCATCGAATTATTTATTATTTTCAAATAGGTATCATTCGCTTACAGTAAAGGAAAATATCGTAAGGAAACCAGCACAGCACACAATGGTGTGTACAGCCATGTCAGGGGCCTACCGGTGGTTAACTCTGACACTAGTTTGTGTAATATACAAATTTTGCACTTTATTAGTCATAGTTATATTAGAAGCCATTGTTTCTCCTCGAGTGTAATGGGTAAAAGGAATATTTTTTTATTTTTTTAAAACTTTGCCCCGCACTAGGAATTTCTTCCTGTGTCGTGGGTGCGTTTACAGACATATAATCTCACATACACACACACACCCAGACCCGGAGCAATTATCCGTAGATCGTACAAATATTTGCTCCGTGAAGGAATCGAACCTGCGACACGCAGCGCAGCAGTCGGTCTCTCGACCACTGCGCCAACCGCGCTGTCACATATAATTATACCAGCTTGATTTTAAGTCACATTATAGATCTTTCATGAAGTTATCAGCGTCACCAAGATTCCTTGAAAGAATGTTTGTGATTAAAAACTATCCGAAACCAATTACACTAATAATACATATAATTAATTTAACACAGTATATGCGTTCTTCTGACAAAAACTCAAACATTCTGACAGTATCATCTTCCATCTATACATCCATCATATATATATCCCAAAAACTGACTGCCTCGTTGGTCTAGTGCTCCCGAGCGTGACTGGGGGTCTAGGGGTTCGATTTACAGTTCGGGCAAATTGTTATTGGGTTTTTAGAAAAATAATTTGTAGCAGTCCGGAGGTTAGAATTGTGCCCAATAGGCAATAGGCTCACCACCTATTACATGGGAGTTAATAATATTATCGGTGACATGTGGGTGTACAATTATGTACACCTCTGCCTTCCCCCCTCGGGGTATATAGGCGTGATGGTAGATGCTATCTTCTCAAAACTTAAAATAATGTTGAGTAATCGGTTTCATAAATGTAGTGACGGCTTTTTAGTGACTTGCAAACTCTATATCAAAAATTAAGGAAATTAGTTTTATCATCACGATTCATGAACAAATAAAGTTATCTTATCCTAAAAGTCATACAATCATCTTTTTTTTTATTTACAAAAATCTTTTCCTCACACTGGCAATTTTGTATTTATATATATTGCCTGTATCGAGGATGCGTTTACAAATACGAATTTCACATGCACACTCATCGAGATCCAGAACATTGGCACGGTGTACGGCATGTGGTACGCGGTGCAGGAGTTGTTCACCACTGTACCAACCACTGTACCACCGTTGTTGGTTCTAATTTGTCGGTTCTTCTTCGTTTTATCGTTTGGTTAATGAACAACCTAATGTCAGAGTTTAAACCACCCGTAGGCATGTCTGACATGGCTTAACACAGCATCGAGAACATCTCGCAAATGTGCTTGTTTCATCACGATGTATTCCTACACCGTTTTTATGCAAGTGGTAATTAATTTATAAAACGCACATGACTTCGAAAAGACAGTGGTTTGTGCCTTGGATCCGAACTTGCGACCTTTGACTTGTCAGTCCAACGCGCAACGGTCATACCACTAGGCTATCACTGCTCACGTCGGTTCAGGCTCTGAAAACTTTAACCAACTAAAGAGAAATCTTCCAAACGTAATGCATGCGGCAAATTTTAATGTTATAAATTTTTTGTAGAAATAAAAATACGGTTGTGAGCTGGATTGGAACCCGCCCCGGATAAATACTCCAGGCGCTCTGACCACTAAGCCATCTCGACCTCAGCACACTACTCCGAGGTCTCCTTCCAAATTTTAATACATCTTTTGGTGACGTCATTGCTGTCTATTCAGTCCCTATACAGGTGACAGAACCGACACGACTAAGTTTACATAATTTTTCTATATTCTATATATTTTTCTTTTTCCTTTTTCTCCGCATAAAATTATAACTTTGGAGTTATCTACGCATGCGTTGATTCCTTTTAAAGACTGATCTGTATAAACAGAATAACACTTTGTCCGACTTGGGAGTCGAACCCTGGACCTCATGATCAGGAACCGCGATTCCAAACACTAGACCAAGGATGACAGAATCGGGAGTAAATTATGTTAACCAACTTACCTCAAGGGTACCCCTTAATCACACTACATGGCAAATACCTCATTATCTTTTCCAAATGAAGGTACAGTCAACTGCATGCCAATGTTAATAATTTGACACTGACAGCGCCTTTATATCTTAGCAATAAAGTCGGTTTTCGTGTTGTGTTCAAGTGTTACCACTGACGTGTGGTTGATCGTACCACAGAACACGCAAAATTCCTATGAAAACAACGATAAAATAGACATTTCAGGTTTGCATCGTAAAGTATTAAAACTTACGACCCTGAAATGGGCTATAAAGTCGGATAAGTTAAATAATGCAATGAAGGTTTTGTATTAAAACATATTACTACCTTACTCTCTTTGTTTTGTTTGTGCTACGAGAATCAGCATCAATTTATAACTTGACTAGCTGGTGCCCGTGACTTTGTCTGCGCGACAAAAGGTAAGGTGTCCTTCTCCAAGGTCTTATCTTCCTCTATACCTAAATTCTTCAAAAATGGTTGACAGACAGACAGAGTTACTTTCGCATTTATAAGTAATATTAATTTAAAATAATAATGGTGTATGGTGGAAATTAAATTGGTGGCAATTCTCATAATTTTAATTTTAAGTACGTCTCTTAATTCTATCCGTCTTGCTCGTATAGGAACATCTAAATAGCTTCTACTCAGGACTCTGCGTCCTCTCTTGTCTGCGTGGACGACAATTGATTCCAGCCAGTATAAAAATTATCTCTCCTATATATTAATCCAAGTTATAAACTATCTGTGTGCCAAATTTCATCCAAATCCGTTCAGCAGTTATTGCGTTATAGAGTAACAAACATCCTCGACCTATCCATCCTCATAAACTTTTGCATTTATAATAATAGTAGGATAGTAGGATGTAGGTTTAGTAATGTACGTATGTAAAATATGTAGTTTGGTAGCCAGACTGAAGTATAGATTGCTGTCTGGCTACCAAACTATATATATATATTAACTACCCGTGCCCGTGGCTTTGCTGACGCTCAAACTAAGACCTAATTCCCACTAGCGAAGGATAGGTGTCCAAATCTATATAAATCTAATATACAACAGTTAACTAAAATCCTCGAAATCATTTCATTACACAAAGACCCAGACGGTTTCCGTGTTCCTTAGCCAGGTGTGTCGCAAAAGAAAGTGTATGCGATCGATGAGACTTGCAGGCTCGCCAGCGGTTAACTTGCACTTACCACTTAGTGCATAGTGACGGCGGAGGGCACCCGCCTCGAGACCGCCCTCTGCGCTCCGCCGCCCTTGGGTTTTCACGACCTCTTCTTATATCGTGCGCGCCTAGTACTTTCGCTCCGTATAAAATCATGTATCTCGGTTCTCCTTGGATATTTTTGGAAAGTGTGGTGGTTTTTATGACTGTTTAGTTGTGGTATAATGAGTTTGAGTTCCTACTACAATCAACTATGGGATCTTGGAGTAAGATTTTTTGTATTTATACAATATAATTTATTATTTACGCTAGCGTTCCAGTCTTGGACAACAGTGTGGAAAACAATTCCTCCTAAAGATATGGTTGTTGATCATTTGAAAGCATTATAATTAGGCATTCGTATAGGGTCATTCATGACATAGTCAATGCTTATAAAATATTATATGGATCATTTGATAGTTGAAATAATAAAATAAAATAAATGCCTTCCTATACAAAAATGCAAACAAAAATTTTACTTTATAAAAGAATTCAGAATTTATTTCTCCTCTAATTACCCATATTTCTAATGAAAAAGAATTCAATCATCTTTATTAGTAAAAATTCACCTTTTGTCTTCTGTATTCGATTTCATACTTACCACCTAACAACAAAACTTTTAAAGTTTTTGAAATCTGAAATGCATGAACTTCATTAAATTATAAATTCTATCCTTGCAAACACTTCTCGACATCTCAGCTATTCATATCAGTTTCTCTTGCGAACATTTTTCACCCTATCTCGGTCCCCATATGCAAACCCTCCGTTTAGGTAAGTTTGTTTTTAATCAGTGCATGAGTGATAAGGCCCCCCGAGGCTTGCCATCCCTATCGCAGATCCTCCCTTACCTTGAGGGGACGTCATTCCATGAACAGTCAAACAATAGCCAAATGTTGAATAGCTATGCATTTGATGACATCACTAAAGATAAACAAAGCTACTTGAAAATACATAGTTTGTCTTCAGCTTCTTATGAACTTTACGACTATTCTTCTTTTTCATAATTAGAACAGCCAGTTACCGAATGAATCTATGGTGTGCAGGACGACTAACTAAGTAGTTTATTTTGGTAGACACACGGTTTCTAGCCAAAACCTAATTACTAACATTATGAGAAAACCTCCCGAGAGATGTTCTTGATGGTGTGTAATGTCCAACACTTACGTGTGGTTTTAACAGGTTGTTCATTAACCATATATTAATTACGACTAATACAGATAAATCTTCATTTGTGATACTATGTCGACGATTCTCATATCGACGGCAATATTTTGTTAACGATATGGCGGATATCGATTGACATTCCACTTTAAATTTGTGCGTTTAATCTTCTATTCGTATTCTAGTTCGTATGTCCAGATATCGCCATAATTGGAAGATTCTTGGTTTAAATATATTCGGAGACGGCCCCTTTTACCCGTCTCTCTTTGTTTTCGGCAAGTCTTATCCAGGTCTTCCCTACAACCTTAACTGTATCATCGGCCCAACTTTCCATTGTTCTTCCCACCATGAGCTTGCTGTTCACCAACATGCGGTCAGAAGTCTTAAAACTACAGCTATTCAATTAAAAAAAAGCTGCACTGCAGAATTGTAAAAAAAAACAACCACCAAGAAATGCCATCAAGTCGTAACCCGAAACTACGATACTGCCCAATAAAACGTCTATGCACGATTTTTTTTCTTTTATAATATCTGTGCTATGCTTTCCAGAGTTCCTTGAACCCCGAAAATCAGATACGTCACAGGTCAGTTTTCCCTATTTTAGTAATATCCGAGGTCGTTGAACTGCACGCGTGCCGAATTTAGGCAATTAAGCATAGGGTGTTCAAACATCGTGTTACGGAATGAAAGTCGGGGAACTTTAGGGGGTTGTTCTCACTTTCCGCGGGGTGAATGCACTGGCGGGGGAGGCCACCCTAACGCGACCCTCCCTCGGCCCTCCGGCCGCATCAAAGACACTCAATGAAGGCGGTGTAATTCCGACTAGACGCAAGGAATTGATTAATTTTTTTGCTATCTCGAATTCTTGGGAGCTGTCTCAATTGCATCTAAAAGTAAATGTGAGTCTTCGTAGCTTAAAAAAGAGTAAAGTACCAATCTAACTAACTATAAACTATATCTGAACCTGAAACTAACCAAGAAAAAAAAACATGGCAGGAGTACTGAATCAAATCAGAAGAAAATATAAATACTTATTTATAGTCTTTGTTTGCTGTTATATTTTTAAAGTCCGAACATCTAAGCCTTGTAAAGATTTGATTCGGTTATGCTGTTAGTATTGAGGAGTAAAGCCTTTACCTAACTAACGTTTTCTTTTCAGGATGGCACAGTTAATATGGATAAAATGACTGAAGCTCAAAAAACTGCATACTTAGAGGCGCACGTTGCTGTTCAACAACATATGGCACAAGCAGCGGCCGCTGCCCGACGTGAACAACAACAACAACAACAGCAGCAACAACAGCAACAACAACAACAGCAACAGCAGCAACAACAACAGCAGCAACAGCAGCAGCAGCAGCAGCAGCAGCAGCAACAACAACAACAACAGCAGCAGCAGCAACAGCAACAACAGCAGCAGCAGCAGCAGCAACAACAACAACAACAACAGCAGCAACAGCAGCAACAACAGCAGCAACAGCAACAACAACAGCAGCAACAACAGCAACATCAGCAGCAACAACAACAAAATAATAACAATAACAACGCAAGACATCATCAAGAAATGCAGGTATGGCATGATTCAAAATCCTATTAGTTATTCTTTTTTCAAAAGCTTTTATCGTACTGATATTAGCTCCTTGTTTTTTTCAGAAATCAAATCAAATATTATTCCCTCAGCAAGCTCAAAATGGTAACGCTCATCAAGGTCATCCATCGCCTCCCACAGTTAGTTCTACACAACATCACTATGCGACCATAAACTCCCCTATAAAAGTACCGCAAGTCAGCTCAAGTACGGGTGGGCCTGATAGTACGTTTACAGTGCCTGATGATGTGGGCATGGGATTTGAAGGAGGCGTTCGTGTATTACAAAGTCTTGGCAATTGGTGAGTTGTTGAAAGTTTCCTCACCTTTACTATTTTCTTTCTATGCTTTTTACTACTGTTACTGTACTGTACTGTTTTATCTTCACTGATCAGCTTCATTCGTTAAATTGATTGCTCTAGGGATTTAATTTTAAATAGATTTTCAGTTTCGCTTGCTTTTATGAAAATGTGCTTATATACATTATATTCCTCTTTTTTCTGAATTCTCAAAAATATAATATCCCTATCTTTCTATCTGTCTGAGGCAGAGACGAAACGGAAGGGTTATTATGTTTTTTTTATAAAACAGTTCGTTTGATTTCGCCAGGTCACCTGAAGTAACGCACAATATACCGAGACCGAACTTGATTCCCTTTACGGAACCGTACGCAGAAGGCGGATCAATGCACCCAGGGACAAGATTAAAAGCGTTGCAAACGACTACTGTCAGAAAACATCCTGCAATTAAACCTACTAGCTCTACAAGTGAAGGTAGCTAAATTATTTTTGTAAATAGTTATTCTTCTTCTTCTTCTTCATCCTGCTCTTGTCCCAAATTATTTGGAATCGGGGAATATGTTTTTTCATCCATTCTTCCCGGTCACTCGTAACGTGTCGTCGCGTGTATCTCATTCATTGAATAGAAAAATAACTTTAATCAATCACATAAATTTTCAACCTTTAGATATGCTTTTATTTCCATTGATATACTCGTAATTAAATTAATAGTAATAAAAGAATCATCATATCCCCTCGTAATAATAGTAGATTTTGGGTCAAAATAATGATTTTCTTATAATTTTTTCAGGAAGCAAGGCTTTCGAGTGCACAGTGTGTGGTAAAGGCTTAGCTCGTAAAGATAAGCTGACGATACATATGCGAATACATACAGGTGGGTTGTAGTACACATCCATACTCCATATTAATATTATAAATGCAAGTAACTCTGTTTGTTTGTTACCTTTTAACCACTAAACGGCTGAACGGCGATCCGATATCGATATATGAAATTTGGCAAGGAGTTAGATTGTATCTTGGGGAAGGACATACATTTAGTCGCGCAGACGAAGTCGCGGGTACCAGCTAGCTTTCTATATTTATTTTTCAAAACTGCAACAAAACTTTCCTTATCGGTATTATTTCCATATCGAGTCTAAGCCATTAGATTATTTTTGGTTATGATTAATTATGTGTGTCAGGATTGAAGAGCCAAATCACCGATCTGAAAATTTCTTATGTAATGATTTTGTCCTAAATTTATAGAACAATATAAAACCAATACCGGAATTTGTAAAGAAAGAACAAAAAAGTTACAAGTATTTTTATGTGGCACCCCAATCTTGATATCACACTATATCTCGGAAACTATTTAACGCGCGAATTTAAGATTTAATAAAAGTTGAAGCAACATACATATTTAAAAATAAAACATGATCTATAAATGAAATTTGTAAAACGAAAATAATCTGATAATAATAGGCCAAAAATAAATGATAACCGTAATAGCTCCTCAACCCTGACGCTTCCTGGGCAACAATCGGCTTTATCTTTATAGATAAAGAAGTTTTTCTAGGTATGATAACACCAATATTTCGTTGAAATTTTTAAGACATATCAACGCAGTCAAAATTTAAATCGAACGGATCGTTCCATGATATTAAAGTTTAAATATAACTCAAGAAAAATAACTCCTAGTTTGAATCAAATTTATATTACAATCATACCAAAATCCTCTCATCAGTCATCAGCGCGGCAATTGTGCAACTGACTTGCAATGATAATAAAAAAGTGACCCAATATTGTTAAACAACATAGCCTTGGATGATGATAATTGTTTTGAAAATATTCGAAAGAGCTACTTAAATTTAAATTTGTTATTCGTCTATTAAGATCGAGATCGACGCAATATGTTGACAGATTGTTAAAATGAAAACAGTTTTAAATAAAGTAAGTTCTGCATGACGCCTAAACACATAAGCGGGCATTGTCGGTTCGGCAGTATTTGTCCAACAACAAAGCCAACCCGAAGTAATTACTGCACTTGTTCGTTTTCAATCGGCTTATGCCGATCGGGTTGTTCATTCGGGTTGACACATCATTCGATTCGGCAGTCCCACATTCTTGGCACCACTGAACTAAAATTATCGCTAAAAGCCGACCGGCCGGCAGTCGGCAGTTGCCAAGCCGAGTGATTATTTGCGGCAGTTAAAAATTTCCTCGAGATACAAGGAATCCTAATAGATTAGTACTACAGATAAATCCAAGGACAACATTATATAAAAAAAAATTGCTACGCCATGTAATTATATTTAAAAGAATACCAGAAAATGTAAAAGAACTTCCGCTAGTACCGTTTAAGAAAAGTCTTAAAAAATGGCTTTTAGAACGAACCTACTACACTGTTAATGAGATGCTACGTCAAGGAGTTTAATTTTATTTTGTTTACTCTTTGATCACTATGTTTACTGGACTTTTAACAATGTAAATTTTATTCAAATAACGGTTTGTATAAATAATTAAAATAATAAATAGTATTACAGGACAGAATGATTGATATAAGTACTGACATGATATGTAGGTAATCATTAATCAATTAATTGTATCACTATTAAATTATGTACCTACTGTTAAACTTTCATATGCCACTCTGTCGCAGAATAGAAGAACTTTTATAATTACCCAACACCATAATGTACTCTGTTTTGTGTGAAATAAATTAATTCATTAATTCATTCATTCATTCGATTTTACCGCCTTGCTGTGCCGATTAATGATCGCTTAAATGTGTAACAACCCTCAGATCTGTATTGTATTTTTTTCCACAGGAGAAAAGCCGTACGTTTGCGAAGTATGTAACAAAGCGTTCGCGCGTAGAGACAAACTAGTGCTCCATATGAACAAACTGAAACACATAACGCCATCGAACATAGCACCTTTAGGTAAAAGAACCATCACAATACCACGTGAGTATGCTTCGTAATGGTAATGATAGATGGCCTTTAATATATCTTATCACTACCGTTGTGAGGTCTAACGGTAGTGAGTCGTTGATGTGTAGAGCTAAATATTTTGAGCTAGATTTTAATGAGAACAAAATCTTTTTCTTTTCATCTTAATAGTGCCTTAAATTGCTTATTTGTATCAATCCCCAAAATTATACTCCCTCTTAGTTTATCAATAAAAAATAATTTAATTATCCTAAATGTATTCAGCTTTTGCTTTTTATCATTTATATTGTTAATTCAAACAACAAAGTAACCCTGCAGGGTTGCTTTCCTAAAGATCCTTTACTATCTGCAGCTTTAAAACTAGACGACGTCAAGCCTCAGCTGACTAAACAAGAAGACACGAAGCCAAGTCAGGCGGAGATCGCAGCTGTGGCTGCAGCACAACAGCAGCAGCAACAACAACAGCAGCAGCAGCAACAACAACAACAACAACAACAGCAGCAGCAACAACAACAACAACACTCGCATCAACAGCCGATCCAGGTGTGCCAGGTACCTGGACACAACTTTACGGTAAATCCACTCAGACTCAGAATTCCAGGCATGCTTTATAGGTGTTCTCGATGTGTAAGCATGAACTATTGTCTTTATCCGATACTGTTTTATGACAATCACTCGTAGTTTTACAGTATAGATATTTTCTTTGACTCATATATTAAGAATTACTTAGTTACCCTTTGAGTTGCTCTTTTACATTAATTTCTTCTTCGCTTGGGTTGTTAGTTCTTGTTCAGATATTTTATTTAAATTTTTCTGTTTTTCTGGATAGTCTAGAAAAATGGCGTCTATATTTTTTTATTTTAAAATAATAATCTTAAGACAAATAGTTTATTAACGCCAGTAAGTTATATTTAAAATAAAATAATAATAATATTTGGCTTAACCCAAAATCCAGGCCATTATTAATCTATTAATTCTTTCAATTCCTTGACGAGTGTAAATACATACGAAAGATTGAGTCAGCAACGAAACTTTCAAACCTTTCAGAACACAAATCTAGTCCACACGAGTGCAGCAAGCGCAGCAGTAGCAGCAGCAACTGCAGGCATGGTGGTATCGTGGTCATGTGAACTGTGTGGCAGACTGTTTGCTACTAGGGACGAATGGAGCGCTCATGCCAAGTCACATCTGCCTGATACGAAACTGCTACAGGACAAAATGCAGCAGGCAACACAACACCAGGTATGTAATTGTATGGGTTTCGATAAAAAGATATGTTACATTTGGACTGAAAGACCATTAAAATCTTTGAAGATTTTTTAATTAAATTCATCTACAATAATCTTTTTATTTTGTGTCCCCAGCAACAAGAAAAAGTGCACTTATCAAACCAAGAAAAGCTACAACTACTCCATCACCACAATCAAAACCAACAAATTCTGAATGGCCACGGCATCGCGACAGCATCTGTGTCGACGGCGACAGTTGTCAACGAGGGTGGAGGCGGGGGAGGGGGAGGGGCGTATTTCACTCATGGACACACGCACTATGCCCCAGAGAGACAACACACACATGCACACCATTTATGTCTCATGTGCAGGCAGGAGTTTGCTGGCAAAGCAGAGTTCATGTTCCATGTGAGAGGGCACTTCGAAGGTAAAGTGAGCGACATCGCAGCCGCTGATGTGTTGGCGCGTTCATTAGTAGACAATTCTGGGCTGTGCACCTGAGCCCCGCCAACGCCCCTCAGCGCATTTCACACCGATGCATGCAATAAGGGCGTCTTCCAAGACGATACCATCATGTTGAAGTTCTGAGTCGCTAGTTGCGAAACAGTGGTTTCCAAGTGGGGTACAACGTTAAGACAATTAAGGCCAATATTCATAAGGTTCGATAAAATATTTTGTTTGGGAATTGTTTATGCGACTAATTTCTTTCCACTGTGAATGTAATGTTATGCTTCGGATTTTTTTCTTCAGTGTTAAACGAAAACACACAATTAATGATTTTTAATGAAAATCCATAAAATACGGCTGCGATGAAACGATAAACAAGTGTCTTATAAAATAGCTTTTATATCTTCATGAAAAAAAGTGCAATAATGTCATTATAACATTCAATGATTATTTTAATAAAACCATATTTATTTCATAATATCAAATACAAGTTTGCATGTTCGTAAAAATCATTTACAAAATAATTGTAATCACTAGTCTGTTCAAAAATGTTCTGCACTAATTTAATGACTCTCAAGTAGATTTCCTAAGACTCATAAATTAATAATTCGAAACAAATGATAGAAATCCATATCTTCATGTTTTTTTTTATATTTCCGATAAATATACTGCCGTGCTTACGATAATGGCTGTACCAAGTCAGATTTTTGGACGAATTGAGTTATTCAGATTCGGAATCAGTGTTATGAACTCATTTTTTTTTTGCTATTTACTATAATATCTCAGCAAGTAGAGGTAAATACCATTATTTCAAGAGCTAATACAGTAATTCATATGATGAATAATACAGCAGTAAGTTTACTTACAATCGGTTTTAATCAAACAGACTACTGTCATATAGTAAGCACGCCAATATTGAGGTAAAGTATTTTTAGAACTGACTATTCTGCATAATATATTGAGTTTATAAACGCAAAATTGATACAAATTGTGCATAATTATACTTAGCTAGCTTTTATATAAAAACAAAACTATTTATTAGTTCTGCTAGTTGAATATAATTTAAAGTTGTGTATATAGGTGATAATTATTATAAGAAAACAATGTTAAATAGAATCCGATAACTTCGCTTTATTTATTTGTAAAATTAGAAACTAAGAGAAATTACCTAACGGGGGATGAGTGATTCTAGTCATTTGAATCTAGTCTGTGGAACCTAGTCATTGGATCCTAGTCATAGAGCGTAAGTTTGTGTAAAATAGTATTTTTATATCGAACAGCAGTGGTCACAATCACGTACCATGTTATCCTTAGCACGGAATGTGTACCTAATTAGATGTAGTTGCTTTTAACCTGCCAATATGTAAAGTTCGAATGTTGTCTAAGGAACGTAATATATAAGTAACAAATTAATGTCTATGAATAATTTCAACAGAATTTTAACTTTTCCTATATACGAGATACTTAAAACCGTTAAAATCGTTTTAGATCATACCGAATAACCGTTTCGCCAACCGTAAATCTGGTAAAAAATATACCGCTTCTAAGCCGGTATATTTTTTAGTCTTAAGACTAAATTAAAAATATATAATGTACCTAAACAAAAATAAAAACCATACTTAAAAAACGAGCATAATATTAGGTATGTATTATAAATTTATAACAAAATGTCTTACAATGATAAAAAAAACCTGCTTAATAATGTGTATTATAAATTTATAACAAAATGATTACCGTCTTACAATGATAAAACTAAACAAATATAATTATTATAACAGTTACGTTCTGTTGAAAATATCGCTTATAGACTAACTAGTTCGTAAGTAATTAACGTTAATAAAATTTTAGAAAATCTTCATTTAAGGTGATACAATAGCAAGCCCCGTATTTTCAAATGTAGCCTTCTAACCAAGATTTCCATTTCTTTTTTGCGTGCAAAAATACAATTAAAAATATGTATAATAATTAATTGTATTTAGCATTCTTGTTAATCCAGGTTCTGAAAATAATAATTAACGCTATGAAAATCGTATTTTCAAAATAACATGCACCTACTTTAACATTATTAAAGTTTAAACATCGATGGATATTAACACTGCCATATATTTCTTAGATATCAAGCAACATTTTTGTAATAATGTCGTTTTTTTTTATCCAGTTGCTTATTTGGAAGCTTATGAAATATAGGAAATCACAAATCAATCGTAACATGCCACTATAAACCTGTATTTAATGGCCTGAAATCGCTAACTCACAATCAACTCGGCTGGTGATCAATGATCATGCCTTCTGTGAACGAAAAGATACGGGTGTATTTACTCTGACAGTGACTGACTGGGTATTTTTACTCTGAATGTTAAAGATATTTTCTATAGTGTGGTCTTCCTATAAAGCAACTGCTCTTTTAAAAAGCTCCTCTATTGCAGTACTGAACCCACATTCACATTATTAAGATCAAATCTTGAACGTCAAACAGATATGGAACTTCGGAAGTTTAATGCACACTTTAAGATCATCAATATCATGAATTCTCGTTTCAATTTTATTATGAAAAAATAAAAACTTATTCCTACTATTCTAAAAACATTGACATTACAATGTATTTAGACCATTAGACAAAACAACTTCGAACATAGTATATGTACACCCTAAACCTAAAAAGTATGTAGTACCTACTTATAATTATTATTATCTTTTTTATTATTTGGTTTGTTGGTTAGTGTATGGTAAATAATGCGGTGTGTTGAAGATGCGGTCAAATGTTATCGCGATGTTACTTGTCTAGAAAGTGTTTAACGAATAAAGTAGATCTGAATTCGGATTAATATACATTTTATGCTCAACCGATCTTACCTGTAGAGAATGTCGCGTCTGACATAATTTAACTGTTCATTTTAAGTGTATTCTCTCTGAGGAAATGCTTTTAAATCCTTGAGTTTCTCGTTTAAACTGATTACGGTTTTACCGTCGATTTGAATAATTCAGCCATTTAGTTGTTGAAGGGAATGAGCAACAACTAAGTCAACGCGCGCATTCGAGTCGTCGCATTCAGGGTTAAGATCCAGTTTTAAAAGTAGGAAAAAAATGCACAGCAGTAAACAATGAAATTTATTAATTAAATGTATCGTCACCTTGATTTCTCAATTCCTTTATTGAATTTAGCTTCAGTAGGTACCCAAAGACCAATAATGGCAAATGTTAGGCGTCAATGCAAGGTTTCTTAACCTGTTTTCGATACCTTGTATACGACATTTGGCCAGCACTGGTCCTTGGTGTAGTAGATTTTGTAATAAGGTTTCATTTGATAGACCCACGTGTTTTCACAAAACTTTTGATAATATATTTAACTCCTGTACATAAGATTCCCGTAGACGTATCGTGCTAAAAACTGCCATAGTTAATGATTGTGTGTGATTCATGACAATGCTGCCAACGTTACACTTGATTTGTGGCATCGGATGAACATTTTGATGTTTAGTTGTAAGGCCTAGTGCTTGTTCCACATTCAGTTAAGTTAGTAGTAGTTATGTTTTAGTTCCCCACATAAAATATTAATATTCTCAGAAGTGTTAGATGTGTAGCTAATTCAAATTATCTATATGCTTAATCAGCTATGTTTTGATTAACTACAGTTAATGACAACTTTTATTTTTTTACTTATTTATTATACTTTCGTATGAGATATTTATGTATAAATGTGGTTGACTGCAAGAAATTAGTATCAACATTTTTGCCATACCTACTTAATTGTCAAGAAAGGGAGTGAATACTGAGATGACGACTGATAGAGTTACAGGTAAGTATGGAATAAAAAGACGTGCCGTGACAACCAAAAATAATTTGGGAAAATGGCAGGAGAATGCTATAATGATTTATATAAGTACATATTTACCTAATAACACAGTACAGTAAATAGGTCTTAAATTTTGTAAAAAACAATTATCACATTCCTTCTACTACAGCGATGGCGCTGTGATCACAAAGTGGATCCTTCTGAATCCACTTAATAATATACCTGTGACTGAATGTGGAACAAACATAGAATGAATTTACCCCAAAAAGAGGGTAAGTCAGAGCACGATGGAAGTTACAAATTTGAATAGAGTTGTATGTAAAATTGTCACGCAAGTGTCATTATAGGTGTGGGACGATTATGCAATATTAATAGGCTTATGATTTCTAACTTAGGGTCTATATAAATAATGTAATATAATATTTAATTTCTATAATATAAACGACAAGCAGGAATGTCCCTTCAATCAGTTTTATTGAAGTAAGTGTACAAATTTATAATTTTAATTAGTGTGTAATTAATTTTACTTCTATAGTAAAATATGTTATACTTAGTCCAATAGAAAATGTCAATCGATTCCAAAATACTTGAAATAAAACATTTATAAGAAAACATTCCACTCAATTGTCAATAATAACATATAAAAAATATATTCTGTAAAATATAGTAAGAATAGTTTATATATCGAAAATATTGGCTTTCAGAATGATCTCAAAAGTCTAGTCCTTAGTGTAATGTAAATAAACATAAAAATATATTGTGTACAGAAATATGCTTAATACATAAAATTAATTATTTTTATAACTTTATGTGCTTCCCGGTTATTTTTTAAGCCAGTTTACTTATTATTACAAAATTTTACGATTCTATAAAATCACAACTAATAAATCTTACTAAATTTGTAAGTAATAAACGAATTTTCCTAATATAAACTAAATTGAACAAGAAAGACCCATCTCGTCTCCTAGGACCAGAAAAATCTACACCACGATCTCCTTACATCCATCACATGAATTTGTGTTGTAGATTCTCTTGTAGTATTCAGAGATTAATATTTTCCTTTTATTCGTTTATTTCTAACGTGGGTTTTTTCTGGTCCTACGAGACGAGATGGGTCTTTTAATCAATGGAATAGGTACCTTACTTCTATTAGGTACACTATTGACTTTCACTGCAACACCTGCAACACCTCGCAACAAGTACATACCAATATTTATAAAACTTACATTTTCGTTTATCACAAGGTTCTTGAAAATAGTTTTGTGATACATTAACGAGAAAAATTATAAAATTGAACTTAATCGCCGTGTCTGAAATCGGCTTGGTTAAGTTATTGATTCATATTTAACGGGATCGTTTAATAAGAAATAATTTAAACACAAGATATAATTAATTGATTCATATTGATCCATTAATTTTATCTTTTGTCTATTACTCTGTTTTTTGGCTTGCTTTTTTTGTCTTACCTAGTCATATCACAATAATTCAACAATGCGAAACATTATGCGAATATTTTGTATTCGTCAATACATATTTATTTAAAATCTGTACATATAGTTGTTAGTAGTTTGTGTATATTAATTGTAATTTAATTAAATAATTAGTTTTAAATGACCACGTTGGAGAAACGGTTGGTCGTGGTGAAAACATTGTAAGCTAATCATACGAAATACATTTTATACCGATGTAAAAACTGCCCACGAATTGGAACATAATAAATTAATAAAATTCATTATAAGTGAAAGGAATTATTGTACAAAAGATCAGTAACTAAATGTTTTTCGGAACGTCACCGAACAGCTGCATTATTTGGTTACCCAGATGAATGTATGCATGTATAATGTGAGGGTACCCTATTCATGAAGCCGCATGTACCTAAATGTTTAAACAAAACTGTGATGACAACTTGTTTCCTGCCTGTCCGCGGGTGGCATTTTATACATTTTACATAAACGATATTTTACTTCGCAAATATTGTTTTATCTAAATTATTCGAGTGCTTAGTGATAATTCAGGAATTTAGTAATAAATTTTAGGAGCAATAACTTATCGTCGCATATCGTATATTAAAATTTGTATAAATTATATTTAAAAGATTTGATGGTGATGTAAGTATTGCAAAGTAGCGAGAGTTTTGGATATTAAAAGGAGAATAACTCATTATATTTTTTATTTTGAATTCAAACCTACTTAAGTTCCTTCATATGTTTGTAAGTCCCAGACTAATTAATATAGTAGTTGCGTACGGTACCTTATGATGTACTTATCACTTTTTCTACATTTAGCTGCCCTACGGTAGTGCCCTCGCCAAGATGAGCCGAATCAAGCGGGGAACTACCTACTTCTTCTGGAATCGGTCCTCGTATTTTTGATTTTCACCAAGCTGACAGGTGCAAAAATTGACAAAAAATCTGACAATTGTCGCACCTGTCACGATCATTGTTGTTTGCCATGGGTGTAGGAAGTATTTGTTTGCCTCCGGGCTGTATGGAGTCTTCTACCATTAACGCCTTGCAGGTTAAGTTTGCTGAACCATTTTTGGCTCTCAGGAGATAGAAAATAAATTAATAAAATAGAAGAAAATTAATAAAAATAGAAGAAAATTAATAAAAATAGAAGTAAATGAAAATAATTTGTAAATCTTCTCATCCACTAGTTCTAAAATTACAAGACTTAGATGCTCTATTTTTTTTTATGGAATAGGGTCAACCGAGCAGACGGCTCGCTGGTAAGCGATTACCGCCGCCCATGGACACCCGCAACCCCAGAGGAGTCGCGAGTGCGTTGCCGGCCTTTTAAAGGGTTTGGGCCTCCGTTACCCTCACTCACTCGGCGAAACACAACGCAAGCGTTGTTTCACGCCGGTTTTCTGTGAGGCCGTGGTATCAATCCGGTCGAGCCGGCCCATTCGTGCCGAAAATCAGCATAAGCTCTATGCAGATCATCAAATTATCGGAGTCCCTGTATATGATTCTGCATAATACTATGCCATTATTATTTCTGACTTGCCAAAAACAAATTCACAATGATTGAAACAACTAAATCCGACGTATGGTTATATATTACAAGCCACGAAGATTATTGCATGAAACTTTATTGTCTTTTAACAATCTCAAAAACAATGATAACTAAATTACAAAACAAACATACCTTTAATAAAGTTACGTCCATATAATTAATACTTCAGATTGCCTTTTACCTAGTTAGGTAGTTACCTATACTAGATGGATTAAGGTGGTAATATAATCGCTATCTTTACCACCTCTATTCCTCAACAATAATGTACACTTGCAAACAAATGCAAGAAGAACATATGCAATTTATCAAATGATCTGCTATCTACGCCAGCAAATGTACTTAAGTGCAATAAAACCGAAGGCTACATTACGCAGAAGTGGGCCACGTAAGAGGTTACCATCGAATTTATAGTCACTTGTTACAGCTCGTTCATGATGAGTAAACATATTAAAAACATACGGCGCAATGTACCTACCTATTATAAAGTGACTATCAATTTGTTGGTAACCGAGATAGCCAATAAGTACCTACGCTTGCCGCGTCGGGCCTATACATTTTATATGATGAGTAATTGTTAGTTGATTCTAGAGCAACATTACAATTACAACCACACTACGATACCCGACGCAATGTACGCGAGACGTTGAAACAGTTTCAACAGTAAAGAGTACAATGTTCCTTGTGTGCGTCGGCGTAATGTAGTTTATGGTAGCTCCAATTTGAATAGTTTCAGGCTGGACTAAGAAGGACGCACCTGTTTTGCGCATAAATTTGTGCACTATAATATCTCCTGCGTACTTTGCTAATCTTTGTTGAGGTAGGGCGCGGCATGTCCGAAAATTCAGTCAGAAGTATAAATAAATAATAATTTAGATTGACGTACCTATAAACTTTCGACAGACACATTCATATTAATTATTGTTCAAAGGTTATTCACTCACATGCATTTTTCGGGATTGCCCGACTCGGTTCGAACTCGAACGGAGCCCTTAGTCGTGAGCTGAGCCCGCGGCGATGTCGCGGGTCAAACTCACCCAATTTGACTCGCGACATCGTACTGGCTAGTTCAAGTTCGAAACTGGTCGGGCAATCTCGAAGAATGCACGTGAGTAATAACCGTTGAACAATAATTAATTTAAATAGACATTTAGGAAAACTATCGATATCGATACCTTGCGTTCTGTGAAGGTTTTAGCTTGTAGCATGTTGTTTAACGATCTCTAAAAGATCATTAAGAGACGATCTAATAGGCGATCTCAATAAATACATACTAATTAATCCATTAGGTCAACTACTAAAAACGAAAAATGTAATAATAATTCATAAGAAATAACCACCATGTCCAACTCTTTTACCTTTTACCATTGATAACTTAGAAAGTATAAAACCTATTTGGCGTAACATGAAAATGTGACGTAGAAAAGAAAAAAAAAAAAAAAATTCAGCAAATTTATGACAATTTGGTATTTTTACATCTAAATTAATAAAGTGACTTCAAAATTTTAGTTTTACCATTAATATTTTGAAGATCCAAATTCTATGTTTAACCGTCCTTTACTAATATAATCTCAGAATATTTTTATATTTTGTTTGGTAAGTCATACATACTTTATTTTGTAGTAACCATATGCTGAGAAATTTATGGTGTAGTCTTTAATAGCCAAGCCTTCACTTGGTACTTACCTCTTGAGAACGAGAATCGAATAGGCCTATACTCATAGGATCAAATAATTCAAAAGGACCAAGAACGTACCCACTTTATTTTATCACAAGACGGAGTTTTACATTTGGTGGGACTTTTTAAATCACCAGGTTCCACGTTTGTTTATGTTTGACTGTAGATACATTCTCCATCGACTACGTTGTATATTCATCTACTGAATATAATAGGAACTGAATAGCGACCCGCCGCGGCTTCGCACGGGAGTAGAGCACCAGTTTCGCATCCATTATAATATTTCAACCAATTTACACAAAATAACTTTACGAATTATACACATAAACCTTCCTCATGAATCACTTACATATATCACATAGTTTTTGAGTTTATCGCGGACAAACAGACAGACGTGGCGGGGGACTTGTTTTATAATATGTAGTGATTATAATGATAGAAAAAAAAAATTATCATCTGATTCCTAGACATCTTTCATAACAGAATGTATTTGTTTGTACCTAATTGACTAAAAATAAACTTGTCTGAATAATTGCAAATTGTTGTCGAGCTTAGGATATAAATGTACCTATAAAGACTGTACTCACGTATATTATAGCAGTCCTGTTTTGTACCGAGACCATAAAATCGATATTTCAATCGAAATATTTTTTTTGATTTTTATTTTTATATTATTTTCAGATTTGTTTTGTTTAGATACTTTTTTGAAAATGGAAACTGCATGTCTAAGAATTAAATTCACACCTCTCTTACAAAAAAATCCCAAAAATAATTCTAAATGTTGCTTAGAAATTGTACCTGAAATATCATGCATACAAAACCTAGAAAAACTAACATGGCGACAAGAGACCAATTTCATAGAATATACAATACCTATGACGTATAAAGTTATATTGAAGAAACGACAAGATATACAAAATTTGAATAATAACGTCGTTAAAACTTACCACTCATGCGTCGATTTATTAAATTTATCATCTAAATCAACCCTCAACCTCGGATCTGGTGATGTTTCGAAAATAATAAGCGATACGTTTATAATTACTAAAACTATAGAGCACAGTCATAGCCAAGAGGATTTGATTAATGCTTTACCGACTAGTTGCGAACCATATGGCTTGGTCCGTAGCTATCCTATGACACACAAGACAACAAACACATCAATTCGAAGAAATGTGATTGAAGAAAAAGAATCGCTGGAAAAGATCGAGGACGATAAAGGTATCATAACAATTGGCAACAATACTCTATGTTCTACTAAGATAGTGAACACTTATATATAGTACACACTTTATATACTTACTAATTATTTTTCAGTAAATGTAAACACAAAACTACAACAGAATATTGAAAGAGACATTCTAAATAATGTATCATTAGATAAAATAACAAGTACAGAGAACGTATATCCTCCTGCATTCAGTGAAACAACACAATGCAAAAACACAGATATCTATTCAGCACTAACAAAAAGTTCTACCAAGGCAGATTCCAGACGAAAATTAAGTTTATCGCCGATATGTTCAGTTAGTACTCAAGAGACTCCAGTATTAAAAAAAACTGTGATGTCTAAAGCTATAACTTGCAAAATATATGATTCACAGAAAGATTTGGTACCCTTGGGAATCATTAGCACACCAAGTGATTTGTCCAGTGATCCACCTCCAGCCACACTTTCTGCAATTATTGATATATCCGCAAAAAAATCTTCAAAAAGATTTAAATGTAGGGTACCGCCGGAAATAAGAGTGGCCGAATATGTAAAATACATGGAAAAAGAAATTTTACCTCTGAAAATGTTCCTGGACGATTTAATATGTAAATGTTCGGCGCTCGGCATAAAGTTTTGTAATGTGTCTTCGCAACAAAGTTTATTGTATAAAACTGTGTCTACAGATAGTTGTAGTCCACCATCACCAATAACGAAATCTGAACATATAAAAAAATCTAATCGTGTTGTTTATTCTATTGTGTTTGATGGCTAACATTTTATTATAATAAACGTTATTTATTCCTGAATGATACATTTTCCTTTCCTGTCGAAATGACTATCTGGTAGTTTAACTGCTTTCTTTTATTAAGTACCATTTTTCTAGTTTTCGTCAATATGAATAACCAACAAGCCGTGGTGGAACAAATTATAAATAATTTAGCATTTGAAGTAGAAGCTGTTCCCAAATACAAAACAGTCCAGACTACAAGTATATCTAAAATTACTCCGCTGAATGTGAAAATAAGGGTTAGGAAAAAAGATGAAATACCGCACCATGATGCGATACCTATCACTGACGAAACTGTGCGAGCTCCACAAAAGATTCGACTTGTCAGCAGCGATCAAACTATCATGGCATTCGACGTATTCATGGAAGCAGAATTCGAAAAGAAACGAAAGCGGAAACTTCGTAATCATATTTTTGATATGTTAAGACCAGGTAATTAAAAAGGGTGTCTAAAAAGGCCACTTTGGCTGAATAATAATAGGATCCTAATATGATTCGTTTCACAAATCGTAAAATGGTAACTTCATGGACATGGTGCAATTGTAATTCATCTATTTGACAGTTTTCTATGGAGATTCACAAAATAGCTCACAAAATAGGAATTGCTAATGTTTCAGTCTTTTCTATCAAGAATCTATGAAGTTACACAATTCAAATAATTATTAATTTTTAGGAATAATGCTCGAAGTGGCCATTTTAGACCCCCAGACCCTGAAAAGGCAGATTAAATATAAACAATTGATTTTCAGATATTGTTCAGCAGTTTGTTATTACTTAGTTACGCCAAAGGTTGTATTAATAATGTTACTTCTTTATATTATGGGGTAAAAAGGAAAATTTATATCTACCTTTATTTCAGGTTTATGTTTAGGGCCCACAGATGATGATGACTATCCTTACATGCCCAGTTCGTCATATAGCGCCAAAATAACTGAACCCAGCGTGACCTCAAGGTCAGATGGCGTTTTAAAACAAAACTTTACGCTTACAAAACACAATTATCAAAATTACACTGTGTCAACTCAACCGGAAGGACAAAAATGGTTGTTTGGAAAATGTAAACCAGGTTTGTATTAACCGATTCACTGGCGGCATGATCTTTCTGAATTTTCCATATGGGAATCCAAAATTCATAAAATTCGTGCCGCCATATATCGATTTATGGAATGCTGTGTGACGTGTAATGCGTCATATTAGTCGCACATCGGTTAAAGTTCAAGTCATAACTATTTGTACCTCTCCGCGCTATAGTATGCATGTCTGTAATTATAATAATAGCAGGAATATGTTATGTGATTAAGCAAAACGTTTTATATCATAAAACATACCTTAACAATAAACTATTCTGTAAAAAGTATCCTAGATAAAACCCATTTCACAAAAAAAATAACAAAACATAGCTAGGTCTAAAGTTCTCATCAAGATAAATGAAATAAACCTAAAGATTAAGTAGTTACTGTAAACCGTTGAGGAGTTCCCTGGACTGTTGTAGTGTCGTCAAAAAACATAATGTATGCAAAGTTACTGATTCTGTTGAAAATCAGTTTACATGTGAACAATCAATAATTTCCTATTTTTCTTATTATCCATCCTTACGGGAGGACTTTAGGGGGGACATTTATATTAGACCAACTTAAAAATATCTTCTATCCAATAAAAAAGAATCATCAAAATAGAACTACACTGTAAAAATTTACATACATCAAAAAAAAATTTTAGGTACGCGTCGAATTGTCGAATCCTTTTTTTGTCAGTTAAAAATAATAGAAAGAGACATAAGATAGTACAATTGCTACCAACACCATTGTAACACTGTCTTGTACAGCTCTTAGTTACCGAGCTACATCGAAAATTTCTTATATTGCCACTTGTGTTACTTGCAAATTGACGGTCTTAATGCTAAAAATAAATTTCTTACAGAAATATTTTTCTTATGGACAAGTATTGTATAAAATAACGTAACGGGTAGCTAGAGGTGTAAAGATGAATAAATAATATAAATGTATAAATTATACACTCATATCTATATTTATACAATCAAAACTACAACTTAAGAATAAAATTAGTCACATTTAAAAGTAGTCAAGTAATGATCTTTCACCATTTTCTCAAAGATGATGTGTACGTCATATCGACACCGGCAGGGCATTCCAAAGTGAAATGGATTTAACAGTGAAGGAGTTGTCGTGAAAGTTGTTGAAGTTCAAAGGCATTTTCAGATTAATTAAGTTTTCAGATGACTTCGATCGCGAATGAGTTTCACAAACGAACTCTACTCGAATAAGTAACTAATATAATAATTATTATTTAAAATTATAGTATTCTGTACTTACAGGGGGATGCTTGGATCCACCTTTTAGTGAAGATAAATATTCATATAGACCCAGTACAAGGGCAGGACATGAACAAATTGTCCTGGACTCAATCGCTCCAGAAGTAGAAAAACTACGTATTGAAGATATTGAAAATGATGTTAACAGTAGTGAAGAACATGAAAAGGATATCATAAGTAATGAGAGACATGGTAAAGTAAATGACGAAGATAGAAATAGCGGAAGACATAGTTCAATTTTTGTTGGTGGGGTATTTAAAAGGAAAAGAAAATCTAGTGACAAGTCAACTAACACTAAATCACCAGATATTAAGACAGAAGAAAAAGATTCTATTTTAAATATATATCAAGTAGAGTCTACGGTTAACTCATTAAGCACGCATTCAAATTCCATTATTACTTATCCTCCTCAACAGTCTCCGTCATCAAGTGATTCAAGAATCAGTACTGATAAAACTGTAAAGAGCCGAGGTCCTAGTGAAAATAAGTCGAGAAAGTCGTTCAATGACCATTCAGAGCCCTATTTTATTCCTCCTAAAGGAGTTAATCGAGTAAAAGAAAAAGATCCGTTACATCAAAGAAGCAACGGAAGGCGTCGTTCTTCAGATCTCTCAAATTCAAGAAATATTCCCAAAGATTCTTCAAAAATACCGGTCCCTATTCCTATTCCCATTCCTTTTCCATTAAATTCTAATCAACTTAAGGCTGCTGTTACAACTGACTCACCCGAAAAAGACCCTATAGTAAAAATTACCCCAAAGGACACAACAACACCGGAGCATCTTCTTAGAGGAGAACTCATCACTGAAGACATTGACACCAAGCCAGATGATGAAGTAGAGTCACTTAAAATTGGCCAATTTATACAACAGCAACCCGAGGAGAGTCCTTATGCTAATAACACCAAATTAAAAAGAGAAGATACAATCACAAGCGGTACTAACGTACAGCCACTCGAAGCTAAAGAAAGTCAAATCAAACAAAAAGGCACTCCACAACTTGAGGAAACAATTGAAACTGAACCTCCGCAAAAGTCAATCCCAATGCCTATTCCAATTCCTATTCCTTTAAATTTAAATAAGTTCACTCGTACAACAGAAACCGACGCTGTTGAGAATGACCGGCCAACAAAATATTTAGACAAAACATTCTATACTAAATCAACTCCTCAAAATATTAAAGAAGAAGTCGAATACCTACCTGAAGATGTAACCAAGGAAATTATAGTTCCAGGGAAAAGTCTGGAAGAAGCAAAATCTGCTGCATTAATACCTGAGTCTCAATATTCTGAAATAAGTGGTAAAGAAGCAGAGTACCTCCCAAATAACTATCTTCGCACTAAAACTGATTTATCTGACCCAGATAGTAATCCCACAGAAAGTGAAAACATTTTAACCAAAGTTCCAATCATGGAAGGTGATATGCAACATGAGTCTTTTGAAGATAGAAAAACATTTGAATCAGGTAAACCTACAATACAAAATGATAATAATATACTGAATAAAGACAATGAAAACAAGGAGTTACTGAACACTGGTAGAAATTATTTAGAAGAGTGGTCAGATGGATATAAGATAGCCGATATAGATATAGATATAGAAAAAAACAAACTTAGTCCAAACGAAGTTCAAAATGCAGATTCTCAAATAATATCAAAATTTCCCCCACCTAGCTTATATAATGAAAGTATTAAAGTAATTAACGATTATAAGTTACCAGAAGCTAGTAAATCAATTAATGATGATACAAACCGAGAAAATAATGCTCTGCTAAGTAACTATAATGATGAACTAGAAGATACCTTGCCCGGTGCAAATACGAACGAAATAGATAATATCAGAACTAAAGTATCACCATTATACACTCATAAAGAAAATATTTCTAAATCTTCTGAACCACAACAGATTGTTGAGCCAAATAATGGGGATAACCCATATTCTTTTGATGAGGGTACAAAATTTACAAATAACGAAATGTTTAGCTTTATAGCAGCTCCAGTAATTATTGATAAAACTGAACAGACTTCGCAATATGAACAAGTCAAACAAGTTTACAGTGTTACAAATATGCATAGTGAACCCACGGTAACAGAACAAGGTGGTCACACTGATGATGTATTTAATACACGAATAGCTTCAAGATTCAAAAAAAATGATGATGATATAGAGACGCACTCAACAGTCAGTCACGAATTAATCGGTAATAAATCAGTAATATATGATTTCGAAGAACAAGTTCCTTCAACGGCTTCAGTAAAAAATACTGTAATAACTCCTCCATCAGATAAACGAGTTATAGTTCGTGCAGACTCAGGTAAAGGTAGTTCAGAAATTATCTCAAAACCGCCTAAAATATCCGGTGACGCTAAAAGTTCCAGCTGTGATTTAAGAAACAAACTCTCTAATAAAAATGATGTGAGAAGTACGTCAATATTATCATCTGTTCCGTCTACAAGCACGTTAAAAAGTGCACTAAAGAAAGATATAATCCATGTAGAATTGGGATTCCAAAGTTACATAAATGATAAAAATGAAAGGATACTCCGAACTTTCGGTGCAGCCAATGAACCAAAACGAATTCCAAATGATTCAGTAACGGTCATAAAATCCCAAATAAGATTATCTTCAAACGAAATAAGGATTCCCGTAGACTCTGATCATGACATGTCCATACAAATCAAGAAACCAAATACTAATCAACGCGTTTCTATTAGCGAGTCTGGATTCGTAAATATTATTGATACGGGTAGAATGGCAAAACAAAGAACAGCTGTGCAAACTAGTGGTAAGTCACACGTTATATCACACATTTCTTTCCCGCTTTTCTTGTCCCATCCCTTGTATATCATCAACCAATCAGGGGTTACACTTTCGTCAAAAGAAAACTCCGCAAAGGATTAAGAGTCGAAAATGTCGACCCCCACAATACACATATAAGGCTAAAATTGTTGAAGCAAAGCAGTAGGCGCTGGTAAAGTATAACGAACCCTTCAATGGATTCTGTTGCCACAGGTATTATAAACAAATTTTCGAGTGTACATAAAACGTTTAAACGATATTACAGCTTATGGCAATACAATAAAAACATATACACATTAATACAAATTGACCAAAACGCAGGACAAAAAATGTATTACCCATTGAACAAATTAAAAACCTTCGATTCGCTTGACGTTTCGACCAGGTTGCACTGATCGTGGTCACAAGCAGATTGCTTGTGACCACGTTCAGTGCAACCTGGTCGAAACGTCAAGCGAATCGAAGGTATTTATTGCGCGTTAATTCCTGTTAGTATATAGTAATATCATGCAACGCGATAGTTTAAAAGTTAAAATTAATAACCTACAACCACAGATCATATACTAGTTACAAGCAATCATTACGAACTCATAACTTCATTTGAGGGTATATTTATTTTTTACTTGTTCAATGAACGCTAGATAAAAAAAAAACGTTAAAGTAAGTTAAACATTATCTGTTGGATACATTTGAATTGTGTTTTCGTATAATCGATTCTTATTATTAAGCTTTGGCTCGCTAATTAACAGACACCATAGGTTTTTTACTGTTATGAAGTATAATTTTGTACGTGGCTGAGCGGAATGGACACGGTTGTACAATAAACGGTAAATAATACTCCTCCCGATCGAGTTTCGGTCACGGCAGCCTATCCCCACGGATAGTCAAGTACACAGGAGATATTATAGTGCACAAATGTATGTGCAAACACAGGTGCACTCTTTCTTCCTTCACTCTCATAGTCCGATCGAACGGCAATCCGACACGACCGAAGAGAAAACAGGTGCAGGACCGAAGGCTTTACGTGCTTTTCGAAGCACGGTGGTGTCACACCACCAAGTTCCTAACTCCGGGCTGCTCTTGAGAATTTCCTAACAAAAACCCAATAACACTGCCCGACCTGGGAATCGAACCCAGGACCTCACGCTCAGCAGCCGCGCTTGCGACGACTAGACAACGAGCCAATCGAGTATAATCGATATAATTGAGTTATTATAGTTATTACGCAACTACAGTCACGAAACTGTAGCCCAAGAGTAATAAAGATAAATCTTTGAAAAACATTAACGCATGCTTAGCGAACTCTAAAGTTATTATATTAAATGGAAAAAGAATAATAATAAGCCATCTCGACTGCTTAGTGTTCAGACCGCCTGGAGTATTTATCCGGGAGGCGCAGGTTCGAATCCTGTTCGCGACCGTATTCGTTTTCCATTTAATATAATAACTTCCAAGAATAGTAATTAGCGATACTCTTTGACTCTATAATATTATAGCGGACTCGCATTTAATCCAGATGGTGATATAAGAAGATCTGAAGAGAAAGGATACGATAGAATGGTAGAAAGATATATAACGGATAACAACGTCGTAGATTTATACGAACAAGAATTGATTCCTTTACAATCTATTATAAAGAATTTGCGCGACGAGATAGATGTGTTGGCAGCACAACAATTGATATTCAAAGACAAAATATATTGCCCAAAGAAGCTGCCGCGATTGGTTCACTCTAATAAAAAATGTTTTGGATGTCTCAAGAAATAAAGAAGTATCAAAATAGTCGTATGTTTTATTTAGAGAAGTAAAAAGAACGAAGACTATCTTGAATTGTTTTCTAAAATATTGATTAAGGTACAATTTGTAAGTAATAATTTGTCAAATAATATGATCGTATCATGGGTCTATCTCAACCTTTCTCAGTCCAAGAGCTGGCCGTGGGCCTAACATTGGGCTATGACAGCCCTTCAGCCCTCTTCAGCCTCTCTGGGCAGATCACGTGGATAATCCTCCGGGTTGACATGGTATAAGATGACAGTTTAGATTAATGTAATTTTGGGAATTAATTAAAATATAACAAAATTTCTTATAAAGAATATTGTAGATATGTCTGTGGCGAAATAATACCGGTTGATTGATAGAGCCTTCGTTGTGACTCTTGTTACTGTATTTGTGAGGGCAATTATTTACAAATTGCATGTAGGCTAAGTTTATTTTATTTCATATAAAGACTGTCTGGCGGTTTTGAGTATTTTATACAGTCTACGCAAATGTCTTGCTAATCTAGTATCGCTATGCGACAAGTCGTTGAACTCCCTTAATTATGGTGTGTCACACGACGACATATGTGTGCTAGGGTAGCTAGGACAGGTCAATTCGAAATTGCTATGGATCTTTTTCCAAAAGGCCATTCCAGATGCCCTACATGGTGACGCACACAACCTTATACAATGATGTCTGGGACTTTAAATGAGACCTTGACCTCAGAGTTTGTTACGGCATTTCTTCTTAGAGGTAGTCAGTTAAGAAATGCGCCTTCTAGAAAAGTGGCTTCTAGAAAAGAGTTTTGAAAAGCTACCCATTACCGAATAAACTATTTGAATTTGATTTTATTCAGTAAGTAGGTAGGTAGCTTTTCAAAACTCAAACTAATTATTAGTACAAAAGTATAAATTTTGTAATGAGATTTGCCAAGGCGGCTGACCTGGGACCTGGATTGAGTCAATGTATTGGTAAGTACTATTTATTTTCGGATCAGAGAATGATTGAAAGGAGTGGCCTGTAGGTAACGGTGACTAAGGTAAAGTTGGAGTGTCATTTTACCCGCCGATAAAAATAAACCTACTAATCACAAGCAGGAAATAATCTTATCACGAACTTTAGAATCCCGATAAAATATGAAATATTTAATCATGTATTCATAACCATTGTTGATATTCATATAATATCGAAGTATTATAAGTGATAATAATATTTGATAGTAGTTTTCCTATGCAGATAAGAAAGAAAATTTATAAAGACGCGTTGAATACTTCATTTGTGAAGAAACAACTTAAGTTATTTACAATTTTTCAAGGAAACATTGGAAAATAATAGACAAGCACGGGGCTTGAACCTGCGACCCTTGACATTCCGTGTCATCATTCTACCAATTGAGCTACCGTGTCGTTGTTTGTGTGTATTAAATTTCAAGTCCCTTTGTCTTGTCCGTCTTAAAGAGACGCCTGACGATATTTGTTGAGAAATCATTTACAGATTTACTAAGCTTAGTTTATTTTAACGTTATATAAAGATTTTTCCAGAGCCGAAAAAATCGATTAGGTTTTTGAAGACCTTTGACATCAATCACAGAAGAATAATTATATTATAATAAGAATAACTGACGTGAGTAACGCGCCCACTGCGAGAAAAAAGTCGCACAATCGCATGACGAATCCCTTTAAATTTTACAAAAAACGCACTGTAAGTCACTCTAATGTACACTAGCTCTAAAGAAAAATAAATTCTAAATAGCTTTGGTGAAGTGTGGGTGTAAAACCATGTACACCTCTGAAGTGTATATAGACGTGATGCTATGTAGGTAATAGATTAAAAAAATGCATGTCACCACATTTTGTACATTTCAACACAGATTATGAGTCATCTACCTATAGTACAAATAGTATAAGTTTTGAACTGTCTGCACGTAGGCACAGTATGGGCTCGGGACTTTTCAAACATCTTTGTCTCATGATTGATACATCGATGTACCTTCCCGAGAAGAGTGGGACACCCAGGATTTATTATTTCCGTTAGATATTCTCACAATTTATAGGTGAGTTGAGGAAAATAATCTGGCAAATCTAGGACTGCAACTTGACAAGATGGTAAATCCGCCACTGGTCTCGTTGGTCTAGCGGTCGCAAGCGCGGCTGCTCAGCGTGAGGTCATGTTGCATACACTTGTGCACTATAATATCTCCTGCGTGCTTGGCTAATCTCCGTGGAGATAGGCCGCCGTGACCGAAATACCGTCGGGAGGAGTAGATATATGTATGATCCATAGAATTAGAATATTTTTGGTACCCGATAGAAGGACATAGAGCTCAAAAAAATGCTACCGATTTTGAATTGTCAATGTGTGCGTGCTTGAATAGTAATGTACAACGTGGAAATATTGACAAATATCCATTATCGATAAACAATATTTCAGATGTAAAGAATTGGTATACAAAATGAAAATATTTTCTATCAAATTATGTTAATAAAACTAAAATCAGAAGGGTAGGTATTATTTAATGCACTTAATTAATTAATTACATTATTATAATAAAAACATTTCATGCGCTCACATTATAATTATATTTCATTGGTAATAGGTACTTTGTAAAGAAAGCAGCTTTTAAGGACCCTGAGCAGTGTTTAGAGTATGACTGATTGAGACGATGATTGTCTGAATGATTTTTATCTACCTATCCTAATACCATTGGGGATGTAGTCTGGACTCAGCGCAGCACACGCTTGAGGTGTACCCTGCCTAGACCGCTGAGTGGCGGGTACTAAGGGCCAGTATCGGGTGGGACCTGTCTCTGCCGGCAGTAGTGAGGGCTACGCGGGCAGATAAAGTGAACTGGAGAGGAATGGCTTCCTTTTATGAGACTGTTGTCGTCCAGGAAGAGGCCGCCGAGCGGGATTGTGAGAGGGCCGATCCCTTTCGGAGAAGAAAGCGTCTAGGAGGCAACCGCCTCGGCGCCTAACAGCCGAAACCCCGCCTGTATGATTTAAGACAGGTGGCCGTTTAGAGGCTTAGAGAGGGGACTCTGTTTACCCATCGTGATCCCAGAGAAGACGGTGGCATAGTGGTCACGTGCTATTGTGCACAGCGTGGCTCTCCAGGGATGTGCCTTAATAGGCATTGCATAGCGGGGGTGCTGGTGCTGGTCTACTACGTGCCTCCCTCCATATGCTGATGTTGTCCACCGAGGTGGCTTTAGTGAGGTAAGAATCCCACACACCCTGGTCTTATCCATAAAGGCCAGGCGTGTTTCTGGAGGTATACCCCTGAAAAAAAATATGGTATATATTACTTATTTCTTCTTTTTCTTTATTTTTATTCTTCTTAACTTTATTTTTATATTTATCAATAAGCATCGACAGGAAACCTTAAAGTATAAAAAATATATCATAAAATTTTTATATTGTCTTGAATTTGTAGTAAAAAATATGTAAACAACATATTCATTACGTTATCACGTATAGGCCTAGGTGCTCACCGGCTGAAGGTGATAGCCCAGGAATCACCAACTAGTATCATTCGGGCTCTGTTTTTAAAATTAATATTAGTAGCCAAGATCCGCACAAAGTAGGTTGGCGGTCCAGATTCGAACCACATTTGGGGACTACTGTAATAGCGCGATGAAATATATTTATTACGTGACCTGGGCCACTAAGCTATGCTAAGCTTCTTATATATTATAAGCGTCCGGACAGACACCGACAACAGACAGAAACGTTTCCAAACATTTTGGTTTCATCTTCTGTATCGATAATATTAGGTACCTACCCCAATTAATATTTTGGTAAATTCAATGTGCAGAGATAGTTGGTACATCTACACTTTAAATAAATTCTGATATCGGAACTTTTTGTTCTAAAATTTCATCGACACAATAGTCGACACTGACAAGTCACTATTTTGTGTACATGAAATGAAAATTTATATTAGAACAACGTACTCAATATTGCTTTTATGACCATTGTTTTTTACTATAAAGAAATATCACTATTTTCTTGATAGTCAAGTCAAGATTTTTATTTCATATAAACCGTATGTTACGATCGGGGGGGGGGGGGGGGGGTGTAGCACAACCAGTACGCACAAGCATATGTATAATGTACTCTGTGCGCACAAGCTCGTATATTGGACTGACGCAGCAGCCAAGAAATAATAGCACTAGGGTATTTTCTGTAATGTGGGTGGTATACGCACCTCACTATCTAACGAAAACCGATTACCCACATAACATCCCTCTACCTTTAATCAGAAAAACTTTTTATAGTCAACAATATTCCTTTTTCGTTTTGGCCGAAGGTCATGCTCAGTTCCGATAGAGGGAGTCGGCGAAATTTCTTGTATGTCTGCACTATGGCCGCTGAATTCTAGGACCGACGCGGGTCTCTCAACATCAACTCTTGAATCTTCACCAGAGACGATGGGTGCCGGTTGTCCACAGCCAGTATGGTTCGAGGGCAAAATAAATGCAGGGACAACCTATTCACCCTGCTCATCTTCCCTCCCTCTATATTTTAGCAACTGATTAGCATGTCTTTTAACTGTCTGATCGTCATGTTGCACTAAATAAACTGATTTCCCTATCTTTCTCACTATTACACCACGTGACCAATAATGTTTTTGATTTTTATAAAGTTTTACTAATATATTTTCCCCCTCACTGAAAATCACTTTGCGATTGCCGCGATAATTATCAATCTGCAAACACTGTTTTTCTTTAACCGTTTTGTCGAGTGATGCGTTGGATGGTGCTGAGATAGAAGGTGACATCAAATCTAACCTACTTACATCTTAACTTACGGCCGAACAAAACCTCAGCGGGGGATCTGTTTGTTGTTGAATGCTTAGAATTCCTATAACATAACAAGAATTCTTGTATTTTAATATTTAAGTCACGTAAACCTGTCCCTGTTAAAAATAAAGATTTAATAGCTTTTTTACGATCTTTACATAACTCTCTGCTTGACCGTTGCTGGCCGGATGATAAACAGGAGAAGTTAAATGTTCTATACCGTTTTGAGAACAAAACGTTTTAAATTCATGCGAGACGAAAGCGGTACCATTATCTGAGCAAATGGTATGAAATAAACCAAACCTGGCCATTGTTTCACATAACTTTTCAATGACGATACGAGAATAATAACCTGACGATACATCGAAACATTCGACACATTTTGAATAAGCATCAACTAAAATTAAAAATGTATTACCATTTAAAGGACCCAAAAAATCTATATGAACACGATACCACGGCTGAGTAGGGTACGGCCACGGCGTGAGAGGGGAACGGGGAGGCGCAGCGCGCTGCGTTACACACGCGCCGCAGGCGCCGACATGATGTTCAATAGCAACAGACCAAGGCTCGGAAACGTTATTTAAAAAAACGTTTTTAAAACGCTTCTAACAGTTCTTCATGCAACATTTTGTTCGGAACGAAAACGAAATGAGAACGTTTTCAAAAATATCAGAAACCGGTTTATTCCGGAGGACGGCGCCGCGCGGAACGTGCGGCGACAAGTATGAACTTGTTTAGTTAAGCTAGGCCGTATGCATTTATTTAATTGCATCATTCATCCTAAATCATCCATGCTTCCTCTACTACACACTGTTTACCTACAATATTCACAAGATAATTTACAATAGTATAAGCTTTAACAAACAAAGAAACTAAGCTGCATGGCAGTGAAATTCCAACTAAATAATTTTCGTACTTACGTTCATATCGAGCAATCCTAAATATAAAAATAACGGTTAAAAACGTTTTATTGATCGAGAACGATTTAATTTTGTTTTTCTTCAAAAACGTTATTTATAATGTTCAATTCGAACGTAACTGCTACAAAGCGTTTTTTAGGTATTTAAGACGAAAACGTTTCAAAAAATATACCGGTATCCGAGCCTTGCAACAGACATACCCGGCCACCAAAATCTGACCCGAGCCTCCTCTTTCATTTTAGCAATACCTAAATGACCCGTGTGTAGCTCGTTTAACACTTTAAATTGCAAACTTCTAGGAATAACTAATCTATGACCTCTCATTAGACAGTCATTTTCTACCGATAGTTCCAATCGGTGGCTGTAAAAGTCGTTCATTAATGGTTCCTTTATTCTACTCGACCACCCGTTTTGTACATATTCAATAACTGACAACATTACCTTATCATGTATAATAGCATGTCTAATATCCGATAATGACAAAAATTTCTCGCCTTCGTTAACAAAACGTATATACGTAGACTTATCAACGGATGATTCATCGCGTTCTTGGAAAGATTGTACCGCGCAGGTGGCGACCGCAGCCAGCGACTCGTCTGCCACCGCTCGACTTAAATAATCTGCACAGTTACGGACACTACTCACATATTCTATTTTATAATTATACGCCGATAGAAAAATAGCATAACGTTGTAAACGATTTGCGGATATCTCCGGAATGCCTTTATCTGGATTAAATATAGAAACTAACGGCTTGTGGTCTGTTCTTAAAATAAAAGGTTTAGTTCGACCATATAAATATTGGTGAAATCTCCTAATGCCAAAAATTATAGCCGTAGCTTCTTTTTGAATCTGACTGTATCGTTTCTCCGCCGCATTAAGTGAACGCGAAATAAATGAATTGGTTTTTCTACATCTGCTTCGACTTGAGAAAGAACAGCACCTAGCCCACTTGGTGAGGCATCCACCGTTAATATTAAACTTGCATCAGGATTAAAATGGGCTAAAGTAGTATCAGACACCAACTCACGTTTAATAGCTGAAACAGCTTGATCATGCGCCTTGGTCCATAACCAGGATACACTTTTTTGTAACATATTATGTAAGGGAGATAAAATAGAAGAGGCATTTTTTATAAAATTCCTTTAATAGTTTACCATGCCTAAAAATTATTTTAACTCAGTAGTATTAGTAGGGACTCGGCATTGTAGAATAGCTTTTACTTTTTCGGGAGATTTATGTATACCGTTACGGTCTATAACAAATCCTAAGTAAGACACAGATTCTTGAAAAAATGAGCATTTTTCCCTGTTCAATACCAAACCTGCGTCCTGTAACCTACGGAAAACTTCATTCAACCTAGTTACCATTTGGTCCTTGTCTACCCCACACACTAAAATATCGTCAAGAAATAGAAGAGTACCGTCCAGGCCTGAGAGAAGTGCTTCCATGCTTCTTTGAAAAATAGCCGGTGCGCTAGCTAACCCGAACACTAATCTAGTAAATTTGTATAATCCTTTATGTGTATTTATACAAGTAAGCATCTGTGACATCTCATTAAGACGCAGTTGATTGTAAGCGTGTGACAAGTCTAATTTACTAAAATATGTGCCACCATGTAACTTCGTAAACAGCTCGTCATATCTGGGTAGGGGATATTTATCCACTAATAACTGTTTACTTATGGTCACGGAGTAATCAGCACAAAGGCGTATGGAACCATCTCGCTTCAAAACTGGTACAACTGGACTGGCGTACTCAGAGTATTTTACAGGCATTAACACACCTAACCCAACGAGACGATCGAGCTCTTTTTTGACACTATCACGAAGGGCGAAAGGAAGAGGTCGAGCTTTAAAAAAAATTGGCTTCGAATCTGGTTTTAATGCTAAATTCACTTCGATATCCTTAAAACACCCTAACCTGTTTTCAAATAACTGTGGAAATTTTAAGGCACTAACTGCAAGAAAATCCATGCAATTATACCTATAAGGAACATATTTCAAGGTTAAACCGGGACAAGAAATCCCTACCTAACAAAGGAGGCCCACCATTCCGTACAACGTACCCACTTATTGTGTTTATTTTGCTGTTATATGTGAAATTGAGTTTAATTTTACCCAAAATGTGTAATCTATCACCATTGTAGCTATGCAGAACAATACACTGGTCTCTAACGTGATATTGAAAAAAAAATTTTTATACATATGCTCAGAAATGACGGTAACTGGTGACCCGGTATCTATTTCAAAAAAATAAAATAAAGTAAAAGTTAAATTGATCCCATTAACAGTCACAGATTCCCGCATTGGTTCGCTGCGAAAAGTTCTTATATTGCCACACACATGCTTACCATCGTCATCAACATCCCCGCAGCACTCGACATAATGTTGCTGATTTACATTTTGTTTACACATTCGTTTAAGATGACCTTGAACGCCGCACTTTTTACACTTATAACGCGCGAACCGACACATCGATGCCAGGTGACCGGCGTAGCCGCATGCCGTGCAGCTACCACGACTGCCATCTACATTCTCTGGCCGGCGCGGTCAACTATCCACACGTGCAGCTGCCGCAGGGCTGCGCCGCTGCGCACACTCGTAGTGCGCTGTTCCAGGCTGCACAGTAGTGTCCATCTTCATCATTTGAAGTTGTGCGGCCCCGTCCACCTGCCGCAATGTTTCCTTAGCGCCCATACGAGCACTACGTACGCCTTCCGCAATTTCCAAAGCCTTGCTTAAAGTCAGTTCCGACAATTCCTTCGTAAATAGTTTGTCTCTTTCGGCTCCCGATTCCATGCCCAGCACGAAACGATCACGTAGCTGTTCGTCGAGATGTTGCGCCACGAACCCGCAGTGAATCGCCAAACCACGCCCGCGCGCCGCCCACTCTGATAATCCTTCTCCGACATGTTGAGTAGCACTATGGAATTTGTACCTTTCCGCAAATGTGCACTTTTTCGGTTTGAAATGACCATCCAATAAAGCAACAACTTCGTTATAGCTCAAGGTACCGACTTGGCTCGGTAAAGCTAAATCACGAATCAGTTTGTAACTTGATTCTGAGCAGTTACTTAACAAAATAGCTCGACGTTTGCAACCGGCTTTGTCTACGTCCACCCCGATCTCATTAGCAAGAAACCACTGTTCTAATCGCTCTTTGTACAACGGCCATTCTGCAATTTCATGATTAAATATTGTTAACGTGCTGACCGTTACTTTTGCCATTTGCCATTTTAAAGATACGCGTATATAGTACTTTGTCCTCGTCGCCAACTGTTACTAATTTTTTTTTTTTGCTAATCTAAATGTTGGTACCACAATTTTATGTTTGAAACGCGTGTTTCTATCGTGGAAATCGCTTCTTATATTATACATGTGCAATTTCTTCCGAAAGTATAGTATATTCTCAAAAATGTTAAGTGAGGGCAGCGTAAGTATATTGATTTCTTTAAATATGTTTATAAGGGATTCGCGTGGTGGGACCACGTGTTATATATAGCGCGGATTGCTCTATTCTGTAAAATAAATATAGAATCAACATCAGCTGCTGATCCCCACAGCAGAATGCCATATGACATCATGCTGTGGAAGTATGCGAAATAAACTAATCTAGTTGTAGCAACATCAGTCAGTTGTCTTATTTTTCTTACTGCATAAGCAGCGAAACTTAACCTATTTGACAGAACAGTAATGTGAGTACCCCACTGCAACCGCTCACTTTCTTCTGTACTCATTTCCTATATTTTTTTCCCTCTTATAGGTACATAAACATACATATTTTTCAAGGCAACGCCAACAATAGCCGGCTGACGTCTCTGACTTTATTTTATCGATACTACAACCATTTTTGTCTCGCTCTTACGCGTATAATCCGAATATTTTACTTTCATATACCTACAAGGATTAATTTAATAAATTGAAATTAAAAAAGTTATATTTCAAAGTAATATTAGAACGTTATGTCTTTTAAACTGGTTAAAGAAAAAGTAACACACGCAAAAATATGTTTCGTGTAGTCCCTATACCTTCTGTCGTGGAAAGCTACAACATAATGGCGAAAATAAGGCTATGAAACATCAGATAATTCGCGACGTGTGGGCTCGGAGACCCGTGTGCTGAACTTTATCATAAACTAACTCTAGATAAACGCAATACTTTATAACACGCCTTCATACACTAATTATCGTTTTACCGCGTACCACTTGAGTAAATCGGTCGCGTTTTAGCAGACATTTAACTTAATAAAAAAATTATAGGAATAATAATTACTCGCGGGTTTTCGCTCATCGATAATAATTTATCTGCAGTGTTTTGTCGTGTTACAGCGATGAAAAACAATGCTTGTTGCTACTGACTCGGGTGGTGAATAGTGTTTTGGAAATAACATTTTAGTTTAATGTGATTAAAATGGAAAATAAAATTAATACAATCGCGGAGGATGTTGACAATAAGGATAAATATGCAGCTGATCTAGACCAAGCTCTTGCAGTAGCAGGTAGTGAATGTTAAAATTATTTATTTTAACAATTTTTTTTTATGTAAACGTTTATTTGGCAACCAAATGTTACTAACCTACTTCATGACAATAAATTCGCAACTATCTTATCTACAATACACATATGACCATAGTTCATCAAAGTTATTTACAATGTTAACTAACGAATTCTTTATCACTACCAATTTAAGACAAAATAAACAGGGTACGTTGAAAATTGAGAGTGTGTGTCGTTAAATCAACGCGCCTAGTCCTTGTCTATTGATAAAACTAAAATCCGAAACAATAAAATAAAAATACATAGTGAATACTATTTGTATGCTGAGTAGATAAAAAAATTATAATTGTGAGATAATCAAACATTATACGCATATAATAGGCACAGACACCGCGGCAGACCATGGCGAAAATGGAGGAACGAGCAGGGTCCAGTCCTTTCTGTTGAGTCCAACAGAAAGGACTGGACCCTCACAAGCACAGAAATGGGCCAAGAAAGCAAGAAAAAGGGCCCCCTTGCAGTGGGACAATACAGGCTAGATGGATAGATAGGTGTGACATATGGTTATTTTTAAAGAACTTTGTTTCATATGTTCAAAATAATTATAATGAATTATTAAAAACATCAAAGTATTAACATTTAGATACAGCAATTAATAATAATTTGGTTTAGCGTTAGACGTCATTTATGATGTAATCCAGCTAAACTAAAATTAAGCATTGTTGATGTAATCAATAAAACCGAGACGGGACAAATAAAGAACGTAAAAAATTATATATTTGGTGAAGCTATTTGCTGAAAAATAATATATTAGACGCCTGTCTTCCCCAGGGGGGCAGAGGTGTCCACACCAGTAGTTGAGCACCCACATTTTACGAATACTGTTTTAAAGTGTTGATCCTATTGCCTTCAACCGGGTAGTATCAGTAGCAACCTGGAGTTTTATATTGTGTGTGAAACCGAAAAAAAAACAGAATTAATTATAAACAAAAAATAAAACCGCCTTTAAAAATCTACTACACTAAAAAGTTCAAAATAATATCAAAATTTGCTTAAAATAAAATAATTTTAAAATAACAATATATAAAAATAATCTGTTAATTTTGGAGTCGGTGCCTGTACTGGGAGAAGGTTATTGTTTTCCTCTTGTTAGTCACATAAGTTCGTTGTGCTGTGGTTATGTTACCGGCCTTTGTATCTGGTTGTAAACCCCACATACATCAGGCACCGACTCCAAAATTAACAGATTATTATTATATATTATAATTTTAAAATTATTTTATTATAAGCAAATATTGATATTATTTTGAACTTTTTAGTGTAGTAGATTTTTGAAGGCGGTTTTTATTTTTTGTTTAAAATTAATTTATTTAAGTCTTTTTAGTTTTAAGTCTAATATATATATATTGTATAGGTCATATATAAGTTTGTATACTTCATAAGTTAATTTAGTAATTTAATAAAATGGGTAGGCCTTCGAAAGCCGCTAGGACTTAATAACTGCATCGGTGAAATGTTTGTGTACAACAGTGGACACTTCTGCCTACCCCATCGGGCAATACAGGCATGATGCTATGTATATATTAAGTGGCATGAACTATACATGGATATGCGATTACAGCAATTGCGAGTGATTTGTTGTGATTTATTGAAGAGTTCCATTGTCTAACTTCGAAGATCTTCATCAGATCTTCATTAATTTGAAATGGAACCATTTCTGGGGACTACTCTTTCAAACAAATATTTCGGCGGACATACATACAAAACAAGGTAGCTACTGTAAAACGTTGAGGAGTTCCCTTGACTGTCCTTCGACTCTTTTCGAATTTCAGTCACAACCCAGCTAGGTGTAAAGTTCTCATCAATACAAATTAATCAAGCCCAAACACCATGTAATTGCTGTATATCGTTAAAGAGTTCCCTAGATCGTCTTTCGGCTCCATCATCAGATCGACTCCAGACCTTCATTAAATAGTAGTGCTTTAAAATACTTAACGAAATAATTAACAAACGCACTAGTCGCCCCTACGATTTTCGAAGGTTTCCCTCGATTTCTCGGGGATGCCATCATCAGATCCTGGTTTCCTTATCATGTTACCACCATTGGGATATCTTCTTTCCAACAAAAAAAGAATTATCAAATTCGGTTCACAAGCGACGAAGTTATTCCCTAACACACATAAAAAAAAAGCGGATGAATTGAGAAATGGAAAGTCAGTTTTGTCACAGGAGTAAGGTTTCGATGTAAGAACTCGTGCATAACCGGAATCGTAAATCTAAATGTGTCTTTAAAAACAAGTTCTCAGCAGGACTGGTATTTGAGAAACCAGGTCTGGAACAGGCCTCTTTTATCCGTCGTCTATCAGCTCAATTACATGATTCAACAACATCAAATTCGGACATGCACAGTTGTTTACGACGGGTGTAAGCAAATTTTTATCTTTATTATGTTCTGTTAAATTGTCTTATGTTGTGTTCTAGTTTTTTCTTTGTTTCCCGCTCTCAATAATCGTGTTAACTACTACTTATTTTATCTATAATTGTCTTTTATAAATCCTATGTATTGAACTAAATAAACGCATTATCTATCTATCTACATACGTATTCATATTTATTTTAATTTATAAAAGTCGCTGCGGAAAACGCCCGTCGCCGTTCCGGGAAGAATTGAAACAGTATTTTTTTCGCTTACCGTCCTTTTTTGAACCTATCTCATTGATCTAGTGGTCGCAAACGTAGCCGGTGAGCATTATGGTCCCACAGATTAGTGATATGTGTGTGCTTTTTAGTTTTTAAACTATTATTACTTAACAGAAAGATTTTTGGAGTCGGTTCCTTTTTTTTGTTAAAAAGTATTTTATTTCTTACTTTTTAGTGAATCTTGCGTTCCATAGCTGATTTATCGGAAGTGAATATGAGTAGACCTACTCAACGCGCTGTTCATATGAGACAGGGCCATTTAATTGAGACGAGCAAAGAAGGGGAGAAACGCCTATATCAAAGTAGGAAATCTAGATCTAAGACTATTCCAAAAGAGAGTAGTGAACTGTGTAAATAAAGATGAAATTAATTAAGAAAATAAATTAAAACCTGACTAGCCTGTGTTACTCACGGGACAATGTAAGGATTCTAACGATACCCCATACATCGAAATCAGTTCAGGCATTTAGAAGTTATGGTGAAATAGTTAAAGAAACTCATAAACATACTTACATACATACATACTTAGATACACTCTTTTTTTGGGCAGTCGTGTCAAAAGAGACGTTTGAGACGCATTCTCAAACGTCTCTTTTGACACGACTGCCCAAAAAAAGAGTGGCTTACACTAAAAAGTACTAAATATCAAAAAAAAAAAAGGAGTTCCGGTGCTTATCATCTTCCGGTTTCATCATCATAATCTGATGATGAAGCTGGAAAATAGGCAGTTCATTAGAACTATTATAGAGACCGTAAACACCACTGAAAAGTCACAAGAAAGCAAAATACACCATTTCGTTTACTTGGACGACGTATTATTTTTCAGTTATTCTGATGTTAATACCAAACTACCAAACCAATTTTCATCAAATTTAAATGGGCCCAAACTGAAAGTATATCTTTTCAAATAAAAAAATAATTTTCGAAATCGGTTTATAAATGACGGAGTTCCGAATTTTATCTATTAAATGCTGCTTTTTTGCCGTTAATATCTCTCATTCACGGTATACTAATATTTAATTTACTAAGGTTTAAACCAAACAAAAGCAAAGTCAACATTGTAACTGTTAGATAAGCAGCTTTATTATAATTATATAAAATATTCCTTATTGACACAATCCCAAGAGACGCCTATAGTAATAAACATTAAGACGCTAATTCTAATTATATACGGATACGTTCATTAATTGAAAACAACACATATTACACAATCTCGCGAGTTAGTAGGACAACAGATTAATTAATTGATTACCTTAATACTTTCATGAAAAACCCAACGTACACCTCATTACACGATACCTATACGGTTCCTCAACTATTATTTCGCATCACACAACGTGGTTACAATGGATATGACGAGCTCATAACAGTCCTGCTGTAGGGCAAGGGCATCTTCTCAGACAGATGAACAAGCACTGATCACACCACGTCAGCTCAGCGCGGGTTGTTGAGTTCTGACCATTAAGTCCATATCTCCTCACGATATTTTTCTTCACCTTATATCATAAGGAACTTAATAGAGAAGGGTTCTTCTTCAAATTAATTTAAATCCCAATCAAATACCAAATCTAAAGGATAAATATTCACACAGACTTCTTTTTATATATATCCTTCTACTCGTATACTAATATTATAAAGAGAAAAAAATGAATTTTTGTAATTAATTTCAGTGATAATAAGAATTCAATCTGCAAATCCAGGCGGGCGAAGCCGCGCGCACAGCTAGTGTATATTATTTATGTAGCAAGTAGCACGTTTAACAATCCTTCAAAAGTTACCTACTATATTTGAATATTCAAATAAATTAAAATGCACACACCTTCTGAATCCGTCCAGCAGTACCTACTACCATAGTCGTACGTTCGCAATCTGTCTGGTCAGTTTTTATGTCTATGATCATGGGCACCTTGCACTCACTATTTACCTCCCATGGGTGCTGGAGCCCCCGAGCAAGTGTCGGGACATAGCACTGTTATTAACATTCGTGTCCCGAACCAATATGATTGTACAATCAGACTAACAGAACGCGCCATGCGGTGAAATGCAAAAACGGATAAATGGATTTGAAAGAATTTTGGTATACAGATATATTGGACCGTGAAGAAGGACATGCAACCCTTTGTTTCGAAGACGAAGTCGCAGGCATCAGCTAGATATAAATATGTTACAATTTGTTCATTAGTTCTAAGTTTATATATTTCACCAATTATTGTGCCAATTAATGCAGTCACCTCTTAATTTCAGGTTTAGGATGGTACAACATAAAGTACTGCTTAGCATTGGCCATGTTCCTGATAGCAGCTATCATAGAACCGGTCGGATACTCCTTCGTGTTGCCAGCCGCAATGTGCGACCTTCAGATGACTGATGGCCAGCGAGGATTTATAAGTTCAATACCTTATATAGGTAAGTCAAGTACAGTATAAGACTGAGATATTATGATTAATAACCCACTCACAAGATGAAACACAATGTGACGTGTGACTGCTTTTGGGTGCCGAAACTGGCGGCTCATAAAGCTGTTTAACCACTAGACGATCGAAACAGCAGTGCGAGCATGGTTCTTTTTTTCGACACGTTTGTCGATTTTAAAGGACAAAATTGACATAAAGTGTTGATGAAACGACAAAATATAAAAACTTTTATCGAGTCGACAAGCTTGTCGAAAAGTTCCGTGCTTAGACGCTAGATGAGAGAAAACTATCTTGGCAACCGTGATTCGTGTAGGACGCTACGACCCTCAGCATTGCAATATTTTATTTTCTTACATGAATATTTCCGTAAAATCTTTATTCTGTAGGTAAGGAACACTACGCTAACTTATCTAACTGATTTTCTAAATTATCTAAATAAAAGCGGTCACATACATACAATTATCAGTAAATATAAAGCGATATATCATAAAAAACAATCTCTTAACAACGGGTGCCAACCACTGTGAAAAAATTATAATTGATAAAAATGGAGGTTATTGTGATCTGTGTGTGATGTAAAAATTTATGATAAAAATGTGGAACAAGTGAACGAGTTTGTATATTTGGGAAGTATGTTCACAAGAGATGAAAAATGTATGCAGATGTGGAAAATTGAATACGGGAAATAAGTGAATGCGGTAATGGCCAATCAGATGATGTTCAAGAAGATTTGACTGGCTGACCACAATGGTGTGCTGGTGCCTACGCTCATATTTGGAAGTGAATGTTAGGTGTGGCAAAAGGGACATGAAAGTAATATAAATGCTGTAGAAATGCGTTCCTTGCGAAGTATGTGTGGTGTAACTATGAATGATAGATTGAGGAATTATGTGATATGACAACGTTGCGGTTTAAAAGAAGACTAAGTGACGAAAAATCAAAAGTAATGAATGAAAGAATGACGGTTATCAAAGGTATCTAGAAGGCAAGTGTAAGTGGAAATGCCGGAAGGGGACATCCTAAAAGGGTTTACACTGACCTTATTAGTGATATCCTCTAAAAAGGTTAGCAGCGCCAAATGTATGAACAAGGACGAAGCAAATGCGATATATAAGGATCATAGCAGGTGGCGTTCTGTAGTTTCTGCCTACTCCCATAGAAGAAAGGCGTGAGTTTATGAACGTATGTTGTTAAATACATATTTATGTAATTAATCGGATACCATAACGTTCATTCATGAAGTTGCCTTTCTAATGAATAGAACTGTAACAAGCTATCAAGATGTCATTCGGCCAATGGGGCAATCATTTTCATGGGAAACAATAAACTAAGTCGTAAATAAGTTGAGAGTTTACAACATACATATATATATATACCTATACATGTTCACAGCATGCAGCTGAAACCCTGACATGATTATTTAAATACTTTAACAATAAAGAAAAACAGTTCAAATGCATTATCATTTGCGTTGCGTTATTTCCACAAAAATGTAGAACCTAAGAAAACATTATCACCTCGCGCATGGTTTTTGATCTTTGACACCACAGAAGGTAAGCATGATGGACACTGCTAATTGATGTAAGGGGACATTTTTATTACAAGCTTAAATGCGCAATCACCTAGCTCGTTAAAAAAAATCGTATTATACAAAATTGAATTTATTGTGCACCGGTTACTACCTACTCGTTTTTTTTTTTGACAATTCCGCGGGCTCATCTTATGACTAAGAACTAGTGGCCGACCGAAATTTCGGTTTCGGTTTCGGCCAGTTTCGTCCAATAAATCGAGGTTCGGCCTTAGTTTCGGGTTCGGCCAAAAAATGGTCGAAACTTTCGGTCGAACCGATACTCGAGCATTCGTGAATCATCGTGCGCCATTCGGCGAACATCGCGACTAACTCGTGTTTGCCAGATCTGCCGCGCCGCGGCAACTCAGTTCGCCGCCGTTGATCGCAGGAGTTGAGGTTAAATTTTGCACATATTAATGATTAGATTTTTATATATTAGATACAACATTGTACTTGATAACAATAATATTTCTATTGTGTCTGCTAATTTGACATACAATACATAACATTGCCTAATCAGCCCATAACTGTCCGACTGCCGGACAAAGACCTCATACAGAGCAGGAACAAGCATTTAAGTAGATCAAACCGCCTGGCTACGGCCATGCAATCCCGAGACTATAGGATTATAACAATCATAATTATTAAAATATAATTACAACCAATTGTGTTGTTGATTAGATATAATTTTATCAAGACAAGCAAAAAACAAACCTCGATAAAGAACAGATCGGCTGTCAAAAAATTTATCAATTAAGATCGATCAAGCAATAAAATACTGGGCGTTAACTCCCGTGATGGAAATAATTTATACGATTATCTAGAAAGTAACAGTTTTTCTTGCAATTGTTTACGTCTTTTGGGTCTTTTGACGGTAACAGTTTCCAATCTCGGCAATTTTCGTCTCTCGAGAATTGTAATCATTTGTTACCTAGATATGTTTTTTTTTAAATCCGGTCAAACAAACTGACTTCAAAATTACAATCATAAGACGTATTCCTTACCGTTATAAAGACTCCTAAATATTTATTGCGTGAATTACAGTCCAGCATAGAGTAATTGTACACCTTTTGTCACACTAACCTTAAGAAAATAATCTTTCTAGGTATCGTGATAACGTCATTTCCGTGGGGTTACCTGGTAGACACCCGTGGTCGCAAGATGGGAGTCATATACAGCTCCTTGGTCTCCGGAGTGCTTGGCATCATATCTGCGTTCATGCCGAACCTCATCAGCTTTGCTGCCTGCAAGTTCCTGATAGCACTCTGGTAAGAATATTGAGACTATCTGTTACCTGTTCTTTGAGCACCCACAAAGAGGCTTAAAGCCCCCGCAGACTACAGACTGAAATATTGTTGGGTGAATTTATTTTATACCTACTTGCTGTGCCTGGCTGTGCTGGTATGCGCTGCTTGATTTCCATTGTAACAAAAGGCACACGAGGAAGACTAAGGAAACGGCCTGCGCACTCTCATAAGCTATAGGTTATTCATACCAACCGATCGACTAAAATCTGTAGTCTGCGAGGGTCCTAAAAATGTGTCATTCAATATTTTTTCTATACAGTAATGAATCATCATCGTCTTAAATAAATTTCTTTAAAAATGTGTGCATAAAATAATAATTCTTGCCAATAGGTATGTAGTAGGTCCTGATAATATATAGATGTAGTACCAAAACATGTAAATTACTGTTGGTCAGCATAGCTTGCCCAGCAGCAGTGCCATACACGTTCATCGGTGAGATCCTGCCAGCTAAATATAGAGATATAGTGCTATCAATCACCAACGCACTGCAGATAACGGGAACAGCTCTAGTGCCTCGTAAGTACTATCGATATTTACATAATCATTATTGTATTCCTCACGTTCATTCCAACTGCCGGTATCTTATTTATACCACCAACGTGGCATCCCACCCTATGGCCCGCCTGATGATAAACAGTTTTGGTAGGCTATGGAAGTTTTCAATAACAGAAGATCACAGTCACACGCGCGTTTCGAACCCTATAAGAGAAATCGCCGTCGACCAATATAGAGGACAAAAATGTCCCCCCTACTGCCTACACAAAACTTCCCCAAGAAAAACTTGCCACCATTATCACTGTTAGGTCATACCTACAACATCACAAAAAAATAATGGGCCCCTTGCCTATTGTTTTTTAGTGTTGCACGGGAAGGGGGGAATTACTTCCCCCGTTGACAGCTTCAGTTTTTCCGAGGCTTACCTGCCTCTTCTATTATTGAGTGTCTACCTTCGATCACGTATAAAAATATTTGCTATCGAAGGTGTCTACACCGGCCTTCTGGTAATCGTTAGTAGAAGGTGATATTTTACTTTAGTTAAATAGAAGGCGATGATGCCACCATAAAGACAAAGGTAGGTATTAAAAGTATGGAACAAAGATTCGGCTTACGACCTGAACGATGGTCGCGATATAGTTAGTCAAGTACATTTAGTATTCAAACGACGTGGATTCATATCATATCCCGTTCGTGGTCGTATTATATATATCCAAAATTATAATTTTATTTATAAATTGAGGTCAGCGCAGTAGCTTTCTTTGTTAGTCCATATTTCCACGTTAAATAATTGTTTGCAACTCTGAATATTTAATAATCGTCTTACACACGATATTTGGTTAAACGTACTAGGATCTCAACACAATAAAACGCAAATAATAGTAGGTACGTCAATATTTTATATATAGTGACGATATAACGATAAAATATTGTATACGTACGATAAAAAATATGTGACACGAATTAACACTAGCCTTGACACTGTTGTTAAAATAGATTTTGGTTACACAATGCCACAGTTACTCCAATACCTGCACAATGGAAGATCATAACCTTGTCATTGAAAACGCAATAGGCGTGGTTTCCACCTGGGCTTAAGAGATCTATTAGTTTATATATTGAGAAGACCGCTTAAATCATTATACATCAATAAATATTTTTATAATTATTATAATTCTTCTCGAAAGTTATAATATTAAATGGAAAAAGATTCTCGCTAAGCATACGTTAATGCTTTTCAAATATTTATCTATAATCGTTCTTCTCGACTTTTGATAAGATGATAATTTTTTATCTTTTCAGTTCTGGCTTGGGCGATCCTGCCTCTTGATTTTCGGATAGACTTTGGACTATATGTTTTTAGACCATGGAGACTATTGTCATTGTTATATGCGTGCTTCTTCATAATAGGTGCCTTTCTATTGTCATTTGGTCCTGAAAGTCCAAAATACTTGGTGTCCCAAGGAAGATTTGACGAAGCACTTAAAATTCTACAAGTCATGTACGCTGCAAACAATAGAACAAAAACGCCCGAAGATTTTCCGGTAAACATTATTTATTACATATAATAACATTAGAGAAATAATATCGAACAATAAATTTAATAAATTAGATTTATTGGACACCCAAACATCACTTGTAAAAGTGTCTTCACCAGGGGCCTAATTCTGCTAATTTACCAATGCTTCAGTTGAGTGTCGATAGTGTGTCGATGGAATGATTTTAGTTAATTAGTAGTCTGCTAGCTTAATAAGACCACCGGTCTAACTAAAATCATTCCATCGACACACTATCGACACTCAACTGAAGCATTGGTAAATTAGCAGAATTAGGCCCCAGATCTATTTACAGAAATAAAATCATTTATCATAAAAAAATTGTCGAAGCCGCAGTAAATAATATGTAGATATATTATCTCGGAGAGTTGTCAAATTAAGATCTATGACAGCCGTTACGGGTAGTCAGAGGCCTGAAAGTTTGACAACCAGTCATACCACGAGATATCGTGTTACCCAGTAACTGGGTTGTGGAGGGCAGACAGGCAGTCACTCCATGTAAAATACTGGTATTAAGCTGCATCCGGTTTGACTGGAACCCGGCCGCAATTTAATTGGGAAAAGGCTAGGCAGATATATTATCTCGGAGAAAAATAGTTTTTAATCCTTGATCCTATCAGACTACCCGTACCCGTACATTTCGAGTCGAACGGTAAACTGAGAGTTATATTCGTGAACGAGTGATTTTTGTAAACATGTGATTTTCTTAAGCAGTTACTATGCATTGACTGAATTTTGTTTCTTAGCCGAATAACTAGTTTAGAATAATAGTAATTAATATAGGCATAATATGGCCTTCACACGTATAAAAAATATTATATATAATTAGTTTAGAGTGGGACGGTAAACTAGTGGTTTTCGAGAACATGTGATTTTCGTAAGTAGTTACAATGCATTGACTAAATGTCGTTTCTTAGCCGAATAACTAGTCTAGTTTCGGATGGTAAACTAGTGAGTTTCGTGAACATGTGATTTTCTTAAGCAGTTACAGATATGTATAATGCATTGACACAATGTTGTTTCTTTCGAGATCGCGTCTGAAATTGTTATAATAATTAATTTGATTTTATGTTATAAAACTAGCGCTACTTCATTTCGATGGAGGAGCTTATGAGATGAGATAGGGGCCTTTTTTGGTCTCGTGCAGGTTCTTAGTAATCTTAATTTTAGTTTTTATAATTTGTTTCTTTGTATGTACCTGTTTAGGAGACCAAAATAAATATTTTCTTCCTTACATTTCTTTATTTCTGAAATTTTCGATTCATAATTCTAAGGAATTTCTTGGTACTTTAAACGTAAGAGTTATTTAAAAATGTTTAATAACATTAAACATGATATACAAAATCTAATTCATTATAGAACCACCTAAAACTTGTGCTAATGTAAAATAATATACTGACTAAGTAACAAGTCCGTTTCAAGTCGGGGTTTATTTGCCAAAAATTCAAAATGTTATTACTGCCTCGTTCGACTAGTACAACAGGTTCGTTTCCCAGGTTAGACAAGGTATCATTGGGTTTTTCTGTTAGAGAATTCTCAGCACAAGCCTAGAGCCTTGAATAATAAGTGTGCCTAGCAAATAAACTCGCTAGCTAAACCATGAGATTTCATAACGGAATCAGCGAAATGTCAATGGCAGTTTGTAACTACGAAGTAAATCTCTACCTAAAGGCTTATAGATGAGAACTTTGCCGTCGACAAAGTGGCGCACGTTACTGGGAGCCTATAAAATACCTAAACGTGGTGCTGTGTTATATTATTGATAATTACACTTTGATTTCAGATAAAAAGGCTAATAGCACCTCCTCGTAATAACCAAAAGATAAGCTTCCTGACGTCTTTGAAGGTACAAAGCGTGCCGTTAGTCAAGCCGCCATATTTGAAATGGTTTGCTCTCAACGGATTTCTACTGTTCGGTGTATTCGCTTTGTAAGTTTTTGGACTTCTATAATCAATATATACACGACTGCCCAAAAAAAGAAGAGGTATGTTTTGAGAGGTCATGTATATTTGTGAGTTTCCTTATTCTACCATAACTTCTAATATTTATTTATTATGCCTAAACCGATTTAGATGTATGGAAAATATAATGATACAAGTGCCCTTAGATGGTCATTACAGTCGAGGTTGAATTTAGCAATGACCAACCGGGACTTGTTGACCATTAGGGCACGCGGCTCATACGACGTTTTTCAACACTGTTAAGAGGAAAAAAAGAATGAAATAACTTAAAATTACTTTTGCAAAATTTAATTTTGTGGGTATGATGGCCAGCGAATTTTTTTTTCGAACGCCGAGTCTTTAGTCTATTTACGCGCAAGTGGAAGACATCAGACTCACTGACGAAGCCAAATAGGCTAATATTAAAAAAAAAACTTTTTTTATTGATAACAATCATTAATTTTCGGCTACAGTTTTTTTTTTATTTTATATTAACTCAGGATGATATGTTTCTTCCCAAGAAAAATAGACAATTATTAGCTACATTGATAGCCTATAATATTAACGCAGTTATAAATAATTTAACTGTTACTAGTATAAGTGACGAATCAGTATTATGTAGTAATTCTAATAATACTGTGATAGATTGTTTAAACTATTAGATTCGACAAAAGAGAAGCACAATAATAATATTTTACTTTATCACCAAAATATTAACCGCTTCTCTGGCAAAATCTTAGATGTGGAAATGTTAATAGATAAATATCATTTGGACATTTTATGTTTCTGTGAAACATGGTTAAAACCTGATAGAATGCTTTTTAATGTTAGTAATTTTGCGGCTGCCAGTGCTTACAACAGATCTTCAGTTGGGGGTGGTACTTTGATTATGTGTAATAATTATCTTAAATATAAGGAAAGAAAGGACATAACTGCTTGTTCTGTTGACCGCTTATGTGAGGTAGCATGTGCAGAAATAGAAGGATACATAATATTATGTGTGTATAGACCACCATCAGCAAACCTTTCTTATTCTTATTCTTTATTGTACACAAAATCAAGGAACATACAAAACAATAAATAAAAAGAAACATGTACAAAGGCGAGCTTAACTCAGAATGAGTTTTCTTCCAGCAAACCTTTTGGGTGAAAGAATTTAAAAAAAAAAAAACAGAAAAAGTACTCGGGTGGGAAAATCATTGTAGTGCACAACACATAAATAAACAAATGTTAAATCTAAAGGACTAACTATAATAAAATATAAATACTTAAATACAAAAATAACAATAATTACACATACTTATATGTTTATATTTATAAACATATAATATATATACATACCTACCAATGATAAATACAAATTATAAAGACAGGAAATGTTCCTTAACTCTTTTCTTAAAGACAAAAGGAGAAGGACTGGCACGAATTGAATGAGGGAGAGAGTTCCATAGACGTACAGCACGAATTGTAAAAGAGCCATCGTAACGGCTAGAGTTGTGACGAGGAGTTCGTAACAAAAGTGAGGAAATTAAGCGACAGGGCTGACCTCTAGGAATGAGATACTCAAATCGTTCACGCAGATATATAGGAGAATCAGGATTGTGGAGAATAGAAAATAGAAGATAAAGGATATGAGAGTCTCGCCGCCGCCGAATAGGTAGCCACTTCAATCTAGCCCGAAATTCCGATACATGATCGTACTTTCGAAGGCCAAATATGAAGCGGATACAAAGATTCTGTAAGCGTTCGAGTTTGTTTAAGTTTTCTTCTATGGCATCCAGGAAACAGACATCTGCATAGTCTAAGAGAGGAAGAAGAAGAGATTGGGCAAGGATAATCCTTGTCTGAAGAGGTAAAAAGTTCTGGAGACGCTTGAGAGAGTGAAAAGAGCAAAAAATCTTCCTGCTTACCTCCGCAATGTGAACACTCCAAGAAAAATTAGGGTCTATAAGAACTCCTAGATTCTTAGCACTTTTTGAGTATGGGATGGTGACGGAATCATATACAGTAGGTGGTAGGGAACCTTGATCTAATAAATTTACCATGTATCTGCCACCAATAATGAGAGCTTGTGATTTTGCTGGGTTAACAAGTAACCCAAAGGATTTAGCCCATTTTCTGATATTATCAAGATCATTATTGATGGCACCAATGGCTTCGTTGATGTTATCCACTTTAAAATGGCGATATAGCTGCAGATCATCTGCATAAAGATGATACGGAGAAGATATAGTCTTAGTGATGGCGTTTATAAAAACGGAGAAAAGAAGCGGAGAAAGGACGCCACCTTGTGGGACGCCTGCAGCAAGGTCACACCAATCTGAGGAAACCTCATTAAAGCGAACCGACTGCGAACGACCCCGAAGATATGAGTTGAACCATTCAATTACAGGCGAAGAGATGTTCAGAGAGGATAGGATTCCTAAGAGGATGTCAAAGTCAACTGAATTGAAAGCGCTACTGAAGTCCAGTAAAACGAGGACTGTTAGTAACTTGTTCTCCATGGCCAATCTGATGTCATCCGTGACTTTTATAAGTGCAGTTACCGTGCTATGTCGAGGGCGGAAGCCAGATTGGTAAGGACTAAGTAAACCGTTTGAGGAAAGGTAGCAAGACAGTTGACTCCGCACAACACTCTCCAAGACTTTGGATAGGATAGGAAGTATGGATATGGGCCGATACTGTGAAACGGAAGTAGGATTCGGCACAGGAGGTACATAACGGCAGAGGAAGTTGTGAGAGACAATTTAACGTAGAGGACTTAATATTGGAGTCTAGGATAATCGGAGACCTGGAAAAATGTACATTAAGTGCATTAAGGTCTATCTCTATATCACTGTTCTTAGCGACTTTTCCGATGCCTAGAGATTTGAGAAATTGCCATACCTGTGCTGGATTTGAATTTTGGATGGAATTGTGAATGTGGCGCCTTTTTGCATCTCTACACAAACGACTGCAGCGATTACGTAGCTTAGTATATGAAGCCCAGTTCGCATCTGTAGGAGACTTCTTAAATTTTATCTTAGCTTTATCCCGGCTTGACATAATATTCTTAATGGAGTCAGATAACCATGGCGCAGGAAAATGTTTTACTCTAACCCTTTTGAGTGGAGCATGCACATCATAAATTTGTAAAATGATCTTATTGAAAATGCTCACCTGAGCGTCCAAATCATTGCAGCTGTAAACAGAAGCCCAATCCGTATCACTAACATCCCGTTTCAGACGCTCAATGTCAACGTTTTTAAAACTTCGAAGGAAAAGGAACTTTGACTTGCGCTTAGGAGGTCGAACTTTATAGGAGAGATAGATAAGATCATGATAAGAGAAAGAGGCAGAGAATTGACCATGTGTAGCAACTTTGCTAGGGTCGGAAACTAGAATTAAATCTAGAAGAGAAGGAGTACAGTGAGGAGCTTGATGAGTAGCATTGAGTGGAAGAATGTTCATGTTTACTGAAGAGACAAGTGAAAGAAGCCTACGACTGCGTAAATTGTCCTTTAACAAGCAAGTGTTGAAATCTCCAAGAATAATAGTGTGGTCATATAATGCAGATAGGTGTTCAAGTTTGGATTCGAAGGATGAAAAATAATCTATATGACAAGAAGGGCTGTAGTATACACCTAGAAGCAATTTTGTGTGACGAAATTCAACCTCAATGAAGAGGTGCTCAGCAAACTTAGAATATTCACCTGGAGATTGGTCAATTACTTTATAAGTAATATCATCGCGGAGATAAATAGCGACCCCACCATATCCCTTGCCTATTCTATCATTACGCAGAAGCTTGTAACCGGGTAGTGCATACTGATTGGAAGGAAGAGTCGGTTTGAGGAATGTTTCGGAAACAAGAACTGCATGAACATAATTAGAGTCAAAAGAAGAGAGTAAGTCGGGATAGTGAGCGTGAACGCTTTGAGCATTAATATGAACAACATTAAAAAACTTACGGAGATTACAGAAGACAGTGGTAATTTTATCACCTAGGTTCGTCGAGTCGTCATCACTAAATGCACTAGCGTAATGCTCATCAGACGCAATAGAAGAAGAGCAGGAAACAAAACTGTCATCTAAAAAATTTTGCATTAAACAGATCCTTACTAAACAAATAAATAAAAATATATAAAACGTTAACACACAAAGATATTTCACCCAGCCAGTTTCAGTGTAAATTAAAAAAAATATAAATATAGAACACTCTTAACAAACCAAAAACAAAAGAAAAGTAATTTCAGAAAACATTACCTACTTAATTAATGACATGTATCCGGGCAATATGGTATCATTAAACTATAATATAAATCAACCATGATTATAAATTAGTATGCTAAAAGTGCCGGCTGACAACTCTGCGAGAAACGGAACGCAATAAATAAACAATAAAATGACACTACACTAGTGACACATGAAAATTCATCGACAGTGTCAATGTCAAACATTATTGCCAGTCCAGATAGTACCGCACGTAATTTTTGATAAATAATTTAAAATAGATTATTACATTATAGAATAGGTAGAAAACAAAACATTTCGAAGGAATAAGTGGGTACCGACAGTTAAATAAGAGCTAATACTTGTAATACCCGAATTATGCTACTATAAGTGCACCATGAAAGCAACAACTTCACGACTTCTTCGTTGCTGCAGCCCGCTTTGTTTTCTTGGGTGCAGCAGCTGGCGACGAAACTTCGGCAGGCTTCTCAGTGTTTGAGGTCTTCACCTGTATCTTATCCAGGTCACTGAGGGAGACGACTCGGTGGCGAGAACTATTTGGGCCAAGGATATGGATGTTACCTTCTCTCGTCCAGCAACTGTTAACACCGAACCTTTCACGAGCCGCCATGAAAACTGCGTGCCGAGTTCTAGTTAAGAATTCGGACATTGTGACGCCGGAACCCTTTAATTTCGTCTTGGAGAACCATATGTCATCCCGAACACTGACACTCTGAAACTTAACCAAGACTGGTCTGGGCTTGCTGCTATCAGTCGATTTTCCCATCCGATGACACCGCTTGATATTTGCAGCTGTGAAAGTGCCCACCTTCAAGTGCTCCTGGACAATGTTAGTGACCACCAGCTCCAGCTCCTCCTTGTCCTTCTCATCTACACCGTGCAACAGAACCATTTTTCGGCGCCCACGCATCTCCACAGAGTCTATAGCCTGTGCCAAAGATGTAATCTGTAGGGAGACAGAATTCAGCGCTTCCTTAATGAATGTCTTGAACGACATAAACTCTGCTGCCAGACTAGCAACAGTTGAGCTGGGGGCCTTCTGCAGTTCCTCTTCAAAGTTTGCCATTCTGGTGTTAAATGTGGCCATCAAGTCTGTCAGTGATAATTTTAGGGAGTCCATATTTGTGAAGTTGTGTTTTTCTTAATTTGTGTTGAGTGATTTTAGAGATAACACTGTTCTGGTAGGATTGTTATCTTAGCATTTAATTTCTATCATTTAAATATTGTTTTATTTATATTAACTATTTTTATTATCATTAAATATATTGTGTAAAAAAAATTATAACCTTCTGTTAGAACTACCCACTTTTTTTTTCATTATTTTTAATCATAATGGAAGACATATTAAGAAAATTTTCCAGAAATAATAACTCTGCTTTTGTCTGTGGCGACCTAAACGTTGATCTACTACTTGATTCACCAGATAAATGTAAATTAATTTCACTGTTTAAATCTTTCAATTTAAAATATATATTTAAAGAAGCTACCAGAATAACTGCTACGTCAGCTTCTTGCATAGATAATGTTTTCACTAACTGTCAGATAATAGACTCGTGTTTAATAAGTGGCGTCAGATCTGACCATACAGGTCAACTAGTGTCCTTTGATATAAAGAAAAAGACACCATATTATAAAACTATTGAATTAAGAGCGCTCACCAAAAATAACTTACAAAAATTTAACACCAGTATTTCAAATACGATTTCATCAGCCAGCTTCAGTCCAAGAGATCCCAACATAAATTACTGTACCTTACTTTCAGTAGTGTGCCGAGAATTTAATAAAATATGCCCAATTAAGGACATGAGAATTAGTAACAAATCTAAATTTAGTGAATGGGCCACTTGTCACAAAAATCGTTGACTTCTGATCAAGCTTTTCATAGTTACGTAAGAAATTATTCAAAAATATTTAAGAAAGTTTGTATTCAAGCCAAATCTAAACTAATCAGTAACAAAATAGGTATATCTAATAATAAGATTAAAGCTGTGTGGCAGGTAATAAACAAAGAAACCGGAAACACAAAACAAAGGGATAATGAACTATCTTTAAAAATTGACGATAACACTGTTACAGACAAGCTCGAAGTGGCTCATACCTTGGAAAAATTCTTTACCAATATTCCAATAGAGGTTACCAAATCCCTTGCCTCTTCATCAACATTAGCAGAATCCATCCTTAATCAGTATTTTTGTAAAGATGTACCAGTGTTTGAGTTCAGACATATTTCTTCAAGTTCTATAAAAACAGCCTTTAAAAGTCTTAATATAAAAAACACTGAAGACTTATGGGGTATTTCTGTTAGAGTCTTAGGAGTCATAATTGAAACCATTGCTCCTGTGCTTACAGGCATATTTAATCAATGTATAGATTCCGGTACATCCCTGATTTGATGAAGCACAGTAAAATCATACCAATTTTCAAATCGGGATGTAAGCTTAACCCATCTAATTACAGACCTATTTCTATTCTTCCAGTTTTAAGTAAAGTATTTGAAAAGGTCATGCTTGATCAGATGATGTCACATTTCAACATAAACGGGATATTGCATAGTCGGCAGTTCGGTTTCACGAAAGGCAGGTCTACCACAGACGCGGGGGTAAGGTTAGTCACTCACATTTTGGAGTCATGGGAAGGCTCCCAGGATGCTATTGGCATATTCTGTGATCTTTCCAAAGCTTTTGACTGCGTTGACCACCTTACACTAATCCGTAAGCTACACCATTACGGTATTCGTGGGCGCGCTGCAGATCTTGTTTTGTCTTATTTATCAAATAGACTGCAAAAGGTAGGTGTTAATGGTACGATTTCTTCGGGGTCACCAATGAGGATGGGCGTGCCCCAAGGCTCAATCCTTGGGCCTTTCTTATTTCTGGCATATACATATCAATGATCTTCCGTATATGATGACTAATTCAGCAGAGATAATTTTATTCGCTGATGACACCTCCCTAATTTTTTAAATAGATAGAAAGGATAAGGATGTTTTAAATATCAACGAAAGCCTAGCTGATCTTTCGAAATGGTTTGCAGCAAATAATCTCTTACTTAACGCCAGTAAAACAAAATGTCTTAAATTCTCCTTGCCGAATGTTCCTCAAGTTGGTCTAAATCTAAAGCTTGAAGACAAACAACTGGATATTAGTAATGACACCGTTTTTTTGGGTACAACGATCGACTCAAAATTGCAGTGGGGTGCTCACATTACTGCTCTGTCAAATAGGTTAAGTTCCGCTGCTTATGCAGTAAGAAAAATAAGACAACTGACTGATGTTGCTACAGCTAGATTAGTTTATTTCGCATACTTCCACAGCATTATGTCATATGGCATTCTGCTGTGGGGATCAGCAGCTGATGTTGATTCTATATTTATTTTACAGAAGAGAGCAATTCGCGCTATATATAACATGGGACCACGCGAATCCCTTAGAAACATGTTTAAAGAAATCAATATACTTACGCTGCCCTCACTTTACATTTTTGAGAATATACTATATGTTCGGAAGAATTTGCACATGTATAATATAAGAAGCGATTTCCACGATAGGAACACGCGTTTCAAACATAAAATTGTGGTACCTAAATTTAGATTAGCAAAAACAAATAATTCATTTATGGGAAATGGTGTACGTTTTTATAACAAACTGCCAAAGTCAATAACTGATCTAACCGAGACAAAGTTTAAAACCCACATTAAACACGTACTTATTCAAAAAGCCTATTATAAGACCAAAGACTACGTTGCTGATAGGGATGTTTGGCTATAACACCTTCTGCACATGTGGCTTCCTTGGCTACTCACTGACAATGTACGTGTAATTTCTATCACAGTTCTAATGATATTTTTACTTTGTTTTTTGCATAATATACCTCTTTCAATCTTTGCTTTCTTTTTTGTTTTTAACTTTTGTTAAACTTACATAAAATATTTGACGGATATTATGCATTGTTTTATATAGCTTCTTTAGCTTCAACATTTTGTAAATGTGAGAACGCCGTAAACTTGTCAAATGCGCTATTCATCTAATAAGGCTTATGTAATTATCTTTTATATTAGTGACTGCATCCAAGATTACGTTGTTTTTACATCCCGCCCAAAATTGTATCTACAGAAATTGTAAAAGATATACAGTTTAAAAGAGTAACCATGGAGTTTCTTGCCGGTTCTTCTCCATAGGAAGCGACTTTTTGGAACCGTGCACGTAAATTCTGACTTTTCATAAGTGCCTTTGTATGGTTTATATGAAATAAAAACCTTTGACTTTGACTTTGACTTTGACTTTATATTAATTGAAATTTCATAAATTATCTATTTATTTAATAATTATAAAAATGGTAAATTACAGCAAAAAGATTGTAGACATAAACAAATTTCTTTGCTTTTAATATTTGAAATTTTCAGCCAGTACTTTTGATGTCTATATTCACTAATTTTATACGATGTATTTCAAGACACTTGCGAAGAAACATAGTAATAAAATTCATGTTGTTAAAATGACGTCCGTTTTTCTTTTTCGTGCGCCGGGTCTATGGTCTGTGCACGCGCGAGTACTTAGAAGCATAGGCTTGACTTGATGAAGTTGCTTGAACTTTAGTTTAACAATCTATGGTTTGACGCCTAAATATATTTTATAATCATTTAAAATAAAGTGCATAATCTTCCATTTAGAACACAAATTAATGTTAATTGGTTGATAAATAGGAAATAATTTGAAGAATCGAAATGTTTATTTGTCATATATAAGTCAACACAATCACAAAAATGTTAAATCTCATCAAGGATTTTTCAATCATCAAATCTCTTTGCTGAGATTTAAAAGTAAACCGCACTAAAGCGGTAAAAATGAAGAAAAAGCACGCGTGATTAAGAAGCCTCATTGTGAACCTAAAAGCGGTACAGCCACTTTACGAAACTTCAACACTCTGGGTGTTGAAGTTTTTATAATGAACCCTTCGGCTCGACCAGATGACACTTGACGTATCAGTTGACTCGACGGGGTAGCAAAAATATTCTAATTCTATGCTCGATGCTAACTTTGTAAATGACGGGAATCATGTTACGCAATTCAAGAATTTGCTTCCAACTTTTGTGTTTTATTTGTATATGAAAATTATAGTTTTTTGGTATTTTTATATCGAATATATGCAGCAAATTTCTTTAAAATTATTTTAGTGGCACTAAAATCAATATACTGCGAAATTGATATAAAATACAAATTTCTATTACTACAAAAATTTTAGACATAGAAAGGCAATAAAATTTACATTATATACCTATTTATTTGATGAAAAGTCGCCGAGAAAGGGGAATTAAAGAAATTTCCTTTTTATCTGATTACTCACTTTTACAATAATTTGATCACAAACACTTTATAGTAACGAACAAAATTACATTAATATAATTTAAAAATTACATGGCGGCACGATTTGAAGTTAGTGGTGACCATAACGCATTATTTTTTAACAATAGAAATGTTGCATTCTGCCATATCGATACTAATTCAGCCTAATCAAATAATCGTTATGAAAATTAAAATTTAATTTCCATACAATTATATGATACTGATTCAGCCTGATCAAAATAACGATTATTTGATTAGGCTGAATTATTATCGATATGGCAGAATGCAATATCTGTATTAAAAAGAAAAAAAATGAAAATTTTATATTATTAGTATTTCTTCTCTTTTGGATTAAGTTCTTAACTATAATTTTAATATTAGGAAATTAAATAATAGAAGCCAATTTATATTAATTTATTTTGTCTATATGGCTGTTGGTCTACATATGTAAGGTATCTAACTTACGTAGATACAGTACGTGCAAGAGAATAAGCATACAACGTATAAGGCACTTTTGGGATACGTTTTTATAGTGTCTAATGCAAGATAATCGCTGTATGCAAAAAACTACATCCCAAACTAAATAAATTGGTTCATCGACTTCATCATCCACAGCCCGACGTCATTTACTGCAGGGCATTGACCTCCCTGTGCTTTTGCCAATCTTTATGATTCCGTGCTAGTCTCACCCAGGTTTTTGCAGCGTATGGCATTATCATCTGTCAATCTTACCGCCGGATTACTGGAAACTTATATAACGGGGCTTGAACCCGCGACCCTTGACATTCTGTATCACCACTCTATCAACTGAGCTACCGTGTCGTTCGAGGCTATTGAATTTCAAGTTTCCTTGTATTCGTTTTAAGGAGACGCCTGGCGATATTTATTTAGCAATCATTTACAGATCTACTAAAATTATTAATCGGTCAAATCACTTTAGAGCAGTAATGGTTACATCAGAAACAACATGCTCAAATCTGTATATTCTTCATTTCGTTATCCGCCGTCTTGGGTTGTAAAACTAATCTTATAGGTATTCGTTATTAATACCCTAATAATCACTCCCATATCGATATTTAAAAGATGCATAATCCTCCTTTTATGATTTGAAAATTGATGTCATATTAGCAATCACACAAACATATCTCGAAAATGATACCCATATCGATATATTTTCGATCGGCATCTTGCAGACCTTGGACTTTTATTTGTAATTAACACTGTAAAAAAACTTCAATGTAAACACAATTAGGATATTTTTTTTAAAAATACCGTATCATCTTAGATTAATATGGTTTCCATATTATCTCCCCCCCCTCTCTACTACCCCAAAAACCGAAAACTATGTCCAAAAATTACGAATTGATAAATCCAAATACTTTGTGACAAACTACCTCAAAACAATCCTATAGGGAAAAAACCAAAATACCCATTCCCTAAGTTTTTTATTTATTTTGAAGTTGAGTTCAGGCCCAAGTAAGAAATGTGACGCAAAAAAAACTGTATACAACAAATATTGACATTAAGCAAACCTGAAACATAATAAATATAATATTTTAATTATTTACAATATTTTAGAACAATCGATTTGAAATTTTACTCATTTTAGTTAATCGATTCAAATTAATAATCGGTTGACAGATTCGTATTCGCTCGTCATTATAATTAAAAAATAAAATAAACATGGCCAACTGAGGCCCATCGGGAATACCAAACTGAGTAGTGATATCAAAGATTTCATATTATTTTATCCTTGAGTGCCATTTACGATAAAACTAGGAAATTCTCTTGTTATATAATAAGTTTCATAATAGATTCTGTCAGTTTTATGGCCCTACTCGTTAGGTTTTGGTGTAATATTAGTTATATTAAATATAAACAAGCAATGCACAACGGGCGGGAAATTTATAACGAGTATATAACTTTAGAGTTTAAAATCTTTGATAACACTCCGGTCTTACCCGAATTATGGATGCCTACATATAATAAATATGATGATGTTTTAGTTTCGTCCACTTTCTGTTAAGTTTTGTGAATCACACACCCATATTTTCATGATTTTTAGGCCCCATGATCACGGCTGTTATCATAATTACATACGTTAGTTTTTAAAGGTAAATATTAAAATGTTCACGATAAATATGATAAATGCAATAGCACACGCATGTGAGCGTATTATCCTAGTATTTTTATTAAAATACAAAAAAAATCATACGACACATTGATAAAGAATAAAAGTAGATTTCCTAGGGGTGCCGAATGACATAACTCTTGCGCCCATTTCTGTACCAGTTTCGAGTCAGCGCATTGACATATATATTACCAGCGTAAGGACCCGGCCGACCGCGAAACTAAATGGCACCAACGCGTTGGCCCTAAAATGACAGTTTAGGGCTAACGCAATAAGTTACAACGCAAACTCAGTCCACAGTGGACCGCTCGCAGGAGAGAACGAGTATTTGTTTGTCATAAATATGCCTTTGCGTAATAAAAGGCTGCAAAAATTACGATACAAAGATTAAAAAGGAACATGGCATATCGTATCATCGATAAATAACCCTAGATTACTTCTGTTCCAATTAAATTAACACATTTTAAAGGTATATTATTTTACTACCGAAGTCCGTAATCGCGGCCATTGTGTGGCCGGTAGCGCGCGCGAAGTAACTTTGAAAGAACGTCATTTTTATGTGTTTTATTTTTGTCTTAAGAACTTAGTGTAAGTAATTTTAGTAAGTACCTAATATGTTAATACTTAATTATTATAACAATATTGTTTACAATTTCAAATAAAGACGATTGATATTAGTTTGTTTTACATACGTTTTTTGTGACATGTATTATTATCGCAATAAATTATTGTTTAAAAAACTAATATAATCTTACGACACCTCTCAAGCTAACATCCATCAACCCGTATAGGCTACAGAGCGTGCCAAAGAAATATACATACATACACCCGAAAAACATATAACCCTCCTTCTAGCGCAGTCGGGTAAAAACTCAGTTCAGTTTGTGACTGATGTGTGTATAATAATATTGACCAATAATAAAATGTGATAAAAAAATCATGTACGCACGTACAAGGTTTAGTCTTCCACCTATGAAACCTACGACTCACGTAGTTCGTATAAGTTATGAAAGATGGCGCTACTTTTGCTTGTATGAAGAAGTTTTCTGTAAAATGTTTAGATGGGCATATCCTTTCTTTTGAAATCAGAAATCATTGAGTCAGCGGTGTCGTCGATGTTGCGCCCAGAAATGTGTCAGCTACGGACTATATGTTAAATTGTGATAAGGGCAGGGGGGTGATGGTGACACTTACTCGTAATTATGGTCTTATTGAATAGCTTTTAGATTCATAATGAGGCTTATTAATTTAATCAAGCGTGCGTTTTCGTCATTTCTACCGCATTAGTGCGGTAATTTATAAAAAAAAGCGTGAAACCTTTATGATTTGTTTGAAAACTCCTTGATGAGTTTTTTTTTTGTGACTACTAATTTAATTAATACAAAATAAACATTCCGATTCTTCAAATTATTCCTTTAGTCAAAAATTAACATTATTTTTGTTTTAAGTGGAAGAATATTTACTATGTTAAAATATTATAACATTGTCAAACTAAAATTCAAGCAACTTCGTCAAGTGAAGCCTCTGCTCCACCTGCGCGCGCATAGACCAAAGATACGACGCGGCGCCTTCGATCACTAATAAAAAACTAGATACACAATCAGCGACAAAAAACGTCCTCAACAAATGAGCACCCAATTCAACATTTGGGTGCTCTTTTACGGTAATCTTATTCGAACACTCCGACAGTCAACATGCCCCAGTGCTCGTTTAAAAACTGGAAAAATCACACGTCCAGGACGCTAAAAAAGGATGGAATTTTACGTTTTCGGTAAGTAATAATATTATCATTATATCACTGTGTCGTAAATACTGATATGTCGTCAAGAAATCATCGTAACATCATTATTTTAATTTAATCGTATCTAATAAACAGCAGACGTAAAAAGCATGTCAATTGTAAAGACTCTTACTGAACGTATAATTCATACTATCGCATGACCACTTGAATTTTTCGGGTTACATGGGTTGTTGCTGTTCTATTTGGTGGAGACGATGTTGTTACAATTTTTTTTTTATAACGAAATATGATTATTTTATTTTGTTTAATAAGACTTCTTTATTGTGTCTATAAATAGAATAGTACAATTTTATATATATAATTTTGGCCATATGCACATATTACGAAATTGAAGATTAACGAATTGGTGGTAAATATTGGCATTGTTTTTCTTTTTAGTTTTCGTCCAGATCCTGTGCGGTGTGGAGAATGGACATCTGTTAACGCACGTCAAAGATCCGAAGAATTCTTTAAGCCGACACACGTTGTACGTTCGAAGCATTTTTTAAAATGAGATGAATATTTGACTATAAAAGTTAAATAAATGTTATGTTTTAGTGCGATTGAGTCCCGTTAGAATTTAATAAATATACTATATTGCTTAGATTTTATAAGTATGTACTTACATTATGTCTGTCCTAACGATTTTTATAGCTAATTTAATTTACAATTTACATTATTATTTTATATTATAATAATTACGTGCTTTAGATTGTTAAACTTTGAATTTTTGACACAAAAGAATAATTAAATAATTATGCTGTGTGTATTTATATTAGTTTCATTGATAAATTTATGTCGAACCCTATCCAAAAACAATTTATATTCAGTTAAATTACTATTATGTAAAAAAACCATGAAGCAATTATAAAGAGGAGATGTTCTAAGGGCCTTTTCTAAAGGAACACTGCGTGACGATTTGCGGGGTGAGGGGGGCTGTCAAACGCCGAAAATGCCGCCCACTTCTTCATTCTCCACCTAGCGGTGAATAGGGAAAACTGAAAGTTACAATACTCAATTCATTCTTACGTAATTCAGTTAAATTACGCTAGATGTCTCTAGTGTCTTTAAACTTTATTAAGAAATAAAAAAGGAATTATATTTTTGTCGTGATCGTATTGAAAAAAGTTAATAAAATGACATATGTATTAAATGTTACGAAATATCATTATCAAAACATCGTAATTTACAGTACGACTCGGCTATTCAAGGATTGCCTTTTCTACACTGTAGATGGCGGTTATTGAAAATTCTATCATTAGAAAATTTGAAATACTGATAAATCTTAATACGATATTTTTTTGGCAAAATTAGCTTTTTATTGTGTTAAATCTACTTTCATACGTTTAATTATCAACTGAAAAGTATTTTTCTATGTCATTTTTAGCTATTTATGTGATATTTAAAGATTTCGACGTCTGGCGGCGAGTAGAAAAACTATAGAACTAATATGAAGTTTAATAATTTTTTCTGGAAATTGCCTAATAAATTGCATCTAAAATTACTTACGAATGAAATGTGATGCCTATCATGGCATCAGAACGTTTATCCGAGTAATTCTTGCAGGATAAAATACAACAGTTCTTTATTTCTCATAATAATATCGAAGGATATTAAAAAATACTATGTGATCGCGATCATCGTATGCACAGGATGACTGCTGGCAGACTGAGCATGAGTGGGCGTGGCTTGACTGGGCCACACACACAGTTGTTTGACGTCAGGACTCACTTAAAATCACGGTGCACAGTTGCTTATGCCATGTACTCTTTATAATTAGTCCAAGACAAATACACACCGGCAAAAAATTTAAAAAACGTGTTTTTTTTAATCTAATATATGTATAAAATTCTCGTGTCACAGTTTTCGTTGCCATACTCCTCCGAAACGGCTTGACCGATTTTGATGAAATTTTTTGTGCTTATCCGGTATCTATGAGAATCGGCCAACATCTATTTTTCATCCCCCTAAATGTTAGGGGTAGTCCAACACTAAATTTATTTTTTAATTTTTTAGAAAAAAAATTTAATTTCTATTTTTTTATGATACAACATACAAAAATACATACAATCCTCAATTTTCACCCTTCTACGATCAACCCTTATTTTTTAATAGCCATTTTAGTAATTTAATCATTTTTCCTCTCCGGTCGAAAACTGATCAATCGTCATAATTATTTATATGGCAAAACAACGTTTGCCGGGTCAGCTAGTTACAATAGAAAAATATTAGATACTTCGACTCCACACATTCCTTATCGTAATGCGAACTTGGCTATAAAATTTTATATTTTTTTTTACCGCTTTGTAAATCAGACTTTAAACCATGCGAGTAAGGTTGAATTTGTCATGATACATGTTGACCAGTTAGCCGTGGACGTAAAATACATCTTTAAGAAATGCTCTTAAGGTTGAATTTTCGTTAATTAATGTATTTCAGGTAGAATTACATAAACACATTTGGCGACAGTTTTGAAGTGATTTTTAGTATAGGATTGTGTATCTAGTTCAGTTTAGTTTAGTTTCCTATATTATAATGTACTCTGTGATCTAGTTTTTTATTAGTGATCGAAGCGCGGCGCACGAAAAAGAATTCCGCGCGTCATTTTATGAAATTATGTTTATACAATTGAATTTATTTATTTAATTTCCTCGCAAATGTGTTGAAAATGTTGAAATACGTCGAATAAAACTCGTGAATATAGTCATAAAAACTATTTGCTGTTTAATTTACTTTTTTATATCAATGTGTTTTAATCAAATGTCTACTGACTCTGCTGAAATTAACCATTTTTGTGATTACATTTGCATTTTACATATTACAGTTCAACGATCAGAGATTATGTAAAACAGTGTGAAATGAACTGTCAGATTGTTGATTTTAGTTCGAAATTTTGTCGTATATGGCTCTGTGTGTCTTTTATCAATAATAACGTAACTTTATTTTATTACTAAGTCAGTAGCAAAAAAAATATGTAAATACTAAATGACGTAAATACTAAACCACTATAATAGTCGACAATATATCGGGATTATGAAAGAAAATAAATTAAATTGATCCATGAGCCAGCGAAGCGAGCTCGGGAGACTCGTGTATCCCGACACGGACAGGTTAGGTTCGAAGAAGCCAGTGGGTCAGTGAGCGAGCGTAGCGAGCGAACTACCTCCGCCATCCTCTTCGTGTTTAGGTTTTTTCTGACCTTACAGACATAAAAGTAGGAGCCCCGCAAAGCAGAGCTCCGTCGTTACAGCTACGGAAAGAGAAATCAGAATACATTTAATATACCTATACAATAAACAAATCTGCCCACTGTAAATATGTCATTCTGCATTACGTCTAAACGTGGGTAGCAGTTTTGTTAAACGTATCGCAATGGCAATCCAGCTGAACGTTGTTTAGCTGTTTAATAAAACAATACTGTTTTGTAAATCAGTTAGCAGTTTTGTAAAACAGCGGATTCTACTATCATCTGCGATAGATACAAAAATCATGGCATATTTGACGCCAACAAAATTGCGGCATGGAAAACTGCCATAGAAAGAATTTGAATTTTGTAAAGTCAGAACTCAACATTTAAATTCGTTTCTGCGCTAGATCATTATGTCGTTCTAAACGAATATGAACACAGATAAAACAGAAAATGTATTAATAGATACAATTAAACATTTTCTTATTGACCTCTAACATATACGACAACTTTACCACAAAATAACCGCAGCCTATAAACGGGGTTGTTATTTGTATTTCAGATTAAACGGATTATACATGTGGGTGCCCGACATTTTGAACAGGGTACTGTCCGGTGACGGCGCAGGCAGGACAGCCTGTGAAGTCATCTTTGACAGAAATAATCAGGTTAGCTTCCAAAAATTACGTTTTACCCTCAGAATAATAATTAAAATTTACCATACATAACTTAAGTAACGCCTCATCCCTTTGATGGTAGGCAGAATTTGTAGCCCTATTTGAAGACTATGTCCATCGGGTACTATTAAGGACTTATTTTTAAAAATAGCTCTGCTAGACCAGTGATAAAAAAGCAAAACAGGTCACTCGAAAAAATTGTTACAGATTTCATAAAAACTTTGCTCTTTGCATCCTAGAATAAAAATTGAATCTTGTTTCGTTCCAGACAGCAGCAGAAGACGTTGAATGCGTAGACACAATAGAAAATTTAACATTCATCATCAGTTCAGTGGCAAACGTCAGCTGCGCAGTAATAGCCGTAGCAGTTAGTAGCACAGTCAAGTTTATCGGCAAGAAGAGGTTGCTGATCATCGTGTACTTCCTCATAGGAATATTCTGTATTCTCATCAACTTCATCACGCAAGACATGCTGTTTGCTGTGCTCTTGTCCTCGTTTCCTGTTCTAGGTCTATCTGTTGGACCTATTAATGCCTACGCAGGGGAATTTTTCCCTACAAATTTGAGGTGAGTTATGCAAGGAAAATAAAAGAGTCTTTCGTTTCAATACTCAATAGTTATTAGTTACTCAAGCCGTTTGTCTTTTTTTCGACAATACTAAATAAATCTCGATAATCTTTGTTCTTTACTTATGTGAACAAGCTTCAGTATTATAAATAAATTTTAAGTAGGTTAAGATCACCATTATAGATTACGAAGTGGTTATTAAATTATGATAGAACTAGAAAATATTAGTTTTTCAGAGGTATGGCTGTAAGTTTAACCATGATGTTGGGTCGAACTGGCTCAATTGTTGGCTCGAACGTCGCAGGAATACTCCTCAACGCAGCTTGTGAAGCGACTTTCTACTCGTTCGGAGGTTTATTACTTCGTAAGTATACTTACTCTTTAAGTATAAATTATGTTTATGAGTACAAGTTCCCCGGCTCCATATTCTTGAAACCAATAGATGTGAGTCACAACTATCAGTTTAAACTGATAGTTGTGACTCACCATTTGTGATCAGACTCACCATTTGTGACTGTTATCCAGTTAGACTGTGATACTGTTAGCGTCTATCTGTCCACCGTCTAGTAGATACCTACTCGTATGTACTTACGTTGCGACATTTCCCAAGTCAACAATTAGATAGTAGGTAAAGCTTATCTTCAGCCCTGGTCAGAGGGCTGCATTAGAACTGTATCTGATTATCTATTACATATTAATATTATCGTCAAAAGATCAACCATACAGTCCAGCGATGAATATCCCATTTCAATTAAGCTGAACGTCATGTAGCCTTTATAAATACTGGATTTTCCTTTGAACGAATTTTCCTGTGCCGTTATCGCCCATAGTTTCCTAAATAGTTTTCAAATGTTATAGGTATCTACTTATTGCATGTTTATTTTTTACAGTTTGCGGCTTTCTCACATTTTTGTTGCCGAGTTCAAAAGAGCCCCCTAACAATAAGAAGCTGCAATCAACACAAGACGTAACTAAACTGTGAATAGAAAATCAACATTGTAGCTAGAATGATATTTTATTAATAAAAACGATAATTAAATAGTTTGTTAAATGTATTTTATTATGAGCAAAACAGCTGAGTTAAAAAGTTGCTTGCAAGCTATAATTCCCCATTTTTAATTAAATAGTTTGTTAAATGTATTTTATTATGAGCAAAACAGCTGAGTTAAAAAGTTGCTTGCAAGCTATAATTCCCCATTTTTCTCATTATCCGTCGTTACGGGTCTTACATAAAAATATATATATATATACGCGTCGAATTGAGAAAATCTTTCTTTATTTTTGTCGGTTAAAAATAATAGATACCGACATAAGATAATACAATTGCTGCCAACATCATTGTAACACTGTCTTGTACAGCTTGCGTGTTACATCAAAAATGATCTCATATATTGCTACTTGTGCTACTTGTAAATTGACGGTCTTAACGCTAAAAATAAATTTCTTACAGACAACCATGTATGAACAAGAATTGTATAGAATAAGATAACGGGTAGCTAGTGGTGTACAGTTTAATAATTACATGCAATTTTATATTTACCTCGATTGCCTCGTTGGTCTAGTGGTCGTAAGCGCGACTGCTGAGCAGGAGGTCTCGAGTGCGATTCCCGGGTCGGGCAAAGTGTTATTGAGTTTTTCTGTTAGGAAATTCTCTGTAGCAGCCTGGAGTTGCGAATTGTGCCCGGTTGATGGCAATAGGCTCACCACCTATTACACGGGACTAAATAACAGCATTGGTGAAATGTGGGTGTACAACTGTGTACACCTCTGCCTACCACTTCGGGGAATACAGGCGTGATAATTAAATTTACACAAACAAGAGTACTTAAAAAATCAAGTAGTGATCTTCCAACGTTTTTTCAAAGATGCTGTACACGTCTTATCGACACTGGCAGTGCATTCCAAAGTCGAATGGATTTAACAGTGAAGGAGTTTCAGATGACTTCCATTGCGAATGTGTCTCATAAACCAACTCTACTCGAATAGGTAACTAATATAATAATTAAAGATAAATCTTTGAAAAGCATTAACGCATGCTTAGCGAACTCTAAAGTTACAATATTAAATGGAAAAAGAATACGGTCGCGAGCAGGATTCGAACCTGCGCCTCCCGAATAAATACTCCAGGTACTCTGACCACTAAGCCATCTCGACCTCTGCTCACCTCCGCGAATTCTTTGTCCATATTTTAACACATCTTTTGGCGACGTCATTGCTATCGATTCAGAGATGGCAATGACGTCGCAACCCTGGCATGAACAAATTGTCCTGGACCCAATCGCTCATAAAGTAGAAAAACTACGTGTTGAAGACGATGTTAGCAGTAGTGAAGGACATGAAAAGGATATAATAACTAATGAAAGATATGGTAAAGTAAATAGAAATAGCGGAAGACATAGTTCAATTTTTGATGGCGGGGTATTCAAAAGGAAAAGAAAATCGAATCACAAGTCAACTAACACTAAATCACCAGATATTGCACAGAAGAAAAAGATTCTATTTTAAATATATATCAAGTAGATTCTACGGTTAACTCATTAAGCAGGCATTCAAATTCCATTATTACTTATCCTCCTCAACAGTTCCCAATATCAAGTGATTCAAGAATCAGGACTGATAAAACTGTAAGGAGCCGAGGTCCTAGTGAAGATAAGTCGAGAAAGTCGTTCAATGACCATTCAAAGCCCTATTTCACTCTTCCAAAAGGAGTTAATCGATTAAAAGAAAAAGAGCCGTTACATCAAAGAAGCAATGGAAGACGTCTATCTTCAGATCTCTCAAATTCAAGAAATATGTCAAAAATGTCTTCAAAAATACCGGATCCTATTCCTATTCCCATTCCTTTTCCATTAAATTCTAATCAACTTAAACCTAAGGTTGCTGTTACAAATGACTCACCCGGAAAAGAACCTATAGTAAAAATTACCCCAAACGACACAACAACACCGGAGCATCTACTTAGATTGGCCAATTTATACAACAGCAACACGAGGAGAGTCCTAATGCTAATAACACCAAATTAAAAAGAGAAAATACAATCACAATCAGTACTAACGTACAGCCACTCGAAGCTAAAGAAAGTCAAAGCAAACAAAAAGGCACTCCACAACTTTAGGGAACAATTGAAACTGAACCTCCGCAAAAGTCAAAACCAATGCCTATTCCTATTCCTATTGCTATTCCTTTAAATTTAAATAGGTTTACTCGTACAACAGAAACCGACGCTGTTGAGAATTACATGCCAAAGGATAAAAAATAACATTCAACACTAAATCAACTCCTCAAAAGATTAAAGAAGAAGACGAATACCTACCTGAAGATGTAACCAAGGAAATTATAGTTCCTGGGAAAAGTCTGGAAGAAGCAAAATCTGCATTAATATCTGAGTCTCAATATTCTGAAATAAGTGATAAAGAAGCAGAGTACTTCCCAAATAACTATCTTCGCACTAAAACTGATTTATCTGACCCAGATAGTAATCCCACAGAAAGTGAAAATATTTTAACCATCGTCCCAATCATGGAAGGTGTTATGCAATGTGAGTCTATTGAAAATAGAAAAACATTTGAGTCAGGTAAACCTACAACACAAAATTATAATATAATAAATAAAGACAATGAAAACAAGGAGTTACTCAACACTGGTAGAAATTATTTAGAAGAGTGGTCAGATGGATATAAGATAGCCGATATAGATATAGAAAAAAAAAACAAACTTAGTCCAAACGAAGTTCAAAATGCAGATTCTCAAATAATATCAAAATTTCCCCCACCTAGTTTAGAAACTGAAAGTATTAAAGTAATTAACGATTATAAGTTACCAGAAGCTAGTAGATCAATTAATGATGATAGAAACCGAGGAAATAATGCTCTGCTAAGTAACCATAATGATGAACTAAAGAACGAAATAGATAATATCAGAACTAAAGTATCACTATTATACACTCATAAAGAAAATATTTCTAAATCTACTAAACCAGAACAGGATGTTCAGCCAAATAATGGGGATAACCCATATTTTTTTGATGAGGGTACAAAATTTACAAATAACGAAATATTAAGCTTTATAGCAGCTCCAGTAATTATTGATAAAACTGAACAGACTCCGCAATATGAAGAAAAGAATACAGTGAAAACAGAAAAGTTTACAGTGTTACAAATATATTTAGTGAACCCAGGGGAACAGAAGAAGATGGTCACACTGATGATGTATTTAAGACACGAATAGCTCTAAGATTCAAAAAAAAAAAAAAAAATAAAGAGACGCACTCAACAATTAGTCACGAATTAATCGGAAATAAATCAGTGATATATGATTTTGAAGAACAAGTTCCTTCAACGTCTTCAGTAAAAAATACTGTAATAACTCCTCCATCAGATAAACGAGTTATAGTTCGTGCAGACTCAGGTAAAGGTAGTTCAGAAATTATCTCAAAATCGCCTAGAATATCCGGTGACGCTAAAAGTTCCAGCTGTGATTTAAGAAACAAATTCTCTAATAAAAATGATGTGAGAAGTACGTCAATATTATCATCTGTTCCGTCTACAAGCACGTTAAAAAGTGCACTAAAGAAAGATACAATCCATGTAGAATTAGGATTCCAAAGTTACATAAATGATAAAAATGAAAGGATACTCCGAACTTTCGGTGCAGCCAATGAACCAAAACGAATTCCAAATGATTCAGTAACGGTCATAAAATCCCAAATGAGATTATCTTCAAACGAAATAAGGATTCCCGTAGACTCTGATCATGACATGTCCATACAAATCAAGAAACCAAATACTAATCAACGCGTTTCTACTAGCGAGTCTGGATTCGTAAATATTAGAATGGCAAAACAAAGAACAGCTGTGCAAAGTAGTGGTAAGTCACACGTTACATCATACATTTCTTTCCCGTTTTTGTTGTCCCACCCCTAGCATATCATTCTATTAATCAGGGGTTAAACTTTCGTCAAAATAAAACTCCGCAAAGGATTAAGAGTGAAAATGTCGTCCCCCACTAAGGCTAAATTGTTTTGTCCAAGCAAAGCAGTAGGCACGAGTAAAGTAGAACGAACCCTTCAATGGATTCTGTTGTCAAGGGTAATATTACCAAAATCTTCGACTGTACATAAAACGTTTAAACGATATAACAGCGTATGGTTGTACAATAAACGGTAAATAATACTCCTCCAGACCGACTTTCGGTCACGCCTCAGGGTCAGTATATAGGATAGCCAAGTACGCAAAAGATATTATAGTGCACCTGTGTTTGCGCATACACTTGTGCATTATAATATCTCCTGCGTACTTGGCTAATCTCCGTGGAGATATGCCGCCGTGACCGAAATACGGTCGGAAGGAGTATATATTCCTTCACTCTCATATTCCGATGGGACGGAAATCCGACACGACCAGAGAAAGATCAGGCGCAGGCCCGATGGCTTTACGTGCTTTCCGAAGCACGGGGGTGTCACACCACCAACTTCCTGACTCCGGGCTGCTACTGAGAATTTCCTAACAGAAAAATTCAATAACACTTTGCCCGACCTGGGAATCGAACCCAGGACCTCACGCTCAGCAGCCACGCTTGCGACCACTAGACCAACGAGGCAGCCCAAGAATAGTATTTTAGCGATACTCTTTCGACTCTATAACATTATAGCAGTCTTGCATTTAATCCAGATGGTGATATAAGAAGATCTGAAGAAAAAGGATACGATAGAATGGTAGAAAGTGATATAACGGATAACAACGTCGTAGATTTATACGAACAAGAATTAATTCCTTTACAATCTATTACAAAGAATTTGCGCAACGAGATAGACGTGTTGACAGCACAACCTGATATTCAAAGACAAAATATATTGCCCAAAGAAGCTGCCGCAATTGGTTTACTCTAATAAAAAATGTTTTGGATGTCTCAAGAAATAAAGAAGTATCAAAATAGTCGTGTGTTTTATTTAGAGAAGTAAAAAGAACGAAGTTTGTATTGAATTGTTTTGTGAAATATTGATTAAGGTACAATTTGTAAGTAATAATTTGTGAAAATAATATGATCGTATCATGGGTCTATCTCAACCTTTCCCAGTCAAACCGCTGGCCGTGGGCGTAACATTGGGCTATGACAGCCTTTCAGCCCTCTTCAGCCTCTCTGGGCAAATCACGTGGATAATCCTCCGGTTTGACATGGTATTAGATGAGAATTTAGATTAATGTAATTTTGGGAATTAATAAAAATATAACATTATTTCTTATCAAAAATATTGTAGACATGTTAGTGGAGAAATAATACCGGTTGATTGATAGACCCTTCGTTGTGACTCTTGTAACTGTATTTGTGAAGGCAAATATTTACAAATTGCATATAGGCTAAGTCTATATTATTTCATATAAAGTCTTTCTGGCGGTTTTGAGTATTTTACGGTCTTCGCAAATGTGTTGCTGATCTAGTATCGTCCTGCGACAAGTCGTTGAACTCCCTTAATTATGGTGTGTCTCACGTCAGCTAGGACAGGTCAATTCGAAATTGCTATGGATCTTTTTCGAAAAGGTTATTCCAGATGCCCTACCTGGTTACGCACACAACCTTATACAATGGAGTCTGGGACTTGAGACCTTGACATCTGAGTTTGTTTCGGCATTTTTTCTTAGAGGTAGTCACTTAAGAAATGTGGCTTCTAGAAAAGAGTTTTGAAAAGCTACCTACCCATTTACCGAATAAACTATTTGAATTTTATTTTATTCAGTAAGTAGGTAGGTAGCTTTTAAAAACTCTGAAAATTTGAATTAATTATTAATTCAAATTCAAACTAATTATTAGTACAAAAGTATACATTTTGTAATGAGATTTGCCAAGGCGGCTGACCTGGGACCTAGATTGAGTGAATGTATTTGGTAAATACTATTTATTTTCGGTTCAAAGAATGGTTGAAAGGAGTGGCCTGTTACCCTATGGTTGACAGCAGGTAACGGTGACTAAGTTAAAGTGGCCGGAGTGTCATTTTACCCGCCGATAAAAATATACCTACTTACTGGAATCACAAGCACTAATAAATCTTATCACGAACTTTAGAGTCCTGTTAAAATATGAAATATTTAAACATGTATTCATTATCAAACTTGTTTTGATATTCATATTATATCGAAGTAAAATTTGATAGTAGTTTTCCTATGCAGATAGGAAAGAAAATTTATAACTTTGTTTACGAGATTTCCTGTGAAATTTTATTAAGACGCGTTGAATACTTCATCTGTGAAGAAACAACTTAACTTATATACTATTTTTCAAGGAAACATTGAAAAATAATAGACAAGAACCCGCGACTGAGCTACCGTGTCGATATTCGTGTGTACTAAGTGTTAAGTTATATAAAGTTTTTTCCAGATCCGAAAAGAAACTATTAGGTTCTTGAAGACTCTTGACATCAATCACAGAAGAATAATTATATTATATATTAAGAGTAATTTACGTGAGTAACGCTTAATCGCATGACAGATTTCCACGACGCGACGTCGTATGGTGAAACGACGCCGCATCGTTGTACGACGCGACGTCGTATCGTGTTTATGTGTGGGAGCCCTAAGCCGTGCGGCGTGCGCATGTTTCTCTGTCTGTCTCTCTCTCTCTCTCTCTCTCTCTTATAGAAAGCAAGCCAGATATATATATAAGTTTTGTCGCGTAACTCTCTAGGTAACTCTCTTATACATTTGGGGAGATTATTATAAATTTTTATAGTCATAATATAACAGTTTTTGTGGCAGAGAGCACTATTTCGGCTAGGAATGATTAACCTTGATGGATCTCTGTTTTTTATTCTAGAGTTGATTTTTTTATCAAACGACTTAAGAAATGAACGATGAAATGAACTAATAAATAAATAAATGAACCTTTACAAAACAGCCAGCTTGAAAAATATACAGACATGTCAATGTCAACACTTTGAGTTTCATAAACAGGGGCTTGCATGATGTACGAGTAAGTGGACTTAAGCCACAAATTGCTCTTAAGCATTTCTTTTGGACAATGAAGACTCTATTTATGTCAGTAGAATTTCCCCAAAGGAGAAGTCCATATCTCAAGACAGAGGCGACACACCCATAATACGCAGTCATAGCTGTCTTTTGTCCTGAATTACGTCTTAGTTTTTTAAGGACAAAGACAAATTGATTTAATTTTTTACAGATTCTATCTATATGCGATTTCCAGTTACAATGATTATCAATTGTAATACCTAAAAATATGGTATCATTTACAGATTCTATTATCTCATTTCGGCATGCCAATTTGTAACTAATGTTATTATTATTATTGTAATTGGTTAATTTAATATATTTTGTCTTTGTTATATTGGCGTGAAGATTATTATACTCCAGCCATTTTAAAACTGATTCTATTTCATTGTTAAGTATGTCTTCGTATTTATTGTTTTTATCATTGTTTGCAATTATAATTGAAATGTCATCAGCGAACAAGACGCACTGATGTGTAGTAATGGATGATAAATAACAGCTTTGGTGAAGTGTGGGTGTAAAACTATGTTCACCTCTACTTTCCCCTTCGAGGAATATACCTAGTCGTGATGCTATGTAGGTAATAGATAAAAAAAAAACATGTCACCACAATCTGCATTTCAACACAGATTATGCCAGTCATCTATGATACAAATAGTATAAGTTTTGAACTGCACGTAGGCACAGTATGGGCTCGAGACTTTTCAAACATCTTTGTCTCATGATACATCGATGTACCTTCCCGAGACGAGTGGGACATCCAGGATCTATAATTTCCGTTAGATATTCTTATAATTTATAGGTGAGTTGAGGAAAATAATCTGGCAAATCTAGGACTGCAACTTGACAAGATGGTAAAATCCGAAATTAATTAATTAAAAACTAATTATCGTTTTATCGCGTATCACTTCAGTAAATCGGCCGCGTTTTAGCAGACTTATCATAATAAAACAATTATAGGTATAATAATTACTCGCGGCTTTTTGCTCATCGATAACACTCATCTGCAACGTTTAGTCGTGTTACAGCGATGAAAAACAATGCTTGTTGCTACTGACCTGGGTGGTGAATAGTGTTTTGGAAATAACATTTTAGTTTAATGTGATTAAAATGGAAAATAAAATTAATACAATCGCCGAGGATGATGACAATAAGGATAAATATGCAGCTGATCTGGACCAAGCTCTTGCAGTAGCAGGTAGTGATTGTTAAAATAATTTATTTTAACATTTTTTTTTTTAAATTAAAGTTTGATTTGATAACCAAATGTTTGACATTGTAATAAAATTTAACTTGACATTTTAATTAAATCATAATATATTTTTACATTTTGAATATAATAATAGAAATTTGTGAATGTGAGCATCATGTAGGTTTTATTTTCCCTTTCTTTTAGATTTGTAACTCTCTGGCAGTTTTTAGTATTTGTATGGCCTACGCAAATGTCCTGCCGATCTGGTATCGCCTTGCGACAGGTCGTTGAGCTCCCTAAATTATAGTTCGAGCTTTACGGTGACTGATGCATGTGTGCCGTCAGTTAGGACTGGTCAACTTAAAATTGCTACGGTTCTTTCTTCGAAAGGCCTTTCCAGACACCCTACACGATTACGCTCACATAACCATAAAGATGATGTCTGGATTTTAAAAGAGACAGTGACCTCTGAGTTTGTTTCGGTTTTTCTTCTCCGAGGTAGTCAGATAGGAAATACCGGCGCCTTCTAGATTAAAAAATAACATGTAAAAGAGTTTGTAAAGACCTATTTACAGAATAAAATATTTTCGTACGGGAGTAAAATGATGCAATAGAGAGGCACATTTCGTACAGGAATATTGATTTATTGAATAATGAATAATTAAACACGATTAGACACAAAACAAACATTATAGAAAGAACGTGGGCGCCGGTGAGTGGCGGGCGCACGCGCGCGGCGTAACCGTGTCAAACGTCGTAGCAGCAACATGCGAACTAACTGGCGCCGCGCACGCTAGCGCGGAGGCGCTTGCGTCCTCCCCCTTCACCCCTCGAGACTGTAACCGTTAAAGCGGGCGGGAAGACAGGCGCGACGGCGGCCGGAAGTACGCGGGTTTGGATTATTCGCGACACACTCCCCCTCTAGACTAGGAGAACGGCCTCGTTCCTGGACTAGCTCGTGACCCTCGTGCTTCGGGCGTCCGCGACGTCGTTTAGGTATGACAGGATTGGGTGGTACGTCATGTTCAGTACCACTGTCGACGAATGGCGTCAAATCCTGTGAATGGTATTTCCCCAAAGAATCCTCAGGATTTCCTATACGTGAGATAATATAGGTGGTAGGGCTGACTTTCTTAGAAATTTCATATGGACCATCCCGTTTAGGTACAAATTTTGCAGTCAGACCTTTGCTTCCTTGGCTAAGCACGTGAGACCGGACCAGTACCTTATCTCCTACTTCGTACACTTGACCAGGTCGACGAGTTTGATCAGCAACCGTTTTGGACTGATCTTGATGTAATTCGACTCGTTCACGAACTGCAGATAGGGAATTAACAAAAGATCTCAGATAGGGAGTGATTTGGGGAACGAAGTTCTCTTTATCGAGGATAGCCCGCAAGTCATGATGCGCATCAAAGGGCGTACGCATCTCACGGGCGAACATCATATTAGCTGGGGATATTCCAGTAGAGATGCAAACAGCTGAGTTCATGGCGAAACGGACCTGAAATAAATATTTAGGCCAAGATCGGTGCTCGTTCTTTACCAGCATGGAAAGTTGCACTTTCATGTCCCGATTTTTCCTCTCGGCTGGGTTCGCCTCAGGGTGGTATACGGGAATTAGGTTCTGCCTAATCCCAAGTACATACATACACTGCTGCATGACCGCTGAAATAAATTGTACACCATTATCAGAGACGATGCGCCGGGGTAAACCGTAACGCATAAAGTACTCCTCTATCATGACCTGTGCACAATTTTCAGCGGTGGCGTCTTTTAAGGCGAACAGCTCCACCCAGCGAGTGGCAGTGTCTTCAATCAGAAGCACCCACCTTTCACCAGCATCCCCTTCGGGTAGAGGACCGAACAGGTCTACAGCGAGAACTTCACCTCGTTGATTGAGCACTGGAGTTTGAAGAAGACCAGTTGGCTTCATATTGGAAGCTTTATACTTTTGGCATTCCACGCACTTCTTGAGATACTCGCTAACGTATCGGCGCATTCCAGGAAAGAAATAACGCTGGCGAATGCGATGCAGAGTGCGCTCTACGCCTTGATGACCGGCGGTGGCTGAGTCATGAAACTCCTTTAAGATTTCTTCTCTTTTGGAGCTAGGTACCACAAGTTGTACCTCTTCAGATTCGGAGTCTTGATCGTATCGGTAGAGGACACCGTTAGACATAACATATCCTCGTTCCAGCCAGCGACTAGAGGTAAGTTCATCAGAATTCTCTAGGTCTTTGACGATTTTCTCAACCTCCGGGTCTGCAAGCTGTTCCTGCCTTAACTCAGCAGGGCTCTTAGTGGGTAAGTCAATTATCACTGAGCAGACACCGCAACTGTCACGCGTATCTTCGGAACAAACTGGCCTGCTCAGTGTATCTGCCACTACATTTGCTTTCCCCGGGGTGTACTGATATTGGATGTCGAACGACTGAAGTTTCAGAGCCCACCTCACTAATCGGCCTGTAGGGGACTTTAATGTCATCAGCCATCGAAGCGGTTGGTGATCGCTACCGATAATTACCGGGTGACCGTCAAGATAACATCTGAACCGCTCCACAGCCCACACTACAGCCAAAGCCTCTCGCTCTGTAGTGGAGTAGTTGCGCTCAGCAGTATTCAGGAGGCGGCTGGCGTACTCGATAGGTTTTTCTTCTTTGTCCTCCCCCTGGAGTAAAACGGCTCCAATCGCGTAATTGCTCGCGTCGGTGCGAAGGACAAAGGGGCGATTAAAGTCAGCCTGGATAAGTATTGGCGCTGAGGTAAGAAGGCGTTTCAGCTCTTTAAACGCAGTGGTCTGCGCGGTACCCCAGGTCCAGGTCTGTTGTTTTCGCGTTAGTTTGGTGAGTGGTTCTGCCACAGAGGAGAAATTCGGAATAAATTTCCGGAACCACGAACAAGTTTGTAGAAAGGTCCGAAGGTGTTTTAAATTGTTTGGTTCCTTCATGTCCAGTACGGCTTGAACCTTTTCAGGATCAGGAGAGACACCCTGCTGCGTCACCACGTGTCCCAGGTATTTGACACTTTCCCTGGCAAAAACGCACTTCTCCCGGTTCACCCGCAGCTTAAATTCGCGAAGCCGACTGAACACAGCTTGGAGATCCTTAAGGTGCTGCTGGAAACCTTCAGATATTATTAAGAGATCGTCGAGATAGGCCAAGATTGTCACGTCAGCGAGAGATGAGCAGGAGCGCAATCGATCGATTAAGCGTTGAAAGGTCGACGGAGCATTTTTAAGTCCGAAAGGCATGCGCTTGAAGCGAAATGTTCCCAACGGGCTTATGAACGCAGTTTTGTCCCTGTCCTGCTCATTAACACCGACCTGCCAGTAACCTGATCGGAGGTCAAGAGATGTCATGTAACAATCTCTCTTGGTTGACTGTAACAGCTCATCTGTCAAGGGCATTGGATAATGGTCCGTTTTGGTCACAGCGTTCAGGCGCCTATAATCCACGCAGAAACGGATGCTGCCATTCGCTTTGGGAACCAGGAGTGCTGGTGAACACCAGGCGGACTCACACTCCTCAATTATATTGTCGTTCAGCATCTTCTCGATTTCCTGACGCATGAGTTCCTTTTTGGCCGGAGTCAGTCGGTACGGAGGTACAGAGATAGGAGGATGCTCACCTGTTTCTATTCGATGCTCAGCAAAAGGGGTTGGCTCTCCCCCTGGCTGGAAAATATCAGAATTGTCAACCAAGAGTCGCGCCAGCAAGCTCCGGTCAGGTGAGTTTAATAGTGTACCCTCGTCATCCCTCAGTACGTCAGCCGAGGAACAGGAAGAAAGGTCTGGTAATGATGAGGGTTCAAAATTCATTTTGTAGTGAACGTCGCGGTTATCAGCAAAACACCAACAGCTTTGATGAAAATCGAGGACATTAGCCCCGGTGTCAACTAGCGCGGTCCCCGACGAACCTAATATTTTTATATTAAATATCGGCCGTAAAACTTCCCGAAGTTTTCTGTCGGAGCCCTCACCGGCGCGCGCGTTCCTTACATTACGAACATCAGTAACACACAATTTACTAAAATTTACAGAATTATTGAAGTTACACTTACTTCCTTTTTCAAGTTGAACGTTATTATCACAAAATACATTTTCAGAGAAATTATAAAATCGTTCCTTACGCGATTTTTCATCGTGAAGGTTATCATAACAAGATTTACAGTTATCCACAAAATTACTATTATTTTCCATATCATAACAAAAATAATCATTTTGAGAGAAATCACAAAAATCAACGTGACCTTTGACCTCACAGCTGGTCGAATGATCGTATGACCTTGAGGGGTCCGAAACCTTATTTGGTACAAAGTTACGGTTATCATAATTTATCGCATAACTGTACTCGGGCTCATACGTCATACTATCACGGGGCAATTGATCATTATTTTCATGTTGAGAATTAACTTAAGCATCAACATTGTTATTATTATTATAACATAAAGTCGACGAAGTAAAATCTTCACATAAATTATTATGGTTAAAACACTTTCCCGCGCGACTATATAAATTTTCGGAACAAAACTTGTTACGCTGTTGCGATTGAGTGTACTTGATAGAATCTACACTATAAAAACTTTGTTCGTTATTATTAATATTATTATTACATTTCTTACAATTTTCACGAGTCACATTTTTAGATCCGCACTTGTAACAAGAAATAGAGTTAATAGGTTCAACTGACTCACCCTTGTCCGCCAACTTACGACATTGTTCGCGCTGGTGTCCATAGTGCTTGCAGTAAACACAGAATGGTCGCTGCGGCTTTGTTGACGTAGATGGTGGTGGCGGCGAAGTAGGAGCGCGCGCTTGCGGCGTGCGCGGCGCGCTTGGAGCACGCGCGGTGCGCAGTGGCGCCGGGGGCGGAGCGCCGGCGTGCGACTCGCTCGCCGACTCGGGCGGCCCCGCGGTCCCAGCGGAGTTTACTGGTCGCGCGTTATACGTTGCGGGCTGAGTAGGAGGTGCGTATGTACTCCGTTTCGTACGCGATGCAATGGAGTTTTGCAATTCTCGCTTGGTTGACTCGTTGATAGAATCTTCGATTATTCTAGCTTTCGTTAGCAACTCGGAAAAATTACTGACTTCTTCTCGTCGTAATCTTTTACGTATTCTACGATGTAGTAGGCCATATATCATGTCTATTTGTACCTTGATAGACAGATCGTTCGCTGGTAGGCGTGTAAGGAGTGCTCGACTCTTCGCCACGAAGATATCCGTTCGTTCGTCGTCACCCTGCTCGGCTCGAAATAGTTCCCGATATATTTTGTATTCGGGGCGTCGATCGCCGTACGCGTCACGTAGGTATTGTATTGCGTCTTTCCAGGTTTTGACCTCTGCACGGATACTCAGCCACCAGGTTGCTGCTTCGCAGGTAAGTAGCATAGACATGCCTTTAATAGCAACATCATCGTAAATATTTGTGCATTCTTTATAGGCTTCAATGGCATCGATGAACGTTTCGACGTTTTCCTTCTCCGCTCCGGAGAATCTGGATGAGCATCGTGAGAAGTTGCCAGTCTTCTCCGCCGCACTCGGCGCTGGTGCCGGTGATTGAACGGTCGGAGGTGACGTAAATGTCGACAGGCGCTCAAGCATGCGCTCACAGACCTCTGCATTCGATTTTTGAATCGTTGATAGCAGAGCGGTAAAGTTATCACGAGATAGCGTGATGCTGTCGTTGAGTTCCTCGTCGTGCGAACCATTGAGGGACTGCCGTTTTCGTGTTCGCGGCATTGTCAAACGAGTGCACTAGGTATATGAGTTTATCACACACAAAGTAGGTATTTCACACAGTTTATTCACTAGGTACTGTGGCATTCGGGCCTACAGTTGGGACGCCATTTTCGTACGGGAGTAAAATGATGCAATAGAGAGGCACATTTCGTACAGGAATATTGATTTATTGAATAATGAATAATTAAACACGATTAGACACAAAACAAACATTATAGAAAGAACGTGGGCGCCGGTGAGTGGCGGGCGCACGCGCGCGGCGTAACCGTGTCAAACGTCGTAGCAGCAACATGCGAACTAACTGGCGCCGCGCACGCTAGCGCGGAGGCGCTTGCGTCCTCCCCCTTCACCCCTCGAGACTGTAACCGTTAAAGCGGGCGGGAAGACAGGCGCGACGGCGGCCGGAAGTACGCGGGTTTGGATTATTCGCGACAATATAAAAAAAATTGAATTTGAATTTGTTACTAACCTACTTCATGACAATAAATTCGCAACTATCTTATCTACAATACACATATATTATGACCATACTTAGTTCATCAAAATTATTTACAATGTTTACTAACGAATTTTTTATCACTACTAGTTTAAGACAAAATAAACAGAGTACGTTGAAAATTGAAAGTGTTTGTCGTTTAATTAACGCGCCTAGTCTATTGATAAAACTAAAATCCGATACAATAAAATAAAAAAACCAAGTGAGTACTATTTGCATGCTGAGTAGATTAAAATGTTATAGTTGTGAGATAATCAAACACTAGGCACAAACACCGCGGCAGACCATGGCGAAAAGGAGGGACGAGCTTGAGTCCAACAGAAAGGACTGGCCCGCACCAGCACAGAACAGAAGTGTGTGGAAAAAAGGAAAAGGGCCTTCCTTGCCCTTGCCCTGCAGTGGGACAATATAGGATAGATTCATTTATCTCAATATAGTTTTTTTTTTTATTTAGGTGTGGGTCTCTGGGTATTTTGAAAGAACTTTGTTTCATATGCTAAAATAATTATAATTAATTATTAAAAACATCAAAGTGTTAACATATATATGGAGGAACGAGGTGTGATGTTTGATTGCGCGATGCAGCGTGTTATGCACGTAGTATGACATGTAGCGAGATAGATGTCGCTACATATAGATACAGCGATTAATAAAACAATAATTTGGTTGTGGATTCTCGGATCCAGCAATGTTATGGGATTCTCTTTTGAGAAACTTATTAGCAACTCGTAATTTGACATTGTGGCCGGTAACTGGCAATAACAGCTTACCTATTACTTATATATTACATGAAACTTAATTCCGGTGTGATAAAATGTTTGTGTACAAGTGTGCACCTCCGTCTAACTCTTCGGGGTAGACGGGCGTGACGGGCGTGACGCTATGTTTTATTAAACAGTATAAATAACGAAGTAGTGTGACATAAAGAAGATTTATCATCCTCGCAATTGCTATGATTATACCTATCTATTATATCAATGCCGGTAATATCTCTTTTTCCCGGTACACTACTATTTAAAGGGTTTAAGCCAAAAAAAGCAAAGTCAACATTGTAACTGTTAGATAAGCAGCTTTATTATAATTATATAAAATATTCCTTATTGACACAATCCCAAGAGACGCCTATAGTAATAAACATTAAGACAATTATGACGCTAATTGTAATTATATGCAGATCCGTTCATCAATAAAAAACAACACATATCACATCTCACGAGTTGGACAACTACTACTACTACTGCCACGTTGTTCTAGTGGTCCCAAACTCGACTGCTGACCATGGCGTCTCGGGTTCGATTCCGGGTCGGGCAAAAAGTTTTTAAGTTTTTCTATTAGGAATTTCTCTGTAGCAGCCCAGAGCTTGGAATTCTGTCCGGTTGGTGGCAATAGGCTCACCACCTATTACATGCGACTTAATAACAGCATTGGTGAAATGTGGGTGTACCATTGTGTAAACCTCTGCCTACCCCTTCGGGGAATACAGGCGTGATCCTATATTAAGTTAGTAGGACAACGCCCACCATAAAGAGTGGTTGTTCCTGTACCACAAAACTAACCATGCCGGGTTAGAGGCGCGCAAGTTTGCTTTAACGCTAGATCTAACCCAGCATGTGAAAGTGGCAACGCGGGTACCGAATGTACGGCCATACACCCAATTGCTGGGACCTTCTGCTGACAACTGATCCGGACAGTCATTCAGTATCGGTCTTAGCTCCGCAGGGAACGTCTGAGCACTGCCTGGTGAAATCCGTATCGACCTGCTCTCCTCCAGATGAGAGCCCTAGAGGTAATGAGTATGGCGATACAAGTCAATAGATTGGGATGTGATGCGGCACTTTTTTGCGTCTTATCCATGGCGGCAAGTGTGCTTGTCCTCGGGTGACCCCTCGTGCTGTGCTAGCACGATTACGGACGTGTTTCGGCAGGGGATGGAGTATTTTATTCCATTCTCCGACATTCCGCACGGTCACAAATCCCGGCCTTGGTATAATGCAGAATGCGCCCACGCTAAGGCCCGAAAAGAGTCTGCCTTAAAAACAACGACTGCCTTAGTGACCGACAATATGGCTTGCGCCTGGGACGGTCAACTGGCGATCTTCTTGCGTTTGTCACGCACTGCTGGGGCGAAGCCATCGAGAAATACGGCAAAGCATTCAGTCTCAACTTCGGCGCCACCATTGAGTACGAAGACCAAACTGCGGCCAAAAATTTGGGTATCCTAAATAGAGTAAGGCGATACTTCAGGCCTGGACAGCTTTTAACCTTTTACATAGCACAATTCCGATCCTGCATGGAGTATTGCAGCCACCTTTGGGATAGCTCAGCTAAATACCAATTTGCTTGACTCGGTGGAACGCAGAGGTAAGAGGCTCATTGGCGACGTAACGGCACGCTTTACAATCCTTCAAAGTTACCTACTGTATTCAAATTTAAATTAAAAAAAAATGCCCACCACTTCTAAATCCGTCCAGCACAAGTCACGTTATTAGCGAACAAGAAGCAGTAGGAAACAAAGATGTTACGCATCATCACAACTACACTTACTACCGTAGTAGTACGTTCGCAATCTGGTCAGTTTTTACGTCTATGATCATGGGTACCCTGCACCCACTGGTTACCTCCCATGGGTGCTGGAGTCCCTGACCACCCACGTAGTCCCCGTCTACATTCAAAACAATGAACTGATACTTGAATCCAATGTCGATCTAGTGGAATTATATTCAAAAGTAACCTTGCTGTTGCTCGAGAAATGGAATCTTCACCACTTGGCTAACAGACACTGGGTTCGTTACGAAGTTCATTGCGAAAAAATAACCTTAATAATAGGTTTGCCATTCGTCCCGATACGTCGGGACATAGCACCGTTATTAACATTCGTATCCCGACGTTCCGACGAGCTGTAAAATGTGACCCGACCAATATTATTTTACAATCAGAATAACAGAACACGGCATGCGGTTCAGAGAATGAGGTGATATCATATGTTATACATTTATAAAAGGGTAATTAATTGTCTAACGTCCTACTTACTGTTTCATACTCAATCACGCAAAACGGCTGAATGGATTTCAATGAATTTTGGTATATATATGTCGCAGATGGATTGTAGAATCCGATTCTTTACAAAATCTCTAGCTGCTTTACAAAACAGTACTATTTTATAAAACAACTGCACTGCGTTCAGCTGGATTGCCATTGCGATACGTTTAACAAAACAGCTACCCACCTTTAGAAGTAATGCAGAATGACATATCGACAGTAGGACAGGTTTGTTTATTGTATAGGTATATTAAATGGATAGTCACCATTCACGTAAAAAAACGTTACTGTACTCTGATTTGACTTTCCGTGGCTGGGTCGACGGAGCCCCGTGGAATCTATTTTTGGGTCTGTAAGGTTAGAAAAAACCTAAACACGAACCTAAACTATCCATGTCGGGATACGCGAAACTACGATCAATTTCATTTATTTTCTTTCATAATCCCGATATATTGTCGACTATTATAGTGGTTTAGTATTTACGTCAATAAAATATTCATATTTTTTTTGTTATTGACAAGTAAAATAAAGTTAGGTTATTATTGTTAAGACATACAGAGCCATAAGCGACAAAATTTCGAACTAAAATCAACAATCTGACAGTTCATTTCACACTGTTTTACATAATCTCTGATCGTTGACCCGCTGCATTGATAAACGCAAAACGTTCTTCAATTCTGCGTGTTATAGTTCAGTAATTATGTAAAACCGCTAAACGTCGTTCAGCTGTTTTTCATAATAGTACTGTTTTGTAAATCAGCTAGCAGTTTTGTAAAACAGCTTATTCTACAATCCATCTGCGACATATATATTGTAACGTGGAGAAGGACATGGGACCTTTTGGTGCGAAAATGAATTCGCAGGCACCAGCTAGATATAAATATGTTACACATTGTCCATTAGTTTTCAATTTAAGTATTTCACCACCCTAATTGGTACAAAATTAACGCAGTCACCTCCTGATTTCAGGTTTAGGATGGTACAACATAAAGTACTGCTTATCATTGGCCATGTTCCTGATAGCAGCTATGGTGGAACCGGTCGGATACTCCTTCGTGTTGCCAGCCGCGATGTGCGACCTTCAGATGACTGATGGCCAGCGAGGATTTATAAGTTCAATACCTTATATAGGTAAGTCAAGTACAATATGAGACAGATATTATGATTTATCACCCACTCACATGATGAAACACATCGTGACGTGTGACTGTCGGAAAATAATATGCGCGTGTATGACCAGATGTATGAACGAGGACGAAGCAAATGCGTTATTTAAGGATCATAGAAGGTGGCGTTCTGTAGTTTCTGCCTACTCCCATGGGAGAAAGGCGTGAGTTTATGAACGTATGTTGTTAAATACATATTTATGTAATACATAACGTTAATTCATGCAGTTGCCTTTCTAATGAATAGAACTGTAATAAGCTATCAAGATGTCATTCGGCCAACGGGGCAATCATTTTCATAGGAAACAATAAACTGAGTCGTAAACAATTTGAGAGTTTACAACATGTTCACAGCATGCAACTGAAACCCTGACATAATTATGTAAATGCTTTAACAATAAAGAAAAAATATATAAATCATTTCAAATGCATTAACGTTATGCGTTGCGTTATTTCCACAAAAATTTATAACCTAAGAAAACATTATCACCTCGCGAATGTTTTTTGATTTTTGACACCACAGTAGGTGAGCATGATGGGCAAATACGGATTCACCTTGCTTGTTAAAGTACAAAATTGTATTGATTGTGCACCGGTTACTACCTACTCACGTATTCTTTTTTGACATGCTACAATTCCGCGGGCTCATCTCATGACTAAGAACTAGTGTCCGACCGAAATTTCGGTTTCGGTTTCGACCAGTTTGGTCCAATAAATCTAGGTTCGGCCTTAGTTTCGGTTTCCGCCAAAAAATGGTCGAAACTTTGGGTCGCGCCGATACTCGAGTATTCGTGAATTATCGTGCGTCATTCAGCGAACATCGCGACTAACTCGTGTTTGCAGCGCTGCCGCGCCTATTACATGGGACTTAATAACAGCATTGGTGAAATGTGGGTTTACAATTATGTATACCTCTGCCTATCCCATGCTATGTATAGTATTTCTTTCTGAACAATAATCATGTAAAGAAATACAATTAAAATGGTGGGGGTTATAAAGATACAGTGCGTTTGCAAAATGTGGTAAAATATACCCATAAAGTTAAGTAGTATATTTTAATACTGCTATACACCGTTATTTTAGTTTATACGACACCTGGGTCAGAAATTGCGCATGTCTACCACTAAGGTCGTGGCGCAGAGACAGCGCTGCGCAGCGATACCACTGGGTGAATGCACTGCGGCCGCGCCAACATGGCCCCGCTACGCGATCATCTGGTATCCGCGTACCTACTGTGTCCAACTTGTAGGATTTTTTAAATATTATTTCGACAAAATTTATAATGGTGTAAAAATTATATTATTGATTCTGAATTAACTAATTCAAGATTCCTTAAATGTATACTATATTTTTGTTTATGATTCATGAGGAATAGTATAGGCTGTCATTACAGCTAGCCTTAAAAAATTAATAAAAAAGAGCTTCCGAACTGCTTTATTACATGCCCTGGCGGAATGCTTACTGTAACTTTTTTTCGTCTTTTGTACACTCGTGGGTTGGAACCGCTGAAAATGAACATAACTTGTCAAGCACATGTAATACACACGAAAATTGACTAAAAATTATAAAAGATTTCATTTGACTACAAAGTACAGTGCGTGAATAATAGGTGTAAAGTTCTCGTTATTACTTATGATACGTCTATATCTGGCTGTCAATCTTGAGTGCCTTAAAAGGCACCGTCCATATTTTCGTAGTTCGTCATTATTTTTGTAGAATATTGTATTTACTTATTACATACATTACGCCAGCGCACGCGGATAAGTTCGGAAACGCTTTTTCTTTCGACTTACTTAACAAGTACAGTAGTAACAGTATTCAAAAGCTATTTGAAATGTAGCCTAATATGAGATACGAACCTACTTATATACAAAATCAAAAGCCTAATATGGGCATGGAATCTCTTACGGAAATATCACTTGTTAGAAAGAGAAAGCATATTTAGGTTCGGTCAGCACTATTGGCAGATGTTGTTCTCTCCAGTGTCACTGTCAAAAATCACGCTAACTTATATTTGCTGTATTATCAGTGAATACTGTATATTTTATACAGTTTTAAAATTTATAAGCGAAGCCTACGTGTTGTGGTGGTGACTGCAATGTTTCAAAAAAAAATAACAGAAAATCATTCATTTTCCAAGTAAATTGTCAACAACAGCATATATTTTCATGGCCGTATTTTGGAGAAAACTATCTTCTGAAAATTTATTTGGAAAACCAAATCCTATCAAGAAAATAGTGAATTTTCTCTGTAGTAAACAAAAACAATGGTCATAAAAGCAATATTAAGGTCGTTGTTCTAATATAAATTTTCATTTCATGTACACAAAATAGTGACTTATCAGTGACGACTATTGTGTCGATGAAATTTTAGAACAAAAAGTTCCGATACCTATCAGAATTTATTTAAAGTGTAGATGTACCAATTACCTCTGCACATTGCTTATTTTTCCAAAATTGTAATTGGGGTACCTAATACTATCGACACAGAAGATGAAACTAAAATGTTTGGAAGCGTTTCTGTCTGTTTGTCGGTGTGTCTATCCGATCGCTTATAACATATAAGAAGCTTATCATAGCTTAATGGCCCAGGTTACGTAATAAATATATTTCATCACGCTATTACAGTAGTCCCCAAATGCGGTTCGAATCTGGACCGCCAACCAAGTCGATGCTAAGGAAAAAGAATAATGGATGAGACTAATTGATAATGAAAAGAATAAAAATAAAGAAAAAGAAGAAATAAGAAAAAATATGCCCTTTTTTTTCGGGGGGAATCCTTCGAATACTCGCGCGGCCTTTATGGATAAAACCGGGGTGTACGGGATTCTTACCTCACTAAAAGTACCTCGGTGGTCAACATCAGCATATGGAGGGAGGCACGTAATAGACCAACTCCAGCACCCCCGCTATGCAGTGCCTATTAAGGCACATCCCTGGAGAGACTGTACAGGGGTCTCCCCTAAGTCTCGCTGTGCACGATAGCACGTGATCACTATGCCACCGTCTACTCTGGGATCACGATGGGTAAACAGAGTCCCCACTCTAAGCATCTGTGACCCCAACGAGCCGCCTATCTTAAATCATACAGGCGGGGTTTTCGGCTGTTAGGCGCCGAGGCGGTTGCCTCCTAGACGCTTTCTTCTCCGAGAGGGGCCGATCCCTCTCACAATCCCGCTCGGCGGCCTCTTCCTTGACGACAACAGTCTCACAAAAGTAAGCCATTCCTTTCCAGTTCACTTTATTTGCCAGTGTAGCCCTCACTACTGCCGGCAGACACAGGTCTCGCCCGATACTGGCTCTTAGTACCCGCCGCTCAGCGGTCTAGGCAGGGCACACCTGAAACGTGTGCTGCGCTGTGTCCAGACTACCTCCGCAATGGTATTAGGATAGGTTGGTAAAAATCATTCAGTCAATCATCATCTCAATCAGTCACACTCTATACACTGCTCAGGGTCCTTAAAAGCTGCTTTCTTTACAAAGTACCTATTACCAATGAAATATAATTATAATGTGAGCGCATGAAATGTTTTTATTATAATAATGTAATTAAGTGCATTAAATAATACCTACCCTTCTGATTTTAGTTTTATTAACATAATTTGATTGAAAATATTTTCATTTTGTATACCAATTCTTTACATCTGAAATATTGTTTATCGATAATTGATATGTGTCAATATTTCCACGTTGTACATTACTATTCAAGCACGGACACATTGACAATTCAAAATCGGTAGCACTTTTTTGAGCTCTATGTCCTTCTAAGGGGTACCAAAAATATTCTAATTCTATGGGCATACCCGAACATTAGTGCTCACATTAATGTTCGGGCATTAGTGCATTAAAAATCAGCGCCAACTTTGATATAGCTACCTAGCAATCAATATATACAATCATACAGCGCGCTGCGCATCCACGCGGAAAAGAAAAGAACCGTACAGCATACCTGTTGTTAGAAAGAGATAAACATACATCGTTTAGCTGCTGCACGGTCATTGGCGCGAGCATTCGTGATGCAGCTGTCAGCGGAATGTTTCCGACAAAGTAAACATTACGAAGTTTTGATTCATAAAAATTATATCATAATATTTCGGAATAAATATAAATATATTTTATTATGTAGTGACTATTCTAATAATAAACCTGTAACCTGTAAGGTCACAGGTTCTCAAAAAACGACGGGTCAGGAGCCACCTAAATCGGCGAGCATGTATGAAGAGGTTAATGAGCATAGATGAAGCGAAAGAGATGTGTCAGAATCGTCGCAAATGGAAATCGATAGTCTCTGCCTACCCCTATGGGAAACAGGCGTGATTGTATGTATGTATGTATGTATGTAAGGTCACCTGTATAGGTACTGAATAGATAGCAATGACGTCGCCAAAAAGACGTGTTAAAAATATGGATGAAAAATTCGCGGTGGTGAGCAAAGGTCGAGATGGCTTAGTCGTCAGAGCGCCTGGAGTATTCATCCGAGAGGCGCAGGTTCGAATCCTGTTCGCGATCGTATTCTTTTTCCATTTAATATTGTAACTTTAGAGACAGCTAAGCATGCGTTTGTGCTTTTCAAAGATTTATCTGGAATATGTTAATAACGTATCCAGAACTGAGAATTTGCTTTATACGCCCTCTTAACTCCCGTGATGGAAATAATTTATACGATAATCTAGAAAGTAACAGTTTTTCTTGCAATTGTTTAGGTCTTTTGAGTCTTTTGACGGTAAAAGTTTCCTTCCTCGGCAATTAACGTCTCTCGAGAATTGTAAATCATTTGTTACCTAGTTTTTTTTTTTTAAATGCGGTCCAACAAACTGACTTCAAGATTACAATCATAAGACGTATTCCTTACCGTCATAAGGACTCCTAAATTTGCATTGCAAGAATTAAAGTCCAGCAAAGAGTAATTGTACACCTTTTGTCACACTAACCTTATATTAATAATCTTTCTAGGTATCGTGATAACGTCATTTCCTTGGGGTTACCTGGTAGACACCCGTGGTCGCAAGATGGTAGTCATATACAGCTCCTTGGTCTCCGGAGTGCTTGGCATTATATCTGCGTTCATGCCGAACCTCATCAGCTTTGCCGCCTGCAAATTCCTGATAGCACTCTGGTAAGAATATTGAGACTATTTGGTACCTCTTCTTTGAGCACCCAAATATTGTTGGGTGAATTTATTTTATACCTACTCACTGTGCCTGACTGCGCTGGTATGCGCTGCTTTTTTTCCATTGTAAGTAAATACACACGAGGAAGACTGAGGAAACGGCGAATTGGTTGTATTAAAAATGATATGGCTAGGAAAGGAGTGACTACCGAGATGATGGCTGACAGATATGTATGGAAGAAGAAGTCATGCTGCGCCGACCCCACATAAATGCGAATCAGTGCGAATAAGTGGCTCGGCAGAACCAAGTTAAATGTAGATGACGTGATACAAAAGCATTTTATAACAGGTAACGAGAATATGATTAACGTGTGTAACAATTTTTGTAAATCCTTTACTCAGGAAATTGGTTTATTAAAACAAAAGCATGTATGTAACCGAACATTTTACAAAAGGTGTGAATATGTAAAAGAGAGCAATGTGAGCTTTAGATTTAAAAAGGTCTGTCCCAGAGATATAAGTATAATAATAGATAAATTAAACTGTAGCAAGTCCCCAGGGTCCGATGGTATTCGTGTCCAGGATTTAAAATTTGTGAAGCAACATATTAGCCAAGTAATTGCACATTTCATTAATAAATGTATAGAACAAGAAGTATATCCTAATGAATTGAAGATTTCTATTATAAGACCAATATTTAAACAAGGAAAATACAAAGAATATTCAAATTATAGGCCTATTGCAATACTAAGCGTAATAAATAAAATAGTTGGAAAGGTTGTAAGGTGTCAAATTACATTTTTTTTAGAAAATAATAATATTCTTACTGATATTCAGCATGGTTTTAGGCCAAATAGGAGTACAGCTACGGCATTAAGTAAATTCACAGACGACATAAATTGTTCATTAAACTCGAAAAACATGATTTTACTAACATTTATAGATTTAAAAAAAGCCTTCGATACATTGGACCATGAGGGCTTGCTGCAGGCCATGGACGAGTGTGGCATACGGGGGCCAATAAAGGGATGGTTTAGGCAATACCTAGATAATAGATATTTAAAAATTCGAGTTAATGGAGTAGACAGTGAACTCGGTAAAGTAAAGTATGGTGTGCCGACCGGGTCGGTTTATGGACCAGTAGGGTATGCCATCCACGTCAATAGTATGGTGAACGTTATTAAAAAGTGTAATTCCTATATGTATGCAGACGACACGTGCTTGGCATACAGTGGTCGGGACTGTGCGTTGATCCAGTCGGTAATGCAAGAGGACTTAGATAATTTGGTCAAGTGGGCACACGACAATGGCATTCTAATTAATATGAATAAAACTAAATGTATGTGGATATCATCCCCGTACAACCAGCTAGATAAATATAATTGTATTTCAGTAAAGGGCCACTCGTATGAATGCCTCCATGACTTTAAGTTAAATTGCCAATGTAAATATGTTGAGCGCGTACTGAACTACAGATATTTGGGATTAACAATAGATGAACGATTCGCCTGGGACACGCATGTACATACTGTATGTAATAAATTACGCTCAATACTAGGTAAACTCAATAACTTAAAACATGTAGTTAGTAAGCGAATCCTTTATATTCTTTACCATGCATTAGCAGAGGCGACAATTAACTACGGATTGGGCGCTTATGGACTCACTTTTCCTGTACATCTTAACAAAATAAAAACGTTATAAATAAGGTTATTAAAATTATTAATTAACAAGAAAACTAAAGACAGTCTTAATAAAGAGTACGAAAAATTATTTGAAATATGCAGAATATTACCTATAGAGAAAAAAGTTAAGTTATTGATTTTATTAGAAAAGCATAATAAAAATGAACATAAAATTAAAAAAGTCCATAAACGACTAATCCGTAAAGTGGCACAGAAAAAGAAATATTGGGTACCAAAAGTTATAAATTATTTTGGCCAACGAACGCGGCAATGGATAACCCCGACATTGTTAAATGAATTACCTATACAAATTACTACTGATGCGGTCTCTAAAACTTGTTTGAAAAATGTACTGAGAAAACATTATTTGAGTCAGTGTCCTTAGCATAATCATTGTAAACAAAATGGTGTTCTACTGAACGTGTCAACATGGGTCGGGCATTTGTCATCGAATGCGCTGTATTATTATTATTGTTTTTAGTATCATAAGTTAACTATAGGTATACTTAATTTAAAATGAAGTTAATGTATCCACGAGAACACTGCCGACAAACTGCACTACAGTTTGGCAGGAGATTTGTGTTTCTTTAAAAAATGTAAAACTTGTTAGAATAAATAAAAAAGATAAAAAAAAAAAATTGGGCACTGCACAAATTCAAAAGATAAATCTAGTCAATTAATTTGCGGACTGCGCACTCCCATAGATCTTCATTATTCATACCGACCGATCGACTAAAATCTGTAGTCTGCGAGGGTCCTAAAAATCTGTCATTCATATTAATTATTATTCACCGGTTACTACTCACGTGTATTCTTCGGGTTTGCCCGACTAAATAATAATAATCTGTCATTCAATATATTTTCTATACAGTAATCAATCATATCGGGTGTAGCATCGATTGGGGGGTTAGCGCCTTATATAATACTTTAAACATCATCATCATCATCATCCCCCTGCCCTTATCCCAATTTATTTGGGGTTGGCGCAGCATACCTATATCTGGCATGCTGCTAAAGTTTTGGCTACGTATGCTTTGTTTTTGGTGGTAACCGCCACCGATATGGTCTCCTTCTATCTAGCTATGTCACACCAAATGTTATCCATGCGGCAGGTTCTGATATTATCCTAATATCAAACTCCACTAAGCGGGATAAAAATGTTAACATAAAATAATAATTCTTGCCAAAAGGTACATAGTAGGTCCTGATAATATATAGATGTAGTACCAAAACATGTGAATTACTGTTGGCCAGCTTAGCTTGCCCGGCAGCAGTGCCATACACGTTCATCGGTGAGATCCTGCCAGCTAAATATAGAGATGTAGTGCTATCAATCACCAACGCACTGCAGATAACGGGAACAGCTCTAGTGCCTCGTAAGTACTTTCAATATTTACATAATCATTATTATATTCCTCACGTTCATTCCAACTGCTGGTATCTATATTATACCACCAAGGTGGCAGTTTCGGTAGCTAATGAAAGTCAACACCAGGAATATCACAGTCACACGCGCGTTTCGATCCCTATAAGAGAAATCGCAGTTGACCATTATAGAGAACTAATATGTCCACCCTAATGCCTACACAAGATTTCCCCAAGGAAAACATGCGACCATGCTCACTGTTAGGTCATACGTACAACAACACTTAAAAACAATGAGCCCCTTGCCTATTGATTTTTTTATGTTGCACGGGAAGGGGGAAATTACTTCCCCTGGTGAGCAGCTGCAGTTCCGAGCCTTACCTGCCTCTTCTATATTTGAGTGTCTACCTTCGATCACGAATAAAAATATTAGTGATCGAAGGTGTCTACACTTTAACATGCCTTCCATCCCGGCCTTCTGCTAATCGCTAGTAGAAGGTGATATTTTACTTTAGTTAAATAGAAGGCGATGATGCCACCATAAAGACATAGGTACCTAGGTATTAAAAGTATGGAACAAAGATTCGGCTTACGACTCGCGATATAGTTAGTAAAGTACTTGAGTATTCAAACGACGTGGATTCATATCATATCCCGTGCGTGGTCGTATTATATATATCCAAAATTATAATTTTATTTATAAATTGATGTCAGCGCAGTAGCTATTTCTTTGTTAGTCTACATTTCCACGTAAACTAATTGTTTGCAACTCTGAATATTTACTAATCGTCTTGCACACGATATTTGAATGAATGAATGAATGAATGAATGAATTTTTTTTATTTGCTTGAAGTATGGTGCATTACAATAGGTTGGTATACATATAATTTTAGTCTCACATACTGCGTCGGGAAAGATAATACAATATGCCCAACATGCAAAATTTTATAATTAGAAATACAATGTAACATAACATAACATAGTATCACGCCTGCACTCCCCGAAGGGGCAGGCAGAGGTGCACACAATTGTACACCCCCAATAGAATGGAATAGTATATAATTATCAGTAGATTAGAATTAGCGCATTAATTAATTATTAAAAAGAATAAATTTGCCAGTAAAACCATAACAATAATGAAATTAACTATGTCATAAAGAAATCTCTAATATTATAAAAACACTTTTCTAAAAGCCACCCATAGAGTTTTGTCTTAAATTGTCGCGTCGGTAACTGTCTTATACATTTGGGGACATTATTATAAATTTTTATAGTCATAATATAACAGTTTTTGTGGCAGAGAGCACTATTTCGGCTAGGAATGATTAACCTTGACGGATCTCTGTTTTTTATTCTAAAGTTGATTTTTTCATCAAACGACTTAAAAAATGAATTATGTTCCCTTACAAAACAGCTAGCTTGAAAAATATACAGACATGTCAATGTTAACACTTTGAGTTTCTTAAACAGGGGCTTGCATGATGTAAGTGGGCTTAAGCCACAAATTGCTCTTAAGCATTTCTTTTGGACAATGAAGACTCTGTTTATGTCAGTAGAATTTCCCCAAAGGAGAAGTCCATATCTCAAGACAGAGGCGACATACCCATAATAAGCATTATGTTCATATTTGGTTGTTGGTGTCATATTTGGTTAGGCGTACTAGGATCTCAACACAATAAAACGCAAATAATAATACCTAAATATTTTATATACACCTAGTGATGGTATAACAATAACGTAATATTGTTTACGTACGATAAAAAAATATGTGGCACGAATTAACAGAAGCCTTGAAACTGTTGTTATTATTCTTGGAGTTTGGCTATACAATGCCGCAGTTACTCCAATGCCCCAAGTGCAACCGTGTCATTGAAAACGCAATAGGCGTGTTTCCTACCTGGGCTTAAGGGATCTAGTAGTTTATATATTGAGGAGAAGACCACTGAAATCATTATACATCAATAAATATTATTATTCTGTTCTTCTCAAATTTTGTTAAAATGATTATCTTTTATCTTTTCAGTTCTGGCTTGGGCGATCCTCCCTCTTGATTTTCGGATAGACTTTGGGCTATATGTTTTTAGACCATGGAGAATATTGTCATTGGTATATGCGTGCTTCTTCATAATAGGTGCCTTTCTAATGTCATTTGGTCCTGAAAGTCCAAAATACTTGGTGTCTCAAGGAAGATATGATGAGGCACTTAAAATTCTACAAGTCATGTACGCTGCAAACAACAGAACAAAAAGGCCCGAAGATTTTCCGGTAAACATTATTTATTAAATAAAATCTGTAACACATAGGGAAATAATATCGAGCAATTAAAGATTAATTGGACACCCTTTAGACCCCTTTCAGACAGGACAGGTCACCTCGAAGCTGCTATGGCTCTTTCCTCAAAAGGCCATTCCAGACGATCCCTGCATCGTTACACTCACATAGATATGTACATACTATTATGTCTGGACTTTAAAAGAGACGTTGACCTCTGAGTTTGTTTCGGCGTTTCTTCTCAGAGACAGTCAGATAGGAAACGCCGGCGCCATCTAGTTTATAAAAATGACTTGTAAAAGTGTCTTCAACAGATCTATTTACAGAAATAAAATCATTTATCATTTTATCATTTAACTTTAAGAATTAGTGTCAAAAACCAATTACGCCAGAAATAAAAATATTTCGAATTTATGCCAATAACCGTTGAATGTATCAGTTTTTAACTAAGTAGATTTAAAATGTATCAATCATTTTATCAATCTGAAATCTTAGCCAACCTAAATTTACAACGGGACTAATTTATCTACTGTGGTAAAAGTTCTTCATAAAAATGTTGTCGAAGCCGCAGTAGATAATAAGTAGCATCTCAGAGAGAAATACTTTTTAATCCTTGATCCCATCAGACTACCCGTACTTGTTAATTTCGAGTCGAATGGTAAACTAGTGATATTCGTAAACGGGTGATTTTCGTGTTTAGTTTTTATTATTTTAGTTTAGTTTCTTAGCCAAATAAGTGGTTTAGAATAATAGTTGATAATAATAGTAATTAATATAGGCATAACATGGCCTTAACATGTATAAAAAATATCATTTTCGTGAACATGTGATTTTCGTAAGTAGTTACAATACATTGACTATGTCGTTTCTTAGCCGAATAACTAGTGTAGTTTCGTGAACACGTGATATTCGTAAGCAGTTACAAATATAATGCATTGACACGATGTTGTTTCTTTCGCGCTCGTCGATTCATAATTCTAAGGCATTTCATGGTACTTTATTCGTGAGAGTTAGTAAATAAGTTTAATAAGTTCATGTATGTTTGACTCGCAACATCGCCGCGGGCTCAGCTCATGAATAAGACCTCCGTTCAAGTTCGAAACTAGTCGGGCAATCCCGAAGAATGCGCGTGAGTAATAACCATTAAACTGTAATTAATATGAATGTGTCTCACGAAAGTTATTATACAAGTTTAATAAGATTAAACATAATAAACAAAATCTTATTCGTTATAGTTTAAAAACATGTGCAAATGTAAAATAATATACTAAGTAACAAATCCGTTTCAAGTCGGGCTTTATTTGCCAAAAATTCCAAATGTTATTACTGCCTCATTCGACTAGTACAACAGGTTCGTGTCCCAGGTTAGGCAAGGTATCGTTAGGTTTTTCTGTTAGGGAATTCTTATTACAAGCCTGGAGCCTTGAATAATAAGTTTGCCTTGCCAGCAAATAAACTCTAGCGAGTTTATCTACTGTGTGCCCAGCAAATAAACTCGCTAGAGTTTATGCTGGGCACACTTATTATTCATAAATGTAACTTATTGTTCACTTATTATTAATAAATCCTAAAGCATGAGATTTCATAACGGCATCAGCGAAATGTCAATGGCAATTTGTAATTACGAAGTAAATCTCTGCCTAAAGGCTTATAAAGGAGAACTTTGCCGTCGACAAAGTGCCGCACGTTACTGAGAGCCTATAAAAACCTAAGCGTGATGCTGTGTTATGTCATTAATTATTACACTTTGATTTCAGATAAAAAAGCTAATAGCACCTCCTCGTGACAACCAAAAGATAAGTTTCCTGACGTCTTTGAAGGTACAGAGCGTGCCGTTAGTCAAGCCGCCATATTTGAAATGGTTTGCTCTCAACGGATTTCTACTGTTCGGTGTATGTGCTTTGTAAGTTTTTAGACTTCTTTAATGATCACTATTTACACGACTGCCCAAAAAAGAAGAGGTATGTTTTGAGAGTTCATGTGTGTTTGTGAGTTTCTTTATTCCACCATAATTTCTAAATGCCTAAACCGATATAGATGTATGGAAATGTATGTAAACCGCTCCCGTGTGTGAACAAAAAAGTGTAAAACAAGGTAGGCGAACAATTGTTATCGCAGTTGGCGAACCTATATAATGATACAAGTGCCCTAACTTGGTTATTACAGTTGAGATTAACCGAGACTTGTTGACCATTAAAGCACGCGGCTCATACGACGTTTTTCAACACTCTTGTGAGAAAAAAAGAATAAAATAACTTAAAATTACTTTTGCAAAGACTTTCAACTATTTACATTTTATGATTATGATGGCCAAAGAATATATTTTTTCGAACGCCGTGTTTATGATCTATTTACGCGCAGGTGGAAGACATCAGACTCACTGACGAAGATCCCAAACAGGCTAATATAAAAAAAACCTTTATTATTGACAACAATATTTAATGCTAATTCGGCTACAGAAACTTTTTTTTATTAATGATACCGTTATATTTTATCTAACACTGTATTTAATTACAAAGATCATAGAATTAGAATATTTTTGGTACCCCATAGAAGGACATAGAGCTCAAAAAAGTGCTACCGATTTTGAATTGTCTATGTGTGCGTGCAATAGTAATGTACAACGTGGAAATATTGACACATATCAATTAACGATAAACAATAATTCAGATGTAAAGAATAGGGTTATTGACGAAATTTCACAAGGGGCTTAAATTTAAAGAATATGATATCCATTACCTAAAAAAAATATTTTGCAATTTATTGTGTACCTATTGATTAAAGAACAGCTATTTAAAATTCAAATTTCAAAGGTCGTGCCAAAAGGCGCGATAATGACGATCGCCATTTTGTGACGTCATTGCGCAACAGAACCATTGTAAACAAAGGAAATTATTTTGTAAATCATAACATTAGTGCGTAGTATACCAATATTTCGAAAATTGAACTGAAATACGAAGAAAGTGGTTGCATCTTGCTTCCCAAATATCAACAAATTCATCGATTTATTTTGTGTCAGGTGGCACAGTGACTACTCAGCTAGCTCAGCGCAGCACACGCTTGACGTGTGCCCTGCCTAAACCGCTGAGCGGCGGGTTCTAAGAGCCAGTATCGGGCGAGACCTGTCTCTGCCGGCCGGAAACCTTATAATATAAAAAATATATCATAAAATTGTGATATTCTCTTGAATTTGTAGTAAAAAATATCTAAACAACATATTCATTACGCTATCACATATAGGCTCAGTGCTCACCGCCTAAAGGTGATAACGCAGGAATCACCAACCAATTTCATTCGGGGTCTGTTTTTAAAATGAATATTAGTAGCGCAGTTCGTTAGATCATTATTAACAACCAAGGTCCGCACAAAGTAGGTTGGCGGTCCGGATTCGAACCGCATTTGGGGACTACTGTAATAGCGTGATGAAATATATTTATTACGTGACCTGGGCGACTAAGCTACGCTAAGCTTCTTATATGTTATAAGCGTTCGGACAGACACACCGACAAACAGACAGAAACGTTTCCAAACATTCTGGTTTCATCTTCTGTATCGATAATAGTATTAAGTATCCCAATTAAAATTTTGGAAAAATAATTATGTGCTGATATAGTTGGTACATCTACACTTTAAATAAATTCTGATATCGGAACCTTTTGTTCTAAAATTTCATCGATACAATAGCCGACACTGACAAGTCACTATTTTGTGCACATGAAATGAAAATTTATATTAGAACAACGTCCTTAATATTGCTTTTCTGACCATTGTTGTTTACTAGAGAGAAAATTCACTATTTTCTTGATAGGATTTGGTTTTCCAAATAAATTTTCTAAAGATAGTTTTCTCCAAAATACGGCCATGAAAATATATAAGTACTGTTGTTGACAATTTACTTGTGAAATAATTGTGTTTCTGGTTTTTTTTTTTAAACATCGCAGTCACCAACACATCACGTAGGCTTCGCTTATAAATTTTAAAACTGTATAAAATATACAGGATTCACTGCTAATACAGCAAATATAAGTTAGCGTGATTATTGACAGTGACATTGGAGAAAACAACATCTGCCATTAGTGCTGACCGAACCTAAATATGCTTTCTCTTTCTAACATGTGATACTTCCGTAAGAGATTCCATTCCCATAGTAGGCTTTGTAGGTCTTTTTCTATCCTACGTTTATGACAAAGATGGTAAATTTCAGCAAAAAGATTGTAGACATCAAATTTATTTGCTCTTAATATTATAAATTTTCAGCCAATACTTTTGATGTCTATATTCACTAGTTTTATACGATGTATTTCAAGCATTGACCTATATTTCAAGCTTTGAGTTGTTGCGAAGAAACATAGTAATAAAATTCATGTTGTTAAAATGACGTCCGGATTTCTTTTTCGTGCGCCGTGTCTTTGGTCTATGCACGCGCGAGTAGAAGCAGTTGCTTGACTTGATGAAGTTGCTTGAACTTTAGTTTAACAATCTATGGTTTGACGTCTAAATATATTTTATTTAAAATGAAGTTAAAACAAACAATAATGTTAATTTGTTGACTAAAAGAAATAATTTGAAAAATCGGAGTGTTTATTTGTAATAATTAAATTTGCAATTTAGCAGTACAATTTAAAACTCATCAAGAAGTTTTCAAACATCAAAACTCTTGTTAAAATAATAAAAGATTGTCAAACTAAAATTCAAGTAGCTAGCTAACTCAAGTGAAGAACATGACGCTGGCCGAATAGTCATCAAGACTTAATCGACATAAAGAAAAAAAAAAAACTCAAGTGAAGCCTGAGCTCCACCTGCGCGCGTACCATAGACACGGCGCGGCGCACGAAAAAATCTCCGCGCGTCATTTTATGAAATTATGTTTATACAATTAATTTTATTTATTTATTTTCCTCGCAAATGTGTTGAAATATGGTTGAAATACGAAATACTCATGAATATAGACATATAAACTAATTTTTTTTTTTTTTTCAAATAGACTTAATGACTGCTGACTCTTTGCTGAAATTTACCATTTTTGTAATTACATTTGTTAGATTAAATATGACGTAAAATAAAGAAAAAAATATATTATTAGGCTGTTAGCAACTTCGTCAGAAGGAGGCTCTCCTACCACCTGTGCGCAAATAGATCATAGACTCGGCGTACAAAAATAAATCGCACGTTATTTAATTACAAAATGTATATAGTTGAATGTCTTTACAAAATGTAATGTAAATTTATTTGAATTTTTCGACCAACTTAGGGCACTTGTATAATAATTGTATTAATTACTAGCTGTGCCCGCGACTCCGTCCGCGTGGATGTCGGAAAGTACCACCATGTCCTGTATGAACACAAATTCCTAAGAATGAAATATGTTGATACTCAGCAAAGCAGCTACTGAGGACTATATTACTAGCTGGACCCCGCGGTTTCACCCGCGTTAATTTGAGGAAAAAACCTACTAAAATATATTCCACCAGCGCCCTACTGCCTCATGACCGCGTCTAGCACATCATAAATATGCGTCTGTCTCGTGGGTCTAGTGGTCCCAAGCGCGACTGCTGAGCATGAGGTCTCGGGTTCGATTCCCGGGTCGGGCAAAGTGTTATTGAGTTTTTCTGTTAAAAATAATTTTTAACAAAAAAAAGAACCGACTCCAAAAATCTTTCTGTTAGGTAAAATTGCACTAAAAAGTAATAAAATAATTGCATTATTTACTTACTACAATTTATATAAAAATATTTTTTTAATTTTAGGGGATTCTGAATAAAGTCAATTTATTAGGACAATAATATACAATTATTATTATTTTTGGAGTCGGTGCCAGTAAAGGATAATAAACGTACATTCATGAAGTAGCGTATTACGTTCGCTTTAGGCAGTTGTTGTGTTCATTTGTAAATAGGTTCAATTAGGTATAATACATTATCGTAAAAATAATGATGGTTAATGTACCTTTAAATATACTTTGCAAATTTTAGGAAACTTCCTCAATATTTTTAAAGTTTGTCTGGCACCGACTCCAAAAATAATAATAATTGTATATTATTGTCCTAATAAATTGACTTTATTCAGAATCCCCTAAAATTAAAAAAATATTTTTATATAAATTGTAGTAAGTAAATAATGCAATTATTTTATTACTTTTTAGTGCAATTTTACCTAACAGAAAGATTTTTGGAGTCGGTTCTTTTTTTTGTTAAAAATTATTTTATTTCTTACTTTTTAGTGAATCTTGCGTACCATAACTGATTTATCGGAAGTGAATATGGGTAGACCTACTCAAAACACAAAACAGTACTGTTTTATAAAACAGCTTAACAACGTTCAGCTGGATTGCCATTGCAATACGTTTAACAAAACTGCTACCCACCTTTAGACGTAATGCAGAATGACATATCTACTGTGGGACAGGTTTGTTTATTGTATAGGTATATTAAATGGATAGTCACCATTCAAGTAAAAAAGCGTACTCTGATTTAATTTACTGTATTCTGATTTGACTTTCCGTGGCTGGGTCGACGGAGCCCCGCTTAGCGGGGCTCCTATTTTTGTGTCCGTAAGGTTAGAAAAAACCTAAACACGAAGAGGATGACGGGGGCTGTTCGCTCGCTACGCTCGCTCACGGGCCCCCGTCATCCTCTTCGAACCTAACCTGTCCGTGTCGGGATACACGAAACTCCCGAGCTCGCTTCGCTCGCTCATGGATCAATTTAATTTATTTTCTTTCATAATCCCGATATATTGTCGACTATTAAAGTGGTTTAGTATTTACGTCATAAAAAAATTTCATAATTTTTTTGCTATTGACAAGTAAAATAAAGTTAGGTTATTATTGTTAGGACATACAGAGCCGACAAAATTTCGAACTAAAATCAACAATCTGACAGTTAGGCAGTTCATTAGAACTATTCTAGAGACCGTAAACACCACCGGAAAGTCACAAGAAAGCAAAATACACCATTTCGTTTACTTCGACGACGTATTATTTTTCAGTTATTTTGATTTAAATACCAAACTACTAAACCAATTTTCATAAAATTTAAATGGGACCAATCTGAAAGTAAATCCTTTCAAATAAAAAAATAATTTTCCAAATCGGTTCATAAATGACGGAGTTCTGAGGTAACAAACATTAAAAAAAAAAAAAAAAAAAAAAAAAAAAATACAACCGAATTGATAACCTCCTCCTTTTTGCAAGTCGGTTAAAAATCCCGGATCTTTGAATTGTGCCTGGTAGATGGCAATAGGCTCACCACCTATTAGGTACATAGGACGTAATATCAGCATTGGTGAAATTTGAGTGTACCACTGTGTACACCTCTGCCTACTCCTTCGGGGAATACAGGCAAGATGCTATGTTTTGATTTATAACATATACTACTGTACTTGATCATTATTCTGTTGTGTAGTTATTTTAAAACTATTATATCTCCTAAGATATTCATTGAAATCATATGATGTCCAGGGCAATTTTGTTCAAAATTAAATACTTGTGATAGATAACGTATTTATTTGGATAAGGATTCATATCATGTTTATAAAAACACCTTCGCAGATAATGCATTATTTTAGAACCAATTTGATAAACATAAAAAAGGTTATAGGGAGTCAACCTTAAGAGATAGACATATGCTGTCGTCGTCTTTTTTTTTAAACTTTTAAAGAGAAATAATTCTGTCACACATAGTTTTTGTGTAACTTTAACCGTTTACGCAGCGTTCGCAACGAAAGCTCTTAAAAGGAATATTTTTTCCCGTTTTTGCAACAGTTTTCATTGATGCTCCTATTGTTCGTAGCGTGATGTTATATAGCCTATAGCCTTCCTCGATAAATGGAATATCCAATACAAAAATAATTTTTCAATTCGAATCAGTACTTCCTGAGATTAGCGCGTTCAACTAGACAAAAAAAAACAATCAAACTCTTCAGATCTTTAATATCAGTATAGATGCATGCATGCGCATGGGCATGGTCTACATGTAATTAATAAAATTGGATAGTGGATACGAAATTCATGGCATATTTGACGCCGTCTGAAATTGCGGCGTGGAAAACTGCCTTAAAAGAAAACTGTTTAGTAAATTCAGAACACAAATTTGAAATTCGTTTCTGCGCTAGATCATTTTGTCGTTCTAAACAAATATGAACCCAGATCAAACAGAAAATGTATAAATAGATACAATTAATATTATTGACCTCTAACATATACGACAAGTTGACCACAAAATAATCGCAGCTTATAAACGGGGTTGTTATTTGTATTTCAGACTAAATGGATTATACATGTGGGTGCCCGACATTTTGAACAGGGTACTGTCCGGTGACGGCGCAGGCAGGACAGCCTGTGAAGTCATCTTTGACAGAAATAATCAGGTTAGCTTTCAAAGATTACGATTTACCCTCAGAATAATAATTATGATTTACCATACATAGCATAAATAATGCCTCATCCCTTTGATATTAGGCAGAATTTGTAACCACATTTGACGAGTATGTCCATCGGGTACTCTTTGGGACTTATTTTTAGACATAGCCCTGCTAGAATAGTGATAAAGAAGCAAAAAAGGTCACTCGAAATAATTGTGACTGGTTCCATAAAAACTTTGCTCTTTGTATCCTGGAATAAAAATTGAATCATGTTCCGTTGCAGACAGCAGCAGAAGACGCTGAATGCGTAGACACAATAGAAAATTTAACATTCATCATCAGTTCAGTGGCAAACGTCAGCTGCGCAGTAATAGCCGTAGCAGTTAGCAGCACAGTTAAGTTTATCGGCAAGAAGAGGTTGCTGATCATCATGTTCTTCCTCGTAGGAATATTCTGTATTCTCATCAACTTCATCACGCAAGACATGCTGTTTGCAGTGCTCTTGTCCTCGTTTCCTGTTCTAGGTCTATCTGTTGGACCTATTAATGCCTACGCAGGGGAATTTTTCCCTACAAATTTGAGGTGAGTTATGCAAGGAAAATAAAAGAGTCTTTCGTTTCAATACTCAATAGTTTAGTTACTCAAGTCGTTTGTCTTTTTTCGATAATACTAAATAAATCTCGATAATCTTTGTTCTTTACTTAAGTGAACAAGCTTCAGTATTATAAATAAATTAAGTAGGTTAAGATCACCATTAAAGATTACGAAGTGGTTATTAAATTATGATAGAACTAAAAAATATTAGTTTTTCAGGGGTATGGCTGTAAGTTTAACCATGATGTTGGGTCGAACTGGCTCAATAGTTGGCTCGAACGTCGCAGGAATACTCCTCAACGCAGCCTGTGAAGCGACTTTCTACTCGTTCGGAGGTTTATTACTTCGTAAGTATACTTACTCTTTAAGTATAAATTATGTTTATGAGGACATGTTCCCCGGCTCCATATTCTTGAAACCAATAGATGTGAGTCACAACTATCAGTTTAATTGATCAGACTCACCATTTGTGACTGTTATCCAGTGAGACTGTGATACTGTTAGCGTCTATCTGTCCACTATCTAGTTGATGGATACCTACTCGTATGTACTTACGTTGCGAGCTAACATTTCCCAAGTCAACAATTAGATAGTAGGTAAAGCTTATCTTCAGCCCTGGTCAGAGGGCTGAAGATAAGCTCCACGAATTTTCCTGTGCCGTTGTCGCCCAGCAATAAGCAGAGAAAAATATTATGAACTATTTATTTCCTAATTAGTTTTCGAATATTATCTACTATTATTATTATGTATATTATTATCTATTAGGTATCTACTTATTGCATGTTTATTTTTTACAGTTTGCGGCTTTCTCACATTTTTGTTGCCGAGTTCAAAAGAGCCCCCTAAAAATAAGAAGCTGCAATCAACACAAGACGAAACTAAACTGTGAATAGAAAATCAACATTGTAGCTAGAATGATATTTTATTAATAAAAACGATAATTAAATAGTTTGTTAAATGTATTTTATTATGAGCAAAACAGCTGAGTTAAAAAGTTGCTTGCAAGCTATAATTCCCCATTTTTCTTATTATCCGTCGTTACGGGTCTTACATAAATATATATATATATATACGCGTCGAATTGAGAAAACCTTTCTTTATTTTTGTCGGTTAAAAATAATAGGTGGAGACATAAGATAATACAATTGCTGCCAACATCATTGTACCTAACACTGTCTTGTACAGCTCTTAGTTAACGAGCTACATCGAAAATGATGTCTTATATTGCCACTTGTGTTACTAGCAAATTAACGCTCTTAACGCTAAAAATAAATTTCTTACTGACAACTTTTTCTTATGGACATGTATTGTATAAAATAAGATAACGGGTAGCTAGCGGTGTACAGTTTAATAAATAATATATAAATAATTATACATACATATATTTACCCCGATTGCCTCGTTAGTCTAGTGGTCCTAAGCGCGACTGCTGAGCATGAGGTCTTGGATTCGATTCCCGGGTCGGGCAAAGTGTTATTGAGTTTTCCTGTTAGGAAATTCTCAGTAGCAGCCCGGAATTGGGAATTGTCCCGGTTGATGGCAATAGGCTGACCACCTATTACATGGGACTTAATTACAGCATTGGTGAAATGTTGATTGTACAACTGTGTCCACCTCTGCCTACCCCTTCGGGGAATACAGGCGTGATGCTATGTATTTATATTTACACAATCAAGACTACAACTTAAGAATAAAATTAGTCACATTAAAAAAATCAAGTAATGATCTTCCAACACTTTCTCAAAGATGCTGTGCACGTCTTATCGACACCGGCAGTGCATTCCAAAGTCGAATGGATTTAACAGTGAAGGAGTTGTCGTGGAAGTTGTTCAAGTTCAAAGGCATTTTCAACTTTTAAGTTTTCAAATGACATCGATCGCGATTGTGTTTCACAAACGAACTCTACTCGAACAGGTAACTAATATAATTATTATTATTTAAAATTATAAAATTCTGTGTTTACAGAAGGATGCTTAGATCCACCTTTTAGTGAAGATAAATATTCATATAGACCCAGTACAAGGGCAGGTCATAAACAAATTGTCCTGGACCCAATCACTCCAGAAGTACAAAAACTACGTATTGAACATATTGAAAATGATGTTAGCAGTAGTGAAAAAGTAATGACAGACATGGTAAAGTAAATGACGAAGATAGAAATAGCGGAAGACTTAGTTCAATATTAGTTGGTGGGGTATTTAAAAAGAAAAGAAAATCTAGTGGCCTTTTACCCTATGGTTAACAGTAGGTAACGGCGACTGAAAACTGAAGCGCCGATAAAAATATACCTACTTACTGGAATCACAAGCACGAATAAATCTTATCACGAACTGAGAGTCCTGGTAAAATATGAAATATTTAATCATGTATTCATTAACAAACTATTGTTGATATTCATATAATATCGAAGTATTATAACTGAATATAAATAATAAAATTGATAGTAGTTTTCCTATACCGATAGGAAAGTTAAATTTATAACTTTGCTTACGAGATTTCCTGTGAAATTTTATTTAGACGCGTTGAACACTTTATCTGTGAAGAAACAACTTACTAAGTTATTTATTATTTTTCAAGGAAACATTGGAAAATAATAGACACGACCGGGGCTTGAACCCGCGACCTTTGACATTCCATGTCATCACTCTACTGAGCTACCATATCGTTGTTGGTGTATATTAAATTTCAAGTCCCCTTTTATTCGTCTTAAGGAGACGCCTGACGATATTTATTTAGCAATCATATACAGATTTATTAAACTTAGTTTATTTTAGCTTAAGTTATATAGTTTTTTCCAGACCCGAAAAAAACTATTAGGTTCTTGGCGACCCTTGACATCAATCACAGAAAAAGCAAGAAAAATATCTCTGACGTGAGTAGCCCGCGAACTGCGAGAAAAAGGTCGCACAATCTCATGAAGAATCCCTTTATATTTTACAAAAACGAAAAAACGCACGGTGAGTCACTGCAAAGTACACTAGACTATAACAGCTTTGACTATAATAGATAAGACTAAATAACAGCTTTGGCGAAATGTGTGTGTAAAACTATGTAGTATGTACCCCTCTGCTTTCCCCTATTCTATGTAGGTAATAAATTAAAAAAAATCATGTCACCACATTTTCTACATTTCAACACAGATTATGCCAGTCATCTACCTATAGTACAAATAGCATAAGTTTTGAACTGCACGTAGGCACAGTATGGGCTCGGGACTTTTCAAACATATCTGTCTCATAATACATCGACGAACCTTCCCGAGAAGAGTGGGACACTCAGGATCTATAATTTCCGTTAGATATTCTTATAATTTATAGGTGAGTTGAGGAAAATAATCTGGCAAATCTAGGACTGCAACTTGACAAGATGGTAAATCCGCCACTGGTCTCGTTGGTCTAGCGGTCGCAAGCGCGGCTGCTCAGCGTGAGGTCATGTTGCATACACTTGTGCACTATAATATCTCCTGCGTACTTGGCTAATCTCCGTGGAGATAGGCCGCCGTGACCGAAATACGGTCGAGAGGAGTAGATATATGTATGATCAGTTCATCGTTCCTAAATAATGATAAAAAAAGTATTTCAAGAAAGTCATTGACATCCAAGTAGACGACAAAAGGCTGATTTAATGTCAAACCCCTCTCTTTCATCTGTACTCATTTCCTGACTTTTTTCCCTCATATCAGCAGTATATACATAAACATACATATTTTTGCAAGGCAACGCTAACAGTACACGGCTGACGTCTCTGACTTTATTTTATCGATACTACAACCATTTTTGTCTCGCTCTTTCGCGTATAATCCGAATATTTTACTTCCATATTATTGTATTAATTTAATGAATTTAAATAAAAAAGTTATATTTCGATGTAATATTAAGACGTTATGTAATTTTAAACCGGTTATAGACAAAGGAACACACGCAAAAAGATGCTTCGTGTGGTCCGTATACCTTCAGCCCCAACTTAATGACGAAAAATAAGACTACTGGAACATCAGATAATTCGCGACGTGTGGGCTTAGAGAACCGTGCCGAACTATATCACAAACTAACTCTAGATAAACGCAATACTTTATAACACGCGTTCATACACTAATTATCGTTTTACCGCGTATCACTTGAGTAAATCGGTCGCGTTTTAGCAGAGACTTAACATAATAAAAAAATTATAATTAAAAAATTAATAATTACTCGCGGCTTTTCGCTCATCGATAATACTTTATCTGCAGCGCTTAGTCGTGCTACAGCGATGAAAAACAATGCTTGTTGCTACTGACACGGGTGGTGAATGGTGTTTTGGAAATAACTTTTTAGTTTAATGTGATTAAAATGGAAAATAAAATTAATACAATCGCGGAGGATGTTGACAATAAGGATAAATATGCAGCTGATTTAGACCAAGCTCTTGCAGTAGCAGGTAGTGAATGTTAAAACTATTTATTTTAACAATTTGTTTTTAAGTAAACGTTTATTTGACAACCAAATGTTACTAACCTACTTCATGACAATAAATTCGCAACTATCTTATCTACAATACACATATGACCATAGTTCATCAAAATTATTTACAATGTTTACTAATGATTTTTTTATCACTACTAATTTAAGACAAAATAAACAGGGTACGTTGAAAATTGAGAGTGTTTGTCGTTAAATCAACGCGCCTAGTCCTTGTCTATTGATAAAACTAAAATCCAAACAATAAAATAAAAATACATACCATTTGCATGCTGAGTAGATTAAAAAATTATAGTTGTGAGATAATCAAACATTAGGCGCAGACACCGCGGCAGACCATGGCGAAAATGGAGGGACGAGCAGCACAGAAATGGGCCAAGAAAGCAAGAAAAAGGGCCTCCCTTGCAGTGGGACAATAAAGGCTTGATAGATAGATAGGTGTGAGATATGGTTATTTTTAAAGAACTTTGTTTCATATGTTCAAAATAATTATAATGTATCTGTAATGTAATCTTTTTCCATTTAATATTGTAACTTAATTATAATGAATTCTTAAAAACATCAAAGTATTAACATTTAGATACAGCAATTAATAATAATTTGGTTTAGCGTTAGACGTCATTTATGATGTAATCCAGCTAAACTAAAATTAAGCATTGTTGATGTAATCAATTAAACCGAGACGGGACAAATAAAGAACATAAAAAAAAAAATTGGTGAAGCCATTTGCTAAAAAATTATATATTAGACGCCTGTATTCCCCAGGGGGGCAGAGGTGTACACACCAGTAGTTTGCACCAACTTTCTACGAATACTGTTTTAAAGTGGTGACCCTATTCCCATCAACCGGGTAGTATCAGTAACAACCTGAAGTTTTATATTGTGTGTGAAACCGAAAACAAACACAAAAACCCAACTACACTGCGCAACCCGACCGACAGATGGAAAGTCAGTTTTGCCACAGCAGTAAGGTTTCGATGTGAGAACTCGTGCATAACCGGAATCGTAAATCTAAATGTGTCTTTAAAAACAAGTTCTCAGCTGGACTGGTATTTGAGAAACCAGGTCTGGAACAGGCCCCTTTTATCCGTTGTCTATCAGCTTAATTAAATAACTCAACAACATCAAATTCGGACATGCACAGTTGTTTATGACAGGTGTAAGCAAATTTTTATCTTTTTAATGTTCTGTTAAACTGTCTTATGTTGTGTTCTAGTTTTTTCTTTGTTTCCCGCTCTCAATAATCGTGTTACCTACTACTTATTTTATCTTTAATTGTCTTTTATAAACCCTATGTATTGAACCAAATAAACGCATTATCTATCTATCTACATACGTATTCATATTTATTTTAATTTATAAAAGTCGCTGCGGAAAACGCCCGTCGCCGTTCCGGGAAGAATTGAAACAGTATTTTTTTCAGAAAGATTTTTGGAGTCGGTTCTCTTTTTTGTTAAAAAGTATTTTATTTCTTACTTTTTAGTGAATCTTGCGTTCCATAGCTGATTTATCGGAAGTGTATATGAGTAGACCTACTCAACGCGCTGTCCATATGAGACAGGGCCATTTAATTGAGACGAGCAAAGAAGGGGAGAAACACCTATATCAAAGTAGGAAATCTAGATCTAAGGCTATTCCAAAAGAGAGTAGTGAACTGTGTAAAAAAAGATGAAATTAATTAAAAAATTAAATTAAAACCTGACTAGCCTATGTTACTCACGGGACAATGTAAGGATTCTAACGATACCCCATACATCGAAATCAGTTCAGGCATTTAGAAGTTATGGTGAAATAGGTAAAGAAACTCATAAACATACTTACATACATACTTAGATACACTCTTTTTCTGGGCACTCGTGTCAAAAGAGACGTTTGAGAATGCGGGCTTACACTAAAAGTACTAAATATCAAAAATAAAAAACGGAGTTCCGGTGCTTATCTTCCGGTTTCATCATCATCACCTGATGATGAAGCTGGAAAATAAGCAGTTCATTAGAACTATTATAGAGACCGTAAACACCACTGGAAAGTCACAAGAAAGCAAAATACACCATTTCGTTTACTTGGATGACGTATTATTTTTCAGTTATTTTGATTTAAATAACAAAATACCAAACCAATTTTCATAAAATTTCAATGGGACAAATCTGAAAGTATATCTATTCAAAAAATAATTCTCCAAAGCGGTTCATAAATGACGGAGTTCTGAGGTAACAAACATAAATAAAATATTGGTAACCGCCCCCTTTGGAAGTCGGTTAAAAATTACGATGTAGTGTGAGTTAAAGAAGATTTATCATCCGGGTAATCGCTATAATTTTATCTATTATATCAATGCCGTTAATATCTCTCATTCACGGTATACTAATATTTAATTTACTAAGGTGTAAGCCAAACAAAAGCAAAGTCAACGTTGTAACTGTTAGATAAGCAGCTTTATTAGGTATAATTATATAAAATCTTCCTTATTGACACAATCCCAAGAGACGCCTATAGTAATAAACATTAAGACAATTATGACGCTAATTGTAATTATATACGGATAAGTTCATCAATTAAAAACAACACATATTACACAATCTCGCGAGTTAGTAAGACAACAGATTAATTAATTGATTACCTTAATACTTTCATGAAAAACCCAACGTACACCTCATTACACGATACCTATACGGTTCCTCAACTATTATTTCGCATCACACAACGTGGTTACAATGGATATGACGAGCTCATAACAGTCCTGCTGTAGGGCAAGGGCATCTTCTCAGACAGATGAACAAGCATTGATCACACCACGTCAGCTCAGTGCGGGTTGTTAAGTTCAGACCATTATGTCCATCTTCTTCTTCTTCTCACGATCTTTTTCTTCGCCTTATATCATAGGACACCTAATACAAGAGGGTTACCTACTCTTCAAATTAATTTCAATCCCAATACAATAAGAATCTCAAAGATATTAACACACAAACTTCTTTTTTATATCTATCCTTCTATACTAATATTATAAGGAGTTTTTTTTTTATTATTGTTTTTTTGTAAGAATTTAACTGAAAAACAAATACTCAAACGCTTTTAAAAATTCTTTCTACAGTAGAAAGCTGCATTATCACTGAGCAACATAGGCTATAATTTATTTCAGTGATAATAAGAATTCAATCTGAAAATCCACACGGGCAAGCCGCGCGCACAGCTAATGTATACGTATATTATATAAGTAGCAAGGAGCACGCTTTACAATCCTTCAAAAGTTACCTACTGTATCCATTTCAAATAAAAAAAAATGGCCACTCCTTCTAAATCCGTCCAGCAGCTAGATATTAATATGATACACATCGTCCATTAGTTTTCAATTTAAGTATTTCAACACCCTATTGTGCCAATTAACGCAGTAAATTCTTGATTTCAGGTTTAGGATGGTACAACATAAAGTACTGCTTAGCATTGGCCATGTTCCTGATAGCAGCTATCATAGAACCGGTCGGATACTCATTCGTGATGCCAGCCGCGATGTGCGACCTTCAGATGACTGATGGCCAGCGAGGATTTATAAGTTCAATACCTTATATAGGTAAGTCAAGTACAGTATAATACTGAGATATTATGATTAATCACCCACTGACAAGATGAAACACATTGTGACGTGTGACTGTCGGAAAATAATAAGTTCTCTTTGCTTTTGGGTGCCGAAAATGGCGGCTCATAAAGCTGTTTAACCAAAGCTTTTATCGCGTCGACAAGTTTGTCGAAAAGATCCGTGCTTGGACCCCAGATGAGAGAAAAGTATTTTGGCAACCATGATTCGTGGAGGACGCTACGACCCTCAGCATTGCAATATTTTATTTTCTTTCTTATATTTTATTCTGTAGGTAGGTAAGGTACACTCTAACTTATCTAAATGAAAGCGGTCACATACATACATTTATCAGTAAATATAAAGCGATATATCATAAAAACAATCTCTTAACAACGGGTGCCAACAACAGTAAAAAAAAATATAAATGTAGGTTATGGTTATAAAGATAGATGATAAGTGTGGAAAAGTAAACGAGTTTGTATATTTAGGAAGTACGAGTATGTTCACAAGAGATTGAAAAATTTATGCAGATGTGGAAAATTGAGTGAATACGGGAAATAAAGTGATGCGGTAATGGCCAATCAATCCATGTTCAAGAAGACTCGACTGGATGTCCACAATGGTGTGCTGGTGCATACGCTTATGTTTGGAAGTGAATTGTTGTAAACAAGTTCAGAGTTTACAACATGGCCTGCACATGTTCACAGAATGTAACCCAGGAAACCCTGATTTAAGTAATTACTTCATAATAAAAGATAATATTGTGAGGACATAAAGAGATCTGAATCTTAAACCCCAATTTCTCAATCCAAAATTCAAACCCCTTGGCTACGGCTATGCAACTACGAGATTGTCGGATTATAACAATAAAGAACATAATTACATCCAATTGTGATGTTGATTAGATACAGTTTTATCAAGACAAGCAAAAAAACAAACCTCAATAGAGACCAGACTCACAGAATTATTTAATTGATCAATTAAAATCAGTTATTTACGTTTACCTCAACGACGAAGCATTATAATACTGGGCGTTAAAACTCTTGATTGAAGTTATCTAAACGAACCTAATTTTGAAAGAAATATTTTTTCTTGCATTTGTTTAGATATTTTGTCTTTCTCGAGAATAGTACCTAATCATTATCTCACCGGTTACTACTCACGTGCATTCTTCCGTGGCAATGTCACGAGTCAGACACTAAGGGCTCCGTTCGAGCTTGAAACTAGTTGGGCAAACCCGAAGAATGCACGTGAGTAGCAATCGGTGAACAATAATTATTATGAATATGCCTCACGAAAGTTATTATACAAATTTTCTACATAGGCCTGTGTTTGACTATATTTCAGTGATGAGTTAAAAATGCGGTCAGAGAAACTGACTTGAGGTTTACGATCTCAAGACGTATTTCTAACCATCCTAAATACTCCTATATGTCTGACCTTCAAAGTCAAAGTCAAAGTCAAAGTCAAAGGTTTTTATTTCATATAAACCATACAAAGGCACTTATGAAAAGTCAGAATTTACGTGCACGGTTCCAAAAAGTCGCTTCCTATGGAGAAGAACCGGCAAGAAACTCCATGGTTACTCTTTTAAACTGTATATCTTTTACAATTTCTGTAGATACAATTTTGGGCGGGATGTAAAAACAACGTAATCTTGGATGCAGTCACTAATATAAAAGATAATTACATAAGCCTTATTAAATGAGTAGCGCATTTGACAAGTTTACGGCGTTCTCACATTTACAAAATGTTGAAGCTAAAGAAGCTATATAAAACAATGCATAATATCCGTCAAATATTTTATGTAAGTTTAACAAAAGTTAAAAACAAAAAAAGAAAGCAAAGATTGAAAGAGGTATATTATGCAAAAAACAAAGTAAAAATATCATTAGAACTGTGATAGAAATTACACGTACATTGTCAGTGAGTAGCCAAGGAAGCCACATGTGCAGAAGGTGTTATAGCCAAACATCCCTATCAGCAACGTAGTCTTTGGTCTCTTTAGTCTCTTCCTTCTAATATCTTTGTGTCTGACTGTATGATCCCTGTTTTTGCAAGAATAACAACCCAGGAAGTAATTGTACGTACACTTTTTGTATTAATAACCTTCCATAATCTTTCTAGGTATCGTGATAACGTCATTCCCATGGGGTTACCTGATAGACACCCGTGGTCGCAAGTTGGTAGTCATATACAGCTCGTTGCTCGCCGGAGTGCTTGGCATTATATCTGCGTTCATGCCAAACCTCATCAGCTTTGCTGCCTGCAAGTTCCTGGTAGCACTCTGGTAAGAATATTGAAACTATTTGTTACCTCTTCTTCGTAAAAATCTGTAGTCTGTGAGAGTCTTAAGAATCGAGCATCGATTTAGTTGGATGGAACGAAGTTAGATACCCACTTCTTATGAGTTTCTTTGTGTTAGCATAAAATAAAACTTCCTGCCAATAGACGTATAGTAGGTACGTCTAATAATATATACCTACCTAATAGTACCTAAACATGTAAATTACTGTTGGTCAGCATAGCTTGCCCGGCAGCAGTGCCATATACGTTCATCGGTGAGATCCTGCCAGCTAAATATAGAGATGTAGTGCTATCAATCACCAACGCACTGCAGATAACGGGAGCAGCTCTAGTGCCTCGTAAGTACTATCGATATTTACATAATCATTATTGTATTCCGCAACTATGGCCCGCTATAACATCAGAACCTGGCGCATGGATAACATTTAGTGTGACATAGCTAGATAGACGGAGACCGTATCGGTGGCGGTTACCACGAACAACAGCATTCCCAATGAGGCAGGCGGCCGGTCATAAAACATTGCCAAAACTTTAGCAGCATGCAATTTCAGAAACAATTAGAAAGTGGGAGAAAAATACATGCTGCGTTGACCCCAAACAAATTGGGATAAGGGCAGGGGGATGATGTATTCCGCATCTTTGTTCCAACTCCTCGTATCTTTTTTTAAACCCTATGGCCCAAATGATGAGTTTTCGGTAGCCTATGGAAGTTTACAACACCAGGAGTATCACACGCCCGTTTCCGACCCTATAAGAAGAATCGTTGCCTCAAGGAAAACGTGTAACCTTGTTCACTATTAGGTCATACCATTGTTTTTTTTTTGGTTTGGAAGGGAAGAGGGGAGTTACTTTCCTAGTTGAGCAACTTCAGTTTTTCCGAACCTCTTCTATTAACCGCGTCTACACTTTAACATGCCTTCTAACCCGGCCCTCAACGATGGCTGCGATATAGTTGGTAAAGTACCTACTTGAATATTCAAACGCACGGGTTCATACCCCGCTCACGGTCATATTTTTCTATCCAAAATTATAATTTTATTTATAAATTGAGGTCAGCGCAGTATTTCTTTGTTAGTCTACTCTATACTTCCACATTAAATAATTGTTTCCAACTCTGAATATTTACTAATCGTCTTGCACGCGATATTTATTTGTGTGTGCTTTATGATCTCATCACATTAAAACGAAAATAATAATAAATATTTTATACATAGTAAATATATAACGATAAAATATTGTTTACGTATGATAAAACATATATGGCACGAATTAACACTAGCCTTGACTCTGTTGTTATTATTAAATAGATTTTGGTTCCTTATTTAATGCCGCAGTTACATTGCCCCAAGTGCCCATTTTCCTGTACAATGGAAGACCTTTAACCGTGTCATTGAAAACGCAATAGGCGTGGTTTCTTACTAGGCTAAGTTTATCTATTGAACTAAAGAAGACGCAGCCGTTTAGATCATTAACATCATTAAATAAGGCCTGGCGGGTTACTCTTCATCACTCTTGAAATTAATACCAATTCAATGTTATATTATCACCATTATACAATGTGTAATGTTATATAAAATAAATTTACTGTCACAGTTATTTCAAATATAGATCATTTTGGCTTAATATTATCCCGATACTTTAATTATTTCTAAGACATTTTAAAATGTAAAAGTACTAACTGAGGGATTTCCAATGATTCAACCGAGCGGACTTATTTTCAAGAGGAAACCTACTGTTCTCCTCGACTGTTGATAAAATATTTTTCTATTAATTATAGTTTATCGGTTCATGAATTAGAGCACCGTTCGAGTTCGAAACTAGTCGGGCAATCCCGAAGAATGTGCGTGAGTAATAACCGTTAAACTATATAATAAAACAACTTTTAACCGTATTAATCGCGTGTATTATTGGTTTTTTCTTTTTCCTGACAACAAAAAACCAATAATACACGCGATTAATCCGGTTAAAAGTTGTTTTATTATAATGTGTAGTGATCGTGCAAACCTAAGATATTACTACGTTAAACTATAATTAAATATGAATGTGTCTCACGAAAGTTATAATAAAAAATATTTTTCTTTTATTTTTTCAGTTCTGGCCTGGGCGATCCTCCCTCTTGATTTCCGGATAGATTTCGGACTATACATTTTTAGACCATGGAGACTATTATCATTATTATACGCATGCTTCTTCATAATAGGTGCCTTTCTAATGTCATTTGGTCCTGAAAGTCCAAAATACTTGGTGTCCCAAGGAAGAATTGATGAGGCACTCAAAGTTCTACAAGTCATGTATGCTGGAAACAACAGAAAGAAAACGCCCGAAGATTTTCCAGTTAATATTATTTATTAGTTAAAATCTTTAACATAAAGAGAAATAATATCGAAAAATATTATCAATTAGATTTCTTGGTCTCCAACTTTAAGAAATAATGTTTAAGTACGGTAGAAAGCCAGAAAAAGCCAACTAAGTATTTTGAATTTGTGCCGATAGATAACCGTTTAACGTATCAGTTTTTTACTAACAGTTCAGTTTATCAACCTGAAATCTTAGTCAAACTAAATTTAAAATAAATTCCATTACAAATCGGGCGTTAATACTGCCTCATTCAACTAGTGAAACAGGTTCGTTTCCCAGGTTGCGCTAGGTGGCATTGGGTTTTTCTATTACAAAATTCTCAATACAAGCCTGGAGTCTTGAATTGTGCTCAGCAAATAAACTAGCTACCTAAAACATGAGATTCAATTACGGTATCGGCGAAATGTGTATCTACAAAGTACACTTTTGCTTAAGGGCTCTTCTTGTAGACGAGCGGCCTTTGACGAGCGAGGAATACTCAGGCGTGATGCTGTGTTATATTATTGATAGATGACCCGGTGTACTTCGTATCACCTCTAACGTCAAATGTTTGACAGGAGAGTACGTAGAACAGTTTATATGGGCAAATGAAATTGTTGTTTTTACTATCTTCCTCGCATTTTTTCTACATTTTCTACGTTTAAACCTTCCCTGGACTACGACAAACATTTCAAACGAAAATCAGCTAAATCGGCCCGGCCGTTCTCGAGTTTTAGCGAGACAAACGAACAGCAATTGATTTTTATATATATAGATAGAAGATAGATAATTACACTTTGATTTCAGATAAAAAAGCTAATAACACCTCCTCGTAACAACCAAAAGTTAAGTTTCCTGACGTCTTTGAAGGTACAGAGCGTGCCGTTAGTCAAGCCGCCATATTTGAAATGGTTTGCTCTCAACGGATTTCTACTGTTTGGTATATTCTCTATGTAAGTGTTTATACTTCTACTAGCTGTGCCCCACACACGTTGGTCTGCCATATAAAATTTATGGATAGGGCCACCCTTATCACCTACAGATATAAAAAATAGCCTACGACTTATTCTCAGACCTACCAAATATACACCAAAAAAAAAACATAAAAATCTGTCAAGCCGTTTCGGAGGAGTTCGATAACAAACACTGTGACACTAGATTTTTATATATTTGATATTATCTGCTATTTTAATTATTGGGCATGGTCTACATGCCAGGAATAAAATAGGATACTTAGTACAAAATTAACATTCAGAGCATGTTAAACGCCAACTGAATTGCGTGGAAAACTGATCATCATTATCTATAGGTTCCCAACGGGGGCGGTACCGCCCCCTAGTGGGCGCTGGAGTTTTTCGTGGGGGCAGTAGTGGGTCCAAAGGTTTCAAATGGTGGGCATAATTTATGATTATTAATACTTAATAGACAGACATATAAAACTAATATAATTAACTATTATGTAAAGGGGGCGTTGGATTTTTTTTCTTGTAAAGGACTTTTTTTATGGACTGCCGCCCAGTACTTATAAGGTTGGGAACCTATAAATTCTAATATCTACGACAGGTTGGCCACAAAATAATCGCAGCTTATAAATGGGGTTGTCAATTGTGTTTCAGATTAAATGGATTATACATGTGGGTGCCAGATATATTGAACAGGGTGCTCTCCGGTGATGGCAGCGGCAGGACAGCCTGTGAAGTCATCTTTGACAGACTTAATCAGGTTAGCTTTCAAAGATTACGATTTACCATACATGACATGACACCTTATCCATTTAAGGGTAGGCAGAACCTGTAGCCACGTTTGACGTATAATATCCATCTGGTACTCGGGACATAATTTTAAACGTAGCTCTGCTAGACTGGTGTATGAAGCAAAAAAGATCACTGTTCAAAAAAATTGTGACAAGTTATTTGTTTGTATTCTATCACGTGCTAGAACTATTGGTCCTTGCATCCTAGAATAAATATAGAATCTTGTTCGTTTCCAGACAGCAGCAGAAGACGCTGAATGCGTAGACACAATAGAAAATTTAACATTCATCATCAGTTCAGTGGCAAACGTCAGCTGCGCAGTAATAGCCGTAGCAGTTAGCAGCACAGTCAAGTTTATCGGCAAGAAGAGGTTGCTGATCATCGCGTTCTTCCTCATAGGAATATTCTGTATTCTCATCAACTTCATCACGCAAGATATGCTGTTTGCAGTGCTCCTGTCCTCGTTTCCTATTATGGGTCTCTCTATTGGACCCGTTAATGCCTACGCAGGGGAATTTTTCCCTACCAATTTGAGGTGAGTTGCGCAAGAAAAATAAAAGTCTTTCATTTCAATACTCAAGTCGTTGTCCTTTTCTGGATCAATCTAAGTCTCGAGAATAGTGTCATAGAATAAGCACTAATGAACTATAGTCCAGTTTACTGGCTGTTCTTTACGTAGGTGGACAAGCTTCAGAATTATAAATAAATTAAGTAGGTAGGTTATCATCACCATTATAGATCACGACGTATTATAAAATGGTGATAAAACTCGATAATTCAAGATAAATCTTTGAAAAGCATTAGTGGTCAGAGCGCCTGGAGTATTAATCCGGGAGGCGCAGGTTCGAATCCTGTTCGCGACCGTATTCTTTTTCCATTTAATATAATAACTTTAGAGTTCGCTAAGCATGCGTTAATGCTTTTCAAAGATTTATCTTGAATTGTTAAGGTAATTGCATTCTTTACGACATTGTATTAACTGCAAAGTTAGTCGTGTCGGTTCGGTCACTTGTATAGGGACTGAATTGATAGCAATGACGACGCCATAAGACGTGTTAAAATATGGACGAAGAATTCGCGGTGGTGAGCAGAGGTCGAGATGGCTTAGTGGTCAGAGCGCCTGGAGCATTCACCCGGGAGGCGCAGGTTCGAATCCTGTTCGCGACCGTATTCTTTTTCCATTTAATATAATAACTCTGAATTCGATAATATTCGTTTTTCAGAGGTATGGCTGTAAGTTTAACCATGATGTTGGGTCGAACTGGCTCAATTATTGGCTCGAACGTCGCAGGAATACTCCTTAACGTAGCTTGCGAAGCGACTTTCTACTTGTTTGGAGGGTTATTACTCCGTAAGTATACTTACTTTATAAATGAGAATTAAGTTTATGAGAATATGTTCCCCGGCTCCATATTCTTGGAACCAATAGATGTGAGTCACAACTATCAATTTCATTGAACCACTTTGTGATGTGTCACTATGTGCCACTATGTGTCACCATTTGTGGCTTTTATCAGCGAGACTGTGGTATTGTTAGTGTCCATCTATCCATCATCTAGTAGATAGACATTCGTATGTACGTTACGAGCTAACACTTAAAAAATCTATATTTAAGGCTAGCTGAGAGGTGAATCCTTCTGTTAGATAGCCTATACCTCATGAATCTGGCTTTCATATACAAAAATATTTTTTCATAACCGACTGGTAGTTCCAAAGATAAGCGCGTTTAAACAAACAAAAAGCTCTTCCGCTTATTAGTATAGAATAATATTGTCTTCAATAGATCAACCGTACAGTCACCTCCAATAATGCTGGATTTTCCTGTGCTGTTCTCACCCAGCAATTAGCAGCGAAAATTATGTTGAACTACGTATTTCCTAATTTGCCTTCGAATTATGTATTGCATCTTTCTTTTTTACAGTTTGCGGCCTGCTCACATTTTTGTTGCCGAGTTCAAAAGAACCGAATACCAATAAAAACCCGCAAAATTCTACACAAGACGTAACTAAACTGTGAATAGAAAATCTACATTGTAGCAAATTACCTAAAGCTTAGCATAATTTATATTATATGAGTATGAGGTAGAATTATATTTTATTAATAAAAATGATACCTAATTAAATAGCTTTTGTTAAATTTATTTTATTATGAGCAAACAGCTGAATTAAATGAAACGATACCTACAATTTTCCATAAGCACGTTTTAAATGTGAATCTTTACACTACACCCACCGTTTTAAAAGTGGGAAACATGATAAAACAAAGGAAATTGTATTTTCGTCGTTACGCTGCTTCACAAGAACCTATGCAGTTAACCAAAATTCTCGTTTATAATTATAATTTCATACACTAAGTAATTATGTACACTATAAAACATATGAATTTTAGTTCAACTATAGATAATACGTGTAATATCTATGGTATCTGTTAGAAAAAATGTATGCTTCGCAAAATTACTTTGTTCAAAGTTATCTTTGAAGGCTCAAAAGTCTTGGTTTATAGTATAATAGCTTTCTCTGTCTACGTATAAAATACTTAAAAACGCACGAAATATCATAATATTCCTCGCCAGACGCGCAACTGAGGATGCTTCAAATGCTGCTACTATCGCAAAACAAAGTGCCCTTTTTTAAGGAAAATTACTTTGCGTCTGCTACTTCAAAATATACCAGAAGAAGAGTGCCCAATTTCTTAATATTATGTATTTCAATCATGATATTGGATTTTACATGGAGAAAACATTACGAATTGCTACTTGAACCCAAAAAAATTACTTTGAATATTTCATTTTTCTTTCTAAATAGGATATTTTGAAATGGAATACATAATTTTCTCTGGCATTATGTCTCATTCTAAAAGGGATATTTTAAAAGAGATAGATTTACATCATAAGAAATCAAGGTCAACCCTTAGGCTTCTACACTTTAATCTTACTTCACGATTTAAACGCAATGACATATTGTTAGCTTATAAATCTTCTTGTGGTATATTTATACTACGGCAGCACTGTGTTAGTTCTATATTAAGCCGCGGGTAGACTTATCTTGCAGTTATGTACAGCTAGTGATAGATTACGTCAGTGTCAACAAGCTTTGACAATTTGACATAATAAATAATTTTAAATAATTCTGTAATTGTCAAAGGTTTTGATTACATTTCAACATCAAAACTTCTGATAACTTCTGGCAAAGCGCACTCGGGCCGGTAATTATTCCTTCCCATTGCAATTATATATTATTATGCATAATATAGACTCCGATAGTGAGGATGAGTTACCGGCAGGATGGGAAGAAAAGTCAACAGAAGATGGAAACGTTTACTTTGTTAAGTAAGTAACGGCTCTTTGAATTATTTCTGTAAGTTCAAGTTTTTATAGCATGTAATCCTTGTCCTTATATTTTCAATAATTGAATTTCAGTACTTGTACAAATAAGACGCAATGGACACATCCAAGGACAGGGCGAAAGAAGGTAATTCCACAAGAGCTACCTTTCGGCTGGTCGAAATCAGTGGACGAAGAAGGCAAAACAATTTATGTTCAAAAGGAAACTGGTAACAAAACATACGTAGATCCCAGATTAGCATTCGCTACAGAAGAGAAGGACCATGTGCATGATTTTCGACAAAGATTTGATGCCTCATCAACAGCTTTTCAGGTCAGTTTGGCTGTAATGTTTTTAATTTTACAACTTCTAACTCCTATTTAATCATAACACAATAAATAGGTCAAGTGAAATAAACTAAATTATCTTGATTTAAGTATATTCTCCTAAAAATAAATTTATTTTTAAATTGTTTTCATCTTTTTATATTTCTACATTCACCAGGTGTTACATGGGATTGACTTATCAGGAAAATATGCTTTAGTAACAGGTTCCAATGCAGGCATAGGCTATGAAACTGCAAAATCACTTGCAAGGCATGGGTGCAATGTTTTACTTGCTAACCGCAACATAGAGGCTACTCAACAAGCAATACAAAACATAGTCAAGGAGACAAATGCTTCAGAAGACAATTTAAAATCTATTCATCTGGATTTAGCATCTCTACAGAGTGTGAAAAAATGTGCAGCAACAATTAAAACTGTTTTCTCAGAGTAAGTATTGTTTATTTCCTTAAGCTGTTGCGTCAGTCATTAGCAGACACAATAGATTTTTATTGTTACAACGTACAGATCTGTACGTTACTGAGCCGAAAGGTTAATTAAGTGACTAAGTTCAAGGAAAAAATAATGTAGGTATTCATTGTATTGCTTGGGAAATACATTTTATGTACAATTATATTTTTCCTTATAAAACAACTTAAACAAGTAGTATGTGTATAAGATAATTGCTATGACTTAGCTCATATAGGTGAATCGTAATTTCCAAAAGCCTTTGTGTCTGTGTTTCATAACATATTCAACCCTAATCTCTTCAAAGTTATAGTGAACAGGCTTCTAAGCTCACTCCATTGTCGACTTTGTCTCTGTCACCTCTGACCTATACTAGACTCAAGAGCAAACCCATCTCAAATAAAAAATGTATTCAATATTAATTGCTATTGCTTGTTCAACCATTAAGCAAGTTTACAACTATCAGTTATTTTTATATTTGGAGAAAGTAGTAATCAGAGTTTTCTCACAGAAAACAGGTTCTACCATTTAGTTTATGAATTGTAATTCTTTTTCAGTCACCTGGAAATGGTCATTTTGAATGCAGGTGTATTTGGGTTACCTTACACCGAGACAGAGGACAACATTGAGACCACTTGCCAAGTGAATCACCTCAGTCATTTGTACTTAGCTATATTATTAGAACCACTGCTGAGGAAAGGGTCTCGAGTTGTTTTTGTCTCTTCAGAATCGCACAGGTAAAATAATAAAATATTGTAAAATAATTGTTTCCATCACATATCAAGCCTTTTCAAGAAGAACATCGTAACCCCCAAAACAGGCAAAAGCAGATTTAAACCGTAACTCTTACAAAATAAGATAAAACATATTTTTTTACCACTTTAGTGGTTACGATGTTTTCCTGAAAAGGCTCGACATATAGGGTAAAATTTTTACCACAAGGTGCATTGCTACATTTGTAACTAATTGTGCCAAGACACAATTTTATTCACATGAAAATTCAAAAGAATGACCTTAGAAGACATTCAGTTTTGGTGTAGGTACTAACTTTGATATAATTAACGATTCCAGCAAAATATTAATGTTTTAAATTGCTGCATTAACATATTATATTTCTTTTTAAACTCGTTGAACTTGAAATTCAAAGTACCTATACACACTGAGCATTTTCAACAAACAAATCCTTTGCACACCACAGTTTGAATGATGTAAATCTTAATTTTTAGGTAAACTTGTATTATTAAAAAAAAAACATAATTTAAATTTGGAGGCATAATTTTTTTTTTGTTTTTAGGTTTGCTGACCTCAAGAATGTGTTTACACTACAAAATATTGCGATGCCCAAAGATTCTTACAGTTCTATGATGGCTTACAATAATTCTAAATTGTATAATGTTATAACAGCTAAGGTAAAAATATGTTTTTTGATGGATGCAAACAAGGGCGGATCCAGGGGGTGGGTCATGGGGGTCATGACCCCCCCCCCCTGGGCTGGGTCCAGCACCTAAGTGGACCACTAATTAAAATTGTTAAACATAATGTTTTTATATATTTTTTTGTCACCATATAGATTTTATGTAAGTACCTTCAATATTTAATTATTTAATATCATATTTTGTATGATGGCAAACGCATTATTCGAGAAAGAACGCATCGAAAATTTGAATTTTACCGCGTCACCGCCACCTTTCATCTGATGTCACATTTCGTGTGACACTGACACTTGCGCGCGCTTTGATGGCTTAATGATCAGAGCGCACATTTAATATAATAACTTTAGTTTGTTTGTTTGTTTGGTTGAACACGCTAATCTCAAGAACTTTTGGATCGAATTTAAAAAAAAAAGGTTGGGTAGTCCTTGTATCGAGGAAGGCTATAGACTATATAACATCACGCTATGACCAATGGGAGCGGAGCATCAATGAAAAATATTGCATAAACGGGAAAACAATATTCCTTTTGAGAGCTTACGTTGCGAACGCTGCGTAACGGTTAAAGTTACGCAAAAATCATATATGACAGAATTATTTCCCTTGAAAAGTTTTTAAAAAAAGTCTGCGGTAGCATATGTCTATCTTTTAAGGTAATCAAATTGGTTCTAAAGTAATGCATTATTTGCGAAGGTGTTTTTAACATGATATTAATCCTTATCCAAATAAATACGTTATTCATCACAAGTATTTAATTTTGAACAAAATAGCGCTTGACATCATTTGATTTCAATGAAAATCATCGGAGATATCGTAGTTTTAAAATAACTCGGCAACAAAATAATGATCAAGTACCACGCGCGCATTTATAACACGCCTGTATCCCCCGAAGGGGTATGCAGAGGTATACACAGTTGTACACCCACATGTCACCAATGTTGTTATTAAGTCCCATGTAATAGGTAGTGAGCCTATTGCCATCTACCAGGCATAAGTCAAGGCTCCTACTGAGAGTTATGTTACAGAAAAACTCAATAACACTGCCCGACTCGGGAATCGAACCCAAGATCTCATGCTGAGCAGTCGCGCTTGGGACCACTAGGCCAATGAGCGCATTTATGATGTGCTAGGCGCGACCATGACGGGGGAGGGTGGAATATATTTTAGTAGATTCTTTCTTTTCTTTAGTGGTGAAACGGCGAGCCACTGCTATTATATTATAATTAGCCTAAGTTACTCCGAATTAGGGTTCCACAGGATGAGTGTTAGTTTCCGACATCCACGTGGACGAAGTCGCGGGCACAGCTAGTAGTTCATTTAAAAGTCCCTAAATTAATAAAGAAAAAAAAACTTCTCATATTAGTTAAGTACAGTACAGTAAGTAAGTACTTACATACATCAATAAAATACCTACTTTTGACTTGTATCTATGATTATAAAAATTAAATTATAACTTCTTGTGACTTGACCACGACTATGTGACCCCCCCCTGGCATCAAAGCTGGATCCGACCTTGGATGCAAATAAATACAATATTATAATAATTATAATACTATTTCCACAATATTGAGGGTAGTCATGCATTACCTGTGCACCGCCGGCCTGCCCGCAAATATATGCACATACGCAAGCGGTGAAGTCCGTCTACCACCAACTACTCTACACGAGTTTCGCCCCCCACGGGGCATCATCAGGAGCTGTTAGTTACACTTTCTACTTTTTTGGCAATATTTTATGCCCGGCCGCCTGCCTGACGTCAACCTTCATTGAGAATGCTGGTGTTCATGGTAACCGCCACCAATACGGTCTCTTTATATCTAGCAATGTCACACCAAATGTTTTTCATGCGCCAGGTTCTATTTTATCCTACTACCACACTTACCGGGCCACAATGCTACAATCCCTACTAATACCTAAATAGCACAATTATTCACAAACCGACCAAGTTAGATCTCTATTTTGACAACACACAATTCATCTCACAGTTTAGGATAATCCAATCCGAACTTGAAACAAATAATCCATCGTCTTTAACGATTTGCATTCATCACATATCTCTTAAATAATTTCTAAACTTGTCTTGTACCATAAAAACCACATGAGTCTAGACAGGCAACATGGCGGTCTATTCAGTGTTCCGCAACACTATCCAATAACTACCTCGGGAATTGATTGATTTTTCAACAAATTCCATAATTTCGTCTTCCTCTTCCTTTCCCTTTTCTTCTTATCATCGGTGACCTCGCAGTAGACCATTGTCTGAAGTGATCCTTGAACTCCCACGCCAGTCCACATGATATCCATCATATCCCAGATCTTCGCTATATATCCCATTCCGCGTGTAGCTCTTTTTCGAAATAATAATTAACTATGAATGTGTCTATAATTCTATATTCCACAGCACATTGGATCCATTTTGAGGCCAACTACTGACTTAACTGCCTCAAAAAAATGTTAAAACTTTGGCATTAGGTTCAATAAATATCCTAAAGGATCTACAAACTCATTATAAATATATTGATTTGCAACATATTCTAGAAATAATTTATCTAATTTCAGGTGTTGAGTGAAGAATGGAGGGAAAAGGGTTTTTACGTTAACTCTCTTCATCCAGGAAACATGGTGTACACAAACCTTAGCAAGTCATGGTGGTTGTTCAGACTAGCATTCTTCCTAGTCAGACCTTTTACTAAATCTATGGTAAGTTACATTGCAACACTAGTTCATATCAAACATTTTAATTAATATCCTTCTTTATCATTTAACGGTAAATAATATATTTCTAATATATATCAGAAATTTGTCTTGGAATGGCGTCTTTGGAACAGGCATAGGCGGAAACGAATTAGTTTATAATATATCTAATACTTATATAAAATCACGTCTGTATTCCCCGAAGGGGTAGCCAGAGGTGTACACATATGGAATATGGTTGTACACCCACATTTCACCAATCCTGTTATTAGGTCCCCTGTACGTTATATATGGTATAGGTGGTGAGCCTAATGCCATCGACCGGGCACAATTCCAAACTCTACTGAGAATTTTCTAATAAAAATACTCAATAACACTCCCCAACCCGGGCATTGAACCTGAGACCTCATGCTCTGCAGTCGCGCTTGAGACTGCTAGACCACCACCACTGCCTTGTGCAGTTATGTTATCTAATACATGTCATAAGAAAAGGAAAATCAAACATCACATATGACATTTCCTTTAATAATATGTTATATCATCAAATTATATCACGATAATCTTCATTACAGCAACAAGCTGCCGCAACAACAATATATGCAGCCACTGCCGGTGAGCTAGAGGGAGTCACCGGTTTGTACTTCAATAATTGTTTTTACTGCGAAGAGTCAGCGATGGCCCGTGACAAGAACATAGCACACGAACTATTCTCTATGTCTCTCAAAATGATTGCTGCTCGCGTTGGATCAGATGGGCTACAGAAATACTTAGATAAATACGCATCGGCAGTGTCCGTCAGTACACTGGAAACATCGTAAAACCTTAAACAATTTAACAAGATAAACTATGGGCCTATGGGAATGAACCGTAACAAAAAATATTCAAATAAATAGGTATAAGATAATATGAATATGGTGTGAAGTGGGTGGTCAATGATTATATAGGGTGAAGCACTTTTTTACATCCAAACCTTGTTCCTTGTTTCAATATTATTATATTCATGATTTTTTATATAAGATATAAATATACAATAACAATTAAAAGAAGACTTAAGCATTTTAATTTGTATCATACCTAGTTATTATATTCAACACGAACCCCCAGTCACAATCCACTAGTACAGTATTACTAGCTGTGCCCCGCGGTTTCACCCGCGTGTAACTATATTATAATTACCTACTTAGTACCAACAAATATTAAATTATTCACACTTCGTCTCTTCTCGGCAATGCTTAGTTCTCATCAGGCAGCCATGGTTATGCCCTTATACGACAGCGAGAGTACGTGTGCTGAAATATATTCATTTTCTATTATCCTAAACTATGCGTCCAATTATCATAATTTATAGGGCAAAATTGATTAAACTCTATTGTACACCGAATAAAACATTCAAAATAGAATATTAACTACATATAAATATTATAGTTATACTTCATAAAATACAAGTTAGCAAGTAGGGTAAGATAATAAAGAGAATATAAATATCCTACTGCATTAAGTTGTTTTACAAGTTTTTTAAATAGTGACAAGGTTTGAGCAAGAAACAAGCCAAGAAGCCGTTGTGGTAGCAAGAGCTAAAGCACAGGAGAAACTATATAGCACCCTGGATAGTGCGGCCGGCCAAAAAGATCTATACAGGCTCGTTAAGGCTAGAGAGAATAAAGCGAGGGATGTATGTTTTAATAAAGTGAAGGAATGAAAATGGAACGGTACTCTCAGATGATGAGAAAATTATGGATAGATGGAAGAACTATTTCAAAAGACTAATAAATGATTGAAATGGTGTGCTTCTCAAATAAACCAGTGAATGGGGGAATAATGAGAAAGGTTAGTGCAGATGAAGTGAGAATAGCAGTAAATGGAATGAAGAATGGAAAAGCGATAGGACCAGACGGAATACCAGTTGAAGTGTGGAAATTATTAAAGATGGATGGATGGAAGTGGTTAGATTTGTTCTTCAATAAGTTGATGCTGGAAGAAGCCATACCTGATGAATGGTGTAACAGTTCGCTGGTGCCCGTCTTTAAAAACAAAGGTGATGTGCTGGAGTGCAACAACTAAACTATAGAGGGATAAAGTTAATGTCACATAGCATGAAATTTTGGGAGAAAGTTATTGAACGGCGTCTGAGAGAGGAGAGTGAAATGTAACAAAACCCGTTTGGTTTTATGCCTGGTCGGGGAACAGTGGATTTCGTATTTGCTTTGAGAAATTTAGAGGAGCACACAAGAACTTGCATATGATTTTCGTTAACCTCGAAAAGGCATATGACTGTGTACCCCGTGAAGTTTTATGGTGGGCCCTTAAGGAGAAAGGTGTGCCTGGGAAGTATATGCAGTTATGGAGGAACGAGGTGTGGTGTTCCTCCATTGAAAAGGGAGGATTCTCCAACCAGGCGGGTGATATTGCCTGGCGGGGCACGGCCCGACGGTTAATGTCGGGCGGTTGTATATATCTAAGTTTGTCGCCAAACTCTGCATGGGCGATGTAGCGTGTTATGCGCGTAGTATCCATGTAGCGAGATAGATGTCGCTACATCACTCCCCTCCGAAACCGGAGGTCGATCATGTTGATGACACATTGGTCAGTGCGTCTGAAGAGCTTACCAGTGCCATTGAGGTGGGACTGGATGCCGCGTAGTTTACGGCGAGTCGGAACTGAGTGCGGTGATGCTACGTAGTCCTCAGTGACTCGAGGTAGTGCAGTGGTACGTAGGTGGCTGGCTGCTGCGTCAACCAGGAGAGACAATCACGTCAATCACATCGGGGTCACCAATATGGAGGAACGAGGTGTGGTGTTCCTCCATTGCAAAGGGAGGATCCTTCAACAAAGCGGGTGATATTGCCTGGTGGGCCACGGGCCGACGGTTAATGTCTGGCGGTTGTATACATGTAAGTTTGTCGCCAAACTCCGCTTTCGCGATATAGCGTGTTATGCGCGTAGTAGCGAGATAGATGTCGCTACGAAATAGATGATCCGAGCGATGTCGGTCAATGCAGTACCCAAGTCCTGTATACTGCGGGCACCACTGCCAGCTTTCATGTGGCTGTAGGCTTACATCAGGGATCGGCTCTTAGTCCATACCTCTTCTTGGAGATAATGGATGCTCTTACATCGGACATTCAAGAAGCGGCTCCCTGGTGTACGCTGTTCGCTTGTGATATTGTACTGGTTGCCAAGAGTGGCCTTGAGGTCCAGAATAGACTGGAGGCATAGTGGCAAAGGCGAGAGAGTGTTGGCTTGAAAATGAGCAGAAGCAAGACGCAATATATGTTTTGAGATTTCGGCGGTCTCTCCAATCATATGCCTATAACTCTCGACGGAGTCCTCTTACCAATTTGTTTCGACTTCCAGTGCATTGCGTCACTCGTCCAAGGTGATGGAGAAATAGACCGAGACGTTTACGTATATGGCGACAGGTTACAAGATCAACTTGTGACCCACGGATCAAGTTAAAGAGTAAAATTTACAAATCCGTCATAAGACCAAATTCAAAGGTTTTTATTTCATATAAACCATACAAAGGCACTTATGAAAAGTCAGAATTTACGTGCACGGTTCCAAAAAGTCGCTTCCTATGGAGAAGAACCGGCAAGAAACTCCCAAGTTACTCTTATAAACTGTATATCTTTTACAATTTCTGTAAATACAATTTTGGGTGGGATGTAAAAACAACGTAATCTTGGATACAGTCACTAATATAAAAGATAATTAGTTATGCCTTATTATATGAATACCGCATTTGACAAGTTTACGGCGTTCTCACATTTACAATTTTTTTTTTTTTTTTTTCCTTCGCCCTAATCGGGCAGGCTAAGGTCTTAGACCATACCGCCTCGTCTTCAGTGTTCTTGAATAAAAGTAAGGCCAAAGCCTCGTCTTCAGTTACTTCCTTCTTGTTATAATCAAGTATAAAAAGTTATTGCAGTTATTGCCCCAGTAAAACGGTGGAAATTTTACTGAGTCTTCGATGGAGTTTAGGAGTGAACACAAAAAGTCATGATTTTCAATTGTATACAATTTGCCCACACTCGCACACCTTCATGAACACATAATGGTTAATTATCCACCATAATTACACATTATACATCGGAGAAACACAAGTTTTGGAAAACAATATAAAATTGACAACGTGCACTTTACATTTTCCCGCCTAAAAACCTCACATTTACAAAATGTTGAAGCTAAAGAAGCTATAAAACAATGCTTAATATCCGTCAAATATTACTAAGTAGTAAGTTTAACAAAAGTGAAGAATACTAATATATCTGTATAATCTATGGTAAAGAACAAAAAAAAGCAACCATTGAAAGAGGTATATTAAGCAAAAAACAAAGTAAAAATATCATTATAATTGTGATGGAAGCCATATGTGCAGAAGGTGTTATAGCCAAATATGGCCAAATAGATCGTAGTGATTATATACTCTTTGTACCCAAACATCCCAATCAGCAACGTAGTCTTTGGTCCTGTAGGATTATACTAAACCAGGGGTTCCCAACCTTTTTTTGTCTACTGCCCACTTTAAGAATAAATTATTTTTTAACGCCCCCCCTTTTAAACATACTTAAAAACCGCTAAGTACTTATAACTGATTATTGAAACGCAAATTTATAGTATTCGGACAGAGTATCTTTTATTGTAAATAAAACAAACATAATCAATTCTTATATAAAAACTAATGTGAAGGTTGAATCTGATGCTGTTCAATAAGTTTGTTGATATCAGGTTCCAATTTACTCAAAAACAGCCGCAAGTCGCCACGTTCGGTAACACGCAAACGATTTCTCTTTTTAGTAAGCAGCGTTGCCACAGCACTAAATCCACGTTCTCACAAATATGACGATGGGAATGCTATCAAAAATCGTTGAACAATTGACCACAATCCAGGGTACAATTGCGGGATCCGTTTTTGTAGCCAAAATTCTTGATATCCATTTTTGAACTTGATTTTTATTTCTTCGTTTGTTGTCAATTCTATAAGTTCTTCTTCCAGCTGAGGTGACATTGCTGTGTTGACATTTGAAAACGGATCCAACACCCAGTCTGGTATTTCCAGGTTTAAAATGTCCTGGTATCGTTCGGTGAAGTCAATGTGGAGGTTTTCCAAATGTTGGCAGTAGGCAAACAAGTCGTCGTTACTGCAGTATACTGATAAATTCGGAAAATTGTGAAACTCACGTCTGCCCATATTCTTTTTGTGCAGAAGCAGTTTGGCTGCGAAAGCAGCAACGACATTTTTTGTTTTAATTAAATTTAGTTCATCGCCTTGCAGTTGGAGGTTCATGTCGTTGAACATTTTATACAGGTCTGTCATGTAAGCTATATCATTCTTTGATGTTATGAGCTTGTTGCGCAGTTCTGTATCTTTAGTTTCCAAGAACTCTATCATAGAGTCAAACAGGTTGTAAAATCGAATCAGACAATTGCCTCTTGACAGCCAACGAACTTCAGTATGAAGCAACAAACGGTTGAAATCTTCGTCATTAGTAACACAAAGCTGATGAAATAATCTATCATTCAAAGAGCTGCTACGGATTTTATTGACTGCTTTGATGACATATTGCAGTCGTTCACTTAAGTTTCTAGCAACCAAATGTTGTCTATGAATAACGCAATGTATAGCAAGGACATCTGGAATTTTATTCTATAAGTATGCTATGAAGCCTTTATGGCGCCCTGTCATAGCCGGAGCGCCATCCGTAGCAACTGATATAATATTTTTCAAAGGAATCTCTTTCTCTACACAAAACTTTTCCAATTCTGACTGTCCTGTTGGTCTAGTGGTTAGTAGCCCTGACTACTATGCCGGAGGTCGTGGGTTCGATTCCCACTCAGGACAAATGTTTGTGTGATGAGCACGATCATTTGTTCTGTGTCTGGGTGTAATTTATCTATAACATGTATGCATTTAGAAATATTTAAGTATGTTTATCAGTTGTTTAGTACTCATAACACAAGCTCTGCTTAGCTTGAGACTAGACGGCGTTGTGTGATAGTTGTGGAATATTATTATTATAATTTTTTGTATCTCTATAGATTCTCGGCATTTCCTCCATTGGAAAGAAACCCCGGTCCTTTGGAGGGCTTGTCTGGAGACACAGGTCAAACACACAGAGGCCCCTGTGAGAGTTTTAATCTAAATTGAGTTGGGACACCAACCGGAGACTCTCCATGATTACACTATAGGAATGCAGCCATGGAGAGTTCCCGACAGATGCAGAACTATTGAGATTGGAAAAATTACATAAAAAAAAATGGTCTATTGCTGTGTCGTGCTATATGGAATAGATTTAAAATTCGGTTGCCGGAATTAAAAACGGCGTCTGCCTTTCAATGCTTAAACATTAAAATGTGTTGGCAGACGGTGACTTGCCAACTCACTACATGGGCCCCTGAAACGCCGCCTTGATACAGGCAGAAGGGGCAAACATGGGTGTGAGCGGCTAGGGGTGTCGAGAGGAGCGGCCCCGGTTTCACCATCGTGGGTCTGATAGACCCAGAGCGGGTTTCCCCGTTGTTACGCCATTACTTACATAACACTTCCACCCCCGAGCATATAGCTCTGGCGACCCCTCTCTGGCCGGCCAATTAAGGCAAGACAGAGTTGAGAGCCCTGCGGGCACTCTTGAATTCCACTCTAGCTACCCAATGAGGGCAAACTGGAGACGAGGCCCTGACCGACTCTCTGGGGTATTCAGGAACGCAGTGTCGCCACTCACCAACAGCTCGCCACAAGCTGCCCTGCGTTTTGTATGCTTCTCGTAGACTTATGACACATATTTTTTTGTTTAAGTATCATTGGTCTTAAAAAGCTAGTATAATGTTCCCTCCGGTTTGACGTTAGTCTCATGAGAAGAGGTAACGTCTGCCGAACTGTCCCAGAGGGGGTTTTATTATTATTATTATTAATGTATTGAATATGGTTTCGCCTTTTGTATCTGTCTCCAAATTTCTGGCAAACAATAGTTCTTCACGTATTTTCTCATCTTTAATAAACCTCACGTAAGATAGCAACAACGCTTCATTAGTTGGTAAAGTGGACTCATCGAGCTGAATTGAGAATTGACTAGTCCTCAGATGATTGCACAATGATTCTTCAATGTTTTCAGCCATTTCATCAATTCGTCCTTGCACAGAATTATTACTCAAAAGAATTTTTCGGATAATATCTGCGGCCGGTTTATGAAGCACAGTAGTTATTACTTCCTTTATTGCTGGCAAAATTAACTCGTCTCCGATGTTATGTGATGATTCATCCCACATGCTTAATTCAACATGTATAATAACCTAAACACTTTAAGGGAACTAGATAGTACTGAAATTAGTAACTCAAAAATATTAGACATCGAACACTTCCGTAATTACGTCCAACCAAATAACTTTACTATCTTGACACAAAATATCAGAAGCATTTACAGCAATTTTGATGACTTGCAGGTTAATTTAGTACAAATGAAACATGAAGTAGATGTTATGATCCTCACCGAGTGCAGACTTAATCAAAGTAAACGTTTACCACTTCTCCATAATTACTCTTCATACCACACTACTAACCAGCTCAATCAAAACGATGGTGTGGTTGCCTACATAAAAAATAACCATTTTTCTCAGGTAACAGAAGTTTCAGTCTCGCATGCCTCGGCTATACAACTTACTATCGCCTAATGTATTATAATAGGTATATATCGTTCCCCATCGCACGTCTGTGCAGATAATTTCATAAATTCTCTAAATAACTATCTCGATACTATTGCTTCATCTAAAAATATTATAATTACTGGAGATATAAACATTAACTTGATAGTTAGAGAATCTGAATCCTTGCAGCAGCGTAATAATAGATTGAACTATTTGAATATGTTGGCAGGGCATGGTCTTCTCCCAGGGCACTGTCTACCTACTAGAGAGTTGAACTGCCTCGACCATGTAATTTTTAAAATTGATAGACTTAAGACCTCGGCTTTTGTGGCTGTATTGACCACAACTATCACGGACCATGCTATGGTAATAATAAACTTAACACAAAAAACCGTAACTAGAAACTCTTACAGATATTCAACTTCTATAGACTTTGAAAACGCCTGTAAAGATTTAATTAACACAGACATGTCATTTTTTAATACTTATAATGATCCTGAGATTCTAGCTAGTAAATTCATCTTTGTAATAAAGAGCATATTATTTTCTAACACCGAAATTAAGACAATCTCTAGTAGCCGGCGAATTCTTAAGCCCTGGATAACCCTGGGAGCGCTACGCTGTATTAAACTTCGTAATAAAATGCAACTTAAACTTAAGAAAGACCCTTTTAACGTAATCCTAAAAATAACATTTAGACGCTTCCGTAACTTTTGCTCAAACCTTATTAAAAAACTCAAACGTCAATTCCATAAAAATCAAATAGCCGTCACGGTAAAGAGTCCAAAACAGCTTTGGTCTATAATTAATTATGTAACTCATTTTAAAACCCCCAAATCATCAAATACTTGTTTACTCAATATCACTTCCAATCCTCTTGATTCGCTAAACCGTATCAACCACTTCTTCGTAAAAATAGGGGCGGCTTTAGCAGAGGACATTTTACGAAAATTCGGCACTAAAACATATAAAGCTACTAGTTCTCAAGTGTCTTCGTTCGTTCTTCTTGATACTACTCCTCAGGAAGTGGACGCCATACTCATGGGCCTTGATTCTGGGAGCGTACCAGGCTGGGATGATATACCCACAAAGTTCTTGAAAATGTCTAGGGACTTTATTGTTCCCCTTATTAGTCAGCTGGCTAATTCTTGCTTTAAAGCAGGTATATTTCCAGCCGTATTTAAAAGATCGTTGATTACTCCTGTGTATAAGAGTGGGGACGTGAACGAGGTCAATAATTACCGTCCTATATCCGTACTGCCTTGCATTTCCAAAATACTAGAAATGTTACTGAATAATAGACTAGTCAGCTACTTAGTTAAATTCAAAATTCTATCCAACTCTCAGTACGGATTTAGGAAGGGCCTGTCTACACAAGATGCCGTGACTGCACTTACTAATGACATAATTATCAATGTAGATAGAGGTATAAAATGCCTAACAATATTCTTAGACCTTAAAAAGGCTTTTGACACTGTCTCCGTTCCTATCCTTCTGCACAGATTAGAAGCCATAGGAATCAGAGACACAGCTCTTTGTCTCTTTAGAAGTTGCTTACAGGGTCGTAAACAACAAGTTAAAATTAATAATTTAACTAGTGAGGAAGAAACCGTGGTTTATGGTGTCCCGCAGGGTAGCGTCCTTGGCCCGACATTGTTCCTGGTATACATAAATGAACTTTGTAATATCAGAAGCAATGGCGGGCAGATTTTCTCATATGCGGATGATACCGCCATCGTATTCACTGGGGCTACTTGGGTGGCTGCGAAATCTGCAGCTGAATTAGGTTTAGCTGAAGTAGCTGGCTGGCTTAATACAAACTTTCTAACCTTAAATATTAATAAAACAAATTTCATATGTTTTACTGCTAATCAGAGGTCTCAGCCTGGTGACGACTTTGGGATTAGACTTCATGGTTGTGGCAATCCTGCCGATAGAAATTGTGGCTGTTCAACCATAGAACCATAGAACCTTAAATATTAATAAAACAAATTTCATATGTTTTACTGCTAATCAGAGGTCTCAGCCTGGTGACGACTTTGGGATTAGACTTCATGGTTGTGGCAATCCTGCCGATAGAAATTGTGGCTGTTCAACCATAGAACGAGTCAGTTTCACAAAATATTTGGGAGTTACACTGGACCAAAGACTGTCATGGCACCTTCACATTGAAACTACTATGGCCAGAGTAAGAAAACTTATCTGGATATTCAAAAACTTGCGTCACGTGATGCCTGCATCATTGCTCAATAAAGTATACATAGCCCTAGCTCAATCTATATTGCATTCCTATATGGGGAGGAGCAACCAAAATTAAGTTTTTGGATTTAGAAAGAGCTCAAAGGGCACTTATAAAAGTTATGTACTACAAACCATATAGGTATGCTACAGATGAACTTTACAGAAATAGTGGATTAGTGAGTATTAGAAAATTATACATTTTGAATATAACCCTACGTATGCACAAAACGCTACCATTTACATCAGTTAAACAAAAAAAGAGACGTAAAGATATTGTAACTTATTCGTCGAGAGTGCACACTGTCTTTGCCCAACGTCAATATACAACACAAGCAAGCTATATCTATAATAAAATAAATAGAAAACTAAATATATATCCTATGTTATATTATAATTTTAAGAAAACCGTTACGGAGTGGTTGAAAACTCTGACATATGAAGAAGTAGAGTTAATGTTGACCCGAATTAGTTAAACTCACACGCTCACACACATATACTCTCTCTCACACACATGCACACACCCTCGCGCCACATATTCACTCACCCCAACACATTATCTCCTTCACACACACCTTTATACACACCTCCACACATACACACCTTCACACACATATACACACAATAATAGTTCACAAACATCATGCACACGTATGCATTTTTGAGCTAATATATTTTGTATTTTCTTTATAAGCTTTTCGACAAGTTAAAATTTTATTAATTACATTAAACTATAGTTGTTAAAGTTGTCTAAATTTGTCCAAACATTGTAAAGATTAGTCTAAGGGAAGCTGCGAGTAGTCCCAACACGAGTAATAATTAACTTACTGGGACTATCTCAATTCTGTATGAATTTAATGTTTGAGAAACAATAAAAATACTTTTAATTTAATTTAATTTTAAAATAAATAATGAATGAAATATCGCAAATACATAGGTATATCCGACGTTTAATTAAGTATTTATTTCATTATATTCAATATATTGTAGCTTACGAGCATGAAGTTGGATTATAAATGGAGAAAACACTTCGAACATAAAGCCAAAAAAAATACTTTATCCTTACGAGAATATAAGTCTTACAGAGTGTTTTTAATTCTGTATTATCTGTGGAAGGAAAGATGGCGACTTTGACATTTTTATGTGTCAAGGTAAATTGTCAAGTAAATTAAAAATACTAAACGTGTTAAAGCGAGTTTAAAAAATAATCCGTATTTTTTTATTTATAATAAAATTCCATTGCCCATAATATATGTGTGAAAGGTTCAAGTCATAATATATCCACTTAATAGTAGTTAATAAACGATGCTTGTTCGGACGCTCATAACGGTCATCGGATTTCCTTTAAATTATAGAAAATGTTATAAAAATTATAATAATAAGTAATATTTGATGTTAATTATGGTTGTGTGTGTATATAAAACTTAAAAAAGTTTGTGATTGTCGTTGTTAAAATGGGGGATAAGATGAATAGAGAATACTTCGAGCCTGGAGCCACAGCCTTCAATTACAATAATGTGGTGAGTAATTATTATTCCTTCACTTTTACCTTCAAATACAATAAAAACTAATGTAACATCGTTATATATCAAACTTCTAATCAAATTACACGCTAGCTTGACGCCCGTAGTATGTTATTATTCCAATCAAACAACATTTATTAAATTATGATTTCTAAAAAGTATATTTTAGTACTTGTCTAAATTAACCTTGGAACTTGTATTACTTAGTTAAACAAAGATGTTGGCAGCAGTGGGTACTTTGATAAGTATAAATTAACGGTTCATTATATAAACCAGATTACCCCCTAGAGAGATTTAAGTAATATTTTTGATATAGCCTTACTGAAGTTGTTTTATGATATATATCAAACTTATTATCCTCTTATCAAGGTTTCTGTAATCTAAGCTACTTTTAATTAAATTATTTTATCACTGTTAATGTTACATGACAATGTAATTAACCATGAAAGATAAGGTCATATTTGCCACAAGAAATAATAAAATTAAATATTTCTTGAGTTACTACAAAGTCATTGAAACTAAATCATGGTACATTTGTTAAGTCTCAGGAAATCTCTCAGTAAATACTATAATTATTTACAGGTAGAAGTGTATTTGTCACATGACAATATTATGTTAACTTGTTGTATCATTACCTTGAATAGACATTAAATCATAAAAAATATTTTTAAGGAAAACACTGCCATATTCCCGATGATGTGATTTTTAGGTGAATTATGGGATTTTATTTCAGTTTTAGTTTTCATAACCGTGATATATGTTGTTTTTTTCCTTTCGTTACTATCTTTATGCACTTATAAGTCCATTACAGACCTCTAGGGTCATCTATTGCATGTAGGTTATGATGTATTTACTGAATCTTTTGGGTAAAGTACTTCTAAATGTTTGTCCCTTTTTAGGATTAAAAATTAAGCTGAACTTGGAAACCAAATGGCTGTTAAAGTTTTTATAAATATTGGTATACATTTAATAGGAAAATCCATACTAATATAATATATTATAAATGCAAAAGTAACTGTTTTTTGTTACTTTTTTATGACTAAACAGCTGAATGGTTTAAACAATTGTAAGGAAATTTGGCAAGGAGATAGATTGGACCTTGGAGAAGGACATAGGCTACCTTTTGTCACACAGACAAAGTCCTGGGCACTAGCTAGTAATTAATAAAATTACAGAATGGTAGCAGCTGGAAATCAATAGTCTTGTGCCTACCTCAAAGGGAAACAAGTGAGATGGTATCTATGTATAAATAAATATTTATATCCTAACATGCATTCATGGTCATTGATTAGGTTGCTCCTGATATTCTTTAGGAATGTCTGCATTTTGATTCTGGTATGCTCATGGTGTTGGTCTGCCCCAATTCTTCCATCCACTCTCACCCCATATACTACTGTCAATTACTTGTCATCTATCCTTCTTAGATGCCCAAACCATTTTAGCATACCTTTCTCAATTTTCGAGGAAATTAAATCCATAATAACAATAATTAAATATCAGATAAAAATAATTGAAATGAACATTATAAATCATTAAAAAAGACATCAGAATAAAAGAAAATTTAAATAATATCAAGATTTTATCTTAAGTCACATTTAATTGTCATTTAATTGTTTTGTTGTCTTTTCTCTGTAACTAATTACTAATTTTGAGGTTATCCCACAATAAGTGTCAGTAGAATGTAGGGTTATTGTTTATGGCAATAAATGTAGTTTCTTACCAAATTTTTTTAAGTGTCCATTAATAATAGTCTCTTTTAACCTTTCGGCTCAGTAACGTACAGATCTGTACGTTGTAACAATAAAAATCTATTGTGTCTGCTAATGACTGACGCAACAGCTTAATATTTACTCATACTAATATTTACTGCACCTGTTGTGGGTATTTTTAAAATTTTTGTTCATACTGTAGAATTTTAGATCCCTGCAATTAATGCTGTCAAAATTTTAATGAAAAAGTAATAGCTCTCTGCCCCTTGTTTCAATGAATGCTTGTCGAAGTGCCCTTTAGACCACTACACCCACACTTAAGAATCCACCACCTATCCATGATTTAATTTAATAGATTAGTAGTAAAGAGATATTTGTTGCCACCCTAAAGCAACGTTAATATCTAATATTCCGACTATTGAGATGTAAAACTAACTGACTATGGATGTGTTAAAAGTAATCATCCAGCAACTCATTTTCAGCAATACTTAGACATTCTACCCAGCAGTGAGACGTGTGTTGTTACCTCATGTTTCTTTATTTCATATACAATATATATGAGTTTAATAAAATGCAGTTTGCATACATGATTCTTTACTATAGAAAGATAACACATGTCACCTTACAGTATCTAAAACTGCACTGCCTTAGGTTAGTTCGTCTAGCAAGTTATTAGTTTACATAACATTAACTCAAGTTTAATTTACAATTTGCTTGTTAGCAGTCTCTAACAAGTACTTAATTGCTTACTTATGAATGTCTTATCTCAATACTGTTTAATTATGTTAGTCTAAATTCTAGGAATGATTTCTTGTTTTACTTAGAGCATATAGTGATGCTTTGTTTTGGTTATATTTAGCTCATTTGCTTTATTTGTTACCTATCTATTTATTTATAGCTATGGTTATCACATTGAGAACTATTTATAAGTAATAAGCCACTTATTTATATGCTCATATTAAATACTAAGTACTGTAAAAATTTGTGCATTGTAAATTGCAATCAAGTAATCAAAAAATCTGAAATATCAACAGAATTTATGCTATATATATCTAAAATTAATTATTTAGGTTTCGCATAACAAACTCGTAATGAAGCTGTATCAAACAGTCAAAAAGTGTAGTTTCCAACTGCGTTTCCATTAGGGTGATTGTAAAGAGCGTAATTTTGTGCGCTTGCGTGGGTCATATAATTTTCGCTGCGTTCGTTTTCATAAGAATATAACTCATTGTGCGTTGTCGTGTGGCACAAACCAGACTTATTAATTACTTTTGTATTTTTTTATCTGATTCTTTTTAAACTTTGTATTGACCTTCAGACGTCCTGTGCAATAATCAAATAAATAAAACCAGATGCAACTTAAATTACGCCACTCAACAAGCCCTCAACTTACAAGTACTCACAACTCAAAAAAACTACGCTTGATCGGCTTAAATTTAAAAAGTATTACAAAATTTAAAACATAATTTGCCTTCTACTGCGTTACACCATATACGTACATTTAAGGAGCTACTCGCAACATTAAACACATCAAAGTAATATGTGGTAACTGGTAACTTACCAACTCGCATTTACAAAATGTGCAAGAATATTTGAATTAAATGCCTACGTGAAACTCGTTTCCACGAAACAGAAGTACGTCTCCACCACCAGATACCGTCTGATTTCGCCATGATGATTCCAACGACCTATGTGTTTATGTAAAGTTATTACTGATATGTAATGTCTACATGTTGAGATAAGAACGGAACATGAACTTATCTTTGTAGCGATCGACGAACGTTAGGTTCCTCAGTTTCGCGACGCCTGTCTCCACGATGCTTTATCATCACCTTTTAGATGCATACAAAGATGCAACGCCATATGCAGCGAAGAAAGCGAAGTGAAACTTAGATTTGCAATTGTTTACCTCAACTGAACTCGAAAACGTTTTGTAAACATTTTAATTAGAAATTAGGATTGTTTATTATGTACCGATGTCGCTACGTGAAAGTATGTGCAGCTAGACTTGAATTGTTGATCATATTTAAGTCGCATGCTCTTACGTATAGGCGTTATTCTTCGCCCGGTTCCGAGTGCTTCGGCGCGGGAAGTTAAAAAATAACACGCTATTGTTCACAATTTTCTATTTTGCCAACAGTTTGCCGATGAACAATAATAGTATCTTGATCCCACGGCGAGACAATGCGATGTGGGCCAAGCAGCTGACACAATTTAATTTGCACGAAACGCGACGCCATCACCGGTGTATTAATTGTGCAGTAAAGTAATATCTACTTTTTACTCCCACGCTTCCACCTGTGCGATGCGATCGTTTATGTATCCATGTACGTGGGGCTCGTAGCTTGTTCTGTGTTAATAACTCATTTACATAAGGATGTAGGAGCCTCGCCGCATAAAGAGTACCCACAGCATCTGCCACTGCACAGCTGTCGTGTATGTTGCAAGATGCCACTTATTTCGGAACCTGTATAAAGAAACTTGTCTTAAATAATCGGAAATATGATATATAATCGACAGTTAAATGGTAGTGTGGATATGCTATTGTATTAATTGCAGCCATGTATGTATTAACTGATGGCATCAAAAATCAACAGTTTGCTAAAACAAAGTAAGAGTGATATGTTGTGCTACCATAAATCTTAATTTATACATAACATAATTACTACATTAAGCTCAGTTCTAGATCAAAAAAATTAAAGCCTAATTTTTCTCTTCCAAGTTTCGCGTTGCGTTCTCACTCCAGACAATAACCCCAAAAAGAACATGGATTTAGTAAGTTATTTAGACTTTTGTAGTATAATAAAGAAAGATATAACGATTTTTATAGCGTCTAAGGTCGCATGTCGGTATTGCTGCTGTCGGTACCAGGGTACCAGGGACGGAGCTCGCGTGAACCGTCCCCTCACCAAGATAGTTACAGTTTGTATGGGTCTTGACAGCACGCCGAACTGCATTGGTTTTGCTAAGAATTTGTTACATTTTCGAAATGTTTTTCGCAGTGATAGAATACTACAGGACTACTACTACTACACTATAACTCCACGTCACAAATTGTCTCAGATTCATCCCCAAGTTTTGAATTTAAGATTCGTCCATTAGAAACTTTACTCGAGATATACTTTCTGTTTTGCATTGCATTTGTATAATTTATTGAAGTCCTCTTTTCGTAATCATTCTACCCAAGACGAAATAAGATAACAGGCGGTACGAAAATATTACGAAATCGAAATTCTTGTTAAAAATATTTTTTATCAATTAACTGTGTATTCCTTCATAGCTTACAAAATCAATTAACGAATATCTTGATATTCATGGTTATGAATCGACGGCGCAATCCTTATAGATTTAATACATTGTTTCGTGTACGCTCGATATTAAAATTGTATAAGGTATGTAACTACCGATCGCGTGCTTGTGGCAAAACCTATCTACCTAGTTGGCAATGTTCGGCTCTGTCAGCCAGTCTGTTTCAGAGTTGCGAAATATTTGCAGCTCGCGAAGTCGCGACCTCCACGCTTGCCATTGTTACTTTTCTGTATATTAAATCTATAATCATGTGCCTATAGTGTGACGTGAAAGAAGTATGATGAAAAAGATCTTGTGTCCAAAAAAGAAAGTGAGGAAAACGGTGCGTGTTATAATGTCATGTTATAGATAACGTGTAGTGGTGCACTTAGCGAGAACATTGCACGGGTAAGCTAATCAGATACATTATCGCATATACTACCTTTGTACTTGAGCCATTTAGAAAGTCATTTCTTTTAACTAAAGAAAACTGTTATCCTGCACGTTTCTGCACTATCGGATCTCAGTAATGGTAAATGTCTCAGTAAATGGTAGCAGAATTTAATTCGTGACTACGCGTCAAATATGTTAAATTTGAACTGCAAGAAAAACTAGTTGCAGGAAAACAGTTTCAACAAAATATGCATTTTTCTACCATATTTACTTCGGGTCGTAGACGTGCATGGTAAAGCATACTGCTGCCTGTGACATACCGTCATCCATTTAGCTTGCGTCATTCGCCCGTTCTACTCCAATCGCTTTTTTACCTTATTTCGATTACATCAACTAATTTTGCGTTACATCGATACCAGAAGCTCTGTAGAAGATGGAAGAATTTTCCATTAAAACGTAATGTTCATTTTGCGCAACGTTATAATAGCCTATTGACTGACGGGTTAAGACGTCTCCCATCAGTTCCATCTAATCAGATGCTAATCTTTGACTACTGATAGCGCAACCGACAGTTCCATCTGAATACAATACGATGATACAATAAACACTTTATGCTATTGGATAGTCTTCATCAATCGACAAAAGATACATGTTGAAATTATTAGTCTAATATTTATTAAGTTTATGCAACGCAAATTGAGACTTGCAACCTCTTTGTATCTATACTTAAAACTACTTTTTGTATCTTCGTAACATTAAAATTATTGTAATGTTTAATTCCAAGTTATACCAATCACGTCATTAAGACGCGAAACGAGTTGCAACCAAGTTGGGCTGATTACAGTTCTTAAACACTTAATCACTGTCATTACAGATACAACAATGGAAAGGTATAATATTTTTTCCTATATGGCTTCTAAGTCGAGATTTCTAACCGCTAAGTCGTAGACTGTTACGTTTTATATCGATTTGAATTGGTGTGTAATCGATTGCTCATTTCTGGTGTGGTATACACTCATTAGAGGCCGTATCCAATAGAAAGATGAAAGCTTTACCACTCATAATATTTTTTTGCATGTCTGGGTGTATGACTACATCATTCGCTTTTCAACGGTAATTAGTTACTTTCTCCAGTTATATTTTCGGACTGTTAATAGATTGCTGACAGTCAAATAAGTATTTTCGTGATAAGATTTGACCTACGCTTGCGTCAAAAGTTCAAAACATTGTGGTAATAAAGAATAATTTCTATTATCTTTTAACCAACGCTAAAGGCAGCAATGTTTTGGATGCGGATTTGGTCCTAATCAATTAAAACGGAAAGCACTTAGTCGTAAAGCGGAATTTGCTAACGGTGAGATTAAAGAAGTGTAGGTTCAAGTTAACATTAGTTAAAGCTGTTTTAATTTTACGCCTTAAATATATAAGATTTTCAATTTTCAAACAAATAAAAAACCTTTTTTACAGTTAAGGCTGTATAAATAGATAGATATACAGTAAAAATGAAAATTTTGGGACGAACAATTGTTCTAATTTCTTTCAATGTCTGTGAACAATCGTCGTTGATTGTTATTTTGATGATGATATAAAATATTATTACTATTTTTGTCTGACAACAGCCGATTGGTTCTATTGGAACAGATTAACTCCGAAATAAATCAAAGCATAATATTGTTCGATTGCTAATTGATTTTCGTTCTACTTGAAGTTTACATAACGTAGAATTTCTAACAAGTCACTTGTTGGGCTTGCGTTTGAAACCCTACATTTGTTATTTACTCAAGGGCAGACGTCTACGTGGAAAGTAAACATTAATTTTTAATTCTTATTTATTGTTTAAGTTACGAAATGATTTTCTATTGTATTTTTTATATTGTAGGAATTGGGCCTTTTAAGTTTATCGAATAAATAATTTTCTCTGAAACCTAAGTGTAAGTTGAAAAATAATAAAGTAAAACTGTGTGAAACTAAATTGATCCATTGAGGGGCGCTAGACGCCTAGAGATGTCATATCGATAAAATTTGTTTTGTGTGTCGTGTAGCGCCCCTCAATGTGTTAATACCTATCCGATTCGCGAGTACATAGTCCTGTAAGTTCTAGGACAAACTTGCATGATCATTATGTAAAAATAAAATTTTATAACATCATGCTATTTTCTAAATAACTTCACTACATACGATCAAATAGCAATAATGTGCACATATGCGTACCTAATAACGAAACTGCTTTCTAAACGCAGCCCGCATTTCCGTGTCGTCACGCTTGTTACCCGCTGTTGTCACCGCAGTTGTACCAAACTACCCACTAACCGCTAGTACCGTGTTGTATGCACAATTAGCACGTGAACTGACCAATGGGGTTATCTTTTCAACATGTGCAATACATGCGGGCTAATTCACGTGCGTCAGGGATATTCGACTAATTTTAGATTACCTATATTCATGTCCTTTTCACGCGGCAAGACCACACGTCACATCCCCTGAAGCACGTGAGTAAAGACATGTTTATTGATACCTTAGTATAGTCGTAAAGTAATTATGTACTTAAATATTGAGTGTGAGCAACATTACTAGTTTTATTATTCTTCAAGTCTGTTCTATAGCATACTGGACCCTGTGGTTAAGATAAGAGAGCATGGTAGACTTTTAATGCCGTAGACCGTAGTGGCCCTGGTCCGGAGGGTTATGGGCCTGCGTCATTAGGTTGCGACATCAAAACCTGACATACACCAATGCGGCGTTTTCAATGTCAATGTTTAAGATATAAACAAAGGAAATCACTGACTTAGGGAAAACGACGAGAAGAAATATGGACTCGGACTAATACTGCGAACACATGTCAATCAATCAGTATAAAACGTGTTCTTGGGTGGAGATCGCGACGGGGTGACGCGCAAGGTTACTGCCAGAGGCTGGATGGGAAAGCCTAGAATGGGCTCTAGTGAGCATGTATTTGGAGAAGCCTATACCAAATAGTGGACTGCTATGGGATGATGATGGTGACTGCGAACACTCAGTGAGCAAGTGTGGTTTTAAAGTATGAGTTTTCCAGCATGTAGAAAGGCTTTTAAAATATCTATATATATAAAATTCTCGTGTCACAGTTTTCGTTGCCATACTCCTCCGAAACGGCTACCTGACCTATTTTTATGAAATTTTTTGTGCTTATCCGGTATCTATGAGAATCGGCCAACATCTATTTTTCATCCCCCTAAATGTTAGGGGTAGTCCACCCCTAAATTTTTTATTTATATGGCAAAACAACGTTTGCCGGGTCAGCTAGTAATATAAATAAATATGTTTTGAAAGCCAAAGCTTTTTGTCAAAGACAAAAGGGTTTAAAAGGGAAAGGTCACTGTTAATAATACCGTTGAATAGTATTTATGGTTGGCGTTTATTATTAATGTGGATTTAATTCAATCCCAAACATTAAAATAGGTTCTGGGGATTCTGTATACGTTTAGGCCGTAAAATGTTCAAAAAAAGTTATTTTGATAACAATTACACCTCTCTCGTGCGTATTTTAATTCCATCTTTCATTTTGTATCTGGTATGAAAAATTGTTTGACTCATTTGATTACAGCCTAGTCTGCCTACATGCTGGATTCATTTGGCACTGTTGTGTGACGAAAGTCGTTACTTAGGTACCTATCATTTTATTTTATTTTTGACCTTGAGGAGACATAAAAAGCCTGGCTTATTTAGTTTTAGGTATTTGATTCTCCCCACGCACGTTAAATCATATAAAGATTTGGCTAATGCCGAGTGCGTTATACAATTTTGTTTTAGACCAATTAGCGTGTCCTCTATTAAAGACTTTAATATTGGTTGGTATCAAAACAAGACATTGTCTCTAGGAACAACAATTGCAGTCGTTCAATAGAAAGTGTTGCCTAGCTGATAGTTATTTTTGATGAGGTCATTAATCATGTCATGTCAATATAAGGTTTATACGAGCCAATAATAAACTAACTGTAGTGATATCATGTGATACATATCAGTAGGACTAGGTACATAGTTTAGAACAAATTCCCCTACTGCAGCTGTCAGTCCCATCTCATCACCGTTTTCTCTAATCACTACCTGTCAAGTACTCTGTGTTACTACTTAAAGAATTTTATGACAACTACCGCTGCATTAAGGAGCAGTGATTCACGAAGTAAATAAAGTAAAAAGTAATTTAATTTGTGTAATTTGGAATAATATTCTGACCACCTTTACATAAGCGAGCGTTGTTTCTGAATATGACAGCAGTTAGTTTAGAATTTATAAACAAGAAATTCCCAACAAATTGATATTGCTAGTGTAATTAAATGAGATCATGCGACCAGGAATGTTATGAAAAAGAATGTGGATGACTATTAAGAATAGTCTATCCTCTATTCTTATTCTATAACTAATAATTTATTGTAATGTCCTATAGGTACTAGTTTATTCTATCGATGTTCAATAGAGAGAAATAAATAAGATCCAGCATACTAAGGATGCATTGTGCGGAAAATAGGTAACAAAAGGGGAATATACGGTGATGGTGGTGGCGGCTGGTAGACATATTATGAAAAAATGAGACCCTACATCAACCCCCAAATAAATTAAGGATAGGGAAGGAGGATAAGACTCACTTCCACCGTTGACTCAGTGATCCAAAATAAGACATCGCCTTCGATATGAAGGAGATTAAGAACTAGATATTTTCAGCGAAATCTTTCGTGTGAATCTATAATTCCCTATAAATTTAGGAAATATATAAAAAGCGTCGCTTAGCTCACGTGGAAGCAAAAACATATGTTCGTGATTAATTTATAGTTCGTGATTTTTATGTTGTATGCGAAGGAGATTTCTCTATGAGTAAATGAGTGTATTTGTAAGTATTTGTTATAGATTTTCCACTGATCTGTGTTAATGAGTCTATTGTATTTACACTAATATTTATTTAATTAATGTCATTACATTTTGTGTCTTTCCCACAAATCGTATTCCCGTAGGCCATTTTACCGGAATGCCCAATAGATGAATGCTTATTATCTAAACACACAAATAATTTGAGTTGTAAAAACTACTATTTATGCTGTTGTCTGTCTGTCTGAAAGTTTTTCTCGAATAAGTTCAGAAACTGCTCCACGAATTTCAATTTTAGGGATTTAAAACGGGATTATAACTTAAATTCGTAAATACGTATCTTAGGTTTGCGCGATCACTATACATTATAATAAAACACTTTTTAACCGGATTAATCGCGTGTATTATCGGTTTTTTGTTTTTCCTGACGTTTCGAACACTTTGTAGCGTTCGTGGTCGCAGGGGTCCTCCTGCGTAATTCGTAAATACGGTTTAAAGATATGAATATAAATGTTTTTCCTAGTTCTACGTGAACGAAGTCATGGGTATTGCTAGTTTGGGATATATAAGACCGTAAAGGCAATTTCTGAGGTAGGTTTAACGAGAAGATAATTAGATTGAAATTTGTTGTAATTCATGATAATAACAACAGAGGGAAAGCCTTGGGCAACCTACGAGTGGCTTGTCAAATTACTAAGCCTTTGAAAAATGCCTTGTTTCAAGACAGTTATGATCTTGTTATTATATTATCAACCTTGAAGTATTTTGTACATATTAACAGGTACAGGGTAGGTTGCGGCTTTCCACGAAATGTTTAGTACAGGCACGGAATAAATTATTTATTATCTTGCCTTGTAAGAGACGAGTAAAAAAAATTTAAACTCTAAAAAATGACTCATTGAGTAAATTTCAATTGTGTATTGTCTATATTTGGCTCTTTTGGTTGAATTCTCAATATTACCGACCACTGACCTAGACCAAAATGATTTGACATTGAGTGGTAATCGGAAATAGATATATTTTTCTCTTTTATTACAAATAAAACAGATACCATACCGTTTGTTTATACCTCCAAGTAATTGATAAGTGCGATAAGTAATGACATAAGATAACTCATGAAGAGATAACCCGTAGATATTCAATAACACATAATGGCGTTTGTCATAATGAATAGCTAAACCGGTATTTTCAACAATAGGTCGAATAATAACCCATTATGCAATCCACTTAGAGGAGATTTTATCTCGATCGTCAGCATTACCGATGATTTTTTAATGGACACTGGTTTTGCTACCAATATCTCTGTACCGATCCGATCGTTAATATAGATTTAATCGATTCTAACATTTCGTGATTCGAAAGACATCACTCAATATTGATTGGCTGTTAATAGTTGTAATTTTATTATGTTTGTATGGATGATTTATTTTCAAATCTTATTTTATTTTGTATCAGTCAGTCATGTTACAATAAGTTAATGTCGTCTTTTAATAATCTTATTAGTAGGTATAACAGTTAAAACTGTAAAATTATTGAGAATTTTATTGGTTCATAATTTTGGGACCTCTAGATACTAAAGCTATTCACAGTAAGAAAGAGGCCGGTTCAGTAGCGCAAATTAATTTACGACAGCAATAGTAGAATGAATTCTTATTTGGTTGACTCCATTAATTTAGCTCTACGATACATCTAATGCTTTTTTCATTCGCGAGGATAAACTGGATCTTGAACGCATATTATATATCTGCTAGAAATCTAAGCTCAATTTATGTTACAAGAAAACTACAGTACTATGTTTATTAAGTTATTATTTATTACAGTATAATGTCTTTCCGGTACAACTGGTCATGTTCCGATGACTTTCAGTTGACTCATCCACTAGTAACATTCATGATAATGAAAACGTTTGATCAATTACCCTTCTAGATTAGAAACTCTTTCATTCTATAAATACACTACTAAATGCTGGTTTCCTATCCACATCTTACTTAATGTTGCCGTCACCAGCCTCGCCAGTTTAAGTAGAAAACTTAGCAGATCTCGATCGCTCTATTTTTATTCAACTTGATATAAACTCGAACAAATTAGCCTGGCTGTGAACTTAACTGGTGTAGCCAATATGCATTGCATTGAGGTGTGTACCTAGCCAACGGTTTTCTAATGTGATATCGACGATCGCGTCCGGTTGGGGTTTCATTTCGCCGAGCCGACTCCAATGCTACTATGCTGTGACCAGTTTTTATATAGGACACTTGCTACTGTTATTATATCGTGATAAAGAGATGAATACTTACTTCGTGATTTAACAGACCGTTTTCGGACCTGACTATAATGTAACTTTGAGAATAATACGAAAACTGTTGAGTTGTTGGAGAACCTTTGAAACAATTGATATCAGTATCGATTGATTTACAACCCACTAATTTGCGGTTTGTGTTATTGTGATAAGTATTGATTGAAGCCATATTGAAATTACAGAACTTTAGAGAAACAAGTTGACATTCTCGATTGGGTTTCTTAGAATTAGCGCTCGAACGACCAAATCGAGAGAAATCTACTAAGTGCCATTAGAAGTCTAGTTTGCTATACCTCTCTGTCCAACAAACTTGCGGCCTAGCACAATAAATATATGGCCGCGAACATTTCGTTGTTTCTTATCGAAGTATTTTGACTGCCGCACATAATCAAATGGTACCACTGTCACGGTGGTCACACTACACCACTCAATGTTAACTCTGTTATTAATATTAATAGCGGTGGCCGCAAGTAATATTATGTTGTGACTGTCTTATATCCTGTCACACCGAACCCTTGAATGTTTCAAATAATGCACATTATTTCAAACCTTCCCATTATAAATCTCCGTGGCGCAATTACAAATAGCATCGAAAGTAATACAAGTGAAATGTTAAAAGGAATAGAGCATCCAAATATGCAAATAGTTGGACCAATATAGCCAACAGTCTATTCAACTATCTAGTTCACCTCCTAATTTAGCTCAACGATGCTCCTAAATAGCTTCAATTATTTTAGCAGTTCGTGACAAAGGTGATTACATATTTTGTTATGGAATAGGCGACATGACACATCGTTAACCTATTTATGGAAAAAGATAGTGGGTCGCGTTTTTACCAAACCGCACCTCGCCAACCGCATCCCTAAACCTGACCAACCCTTTCGTGTCACGCGAAACAGGGGAGGGACTTCTAGAACAATAAAAGTCTAATTTAGGTACTGCAGGTTTTACTGCAGCACGCAGTTTTGTGGAAATATTCATGCGGCGATCATGTTTCACTTTGAATTACTATTTTGGTCATATTATTTTGTCCTCTGCAACGCATTTGAAATAGTGTATAATTTCTTCAATACGGTGCCAGTTTATCATGATGCATTTTGCCTTTTAGACAAACATTGCAGTTATTAACAAATACATAGTTACCGTAGCCATATTATTGATCAGTGTCAATTAGGAACAGTTTGATTCTACGAGGAAGACATTCATGATTTTCAAACTTTAATCAATGGATAGAAATTTAAGTAGCACAGTCGTATTGCCTGCTGTTGTTTTAAATAGAAACAGAAAGTTTGTTGATGTCAAACTTGCTTTGCGATTTACAAATGTTTGCGTCAAATAAAAGTTTATGATGCAGAACTGTAATTATGCAAACTGACTTGCATTTATTTATTGTTTATCTAATTTATTTAAAAAAGTATACACTGTGCGTTAGACTTTCCTTTCAGTAGCCGATTGATGGAAAATGTTTACTACACAGAAAGTTACAATGTACTAATAAAAAGTTGGAAAAATAACGAAATAAAACTGCACATCGCTTGATTGACAGCGGCTGCAATAGACAGTTTTTTTTCCGGTGCCACGCTCTACTTATCCTCCCGAGGTAGTACACTAATTTTAAGACAACTTCGTGACAATTATCCACAACGATGGTAGCGATTTAACAAATCGTGATAGATTTATGGTCGATTTGTTGCCATCTTGTTAACTAGCCGCATCACACAGTACGTATCCACCATCCAGGGTACCAGGATACGGCCAAAAAACATGACTGTAATTTTTCTATCGATGCTGTACAAATCCCTAGCTTTCTCTGAGTTACGTAACTTTTAATATAACAAACGTAACTTAATTATGTGCACACGAGCGTTGACTAATGTTCACGACTTGATCGCTAATGCCAATTTAGTTGATATTATCGGCTTGAAGTGCATTATGTGTGTGTATTGCCAAATCTTATTGTCTTTACGTTCTGTAATTCATTATCGTGAATTTATCGCTTTCGATATGATACAATAAATTTCATATAGCGGTCTCATCAATTTTATTGTAAATTGAAGGGTTATATCAAATTTAAACGGGACTAGAACGTATACTTATAATTCTTACTCCAAGAAGCAACAAGATTTACTTCTATATATATTGATGTAATACGCATATTGTTTCTTCAATATCCGTTTCAATTTATTCCGTTCTTATTTGCATCCCAAGGATCCCTATTTCTACTGAATATCATGCAATCATCTCATATGAACGGCATGTAAAAACCAATGCGGTTTCACCACACCGCAGACTCGGAAATACTAACCAGCGATGAAGTATCAATAAAATTATTCTTTTATAGCCAATATATGTACTGCAGAATAAGACATAAGCTTTCAAAATTGCCTTTAACCACATCGCTAGGTATCGATTTCTTTTCAATGTTCCGGTCCAATTTCACTCGGGTATCGATTGAAGTTTATTATCTGTATTCACTTTTGTACATACGTTTCATACGTTGCCCCCAGCAGCAATTTGCTTGTTAATGTTGATTTATCGGAATTATCGAATGGTGTTTTATAATCGATATTAAAGGAGAAAGCGATGGCACAGGAAAGTAATCCTTATTCATAGTTCACGGCTTTCATCAATCAGGCGCTATAGACAGGATTGCCTACATTAAGAACCAGTTTACTTCTTACAACTAGCATGTTTGTTTATTTTAATAGATATTTAAATTGCTTCTGAATAAGTTGGTCTCGCGGTTATAATGAGGTCTCAATTGGCGAGACGTGACTCGGAATTTGAAAGTGATAGTAGATTTTAGCTTCTTACTTTGTAGATGTGAAGTTATTTACTTGTTTGCAGCACTTTTATGCTTCGATGTCAAATTGCCATGGCATATTTCAATGACGGCTTTAAATCGAACACACGCAAATAAATCGTGAGGGCATCATGAAATGTCATTAACTATTGTATCAAATAAATAATTCGTACGATCGTGACGTACTTTCGTAATAGGTACGCGTTAAACGTCTGTCACGTACAAAATCTCGGACGGCGTCGGATTTTAATCGGCGAAAGTAGTTGTGTTGCGTGTTGCGCGTGCGCAGCAGTTTGATCGCCACCATCATATCAGAGGGCACAGAAGTGTAATTCCTAACTAAACGGCAACTGAAATAACATGCCAATATTTGTTACGATTTTAGTATGACTGTTTAGTTATATATTTTCATAAGTGCCGTTTACAAGTACTGTGGTCATTTTGTTTTGTTAGGCGTTTCAATTATTAAAGAGATTTTATTTATTAAGTTTGCCTTCTGTTATATTTTGTTTTTGCTATTACTGTATTTAAATGGGTAAAATCGTAATTTTGTTGTAACTGACGCAATAAATGTCAACTATTTGCCCTTTCTAGTGTAAAACAACTGTTTTCCTTTTAAGTTTATGACTACTAGGAATTAAATGTTAATGAATAAAGGTAGGTCATTTATAAACAAATGCATAATAGAATTGTTAATATATGTATATTTACTTAAAACTTGAAAAGTTTTATAAAACGGTTGATTTGAAATACAACCTATAAGTGTTTTATTTAATATCGTTTTTCTAATTTACGCTAACAATTTAATAATTAGCTTTCAATTTATATCAGGAAGAGCCATAATTACATAAAACACGTTGGCATAATTGAAAATTACAATTTAAATCACAAAGAGGCATAATTGAAAATCACAATTTATATCACAAATATGCCATAATTGAAAATTGCTAAATAAATCAATTATGAACTATTTTGGCGCCAAATGTATAATTGTCCTTATTCAGTCGATGCTGTAAGTCATTACGCGATCAAACTGTGTCTATCTGTTTTGTTACCCGAAATCACTAAAGCACTTTCATTACCACATTTTCACAATTGAACATTGTCAGTTCGATTGCAAAATTAGATCGTTGTTAAATTGCTTTTCGTCATATGATTTAGTAAATAACCGTCAAATCTGACAGGTGTGTTATACAGAGACATAATAACATAAATTTGGGTTCCATGTTACGTCTGACTCCCATTCACAGTAATTTTGTTATTATGAACCTTCAATACATGATAACAATTTGTTTACTTACACTTTTTCCATGAAGTTACATGGCGTGACTGTCGGACATTCGTTAAATTAATGAAATAGCAATTTCAACGATGCCTCACCTAAATTTGTCAAACGTTCTTTATTTATGGCGATCTAAATGCATGTTTAATTACCAGGAGACTATAAATTGGCAAGTTCCTGTGTTTAAAGGCGTCAGGTCAACAACCACGCCTGCTGTGATCGCAAACGTCATCCAATTACTCTCGCTTCTTTCCATTCAGTCAAGCGGGTTACTATGCCACTTTCTTCGACTTCCGCCACAGATTTTATCGATTCTTATATCTTACATTATGCAAAATATATTCTAATCACTACGTCAGACGCTATAAATATTGACAGATTTTTGGAAATATCGTTGGTCTACGAATGACACGTAAATGTAAATCGTAAATCAGGACAATCATTAGTTTGACCTGGCGATGTTAGTTTAGTCGGAAAAATTTTGAATCTCAAGTTCTTGGGAATTTCGGATTGCTTTACTGTATAAAAGCACTCAAGAAATGGGCAACATTGGATGTTCAATCAAGTTCGCTGTCTTTATTGGCTCAACATATGTCTAAATAGTATAAATACTAACATCTCTTTCTTAAAGTTATCGGGTGCGTGCGTCGCGCTTAATGTATCAGCTCACAGCTGTTTCATTAGTTTAGTTAATGACCGAGGCAAACACGTTTTGTTTGTTTTAATCACGTTCTGATGACTTATAAAACTTTCTTTATAAGTGCATTGGCAAATTTCTCTTTGCATGAACGCGTGCTAGCCTCTTATTAGGCGACACAATGGACAAATTAGTGTTTCCATTTGCTATTGTTAACGCTCAACTCCAGAACTTCTGGTAATTAAAATCTTAGCACAGACGTAAAATTTAAAAAGCAGCTGATTTTTTAATTATAGAAGGCTTTAATTTTGTGGGAAATATACAGGTTAATCCAAGCTTATATTATTATGGCTGCGCCGCATTGCAATTATATGGATGCAGGCAATAATGGCTTTGGTATTGATATAGGCAAGTGTGGAATATCAACATGTATGCCTGAAGCCGCACGTGCAACAATAATGTGCTGACTTTGTAGATTGGAAAACTGTCTAAGTAGCGACAGGGTTGTAAGCAAACATCTTACAAAATTAATTATGCTCCGCGTGCAATGAAAAAGTTACTCGGTGCCTGTTTTATTTTTCTCATTAGGAACACGCAGTTGAATTAAAAAGGTGCGAGATTCAGAACATATTAAAATAAGATTAATGTTGATTTGCCATATTAGATGATATTAAACGATATTGCAGATTTCTTATAAATTATTTATATTGCACGACATCTACTTTGACTTTACCATAGAGGTTTTATACCCTCAACCTTGCTTTGCGTCGTGCATATTTGACCTAGCTGAACTGCTATATCCGACTAATGATTGGCGTTGGATAGCCTCTAATTTTTTTTTAATAGTTGTTAGCCATAACGTAGTCAATCATTTCAAAATTACCACAGACATCTGTCCATAATTCAGTGTCTGTTTGCATCTATTTTATTTGAATGAATTTTCTGATATGGTTATATCAAAAATGCTATTTTCAATGATGTTATCTGATGATGAAGTATTTTTTCTACAGAATTTATAAGTGCGCTATCACTTGCTTAAAACTGTGAAGCTAAAACATCGTGAGGAACAAAGGTGTTTTCGATGGTATATTGTATAAAGCCATGCCTGAGTCAGTGACATTAATTAGTCCATTATCCATGAGTACGATAAGAAGCTACAAATACGTACGATATTTCGGCTTGTCGTTTCTTGAACTTAATATACTTCATATACCAACATAATTTAAGTGTCAAAATGTCTTAAAATTGTAACGCTTGAAGTTCTACAATTTTTTGTGTTTGAAAAGCGTGACGGAGACGTGTGAGTATACAATTTTCTGTGATGGAAAACAAACATTTTTCATTTTAAATTGGTTAATTGCTTCATCTTAAATTTCCCGGCCACCGAATGACCGTTTTGCTTGGAAGAACTGGTCCATTTCCTTTATCAGCAATCATTTGTGAAAACATTTTTGCATTATAATGTTATCAGGGTTCAGGTAAATAGCCTGTCCTTTCCCTAATTATATTCTCCAGCAGCAATAACTATGGGAAGGAAGCTTGTCTAATCTAAGCCAAGACTACGCTAGTTTACTGTTTAAATATAAATTCCTTTTGTCTGTAATATAATACAATATTATTCCAAGTTCCGCTTTACCCACGAATTAACCTTAGCTGTCGCAATATCCACCACATGCTCATTATAATTATTCTTCGAGTCGAATTGCCGAGAATGTCGTTGCAATTGCAAAGCATTATGTGTGTCAATGCTAATAACAACTAGCGAACACCCACTCTACACATAAGGTCGAAGTTTAGGTGTATTTATTTGAAAGCACTGACTTAGATGCACTCATCTCTATTCAGGGTTAATCGTAATTCGACGTAATTCCTTTAAAGATGTACCTCAATTATAAAACTTAGCACTCCCCGAGTATTGTGTTACAAAGCCGAAACTAGAAACTTTTATAAATTAACCTTTGTAGTGTTTGTCATCAGTCATCCCAAGATGTTTCTCAAAATTAAAATCGAATAATATGAAATATCTTTAGAGGATTTGAATATTTCAGGTCGTAGTATCGTGACTTTTTAAAAATATTACGAATCATTGTACTGTCTACTTATTTACGTATATCACAAATCCGTCTCAGTTACGGAAGCCAGCCCATCCCCTTCAAAACCACCCTTGAGCGCCGTAAAAAGTGACTATGACATTGTGTCTGGACGATTGGCAGCCACACCCACCTATACCCTAATGACGTCATATCCCGATTACCAGTGCGGTAGGCAAGTTCGATTTGTTCCTTGCAGCAATATATGAGGAAGGACAAGTTTTTGTAATTATTACTTTTCATATTCAAATGATTCAGAATGAGTGGATATAGCTACACCTACTCACTCTGACTGTTACTAAGTAAATATACCTCCTCTTTTTTTTTTTAACTTTCACGTAGCACTCGTAAATAAAGAATTCAATACATTTGTTTGTACGTTCTACATAATATATTTTACTCCTTTTGTGGAATGAAAGACAAACATTGGTCCATTGCCTTTCCATATACAGTGAACCATTTCTTTACAAGTTACTCGCTTCTGTTACAATTGTACGCGATCGAGTAGGTGGAAACGACCGAGATTTTTGTTAACTTTTTCTTTGTTAGTTAACAAAAAGTGATATATTTCTCTATAGCTTTCACATTATTCTTATATCATTGGCGCCCCATGAGTTCCCATAAAAACAGGGAAAGTATGCAATCTACGTGCCGCCTCCAGCGGCCGGCGACTGTCACGCCCATCCTACGCTGTAGTCCGAAAGAAAGTGAAATTATGCTTTGGTTGACATCTCAATCTTGCGTAATATTGCAAAGGTGTACTACTTTGAATAAGTGTTTTTATATAAGTTTCCTCGTTTATGGGTGTCAAAAGCGAACAGAATCTATAAGCTGCTTACCAACTAGGCGAAAGCGTGTGTAAAACGACGGGCTTCCAAAGTGAGCAAACACCGTACAAGTTTGGAACAGCTCTTAAAACCTCTGTCTGACTTATAGCAGAATTTCGTCTACTCCGTTAAGCATGTGTTATATGTGGTGAGATAAAGGAACGTTCTAGATAAAATTGTGAGCTAGTGGAAGGGCACAAATCGCTCATTCACGGTCGGTTGACAGTGCCCTCGTGTTCGAGGCTAGACGGATTCGCACGTGCACCATTAGAAAAAGTCAACAAAAACCCATCACGATACCTAGTTGTTATTACAAGGAAGTAATTACCATGCCGCTGGCAAGTTGTTTGACCCCAACTTTGAGAATTAGTTGCTATTGAGACTGATCGGAGCTCCAAGGTGACTCAGGCAGTTATGCTCAATTTGGTGCCGAGTTTTCTAAGTATGTGATTATGTAAGTTATTATGCCTTGAATATTTCTAAGAATTAAACGCGAGTTAGTACCTAGTGTGCTTTTAAGATCATTTGATGTATAATGCAATCACGACGGCCTAACAGTCATGTTGTAAGTCGAACACAATATCGACATTATTTCAGTCGTAAATAGATCTGTCATTTGCATAAACCTGACCTGACCCTGATACTAAGGCCACGAGAATCATAAAGCAGAATTCTAATATAGAATAAATATTAACATTATAATATACTTTCAATATACAATACTCTCTCTGAACATTCTACGAAGGTTTACACGAAAATATCGTAATATTCGTAGGCGGTGACGTTGGTGGCTGGTACGGATGAGCTATAATTTACAATGCCATCAGATAACCTTACGACGATGACTGTTTTCGTCAAATATTGATTGTCTCGTGAACTCCTAGAGTTACCAAATACACGGAACAATAAATACGACCAACACAACCGATGAGCATTGACAGTTCAGCCAGCGCGCAGCGTGGGATTCAGGAAGGCAGACGAATCGTGGACTGCTAATGTGATAATTACCATTCCATATTGTATTCTGAAATCTATTGTGGTCTTCATTATTCAGTTGACGTAGCTCCTGTGTAATTTTTCTCTACGTAGGCTCATTGTTAGATTTCCTTTACAAACTTTTCTGCTTCATTAGTCTTTACTTGGGTTGACGTTGTGTTATAGACGTCATATATCTATTAAACTATTATGAAACTCTCTTCTGGTTATTCTCAATACATATTTTAACATGGTTGTATGGTAAAAACGCACGGATGTGATAGAGTATACGTAAGATCTTCTTACGAAGCTAAGTGGAGCATCTGTGTCCTAATTACATAGGTGTTGCTAAGTCGCGAGATCGCGGGAAAAAACATACGGAAATGTTTTTCTATTCTCATTAATAAAACTGCTTTATTAATATAAGCTGTATTAAGTAATTTGTCCTTGCTTATTTAAGGCTATTAGAAATACAGAAAATATGTCTTTCTAAAAAAAAACTTGAAAAGTTTGTCTTTCAATCTTAAAGTCATAAGGAGAAATCTTTAGGCTGAGTGTGCTTAGCTACTACTTACGTATAAAATTATATCGTTCTATATAAACGAGAGTTACTCACTCATAAAGTTACAACCATAATAACTGTCGCAAATAACAACCACAAGTAACTTACTCGTAATCTCATAATACAATACGTGTTTAAGAAAAATAATTGCTTCCTACTTCTTCCTTCCAAGCAAGTACGGTAGCAATGAATTCATGTTGCAATACTTATAATGAGCCAATCTCCGAATGTTAATGCTTGTTCACGCAACATTATAGTTGGCAGATTTTCACGCATTATTTATGTTACATACTATACTTACATATTGGCTAATAGTGGTCGACGATGTTGGCTTCTTGCATGATTTCGCTTATCAAGTGCAAACGCAATTATCCAAAACTGGAGCATAACTTGTCTTGCAAATGTTCGCTGCTGGATCGAATACCGTAGGCTTAGTGGCGACAGGTAAACAAGCTACGCATAGACCTATTCAGTAGACGAGGTAATTTTTCAACCAACGTCATTGAGTATTAAACCAATTTACTTAATTTTTATGGCATTGGATACGAAGTAATTACCGAGCATCAACCGTAGAAACAGTCTAAGATATATTTTTCTAATTTCATATGTAATTAGTAGTCTCGGTCTCACAGTTTACGTATACTGTAGCTCATCGACAGTTATTGTTTCAGTATACAGTGCTCTGCTGTAAACCATTTGAAACTCTGGTAATGTTTCATTCAGGGTTATTTACGATAAGCCATGTTTGAGTTACCCCATCCACTATCTAGACACAGATTACAAATCGTGCAGTTTTTGGTCTCTAACTGCAACATCATAAACTTTTTTAAACACTGATTGTTTCACTTTTTGCAAGTTTTCTAGTCGATCGTGCTCTACATTTATGTCAATATTGACTCAACTGAGTCACGTATGAAAGGCTTGCTTTATTCACAATTATTTCTGTATAAGTGAAAACGATTTAATGCATTTTCATACACCTTGTAAATACATGTGTATCTTTACACGATGCTTGAACATTATTACGTAAATGAGAAGTATAACAATGATTCTATCTAATCTAACAAAAGACGAGCTACATAAGTTCGCCGGCAGTGTTCATACTGACGATTATTACACAATCCAATTTCTGATGATGTAAGTTTTTGTTTGACGGAATAATTGCATGTTCTCAATATCATGAAATAAAATGAAAAATTGTTGATTAATTGACGCACCCGCCCACATCATTGATTTCATTCATCACTTCGTCACTTTACTGAGTTGTTAGGAGTTACGTCCGTGCCTTGCAGTACTTTAAAAATTATATATTATGTCGACACTAGACACTCATCTGAAATGATGAAATGGATATGGGTCTCAATTTTGCCCTGTCATTCAGCATTCAAAAAAAATGTGTTACGATATCGTGTAATTACTTCCTGCAATGGCGTGGCCCCGTTTGTAATCAAGTATAAATGATTCTCTTAAGAGATGTATCTGCTATTGCTAAGATATTAATAAATATATTAATTTGTCTCAAATTGGGTAGCAGTAAAATAGTCAAGTCATTGATATTATGATTCGTCATCGTGCAAAGACTATTTCATCGAACGGTTAACATTAGCAACTCCTGCTCATTTTATTAACCCGTTTTCTATACATATTCAAAGTCTGTTCCTCATTAATAAACAATGTCGTGCATCAAAGGAGCCATTCCAAGGATCGTTACATTTTAAACATTGACTTACACATGTTGGCTGTAATGAAATATGTAATATTATGAGAAGTCACAGGAACTCCATTGTAATTTGTTACCGTAGCAAAAAGTTAAGCAATGAATCATTCGACCTTACATGCATTTTTTACTTCCTTTACCAATCTAAAATAAAAAAAGGATTAATTTCTTACGTGTGGCGTCATAGATAAATATGGTATAATAATTATTGTAATGATACGAAGTTACGTTAAATGTATTGTGTGTGTCGTATGCGCAGTCGTCGTGTCGATAGGATGTTTGCAGTTTTGCATTACAAATAAAGAGTGTTCGTGCGCAGTGCCCATCGTTAGCCGTCAGGTCACTGGCTGCCTGTCAATTGTGTTGAACATTGTCAATTCAACTCATTGCCTCCAATGCTGTGGTAATAGTGCTGTGCGCACTTTAAACGTCGTAACAAACGGACCGTCTCGTGATACGCTGCGGTTTGATTGGATTTCAATTGAGTCGAGGCCGCTAGTGTCTATTCGTTGGCTTTTAAACGATTTTACAAAATTACGCTTTGCGAACGTGCTCGCAGTCATGCAATGTAGCCAGACACCTTTCTGTCTTTACATTTCTACAAGATCATACGCTGTGCTCAATACAATCTTCTCATTGGTAAATCAGCTACACCGGTGTTTGTGTGAGTGTTTAAGAAAATCAAAAATCCTCTCCGCCCATTAGAGATATGAATTTCAAATCTTGCACTCATTATCAAGTTAACTTCATTAATATTCAGCTTAATTATTCATCTGTATGCAAGTAAAGAGCGTATAGCTTTAATCAAACTAATGTAAATAAGCTTGCTGTTCTAAGTACTTGCCTATACATAAAGTTCAGCGCTTGAAATATAAATGGCTTCTTTGATACATACAAGGCGATTCCACTAACCGATGCAAGGAAATGCCACCTTTAAGCTAAAGTTAAGTATAGAAGTAATTTCATAGATCATTCTATTAGGCAGGTATTCACCAGTAATAATGTTCGTTAATAAATTCCATGCACAATGGACGATCAAATAGGGTCATTATAGAAGCTTTAATATGCAAGTCGTGAAGACTACAAGGATCGCGAAGTTAATTTGCAGCTTTCAAAATAACACCAGAAGCAGTTGTCGATTAAAAAAATTCATCGCAACCGGTTGGACAGCATTCAATGACATTTACATTAATGTTAACAAACTGGACGAGTCACCTCTGCCTCGGGTGTAAAAAGAAAGTAGTTAATCTTGCACTCTTACAAGCTGATATAAAACTTAGGCTCAGTTCAAGACTAAGACAAGTTAGATGAACATTACTAATAGCACGTGCTTAGCTTAGCATTATTTTATTCCATTCTCTGTCACACTATAAGAGCTAGGTAGAGACGGTAACATAACTTAGCCAAAGCATGTACAAAGTCAAATCAAATCTGCCTAGCCTTTTTCCAATCATATTGGGGTCGGCTTCCAGTCGAACCGGATGCAGCTTAATACCAGTATTTTACCTTGAGCATCTGCTTATCTGACCTCTACAACCCAGTTACTGGGTAACATGATATCTCGTAGTATGAGTGGTTGTCAGACTTACAGGTCTGAAAGTACCCGCAACGGTTGTCATAGATCTTAATTTGACAACCGGGACCGATTGCATAACGTACTTTCCGAGGCAGCCATGGGTCTCGGAGTGAAATGATGGTCACCCATCCACAGACCGACCGCAATAAGCGCAGCTTAATCTCGTTCGATCGATCTGTGCGGTTGTTACATGTTTATTTATCTTGGCCTAAGACTCAGTATCATTCCAATTCCGTTTTATTAACATTCCAGTCTTCTTTCTTTGGGTTAGGAGCCAACCTAGAGTCAAATTTGTTCAAGCCTCTTAATTGGCTTAGACACTTCGATACGTAAATTTTGTTTACACACTGTGTCTGCGTCTTTATTCAATTAAACTCTCCAGTCCCAGGTCTGCTGGAAGAAATTTCTATGTGAAATAAGCAGTACCAGCTCAATTTTGTTTTATATCTAAATGTTTTACTATTATATGTGTGTATATAAACAAGTAAATAAATAAATGGTTTAACGTGCTCTACAAAGCACGGCGAAACTTTGATGAAAATGCTCTTAATAATCACCCATACACAGACTTTTTGCTTAGCCGCATAATCGACCAGACGTTGCAATAGTGTGTGAGTATGAGCGCCTCAACTCCGACAAAAAAATCAAAACAGTGGTGCGATCATGGTTCTCTTTGCGGACGCGTTTGTTGATTTTAAATGTCAAATTTGACATAAACTGTTGATAAAACGATAAAATTCAATACATAAAAACTTTTATCGAGTCGACTAGTTTGTCGACAAGATCCGATATGCACTGTGATGTCATTCATATGCTGGTGTTGCACGTATTATTTATCGTCTAAGAATATTATTCAATTTTATCGCCACTATAGTTCTGTTGTTACCGCTTAAATGTTTCTTTCACAATACCAGATTAAACTCATGAAGTCGTCTGTTTGACAGTAAAAAAATATATATTACTTTTGATGATATTATTCCAAGTCGTAAAGTGGGCGGAAAATTGGGACAGACAGACCTATTAAATTGTCCACTAAGGTTTGATTACGTGACCACCAATTCCGGTTAATTAGTCATCAATAAAAGACTAAAACGATACGATGTTTAAATATCCCCATAGATTTTAATGTTACGACTTATATAGATTTATGGCAGCTGTCCATTTTGGGAATAGAGGAGAGATCACTCACAGGTCAAATCAAATACCTTTATTTGCATGTTTGAAACTGTCCATACTTTTGAATAACAAATGAATGCATAAATACCTTATAATTGCCATGAAATCTATCCATTTGGTTCTACCATTGTACACACCCTATTTAGTTGGCCGTTCAACAACCACCTACGCATTGTTTATTAATTGTCACATTTGCTACCTACAACAGCTTTAAGATAATGGTAGTACTTGTCAAATAAAATTACTATCTTTATACGTACGTGCAGGTGTAACAGGTGACGTCATTTTAGGAGACCAAGAAAGCTGACCTGTCCTGTTAAGAGACCTGTCACATTGACCTCAGTTTTATATCATTTTGCATAATGTACTCAATGATAAAATCTTGATAAATCCGGTAGCGTTTCATTAAAAAAAAAGTTATTTTACTACATTTTATTTTTATTTGACGAAACTTGAAGTTGTCACGATATTGCCGCTTATCTCATCCGCGATTGGGAGCAAGGTAAATCCAAATGGTCACATGCATGCAGTGAAATCTAATCTTTTGTCAATATTTGTTGCAACCGCAATTCGTCTCCGGAACCTTTGGGCCAAAGTTTGGATGCCGAGTTTACGAACTCTGTTTACCTTAAAATGTGTAAATAGATTTGAGTGATTTGCGTTTATACGTCTCGCTGGCAATCAGTGAGCGAATGCATCCTACCGAACAACAGGAAGTATAAGAAGAGATTAATCATATTAAGTCTTTGCTGCTTATATTATTTCCTACCGAATTTTCTCCGAACCAGATTCAGTACAACCCAGTGTTTTCGCGTGGCACTTTAGTTCTTGTGATAGAATTTAAGATCGGTTACACATAAACTATAACTGGTATAATTGTTATTACATAAACGAATAATGCAAAAATCGTAATATTTTAATTTCGCGAATCCCAAATCTTTATTATCTGTAACAAGAAAAAGCATTTATTCCCGGTTAGAATATGAAACCGTATATCATGAGGTGTCTTGGGGTTTACCGTAACATGCGTAGCCAAAGTGAATCATTAAACCCTAAGTTCACTTAAATTTTACAACAGCCGTCTATGACAAAGTGGACCGTTTTACACGAACTTCTTAATGAGTAAACAGTTTTTCATTAAACATCTGTTAAATTGTTGAACTTGACTCTAAGAAGTATTTACAAAGATCGCTTGTTTAATCGTCGACTAAGTCCATAAATGCATAGCATCAAAGTGAAATGTGGCATTCAGATCAAATTCACAACATTGTTACTATTGTAGATTATTCGCATATCTGTCTCGCAACGCTCCAGCGCAAACGGATGTTGCTGGAGAAAACTTTGATGTTTTATGAGTTTTCGTACATATCCGTGTCCATTCACGACGTGACACAAGTTGACGCAATACTCATGTTTACGACAAATTTATGTATATTTAATATAATATTGAGTCCGATCGCCAAGACGTTGGGTAATCGGTTTGCTTGATAAGGAGGGTACAGCCATTTCCTTGAACACGTAAGGATAAAATAATTAAGTATAGAAAACGCGGTGTTCAAATTATAATACAGATATGTCGTCTGTGGTAAGTCTGTAAAAATCATGTTAATGATTCCTATGAGTTTCTTGAGATGCTGAAATATGTACAGTAACATCAATTTGAAGCTATTATTAAATAAACAATTTGACACACATTTCTTGGAAGATAAACCTAAATGAGAAGTAGACCTGCATAACAACCCAGCCACCGTGAGATATTTATAATCTGTCTTATCATATATTTAAATCCGCATAATGGATGTAAGTTGAAACATTTCGTTGTAAATAAGTATAACATAACAATAATTATAATATATCTATTTGCACTTCATTGACGTCAATTTGTTACTATGAGGCATTTGATTTGAGGTGTTAACAACTGGCTAGAATTAGATATACTATACGAATATGTACTATCTACCTATGTATTATGAATTCACAAGCAATGTTTTATCAAAATTAATCACAATGTAAGTAACACATTATCAGTCAATGGTAAGCGTTATCATTAACTTCAAAAAACAATAACATTGAGTGCTAATGTGTGATAATTACCCGTTATTGTAGATCCAATTATATACCCATTCATTATAACTTAATGAACTAGTCGTACCTAATATATTAAGGATTGCCCAGAGTAAGTTTTCATACAGTCAAACAAAGTGCAATAAACTACAATCGTGCACATACCTACCATTTGTATACAGAAGGCGCGTCTAGTCTCGCGAAACGTGACGTGAGTCGGCCTTGGCGGTCGGACTCCAATCGGCAAACGTCGTTAGCATTCGATACTTGCTTTTATCTCTTTTGCACTCAATGAGTGTGCTGCTCAATCTGTCTCGAATTTCCACACGCAACATTCGAGGAAACTGACACAGCTGATACCAACGCTATCAAGAATTTGCACCTTATGGCTAGTACAGCAAGGTGCATATCCGCAGACACAACATGGCCTGTTATGGACTTGTGACTCTGGTACGTCATTATCATTCTTTCTCTTTTTTCCGTGCTCGCACTAGTGCCTTCCAACCAGTACGGTAAAAGCTTTGAAGAGATACGGACTGTCACGTAGTGACGTTAAGCTGAACCCGTAGCCGAACCCGAGCATATCGAATAATTGACGACGTGATCTGTTACGATTGCAGTAATAACTGTCCATTCCAATAATCTTACAGTGCCTTTAGTGATACGTATAATATTTAATAAAAACGTTAAATCAAGTTTATTATTCTAAAACCTTTACATTTCGATTCATACGAAACGGCCGCTATTGTTTTGAAAACATAATTATGATTTGCCGACATGTCACCTGAAGTGTAGTGACTAAAATATAGGGAGCGGTAACAATTATTTTGTGTGTGCGTGTGTTGGATACGGCCCAGTGATCCGCCGGGCCCGTTTCGTGTGTCTGCAGTGTTGAGTTACAGCTCGCGGTATCATTTCTATTGAGGAGTAAGTGACTGATGGAGAATTGTGCTTGTACTTGGAAGGTGGCTGTTAAGAGCGGGCGTCATGCTGGCCCGCGTGTTCGTGTCTAGTGTACGCAGATTCCGGCAAAACGGCGGCTACAGAGACAGCCCCGGTACTCGCACCACAGGTTCGCTTTCTTTATACAAACGTTTACTCAATACTTGTTTACTGGCAAACGCAAATTTTCTAACTTTTGAATAATTGCTTGTCAAATACTATAGTGTTCGGTCGTGCATAATCAACAATTTATGAACAAGTTTCCAAGGTAAATTGTGAAGGGTTTAACAGTAAGTTGTTGGATTGATAATGCGTACGGGTTCTCGAATTAGTAGTTTCGAGCAGAATCGACAAGTAGAGCGATTTTCTTGTTTATCAAACTAGTAAGCGCTAAGTAAACGAAACTATATTTAGAGTAAATGTTATCGTCAAAGACGATAAGCAAGCCTGAGTGAATGTATCACCACTAATGATAAATATTTGTGTTTCCATTAGGCAGTTTACAATACTAACAAAATGAGCGAAAAGCATATTATAATATATTTGAATACGTCTTTCACACAAAAAGTTGTAACAAGGCGTTATTTAGTCATTGGCAAAGTAAGCATGACTCACACTAGAAAGTAGTTTCCGTAATTATTGTCTGCTATGTGTACGCTTAAAGTTGTTTTTTAACGGAATAACCATTAAAGTATTGAACACAAATACGGGAAAACAATAGATTATAAATTCTCCAGTAATTGATGCAATTCTTTTGGTGACTGCAATTAACAGAAAGTTGTTCTCATGTTAAGACCATTTAATCACTCGTTTTTAGGGGACAAGTGACCTATTGACACTGACTACGTATTTAATTGCTTAAATACTCGACTCTCTCCCTGTAAAGCTGTACCAAACCTAGTGACCAGCCAAAATCACTTCTCTTTCTTATTTACTCTCTTAGACTACATATTGGAAAATGTTCACGATGAAGATCACTGAGATCACACTTCCAGTTTTCTTACAAAGTAGAAGCAAATTATCTGTTCACACTATCTGTTGTCTGTATCCGCATAACTCAATTACCGATCGTGCGTGAACTTTGGTCAAACATTTTATCCTTGACATGTCTACATACACTACCATATATCTCGAAAGGTGAACCACCAACATTCCAAATACTTTTAAAACATTTAATCAGAATTAGATTACGTCATATCATGGATTTTGATTTAAGCTTGTCTAGCTTATAATTAGAGTTGTTGCGCTAACACTTACCAACCATAGAATCATTAAGAAATGGGTCGAGATGCAGAATGTTCTACCAGTAAATTAAAGCAATTTTATTAAGCTCCGAGATACTAATACCACGCACATAACAAAAAAGTAGAGTCAAGGCAGCTGAACGAGAGGGGCCTCCTAATGGATATAATGTATGTAAGTACAACGAACGATCGTATTTCCATTATTTAATGGCAAGGAATACGACAGTTGGACATTTTTTCATAACATGATCCTTAATACAATTTCTATGTATTACTCGTACCTACCTACTAATTATTTCATGATACCCTGAGTTTCGTAATGATCCTCCGATTTCAACAAAATTATCCAAGCATTGTGTTCATCATGTTGACCATCCGCTACTATTTGGCAATAGGCCGGAAAGACGTAAGAACCAAGTCATTTCTCACTCCGTTTGCCTTTAACAGTCATTACCTTACTTATTCAAAATGCTGTATTGTGTTTCGAATTACATAAGTCACTTATTATTGTTAGAATGTAGGTTAGGGGACGGTGCTGTTTTCCAAAACGCATTTTAGTCTGCCAACATTAGGGATTTGATAGACTAAACTAACTTAACATCACGCGCTATGTTTCAAGGTAAGCAATACACAATTAAGGTAAATTATGGTACATTAATTCTGTTTTGTTTTTGTGCCTCTTTACTACTGAAGGTCGATTTCGTGATCTCGTCGCGGTCTTTTGTTAAGCAACTCAGTTCCTCAATAAGACATAGACTTTACCTTTGATGGGTCTGCCAAATAATATAAATTCACGCGTTAACTAGTCATGCTCACTTAATAAACTAGACAATTGGTCTCAATCTGAAATCGAATTAACCAATAGAGCAATTAAAAGTAAAAAAAAAACTATTCACGTAACAAAAATTCGAGGTGTAGCTGCCCTAAAACTACCTCGCAATCGCACAATTTATAAACTAAAAAAACTTAAAATCGTAGAGAAATAACCGTACCGAGTTTATCGAAATTAGCACGTTCAAATGGATGGATGTCAGTCTGTTTGGTGCTGTATAGGACTTTATTTTCTAAGCGTTGTCCTTTTTTTTGTTAGCCTTCAGGTAGGTGGAAGGGTGTTTCTGATTGCCACTGACTAAAACCACCCCCGAGCGAATGCGTCTTCCGCAGCCTCCGACTGGTGCTAGCCTGCTTCATGCGTGTCCGTCCGGCCAAAGCGGAACCTAACCTTCGGATATGAAACAAAACTAGGACGTACTCAACTTGGTTTTGGTAGCCGTGCTTATTTTAGTTTATTTGCATAATTTGTCTTTTTGCAGTAAGACTTACAATTTCACTGTGAGCTATTGTCGTGAATTGCCACTCGATATTTCCAACTGCATCAGTACTTCGTGCCAGACGTGTCAGGTCTAATCTATCGCTCCCAAACCACTCCATACGTTCCAACTTGAACTTTAACCTAGGCACACGTTTCTTACTTACTGTTACTACAAAATTAGTAATGTACCCATCACTTTCCGTACTAGAATATTTTTTTACTTTTAAGTCCCTATTAACAACGTTAAGCGATGTTCAATCACTAGCATCAGTGCGTGACTGCTGACATTATTTTGTCGGAACTTTCGTTGAAATGAGTTTTAGGGAAGCACCCATATTCTCCGACGAAATTTATTCGGCCGCCGATTTGAAAAGAAGTTTCGCCTATGTTTGCGTCAATTATATTACTTTTAATTTTCTTTTATACGTTTTCGTCAACGCCCATTGCTCAATAAATCCGAGCCACTTCTTTCAAGAAGTCAAATTGAACATAATTTTTTACTGCAATATAATATCATAAACATAAGAAGTATGTTTTTTATCAATACCTATATTTTATCGACTAATTTCCTCTCCTTTTTAACGTCTAATAGTTCAATAGCCAATGCGTATTTCTTAAAACAATTTTGTTGTTTCTTTCTGCTTCTTTTACTGATATTTACATTATCTTCCGAAGTGACGAATCCACGCAAGATTTTTTGATATCTATCTGTGAGGTTTTAAAAACAAACGCATACTGTTAAATGATTCATTCGTTTTATAATTTGAGATAAATATTTGTTTCTATCGTTCCTCGTGTAAAACCTCAGATGTTTATGTGAGTGAACTCACGGTTTACCTTTGAGCATGTTATTGAGTAATTCTAACTCCAAGCCACGTGCTGCAATAACATTTTGAATTGTGAAAAGGTTGCCTGTAAACTAAAGTGCTTAAATAGTTCGTCGCGACAAGTTCGTTGCCTACAAAATATTGTGAACCTGAAATTGGTATACGCTGCTGAGATGAAATTGAATAGCGACTAGCAAAAATCCAACAAAAGTTTCGTTAACTGCTTTCAGCAAAAAATAAATTGGAGATTAAACCTCAATTTATCATCAGCGTAGCAACGTCATCGACTTATTTTATCGTTCCTTTTGTATGGCAGGTGGGCGCCATGACAAAATAAATAATTTCCGGTGAACGAGTTTAAAATACATTAGCAGCAGCCCAAACTGCAGGCCCGAGATAAATCCCAGAAGCGAATGCTTCAAACTTTTACTTTAATCAGTCGTTTAACATATAAAGCCGTGCAAATCTATAGTCGATTTTTATTCGATATCTGAATCGTTTAGAAGCACAGTTAGTCATGGTATTGTGCTTACTACGACAACAGCGTCCTTGAATGCCGAAATTGTTTTTATGTTCTCGATTAACTAGTGTTTCGTGAACCAATGCGGTTCTTACTGTCGTGACGTTAAAATCGAGAGCATAGCACGAATAGTAAGTTTCACTCGTAAAGATTTTTTCTACAAAACTCCAATTTGAGAGCGTCAGTAGCGTTGGCTGCAATCGCTTATTATTTTTTATGATCTACTAAAAATATTTTCTGTAATTGATATTACTATTTAACGGCAAAGAAAGCATCACGGAAGGGTTAACTAACTTATGAAGTTTTAACCAAGAGAAAGTGTAACTAAATCGATTAGAAGCATTTCATAAATTATTATTATGCACTTAACGACTTGTAACACGTTTATGCAATACCGGTGGTACTAACTGGCACGTGGAAGCAAGGTTCTGTCGTTTGCATCGCGATAAGCCATTGGTATACGTGATGGATTATTCACAGTCACCATATCAAATATGTCAAGTTATTTAATACTTACTAATACGTTTGCTAAAGGTTGTTGCCATTTCCAATGCCTAGGTACTAAATAAAACCTGCATATAAAACGTGTTCGCAGAAACATAGTTGCAGAAAAAGCCCGTCCCTTATAAAGTGAGCAACGCATCGATAGCCACCCTACTGATAAATGCAGGTGTGGTTATATCCGACGATAGACAAGTATTAACGGTCCACCGTTTATCCAGTTCTGCCATATCAATTAAATCTACCGGTGCCATGGTTAACATTAAAACTTTATTCGTATTCATTACATAGTCTGACGCATATATCGATCGACTATCAGTTCAAACTTCAATCGCTACGCCAACGCAAATGCTAGGTCCTAAATGTCAGTACTTAAAAACGAATTACAGAACAATAGATGTTCCCGTGTGTAGTTTCGAACCAAATAAGTACAGATGAATAGTTGTGAAGCGATCAGATCGCAGATTTGTTGGCTTTGTTAAGTTTGAACGGTTTGCAGAGGCGTTTATCGTGAGAGGCGACCTTGTGCCGTCTGACATTGGGCGCGTCGATTTCGAATCGAGTTTTGTTGCCCACCGACACCTGTGCGCCCGCGCACTAACCAAAATCATGTTATAGCGTGAGCATGCAATAATCTTTTGGTTAATCTTGTTATGACTGATGTTGCTCTTTGACTTCAAAGAAGACATTAGCAACAATTTTATCATAAGAAGTCATTGTCACATTTATGGAAAAGCACAAGCTCTTGAATTTGATAAATGGTTTTAGTTACATAACTGCAGAAAAAGCGGGTACCAGCTCGCACCTTTTTTACTGTGCGTTGGTGAGGTCCGTTTTGAATTTGCTCAACGCGCGTAACGCGGTTGGTGTTGTTCCAACGGCTTTCTATCGGCTATCTTGAGATCACCACCAATTTAGTCTTAGTAGCCGATGTCGGGCACGATTAGCACTTGTTGATTAAATGTTTTAAAGCTAATAATCCGATTAAACAGCTTGTAGATCGCATACTCTATCCCTTTCTGGGTCACCAGAACTGTTGTTGACGTTATCTTTGTAAGATTTATCCGATTGGTGTGCTAGAGTTGTGACTCCTGATATTAGTAGAAAGTTTAGGTTCAAGTTTTCCACTTAGTATTTTATGTGCCTATCGATAAAGTCACGTTATATACGCACCCATTTTCATGTTCCAGGCTAATGCTACCAACCGCATGCAAAGTGCTGCGGTTGTTTGCCATCTACGGTGCATTCGTCTCGAACGAACGACGACCTAAGATTTTCTATAATCTATGAAATCTGTTGGATAGGACTGAAATAAACCCTTAAACATGACTAGCTAAGTAGTTAAAGGAAGTTTGCATGGTAATATATTATATCATGTTAACAAAGATGTTATTTATCCCTTTGTCGTTTTTAATAATTCATATATTTACAGGAAGCAGTTTTGATCCCTTAGGATTTTAAATTATGTCACTCTATATGGCAGCAGTCACGCGAGTTGACACTTCGACATAAATAGAAAGTGTTGAATACCTCGCATACGTTTGTTGTGCTGAATAACAATCCGGCCGTTCATTGTACCTTCCTAATCATGTCTAGTTATAAGTATTTCAAAGGTTGTGTGCATTCTTGCTTGCATTACTTCTTAACGTTTTTGTAAAACTTTAAACAAGTCTTGAAAAGCGCATCCTCCTTAAAGATACAACTTTTATGGTTCTCAAGGAAATCAAGATTTTGGGTGATACCCGTATCTAGGGTAAGGTCAGACGCTCTGAAACCGCAGCGAAGATGTGAAATGAGAATTTACTTTGCACAGAAATTCTTATTACATTGCATTCGTTTATCAGTAAGGTTCGAAAATAAGAAGACAAAATAACATTTTATTCAATCCAATCTCAAATAAAGTAATTCGAGCTTTGTCATCTAGGACGTAGAGTTAAATAATTTCCGTCGTGAAGGGTGAACTCGATTGGACATTGGTGGACGGTTCACGTTTGAATGCACGAGGCGAGGGTACCGCTGATGCGTAACGGACTTCCATATTCAATGTAAACTTAAGAAACAGTAAAATAACAGAACCGTATTTTGTCTACATTCTACAGCATTGATTTCAATGACATCGAAACCGCATACGGCAATTTTGTATATTGACGCAATTTTCAATGTAAGTAACACAATATGCAATGAAGCTGGTATTTGTTTTTGTGGTTGACATGAAATTGACGTTTTCTTCGTGTGCGTAAAGTTTTACAGTGCAAAATATGGTACCTGGAAACTAAACATAAAATAAAATATTCAAGCATAGCAATAGAAGATGTTGGTTTAAGCAATTCTCCTAAGCTAATGGAGCTTAGGAGAATTGCTTGTACTTTTCCTGAGGTGTAAAGACGATATATTGTGCCATGTTCTGAATATTTCGTATTTTTTTAAAAACAAGTATACAGTTAACACAGGCTGGTACTCATGAGGGAAAAAAAACAAGTATAAAAAAGCAGCCACTTCCGAGTTCTGTCTGACCCGGTACCCTTGCAAACAACGTGTCCACCGATTGTTATACTCATGTACGATTTTTGTTTGCTTTGAGTGCATATCGGCAGATGTTTACATGAGCGGAGCAACGATACGGTTCATGGAACAAATTGACATTGTGACTTCAGCGAACCGCTGTCATGTAACACTGTAATTGTATTCATTTCGTATTTAGTTTGACGTAGGGAATTATGCTTGTTATGTTTGTAATTTTAAACTGTTTTTGACTTAATGGGTTTTATTTATGCTATTTACAAAACCATCATGATAGTAGAGTGAAAACACTATAATTCATTCACCTTCCCTCAAAATTGTAGCTCAGCCTATTTAAAAAAACTTGCACAACAGCTCTGGCAGGTGTCTGATATATTTTGTTGTATGTACTGTTGAAATCTTTTGAGCTTCTAAATTGGTATTGTTCGGTGTATCAACTTTGTTGTTATTGGTACCTGCCGAGATGCCTGCCAAATTTTATATTATAACTATCTGTGCCCCGCGGTACCCGCGACGTAATTTTCTTTTTCGTACGATTGAAAAAAATCTTATGTAAAAACCTTGTCCTGACAGTGGCGAACACAACAGAAAAAGAATTAGAAACCAAGGGAAATAGGATTCCTTTTTTATATATATTATAATAAAATAAACATCCATGTTTTCTTTATTGTCGTTAGTATGATCTTATCTAGAAAATTCTACGTTATTCTTGTGTTAGAGGTTGTTCAATATTGACTGTACTGTATCAGTATTCAGTATCGACAACGATGTTTCCAGAAGTGCAATAAAATAGTGTAAAACTTCGCAGCAACAAAAATATTAACATCAAGTAATTGAAAAATCGTAAAAAGCGACTGAGTTAATTTAGTTATTGCTATAAATTTCGATTCATTGCATCACGACGATAATATTATATTTTGATGGTATTATTAAAATAATAACCGTAAATGTAACATTGTACTTACTGTTATATAAATTGAGGTATAATAGAATGCGATTTCGTAAGCATTTCCCATATTTTGCAACCTTAAATGAAACTATGCCATATTAATTACTGTTATAAGCGTTTTTATCTGCTTACTGCTTTGGTATTTTGTTTTTGAGATATTCCGCATGTGGTAATAATAATTAAGTTTTATAGATTACGTCGGATATTCGGACTAGATGGCAGTAGATAAAGCTATTTCTTAATTATAACTGCTGGGCCTGTTCATTACTTGTTCAATTACTCGTACAATCATTTACGCATTATTTTAATAAAATGTCAACAAGTGAAACTGGTACGTAAAAATACTTTAGTTGGGGAGTATATTTTGTACCTTGATTAAGTTTTAAACTGATACAGGAAACAGGGAAGTTTCCTGCTATTAACTGTTAGGTAAGAAAAGCACCGCGTTTTAATGCCGGATAAAGATTTACTGTTATTAATAACATCCATGACTCCATCCGCGATAATTTCCCTGGCTTTTAATTCCCATCAATAACAGTTTGTTATTAGGAAAACGACCTAAAGTTCGCAAACCATGGTTGCTCTAGTAACGTTAAATAAAGCAAGTTATATAGCAAAAGCATCACTAGCATATACGATTATGGAACGACAGGATGTATGGAGTGCACGTCCCGATGCGTTGCGCAGATAAAAAAGATCTGACTGTTACAGTTCTAGTACAAACCTGTTGAAATAAAACACAACATAAGCTATTGAGGTAACATTTATTAATAGACAAACAGAACAATACCTTCTAATTTCTCTAACGATTAATTGGAATTAACATTAGCACTTGTAACACCCACAAATCCGCCTCCGTGCAATTTTTTGAGTCAGTTTCGTGGCACGTAGCTGCGTACCACATACGAAAGGATGGAAGGACACATTGCATGACGCGTCGCGATGTGTTGCACAGATAGGCACAATCTGCAACTAAAGTTCTACTTGTTGAGCCTTCTGTATTAAAAACCATAACACGGTTACCATGTTAGTGGGTCTAAATATTGTTGTAATCAGGAGCAAAAGTGTATCAATAATAGTTTTGAGTACAAATTACGCTATTTTCTTAAGGACCTCCCAGGTACTATGAGCTTTATGCTGCTTTACGGTGAAACCTGAAATTAATACGATATCTAAAGTTACAATATTAAATGGAAAAAGAACTTTAGAGTTCGCTAAGCATGCGTTAATGCTTTTTCAAAGACATATCTTGAATTAATACGATATCAGTATTAAATGCTAGTATTGCTTAGGTAGTCTTTATGCTTCAAGTTATTTAGCTTAATTACTAGTTGCTAGATGGTAGACCATTAACAAAGTGACCATTAACCCTGTTTCATTCTATTAACTCTCACAAATGAAATAGAAATGGTCCATCTGTGTTTTAATCTGTTTTTTCTAGACTTCTATGGAAATACATCCATAGTCTACCTTGCGTTTGTGGCCCCCCGGGACTTTATTCTCAATTGAACACCATATGGGACTTGGAATTACAGAATTCTCATGAATAAATTACAGAATGCTTTCAAAGGCAATTTTTATTCAATTCTTGGAGTTTCTTGCGTTGTTTCGTCCTGCAATGGTCGCTGTTTAGAACCAACCAGAAATATTTTTTAAACTTACGGCTGAATATAAATAGTAATTCTGATAATTGCCTAGTCTGCGTGACAAAAGGCTACCTATGTCCTTCTCCAAGGTCCATTGTATCTCCTTGCCATATTTTTGTACGATCTGTTCAACCGTTTAGACGTGAAAAGGTAACAAACAAACAAACAAACTGAGTTACTTTCGCATTTATAATATTAGTATGGATGAACATCTTTGCCTCTTACTCTCAATATTAGCAAGATAAGACGCATCAATTTTGTTTACATTGGAAATAAACAATAACTTATTGTTATTTTGCTTTACAGGTAAGATGTCTGAAAACTGTGTGCCGAAGTGTTTGTGAGTAATAAAATTAATCTCTAAGTAGTATTTACCTTATCATGCATACTTATTTGCATTTATTTTTCTTTGAACCGATTACTGTACCTGCTGTGACTGTACTTTGTAAAAATAGACATATCTTTATTAGTTTATGAACGAGATTATCCTAACGACGTCGACGTCCTGTTAGTTTTTATGGGACTTTCACTCAAGTTTTAGGGCTCCGGTCATAAACTATAAGAGCTAAGATACGATCACTTCTTAATCGAACCGTTTGGTCGTTGTTTATTTATAAATTGTTTTCGACTGCCATCATTGCATTGATTTGACAAAGCCACGAGTTGCCTGCGATTGACAATAGCCCTATTGATACATATACAAAACAAGATAAAGAATTTGAATGTCGAATGAAGCGCGGTTCCTCTTCTACGGAGCCATCACAAGATAGTTTTCCAAACAAAAAAACACTATATCTTCCGGCCTAATCAGAACTTGTGCAAGACGTTCAGATCATCTAGTTTAAACCAACACAAAAGAAATAAAACTGTTCTATCAAAGGGCTTGCAGGATCTGCCTTCACAATGAAGTCAACAGTGTACGATTGAACGTTCAGTGGTTAGACACGAGTGTAATTCAATTACCGGCACCTCATAAATGGGTTAGTGGCCCGGCTTCCCCGCTACACAGCAGTAACAGACGTCACGTCATTATCACATTACCAGTTATGTTGTTTTCTCTCTTGCGACCTTCTCTGGAAATCGGTGAACTGTTTCCTGATTACACTGGGAGATAACACTAATTTGCGGCTGTTGTTCGGGGACAATCCGATTTGTAACACTTTGTTCTACGTCAATGAGTTTGAGCCTTTAGTCGGTGTTATCCAACCCTAATTTTATCATTGGAGTTGGAGCAATTCGTCATGGTCTATTCACACAATCAATCCTTTTTTTTTTTCAGTTAGGTCATTTGCTGTCTTAAAGGAATTAGTACTAGAGTAGTCTTAGCGGGCGTACCCCTCTTGCCATTGGCATATGATTCCCAATCAAACACCTTCATACCGTTTACTTGTATGGTTACAATGATAGCACATGATTTTAATCGTGTGCGACTCAATTTTATGTTTGTATTATTAGTTTTTTTTATGTGTGTTAATACTTTTAATGTAATGACGAGAGCTATTGTTGCTTTAGTGCAATTTCCTTGTGCTTGTGTGTTACCCCACCCTCCGCCAAAAGTGGCGAGGAAATTTGTTCGATATTCAGTTAGAAGCCGACTCCTGTCTGATCCTCTAAGTTTGCAGTCGAGTAATATAAATTAAATTTAGCGCCAGCCCGTAGTAAGTTAACGTGGTGATCAATGTTCGTGCTCGTGCAACGCTCTGTATAAAATGCGGCCCTTGCCTTGCAGTGGGGTAGTTAAGGGCTCTTTATATTGACGATACTTAATTTGCATTTTCTTCATCATGTCGTAAGTAAGTACGCAATCAAATAGCGGACGTTCTTAAAAAAGCACAGGTCAAGAACAACATAAGCCGATGAGCATGCATGAAGAGGTTAATTAACATTTATGCATGCAGATGGATAACAGAATCGTAACATGTGGAAATCGATAGTATCTGCCTACCCCGATGAGAAGCAGTCGTGATTGTATATATGTCGTTACTCAGATATTCATTGGTCTGTGGAAGGCCAGTTTCTTTTTAATTTCATGCTGAATCCAGTACATTTTCATAACTTGCAACACATAGGAACACAATTCTTACGCGGCAAATCTTGTCCAAGGTTTCCACAGTCGATAACGTGTGAAAATATTACTATAAATAGAGTTCTTATCGCAACGGTGCTAAGTTTAAATTGTATATAATATTAAATATTAGCCTTTTATATTTCAACCAGGATACCAATAATAACTTCATATATTAAGTTCGTTTCAAACGAAGTTTTCTTTTAGGATTTTCTGTTACTTGATTGCTAGGAATCAAAACTTCCATTTACATTTAGTGGTCATTCATACTGATCTCCTCAATGACAAAAGTAGACCAAACTAGTTTACATCAATTCATTGGAATCCTTTACGTAGGATTTCGTTTTCCTCAACATAATGTTTGTGCAAAAATACTGATATCCGAAGCAGCAGCAATATTTCTTCAGTAAACTTCAAAAGTATCGATATATTACTCAACATCAAACAACAAATACGCAACGGAAGGGAGCAATGTCAACCAATTCGTTCAACCATTCATCATTTTAAGTGATATTTATTGTCAGCTCAAGGGTGTAAATCTACAGGGAGCTCCCGTTCTCCCCCGCCGCTATGATTTAATTTTATCCGAAACTAGTTTATGTTGAACAAAACATAATCAATTTTTTCAAAACAGCTGCATGTTTTTATGTGCCCTAACATTAAAGGGTGTATGTAAAAAGTAGCTTTCCTGAGTGATTGTAAAACCTCGCCTAAAATAAATATAAATCTTGCAGGGCCGATAATATTCCAACCATCTTTAACCTTTCGGCTCAGTAACGTACAGATCTGTACGTTGTAACAATAAAAATCTATTGTGTCTGCTAATGACTGACGCAACAGCTTAAAGGCCATGTTGATACGGCGTCATCTGCTGTGCTTAAAGTTAGTACCAATACGCCAATTAGGCAATCACAGTTACCAAAGCAGGTTGAATTCAATGAGAAGAGCTAACGAACCTACGTTATTGCTTTTCTGTCACAGATAAAGTTTGTAATCGAAATTTAAACTAAACGCAGTTTCACAATAGACATTATTTATATTTTAGTGTACCCGGTAAAATTTCATAACATTTACACGGTATGTCGTATGAAAAAGATCGCTTGCGTGGTAAGACACATTCGGGAGAGTATGGAACGCAGCGATTTGAATCCGATATAACATGCGTTTGTTTGATGCTCTTCTCGAACGAATTAATGAATAACTTTCTACTTTTTTCCTTAGAAATCGCGAGAAAGCAGTTTGCGCATAATTACCTGATTAAAAATATACAATTTAAATGTTTACGTTTACAATATCAGAGTATCATCGGACTGGTGTTTTTTATTATTCTTTGTTGCAATAACAGCTATCAAATTCTTGCATACTTTTTATATTAAATGGTCAGTAATATAGGTATGAGTATTAAAGACCAATTTTTATGTGTATAGGTTCAATTTACGCAGGTAATGTCATTAATTCTGATCACGCGATCTCTCACTATGCGGGCTATGCTATGCAGACAAGTTTGTTGTTGTAGGTAGATGTCTGTCGAGGAAAAAAACTCTGAGAAACTCACTGATATTTTACTTGTGGAATATTTCATGTTATCTAAAATTAAGATTACTTTCAAGTGCTAAAATTGCTGGCTTCCATCTGGTTTGTCTAAAATAGATAAATTAATCAAGTTATAACTTTATTTTTTATGAAATGAATTTTCTCAAAATTATATGCTACGAAACTATCTATAGGATAATTACATTAGATTTCTTTCAGCGTACCCGTCGACAAGTGACCCAACATTTATGAAATTACCGAAATGTTTAGATCAAAATTCATTGGAAGTTTAAACCACCCACCCTATCCCACGCTTTTTTGTTAGTTTATATAAAATTCCCTATCGTCACGCCTCAGTACCGTTCGTCAAAACAAGTTTATTTCATTATTAAATTTATAAATTCGTTTCGTTTTTATAATGACATTAAACAACGGATGACACCGGCGGACGTTACGGGACATAATCAGTAGGCAAAAAAATTAAGCCATGTTTTTATAGCTAAACCTTTACATGGATAAAATTCGATACTGATTCGATTGATGATTTCGATATTTATCTTTGATGCTTCTCAAATATTTTAATACAACAGCAGAAATTTTATTGAATAGTACTTTTTTATCTCTAGTATCAAAACTGTAATCGCCTTGAAATGTCACATGATACTTCTGATATTTGATAAAGGAGATCAAAAAGTATCAAGTATTGGATTGCAAATGAACTAGATATTTTTCAACTTTATAATAAAATGAATTTTTATTTGTCTACCTTCAGTGTTGGCTGTGGGCTGTTTGTTACTGATTTGTTTATTAAGGTCGAGTATGTCGCGGTATCTTCTAAATGAGTTCGTCTATTTTGTCCTTTAAGTTATCAGACTGGAGATAGAGATTACACTTAAAATTTGACATGCGCTGATCTAACTACGCCTGCAGCTATATTATTATAACACTACAACCTACCTACTAGACTAGAGTTAACCAAACATGCAACGTCTCCATAGCTCGCTGTCAAACCATCATTTCGGACAATAGGATTAAAATGAATAGTAATATTAATCAAATAAAACCTGTTTGGAGTCTATTGTAACATCCAGCTGGGTCCCCAGTGATGACGTCATTTCATAGTGTGCGCGCGCGCCGTGGACCATGACGCCGCTTCCGCCGCTGTTTCCGCCTTCCACCACAGAATTATGTGAACTGTTCAATCGTATTTAATTTCGTAATAAACTTTAAAGCGATGTCTTCAATACCTACTGGCTGGAACGACCGTTTTGTCTTACTGGATCAAAGTCCTACATTATGACAAAGGTCAAGAATACTTCAGCTCTGTTTGTTGTATACCTGTGGTTGTGCAAAAAACTCTTATTATATATTCAGCACACAAAAGTAATCTGTGTCAAATAATGTAGTTTTTATTTAACGTTGGTTGCCTCACTACATTACTGGCCGTTGGATTAATTAAATCATGAATCATAGCTCGGGGAAGTCAACAGAAAGTCGATACTGGTATTACTTTATAAAACAAGACATTATTGAACCACAAGAAACCAGAGCTGGTCGGGTCGGACGGCCGCGCCTCGCCTGATGTCGTTTCGAGTGACATATTGCCACATGATACTGTATTATCGGATTTCGTCGCGCACTTTAATTAGCGCGTAGAGAAATGGTTGCTTGGTCGCGGTATCACTCCTTCTAAGCCATTTTTCTCTCTTTAGCCTAAATATGAATAAGGACAGCGGTGAGAACTCGTTTTGATTAATGGCGTGTTAAAGAATCGCACGTATTCTTTATCACTAGCTTTTGCCCACGACTTTGTCTGGGTTAACTTCAGAATTAGCTCCAGCTGGGATAAAAAGTATTCTATATTCCAAATTCATCCAAATCCGTTCAGTACTTATTGCGTGAAATCCATCCATCCTGACAAACTTCCATTTTATAATAGGATTTGTGTTTTGTCTTGTATGCCTATTCAAACTTGAGGGATGCTGGATATTAGTTTAATACATAATTTATTTTTTGATGATTATTTGTCACTGTCCCAAATATAAACTTGGCGATGCGTAGGAGCGAAATTGATTATATGTAATATCATAGTAAATTATTCCTATCTTAACAAGCCTGCTTAGCATACGTGTTAATGACTCATTCGAAAGCCGGTATTGTTCAACGATTAACTACACGAGTTTACTGACCCTTTAAACGATTAGTCTACGTGTATACGAAAACTGTTTCTCTAAGCCAAAACATAAGACGTATAACGAAAGAAAGAAATTAGTTTATTGGCACCAAATATTACAAATAACATCACAGTATGATAGTCATATTAAAACCGTAACTAAAATTCCTAATCTCCGAAATCCCGGCTTTTTTTACTACTGTGATTAAACAAGATCCTTTAAATAGACCATTCATCAAATGTCCCCATTCAGCTCACTTAGCCGCGCACTCACCCGAAATTCTACGGACAAAAGTCTACCCTTACCAAGATATGTCGCCTATAAAATGTTATAATTTTTTGCTTTAAAAAACCTGACTGCTTTCCTCCTAGACTTGGCTATATTTAGCCTTAGTTTCCTTTTTACGTAAGAACCTTCCTTATTTTTATAATCTCCCACATAAAACAAAGCTCTTTTCGTAATGCCCGATTTAAAACAGACGGATTTATTATAAAGCAAAACGAAAACACAAAACTGAAAGTTGTTTCAATTAGGAGCAGTGGATTTCCTGGTTATAAAATGTTTTACTTTAGAGTTCACGGTTAATGATATTTAAGTTACATCACTCACTTATCACCACCGATTAATTGTCATTCTGTGAGTCATGGTGTAAAGTGTAAAGCAATCAACAGATCGCCAATAGAAAGTGTTAGCTATCAATGCTACAAAGTTTCTTTAAAGTGTAACCTTTTAAGAAACGTGTCGTGCATGTAAATTATATATTGTGCGCTTTTAATCCGCTATGCCGATAACCAAATGAATTACATAGGATTTTGAATTAAAGAGGCGTGAGCCAGGGCAGCGGTGAAAGTGTCCCACTCTCAGAACAATCGATTGTCGTTCTTTGAAGTGTCACTAAGATATATGATATATATCTAAGACTTCCTAGAAGCTTATGCTGCAATATGCACACTTTCAACACAGCAATGTACCTAGATCGGGTCGATCTGTATCCGTATGTTTAACGTTCACATCAAGTTAAAAGAGAAAAAGATTTATGTTGTGTTTTACTGGATCTGATTAAACTTTTGTTGAAGTAAATAAACGTACGGCGGTTGTGGGAGGTGAAAGAATTATGGTATAAAGTTTAAAGTCGACCCAGATTGGCCACCAAGGCGCCCGACGCGGACGTTTCCTTGTTTATACGATAATGCCGTTCCACAACACTCGTTATGTTTATGGTCAGACAAATAACAAATAAAAAAACTTAATTTAATTGATAACCGAGCCCCTCGAACATTAATATTATAAACGTGTTCAGCCAATAGGATTGTATCTTTTACAAAAACATGGACCAGGAGGAAAATGCGACAAAGGAACTTTACAAGATATGAACAAATAGAATACTCATTATCTTTCGTCTTTCGCTGTATTCGTTCGTTGGACTCGTCAGGTCGCAAGCTCATTAAAGATTTACAGTCACTCTTCTTGAGCTATTTTAAGTTACATCCAAACGCGGTGTTCCAAGTTTGTATACTTTGCTACACCTGAAACATCTAGTGTGTTGAAATAGTTAACGCGGTGCAACGTCTATTTTTGATTCGGGAGCACCAAACCATTGTCGGATACACTTCATTCACAGCTGTGATGATTCATTGCATTGTTTGCGCCCACACTGTGGTTCTCTAGATTCCCGGCCATGTGTTATCAAACTTACTACTAAGACAGCGCCGACACAATTGATTGTGCTAAAAGCTATGTCTTTTACCTTTTGTATTGCAAGAGAAACTTTATCCAGGCTTTTTGTATTGTACTCCGTTAGTAAACAAATAGCTATAGGGTGTAAAAAGCCTCCGTTAAGCCACTTGAAGACGCATCGAGTACAGGATCAGAGTGACACAAATAGCTGACGGAAAAGGCAGTGGCCTGTGTAAGGGGCCGGTCTCATTAGTTCCGTTAAGGAGACTTAAGCGTGCCACTGCAACTGTATAGCTGACGCTAACGCACTAAATGTAGCAATTATACATTAAAATTGCGGCTACATTAACTGATTCTCCGAGAAAATTGCGAATACTTTTCAAACTGGACCCAAGTATTGATATGTACCAACAGATGTATGACTAACAAAATTATACATTAAAATTGCGGCTACATTAACTGATTCTCCGAGAAAATTGCGAATACTTTTCAAACTGGACCCAAGTATTGATATGTACCAACAGATGTATGACTAACAAAATTAGCTAGGTAATTTGCTCCCAATATCAATGTAAAGCTCTTAAATGGATATGAAAGCAATAAATAAGGTTATCAATCAAGTTAAATGGTTTTATCTCCATATGAATAGGCGCTACGACACTCGACCGGCGAGACAGCTGAGCCATTAAAAGCATCTTTAAGTAGTACATTTAATGATTCATACAAGTACAGTTGGGTGCGCATATTGACGGCACTTATGTGTCGTTCACCGACTTCTAACATCAATTACACCAATTGGTGTTATCTGGGCTGAGTGCATCTGGAGTGCATTTTGTTCGTGCAATAAACCAGTGTTTCACACTACACACAATAATGTACTGTGAATGATCAGTATCTCCACATTAAGTAACATAAGCTTACGTCTCAGTTTCCTCAATTCCCTATTTCTTCGTTTCACTTCTTCGTATAAACTAAATACTTTATTTGTAAAAATTGTTAGTGAATAAATAAACATGGCAGGTTTGGGTCAATATCCGTAATATTACCTGGTTGGCCTTGTGTTGATTAGAATGTGTAAATGCGTTTTAGGTTTAAACTGGAATTATTTCATTTTATCGCAGCTCATTCAATCTTTGTTGTTATTGTTCCGTAAAGTACGTTTCAATGGTATGACCAATGTTATTTATTCTGCAGTGATAGACTAGGAAACACATAGATTGTAGAGTGATCGATGATCGGATGAAAGTGACGGGATTTCCTCAGTATTCAGTAAGTACAGTCTTTCCGTAATTTACTGGTTCAATAATGTTTTTACATGAAACAGATTGTCGAGAAACTGAAACGGCGTTTTTTTTTTAATTTTCTATATTTTAAAGTCGAAGCCAAAAGATTTTTTAATTCAAATAGACAAATTACATGCACGAAAATTCAAATGATGAGTTGCTCGGTTCCAAAAAGTTGATCATATGGAGAAGAGCCGGCAAGAAACAACATAGACACTATTTTTAAATAAGTAATTGTACCGTCTTGCATTGTTACATTTTTGTGATCTGATAAATCTGAAAAGCAATGTAGGTAAACGCGTGAAATAATATAAAAAAAACTGAGTAAACCGATCGCCAGGGAAGCCACTTGTGCAGAAAATAGTTAATGCCACACTTCCTTATCATTAATGTAGTCTTTAATAAGCATAATAAGCATAATTTTATAATGAGCATTCTTTATGAGAACTGATTTAACATATGATTTAATCTTTTTACCCATGAGATCTGTGACAGTTTTTGGTAGCTAATAATAATAATAGCTTTAATATAATTATGTTAAATGATCATCATCGTCCCCCTGTCCTTGTCCCAATTTATTTGGGGTCGACGCATGTCTGAATGACTGTACTGGAATGCCGCTAAAGTAAAATACTAACAAATATTACTTAATCGTCACTCTCGTTTGGTGTTGCTAAAAATTATTGGAATTGGTAAGGGGATATAAAAATACTGTTCTTTTTTATCAGTAGCACTAGCAGATTCATCATCAACTCTTGTCAGAAATAAGATACTAACCAAATCTCATGTCAATATATCGCAGATTATGTCGACATAAACAACAATAGCAGTTTATTAATAGTGAATCTTTTGAAGTGAAGAATTTTGATGGAATCTTCTACATGTAATATGTTTTAGTTGATTGAATCAAAAGTTAAGAAAACAATGGTGTTGATGCTGTTTAGTTTTTTTTGACAAGGGTAGACATACATAATCTTACTTGTGTCAAATACTTTAATAAGTTAGACGAAACTTTGGCATGTGAATTCATCGCTATCGAACAATAGAACACTGGAGTAAATTTCATCTCAGTGAATAGCCGTTTTACATCATTTTCAATTATATTTTGTTGGGGCTTCAGTGAAAACGTTAATGTTATTTTAATCTTCTTTGTCTACGCTATTTCGTTTACTGTTACTTTCGATTTTCAAATGTTTTTGTCCAAAATATATTTATTGCGATTCGCTTTAGTTTATTTTATGCGTTATTGTTTTGGGTCGTTTAATTGGACCAATCAATTCAACATGTACTACACAAGCAATACACGAATCTTAAGCGTATTCAGTATTGCGCAGTACTTTGCTTACTTTGCAAGTAGTTCTTTTTGCAATGCCAGAAATGCGAATGCTTGCTCCAGTACTGATATAATATTACATAGCGAATTCCATCCATTGAATTTTAAAGTTTGTAATGAAATTTCTAATTTTTGCAACATACTTTGCATGGCCACTTAATAATAATATTACAAGTAATTATGGCTTGTAGTACAAAGGTGAATCACTGCAAGTGCATTCAATGGCAACTTATATCCCGTTAAGTTAACAGTAATTTATGCAATTGTCATTATGAATAAATGGATATGAATAATACAATGGATGATTTTGAATAATTTGTTGCGTTTTTGATAAACGAAACTCAATTTACATGCTTTGATTATAGAGACAGCATTTGTGAAGGAATTTATTCAATCCCAACGCGTTATAGTTATGATGTACATAAAAAAGTTACCAATAATGAATGCTACCCGTTAAGTTTTGATACATGTTTGATAACAGTTATTGAATAACTCACGGGCAGTAACCCTTTCATTTCATTTGCATACTTAGTTGCACGGTACACCAGAATGTAATCAATTGTGAACATCGTTACAAGTAACCGCAAATATACCACCTATATTTTGTGTAATTGTAGTAATTGACACGTTTCGTTTCGGGCCATTGTGAAAGATAATCAACATGGCGAAACGTTCCAGTAATTATTCATCGTGTTTAATGGAATGTAGTTGCAAAATGTATAACGATCTCTTGTTTTGATGTGTCCTGTCATGTGGATCGGTATGGCATTAGTGGTTTTATTATGGACTGTAAATATATGCCTAATGAATGACGCACTAGGTCATGTTGCGGCAGTGTGTCTACCGTGACTCGGGCACGCCCTAATCATTGGTTGTGTCATTGGCAAGCGCACCTGGCTGGTTATCCGTTATCTCCCCATGATTATTCTTTGGCTTATGTAATGTATGTAGTCTATGTAATGGTTGAAGTACGAAGGTAAATATCGAAGACTTTACGGTGATATTGTTGAAACTATCATAAATACAGATACATATTGCAAACGTCCCAAACTATAAAAATATAAATTATTGTAGAAAGAAAAATACGGTCGTGAGCAGGATTCGAATTTGCGCCTCGCGCACAAATTCGGTACGGCACAGGTTCGGAACAATCGTACTTTTCTCGTCACAAAAGTTTATAACTACTATCATAAATGTTTTGTTTCATATCTCGCCTGTTATTATTATTCGAGTTGTTATTAAGCTGCAGCATCCGGTTTGTATCTAGAAATTTAATAGTATTGTTCAACATAATTTAACATTTTAAAAACTTGGCGATTCGTGATTCAAAAATTAGCAGATTCGCCCACATTTACTTGATTGAAACGCATCCGTTCCAGCGTGCGAGATTAATTAAGACTTATACGTTTCGCACGTTGCAATTCATCAACTATTCGGAAAACATGGTGGGTGCAACAATCATGCACCCACGCACGCTCTGAAACAATGAGTCTTGAATGACGCTAAACACCGCCATGTACGGTTACTACATCCTACGAGTCAATTCTACTAATTTATTGCTTGTATATAAACAGATTATGTTCTTTTGTTCAACATTGTGAAATGGAAAGTTTTGAACTTCTTGGCGACATTGTCGGAGTATTCGTTAATAAATACTCCTACAGTGCGAAAGATTATTTCTCGCTCAGCAGTGAGATTGTTTTCCACTGAAATATTATATTTAGCTATTTTTTAAGGTTTTCATTTGATAAAACGCTGAGTAATGCACATTGTCCATTCTCCAACGTCTATGGCAAGAAGCGACAAGCTTTCCTTTGTACAATTAGCAGGTTTAACAGGTGTGACACTATCATTGTTCTTAAAATTTATGGGACAGCTGCATAGCCGACCTTTAAATGTCAGGGACTCATGTCTGGAGTGAAGATTATAAGGCTAATTAGATTGCAAGAGTCTGCGGAGGCCATATGTGTACGCGCACGTGCCTCGATATTTTGTGTACGTGAGGGGTCGGGCGTTCAATGAGAGCCGATTTATTTGCAAATAACATCAGAGCTATAAGCAATACTTCAGTGCTGCTGAAGTGGCTATTATTGGTGGAAGCTTATGCCTTGGAATCATATTACGAGTATAAATAGAAGAAATTGGTTTTATTAAGATGTCGATTAAAAAGTGATCATTCTGTCTCTAAAAAACAGCCAGGATGTTCTCAATGTGGTGGCTCTTTAGTAGAAGGAAGTCACAATGTCGCATAAAATACATTTATTTACTGTTTATGCCCGAATAAAGAATAAATACAGATACTATTTAACATGTCAAGAATGCCCTAGAAGACCAGAAGTTAATTGTTAGGGTTCACAAATTAATGTAGCTTGTTGCTTATTAATTCAATGTTTATTCTTGTCATTATGTGAACTGAACAGGTTTATTTTGCAAACTCGACGGTTCGAAATGATTGTATGTGCCAATTGCATTGTTCGATTTATTGTTGTGACTGGCATTATTTGTAAAAACGTACCCAGTGTTTGTCTTGTCAATATTACTTGGTTTTCTTATCTCTGTTTGGAGTGTCGCTATTGTGTAGTCATTATCAATAGTCTAACTTTAATTGGATTAGAGAAAAACGTATGAAGAACGATTTCGATATTGCTAATACAGAAGTTTGTCAGCTATGGGAATTTAATCTCTTTTGATCTATTGTATGTATTGATCAACATTTATTTTTTGCTGTTGATTTAATTTTACGTAATGCAGTGTACCTAATTATAGATAGATATAATTATTGCGGCGCAATGATTTGATTAGATCCGTGAAGGAAATGCGTTAAAAATTGGTCCCTTAACATGCAATTGTTGTTTTTCAATGCGTGCATGCACCGGTCTGGTTTCACGCATTGTGGGCGATTGGGCGGCGATCGACCACGCTCCGCTGTTCACGGCATGTGGGCCTTTTCCGTATGCGTGCGCTAGTTTACAACTAAACTCATGTTTTCATACTATGAATTCGTGCGGTCGTATTGCTCTGTTATAATACATACATATCTTAGGGTTCCATCTGGTTAGAGGACTTTATTAACTTCTCGTATATATGTGTGCCTGTTGCAGTCGATTTAAGTTGAAGAGGTTAAGTTTGATTCCCAAAGTTATAGAATTTACTCTTCAACAAACGTATCTCCAAATAGTTCACCATACTCGGGTTTGGGTATTGAGTAAATATTAGCCAAAAACGGATTGCTTGTATATTATAGGAAAAATAATTTAATGCCTCATAACATAAAAATCCTTTACTGATTTTGTTAAAAGAAAAAAAAACCTTATTCTATTGCACCTTTCGTTTTAAAGTCATCAATAAGAAATACTTTACAAATACATAGAACTAAATATTAAGGCTATTATTTGAACCGTGATGAACATCGCATGTTATATGTACAGTTACAAAACTGTCTATAATTAAAAATTGCTGCCAGAAAGCTTGCTTTCAAAGTCAAAGGTGTGACTAATGTGGCTGATATGCAAAATATGAACTTGAAACATGTTGATTTACACTATCAATTAAAACTACTATCTCAAACGTATGCTCAAGGATTAAAATTTAATGTTGCTTTATTTTTTTATTAGATCGTCCCACTTCCTTTTACACAGCATTTCCTCATTAAGAATAAAACAATTAAGATGCATCTCTCTATATTTACTCTTCCTCTATTAGCTCATCTCATGTCATTTAGAAAATACTGTTTCAAATTACCATCTCATACCCGTGGTGATCTTTGTTTTTTCTTTCGTATGTTCTGCATTTTTTGTTTGGCTCATAATCTGTCTCAAAAAAAAATTTACGAGGATAATGTCGGAGTAGGTATCCATAGTAAATCGGTTGCAACGGATCTCTTGGGCTAATAATATCGCTTTTCGGAGATATAGAAGGGATCGCAGTGCGGAAAATTGGGATCTGTACAAGCATGCAAGGAATCGTTGCAACCAGATGGTAAGGGTCGCTAAACGCCGATACATTTATGACAATGTTCAAAGCTCTTCTTCGGCTGACATATGGAAGTTCCTTAAATCACTCGGCTTCTCTAAGTCTCTATCCAACAACATTCCTTCAAATATATCATTGAATACTCTAAACCAACATTTTTCTACTTCAACTGCCTTGCTAGATGCGGTAAAAGGAGTCACTATTCTTGACATTACTTCCATGCCAATATTACCCCCTGATTCTTTCTCTTTTTCTCCTGTGACTGAGATCGAGGTCCACAAAACGTTTTTATCTATAAAGTCTAAAGCTGTAGGCTGTGACGGAGTCAGTAGAACTATGATATCTCTTGTTTTTGACATTATCCTTCCTGTTTTCACTCACATCATCAACTTCTCTTTGCTTGCTGGGGTTTATCCTGAAATATGGCGTAAGGCCTTTATTATTCCGCTTCCAAAAATAAGTAACCCTAGTTCAGTCAACCATTTCAGGCCAATATCTATTCTCCCATTTCTATCTAAAGTACTGGAAGCAATTGTTCACAAGCAACTGTCCTCTCACATATACAAAAATAATATTTTATCCAAGTACCAATCTGGTTTTCGGCCTGCGCATAGTACATCTACTGCCCTGCTTAAAGTCTTAGAAGACGTTAGAACTGGCATGGAGAATTCGAGTCTAACAGTGTTAGTTTTAATTGATTTTTCCAACGCATTTAATACTGTTGACCACGATATTCTTCTAGCCTCCTTGACACAAATAGGGATCTCGTCGAAGTCTCGGGACTGGTTCTCTTCATATCTTCGTGGTCGCCAGCAAGCCGTTCGAGTTTCCCAGGAATTATCCAACTGGTGTGATCTGGCAACTGGTGTACCACAAGGCGGTATACTTTCTCCACTATTATTTTCGTTATTTATAAATTCAATCACAAAAATTCTAAGATGCTCTTACCACCTGTATGCTGACGATTTGCAACTCTATGCTCATGCTGATATTAGCAACCTTAACAACTGCATATCGTGTCTTAATGCTGACTTAAGAGCGATCTCTGAGTGGTCGCAAAAGTTCGGTGTTGCAGTCAATGTACAAAAATGTCAGGCTATCCTCATAGGCAGTCCGTATTACTTGAGAAATATAAACACGAACAACCTGACACCTTTATTTTTCAATAATATTGTCATTCCGCTGTCATCCCAGCTAAAGGACTTGGGCTTACATATTGATAATGGGCTAAACTGGAACAAGCAAGTCAGTCATGTTAGCCAGAGTGTCACATCCATACTGCGATCCCTCTATAGATTCAAACACTTTCTCCCGTCTAGCACAAAAGCTCTTCTGATTCAGAGTCTTGTGCTTCCTGTTATTGACTATGCAGATGTTTGTTACTCCGATTTATCTCAAGAGCTTCTCAACAAGTTGGATCGACTTCTCAATAACTGTATTCGCTTTATTTTCGGTCTACGAAAATATGATCACATTTCTTCTTTCCGTTCCAAGCTTAAATGGCTTCCTATCCGCCAGAGAAGATCCCTCAGATCTCTCTGCTTGCTTTTTTCCACAATAAATGATCCTTGTGCTCCCGATTATCTTAAAATATATTTTAAAATTTTGGGTGGCTCCCACATTCATAATCTTCGTGCTGCAGAAAATTTACTCCTTGAAATTCCTTCACACAACACTGGTTTTATGTCAAATTCTTTCGCTGTCTCAGCTATTAAACTCTGGAACGGACTTCCCTTTGGCATTAAAAAAGCACCTAGTAAATATTCATTTAAACGGAACGTCAAAACATACTTTTTAAAATCGCTGCGCTCCTGATTGTCCCTTCTCTGTGTATAATTCCATGTATATTTTTCATAATTCCTTATTTATCATAGAGTATTTATTACACATCTACTTATATATATATGTATATGTATGTATTTATATATAAATATCTATAATTTATATATACATTTAACATGTTTTACCATCTGAGTTTAGTATATTTTATCTTCTTTTATTTGTTTTGTACCTCCTTCCCTTTCTTTGCCTCTCTTTTTAACCCAAAGGTTGACTGGTAGAGAATGCCTCATGGCATTAAGTCCACCTTGTGTACCATCTTTGTACATGAAGAATAAATAAATAAATAAATAAATATCGAAAATTTGCCCTAAAATGGAGCGACCGAGCAGAGAGTGAAAGCATGCAACGGTTGATTGGATCGCGTTGCTTCTTGCCTTTTATTTTACTTGTTGGCAAGTGTCAACTGTTTGCCAACACCTAATTTAGCTACGGTTGCTCTCGACAATTCTTTTTGGTTATTATTTATTAGTTCCGAGGCGGTTAGTGTAAAGCCGTTTTGTACTAAGAATAATGTGACTATGAAGAACAAATTTGAAACTCCTGTAATTTCTGTTATTTTCCGTAATTTTTTTAACTTTGCTGCGGTCCGTCTGTGCATGGGTGACCATCACTTTATACCGAGAGCCCTCCGTGCCTCGGAGAGCACGTTAATTAAGCCTTCGGTCCCGGTTGTCAAATTAAGATCTATGACAGCCGTTACGAGTAGTTAGAGCTCTGAAAGTCTGACAACCAGTCATACTACGAGATATCGTGTTACCCAGTAACTGGGCTGTGGAAGTCAGATAAACAGTCGCTCCATGTAAAATAGTACATGGACTAAAAGCCGACCCCAATGTTATTGGGAAACGGCTAGGCAGATTGATTCCGTATTTTTTTTAAGTTCAGAATACAATAAATAAATCGTTAAAATATATTTTTTATGTGTTATGAATTGGGTTTTATACAATACCATTAAAAATTATAATAAGCTGAAACAATATCAGACAAAACAATGCGATATTATTTATAACTCAGCAAATAATTAATTAATTATTGCTTTAGTACTTACTGTATGAAGTTTGTTTTGTATTTTTAATCTATTGAATTTCCTTAACCATTTATTTCTTTATTCACATCACATTTAGTTTATTTTTTCAACCTAGAATGCAAGCTCCCTAGTTTTTTTTTTCTGTGAAGACTGAAGGTAGGAACAGTTGTTCTGTCTTATCTAGTTTCAATGGCTATCTAACGATGTTGCCTCGCCATATTTAAATGTTGTTGTAACCATTTTAGATGGAAGTACTCAATAGATGTGCTAACCAGATTCTATACGATTTAATGGAATAGTTCTGGCGAATAAAAATGTTAAACAAGCACATATGCCTTAACTTTATTATGGACTTGATTTGTTCTATATTAGGTAATATATTAAATAAATATCTGTTATACTTTTAGAAAACAATAATCGCTTATTAAATCAAGTTTCTGATATTGTATGCTGCCCTTTGATTACACAATAACATTGATGAGGTCATTGCTAAAATCGTCAGTAAGAAAGAAAAATTAAACATACACAAGAGTACAGCTGTTTTGTCAGAGACATCACCTCTGAGATGTTTAAAGTAATTATTATTGTTCTTGAGTTTTTATCAAGAGCGTTTTCCCTCTAACGAATGCGTAATACAATGTTAAAATTAAGTTTTTGCTTGTTTCTGTATCATTTTTTGTATCAGTGTTTATACATTTGGTTATCCTACGTTATCCTATTTTTTTTACTTGCTATTTAATAACTTACAATTATTATAAATCGCGTGTTCGAAGATAATTCATACGACCGTCACGCAAAATATGGCATTGCAAATGGTACGTCTGTCCCATTTAATATAATAAAATTACGTGTTTTTTTTCGTCGTCGTTAAAATGAGTCATTACTTCTCCCGTTTAAGTACCTGGATCTTTCTAATTTAACAATTTGGAATTATTATGGTAGGTACTTACATACAAATTTAATTTGTTTGAAAACACAGCCATATTCGTTTATCACAACTTCTTTGTAGAAAATGAACGACGTATGTGGCTTTGCTAATAATAAAAGTACTTATAATGGTTATCAAATCATTTATTATGGCTATGTAGTTAATATGTATTGCTGCAGTTTTCAATATATCGAAGGCATTGAAGATTTGAAAAGCATATAAAATATTACAGAACAATCGCTCTGCAACTTTAATTGAAGCAGCATTCCTGATACAATAATAAATGAAACACCAACTGCAACAAACTTCGTTTAAAATGAATTGGTTACTGAACGTGAACGTAGAATTTAGGTGTAACGAAATTTGCATACGCATGTGAGAGCGTGCACAACTGCGGCTCACATTTACGTCTTGAAATAGGACAATGAATACAACAGTGCGCACGATTTCAGTTTTTGCGAAGAACCAATTGAGTATAGTGACGGTTGATCGATCAGATTGGTTAGTGATGCATATGAACTTGACTTACGTGTCACAGAAGTAAATTATATTACAAAGATAATTTGGTGGTACTGTAAATATTGAGTCACTTCATATATTGCCCCATCCTTCATGTGTATTTGCGTTGTCACTTGCATATAATGATTGCTAATTTCTACTATATGTGTCGCAATGTATCTGTTAGTTCGGTTCAACATTGCAATGTTTTCCCAGGTGCAAAATGGTTGTCATACTGCCTAGGGCAAACTTTTTTGTTTCTTGTTCAAAGAGTTTGCTTTGTCATAGTTTTGTATTATCATGAAATAATGTCTCCTTTCTAGGCCGCATTATTATAGCGTTGTATTAGGTTTTCTATATTATAATAGTTTGCAACACTGAAATTTATGTTCTCTTCAAAGGTGACCTGAATACTATCATTATTTTATTTCTTTTCGATCAATGAAGTAGCGATTTCAAGTTTTAATTACGATGGATGTTTAATATTTTTAAATTCATGACCACGCAATTCAATCATTCCTTTTGTAATAATTATCACTTTCTACTTAACCGTGTTGAAACTCGTTTACGTTATGAGTTCCAAGGAAACGCGTCAATAATGTTGTGGAATCTGCTTTAAACAATACATTCTTTAATTTTCCTTATTCAATATTATTGCCAATTTACGTAAATATGAACGAAGGTTAGTATTCACCCATAAAGCGATTGTAACTTTTTGCTGCAACTTATAATGAAGCGGTTAGCACATTGGTTCGTTAAAAGTTGCAGATTAATACTAAAAGTTGCATAAATTCTATTAATTGGTTAGCAATAATTTATTTGTACAAATGTTTTGAGTAATGCTTTATGGAGTAATACCAGCAAAGTAGCAACTACATCCTTCAGGACCATATACATGAACACATATTATATAGCTTGCAAAGTGTGAGACTTCAGATTCGGGAAAAGAGATTCTTCATTCCTCTGGTTTGCATATGTTGCGTCAGTCATTAGCAGACACAATAGATTTTTATTGTTACAACGTACAGATCTGTACGTTACTGAGCCGAAAGGTTAAAAGACTTATCAAATTATACCACATACAGTAGGTAATTACGAATAATAAATAAACACAAAAACGAAACAATAACTTGTTCATTTAAGTTATACTTAATTTTATGTCCATCTTTATTGCCACTCCAATTTTAAGAGAACAGAACGTTTCTCATTCTGAAGTAAATTGTCGACAAAATACGTAACCCGATTGTGGTTATGTATTTGACAATTACGTGAAGAAGTCTGAATATTGCGTAAAAACGTGGGACAACTAATGTTCTTAATACTTACCTATCTCGTTTGTTAAACTGATGTTCTAGATGTTTTTGTCAACGTTATGCATTATAGGGAATTGTAAATGAGCTTCGAAATCGTGAGTGTTTGTAATCGATGTGAACCGACACCTGAGCACGTACTACGTGATCTCAATCTCAATACATAAAGTAACATAAGCACTATAATAAAACATTGTGTATTACGAAAGCTATCTTAGAAATTTTATTAAGGTTTCGTAGGAATGACGGGAAAGAATACTTAGCAATCCCCAGACTATTCTTTTTAATAATATTTACGAAGATTCAAGTAAACGCGAGCGAAAATGCGAAGCATCTGCGTAATCCAAAAGAAAATAAGTTTATATATTTATGCTTAGGGAGATATTGCTCTCCAACAATCTGATATTACTCTGAATCATATTACGCTACCCACTTGAAGAAATGCACCATGCAACCCTTATTCTGTAAGACCACACGCAGCAACAGGAAAGTAATACTTAAACATGAAATGTACTATAAAACGTACAAACATTTCGGCACTGAGGCAACTGTTTACCTTCAATCAACTTAATTTCGTACAGAAATAAACGAAGCACTGTCTTCACAGTTTTCGTAGCATGCGTTCATAAAATTAGAACTTAAAATTTCACAACGGTCCGAAGAATGCCCAAATTTACCGTTGCTGTTAATCTTTCCAATTAAGCACCTCAGAATTTCTTTCGCCGTCGGCATAATAAACGCATAGTGAATGTGAGTTGTGCACTCGCTACGTGTAATGTCTTTTTCATACACTATTACACAGCGACGATCTAACTTTTACAAGTTTACAATTATCTGTTTTATATCTAAGTTTTCACGCGCTTTCTAAATCCACTTGTTCGATGGTAATTTCGGTTTATAATGAGAAATCGAACCTTTGTTGTTAATCATTGATTTAACAATTTAGTACTCAGTCATAGTTTTCTCTCGGTAGTCTTTTATATTATTCAATGAAAATGAGGACCTATGAACATTGCTGAATTCATCGATCACTATGTAAATATCGATTATGTGGACATAATCGATTCGATTTTCCGATCATGTAGATACGATCGATTCTCCACTAGTTTACATCATAGTTGCGTTAGAACAATCTCGATTCTGTTATTGCTACAATCGTATTAGTAGCTTGGATATGAGAGCGATGTAGCACAAATTTAGCTTATTGTTATTGTACCTCTCATTATTGAAGGTCGTCATCGTCTGCAAATTCTATTACAAAATTACCTAATATTCAGTTCTAACTATTAACGATGTTGCATGGCTTAACACGAATTAATTTTACCAAAACATTTTCAATTTATGAATTTCATACAAACAAAGATCACGCAGCAAATGCTTGACTCGTTCATTACACGATTACCTAATGTACGACCGGATCTTTTAAATAATAATTTTCCGGCTCATTGTTTAGAAGACCATCCTTGTCCCTATTCACATACAACAATTATTCGTAGACGTAATAATAACATTTATTTTCATCGATTCAGATTACACGTCACGTTTGGTCGAGTACCTACATAGATCATGTAATAAGTGGTTATAGAAATTATAATAAAAAATAAGTACCCAGGAATGTTGCTAACGGTAATATAATGCTGGTTTTTTTATCGCGGAGCATGTAGTGCAGTCATCGAGACGAATTCGTCTCGTGTAGCGAATAAACGTGTTGTATCACGGTGTTTCTGGCTCAAGTGATAATAGAACACCTGATTGTTTTATCGGTGTCGGCTGTTACGAAAATGGGTAAAATATTATAAGAAGCCTTCTTCTTGAACAGCAATCCTGCCGTCCTTACGAAAAGTGCAATAATTCGAGTTTTGCGCCGAATTGAGTTAAGTACATATTCGGAATTTGCAGAACGAGATCTATATATTCATTTTAGACAGTTTTTACGTATCTACGACGTAAGTTTCAACTCGACGTAAGTTTTATAGTGAAGGAGATACAAACAAAACAAAAATAAAATCTTTAACCGCGTTTTCCTCGAAATCAGGTTTAACCTAGTTATTGCACTTTTCGTAAGGACGGCAGAATCTTCCCTGTACTGTGACTTAGATTTATACATACTTACTTGTTTAACTGTTGTATCACTTAAATTGTATCTTTTTCATAGATTGGGCCAGGGTTAGCGATCCTATTTAAATATATAGATATGACATTATATAGCTATTCATAATATTTTTTAAATACAATAATTCACACTAAATAGGCTTTTAAGTCATATCAACCTTAAAACACTATGTTACAAAAAGTGCAACTTTATTTTTTGCATCCGAATATATACTTTTCGTTCATCACTACAACATGAGTGTTAGATATAAAGATTCTATTGTATAATTTTCTATTTTAATAATAATTATTATATAATTATATCGACCATAGAATTTGATACTGCGTTCTTAATCTGTTGACTCGCTAATTACCAGACACAATAGAAATATTGTTGTTATCAAGTAAATTTTGTACTTTCTACTCTATAAAGTAACATTTGGCCTTGTAAAATATCTAGATTGCAAAATTAACCATTGTCAACTTACCTACATCAACATTGTTTAGGACTAACAAGAATTTCAACATAGACAAATATACAATTTTGGAATATCATAACGACTCTTGGAAAACATTGCGCACTTGAGTTATAGTACTTATAGTTTTGTCGCCATGTTAGCATAGAATTACTTTTCTGTCTCTTCGCTTCTTTTATTATAAGATCAAAAGTTATTCCGGTAAAAAACTAATTTAAAAAACATACTTATAATTTATACTAACCCTCAGTCATTATGTTGGAAGATCAGACAAAATTCTTCCCTGTATATATTATGATATTAAGCCGCAAATGGATGGAGAAATCCTAGAATGATAACATATCTGCAGTTGACTCCATACCAAACTATCAAATGTTGGGAAATGGGAAGACTGGCCACAACAGAACAATTTGATGACGCATCTCTGGCCTACGTGATGTATCAATCTTCGTTATCAAATCACAGCGAATCAACCGAGATGTATTACGTTGGAGCATCGTACTTGCTTCAATGAGACAATGAACCATTCGTATACGAGTGTGATTTGTTTTATGTTTTATTGAAGAAGGCTTGAAGACATTTGATTTATTTTATGTTATTGAAGGCGGAGAAATCTTGCGGTGCTGCTGAACAAACATTTATAAATCCAACACTCCTCATGCAATCTAAATACTCATCATTACTCGCATTTATGAAAGTGTCATTATGTACATGTGTGCACGAGTCCATAATTTGCATATTGTTGTTACGTCTCGGCGAGTGAAAATAAACAATCGACAGATCCGGCACTAACATCTAATCACGACGACTGGCACAGCTTAATGTCATAACACATTTGTGAATTGCTATTATAATAACATGTGGTGTTTGATGTAGACGCGGCCTTGTTCTGACGCAATTGTAAAGAAAGTGAAACTAAGAAACCGCCAAAACTTAGTGTCATTGAATGAAAAGTCAGTCGATTGTTGCGGTCATTTGTCAACAGACATAGGCCGGCAATTACCGCCACTACATCGCTTTCTCGAGCCCGTAAGCCCCGGGCTCAGACCCCGTACCGTGCTGCCCGTGCTGCCATTGTAGATAACAACTTGTTTTCGTTAATTATTCAAAATCGTAAACTAATACGCCTGGCATAAACGATTCTGTACAATACTAAAAACTTTCCTTTTCTAGAGTCTATGCCAGTAACGCAATCAACATTGCAAATGCAAACAGAACAGACTACTATTTTCCAAATTTGGTGACAAAACCTTTATTGTTATCAGTTAAAGCATAGTTAGGCTTAGTTATTTCCCCAACCCTGCTGAATGACGTAGGTATTATAAGACAACATTCACCTTCCAACTTGTTATTGAGTGTGGTTCTTATAGGTACTTAGGTTAGTTTCTAACAATTCCCGAGCTGACTCAAAACTTTTGATAACCAACTTCATATTTCTGACTCATCCGTCTTCCTGGTGGTTCTGTTTTCAGATGACGACATGTGTGTCATTCCATTATCTAAAATGACTAAAAACTTGAAGACAAGTACTGAATATGACTGCAAACAAAAAGGCTTACACAAAGCGCTATCTTGATCGCTTTATGTTAGAGCCTGTGAAGTTTCAACAAAGGGCTAAAATCCATAATGTCGGCACATATCCGACACACTGGCGAATTATACGTGGAATTGAGTCCTTTAGCCGCTGACACAATACGGGGAAAGCGGTGGGTCTGACAGCTTGTCAATTATAATAATGGCTAAATCTGGAACTGTATTGTTTCAATACGAATACTAACGTAACACACGTATTCTATTCAAGTAGGAAGGTTACTTTTGTTTTTCACACAAAATTGCAGTAAGCAACTGGTCTCTACTTATCTCAAAACAGATATAAATAAAATATTTGTATCTCGATAACAACAGTATGTAACAAAACAATGTTGAAATACATTGAAATACAACAGACCTGCATTATCAGCACTTAGGAAATGACATCGACATTCTCTCTGGTATGTAGCTTAAGCGCTCTTATCAATGTGATAAAGGCTTAGCAAGTTATTGATGAAACTTGTAGTATTGGTGAAACGCTGAAATACAGCCCATAATACTGATTATGTAAAAGGTACAAATTATAATATCATTGCTTATGCTTTCTGATTTAGTAGTTCCAATAAGCTTTTCGTAACACTAATTAAACCAGTTTGGTATAAATGTGGTATATTAAAATTAGATCAAATCGATCATTCAGGTCAGTACACCAGCTCATCGTTTATTCTTTATTATAAAACTGGTAACTTAGTCGGTTCTTTTCCTGCTTGCCGTAGTTTTCTTCTTGCGACGTATAATTTAACTTTAATCATATCATAATCCGTTTTGTCACATCGAATCGATTTCTCTACAATGCTCTAAAATTTTTATTGGTAATCTAATAAACGATAGTACGCTAATAGGCTAATCGTGGCATTAATGCCAGAAAGATCCCAATTTTAGTTCCAAATGTCAATTGCAGTCAATTATGATTAGTACCTACTTTGAGTAGCATCGTAAAATATTTACAGAGTTTGCGAAACATCTGATTGCTATAAATTAGGTCTTGTAAACTGTAATGGAAATATTCGGTGAGATTGCAAGTTGCAACATTCTCTTTGTAAGTCAAACGCCAAGAAAACCGCACTAGTCACCAAAACTACTCTAAATCTTTATAGCGGTACTATGCGGTGGTGAAGTTACCACAAAATCCGTAGTTTTCTGGATCAGTAATATATTTGTATTGAATTGAAAACTGCTGTTTTGCCGGTTTGGTCGACGTTGTTTTATTCAACGAAAAAAAAAACCCGTGGAAATTGTACCGTATTTGTAAATAGCTGTGCAAGACGTAATACGATGGTCCTACCTTAATAAAATAAAGATATATTTAAAGAACGATTTAGCAACAGAGTTTTTATAATGCAACAACACAATGGTCACGAAGGAAGAGAGTCGTGAATTGTGGACGTTGTGTCCGGGACGCACTCAGCCATAACGCAATTTTACGCTGGGGCGCACGGCGACATTATTTGTGTTCCTTTAGAAAAAAACATGCCCGCTAATGACTGTGTGATTTACTAAATTGCTATAAAGTATTTGAGTATTGTGTGCGATGTTAATTTACGTTTGTTATAGCCGAAATATGTACCCGAGCGATTTGTTGTATTATCCCTTATATGCTTCTTAATGTCAAAACAGCACATTAATAAACAAGACACAACGATCTTTGTTGATGTTATAATGAAACCATCACAACCTGCGTGCCACTCCGCACGTTGCCATTTTTCCGAAACAATTAGCAACCTAACTCTACATACATTGGATAACAATTCTTACTTTCAACCCCACACGTTCATAGTTTCTAGTAGTTAAAAATTTGCAATTGAAATACCATTAATATTGTTGTTTCCAGACGGGCGGTGCAGACAGCGCCAGCGGCGGGTCGGGTGGCTCGGGCATGGAGTGTCTGCAACTACGCTCACCCCCCGGACCGTTCCACTACCTCATCTCGGAGCAGGCTAAGTCCCTCGTCGCTCTACAGGTTAGTCATATCACAAGTTGATACTGTAGAGTAAAAATGTTATTCTTTAAATTTGTTTAAATCCGATATGAAATGCAGAGAAACACGCGATAAATTGTGTCACAAATAGCTTGATCGCCACTGTGAATATTATTCAAGTCGGACGATGACGAGAATTTCCGATTTTTATTTATGAATATTTCCTATTAATTAGGAACTCCAGAATGAAGTCGGAGCTTTGCTTGAGTTTCGCGACCTCGTCATCGAGACATTCCCTAACCTGCGCTCCAAAATGGCGCCGTCAACGCCTGCGAGTGGCACGCGCCGCGACTGGGAGCCCGGCGTGCGCGTGCGCCGCAAGCTGGCGGCGGGCGCCGGTGACGCCACGCGCACAAAACCGCAGCCCTCCGTGCAGGACTCTGGCTTCAGCACCGAGACCTCCTGCGGCAAGGACGCGCACTCCTCTTCGGCCTCCGCATCCGCATCAGCCACACGCTCGCGCCCTCTTGAGGATGAGCTGTGGGCGTTACTTGACGTCATCCAGCGAAAAGGAGTACGGTTACGTGATGAGGCAGAACAGCTTCGTGGCGAAATTGATGATCGGCACCCCGCTGACACCGTGGAAGAGTCGTTCGCACGAGCTCTCACAGATGCTGCGTGCGCCGATTGCACCGACACCGGGCGACTGCGAGCCGAGCGGGACGCACTGCTGCTCCGCGCTGCACAGCTGGAGGCGGCGGCGGCGGCGGCGGCGGCTGCAACCAGCCCGCCCGCGCCAGCACCGCGCACACCGCTGGGTCGCCTGGACTCGGCGCTGGACACCCCGTCACGTCCACCGCGTGTCGCCACTCCTGACTCCAAGAAGTTCGCGGCGATTCTCCTCGAGAGCAATCCTGTCGAACTTCAAAGGCAGCTGCTCACCTCCACCGTTCAGAATCAGGTATTATTTGAATTATTTATGTAGTTAAGGTACGATACGAATTCTAAACTTGAGTCCTATTTTTACAACTTGAATTAATCGATGACTATTGTCACTAATCATCAATCGCATTATTTTGTAACAATTCTTCTCCAACATGCATGGACGTTACGGTAACGTTTTAATTTTAGGAAGTTTTTTAGCTCTTTGGGTCGTTAGAAAACTGCTGCATTAAGAAAAAAGATAAAACAGTTTCTTAACTGTTAATTGCAGAAAGAGTGAGGTAATGAAGTACGTGCTAGTCGTTCTTAAAAACTGTCATGCACTAACGAGCTACCTGATGGTGTGACGCAATCTAAAGATTTCGGCAGAATTGTGCTGATCTCTGGGCTAATGGTGTGTGACGCGTTCGGAAGAAAATCTCCATTATATTACAGTGTCATCGTAGATTCATTATGGTATTTTTTTATTGTCGTGGTGTAGCAAATCTATATGTTTAGCAATCACACATCATTACATTCACGCCACATTTGCGCTTTTTCGTTTGCATCACGTGCAATGCCTATCGCAAAATACGTCAAAGCAATACGCTATAGCAAGCATGCGTCATAATCCTTGGCCTATTCTAAATGATTGATAGCAATACAACCGGTGACTAGTGCGTTTCCTTTTTATTTTTTGTTATTTCTTTATGGCGTACCCTGTTAATTATAATATCACCTCGATTAGGAGGAAGTTTACTTGTTAAATAATTACATACTATCACTTTGTTAATCTAAGTACCTACATTACTATATAAATTAGCACAGTAGGTGAATGGCAATGTTAGGGGCATGACTTTGCTTTATTTGCGGAATTACCCCCTTGTACTTGATATTTATGAATTCCATTAAAATAATTGTGCTTGTTTACACAAAGTATTATAAATAGATCACTTGTAAAATGAAGTAATTTCGATCACTAAAAATGTGTTATTCAGTATTGCACTGTATATTCAGTATAATAATATGTATTTAATTATTGGAATTTCATGCAAATTCGTTAATTAATCATTATCTAGAATTAATTTCTTCTAGCAAATATAATCTATGTTATGCTTCAACCTAACATTTACTTCGAAATATGATGAGACTGAAACAGGATTTGTTGCATTGTCAATACGTTTTTTGCTTATTAAGTTTATCAAAGGTTTCAAGGACAAAGTATGTGTATTTAACTGTTATCACTTTTAAAACCTATACCTAATAATAAATTATAAACATAGGAATTGGATAGGAATTTCCTGATGTCTTATGTCACCACGTGTTGTGACCACGAAATTAATTTTAAATTATGTTACTTATCTTCATTATTAAGTATTAATTATCTTTAATTTTTAATAACTTTTGTATATCATATTACGATTATAGATATTGTTATTATCTTTATGATAACATTCTATTGTTGCAAGCCACATGATTATAAACATTGTTTGTATTTCTATTATTGTTCATCGGTTACTACTCACGTGCATTTTTCGGGATTGCCCGATTGAATAAATCGCCAGTTTATAATTTTACTACTCTACTATATATACTACTAAATATAACTAGTACTAGTATGTAAGTACATTTTTTTTCTGTGATACAGTGCAAAATGTACCCATTATCACCGATGCAGTTGCTAGGTGGTTTTTATTCTAAGATTGAACAAATCAATTCAGCCAGCTTTACGTGTTTTATCATATCACTGATTCAAGATTCCTATATATATTGTACATTTTAACATGGTATTTATTGTGATTTCAGGTGTTGAGCGAGCGCCTGAGACGCGCGGCCGCGCAACGCACCATGCTGTTGGAAAGACTTGAGCGTGCGCGAGACTTCAACGAAGACCTCAAATTTAGAGTAAGTAGTCAGTTTCTTAAGTGTGAAGCTACGCCCTGCGGCTGCGCTATTTATAAAATTATAGGTATATTTATTATGGAACATGGTGTGATGGGATGTCAGAAGATGTTATCTATACTATAATATTATAACGACTGCTGAGCATGAGCTCCTGGGTTCGATCGTCGGGCAAAGTGTTATTAGGTTTTTCTATTAGGTAATTCTCGATAGCAGTCCGGAGTTTGGAGTTGTGCCCAGTAGATGGCAATAGGCTCACCACCTACATGGGAATGATGGGACTTAATAACAGCATTGGTAAAATGTGGGTGTACAACTATGTACACCTCTTCGGGGAATACAGGCGTGATGCTATGTTATGTTATATTATAAAGCAGAAGAGTTTTTTTGTTTGTTTCTAAACTAGAGATGCTGCGATTAGTTGTTATAGCGAATAGTCGAATACCGATTAATCGCCAATCTCTATGATGAATAGTCGAATACTCGCCATTATTACTCGACATAAAAAAGGAATATAAAAATAGTTTACTAATAATATTATAGGTTATTTATTCTTAAATAAATCATTACTGTAATCTAAAAAAAACTAAGATTAGCCAATATCATATTTTACTGATTTTTAACCCATATGAATGGTGGGTGGGGTGGTATTTGAGTACCAAAAGAAATTAAATTATGCTATAGCTGTGCCCCGCGGTTTCACCCGCGTATAATTATATTATAATTATCTACTTTGTATTAACCAACTTCTTCTCGCTAATGCTCAGTTCTCATCAGGCGGCCAGGGTTATATGCTGTTATGCGACCCCACAGATTTGATTTGATTTGATAATATAATTATACGCGGGTGAAACCGCGGGGCACAGCTATAGCATACTTGAAATTAATTTCAATCTCAAATTTATTACAAATATTACAATGCAAATCCTAAAACCAATGGGTAATCTTAACAGTACATTATGATACAAGTGTCACAAGTGAGCTAAATTGGTTAAATCATTACATACAAGGCTGAATTGCAGCCCGAGCTACAGGCGAGTTTACCTATTTGTTCACATTATATTTCCGTAATTTAACTAATGTAGGTAAACATAACACTGGTGATTCTCGAAGGATTTGGCATATGTTAATGCTATTGCAGACAGTGTGAGAAATTTTAAGAAATCATATTAACAATTAAACAGTATTTTTGAATTTTTGTTCATAACTTGTTAACACAGTTCGCACTCTTTCCACAGCTAGAGGAAAAAAGCATCGAACTGGAAGGCGCGCGCGCTCTCGTGCGACAACTGGAGGGCAAGCGGCGCAGCCCCGCGCGGGACGGCTCCCCGCCGCGCGACGCGCACAGCAGCATGCGCGACATGGAGCCGCTGCACATGCCGGACGATGTCGACGACGACGAGGCGCGCATCGCCGACACGCCGAAGCGGCGCCCGAGCCGCATCCCGCTGCACACGGCGCGGCCGCCCGCGCCGGGCCGCGCCGCGCCGCCCGCCCGGCCGCCGTCGGCGCACTCGGTGCGGTCGGCGCGCTCGGGCACGTCGGCGCGCTCCGGCGGCGGCGGCGCGGCGCGCAAGGACCGCGAGCCCAAGTCTGGCGTGCCGGTGCGGCGCTCGCCGGCCGCGCCCGACCCCAAGGTGCGCGCCCGCTCGTTCTGGAACACGTGGTTCTTTAAAGATTCCGGCTCATAGCCGCCGTGTGAGTGCCCGCGCGCGCCGGACCTGACGTTCTCGTAGTAACACTCGTGTCGGGCCGCGTCTCGCATGCCATTATGTCGATCGTAAGTTTTGTTTTCCCGTCGTTTCGTTTCGCTTCGGTTACTTTGACGCCGGGGCCCGCCCCGATTCTAGTTTTGATTTAGTTAACGTAGAGCGAAGTCGGTCCGTAGTGTAGGCGAGCATGTGCTAACGATTGTGTGTCCTCGTCACTAACTATAGCGACGGTTCGGGTGGTGTCAACATCTTTCCATAATTACTGACATAAATAGACTTAAAAAAATTCTCAACATTAACTTTCATTTGACAATCAGAATTTGGATCGATTTTCATGCCGCCAGCCCACATATTCATGTTAATAATATCAATTGACTCATTTTGTTTGTAAAATTTGTCGTACTCGGAACTTGCGAGTTGATTTATTATCATATATTTTTTTTTATTTACGTGTTAGCTCGCAATCCTTCGTGCGACATCTTTAAATGGCGTGGGATTTTACATACCAACGAAATCAAACTATAAATCTTAACTTATATAAAAACCATTATTAAACTTAAACATTTTCAAGTGTTATTTATTCAGTGCACATTTTAACATTATTTTTTGTGATTACTTCTGGACATTTATGAAGACTGTGGTATGGTAAGTGCAAGATAAAAATACATTTTTATGAATTGTATAATTATTTTTGCCACTACTCACTATACGACACATTATATGTTAGTTTAGTGTGTTAATTTTATTATTTATGATTTTTGTATTTTTATTTGTATGTTTGTATTGACATAGTGGCATAATGGCACAAACTAATTGGCTAATCACAAAGCAAATATTGATGCTCTCACATAGCCTTTAAACTGTTGGTAATTGGTTTGGTAACTAATAGAGTAATAAGTTATGCACAGATATTATACCCTTAATAAAACCTGGTACATAGTTCATGTTGAATTGACACGGTGGAGTTGTAGCGGTAGATATCACGAACAATTTTAGTACCTCTTCCTTAATTCGAAACACATAGTCGGCATTAGTCATCCTCACAAGTATCAGTTTATAGTCAGGTATTATAGTAAGGAGGTATTAGTAATTATTATTTTCAACTTACATCAAATAGTTCTGGTTGCGCTCGCAGCCGTTTAGAAGCGATCGTCCGAGGATCACTAGTGGCGACTCGCGGGCACTTCGCGGACTCGGACACTCATTAAAGGTCAGCGAACCGACAGCTCGCCCGTACAGGCCGCAGGGAGGGAGCACCGCGACGTTTAACGAGCGTCCGGTGTCCGTAACAACGGTTGGGCATTTCGACAGAGAACCGAAGAAGAGTCGGAGCGCTGGCGCGTGGCGGCGCTCGCGGCCGAGTACGTGGCGCGCGCCGACCGCCTGGCGCCGCTGTTCCCGCGCACGCGCTCGCGCCCGCTGCCCGCCTACCCGCCCGTGGCCTACTCGCCGCCCGCCAACCTGGCGCTGGAGCTGGAGCGCTCCATCCTCTACGAGAACGCCGACTCCGTCGATGCCAAGCTGCGCTCGCTCGCTTCGCACACCTCGCACGCCTCGCACACCTCACGCGCGTCAATACCGTCGCGTAACGACGACTCGCTGTGGAACGGTAAGCCGCAGCAATACTTTGAGAGCATGAACTACGGCGAACACGCGGCGTCCGACGACGACGCCGAGCCCAAGGAGTACGACAGCGACTCGCTGGCGCCGTAAGGCTCCTCGGGCACTCTCATACTATACTGTGTGGTTGTAACTTCTCTATTGAGTATCATTCCACTTTTCAAAGGGCTCTATAGAATGTCTCGAGTGATCTGTGATATGTCACCGTTTTAAATGTTAACTACCATTTTTTGAAATCCTTTGTATTATTACACGGCCTCTCGTTGGGTGAATGAGATTTTTTCATTTAATAAAACCCCGTTTTGAATCTAATATATAAGTGTTATGCATGATATGAAATTAGAGTTAAATTACTGTAATAACATAAATATTTTTTATCTTTGGCTTTCGGCTTAGTTGTAATTGAGCCGAATAGTTATTTTGATTCATAAAATGATAATTTAAATATATACTCAATAATAATTCTTAATGGATTGATTTTATAAGAATTTATTTATTGTTAATTTCCATATATCTTGAAAGTATTACATGAAATGATAAATCTGCAAATAATGGTAGCTTCTAACCTAAGTATTGTCATTCCTAAACCTATAAGGACAGACTGTAAGTATTTAATATAAATTGAGTGAGAGCTTGGAACGACTGTTAGCAAGGCTGTGAACACTGAGGTGTGCTTGAACTTGTTTCTGATGTAATCAATATTATCAGAATTAATAAAATATAGTGCTTAGTTAACGTGTGTTGCGGTTCTAAACATACTATTGTTGTTAAAACATATTCCAATCGTCCAGTGGTGTACGTCCTAATGCGACAACGCGTGACTGCCTTTGAGTTATAAGATTACAATGTTAGTTCATTTTACTAGTATACATTTCATACGGCGGACTTAACAAATAGTAGGAGACTGATTTTGTATAAATAAAAATTAGAAATGCTTTACCAATGTAGGGAACCTCCATAAATGACCGTAATTTAGTATTTCCTTCTTTATGAATAATGTGTAAAATTGTACTACCTTTAAGCTTTTAAAGATTAAATACTAATAATATACCAATTCTATATAATGTAAATGGCTGTATTTTATTTAGATAATTAAGAATAAATGTCTATGTTAATTATTTACGTCGACTGTTTAATGTTCAGCATTCGATTATACTATTAGAATTTGTAAATTATTAAGCCATTACCTACCTATTATTAAGATACTCATAAATCTTATCTAGTTAAATTGGATCTAGTTGATGACTTATTATGTAAAGTGTACAGAAATCATATCATTATATACAGATCGTAAATAAAATTGTTCATATCAATAAAATCTTTCATTAAAGCAAACCTCTAAATATTTCTAATATTTATTCTATGAACACAAAGTTAGAATGAACAAAACAAAGTAAGTAAAAGTAAAATATAAAACTAGCTAACTACTATTTTATAGTTATTCATAAATTAAATAGAAACTCAAAATTGGTCACTTGAGCTTGTTAACTTTGGACCCAATGTGACATCCGTTATTTCTAGTGTATCTGGATCTTTGCAAGTATTGATAAATCCATGTTGCTTTAGTTCTGGAAATAAATGCATATTATAACCAAGAATTGGTTTGGATATATTGCTATTCTTAGAAGTGTTTAAAACTAACAGACACATACTTAGTATAGATGTAAAGCATCTTGCGGCGATTATACCTTTATACCCAGGTATGACTGGACCTTTGGCAAGGAGGCTTTTCACCGTTACTGGTTGAAGACCAGCTTTGATATGTTTAAGGATCTTTATCATAGTTCCTTCTGTGCCCCATTGATCACTGTAACAAACAATCTTTGCTTCACCTATAAAGGTTTAATTTCTTATGGTAACAATTTTACTATGTCGAATACTAGTATCTAATTCTAACACAGGGGCTAAACTATCTATTTTGGCATAATGATATAATTATCAGCAAATGATGCATAAGCAAAGTAACGCCACCGCCACTTTTTAGCCTGCCCGAACTCTCAGGCAACTACTATCACAATGAACACGAACTTATACAAATACATACCGTATAAATCTCTTGGAATCGGTAGTTTGTTCGGAGTCTCCGAGCGATACCTTCGTCCTATCGAGACTGCCCAAAGGAGTCTCAGAACTTTCGCTCCCAGTCCTTCTAGACTTTCCATGTGACGCAGTGCCAGGCCTCTGGGTTTGCGAGTGCGTTTCGAACTCTGAAACTATAGGCTGATGCGGGATATCCGCTAATCCGGCTTCTTGTAATTTAGAAGACAGTATCAATTCCGCATTTTGTGGTTGTATATTTGCTGGGATGTTTTCCTTGTCAGCCTCTACATCTGGAAACAATGTAGCTTTGGTTACATATGAATTAATACAATTACCATTTGTTTCAACTTTATCGTGCCATGGAGAGCACGTTAAACCTTTGGTCTCGTTTTCTATTGAAAATATATAACTGCAATTATGAGTAGTCAGATGTATGAAAGTCTGACATCCAGTATTACCACGAGATATCATATTACCCAGAACTGGATTTTGGAGGTAAAATGGAGCGACTGTACAATACTGGTATTAATTTGCATCCCGTCAGACGAAGCCGAGTGTAGTTGGGAAATGGCTAAGCAGAATTATTTTAACTTCACCATTCACTCTTCGCTCGCGCAGTGTTATAAATTATGAAAGTCAAAGTGGGGCTTTAGATTTTCTCCCTCATTATTGAAGCTATTTGTACGTTTTAAGCACCGGTATGGTATGTTCAATAATATGTGTACCTGTGATATGAATTGAATTTTCTTTAGTCTGCTGACTTTCCCTGAACGCCACATAACCAGCGGAACGGTGTCGTTTCGGCTAAAAAAAAAAAAATAGGGCGGTAACAAGACGATTGCCATTGGCAAATTGCGAGGATTAGATCCATCAGAGCGAGTTGCAGATTTATGGTAAAACTATTCCCGTTTAGGTAGTAGGTCCAGACTATTCCAGCTGAAACGACTAAGTAATGAGCTCAGTTATAAATTTTTGTGGAAAGAAAAATACGGTTTGCAGCTCACGACCGTAATTCTTTCCACAAAATATGTAATTTTAAAGTTCCCTGCTTATGTATGAATATAAATATGCTCATGTATAAAAATTGGCAAAAATACCTCGCACTAACAAAATTACTCAACATTAAATTATATTAAGAAATTTATTTTTTCACTTACGCTCCCAAACGATTCAATATGTCCCGCTGTCCGCTTGCGTGCTTGCGACAACGTCTCTACCTTCTGCGTCGGTACATCAGCTATATCCAACCCCATTTGATCGACAGCACTCACACGAGGTTGTTCAGATACGTTTAGCATCTCATTGGTAACATTCACCTCTGGAACTGGTTGATCTAGTTGAACTTCAGGTCTGTCTTGTATAACTGTGGTCTCTTGTTCTTCTTCTATTCTTTCGAGCATCGATCTTGTGTACGTACCAGCGGATTTTTGCATCATAGCCTCATGGGATTGCTACAAAAAAGACGTTTAGAAGCATTTTTTTGCAAAACCTTGTAGGAATTGGTGGTATCTTTGATGGGATTGAGATTGCAGACATTAGACTCTCCAATTATCTGTAACTAACTGAAGAAATACTAGTTTCGTTTGGGCATTCAAACCGCGAACGTGGTGAAAAGTCAACTCAACTTGAAATATACTTACTAAAGAAATGCTAATGTTAGAATAACTACTATGATATTGGGCAAAGTACGTTAACTGTCCACATATTGGATATCAGCCTTTCCATTATTTTATTTAATATAATCAATTTATAAGTTACCACGATGTTTAAAGAGAGCCTGGTTGTATTTGTGCAAATCTTACAAATCAATATATTCACTCGGACAATAAAGCCTTCCTAGATAGCTAAATTAGCAGAAGTATCAACATTACCTCCATTTCTCTTTCCGCCCGGGGCTGCACAGCCACAACTCCGAGATTCCGCGAGAAAAGTCGCGTAATTTCGAATCCCAAATTACAATCAATCTTTGCACCCCCTTGACATGGTCGCCGGAAATATGCCTCCGCGGGTACTCGTATGAAGATGATGTCGTCTGAACTGTCCTTTACGAAGAAACGCGGGTAGTTCAGTATATGAATTATGAAGTTGGTAGAATCGACTGACATGGATTTAAATATGTACTGGTATAATTTCTGGCACAGATTAATTATGAAAATTAAAGTAGCTATTCTATATAAATATTTTAAGAAATAATACAATAAGTAGGTACCTCGCATCGTAATTCCACTAACGGATTTTCAATCCTGGCTCGAAAATAATCTGCACCAATTTTCGTCTTCTTATCAATAATCAATTTATTTCTCAACTTGCGTCTTTTGTTCCGAGGTAATTCTTCCAATTCCTTAAGCCAAATATTGTTAATTATAATAATATATCAAGAGTTAGAGGTCTCAAAGGCTAGACTATAAAAAGGTTGCAGCCCAACCAAGCCACAATCAGTATTGTAACATTCGTATCTTATACGCCATCTAGGGACGTACAGGTGGTTTGTACAGGTTTTGAACTGGGATATCGGTAATTTGGCATTTAAATAACATTCAAATGTAGGTATACTATTAATCTACTACCCACCTCCAGTTCGATTTCCAAGGGTTCTTGAATTCTTGGTAGCTCCGTTTCGTTAACATGACTGGGAGCTTCCGATACTGGTTTTTCTTGAGGTCTAAGATCAAATCAATGTATACTCGATAAAAACCACCGTTAATAATATAATTGTATAGTACATATAATTTTTCCACCCTTGAAGGAATTTAGTCCTCAAGTTTGCACACTTGCATATAGATATTTGATACCTTATTCTTCTAGGAGCCTAATAATATCTAATTTATTTAATTTTACTCTCTTCAGTTTCATCGTAAATTAAACGTACTTTCTGTCAAAATAGTAGCATTAAAGTGTTATAATGTTTAAATATTTGACATCGGCTTTCATTTGATACCCATATTGTTAATCCTAGTTCCTCTTTTTTATTTGAAGGCGTCATATTTAAATATTGTTATAGCCTATGACGCTTCTGCGATTGAGACGAATGTAATGACACCTCGTATGTTAAAATATCCATCAAACCGTTTAGGCTGTAGGCCGTGCCAAAGAAATAGACATACCTACTCGAAAAATATAACCCTCCTGGGTCAATCGGGTAAAAAGTAACTGTCTCTTCTTGTAGTTATGGACTTGGATATTACAATGGATGACTTACTTATAATTATTTTAACGTTACAAGAAACCATTATTATAACATTACGCCTGTATTCAAGGGACATGCAGAAGTGCTACTTAAGTAGTATCTTACTAGGTAGCTATTACAATTTGAACGCTTGTTCAATATTTTTAACTCTAGATACCTACCTTTTTAACTTATCCTGGAATTTAATACACACATACATAAACTCACGCCTTACTCTCATAGGGGTAGGCGGAAACTACAGAAAGCTACCTGCCTGCTACGATTCATACATATGCCTTTTGCTTCATCCATACATCTGGACTTTGATAAAAAATTACTAACTTTTCTGGTTGGGGAACGGGCAATTCAGGAGGCGGGATTTCAGGTATTTCAGGAATGTCTGTAGGAATACTTAGTGTAGTAATATCAAGGAAATTAACACTTATGAAGGATAGCTGGAATATGAATGTTTTAAGGATGGTGGTGGATTGTGATATGTACATGTACCTGCCTGTAAGTTATTCTACACTACATAGCTACATTCTTCAAACGCATTAAACGCATGCGTGGCATTTTTGGAAAAGAAATACAGTTATCAGCAGGATTTGACCTGCGCTTCCCGAATAAGTAAATACTCCGGGCGCTCTAGTGCTACTATTTATACAAAGGCACAGGCTCAAATCCCCAATGTAATATAAAATATGATCTGGCTGGAGGCATCAAATTGTCTCGCCATAGCTATTGTTCGGTTACGCAGATCAAATCCCTATGGGTTAACTGCAAGAGGCCACGTCCAAAAAATAAAATAAAAAATCAAATCCCCAAAAATATATATATATACTTCATAATAATTCACATCGTGTCCGATAATTAAGTACCGAGCCAACAGATTAAGTTGTCTTAATAAGTTGCAATTTTCTTCTTATTGATATGGCATACCTTAGGCCTGTACTGGAAATTAGATCGATTTAATCATATAATCGATCTCAATCAAACTAGGCTTCAGTTGTCAAATCCCCTCTTAAGGCGACGCCAAAACGAAAGTTTATAGAGCACCGAATTCTCGTAAAAGCATAAAATAAGTAGGTATAGTCGGTATGGACCCATCAAATAATTACCTTTCTCAAATTCAGGCATCAATTCTCCTCCAGTGGCTAAAAAAAACAATGAAGATATTTTAATTACGAAGGATAGGGGAACATTTCATGCCTCGGAGAGCACGTTAAACCGTCGGTCCCGATTATCAAATAAAGAGCTTTCAGGCCTCTGACAACCAGTCATACCACGACGAGATATCTTTTTACCCAGTAACCGGGTTGTGGAGGTCAGATAGGCAGTCGCCCCATGTAAAATACTAATAAGTATATTAAGCTGCATCCAGTTTGACTGGAAGCGGACTCCAATGTAATTGGGAAAAGGCTAGGCAGAGCGGAAATATTTCAATGCAAGACATAGTTTTGTATTCGACAAAAGTAAGCATCATTCCAAAAGGGCGACGTGGTCAAAATAGATAGAGACATACTTTATTTAAGGGGTAAAATAAAGAGAAAAAAAAAGGTTTCGTAAAAATAGGTACAAGCTATCAATACATTTTCTGAAGATCGTGACGTCATGTTCTGATAGCCTTTCCATCTGCGCGGGCTCATGCACCAGTCGTGATTTGTCGTGCGACTTGTCCGTGATGTCAAGTGCGACTTCTAGTCCGCTGTGAACCGTGGATAAATCCGGTTGTACCAACATCATTTCGAGAGTTCGATCTTGAAGCAGTTGTAGAGCTTGGTCTGGGTGTTCTTCGCCAAAACCATCCTGAGATGTTATTGTATAATTATAAATACATTTTTGTCAAACGTAATGATATAGGCATTTATGTACTTCCTTATTGGTCTAGTAAAATTCTCATTAGCAGCCCGGTGTCCGGTAGATGACAATATGCACACCACCTAAGGCAGAAGACTTAACGGCGTCGGTGAAATGAGAGTGAACGAGTGCGATGACCATACACTTCTGCTTAGATAGAGGTTCAGTGCGTTATGTTGATGCCTTTGTAAGTGATGAGTTTATAAGTGGATAGCCATTTGCCGGGCTCGATTCCAAACTCCGGGCGGCTACTGAAATTTTCCTTACAGAAAAACCCATACCATTTTTCCCTACCCGGGAATCGAACACAAAACCCCATGCTTGCGTACACTAGTTATGCGTATAGTAGTTTTTTTTAATAAAAAATTGGTTGGTACTCTTCAATAACCCCCGAAACCTTAGAATTCTTAGTTTTATAATTTGACGACAAAAAACTACAGAGGTTTAATTAATTAATCGCAGTTAGAATAAGAAGTACCTACATATTTAAGCATTTTGTTCTAGTAACATTACGAGAATGAGTTTAGTGTAAATCTATCATTAATTTTAAAATATAGACAAAAAAAAAAAAAATTGTGAATGACCATCTCTCTCCTCCATAATGCTTCCACTTGTTTCCGTTTACCATCCTATGTGCATTATGGTATGCAAATAAACAATATGAATATCATACCTCAAGGAAAGCAGTGTATCTCTAGCATCAATACTTAATTATTTATACTACTTGGTAGGTACTTTAACAAACTAGTAGTTAAATAGTTAGTAAATGATTGCTAGATAAATATCGCCAGGCGTCTCCTTAAGACGTATACAAAGAGGATTGAAAACTCAATAGGTTTGAACACGACAAGGTAGCTCAGTTAGTAGAGTGATGACACGGAACGTCAAAGGTCGCGTGTTCAAGCCCCGTTCTTGTCTATTATTTTTTCAATGTTTCTTTGAAAAATAGAATATAAATTAATATAGGCATTACATGGCCTCAACATGTATTAAAAAATATAATTATATATAATAGTTATGCTCAATATTCATTGTTACCTAAGGTTCATAATATTTAATGATGAGGGTAACACATAAATAACTAAAGTATAGGTCATACAAGTTTTATGCAGTTTAAACTGTTACATAAACTTAATAGTGATAAGTTTCCTATACAAGTAATACTTATACAAACTACAACACAAAGATATTGGAAACATGTTTAAATATAATAATAATACATTATATATGAAACAAATCACTTACATTTGGTGGCAGTAGCATTTCAGTGATAGTGGCTTCTTTCAGTGTTATATCCTCTATATTGGAGACAACATTGCCACTTCTCTGTAAGAAACATTGTGTTCAATAAAATTAAAACAACTTATTCCACAGTTATAATAAAACCCTATTTAGGTTACAGTTAATTCCTTAACAATTTTTCCCTTAGTGCTCAAATTAAAAATATTGCATATGAGCAGTATCTATCTTCTACAATAGCTGTACTTATTTAATTTTGAATGAACCTGTATCATTTCCTCAATCCTCTGTACTTATTTAATTTTGAATGAACCTGTATCATTTCCTCAATCCTCTGTTCATTTTCAGGTGGTTCTTGAATTATCTCTTGAATGTCAAGCTGCTGCAGCTGTGGGCGCCTCACTTGCTCCACTATCTCTTCTTCATGGGTATTCCATCTAAGAAAACATGCCTGTTCATAACTATAACCTACCAACCTTTTCATGCGATATAATTTATAGGCAAAAAATTATAAATACCTAAGTAAAAACTGTATAGTGAGTGTATAGTAATAACTGTAAGCTGAAATTGTTAGTCAACTTTTAATTATATTTGTAAGATTGAATTAAATTATTGTTAAACTTACTTTTTGTTGGAATGTTTTATTACATTAGCGTTGATCATGCATAGTTCACCTAAAAGACAAAACAATTTCCATGCAATATGAGTTTGTATGCTTTTCACAGTATCTATTAAATTCAGCCAATAAGTAATCTCAGACCAAAAGCTTACCTAGGAAAACTGTAACTTTCCTTTGATAAAGTCTAACTAAGCCACGAAGCAGTTGGGAGCTTAGTCGTAGGGAAAATCTTTTGGCGGGCCGTCCTGACTCGTTCGTCATCACTTCTAATAAATCATCACTGTAACGGAAATTAATTAGGTAATAGTATATACTACATAGGCTTCGAAAGACGATTATAAAGCTTCAAATTGTTAAACCTGGAAGGTATTTACCATATTCTTCGGATATCCTGTGACCAAAGCTGCCTGTGAGTTATAGTAGCAAAACGTAATGGCCATGAATCTGCGACCCAACACAAATAAAATCGCCCCCCTCGCTTTAATGACTCTACAGGATAAAACATTTTGATGATCAACTATCTAACAAAATTATTTGGCAAATAATATCAACTTCATGCAATGAGGACGGGAGCGCGCGAAAAAAGAATCTTTAGCGAAGCAACGCTCTTCTTCCCGCCAAAAAATTATGTCATTAATGTATACCAGTGTTGTTACTGAGAATTTTAGGCTTGCCGTAATAAACATCGGAAATTGCCGTATGGATTTTTTAAAAGTTTTTTGTATCAATAATTGCTTACTACTTTCACAAATTTAAGCTTCGCACATACACTAGGAGAAAAAAAAACGTTTTTATTAAAATTTGTACGAGAAGTGCCTAATAATTTGGAAAGGCAACAGTTTTTTTTTACTAATGTCTTGTTCAAATCGTGCAAGCGTTCACTTCGACTTACTATCAGGGATTGAAAAGGGTTCTAAAATACCGGTTCTGTTATTATAACCCAAACCGGAACCGGAACCCAAGAACCTTTATTGTACCGGTTTCCAAACAAAGCGTGTCATACACGGCATAAGTGCATAACTTGTTTCGAGTTCATACACGGCGAGTTGAAGGGGTAGGGTGGCGCGGCGGTGGTGAGTTATTTGCTAAGGTTGTCAGTTGTCACGATTATTAATTCCTATAATTTTATGTTGTTCTTTTATGTTCATTTTAACACATTTTTTTAATGTTTTTGTAGCGACAGATTGCGGCAAGTTCTTAAATAAAAAGGAGGTATTTTGCTGTATGATCCTAGTTATGAAATGAGACATAAATTAATATACATATTACGCGATCATTAAACATATTTTGCGATATATTCAAGGCTGTATTTTCTTTTTTATTGTGAGGTTTTACAGAATTCCTTCCAAACTTGGTAATATTGTTAAAAATATGTCTAAACTGGAATTTGATTCATTCAATTTCATCATCATTTCCATATCGTATCAAACATAATTTCCATATGTTTGATACAATAATGAAATTGCTGCTATATACCTATTTTTGGTATTTAGAATACCTGAATGCCGTATATTACGGCAATTGCCGTATCAGGAACATCACTGACGTATATATACGTATTTCCTGGTTTTTTTATCCAGAATTAGAACGTAGTGATTATATACTCTTTGCAGAATTCCAGAAGCCAGCCGATTTACGTGTTCGTAAAGAAATAGTAGCTAATATAGTCCGATTTTTTGCTAATAAAACTGTCACTGCTAATAGAACTGTGTTTCGAAGGTCGCTATGACGCTATCTACAAAATGCGACCATTTTCGTACAACAACCATTTTCGGTCAACATAAACATTTCTTCAAAATGTTATCATTCGATCAATCAAAATCATTCATTAGTGGAATTATAAAAGGAACCAGGTTTATCAAAGCATATTTTAGTACTCAATAAAAACAAGAGGCGAGATATTCTAATCCTTATTTCAATACACACATAAAAGAGTAGCTGGGTAAAAAATATTCTGTTTTTCACAAATTTTCATTATATAAATAAATTAAATAGGTGTTATTTCTGTAAAATCACTATTTTCTTATTTCCAACTCACTCATTAGTTTTTTCCCAATTACATCGTTGCATGATTAAAATTTAGTGCATTAATTAAAAATCAGAAAACAGCTGAACGACGTTTAGCGGTTTTACATACATAATTACTGAACTTTATCACGCAGAATTGAATGAACGTTTTGCGTTTATCAATGCAGCGGGTCAACGATCAGAGAAAAAACTGTGAAATGAACTGTCAGATTGTTGATATTAGTTCGAACTTCGAAGTTTTGTCACATATGGCTCTGTATGTCTTATCAATAATGACCTCACCTAACTTTATTTTACTTGTCAATAGCAAAAAAAAAGAGAAAATTTTGAATGACGTAAATACCACCACTATAATAGTCAACAATATATCGGGATTATGAAAGAAAATAAACAAAATTGATCCATGAGCGACCGAAGTGAGCTGGGGAGTTTCGTGTATCCCGACACGGACAGGTTAGGTTCATTCATCCTCTTCGTGTTTAGGTTTTTTATAACCTTACAGACACAAAAATAGGGCCACAGCCCGGGTACTTACTTTAAGGGCCCGGCAAGGCTCTGACCTACATTTTATAACGGCAAAATAATGACAGCCTCCTTCAGGCTGCAGACGCTGCAGTACCGGACTAAGAGGAATAATTTCTAGTTATTATTCTTAAGTACTTGCAAACTCGATTCAGTAATCGAGATAGCTTGCGTGTGCCCGGACTTCATTAATATTTCATGAAACTACTACCTAAATGTCGCCAATATAAAGTTGAGGTTTATGGATATATTACAAATAGTAGTAGGTAGGTATAAGTCATAGTCTTGTAAGTTGAAATACAGTCCACAAGATAGATTAAATGTCTAGTAAAAACTACTAAGTCGATGGTTGAAAGGCTATTTGGCTCAAGCGACATTTTAGTGAAATATAAAGATGTCTCCAAAGGTTGTTGTTTTAATTTTATATTTTTAAAGCACAGTATTTACACTTGAACCAAATAGCTGTTCACCCATCGTCGATATGTACCAGGGGTATTGCGGATATTATAAAAAAAACTGGGTGATATACATTAAAAAAAACCGTTTGCTGCATATTAATGCAGTAAACCCACACATTTGCTTTTTTTTCGCTCTATTATATATCTAGCTGCGCCCAACTTACTTAGTACTAACCAACAAATAGAAAATAATTCACAGTTTCTCGGCAATGCTCAGTTCCGATCTGGCGGTCAGGGTTTATGCCGTTATGCTTCACGACTCGGAGCGCGAGTGTTGAAATAGTTTCATTTTACATTGTGTCCTAAACTTTGCATCCAAATAACGTGCTGTAGAAGGTTATCTTCATAAAATTTTCATCTTGATGATGAAGTAACTTTCGTTCGTAAGGAATAATATTCAATGCCTAATAATAATGCTTATAAATCACTTTCACAAAATACCTTATTGTGGTTATGTTGAGATAGGATATGGCTTTGCGGTTTTTTTTATGTATGTACTACGACCAATATGTTTGTAGAACATTGTATTTACGGATCACTAACATTACGCCAGCGTACGCGGATAAAGCAGTTCGGGAGCGCTTCTATATAAGTCAGAAGCCATTTGGTTTCACGGGCCGCCCCCAGGATCCAACATCGTGGTGGGAGATGTCAGCATCGGCGTCGAGTTGGAGATAAAGTATCTAGGACGCGTCCTCGACAACCGATGGAAATTCGAGCAACACTTCCGGCGGCTCACCTCAAAGCTGATGGATGGTCGCTTCGCCTGCACTTACGCGGTTGCTGCCGAATTTGGGTGGACCCAACACCTCCTGCTGAAGGCTTTAGGTGGGGGTCGTACGGTCCATGGCCTTATAGCTTGTCGGTCCGTAATATAGCAATGCTGCAACGACCACAGCGTGCGATGACCGGCAGGCTAATCAGGGCGTACTGTACGATCTCCTTTGAGGTGGCTAGTCTTCTGGCCGGATAACTGCACTGGGATTTTGAAGCGTGAGCCGCCGCATAACGATGTCGGTGGCACGGCGACGAACCATAACCTGCTGGGGTCATGGTGAATGCAGAAACGATCCCGGGGCCCCGGTAAAGGTTGGTGGAGGATCGTGTGGTTTTTAGTCGGTAGGAGTCCGGGTACAATGTGATGGATTTAGCACAATTAAAAAAACGAAAAGACGATAAGTAATTAACAATATTTAAGGCTAGTTGAAAGGTGTAGTTCATATAAGATATCATATACTATTCCTCACGAACCTGGCGTTCGAGCACGGATCTTTTCGACAAACTTGTCCACTCGATAAAAGTTTTTATGTATTGAATTTTATTGTTTTATCAACACTGACGTTCAAAATCGACAAACGTGTCGACGAAAAGAACCATGTTCGCTATCAAGTATCTATATATATAAGTGCTGGCTATCAAGTACAAAAATATTTGTCAAATAGGTCTGCGCTACGGCATGTCGCTGATCATAAATTTCAATAAATCAACTAAACAATTTAATATTTACATCATACACTCCGCTTCATCTGCTTCACCCCCCTTAAGTCGGCCACGTCGGTTCGCAACACTCCGATGTATACAAATATGCTGACAAGTAACCTATTTATAACATATTTTTTTCGTAAATCGATGATACTGGAGGACAGAGTAGTGTCATTAAATAAACAAGAATATATTAACTAATAATTTATTTAATAACTAAAATTAACTACATACTACAGATGCAATTAAATACTCAATACACATTCATATTTTTCATTTTCGAATTGTCTGTTGTATTTGTTACAATTGTTATGGCGGCTGCCGACAATAAAATGTAGACAAAGATATCGGCAATACATCTCTTAATCATGATTACCTTTGTCGTGATATCTTAGCAGAAAAACTAATAACAACAATTAAAATACCAACAAATTAAAGAATATTATAGTACAATATACTACAAATACGATACTTGTAAGTTGATGAACGATGATATTGAAATGCAATAAGCAACGTGACTTATCACTAGTTAGAATCACAGGGAATGCCTAAACACCCCTCCGCTCTCCTCTACCACAGCCTTTAGTCTTGTTAAAGTGGTCTTATTTAGGTGTTCTGTCTTCAGACCCATTTTTAACGCTGCCGACAGAGCTTTCTCGGCGTCTTGCGCTTTGTTTTCCACAAGATAATAATTAATCAGACGCGAGTAAGCGTTACCTAGCGACGCTAAAGACAACCCTTTGTTTGTTTTCAATAAATTGATTAGTTTCTCGATGACCTCTGGCTCTTTTCTAGTGTGACTCTCTTGTAATAATCTCCTGAACACGACGACGGGTGCATTGCACAACCATGTTGTCCAGATTGATTCAGCTTCCTTTTCCTGGCCGGATAATACAAGTTCCATCCATAAAAGATTGGCTGGCAAGAATTTTCCTTGCGCTGCAGCTATATCAGCTATTTTACGACCTGTGAGAAATATTAATTTTCACATCAATTTAAAACAGAATATTAATATTTTTTCGGTAGCGATTATTACTCACATGCATTCTCCGGGATTGCCCGATTAGTTCCGAACTCGAACGAAGCCCTTAGTCATGAGCTGAGCCCGCGGGGATGTCGCGAGTCAAAGTCTGAGTTGGAAACTAGTCGGGCAATCCCGAAGAACGCACGTGAGTTATAATAATAGTTGAACAATAATTAATATGAATGTGTCTCCCAAAAGTTATTAATACGGAATGTTTAAAGTTGGTTGTCGGGGAACCAGGCTTATGTTCACACACAGTATACATATAGATCATGGAAAACGTTCGGAGACGATGACGCGTGTTCCATGATTTTTGTTCACCCATAAAGTGCTCAACGAGGCCAAAGAAGTTTTCACTTCAAAAAAATGGTCATGTATAATGTGGTAATTGGAAAGCTATTTAGACGGTTACAGTTCTACTCTACTCTACTCTGCCTAGTCCCTATTTCATTGGGATCGGCTTCCAGTCAAACCGGATGCAGCTTAATACCAGTATTTTACATGGAGCGACGGCCTATCTGACCTCCACAACCCAGTTACTATGTAACACGATATCTCGTGGTATGACTGGTTGTCAGACTTTCAGGCCTCTGACTACCCGTAACGGCTGTCATCGATCTTAATTTGACAACCGGGACCGACGGCTTAACGTGCTCTCCTAGGCACGGTTACAGTATTCAGTCGTATCAAATTAAATACGTCAGTTTTCTTAAGCATTTCATGCACCATATGATAGCCTTACACCACACAATTTGATTGAATATCTTAGGAGTTATTGCAAAAGATAAACTAACGCGAGAGAAATTAAACCCCCTAAACCCCCGCGCCGCGCCGCCCCCTGTTCTATATGAGCCGATTGATAAAGCGCGCATAACATAACATAACATAGCATCACGCCTGTATTCCCCGAAGGGGTAGGCAGAGGTATACACAGTTGTACACCCACATTTCACCAATGCTGTTATTAAGTCCCATATAGGTGGTGAGTCTATTGCCATCAACCGGGCACAATTCCAAACTACGGGCTGCTACTGAGAATTTCCTAACAGAAATACTCAATAACACTTTGCCCGACCCGGGAATCGAACCCGAGACCTCCTGCTCAGTAGTCGCGCTTGGGACCACTAGACCAACGAGGCAGTTAATAAAGCGCGCGTTTCCCTATAATAAACAGTTTCGAGAATCGAATGGTCATAATTTTTACTTTTTGGCTGATAACTCTACCACCCGTGCGAAGCCGGGCGGGTCGTTTATAATAAGCATAATTATCCGCACAAAGAATGCGTAAAAAAAAAGTTTCCTCTTACTTTGCCGTATGTCATTACTTTCCAGAATTTGATACAGCGAGGGCATTTCTTTTCAATTTGGTTTTGGTTCTTGGCTAGGAATTTCTTTTTTTTTTAAATCATTTTACGCATTTTAGTTTTTATCAAAATCGAGCCCGCTATTCCTTATAGTTTCGGATTTTGCCATCCACGCGCATTTGAAAAAATCAACCTGTATAGTATAGATTATACATGCTTATACTTACATTTCGCAACAAGATCGTTATCCTGAATAGCAGTAGAAAGCGCGCTGCTCCTCGGGTACTTCCTAAGTGCATTTTCTAAATCCTGTTCCGAATTAGCAGATTCAACTGATTTCAGCAAATTGTCAATATGTTGTGCACCAGCACCTCTCGTGAACACCGCCAAAGTTAACTTATCATCATACGTCACACGCCGTTTCAATGATTCGTTTATGTAATTGCCCATCTGTTGAATTTTTTCTACATTTCCTGCGTCAGCCAAAGTTTTCAGTAGATATTTCAAGACACTACTCTTAGGTATTACTCCGTGTTCAATAGACTTTATGGCGACATCCATTGCTTTTGATAACTGCCCATCCTTAATCATTCTCTCAATATTTGAAGATACATCGTTTTTGGTTGGTCTTGTTAGTTCACTTCGGGTCGCAGTCTTTTTTACAATGTTGCCTTGCACATCAGTTTTGGTGGGTTTATCATCGGGTATGACAAATGGTACTTCCTTGTTATTAGATTTCAAATGTTTCCCGAGGTATGAAAGGAATTGGTCGCTGGGGACTTCACCTTCCTCTTGCAGAAGTGTCCAGAGTCCGAGGGCCTTCTCAGTTTCGTCAGCTTTGCAATAAGTTACTAGTAAGTGGTAGAAGATGTTAGAGCGGTCAATGTTGGACAATTCTTTCGTAGCTTCGAGTAAGCCTTCAAGATACTCTGATTTTCCTTCCTGCAAGAAAGTAAAGAAATATAAAAAAAAAAAACAGTTAGAAGTTGTTTAATTACAATGTAAAGAAATATTATTATCAGTAAAAAAGAACTAGTTATGGTCTATTGTTTGCCATATCTGAATTATTAATTAAGCTGGTAAGAAACAATTTCACACTATAAAGGTTGGTAATCACCTCAACATATCTCAGACAGGCGTCATCTAAGCGTCGATGGCGGGTCTGCAGTCCGGGGGTTTCGAGAATACGACGCGCCTGTCTCAGGCGACCGCATTCTATGAACGCAAGCACCAAGTCGTGGAGAATATTCACTTCACCATGCACCTGAATTTAAAGAATTTTTGGGATTAAATCTAACTGTAATATCAGGTTGTTTTCGGTACTTTTCTATCGACGGATTTGGCATGACGCTTCCGTCACGTAGAACGTTTTCACGTTCGATGTCTTTACTCACAGCAATTTGCCAAAATTAATTAATTCCTAATATACTTTTAAAATAAACTTTGCCCCACACTATCCCTTTTCCTCTATCATAAGTCCATCTACAAAGAGTCATTTATATCCGTATATCATACATTATTTGTTGGTTGCGGGAATCGAGTCTCGTGACATGCAGCGTAATAGCTGATCGCTCGACTACTGTGATAATCGTCATTGTTCAAGTTTATTCACTAGTCGTTTTTTTTTCTCTTGATAATTCAAGTGACACAAAATAATCTAATTTAATTAAATGCTTTCACATTCACAACATTCCCAAATACGGAATGTCCTATGTGGAAGCTATATCGTAGCTATAAATTGATATACAATCCAACAATAAATTTTAACCAGTAGATACAACCGATAATATTGTTTGTTTAATAATACATCTATACATTCACTAACCTGTGTACTAAGATCGGCCAACCACTGAAGTTTAGTAGCATCCTCCTTTATGATAAGTGCCTTCATCAGTTCTCCTTTCCAAGGTGTACTCCTGTACTGTTTACAGCAGTTTTCAAACTCCTTCAAGGCAGCCTCTATATCATCGTTAAGTAAATGCACTTTGATCGATGGCCCCAGTATAATATTGGAAGGCTCAATGTAATTATAATTGATGAGAGTTGTAGTCATTTCTTTTACCTGAAATGTTACACCAAAAAAGTGATCATAGTCATTATTCTTATTCTATGAAAAAAAAAACATAAAAACAACCTATGTCACTCCATTATACAGTATAACCAATTAATTTAATAGATTTATTACAGGTGCAGTGATAAGGTCATATCAACTGTAAGTAGGTAGTATAGATTTCATAACTGTCTCACCTGGACATAATTTTTCTGCTCAGCTAAAGTGTTCAACAACTGCCAACACTTTGAATTAACCATAAAGCCTGAGGTATCATCGGATTGTTTGTTATTCTTCAAATACTCTATAGCTTCATCAAACTTGTTTGCTCTGACTAAGGCGTACGCCATTAGTACCAACTTATACTTGTTCAGTAGAAAATCAGGTTGTTTCTTATTAAGCTCTGCTTTGCACGCTTCAGCCCTCTCAATTTCATCATTTTCACAATAAAATTCAAACAACTGTGCCAAAGTTGCTGGTGTAAGTTCGAAGTCGGAAGCTTTTAATTCTTCTATGAAACTGTTGACCTTGGTGACATTATTTTCTTTTATGTAAGCTACAAGCAATTGTTTTTGTATGCGAGTTAAGTTATTGGCACCCTTGCTTTTCAGCTGTGCTAGTTGATTTTCAATTTGAGCGGTGGTGCGTGGGCCTGCCGATCTGCGCTGATTTTCAAGTGGAGCCAAATCCATATCAGATGACGTCAATTTAGATAACAACTGTGACAAATTTGTAGTCATATTTTCTCCAAGGAATTGTTCGATTGATTCTGCAGTATCTGTTGTTATTCTTAAGCCTTTAGAGTAAATGCCTTGCAAGAGTTTCTCAGCCAAATCTGGTTTAGCCAAGTTTTTTACAGAAGATTTCACGATGCGGCTGATTTCATGGATGTCATTGTTCTCTTCACTCTGAGCATCTTCTTGGACAGAGTCTTCCTCCTGCACACCTGGAGGCTTACTACTGATGACATGTAGTACTGATACAAAAGAATCGATGTCTTTCGTTTTGGTTATGGAATGGATGAGCGACCTAGCAACCAGTCCATAATTTCCGCGCGGACGATACTGCAAGGCAATTTCCGCCGCACTTTTTATATCTCCTGAATCTAAAAGCTCGACCATAAAATTTCTTGCGGCATGTATGGCTGGGATGTTCGCGATTTGTAGTTTGAGTATGACATTCTGTGGAGAATCCTTTTTGATCAAGTAAGGGATGACGTAATCTCTGAGAGCTTCGCCAGTTGCTAATAAGCCTTCATTAGCCATATCCCTTAGAATTTGTAGAAGGCCCTCTTCATCATTTTCCTTTCCTTTCTGAACTAACAAGGGCCAATAGTAATGCTGTCTTATTTCTAGACCTTCACTCTTCAATTCTTTGAACAGTTTCTGTGCTAATTCAGTTTGGCCATGTTGTAGGGCTCCTTCAGTAGCAATAAACAAAGCATTTGGTACCAGACCTTCATTTTTCAATTCTTTGCAAGTTTTTATAACATCATCAGCAGGTTTGTTAAGTCTCAGCAGTTGTTTAATAAAGAATGCACCTTTGAATGGTGTATCTTCAATGGTTGTTGATTTTGGCATTGTTTTCATGACTTTCTTGGCAGTTTCTTCTTGGCCCTTGTTGAGTAGTCTTAGTATGAGGTTGCATACATCTTGATTGTAACCCATGCCCTTATGCAAATGAGGGAACAATTGGTCCACTTTGTCACCATGGCCACTGACAGCAAGATGTTCTATAATTTCCAGAATGTCCTAAATTGAAAAGATGAATAAATTCATATTTAAAATGCAATTTAATATAATATAAATTATTGTTTAACAGTTATTACTCACGTGCATTCAACAAAGCAATTGACAGGTTTAATACTCCTAATAAATTATATAAAAGTATCTAAAAAGCATTAATCATAAAAATATCTTACCCTATCCGTCAATATAGCTTCTTTATCATTTGCAGTTTTGATGGTTGCCTTAATGCCATCAATATCACCTTTCTTGCCATACCCGCATGCTAACAAAGTGTAGGTACGATTAGTAGGCTCAAGACCAGCTCCAGCCATGGTTTCTAAAACAGCCTTGGCACCATCAGTGTCTCCATGGAAGGCATGGCCCATTACTAAGGCATTCAGTACAGGTTCCGAAACCGGCATGTTAAGTTCACGCATCTTTTCCAATACTTTAGTGGCACCTTCGACGTCACCTTCCTGACAGTAACGCCACATCAGTCTTTGGTATGTTACCCTGAATTAAAAGATACATAATATTAACCTCTCTTGGTAAAGAATAAAACTATAAGATTGGATTTTACACATGGCATGACCTTAGGGTTTGGCATAGGTGATAGCCTGCCCAACCCAACCCACATATAGAGCCAATTGCCATCTTGTGAGCACAATATCAAACCCTGGCTCCTGTTTCCTAACAGAAAAACCTAATAACATAACCCCCGCCTTACACATCATAAATGCGAGCGTGTTACTTGATAATTATTTTGTTGCGGAGTTATTTTAACACTATGATATCTCTTAAGATATTCATTGAAATCAAATGATGTCAAGGGAAATTTTGTTGAAAATTAAGTACTTGTGATGAATAACGTATTTATTTGGTTAAGGACTATTATATTATAATCATGTTTTGAAAACAACTTTGCAATTAATGCATTATTTTAGAACCAATCTGATAATCATAAAAAAGGTTGACAAAACATACACATATGCTGTTGCAGACCTTTTTTTTAAGGGCAACAATTCTATCATACATGATTTGTGCGTAACTTTAACCGTTTAAGCATTGCACGTAACGGAAGCTCTCAAAAATCTTTTCCCCGTTTTTGCAGTATTTTTCATTGTACTCCGTGATGTTATATAGCCTTCCTCGATAAATGGACTGTCCAACACAACAATAATTTTTCAATTTGAATCAGTAGTTCCCGAGATTAGTGCGTTCAACGAAACAAACAAACTCATCATCTTTATAATATTAGTATAGATCAATAGATTATGATTTAACAAGGCGTAATCCTTAGCCTTAAGGTAGTCCAAAAAACTATTAAACCTAAATTACACACTTTTGCTTAGAGATTAGTAGAAAAAAGTTGTAGTACCAATCATATTTTATTATTAGGTTTTTTATTACCTGTTAGGCTGCAATCCTTTCCTCTCCAATTCTTCAAGGAACATAGCTGGAGAGAATTGGTGCTCATTCTCAATATACACCCTCAGTAGAGCATTGTAGTGAGAGATGTCCATTGGTATCCCACGTTCAGTAAGTACACCCCATATTTTCTGGACAAGCAGTGTTCTCTGTTCTGGCAACTCTTCAGGTACAAGTTCACCTGAATTTCAAAAGGGATTAATGTGATAAGGTGTTTTCTTCATCCTATTTGGAAAGCAGAGGGTTTATTTGATTTTTAAAATGTAAAGTTATTATATTAAATGGAAAAAGAATACGGTCGCGAAAAGGCTTCGAACCTGCGCCTCCCGGATGAATACTCTAGGCTCTCTGACCACTAAGCCATCTCGACCTCTGCTCACTGCAAATTCTTCTTCCATATTTTATTATTTTTTCAGTCCCTATACGGGTGACCGAACCGACACAACTAACTTTGCAGTTAATACAATGTTGTATAGCATGCAATATTTGCAACCTTAATAATTCAAGATAAATCTTTGAAAACTTAACTTTAGAGTTCACTAAGCATGTGTTAATGCTTTTCAAAGATTTATCTTTAATCAAAGTTCTTTGTTGCTTCAAGTGTAAATATAAATAGGTCTATAAATTTAGTGAGTAGCAACATGAAACTCCATTATGAAAAACTTTACTTATCCTTTTATCTGACATTTAAAGAATTTTAGTAAACTATCTATATTGGAAGTACAACCTCTCCATGTACAAATTGTTGTAATATTTATAAGGATAATTAATGGTTACACTCACCATAATATGTCTATGATTTTAAGTAGAGTTCATGTCAAGCTTAACAAAATATAATGAAGCTTACTTACCACAACATCTGATGACCAATAGGGACTGAGAGCTGGTGATGTCATTTTTTGATCTGATTTCATCAAAAACCTCATCAATGTCCTTTTTAGTGATTCTTCCAAATCTGCGTACTTCAGAGTCAAGTTTTTGTAGCAGTGGTTCTAGGCTTTCTTTTTTCTTTGTTGCATAGTCTCTCATCAAAACACTAGAAGTTAAAATTACGGATGAATAAAATAAATTGTTTAAATATGAATATAATATAGTGTTTATGTGATAGTTTTACTCTATAACTGACTAGAGTTTTGTATCATTCTTTTGGTATTATCTGCTGTACTTTTATGACATACATTATCAGCAGTTTCTTTTAAAAGCATCATTGTGAAAATATTTATAAGTAGGCAGGGGCGGACCGAGACTTTATGGGGCCCTGGGCTAATACTACTGAAACATAAACATTGACCTGGACTCATAACAACTAAAAACCACACAGTTAATAATAATATTGTCCATTGTCTGCAATGGGGTCTGGGGGCCTTTACTGTCCACGGGGTCCTGGGCTGCAAAAAGCCCTTATATTGATCCGCCCCTGTAAGTAGGTGGTAATCTTTTCAAAACAAATCCTGATTTTTTCAATGGGAAAGTAAACTATTGATATACTGAGGTTCAATAGTCGGACTAACTAAAGAAGTTGAACCTGTAGCTCGTCATCTTATCAATTGACATCAAAAATTCAGTGAATATTCAGAAACATGTTTTAGGGAGTCATATTAGTCAGAATAATTCTGTAATTCACCATTCAAAATAATTATTTTTTTATAGTCAAATATGTTCTCGTACTTACTTATTAGCAGCACACAAAGCTTTAGGGTTGATTAAAGAATTGGCTTCAGCAGTCTTGGCCGAGTTAAGTATAAGCGTTCGAGCCGCACCAGTGAAGTATCGCACAAACTTCGTAGATCTTAGAAGCGACGACATTTTATTGTATTGTATCTTTAAAACATTAATATTTGAGGTAGTCTCGCTTTAATTACGGGAAGAATCACTGAACTTTTAACAAAATGCCTATGAAGGCAACAAGAACTACCTAGAAAAGAACTTTGAGGTTATGTATAGTTATGTCATTTGGTCAGATTTCAAATCAATGTTGCTAGCAAGGTCAATAATCAATATAGAATAGTATTAATTTAAAAATAAGAAACCCAATTTCCCTATTTTAGTTTCAGCGATGTCTATACAATTAACAATACACCGCATTTAAATTACACATTTGATGTATGTACATATGTAGATAGTCAAAGTTTTATAGACTACAAGGAGAACACTAAAAAACTACATTGCTAGTAACCTTACTAGTAACATTATAACAATTTTGTTTGTGAGTTTGGAAGATTTTTGCTTCGTTTTCTGCAGATAATAACTCGTACAAATGTGGATGTAAGACACTCCTCTGTCCAACCCCTGAACACAATGCAGGCCTAATGCTATAGTATATATTTATTATGTTTTTAGATTTAGATCTGTAACTGTGAGCATAACCTCACTTTATTTGTGTAATAACTTTCGTGAGGCATATTCATATTAGTTATTGTTCACCAGTTACTACTCACGTACGTCACGGCTATGTCGCGAGTCAGTCTGACTCGCGACATAGCCGCGGACTCAGCTCATGACTAAGGGCTCCGTTCGAGTTCGAAACTAGTCGGGCAAACCCGAAGAATGTACATGAGCAGTAACCGGTGAACAATAACTAATAACCTCACTTTGACATCTTGTAGTAGTAACCAATACAATATTAATATTAATAGACCCCCTCTGGGACAGTTCGGCAGACGTTATCTCATGTCATGAGACTAACGTTAAACCGGAGGGTCCATTATACTAGCTTCATAAAGACCAGTGATACTAAAACAAAAAAAAAACAAAGTCTACGAGAACCATACAAAACGCAGGGCAGCTTGTGGCTGGCTGTTGGTGAGTGGCGACAGTGTTCCTGAGTACCACGTCCCTAGGGTGTCGAGGTCATGGCTTCGTCTTCAGTTTGCTTTCATTGGGTAGCTGGAGTGGTACTCAATAGTCCCCGCAGGACTCGCAACTCTGCCTTGCCTTAATTGGCTGGCCAGAGCCGGGCCGACAGAGCTAAATGCTCAGGGGTGAAAGTGTCATGTAAGTAATCGCATAACAACAGTGAAACCCGTTCCGGTTCTTTGCGACCCACGAAACCGGGGCTGGTCCTCTCGACACCCCTAGCCACTCACACTCAATTCATCCTAGTTAAATCTCTTGCTCTCTTTTCCCTTTCTTTTGTTATCCAGTAGAGTTCCTTTTGGCCTATAGGAGAATCTAGTGAGTTATATAACCTCTCTTGTGTAACCTATATTCTTAAATTGTGTATATTTTAAAGACAGTATTTGAAATATCAATAGCAATAAAGCTTAATAACCACACAATAAAAAGTAAGTATATAATACATACTCTTTGGAGAGGTATATATATATATATACTTCACATTATGCCTAACTTATCCAAGAAATAGAGAACACATACTTCAATCTGCTTAGAAACATCTAGAATAGTACAGCTGACATAAAACACAAACTTCCCGATATAAAAAGGAGTCAAGCCAGGTGATCGGTGATCCTTTATCTCCCAAACTCTTTACAGCAACACTAGAAGAGGTTTTTACGAAGCTTACACATAGCTGGGCAGAAAATCACATGGTCAAACAAAAAAAGACTAACAGATCTTCATTTAGCTTTAAAAATGAAGATCTGTTAGTCTTTTTGTGACCATGGTGCCTAGTCCAGATTATTATTATGATACAGATTATTATTATGGACTAGGCAACATGGTCACCGAAATCAACCCAGCGAGCGACGAGGTCGGATTGTAGATGGATATGTCCTGTTATGTCAAAAACCAAGCTGCGACTAATAGCACCAAGCGTAGGTTAGAAATTGATGGCGCTGAAATTGAGTACGTCTAAGAATACGTCTTTGTCCTGCAGCAGGCAGATAACATAACATAGCATCATACCTATATTCCCCGAAGTGGTAGGCAGAGGTATACATAGTTTTATACCCACATTTCATCAATGCTGTTATTAAGACTCATTTAATAGGTGAGAGCATGCTTAGCAGTCGCGTTTAGAACCACTACACCAATGAAGAAGTGAGCAGATCATAGGCTGATATAAAATAAATGTAAGTTCATTAAAAACCTTTTTTTTTTTTTTTTTTTTTTTTTAATAATTACCAAATAATATATTTTATTAATTAATTACCAAATTCTAGACTTTGACTAACCTATTTAACATTGTTACCATATTAAATATTACATATATGTATTTGCACGCGCGCGCTTGACATAAGGTTTTAGCATTTAGAAAGTGAAACAAGAAATTTGAATCTTATAACTATAACTTGAAGCGTCATTTCAGCATGTCATTGCTGGCGCTTAACTGTCAGCCAGCCAGCTGGTTGTCAATTACTGTCAATGTCAATTCCGGTCACCGGGCTTGTACACGAGTTCATACCACGTAATTTCACTTACCGCGGTATTTGGCACAGTAGTTTTCGTATAGAAGGTTTAGCCAGTTGATATTATTAGTAATAAAAACCTTTTAGGGTTAAATAAATAAACCGTCTACATTAATATTTAAAAATGGTGAGTAATTTCATACAATTTCCTTTGACTTTTAATTGACCTTCAGGTGGCGGTACCGATGTCGTAGGGATTCTATATCGTTTAGTGGAATATTACAACAATTTTGATAAAATAATATCTAATTAGAAAAAAAGAATATTGAAACTTATTTAATTCAGGCTCTAAGCTGCGAATTGCTGTGTATGAACAATAACGAGGTGCATTTCATCAGAGGTTAGATACATGTAAAAAAATAGTCCTTTATTGTATTATTTTGTAGAAATTTCGAACTAATTTTAATACATAACTTGAATTTATGTTAAAGTAACTTGAATATTAGTCCCTAACTTTTAGGAAGTTGTGTATTTGATTATCCTGTGTAACCATGGCAACAACTCTGGCGATGATCTTGTTTTGCGCCTATTATATAACATTGGCGCATACAAATCATGTTTTCTGACGATGTTAGTACTTTTATTTTGGAACCAATCCAAGTTTTTTTTTATTGTAGACAACTTTTTATTTTGAAAATGTGTGGGGTATTTAGAAATAATGCACTGAATGAAGAAACACATACAATGCAGCCGTCTTGCAACTGAAACAGGCAATTTGTTATGTAGTGCCTAGTTAATAAATATTCTTATAGTAGTAGACCACACAATGTAATGTTATAAATTTATCTCATAATATTCACAACTGACTTGAAGTTGTAGTTAGGTAACTAGGTAATTAATCTAGATAGATAAAGTTTCATTGTATTTTTTTCATGTTTTCAGGCTGAACCTGTCAGAGTTGTTGTCACCGGAGCTGCAGGCCAGATTGCCTACTCTCTGCTCTACCAGATTGCATCAGGTGCCGTGTTTGGCCCCAACCAGCCTGTCTACCTACACCTTCTTGATATCGCCCCCATGATGGGAGTCCTTGAAGGTGTGGTCATGGAACTGGCTGACTGTGCCCTGCCCCTCCTCGCTGGTGTTCTGCCAACCGCCAAACCTGAGGAAGCATTTAAAGATGTTGTTGCTGCATTTTTAGTTGGTGCTATGCCCAGGAAAGAGGGCATGGAGAGGAAAGACCTCCTCGCAGCCAATGTTCGCATTTTCAAGGAGCAAGGTCAAGCTCTTGACAAAGTTGCCCGCAAGGATGTGAAAGTCCTTGTTGTTGGAAACCCGGCTAACACCAATGCTCTAATTTGCTCTAAGTATGCTCCTTCCATTCCTAAAGAGAACTTCACAGCTATGACTCGACTTGACCAGAATCGCGCACAGTCACAGCTGGCAGCTAAAATTGGTGTGCCTGTACAGAATGTTAAGAATGTTATCATTTGGGGCAACCACTCCTCCACTCAGTTCCCTGATGCGTCAAATGCTGTAGTAACTGTTGGCGGTGCACAGAAATCCGTGCCTGCAGCTATAAATGACGATGCGTATTTGACCTCGACCTTCGTCAGTACTGTGCAGAAGCGTGGTGCCGCCGTCATCGCCGCGAGGAAGATGTCTTCAGCTCTATCTGCAGCGAAGGCAGCATCTGATCACATGAGGGACTGGTTCCTCGGAACTGGCGATCGCTGGGTGAGCATGGGTGTTGTCTCCGACGGATCATACGGTACACCGCGTGACATTGTATTTTCATTCCCTGTCACAACTGAAAATGGAAAGTGGAAAATCGTACAGGGTCTCACCATCTCGGACTTCGCTCGCAAAATGCTCGACGCTACGGGCAAGGAACTTTCTGAAGAAAAACAGGAAGCCTTAGATGTCTGCAAGGATTGATTTAGCATTTAAATTAAATTAAAAGCAATATAGCATTAGGTTATAATTACGTGCAGTCTGTAGCTGTTATAATATTATTTTGTCACGAAAAACTGTCTCATTTGGTTCAGGCTTTATGTAATTGTGATTAGGATACACTTTTATGTAATTTTGAAGGTCGGATATAGGTATTCTGTCCAATCTGTAATATCGTCAGACATTAAAAACTTGGTTTATTAATTAGGTATATTTTAATATATTTTTTGAATATGTGTACTGTTTTTATATTTTTCTTATTTAAAAGCATTTATATTATATAAATTACGTCATATTTTTGAGACTTTTATTAATTTTTTCCGCAATAACAGTTACGTAACTAAAAACGATGGCATAATGTATTGACTATTTCGTTATCATTTTGTTTTCTGTTCGTTATAAATTGATAACATTCATTGCTTGAAGGTCACTGTAAATAAAGATTGTTGTTTCTATAGTATATCGTTTTATATTAAACGGGCTCACCATTCGTTTGATAATTTATGAGATAGCCGTACCGTATTGTTAGTTTTATACAGTTGAATTAGTAATGGCGTAAGTTATAATATTATACTTTTATTAGAGCGTCTGTAAGCCAGCTGGTTGTATGACTCGATTGACCGTAAGCAGGCAGACCCACACTATGCTACAATCATGCCTTTCTGGTAATAGTTATACCATAAACCAAAAAGGGTATATGTTTATAGAGGGGTATAACCATCATTGCATCAGACTTCATAAATTATTCGAACCAACCAACAACAGTTTCAGTAATCAATACCAATTTTATTAACGGAACGGAGACATGGGACGCTAGAACATAGTTTCATGGAGCACGTATAAGCTCGTCCGAGTCTTGCGAAAACCAGCATAAACATTTTAGTACCCTGCGGGCGGCCAGTATACGGGCGATCCATACATGTCCTCCGCACAGCTGTGAAACCAGCCTAACTATTGTAGTATTGTGGCTTATCGTTAAAATTGATACGTGTAGGTCTATCCTATTAAGATAACAAGATTATTTTTCTATTTGTTCAACTGAACAACGTCAATGTTTCCTGTCGCGTTGATAAATTAGCATAACGATAACAGCTGTAGTTATTTATGATCGATAGCCTGAAATTAAGATTAAAATATTGAAACTTAGCAAATGTTACTATATTATTCTACAATCTTTAAACACCATTGTGGAAAGCAAAGTTTGAGTTTTGAGTTAAGACGTAGGTAACATTATTATGATTGAAAATTTTGTCTGCCTCGGTGGGTGTAGTGTTCACTAGCGGGGCTGCTGAGCGTGAATGAAGTCCTGGGGTCGATTCCCAGGTTGGGCGGTGTTATTGAGATCTATTAGGAAATATTAAGTAGCAGTCCAGAGTTGGGAATTGTGCCCGGTTGCTGGCAATAAGCTCATCACTTAATTACTTTTTCTTCCTTCCTTGCGTACCTATTGGCTATCTCAGCGACCATCGAATTGATGATAACTTTGTAGTACATTGCGTCGTACGTTACAGCTTATTGGACTACTAAGTGAACTTCAATTCGTTGGTAACCGATATAGGCAATATGTAGGCTGGTCCCAAGTTCATTTATTTATTTATTTATTTTAATAACCAACTTATATTAACAGATACATCCACACATATAAGTTATAGGCCACATACAAAATCATGAAATTTGTAAAAATAAACTTATTTCTTTCTTTCTCTTTCTTTAAAATAATAGCAAATGAAACATATTAAACAAATACATGGTACATATTATATTAGAATTACATATAGGTTATTGATTTTGTGGAGAGGGACCTGCACAAGCTGCCCAATTACTATTAATATTATACAAATAAAAATTATGAGGTATATACGAGTACGTATAACTTAAACTAACTTATGGTGCTGGGAGTGGCAATAGACTCCAGGTACCGAGTAGCAGTACTCAGGAATCCCAGTTCCGTGCTTGAAAAGGCATCTACTGATGCATCATATAATAATATATTATTAATGTGAGTAAGGGCTAAATACAACGGACTGGTCTTAAGAGTTACAGTACTAGTTTGAGTTATAGAAAATAGAGGACGCTGGCGAGGGCGTAAAGTATGTCTGATTGGAAGTGGGATGTTAAAGGAGATGTGTTGTAATAGAGAGGAATTGAAGAGGTAACCACGGATTAGACGGAAGAAATATTTAACAAGGGTAAGATTTCTTCTAACTTCCAAACTCTTGTATTATTTATTTATTTATTTTATTTATTTAACGGTTCATGTTCACAGACAGAAGAATAAATACATTAGAATAGGAAAGACGAATACAAAGGTGCTGCTTATTTCTTAAGAAATCTTATTAATTTGTATTGAACCATACCTAGTATGAATGGTGTTGGGTAAATGTATGGGTAGTATCCATATAATTTTAAGAACAGGTAGCGAACGAAGGACTTCTGAATTTTTTCAATTACGCGTGTATAATCTTTCTCATGGGGGTTCCAAATAGTACTGTTGGTTTCTAACAAACTGCGGATATAGGAGTTGTACAATATGGTAAGAGCTTGGCGATTATTAAAAAAAATTGCCTGCCGTAATACAAAACCTAGATTTTTTCGGAACTGGTTACATGTCTGTATTATGTGTTGGTTAAAGTTTAAAAGTGGGTCAAAGTGTGTACCGAGGTCCCGTACAGCTGAAACGCGTTTCAGGGTCTGATTGTTCAGGGTGTAAATGTTGTGTATGGGATGTCTGGCTTTTGAGTATGTCATGATCGCACATTTACTAATATTTAGATTAAGGTTGTTTAAAATACTCCAAGTGTGAATGTGGTCAATGTCAAGTTGAAGTGTGGCTGTATCACTAGAGTTATTTGAGGTCGGCACAATACGAGTATGTTTTTCTCTTCCATTATCTTCTGTCAGTCGTCACGTTATCATTTAATTAATATCTACATTCATAAAGTTACATTAAAAAGAATACGGTCGCGAACAGGATTCGAACCTGCGCCTCCCGGATAGATACTCCAGGCGCTCTGACCACTAAGCCATCTCGATCTCTGCTCACCACCGCGAATTCTTCTTCCATATTTTAACACTCGCTACGAATGCGTTTATACGTTTGACAGGTTTATCTGTATCTTTATCGAATAAAATATCTACATACCTACTTAAATCAAGGAGGCCGCGAATTTGACCCCAGATAATTATGTGTTATCGCAAATTTATTTACCTACTCTTGTGGTCTACGTCATAACATAACAAAACACAGCATCACGCCTGTATTCCCCGAAGGGGTAGGCAGAGGTGTACACAGTTGTACACCCACATTTCGCCAATGCTGTTATTAAGTCCCATTGTAATAGGTGGTGAGCCTATTGCCATCAACCGGGCACAATTCCAAGCTCCGGGCTGCTACTGAGAATTTCATAACAGAAAAACTCAATAACACTTTGCCCGACCCGGGAATCTAACCCGAGACCTGCTCAGCAATTGCGCTTGGGACCACTAGACCAACGAGGCAGTTCTAGGTCATACAACTTATAATAGCAAAGAAAAATTGGTATCAGGTATTGAATACTTAAAAAGTTTCTAATCATAATCTTTAAATTGGAAGAACAACTGAAGCGATATCCATAGGTAACTTTTTTCATTAGCAGACCAGGCGCGTTAAGACGTGACAAATCATACTTTTTAACTAATCGGATTTTAGTGTTGACAAGCTGTGCCCCGCGGTTTCACCCACGTATATTACATTACACATATACACTTTTTTGTGTAGTTATGGCATCTCGCATGTCAACCTAGGAGGTTGTCGACTGCTTAACCGGCTTTCCTGCGGTTGCCTTAATAATTTTAAGCGACAACACGCTAAGGGGGGTGCCCTTAGCGTGTTGTCGCTTAAAATTGCCCTGTGGGGGGGTACGTACGAGCTTCGGCTAAGGGCGTCGCTGGTGGAAGGACAGCAAGGGACTGGCTGGATCGGATTCAAATCATTATTATTATTTAGGGAAGAATTTAAAGCTTCAGGCTCAGCGGCGCGGGCTGGCACCAGCAAGGGTCGGGGTGGACAATTACGGAGACGTCGGACGGGCCTCGACGGCGAGGCCGAAATGACGTGAGTATGTTTTTATGAGATATAATTAGCCTGAATTACTCCTTATATAGTCAGCTACCTGCCAGTAAAATCTTATAAGACAGTCAAACATTTTAAATACTGTTTTTTAAAGACTGCCCCACACTAGGAATTTCTTCCTGTGTCGTGGGTGCGTTTACAGACATATAATCTCACAAGCACACATTACGCACGCTATTATTTTGACATTACAAACAGACACTTCATTAATTTAATTTATTTGTATTGTGTATTGATAGAACGTGTTACTCTAGATAATTGGCTAGATATCGGATTTTAGTGTTGATACTAGTTGATAGAACGTGTCAGCTAAAGATAATTAACTAGATTACCGATTAAATGTGAGGAACACGGCTTCTCTTGTATTCTCTATTATGTTATTATACAATTCAAGATAAGCCGTGTTCTTGCGTTTGCGGACCAAATATTATCTGGTCCATAGAATTGGCCCCAAGTCAGATCCTTCAAGCGCACCCGTTGAAAAGATAGGAAATAAAAAACACAGAGACAAAGTTATACATTTTTGTGGAAATAAAAATACGGTCGTGGGCAGGATTCGAATCTGTGCCTCCTGGATAAATACTAGAGGCGCTCTGACCACTAAGCTATCTCGACCTTTGCATACTTCCCCGAGTTCTTCTTCCAGATTGTCATTGCCATCTACTTAGTCAGTCCCTTTAAAAATATATAAAAAATATAACTTTCACTACGCATGCGGTAGGTAATGCGTTTGAAAAATGTATAATGTTAAGGTAATTGGATCTGTACGAGGTTGTATTCATTGCAAAGTTAGTCGTGTCGTTTCAGTCACTTGTAATGGGTCATCATAACCAGAAAATTTTATTATATGTAATTAAAAGTTAGTAAACTGCCTCGTTGGTCTAGAGGTCCCTTGGGCGATTGCTGAGCATTAGGTCTTGGTTCGATGCCCCGGTCGGGTAAAGTGTTATTGGGTTTTTCTGTTAGGAAATTCTCAGTAGCAGCCCGGAGTTTGGAATTGTGCCCGGTAGACAGCATTGGTGAAATTTGGGTGTACAATTGTGTACACATCTGCCTACCCCTTCGGGGAATACAGGCGTGATGCTATTTTATGGTATGTGTAGTTAAAATGTGTAACTTCCCTAATTCCGAGAAAGCAGGATATAATATGAACCTTTTCCAACTGCTTTTTTCGGAGGAACTCTTTAAATTAAAACTAAGTACCTACCTGTCTTTTCCGTTTATATATTGGTGGTAAACTTTACGTAGCTGCATACTTTTATTAATTAATTATTATCATAAGGAATTAAAATAGATCGGTACAAATCCGGCAATTTCTTGGTCCAGTAGATAATAATAATATTATCGTATTCATTTGTTGATTAGTGAATTGATTGAAATTATGAGAAACGATAACAAACATTATAACACAAATATGACCATAGAATGAGATAAGACTACATTGTTCACCATGAGATAACAGATTTGGTACTGACCTATCTATCTAACATGACCGTTATTTTATAAAATTTTGGACATAATAAATTTATTATGGTTTAGTGTTTTATTTGGTAAATAACTTTTATATTTCAGGCGTCACAATTTTAACTCTCTAAAATTGTATCTCTAAATTTAAAACGACTTTTATCAATGATATGTACGGTAGACTGAAATAATTTTAAATAAACTGTTGAGACGCCTGACATCTTAGTCCTCCTGCGACTACAAACGCTGCAAAGTATTCGAAACGAATTCTCGCCACAGTGTGTGTTTGGTTAGCACGTGTGTCTAGAATTTTTGCTTTTTTCTGCTTATTTTACGTGATATTGTGACTCTTGTGACTTGTTATCGTTATTGTATTGTGTGTGCCGTCCTTGTGTTTGTGCTGTTCGGTTAGTATTGTACGTTTTTATATCCGAAATGGACAATAATAAACCTCCTGATCCTCCCTCAACTCCCATATATGCTCCATTCTCCCCAAATCCAGACCCGCTATCTCAATTTGCAGAGGTGGTATGTAGCATAAATGAACCGTCGAATACATCTCAGACTAGCTCACGTAAGCGTCCTGTATCTGATGAAATATCGACTAGCCCGGTCAGTCGCCCAACAAAACTGCAAAGAAGTCTAGTGGGTCGTGATAAATATACAAATAGGGACAAAGCCCCATTTATAGTCCATGTATCCCGCATTGAGCATAACCCTACTTCTAGCAATGTTCTCCACCCAGTAACCTTTGGCTTATTTCTATATAAAAATAACATTGCAAACATTGTTCGCGATGGTGTGAAAAGAGTTGGTCGTAATCGCGTGTCTGTCGAATTTGTTTCCCCTCAGGATGCAAATGCATTTTTAGCAAATACTCTTTTAACTAAAAACAATTTTACAGCTTCAATTCCCACATTTAATATTACCCGTATGGGTGTAGTTTCTGGTGTTCCCGCAGACATATCAGAAGAGGAGGCCAAAACATACCTGTCTGTACCCTCTGGCTGTGGACAAATATTGAAAGTACGGAGACTGAATAGGAAAAGTTTCAGAGATGGAGAAGTTGAGTGGAAGCCCACTGAAACATGTGTGATAACTTTTGATGGACAAGTTCTACCAAAAAGAATTTACTGCTGCTACACTGCCCTTCCTGTTGAACAATACATATTTCCCACCATCCAATGTCGTAACTGCTGTCGATTTGGCCATGTTCAATCTATTTGCAGGTCGAAACCTCGATGTAGTAAGTGCGGCCATGATCACCCAGGTGATGGTTGCAATATCCTTGAAGGTGAAGCATTCTGTGTATTGTGCTCGGGTAATCACTTTGCTTTTAGCAGGGAGTGCCCTGAGCATGGTAGGCAGAAGATAATTAAAACAGTTATGGCGGAAAAATCCATTTCATATGTTGAAGCCAGCAAGACAATCCCCTCTCCATCTAGTAATTATGCTAATGCCGTTAAATCACCTCCCTCTCAGTTTTACCGCAAGACTGTACTTCTCAAGCCTAAGACCCATGCCCCCCTCTCTCCATCTTATGATAAATTTGTCCATAATAATATTATTAATTCACCTCAACCAACCCAGCCCAATGGCTGCGCTTTTAATAACTCTTTTTTGGAATCTTCTGACAACATGTCTTCTATCATACAGCTCTTTATTCAATTTCTGACTTCTCTCATGTCCCCTTCTACTGCTAATATTTCACATTCACCGTCCAACGTTGCCAACCAACTTATCTCTTTTCTATTAAATATTCAAAATGGCAACCCGCCAAGTGTTCCTTCAGTGGAATGTGAGGAGCGTGTGGTATAAAAAGCACGACCTCATATTTCTTCTCAATAAATACAAGCCTTTAGTTTGTTCAATTGCTGAGACTTGGCTGATTCCCAGTCTAAGCTTCCGTATACCAAATTATAACATCCTCAGATGTGATCGCTCTGATGGCTATGGAGGGTCGGCTCTCTTCATTAATAACCGGGTTCCTCTTCAATCGTTACCTTTACCTCTGCTGGTGGGCGATTTGAGTATTGTGTCGGGTAAAGTAGAAGGTGTTACCATCTTCTCTGTATACATAGCCCATCCTCGCCCTGAATTCTTAATTATTTTAAAAAAATTGTTTGAAAATGTTCATGGTTCTATGATGGTCATGGGGGATTTTAATTGCCATCACTTCAGATGGGGATCTCAACGTTGTGACTCATTTGGGGATAGTTTGGTCAACATTTTAGATGATTTAAATCTTATAATCTTAAATAATGGGTGTCCCACGCGTAGATCTCTTCCTGGACAACAAAAGAGTTGTGTTGACTTAACATTTTGTTCGGCGGAGTTAGCTGCATCGTCGCATTGGGAATGCACGTCTTTGACGCATGGTAGTGATCACTACCCCATTATTATATCTTTGGCTAATAAAACCTATTTAGAAAAAACATCTGCTCCACTTTTGAGGTACAATTTGTCCAAACCTAATTGGGCAAGTTTTTCATCATCATTGGAGCATAAAATCAATAATCTTCAAAATTTAGCATCAAGTTATGTAGATTCCTTTGACCACCACCATGCACAACATTGTTATGAAGCTTTTGTTGCGGCCATAACTTGTAGTGCGGATTCATGCTTTCCTATAAAAAACAGTGCCCGTAACAAGATTCCATCCCCACCATGGTGGGATCACGAATGTTCAGCGGCTGTCAGGGAGAGAAACTCGGTTGAGGAACGTTATAATGCGGAGATGACGACTGATAATTTGATGCTGTATAAGCAAACATATGCTAAATCCAAGCGTAAAGAAAAAACGTGCAGGATGGGTAAAATTTTGCACTTCTCTATCGCCAACTACTTCAGCTTCAGCCGTTTGGAAAAGCATAAACCGGTTCAGATCTGGTTGTTCCCCCTCTATATCTTCTCCTATAACCAGAGAAACAGCCGAACTTTTCTTTGACAAAACAGCTCCTCCATTTGTTCCACTTTCATCTGAGTGTCTTTACTCGCCTATTAACGTATCCGTGGACCCCATGGATGCATCATTTACCATGGATGAACTAAATATGGTCTTAAGACATGTTCATGACTCGGCCCCGGGTATGGATGGTCTCCCATATTCGTTTCTGGTGAATGCTGGCGATATGGCCAAGAAATATTTTCTAAATTTTCTTAATTTTTGTTATTTTAATGGTTGGGTCCCAGAACAATTCAAATCACAAATAATAATTCCAATATTAAAACCAGGTAAACATGCAGATGACCCAAATGGTCTTAGGCCAATCGCATTGTCTTCGGTTCTGGCTAAATTACTGGAACATTTAATAAAAAATCGGCTGGACTGGTTGGTTGAATCCAGAGATTTGCTGCCGAGCTTTCAATTTGGCTTTAGAAAGGGTCTCAGCACGATGGATAGTGTTGGAACGTTGTTAACGGATATTCGTCTATCTTTTTCCAGGAACGAGTCTGTCGTTGCTGCTTTCCTTGATATTTCCTCCGCATACGACAATGTCCTTCTTCCCCTTCTCAGGCAAAAATTGCTACAGCTGAGACTTCCGGTCAAGATGGTACAGTGTATATGTGGACTGCTTATGTCCCGCTCTCTGATTTTGAGGGTCCAGGGTGAGGAATTTGATAAGAGGCTGACATGGAAGGGTTTACCGCAAGGCTCAGTATTGAGTCCTTTATTGTATAATTTGTACACGGCAGATATTGGATCTTGTCTAAATAGCAATTGCCATATTCTACAGTACGCTGACGACCTAGCGCTTTATGTCATTAATCCCTCCATTGTAGACGCTGCCTCGTCTCTGTGCCTGTCTCTGGACTCTTTAAACCAGTGGCTAGTAAGCCATGGTTTGTGCTTATCGGCACCAAAAAGCTCGGCAGTTATCTTCTCGCGCAAAAATCGGATCCCACATATTTCAGTCTGTATTCAAGAACATCCGATACCAATCGTTAATAATGTTAGATTTTTAGGCGTTTGTTTAGACTCTAAATTGACTGGCTTGCATCACATTAATTCAAGAATCAAAAAGTGTGAGAGATTAATCCCAATCTTAAAAGCTCTAGCGGGTGTTTGGTGGGGCGCTCACCCCTACACTATGAAGCTTTTATATAATGCGATAGTTCGTAGCGTCCTGGATTACGGTACGTTCCTATTGATCCCATGCAACAAGGGTGCTCTGGCTAGATTGGACAAAGTCCAGGCCAAATGCCTCCGGATCATATCGGGTTGTATGAAGTCCTCTCCTATCAACGCATTGCAGGTCGAGTGTGCTGAACCGCCTTTGGCCGTAAGGAGACAATATCTAGCCTCTCGCTTCCTATCTAAAATAATATGCAAATCTACTCATCCATTACTTCTAAAATTAAGCAACTTAGATGCTCAATGCAGATCTTCAAATTATTGGACAAATAAAGAAATCCCCTTATTAATAAAAACTTTCCGTCTTTTAAAAAATTTAGAGGGTCCTATTCTTCAGTACCCAAGGCTCCCTGTTTATGACTTTGCGTATGACGTATTATGTTTCAAACCAAAAATAATTTTTGATATTGGTATTTCCAAAAGGTCACCTTCAGCAAATTTGGCTTTCGATGCGGTGGTGGGAGAGCGCTGGAATGGATTTCACAGATTTTTTAAGGATTCTTCAAAATTGACAAATTTCGGTTTTACTGGGGCTGCGGTGTACTACCAAAACTCCAAAATAATCTTAAAATTCAAATGTCCCAAGGAGTCCTCCGTGTTCACGGGCGAATGCGTGGCTATATTGGAAGCGTGTCGTTTCATCGAATCGCACAACATCTATTCTGGCGTAATTTTTACAGATTCCCTTAGTTGTCTCAAATCCCTAGTCCAAAATCCTTTCAAAAATAAATTGCATAGTGCTCTGATCCTAAATATTAAAAAGTCCCTGTTTAATTGTACCCATTCCCTTAAAGATGTCCACCTGGTTTGGATCCCTAGTCACTGTGGCATCCAGGGTAATGAATATGTTGATGCTTTAGCCAAAGATGCTGTAACATCGGACTCGACAGACCTCAGTCATTTCTGTCATCAGGGGTATGATTTACTGAGCTTACCAAAACGGGATTTACAGTTGACATGGCAGGAGCATTGGAATACTACCAGTAAAAAGAAAGGTGGCTATTACTATTCGATTCAACCGAACGTAACTGCTAAACCCTGGTTTTACCGTTATAAAAAAGTACCCAAAACAGTTATTTCTGTCATTTGTAGAATTCGTATAGGACATTGCAGCTCCCCAGTTTTTCTGAAGAAAATACATGTCCGGGACTCTTCTCTTTGCGAGTGCGGGTTGGACGATGGAACTCTGGAACATATATTTTTTGTATGTTCAAATAACATCCCATCTCTAGATCTATACAGTCATCTCCCTACCCTAAAGATTCCTGTTCCTATTAACTTCCCAGCGCTCCTTACTTATACCTCTCCAAAATTACTTAAGGCGTTGATGTTATTTGTTCATAAGAATAATATTAAACTGTGAACTAACCCTTTCATGTTGGTGTGGTATATTTTTAATAAATAATGTTTTATAATTTTATTTTAATATTTATGTATTTTGTTTCAGTGTACTAACTTCTCATCAAGTTCCACATTGAGTACCAATATCAATCAAGTGGTTTTCTTTTCCTGTTTTTACTTAATTAATTGATATCGTAATTTTCTCACACGCTTCTCCATATCACCTCTGACATTGGCAGAATTGTCGTCATAATAGATGGCAGCTTGCCATATTGAAGAATTGATTGATTGATTGAAGTATTCGAAACGTCAGGAAAAACAAAAACCAATAATACTCGCGATTAATTCGGTTAAAAGTTGTTTTATTTGTAGACTTTAATAATTATATTAAGGTGCTTATATTTTATTAAATAAAGTTAAATCGATGTAAGGTTTCTTTTTTCATATAAAAGCTTAATAAGAAGAGGAACATAGATCGATTATTGAGGAATCGATCTTTTAGATCTCAATTTTAGGTATCTGGATCGATTCTTTACACCAATTTGAACTTAAAAAAAACTATATTTTTTAGCATGAATCGCTATTTATATCAGAGCCTATTGGCAAAATCACATCTCTTGTCTTGTCAACAAGCCCTATCGATCGACACCTTTGGCGGAACATAAAACCTACCGGTGTTGCAGCGAATGCAATTGTGATCCCGAAACTCGGGTAAATGTGACAGGATGGTGTGGACCGGACCGGCCGGTACAACGACATTAATGGATTTTCCCACATGACGAAAAAACAACGCTGTGAAATCTAATTGTAGCCTGTATGTACGTAATTTGATATAAATAACGCGACGAATTTTGCGTTATCCAAATTTCGCTTGTTTGATCTCACCTTAAAATGTAATGAGTCACCAAAACGCGATGCAATGATGAGGTAGCCGATCGCCGATCGCTGATATTAAAGGTAGAAAGTCTGCTAAGCTCTTAGATCGATGATATACTTACATATATTTTGTACTTACCTATGAGTCATAATAGTAATATTTTGATAATTGAGATTACGATTTCATAAATACGTAAGTACTTCTGAAAATTGATGTCGGGTTCAGTGGTAATGTGTGTAATTACTTGTAGATATCGGTTTGTATTTATTTCAGAGACTGTGCCTCAATATTCTAATATTATGTAACTTTTATTTTATTAACCACTTCGATCACTTATAAAAAACATTAACCATCGTTTTAAATTGCATTTACACTCAAAATGTCATGGAAAGATGACCAAATTCTTTGGAGAGTTTTTAGCTAAAATACATTTTAAAATATAGGGATTCAATTTTCATACGAATAGTGAAGTGTTTATATGTTTTCTGTGGGTAACCTATGTCTTTATTTTGGGAGTAGGTACCTACCTACTCCCAAAATAAAGACATAGGTTGCATTATGCATTCTTCAAACCCTGAGTACCTACTCAGGGTTTGAAGAATGCATAATGCATTAACGAAATTTTTGCAGTGCATTGCAGTTAGAGGATTCGGTCCCGGCCCTTTTTTCTAATCCATAATTTCCCGTATATCTGAAGTTAATTCCGAGATCCCGAGATAGTCCTGGGATTGTATTGTTATTTGAAAAGTGGTAACAAAAAGTCAGTAAACCATGTCGAAAACGATTTTTTTTATATTTTTTGTGGCAGTTTATTTAAATTTTAATTATTCAAAAAGCCGGTTAAATAAAATTATATTTCAAACTTTTTAAAAAAACAGACAAGGCACTTCTTAAGTGATCTATAAAACTAACAATTAAAATTTTACAAAAACTAACACTGACGAAACATCTCCATCTTTTTTATGTTTGACATAAAAACTGTCTTTGGATAGTGACATTGTTTACTTTTTAAACCTAAAAAGAAAAGAAAGGAACATCAAGTCTACATACGACATTAACTTAACCTCTTAGAGCTGAAGAAATTAACAACTGTTGTTTTTCATTTATATTTACTCAGACACAATCAGGTATTATTACTTTGTAACAATTTCATTGATTTCCACTAATTAAAAACAATATAAATTAATAATTACACGATAGTGAAGCGGTACAGACATATTAAAAAAAGGATATTAATCCCGTAAAACCCGGGATATGTACCTTAATTCCAAAAAAATGCAGCTTTTTGCTACTTTTTGGCACATCCGGCGCAAATCTTATGAGCAACCTATCATTATGTAGAGTTAACGCATAACTTTTAAACAGGCGACAGATTTATGACATTTTGTGTTTCTCTATCAACAGGTTTTTGTGAGCTAGAGAGGTGAGAGGTGAGAGGTGAGAGGTGAGAGGTGAGAGGTGAGAGGTGATATTGAATTAAGTAATTTTATTTGCTTACCTATCCCAATTTTTTATCTTTGATTTTATTCGAGATCATGATATTGAAATCCTGACGTTCTGATTTAAATACTAATTAATTAAACAAGATTAGATAGGAATTATTATTATACTAAACTAATAATAATCAAAATTCACACATTGAAATTTTGTGCCTAGTGAAGTAGAGAAGAATATCTTTAAAAAAATAAACAATGGTCTAAAAAATATACGGTCGAATTGAGAAACCTCCTCCTTTTTTGAAGTCGGTTAATAATGGCTCACAAAGTGATTTCAGTTTTATTTTTAGTTAGCTTTACTTTTATTAATTGTTTTAATGATGTAGAACCGCGAAATGAACCTATTGACTCAAGTTTTCTGGAAAATGCGTTAGATGCGCAGGAGTGTCAACGACAAATAAGAGCCATTCGAAGGAATTCAAGGCTCTTACTTGAATGTAAGTTAAGTGTTTAGAGTAATCACCCTTTGAGCTGCGTTAAACCAGACTTGTGGAACGGCCGATCGGACATAGGTAGGTACCTACCTATCTCCATTCCACAAGTCTGCAAAGTGATTAATTTTGATGAGTAAACAATATAATTTTAAATTGCAATCAGAAGCGCTCGTGACCCGTTATAACCTGTGGTCCAACGGTTGTCGAGGTTAAGCAACGCTTTGACGTGGGAAGTCTGTAGTCTGATCGCTTTCACGACGAGCTGTTCCTCTAAACGTGTTCGTACTTCGATGAGCACGTTGAACAATTCTGAACACTAGGTTAGCACTAAATCACACGAAAGAAGAAGAAGAAGATTTGCAATTAAAATAATAGTACTAAGACAAGACTACAACTTGTCTTCGAAATGATCCTAAATTCATTTTCGTGGCGTTAATATTTTTATGAAACTAACTTCAAAAATATTAAAATGTTCTTAAATACAAGTTAATTAAACATTTAAATTGTAAGTCTTTACAACGTCTCGTTGGTCCAGTAGTTCCAAACGCCATTGCTGAGCATCAGGTTCTGGGTTCGATTTCCAGTTGGGGAAAGTTTGAAATTTTCTTTTAGGAAATTCTCAGTAGATAGATGATGGCCAAAGACTCACCATCTATTATATGGGACTTAATAACAGCTAGTATTGGTGAAATCTGAATGTACAACTGGGTACACCTCTGCCTACCCCTTCGAGCAATATACGCGTGATGCTATGTTATTTTTAATTATTTATGATACAAATATACATATACATAAAAGAAAAATAGGTGAAAAAGATGAAATCGACACAAGAAACTCGAGACTAACACGAGTACACTTCTGTTTTCTATACAATGAACACTGTACATCCCAATACTATAAAGCGGCAATTTTGTTTCTTTTTTTCAGTTACGGATGCCGGTTTAAGAACTCCTCGAGGTCTACTAACAGGAAACCTAGTAGATATGGGCAATTACCACCAATGTTTAGGAATTAATTATCAACTGGATGATATGCACATCGAAGGCAAATACTGTTCAATCCTGGTACCTTTCAATCAGAGCTTTCATTTACCTAGCCCTCAAGATATCAAAGGAACTCAGTTCGATCCAACCTCCTTGAAGCTGGACAATGAAACTATTCGTAAGGTAGAAGAATATCATCGAAGACGGAGAGTAATGCTGGCCTTGAGTGGAGACCTAGATAGATTTGAACCCAGGTAAATTTTCGGTATAATAATTTTGTTGTGACACATTTCTTTCATTATTGTCCAACGGTTATTACTCACGTGCATTCTTCGTGACTCAACACTAATTTGACTCGCGACATCGCCGCGGGCTCACATTATGACTAAGGGATCCGTCGAGTTCGAAAGTAGTCGGGTAATTCCGAAGAATGCATGTGAGTAATAACTGTCGAATAATAATTAAGTTTTTTTTTTATGCTATCAATAGTACAAACAAATGTAGCTACCGTATGATAATCGGCCGGAGTCATTGGACGTTTGCAGCACCAGGGATAAGACTTGCGCCCCATTAAATGATGTGTACACGAGGTCATAAAACGGTTCCCTCTATTACCAAAACAACACTACCTTGCTCATCGTTAGGTGTTCCTAAAGTGGACAATGGTCAATCCTAGCCCAATAAAACTATAAAAGAGCAGTATTATTTGACTACGATTTATTGCAAGGTGGAGATACTTCTCCGTAGCGTAGCTTCCACATTTCCTTCTCATATTGATTTTAATTATGGTAGACGCACTGAACAGCGATTCTCTAAATTTATGCTTATAACAGGCAACAAAATTTTGGTGCGATTTAGTTTGTGGCGTACAAAAGCAATGAAAGAACAGCGTAGTACTTCCTAATAAGGGTGCCAGATGTATTACTCACTCAAATCTAATCTATTCCCTATTGTTTCTAAGTATATCACCGGACTAACAGCATGTTGTTTTTATCATAACTGCCGTCTTCTTTTTATCGTATGGTTTATGAACCACCTCGGATCAAAATTTAAACTGCCCGTAAGCTTTTGACATTGTTTTATACAGTATCGAGATGTCAGTAGCGTGTCTTGGTTTTGTCATGTGACATTTGGCTCGCCAGTCCAACGATGATACCACTAGACTATCACCTCCTGGTTGACAGTTGAGCTTAATCTAAGACAGTTAAAATAACAATGTGCCTACTCATAATTATCACCTTTTGCAGATCAACGCCAGGCAGTCCTTTCTCTATCTGGGTATTTAGACTAGCAATTTGCGTGCCAAAACCGTGTACTACTGAGCAAGCCATAAATTCATTCTTCTTCAACATATCCGCTGTAGGTTTCCAGTATACAGATGACTATTGTCGACTTCCTGGTGATAAGACTTGGGTTGCTGCTGATTATATCGCTGTGTAAGTAGCAATAATTATAATTATTTCTATAATAATTTCACTACACAAAAAAAAGACATTCTGCACCAACCTCCAATAAATTTGGATAAGTGGAGAAGATTAATGATGATATGTTATAAGTTATATAATAATTAGAGATCATCTTTAGATAACAGCAGAGAATAGTTTGACAAAAGCAGCCTTTTCTATGTATGTAGGAATCGTTAGGTATGTGTTTAAGGGCTCTTACAGACGAGCTCTACGTTGTCGATGACAGCTCGGTGGCAGCTGAGGACGCGTGTCGACGATAGTTCGACGGTAGCCACTAACGCGTGTCGATGACGCTCAATTGCAATTGCTGCCGCTAATCGACGACAACTGCAGTCGAGTAAGAGCCCTAAACTGAGTATATTGTATTGTAGAGTCAACAGAAGTCTAAACTATAGTAGTTGTTATTACAGGCAATGCCCAATGCAACAATGTATGTAGGCATGGTAATCATACAGAAGACAAATAATTGTGTGATTAAAAGTGTGACCCCCTCGATTTTCGCTAAAGAACATGGTAATATTAACTAACATCGGGATATCATCATCAGGGTTTAACTTTCTGGTAGGCCGGTAGCTCGGTCCTTTTCGTAGCTTGGTGTTAGAGGATTTAGGAATGATACCGGAATTTATGGGTTGTTTCGGTATTATGCCACATTAACATCAGAAAGGCAGGCAGTTTTTGGCGAGGTGGAAATGGCTAACTTTCTTTTTCTTTTCAGTGTGTTTTTTGCGTTGCTTGGATTTGTGACTTTAGTTAGTACTTCTTACGATCTTAGTTATCGATTTCTGTTCAAAAAAGGTGAGTCGAAACACAGTTCGTTCATTAGTTAAACAATTGTTATTTACTGACTAACTATTTATTTATTTATTTATACTTTATGCATATTGGTACAAGGGCGGTCTTAATGCCATAAGCATTTTCTGCCAGATAACCTTAGGGTGATGCAGAGACAAAGCATGGTAGATGCACTAATGTACAAAGAGTACGTTACCAGATTTTAAGTATATAAATACGATTAAATATACGTATATATACGACTTAGATATTGTTTTATATTAAGCAAATAAAAAGTAAAAATTTCATACAAAATTGGGTTTCAACCTTACCTTACCTTACGGTATACGCTGAAACCCAAAAGGGTTACATACGAGAAACCTTAAAACTTATGCATTTTTTTAACTCTGTTTGTTTCTGCTCTATCATAAAACATCATCATACATACAAAAATTTGGTCTGACTGTTGATTATGACCATTACCGTTGTTTGCAGAAAAAAATCTTATCTTATTACTTTTAATCGAGTCATAATGTATCAGTTGTTATTAATTATCCATTTTAATCCCTTTGTTTTGACAATATCTTTAGATTTATGTTAGATAAAAAAGCATACAAAACGAAAGTCTGACAACCAGTCTTACCATGAGATATTGTCTTAGCTAGTAACATTAACGGGTTATATAGAAATTGGTCTATGTAAATTCTTCCGGTTCGTAACGGTCCAACGAAGGCGGGAAAGGGCTAGGTAGAAAAAGAGTAATAAATTTTTGTGGAAAGAGAGGACGGTCGTGAGCAGGATTTGAATGATTGGATAGATAGCGATGACGATGACGAAGAAAAAATCGAAGTAGTGAGCAGACTTCGGGATGAATTGGTTGATAGAGCGCCTGGAGCATTTATCCGGGAGGCGCAGTTTCAAATTATGCTCATGATTGCTATCCACAAACATTTATAGCTTTAGAGTTTGCTACGCGTTTATCTGTAGAACAGAGTTTTCAGGAGATTGTTTAAGTAATTATTTCTTGCACTTTTTTCTCTACTGGTAGTTAAACCCTCTAGAATACAAAAATTACTTTGTTTAAAAGTTCTACGTTTAATAAAATTGAAGGGTGCAATGGTAATTGTTTTATTTTATATTTTCAGATGTCAAACAAATGAATGTTGTTTGTCGATCATTTTCCGTGTACACAAATGGTCAACGACTCACAACGTTCAGTTCTAATAGTGGAACTTTGCAATGTCTTGATGGAATCAGGACCTTGGCCATGTCATGGGTCCTTATTGGACACTCGTTTAGTTCGGAGACGTTTCTAGCGAACCCTGTTGATTCATTCATGGTAAGTTGTAGGTTGAACAAGTTATATGTTGTTACGTGGAGGGGCGAAAGACTTGGTGGGAGATGGGATTTTTTAATGCTTCCGTATGTGCATTTAATTATTTACGGTCGGGCAGCAGATGCACAAGCAATTGCATGACTACTCTCACTAGTGCTGAAGTAGATAAACATAGATACTTAGTAGAGGTGCATAAGAAGAGCCTCCCCGAGCGGCATTCAAAATATAACCTATAAAAACGCCCGGCGCATCCTGGTACTGCTAGCACCCGGTAACGCAGGGCCCAGCTGGCCAATCTTATCACCACGATGTTTCTACCCAGATCAGATTCATATCAGAACTCTAACAAAGGGCTCTTATTAGAGCCAAAACAACCAGCACCTTTATATGGTAACCAACGACAAACATCAACACCAGTTGTCCAAGCCCGCCCTGAGCATTCTTTCGGCAAAAATTGAAGGCTTCTCTGTAGAAAAAGCTTTTCTAGCTCTTCATCTATTTGCTCGGAGAAGCGTTTCTAGTAGCTTTTGTGAAGTTGAACCTACGTCTGAAAGGCACTATGGTTAGTTTTACGGCTGCTTGAACCTTGCGTGATATCGGATGGTGTTGTGTATGTGGTATCGGAGATTCAACTGTTTTGTGGCATAATTGGCCGATGTTTTCACTTACAAAAATAAGGTCGAGTAAGTAAGGGGGTTTTTGGCCATATGAGAGGTAGAGGTAGGTTAAAAAGCCGAAAAAGCTTTCTGAAATCGACCGAACCCCTGAAAGGCAGCAGTCCTAAAAAGCTCGAATAAAACTGTGGTTCCAAAAATATCCTGCACCGCAAGAGTATTCTGATCCCACCGAGGAGCTTCCAGTGGGACATAAACTAAAATGGACCACCAAGAAGTCCGTAAACAGGCTTCGTCGCCAGGTGAGCCACTGCAGGGCCATTTTATTTAAACGGGGTTATTCAGATTTGGCGCAATGTGATTGCGGTACCATACAGACGATGTCTCACCTGCTAACCTGCTCGCTGTGTACTAACACCTGCACTTTAAAAGTAGCCAACGACCTTGCAAAAGGACTGTCGGAGTTCTGGTTGAATTTGATTCAGTTAATAAATTTAAAACCAACCTTTATGTAGAATTATCGACACGAAGAAGAAGATCTAATGGGTGACGCCTAATCCTACTAAGTAAATCAAACTAAATAATTAATTTAAAATTATTAGCTCTACCCAAAATATCAAATAATTGGAAGATATTGCCATTTGTGCCACTATTGGTTGTGTTAATGTCATTTATTTTTTGTTGTGGCCTCTTGCTGAAACTTTCGTCTGCGTAACCGGTCAATAGCTAAGGCGAGTCAATTTGATGCCTCCAGCCAAAGCATATTTTGCATAACTACAAACTAAGCAACAGCGCTAAGGGCGTTCTCTGTGGGACACGAGCCTCGGCTAAGGGGGACAACTAGGGACTAGCTCGATCAGATCAGTTTCCTTAAGTTAAGTTGGCTCGGCACTGGCCTAGCAAGGGTCGGAGCAGTGATCAAATGTTTCTGATCCACTTTAAAAAAGTACCATCGACTGTTTTATTTATTTCAGTGGATGTTTTCCGCCAGCGGATTGTGAATAACTGCTGCTACAGCAACTGTGGATACGTTCTTTGCTTTGGCCGGAGTTCTCTTAGTCTACACGACTGCGGGAAAAATTAGTCAAAGTAAGTTAGAATATGTATGATGAAGGGACTGAATTATGGCTTATTTTTTTTTGTTTCTTGGTCATTTTCTAAAGGGACGACTGGAATTGCCTAATTTGATCTAGTGGTCGCCAGCTCTAAAGTGCACGTGGATATAAACGTTAATAAAATATGGCTTGCACTAATTATTCTACTTGTTAGCGCTGTTAATCCGCTTCCTCATTAAATCACTGTCGGACGTTGGTTCAGAAGTAGAAATTTGTAATAAATATTATTGGATGAATACATATCTATACTAATATTATAAAGCTGAAGAGTTTATTTGTTTGGTTGAACGCGCTAATCTCGGGAACTACTGGTTCGAATTGAAAAAATATTTTTCGTGTTGGATAGCTTATTTATCGAGGAAGGATATAGGCTATATAACATTACGCTACGACCAATAGGAGCGGAGCATCAATGAAAAATGTTGCAGAAATGGGGAAAAAAAGAGCTTCCGTTGCGTGCGCTGCGTAAACGGTTAAAGTTACGTTAAAATCATATCATGACAGAATTGTATCTCTTTAAAAGTTCTATAAAAAGTTTGCGACAGCATATGTCTATATTTTAAGATTGACTCACCTTTTTTATGGTTATCAAATTTGTTCTAAAATAATGCATTATTTGCGAAGGTGTTTTTATAAACATGATATTAATTTTGAATACAACTTTGAACAAACTTGCCCTTGACATCATTTCATTAATGATGAATATCTTAGGTGATATCATCGTTTTAAAATAACTCGGCAACAAAATAATGATCAAGTACCACGCGCGCATTTATAACTTAACATAACATAGCATCACGAGTGTATTCCCCGAAGGGGTAGGTGTACACAGTAGAGGTGTACAAAGTCGTACACTCACATTTCACCAATGCTGTTATAAAGTCCCATGTTATAGGTGGTGAGCCTATTGCCATCTACCAGGCACAATTCAAAACTCTGGGCTGTTATTTAGAATTTTATAACAGGAAAACTCAAGAACACGTGCCCGACCCGGGACTCGAACCCGAGACCTCATGCTCAGCAGTCGCGTTTGGGACCACTACATCAACCAGGCCGACGCATTTATGATGTGTTAGGCGCGGTCATGAGGGGAGGGCGCTGGTGGAATGTATTTTAGTAGGGTTTTTCCTCAAATTAACGCGGGTGAAACCGCGAGGCACCACTATAATATATAATCAGAAAAAAATAGGTTTAAAATGTTTGTTTACGTAAAAACTACATAACGTAGTCCTCAGTAGCTGCTTTGCATTGGGCACAATATCAAGATTTTTAATTATTGTGAATTTGTGTTCATACACGACATGGTGTTAATTTACGACATTTACGCGGTCGAAGTCGCGGGCACAGCTAGTAGGTGTATATTCGTAAGAATAAATGGCCACAAATGGCAGTGGACAGAGAATAGTGGGGAGAGGGAACTTTGCGCTGTAGTGGGAAGCCACAGGCTATCCAAAAAAAGAATAAACAATATATAATTTTGTGCCTAAAGATGAATCAATTGAGTCGTGAAAATAAATTGTTTTCATTTCAGTAAACTTTGTAAAAAGCCTTCACTGGTTTTACCTGAATCGATTCATGAGGGTGACACCACTGCTGGCTGTGACCGTGCTCCTTGAAGCCTCTTACAACAACCGTTTCACCGACGGGCCACACTGGCTCACAGTGGCCGATCATACAAGGAGATGCAGGGAAAACTGGTGGTCCACTCTGCTTCACGTGCAAAATTTTGTACACACCAGAGATATGGTGAGTTTTAAAAGTTATTTTTGAAATTTATTTATTTATTTATTGCAGGTGGTACACTTAGATTTAGTTATAAATACAATTAATTTATATTATTGACTAACCTAATATGCACATGACCCTGTTAGGGTGCTGCAAGTAATAGTTATGTACGTATGTTTTATATTTATATAATGCAAATATGGCGATTAGTTTATACCTGAGGTTTATACAATACTATACAATATTATTCTATTATGTAATATCTACCACTTCTTATTCATAAATACATAGATACTTATACAAATTGTCGCTTTTTTCCTATGGGGGCAGGTACTTAGACACTACAGAACGCCACCTGCTAGAATCCTTACTTTGTCCACGTTCATATATCTGGTCAATGGTCATACACGCGGTTCCGAGTATTACGCTCCTAACCTTTTTGGAGGATATTACCAATAAGCCAGTGTATGTTCTTCTAGGGAGTCCTCATCCGGCGTTTCGATTTTCCTGAATTTCATTCCCAGGTCAAGCAAAGTTATTATGTTTTTCTGTTACGAAATTCTCTATAGCAACCCAGGTTGGAATATTTGGTAGTGTGCAATAGGCTCACCATCTATTCCTGAATTTATGAAATGGTGAACAACAGTACTAACGTAATCCTTTGGAGATACAGGTGATGCTGTGTTATGTTATTGATAAATAAATTTAATTATTGTTCATCGTAGTAATATCTTAGGTTTTCTCGATCACTATACATTATAATAAAACAACTTTTAACCGGATTAATCGCGTGTATTATTGGTTTGTTTTTCCAAGGCTTTTCCTGACGTTTCGACCACTTTGCAGCGTTCGTGGTCAGTGTCAGTCCTCCTGCGACCACGAACGCTGCAAAGTGTTTGAAACGTCAGTAAAAACAAACCAATAATACACGCGATTAATCCGGTTAAAAGTTGTTTTATTATAATGTATTGTTTACCGGTTACTCACGTGCATTTTTCCGGATTGCCCGACTAGTTTTGTACTCGAACGGAGCCCTTAGCCGCGGGCAGCTCTTGAACAATGATTGATTTGAATATGTCTCACGAAAGTTATTATACAAAGATAAATAACATGTACCAAATAAATGATTCTCTATTATTAAATGACGAATTTTTTTATGTTTCAGTGTGTTACCCATTCTTGGTACGTCGCCACAGACTTTCAGCTGTACGTCCTATCACCATTGGTCCTTATCTGGATACTTTCTGGCAAGAAGCACATAGCTTGGACGGGCCTGATAGGCGGGCTAGTAGCAGTACTTATTGGGTCTACTATTTATAGTTTTCAGCTAAATATGCAAGCTGGAGTCATTGTGCCAACGTGAGTAGTTTTCCTGTTATTCTAATTAATTACTTATAGGTTGGGTGGGTTAAAACCCCGCTGGAGTCTACTCTTTTTTAATATTCTTTACAAAAGAAAAAATGTTTAGGCTCTACATAGCTTTCAAATGTGTAAAAAATTATAATCATTTTTTTTCAGTCGTTTCGACTATTGGGCGGAGTACTTTTATTTGTATTACTACAATACCTTATGTCGCGCTTCTCCGTTCTTTGTTGGCCTCGTCTTCGGGTACATCCTTCATATTCACCGTAAACAGAGGATACAGATCCCTTGGGTAAGGTCATTTATTTAATATTATTTAACTGAATATGGAAACGCAGACATACATAATTATTTTCTACGGTTATTACTGAAGTCAGGTTTCCGTGTTGGTCGCCCGACTAGTTTTCAACTTGAATGGAGCCTTTAGAACAATTAGGACACGATTGAGTAAGTTTGACTCGCGACGAGAGGTGTAACTGCTGCAGCCGTCGATATACGACCGACGGCTATAGCCTATGGCTGCAGCCGTCGATATACGACCGACGGCTATAGCCTATGGCTGCAGCCGATGAAACTGCCATGAACTATCAGTATGTTACGTTTTCGTGACGTCGCGTTTCTTTATCGCGCATTCTTCGTTCAATTCGATAACGGCATGCCGCGGTTTCTTATTACGCGTCTCCGTTCGCGCATATTGCATACGTACACGCTGAGAAAAATAAAAACACACGTATTAGACAACTGCTTTTATACATACTTATTTAGTGGATTAAGTTCGCCCGGTGGCTGCCGTCAATGTGCGGCTGTCGTCACGCCACACCACGCCAGAGTGAATATCTCTCGAAAGATGATATCAAAATTAAATAAAAAAACATTAAACAACCCCTAAGCGTGTCCCAATTGTAATTGATAGATAGCACGACTAAGGTCACAGGTTCGTACCCACACAGCTGACTTTTCGTAATCATAATAGTATTCAAAATTTAACATGACTTACTTAAACCGGTTAAGGAAAACATCGTGAGAAAGATGATGTCCTTGATGGTAGGTATGTTTAGACATAAACTCTAACACTAGTTTATCAACCACGGCAGTAGATGTTTATGAATTAAAAGATGCACCTATTCAATCTATTATAGAACTTTTCGTCTATTACAGACCATTAATGGTGTACTGTATCTCTGTACTAAATAAACCATTGCGAGAGCTACATATCCTTCCACAGGTTTGGCAAAAGAATTTTCTAGTAGGTAATTATGTTTTTGTCTTTTGATAATGAGAGCTCTGAACCAGGCGTCATTGCAAAAGTTGTGACCCTATTCAATATATACAACCTGAAATTATTTTAAGTTTGTCGTTAATTGCCTATCCTCTTTGCCTAGCTAACCAGAACTAGCGAACCAGAAGATATACCTCAAATAATCACACCAATGTTTATTCTCATGTAAAGAATATACTTTGTGATTATTATCTTTACATGCTCTAAGTATATGAACTTACCTCAACCTCAAACATCTTTATTTTCAGATCATTTCCATTTTCTTCTGGGCATGCTCTGCTGGTATTATGGGTGGAGTCATCTACTTCACTTACAGGATTCAACAGTTTGACTGGGATAATCAACTAGTCGATAACCTGTTAAATTCGTTCATGCGACCAAGTTGGGCATGTGCTGTATGCTGGTTGATAGTTGCCTGTGTACATGGCTATGCAGGTGAATATTTGGTTATCACTATTTTTCGCGCGGTAGAACGATTTACTCTAGATGTACGATCGCAAATCAAAATAGAGTAACTCTTAAAAAAAATCATCAACTCGAAAGCCTGAGAAACAATAGTAATGCACTTATAAATACGTAACGCAATGGTAACGCCGCAAGTCCACCTTGACCTCAGAGTGCCCACCGTTAGGCAATTCATGAAAAGGGCATCGAAGAGATACTTAGAATCTGCCCCGTCCGTTGTCTCTTCCGCTGATTACAGGCCATCCCAGATCAATAAAATCCGCTGACCACGTCACGGTCTCCTTAGACCCGATGATAGGATCACTGTAGTTCAAGAATCGAACATATTTACAAGCACACTCCGACGCGCTCGACCGCCTCCATACAGACCTCACCGGCGAGGATTTCCGTCGCGAAATGTCTCATCATGTCCGTCCCGACCCTTGCTCGAGCCGGCCCGTGCCGAGCCAGTAGCTTTAAATTCGTCCCTTAATAATAAGGAAACTGATATGATCCAGCTAGTCCCTAGTTGTCCCCTAGCAACGCCCTAAGCCGAGGCTGGTGTCCCGAAGGGGACGCCCTTAGCGCTGTTGCATAGTTTGTAGTATTTTAAAATATGCTCTGGCTGGAGGCATCAAACTGCCTCGCCTTAGATATTGTCTGGTTACGCAGACAAAACCCCTCTGGGATTCTGCAAGAGGGCATTTAAAACAAAAAACAGCGCCAAAAGTACTACTCGAACCGCACGCGTGGAGTAACGGCCGTACGGCTTGCCGGGCTGTACGCAAATCTCGGTATTACACTCAGAATACAGAACAAACTGTATTCTGAGGTTTGAGGTGGCTTTTGAGTTTTATTTTTCACAATTGTTCTGCCATTTATATCAAACAATTGTGTTTTTTTTTTATTGGAATCATCTAATAAAAATATGTATTTATATATTGTACTACCAAGACAAAATCATTTAGCTGCGGGAAAAGAACCATAAAAAATTTCAATATCCAACATTCAATTTAAGTCCAAGTTGTCTTGTCCCAATGGTTTAAATAACATAAGCTCACAAGTTGCCACGAAAGATTACATTCATGTCACATATCTATTTTAACGCTCGCACACAGTGGTGTCATTACTTTGACTCGTATATGTAGTAAAATGTTATACTTGTTTCTTCAGGTCCAATAAATTGGTTCCTATGTCTCGACTGCTGGCGGTTACCAGCTCGCTTGACGTACGGGATGTTTTTATTCCACTACCCAATCATGTACTCTTTCAACGCCACCGAAATAGCGCCCGTCTTCTTCACTGTCGAACGTTTTGTAAGTATACTTAATTATATTCATAGTTAAACATTTATTAAAATAATAAATCGGAATGGTATCCGTTTTATAAAACATATTAATCATATTTTTTTATCCAACAGGTTTTCAAATTCCTGTCCTATTTGGTCTTGGCGGTAGTGTACTCCTTTACCTTTACTTTACTTGTGGACTCTCCAATCACTGTTCTATTCAAACAACTGATGGACTCAGGTAAAAAGTTTATAATTTCTTAGTTTTCTCTATTTTCTAATAAAGATATGCAAATTTAAATTTCTTTTTGTTTTGGTTTTAGGGAAGAAGAAAAAACCGACAGCGGCAGTTAACAAAGTGGGAAAAGAAAATAAATATTTTATTGGTACTGAAAAAAATATAAGTAACGTGCAAACTAAGCTAGCTGAGGATAAAGTTAATGATAATGTTGAAAGTAAAAATATTAGTGGTAGAAAAACTTATAACTTTTTTAATTCTGGTGGTTTAAATTCTAAATCAATTGATGGGAATATTATTACTAGTCCCGATGGCGAAAAATCTGACCGTACTGACATTGTTGTTGATCTAAATACTGCTCATATCAATGTTAACGATGATGATAATGCAGTTCGTATTGATGATAGTGGTATTCATGTTTATTCTGAAAATATACCTGAAGTTAAGTAGGTTAATCTTAAGAGTGAAATAACCGCGAGAGAGGATATAAATATAGAATTATATTTAGTATAAACCTAGTAGGAACCTTGTACTGACAAGTCAAAGGTCATATAATTTTATGATTTCGCGAAGAACCGGCACACCATAAAGATGTTCTCAATGCTGTGCAAAGCGATGTCAGAGGCCAACGAATGGTTAAATAAACTGGTTAAATAGTCTGGCACTTGGTGATGTCGTTATGTTTATTTATAGTGTAGTTAAATGGAGATCAAGAAAAATGATAGGTGTTAACATGGATATATGTTACTAAGATTATAAGATATTTAGTTATATATAGTGAAGTAGTGGTAGCCGACTAGTTACGGGCTCACCTACAGTCATAGGTTTTGGGTTCAAACCTAAAAAATGGACTTTCTTAATGTCTTTAAGACATCAGAAAGCCAATGCAGAAAGTGTATCGTAGATTAAGATTATTTATTTTAGTTGTAATCAATAATGCCAATATGTATGAAACGGCTCTCATTCTGACTCAAGATTTACACCCTAAAAGAAAAAAAAGAAAATAAACAAATCCTTTAGAAATGTAGAATATCTTAATTTATTATCTTTTTTTCAAATTCTCGTGCTATTTTTCCTTTTTATTTGGGATCGGCGCATTATGTCTGTGTCTTTTACACATTTTTATCAGCCGTCACTTGGAGTAACCCTCTTTTTAGCCATAACATCTCTCACACAATCCGCCGGACACTTCCTGTGTTTCCTATTTTTATAGTCATCTTTTATTGCTATTCAGTCTCAAGACTTTTCTCGTCATATGCTCTTCATTGCTCCGCATCATATGTCTATATCGAGACAACTCTCTGACTTCTGATATACTCATTTCTCTTCTATATCCATCCGCATCACACCGCACACCCCTCTTAACATTCCCATCTCCACTGCATGCCATGACCTCTCATTACCTAATTCGTTTTGTAGCCCAAAATTCCTGATATTTTTTTTTATAGGTATAAGCGGTATTCGGGGTCAGAAATATGAATCCTTATATAATAATGTAAATATTAACATTAAGTTCCGCAGCGTGTGAATTGATGATGTAACAGATGTATTTCATTTACTTGTATAAATGTAAATAAATGATTGAAGTTAAAAATATTTTTGTGTTGTTATTTATTGTTCCTTTTTGTCATTGAACGAATTATACTAGTCATATACTGGACATCAGGCACAAAATCGTAGCCCAAAAGTTTCTACCAATTGGTAACAAATACAGTATAAAAATATACAGGTAAAAAAAGTTGCGCATTACGGTCTTATAAATCTTGTAATAAAAAATGATTGGGTTTACTTTCAATGTATTTTCATCTCACATTTCGAAAGTATTAAATAATTCAAGTTAAATCTTTGAAAAGCATTAACGCATGCTTAGCGAACTCTAAAGTTATTATATTAAATGGAAAAAGAATACGGTGGCGAACAGGATTCTTCTCTTTTCTCTGCTCACCAACGCGAATTCTTCTTCCATATTTTAACACGTCTTATGGCGACGTCATGGTCGAGATGGCTTAGTGGTCAAAGCGCCTGGAGTATTCATCCGGGAGGCGCAGGTTCGAATCCTGTTCGCCACCGTATTCTTTTTCCATTTAATATAATAACTTTATTAAATAATTTCCTTGAATTCTAGAAAAAGTACAAACTAATATTGTTATAAACGCCCTCTGTTGTTCAGTGGCTTTATTACTATGTAGCTTATACTTAGTAGCGATACCCCGGTAAAGGTTAGTAGAGGTGGTTTGAATCCGGCAGGATTCAATGACAAAAGATATTTGTCTTTTGTCATTTGTAGGAGTTCAGCACAGCCTCTATTATGGATTTTCCACACACGAAAGAAAGGTTTCTATCGAACACCATCTATCGGGAGATAGCTGAAATGTGTTTTTAATTTCTATACGTGGTGTAGCTATACCAAGGTAGATGGCGTTACTGATGCTTGGTGCGGAAAGTTTTGTATGAAAATCTTTCTAGGTCTTCTAGGTATTATTTATAGCTTTACGCTTGTATTTTCTGACGAGTTAGGCAGAGGTGTGCTGTTGAATGCGTACATTTTATCGATTTTATAATCAAGTCAAATGGGGTTTCAAACAAATATTACCTGGCACTATTTCTTAAATGCACGTTGGCGTCTACTAGATCAATATCACGTACTTTCCGAAAGGAATGCTGCCATATTATAGTTTTTCTTGAACTTGTAAATACTAGATTAAAAATTTCATAATCAGTTAGCACATAGATACAGGTATAGAAATACAAAGAACACAGAGCCCTATCTAAATACGGCATTGTATCTAAAGACGTACCTAAATGAAAAAAAAAGATACATAAATGCATTACATCATTTTTAAATTTGGTTTATTTTTAGGGTTCCGTACCTCAAAAGGTAAAAAAAGGAACCCGTATAAGATCACTTTCTTGTCCGTCTGTCCGTCTGTCTGTCCGTGTGTCACCACCGATTTTCTCAGGAACGGGTGGACGTAGCAAGTTAAAATTTATATCAGATACTGGTTAACAGCAAGGTCTTACAGCTCAAATAAAGGAAAAATTCCGAAAAATAAAAAGTTGACAATTAAGGTAAATTTTGGTACATACAAGTTATCGTGAAGATCTAAATTTGCCCATATCTTTTTATCGTGTTGACTCAGGTCCTTGATTTGTATACACCTAATAGGGACTATAGACCTCAGTATCTGGTATAAATTCCAACTTGCTAGGTCCACCCGTTCCTGAGAAAATCGGTGGTGACACACGGATAGACGGTATAATAAGTAGGAACGGAACCCTCAGCGCACGAGTTCTACTCGCACTTCACCGGTTTTATATTTTAGAGAACGGAACACCTTTTTGCCATCTTTCTTCCGTTTCTTTAATATCCTTGTATAGTATTAACTTATCGAAAGCCGTTAAGATAAGCTAGAGTGACTTTAAAATTTATTATTAAGCTTATATGGTTATCAATAATCTGTTAATTATTATAAGATAATTAGCATGCAGCAGTGTGATAAGACAGGTTATTTTTGACTGTGAGATACATAAACCACTGTCAAAATATAAAAACGAATAGGGGACAAAATGCACCTTATGTATATGTCGCAGATGGATAGTAGGATCCGCTGTTTTACAAAACTGCTAGCTGATTTACAAAACAGTAGTTTTATAAAACAGCTAAACAACGTTCAGCTGGATTGCCATTGCGATATGTATAACAAAACTGCTACCCACGTTTAGACGTAATGCAGAATGACATATCTATGTCGCAGATGGATACAGTACTGATTTACAAAACAGTACTGATATGAAAAACAGCTGAACGACGTTTAGCGGTTTTACATAATTACTGAACTATAACACGCAGAATTGTATAAACGTTTTGCGTTTATCAATGCAGCGGCAGCAGGTCAACGATCAGAGATTATGTAAAACAGTGTGAAATGAACTGTCAGATTGTTGATTTTAGGTCGAAATTTTGTCGCATATGGCTCTGTGTGTCTTCACAATAATAACCTAACATTATTTTATTTGTCAATAGCAAAAAAAAGATAAAAATTTTTAATGACGTAAATACTAAACCACTATAATAGTCGACAATATATCGCGATTATGAAAGAAACTAAACAAAATTGATGCATGAGCGAGCGAAGCGAGCTCAGGAGTTTCGTGTATCCCGACACGGACCGGTTAGGTTCGAAGAGGATGACGGGGGCCAGTGAGCAAGCGTAGCAAGCGAACTACCCCCGTCATCCTCTTCGTGTTTAGGTTTTTTCTTACGTTACAGAAACAAAAATAGAAGCCCCGCTTTGCGGGGCTCTGTCGACCCAGGCACGGAAAGTCAAATCAGAATACAGTATCTTTTTTTACTTGAGTGGTGACTATCCATTTAATATACCTATACAATATACAAACGAAAAGTTTTCGAAAAAGTATTTTAAACTGTCCAAATATTTATTTTATACATGTTACAATATCATATTTTTATCGAAAAACTACCGCCATCTCCCCTGATGTTAAGCGATGATGCAGTCTACGATGGAGCACGCTTGCCTAGATGAAACCGATTCACTCGCGTCTTGAAGACAACCAGATTGTAACTATCGGGGAAGATCCACTCTCGCAACGCATTCCACTGTTTCGCGGTTCTTATAATGAACGTGGAATCAAAGCGCTTTGTTCGGATTTTTGGTATATCAACCATAAACCGATGGCGCATTTTCGTGCTTCTGGCCGTACGATAGAAAAAAGGGCAGGGAGGAATTAGATCATGCAGATCTGAAGCACACTCTCCGAAATGTACCCGATAAAAAACCGATAGACTAGCAACTTTGCGCCGATGTTCTAGACTTTGGAGCTTAGTCTTAACAAGGGAATCGTTGCAGATGAGCCTCAAGTTTTTCTTCATTTATTTGAAATGACGCGCGAAAACACATGGTCACGTGACTTTTGAACTGTGACTTTTGACTGTGTGTTTAATAAAAATAACTACGGGGCTTTAACTTTAACCGTATTTATGAGAAAAGTATATACAATACTTAAAGCTTTTTAATAGAATTATGAAAATGACAACTTATGAGACGTGTTCTGTGTCAATGTATAAAAGTATAACCTCCTGATAAATTGTATATACAAAAGTCTACAACGTTTAAATAAGTGGTCATAGTTAGCACGCCGAGACCCGTAGTTTACATCTTAGCTTACCCCTAGTTCAAATCTGAGATTTTCTTTTGTGACTCTCTCTGTGTCACTTTGATATCTAGAAATCAACTTATCCTCTGATTTCCTTGAAATGAATTAAACCTAAACATACATTTTTACTTTACATGTAAAAATAATCAATGACATACCTATAAATAAATAAAAAATATTTAATTTATCTAACAAATAAATTACAGCTGCTTATTGATATGGAAAATTATAAAAAGATCTCAATCATGGCCGCCCGCGTTTTGGTTCTTGTAATCAATAGAAAAAAAATTGCGAACTTATTTTGCAAACATAAAATATTCAAGATTTATCTTAATGCAAAAACAAATTTGTTTAATTATGGTTTTCCTATAAGCTAATATCTTTATCTATAGCTATATATCCAATACTTTCATATTTTTTTGTGACAACTGTCAAGTAGCCAATTATGTAAAACCGCTAAACGTCGTTCAGCTGTTTTTCATAACAGGACTGTATTGTAAATCAGCTAGCAGTTTTGTAAAACAGCGGATTCTACAATCCATCTACGACATATATAATATCAGGAAAGGCTATACAAAAGGGTTACCGGGTCCTAAAACAAAAAGCTAAATACACATGGCTTTGTGGTTCCAAGGGTGACTGCTAATAATGAGGTCCTAGTTTCGATTTCCAGGTCGGGCAAAGTGTTATCGAGTTTTTCTGTGTGGTAATTCTCTGTAGTGTGTGTAGCAGTCCAGAGTTTGGAATTGTGCTCGATAGATGTCAATATTCTTAATAATGCATCGGTGAAATGTGGGTGTACAACTGTGTAAACCTCTGCCTACCCTTTTGAGGAATACAGGTGTGATGCTATGCTATGTTATGTTACGAATGTCTATTCATGGAAAAACCACTGGACTATACGTAGGTATAGTCCAGTGGTTTCTCAATGGGTTATGACAGTTGATGAGAGATGACATCACATGTGGTCCGTATACGATCATTGAGGTTAAGTAACGCTTAGCGTGTCAGTCTATAGATGGGTTACCGCTAGCGGTAGCGGATGCTTCTAGAAGCATTTTCAGATAATTGTTTTCGTGCTTCGGAGGGCACGTTAAACAGTACGTTTGGGATGTTGATACTAAAATTAATTCAGTTGCTAAGGTAGGCCAGGGCCTATGGGTGGTTTGACAATTCCTGGTTGGTTCCTAAATGCACGTAAGAAGTTCTTTTTATCCCGAAAAATAGCTTTGGTTTTGTAACAGAAACACAGGATGGTGCTGATATAAACTTGGTAGGTACGTTACGCTTTGGAACTAGTTTTGAGTGAAGTATTGCGTAAATTGTTTATGAGTGTTTTAATAAATTACCCCAAGAGATACATTATTAATACTGAGTTTATTATAATCACAGATATCAATAAGCCTTATGATCAATAATCTTCATTTTGATAATTGCCATATCATATAGATTAGATAGGTATGCTAATGAAATACCGCATAATTTAAAAGGAATTCTACTAAGATTAACATATCACATCGGATTCTGCCGGTGGTGTTTTCTTGAATAAGTGTGAAAAAATAATTTATGACAAAATGGTTTCGAAAGTGTTTTTACATATAGTTTTAGTTAATATAGTTACAATAGGATTAGTGAAAGGATATGTTGACTTGCCTATACCAAATCAAGCATTAGATCAAGAGCTTTACGAAAGAGTGATAGATCCAGAGCTATGTGATGAACAAGTGCGCCTCATTAGAAACAATACATACTTGAGCATGTTTTGTAAGTATTATTTAAAATTACAAAAAATAGTATACTTAAAAGCTTACTACAGAAAATCCTAAGATATCCCAGCAAAAGTACGAAGTTAAAATGGAAAGAGAAATATAATAAATATTCAGCGATAGTTGCAAATTGCAGATCATTGTTGCCAAAACACACATTAAATCTGAGAATATCAAAGCTTACTTTAAATAAACGTAACGTAACTATTGAGGATAGCTCTCCTTAGACCAAATCTACCTAGTCTCTTCCCAAATATTTTGGGGCCGCTTTTAGTCTAGCTGGATGCAGCCTAATACCACTATTTTATATGGAGCGACTGCTTCTCTGACCTCCACAAGCCAATCACTGGGCAAAGCGGTATCTCGTGGTAAAACTAGTTGTCAGACTTTCAAGCTACCCGTAACGGCAATCATAGATATAATTTTGACAACAGAGATCGACGTTTTAATGTGCTCTCTAAGGCAAGGTGGGAACTCGATATTAATTAATGGTCATCCATACATAGTCCAACCGCGGCAGGCGCAGCTTAACTTTCATCGATCGATCTTTACGGCTGTTACTTTACCCACGGGCCTACCTTCAATAAGGTGGATGAAAACAAATACTCTCAATGTTTTAATTTGTACCCAATAGTCGCAGACGCTGGCATAAGGGTTCCAAAAGGCATTTTGGAAGGTAACACCTTGGATATGGGCAACTACCACCAATGTATCGGATTCAACCAACCATTACAAAATAACGAGCTTCAAGGCAAATATTGCATGATTAGAGTTCCCTTGGGACAAGATTATAATTTACCTGTACTGCAATATTCAGAAATGATGAGTTTTCATCCACATTTGGATGATGAAGCAGTCAAGAAGTTGGAAGAGTTTAATGTTATGAAGAAAGGGATGCTTGCGATGTCTGGCGTCGTTGATGATGAAAGGTAATTAAGAGCTTGATAAGCTTAACATAATTCGGACTTTCTTGTCGAAGTGATGCTACCGTAAGTTTGATACTCGACATTCGTTCTTGTTTACCTTTGGTAGGCTTCAATTTCACAAATGTGATTATCAATTTATTAAACAGGGTCAGGTATAGAAAGGCGTCTAAATAGCATAAATAATAATAACTCAAAATATTTTATATGTATTAAATAATGCTTTGGATAACAATTATTTCCGGTGTTAGTGGAAATGTGGTAATTTAATCATTTGAAATGTCTCTATATATATGTCGCAGATGGATTGTAGAATCAGCTGTTTTACGAAACTGCTAGCTGATTTACAAAAAAACATTGTTTTATAAAAGGTTTTACTTAATTACTAAACTATAACACGCAGAATTGAATGAACGTTTTGCGTTTATCAATGCAGCGGGTCAACGATCAGAGATTATGTAAAACAGTGTGACATGAACTGTCAAATTGCTGAGTCGTTCAGCTGTATTATAAAACAGTACTGTTTTGTAAATCAGCTGATTCTATAATCCATCTGCGACATATATATTTCATAAATAACGGTTTATGCAAAAAACAATAGCAGTGTCACAATAAATTTATGCTTTTAGATAAGTTATTTTATTTAATATTTTCAGGATGTTACCAGGAAGCCCTCTGTCTGGACTTACGGTTAGATTAGCTGTCTGCATTCCCAGGCCTTGTACAACTGAGCAAGCCATTAGTTCTCTGCTATTCAATGTATCTGACGTAGGCTTTCAATACACTGACGATTTCTGTCGTCTTCCCGATGATAAGCCTTGGGTTCCTGGAGATAACGTTGCGTTGTAAGTAGAACTATGTGAGGAGATACAATTTCACTAAAACTGTGAACATGATAAAAGTATTATTTACTGTTTTTGTAGGATTGTTTTTTCTGTGATCGGGTTGATTACTATAGTCAGTACTTCATATGATATCTGGCATACATTTATTTGGAAGAGTGGTAAGTATATTTTTATTTATCACGATTACTTAAAATTATCCTGATCATAATATGATAATTTGAATTGTATCTTATAACAAAAAAATCTTTCATATGCATGCATACGTAGCGAATTCTACGGTTAAAATTTTTGTGGAATGGAAAAAATGGTCGTGGGCAGGTTCTTTTTTTTTCTTTGAACATTTATTTGTATTTGTTATGACATTGTATTAACTGCAAAGTTAGTCGTGTCGGTTCAGTCACCTGTATATGGACTAAATAGAAAGCGATGACATCACCAAAAAACGTATTAAAGAAATGTGGTAGAACAATTCGGAGTAGTGAGCAGAGGTCGATATTGCTTAGCTGGTCAGAGCGCCTGGAGTATTTATCTGGGAGGCGGAGGTTTGAATCTTGCTCAAGGCCGTATTTTCTTTCCGTAAAAAATTATAACTTTACAATTCTTTTGATCTACCTGATACTATTTATTTTTCAGACCCCAAAAATATAAGCGTCATTCGCAGATCGTTCTCAATTTATACAAATGGTCGACGCATGATGTCATTCGAGTCTGGTCCTAATACTTTAGAATGTGTGGACGGCATCAGAGCTTGCGCTATGATCTGGGTACTCCTTGGACATTCGTTTACTTCAGAAATATATTGGTCCAATCCATTTGATGCCTTTATGGTGAGTGATACAGTTAGAAGCAGTAATATTGGAGTCAGCGCGTTCACTACTACTTATTTACTTAGCTACTCCGTTGGCAGTGATCTTGGCCAATATGAGTCTTGGTCTACAAGGGAACGCCACTTAGTTTGGTCTTTGGCAGTTTTTCGCCAATCATTGGCTTGAAGCTCCCAAAGATCTAACTCCACCATATCAATTCAACGATATCTAGGTCATCCTACGGGATGTCGTCCCGTCGGTCCGTCCAGACAGGCCATTTTGACTCTGCGATCTTCACCCATCCTCTCAATGTGGCCCAGCAATTGGAGCTGCCTCCATAATATTTGGATCAGCCATGAGCTTCTTTTTTTTTGAACTCTCCAGCATGTTCATGGTTGAATTATTTGGTGTTGGTTATCTGTACCAATGCCGATACAAATCGGGTTTTGGTACTTTATTCGTAGTAGGTACACATATTACAGTCAAATTATTTGATACCAATTTCGCATTGAAGGGTAAGTAAAAAAAAATAGGCAGTTCTCTTTATTCAAAAGTAAATCCTTAACTTTTGGGATACTGATAATATTGAAACTACTTATTATCGTGATTTGAAAACTGCGAAGACAACACTGCTTCTGTTGTAACCAAATTCTGGTCTATGCATATATATTACTCTGTAAATGACAATGAGTTTGCTCTTCATGCATAGTTTTTTACGGTATTATATAATATGCGCTGCTTGAAATCGTTAGTTAAAGTCACAATTAGGGCTCCGTTTGATAATAATTTGGATTTTGAATGTCTTGTATGCCCTAAAGCAATCAGAAAAACTGTCGCTCTCACTAGCCTTAACAAGATGCAGCTTTCAAATGGCACGACTGCCTATCCGATCTCCACAGGTATATATCTCTTGAAGAGACTGGTTGACAGACAGGCTTTCAGGCACTGATCATACGTATTTTAGACTGTCATTGATCTTTGTTTGACAAACTGTACAATTTACAAAACAAAATATAAAGAGTTATATATATAGGATCAAATTTGTATACCTCGAGGGGATAGGCAGTGGCCGAGGCATATTTATTGTAAGTTGTATAGCTACATTTCATCAAATAATCACCACAATTCTGAAGACTCATGAGAGCCTATTTACCGGGCACTATTATTACTCCGAGCTGCTACTGAGAATTTCCTAGCCCGATAGCACTTTGTCCGACTTGGGAATCCAAACCAGAATCCGACGCTTAGCATCCTCGCTTACGTCTAAGGCTGCCAAAAAAACTATGTAGCCAGGTTGGAATAATATTGTCTTCTTTTTCCAGTGGTCCAGTTCATGGAAAGCTTTGTGGCTCACGTCGGCGCACTTAACGGTGGATACATTTTTCACGTTAAGTGGTTTCCTCGTTGTTTATACGACCGTTGGAAAATTAAATGGAAGTAAGTAGCCAGTGGTTTTGAGTGGGATTTATCTTGCACCTGTGAAACTTAAATTGGACGTTCCATCTTTTATTTTTTATTGTACACAGGATGTGGCCAGATATGTAGTTTTTGGATCTTTGTTCAGAATTGAGTTTTTTACAAGCAAATTTTGTTATGTTAATACCACTCCACCAATACTTATATGAAAATTCATACCTACCAGTCACAATTAATTTAGGTAAAACCTGATTCAAATACGGTTAAATTAAGCAGCTCAACTGATATTTATTGTATTGTAATGTGCGTGAATATTGTAAAGTTTCACAAAAAAGTTAAAGAAAATTGACACACGTGTTAGGAAATTTGCAAGCGAAACCATTTTTTTCTTAATTACCGTATTTTTTGGTACGTGGTCGTTTTGATTCTAGGGTTCAGTCAAGGTAGAGTTCAGAAACCCATCACAACAAGATAAGGAACCTTTTGAAATAAGTATTTAACTTAATTTCTTGATTGATGATTGGTATTTTCCCGTTGATATTATAAAAATATCTCATATAAAGTAGCATTTATAATGTCGATAAGAAATCTTAGAACATAATTAACTATGATTGACCAGTTGTAAATATTCATATCTCTAGTCACTATCGTAAATCAATCAAATATAACACCTGTGTTAGATTACATATTTCGTCAATATTTAGTGGAGTAATTTACCTACTTTGTTATTTTCCTTACAAAACACATTTTCTTTTGATAAGAAACAGATATCTGTAGATATATATCAAATTGTTATGTAAAAAATAAATTCAAGCTTGCTACATCGCGATACAAAGAGACAACCTGATAAAAATTATGGAAGTTAGGTACAATAATACGTAAGCAAATTCCTCGCTTACGTATAATTATGAAATATTTGATGATGAAGATTTTATAAATACTTATTTTAGGATTATACTGTTTTTATCTGTTATGATGCTATGTATGTTCATAATCAAAAGCAGTGATTTGATTGTTATCACCGTTGGATTGGTAAGTCAAAGGTCGTAAGTCCGAATCCAAGGCAGGCAACACTACACTGAGTTTTCGAGTCATGTGCGTATTACAGACTCATCACTCGCTTAAAACATGTAAGGAAAACATCGCGAGGAAACCAGTAGGTACACCTTAGTGTTATTCTCGATGGTGTGTAAAGCCATAGTATAGGCGTACGGGTCTTAAACTCTGACACTAGGTTGTTCATTATCCATATGATAAGAATAATAAACTTAAAGCTAGACATATTGAATAGGCTATAGATCTACTACTAGAGTTAACTTTGTTTTATGATATTTTTGGATGAAATAAAACTTCTGTTCAATTCTCAGAGGGCGAGAAATAGTTCTTTACTACAAGTAAAGAGACGATCTGAAAAAAATCCGGATGTAACCTTGCCTTGTCATAGCGAAGCATAGATTACGCACACACACACATGCAGCGTACTGGCGCTGAGTAGATTAGTTTTAAGTATTCGTATGCGTTTAGCTCGTGTATCGCAAGCGAAATTGGATGACTAGGCATGCTTCTCACATGTCGCACGCAATGCTCCGTCCGTATTTTTCAAGGCGTTTCCGTGATTTGTATCAATACATACAAAACCGCACAACAGTATTTTTTTTAACGTTGCCACACACTAGGAATTTCTTCCTGTATTGTGGGTGCGTTTACAAATACATAACATGCACACCCAACCCGGAACAATCAACAAATAATCAATCTGTAGATCATACAAAGATTTGCTCCGTGCAGGAATCGAACCTGCGACATGCGGTATATAAAATCTAAACCTATCATTTCAGGGCAGCTGATCAAAAACCTCCACTTATTCTGGCTAAACCGACTCCTACGCATGTTTCCCATACTGGCGGCGACTGCGCTTCTCGAAGCGACTTTCCTCAACCGAATGAGTGATGGGCCTATGTGGGATAATGTTGCCGGTCTGGTTCATAGGTGCAGAACATCCTGGTGGTCTACTTTACTGCATATACAGAACTACGCTAATCCTAGGAATACGGTTGGTTGAGATAATAATTTAATAACTCGTAATTGTTTCACTGCAGGCCTGGGCTTTTCATAAAGAATATGTTCTGTCCTAATCTTTTAGTTTACCAAATGGCTATGATAGGTATTTTACTTGGATTAACTAGGTACAGGTAGAATTTTAACTCATTTCTTAAAAAGCGCGTCCGCTTCCGTCTGGCCGCCACACTTATAGTTTTTAAATACCTGATACGAGTAGGTATTTAAAATCGAATAAAAAAAAACTCGTTTTTAAAAGATCTATTTACAGGAATAAAATATTTTAATCATATACATAGCCTTCAATATTTTATTTAAAAAAGATCTCATTATTAACAATAGTCTAATGAGAGATTTAGTGCATTTTTTATAATATTTCATATCTGGTTTACATGTTTACAACAATGTTAATTAAGAAGAAGGGGTGTTTGGTATACTTAACAGTAAACAATTATTATTTAAATTATCTTCGTCATTTTGATAGTAACTATTAATAATAGTAACTATTCTTATTTAAATTATCTTCGTCATTTTGATAGTAACTATCATTATTCAAATTATCTTCGTCATTTTGATAGTAACTATTATTAATAGTTACTATCAAAATGACGAAGATAATTTGAATAATAATTGTTTACTGTTAAGTATACCAAACACCCCTTCTTCTTAAATAATAATAAAGAACACATGTTCTTTTAACAAATAGCGTTTAACTTTTTCAGTGCATCGGCCAAACCTGGTACTTGGCGATAGATGTCCAACTCCATATTCTATCGCCCATAATTCTTTACTGGGTTCTTCTTGGCAAGAAAAGAATAGCATGGACAGCATTATTGACTGCCTTGAGCGCTATTCTGACTGCTTCGACTATTTACAACTTTATCAACGAATTCCCTTCGACTATGATGTCGTACGTAATGTCTTTACCATAAATAATATTTATTATAGCTATAATCTGTCCGTTCAAGAAAGGCTAGCACGACAGCCAGGTGTTAAATAATGACTTGAGAGATATGGCGCAATGTAAATCGGAAACAGGTTTTTACATTTTATCGATTTGTTTTGAGAACATGTTATTATTATCGTTGTCAAGATTATGTTATAAATCGATTTAAGTGTAGAAAAACAAAAAAAAAAACAACTTTTGAATGTGTTGTGCAAGGCTTTCTATAATGAACAGACTGTAGATACTCATAGTTTTTTGATCTAGGTCAATCTGTTTATTTATCAATATGCCACCTCAGATACCAATGGGTACTTTTCCAAAACGTTTCCAAATTGAATTCAAAATTGACTCGTTTCTTAATACAATCCGCTACCACGATACCCTTTTATGGAATGATTTGCTTTTGTTTTTAGCCGTCCGGAAAGTCTGGGTGACTTTTTGTTTAACTATTATATGAACACTTTCACACGAGCTAGTCCTTTCCTCGTCGGCATGGTCTTTGGATACATTGTAAGAACCAAAAAGCTTCAAATGTCGAAGGTAACACAATATATATATATAATAGATAATAGTATAATTAAACTTTGTTTTGTATGGCGCAGATGAAAATAGATGTATGTGTGGCTCTGGAGGTCAACTATATTTTAATCACCAGGGGATCTAAGATGGCCACTATGAGCATTTCTCCTAAAGATGTATCATTATTTGAATTGAGTAACTTCTTAAGTTAATTACTGTTTATGAATTGCACGCAAATCATATTTTGATTTTGTCCATGAAGTGACCATTTTACAATTTGTGAAATATATCATATTATGATCCTATTATGATACAGCCAAATGGGCCTTTTTAGATCCCCTGGCTCGTTAAATACAAAATTGTACTTTATAACAATAAAATTAGAAAGAAAGAAAATATTTAATTTCTCAGGATTATATAGATTGATAATAAAAATCTCCGATGCTTTTCCACAGATTGGAACAACACTTTACTGGATCTCATCATTTGCTTTGTCAACCTTCATCATATACACCAACTATCCAATCGCCCAGCCTGATTGGAATAACCAGACTATGGACAGCCTCATTAACTCCTTCATCAGACCTCTTTGGGCAGTATTTATTGGTTGTCTAATATACGCATGTGCAAATGGGTATGGCGGTAAGTTATCACTTTACCAAGGGTACGAATTATTATGTTTATTTTCAATTAAAGTACACGCAACCACAGAAGTTGATTAACACGCACCAAAACATCGCAGACTGTAGGGCTGATTATTGTGATATGATGAAATGACTTTTTTATGGAATAGGGGGGCAAACTAGCAGACGGCTCGCCTGATGGTAAGCGATTACCGCCGCCCATGAATTCCTGCAACCCCAGAGAAGTCGCAAGTGCGTTGCCGGCCTTTTGAAGGGTTTGGACCTCCGGTACCTTCACTCACTCTGCGAACCACAATGCAAGCGTTGTTTCGCGCCGGTTTTTTTGTGAGGCCGTGTTATATAGCTTATAGCTCGGGTTCAAGACTCAATTTTATCCTTATATTCAGTCCACATGCGACCACGAACGCTGCAAAGTGTTCGAAAAATAAAAACCAATAATACACGCGATTAATCCGGTTAAAAGTTGTTTTATTATAATAACTATACTAATAAAATCATGGATAAAAATCCATGATTTTTTCAATAATATTCTTTACTGCCTCGTTGGTCTATTGGTCCCAAGCGCGACTGCTGAGCATGAGGTCCTGGTCGATTCCCGGGTCGGGCAAAGTGTTATTGGGTTTTTCTATTAGAAATTTCTCGATAGCGGCCCGGAGTTTGGATTCATGCCCGGTAGATGGCATTAGGCTCACCACCTATTACTTGGAATCTAATATCAGCGTTGGTGAAATTTGTGTGTACAGCCGTGATGCTGTGTTACTTATTACTAAAATAAAATATTTTTTAATATTGAAATGATTGTTTTCAGGTCCTATTAACTGGTTATTATCACTAAAGGTATGGAAGCTCCAGTCCCGACTGTCTTACGCGATGTATTTGGTTCACTACGGACTCATGATAGTGGTAAACTACAGTGCAATAGCGCCTTTCTTCTTCACTGTAAAGTCAGTAGTAAGTATTATATTCCAATCAAGTACACAAATATCTTCTTTTTTTATCATAAATGGATCTACGTTTGGCCATTAACTCGCCTGATTGCAAGGATGGAGCACGTAGATCCAGAAGAAATCGATACACTCTAAGTAGAATAGATAGATTTGGGGAGAATGATAATGTGTGAGTTGGTGCAACTGCCCAGACCCGTCTCCCACAACGGTTGCACCGGACTACATTCCGAAACACGACTAGGTCGCTTCACGGCATGACTTAGTCCGGTGTGTGGTAACCAGCGTGGCCGAAGCCTCCCACCAGAGTTGTGTTGCCTATTTTGCACCACCCAGGGGCCTCGTGTAGGGATTCCATTCGTACGGACGCGGGCAACTCAGCCCCCAGCGAGTTGGTTTGACTGGCGACATCGCCGAGGGCTCAGCTCATGATTAAGGGCTCTGTTTGAGTTCGCAAATAGTCGGGCAATCCCGCAAAATGCACGCGAGTAATAACCGGTGAACAATAACCGGTGAATAAATCTTTGTAGACTTTCCCTTTTATTTGATAAAGGAGATCGATTTATAGTCCAGTTTTTCTTACGGGGTCAGTTTTTGCACTAAAATCTTTATTTGGAATATAATAACAGTCTTTATTCAAAATCGGAATTTAGTAATGGTACTAAGTTGTTAGATTTTGTATTTAAGGATAAATGTGTAAATGTAGATACAAACACTGAATCGAAGGAAAATCAGTGGAACTTTTTAGGTAGATTTATTCAAGTAATAATAATGTTTAGGTCACAAAAGGAAAAACGGGGAATATAAGCCGCCATTTCTTTTTCAGGTATTCAAATTCCTGGCTCACTACGCACTGTCGTTTGGTGTATCATATCTAATGGTGTTAGTAATCGATGCACCATGTTCGACGCTATTCAAGATTATATTAGGAGGAGGTAATTATATTTTTTTTTATACATGTCTACATATTACATTACTAAACAAGATGTGCCTGCGACTTCCTATGCGTGAGACACTTACAAGTATTTATAGTTATATGTTATGAATCTTGCAATGTATTGATATGGAATGTGTACGGAAATAGTAGTTAAAATTCCTATTTCAATCCCCATATTTTTTAATTTTAATCTCTTTAACCTATTCGGAGCCTAATCGAGACAAACTTTCACAAAGACAAAAAAAAAACTACAGTCTGTCACGTACAAAATTGCTATCAAGTGAATACTTTGATAGTAATTTAGTGTTGCCAGTACAAGTAAAAACACTACTTCCCATAACATTATTTTCATGACTGTCTTGACCGACTCTAAAAACGATAATTTATGATTAAGCATCATATAAGTAGCAGTTTTCACATAAGTTTTGGCATTTGTATTGAATCTCTCTGAATGGCACTCATTTTTATTTATTGGTAAAATAAAAGCGCACAGTTCTGGTTAGACCGTACCAACGTATTTGGGGAAAGGCTAGGCAGACTTTTATAACTCAAAGGCATTACGTACCACCATTATCCATGGAAGTATTTACAAATGAAGAACCATACCATCTAGCAAGTCTCCCATTGAGGTAGACAGAGATTAAATATTTCCACTTGTTAAGATCCATACACTCCTCTTACTTCTTCCTCATTCCATAATCTCTTCCTAAATACTCTTCGGTTAAGATTGTACTTAACTTGTCCATCGTGGTCTCCTATTAAGGTGCTTGTAATTATGATTCAATAAAACTAACATAATTTATTTTAAAATTATGAAATGTCGCAAAAAACCGATGTCTATCTAATTAAAGGATCGCAAGTTAAAATGGCTTTTCCTAAAACAGCTGAGTTAGTTACACAGAATAAATAATTTCAGTGAGTTCGTTCAAAGTCATGTTTGATCTGCGCCCCAAACAAAGTGCTAAACCAATTCAATTTCAACCTGTATACGCTGTACTTTTTGAGAAGAAAATTTTCAGTTAACTTTTATGCCAAGCAATTAAAGTAAAATTTACAATTTAGTAATTCAACTGAATGATATTTTAAAATGCAGTTAAATTGCATTTCATTTTGTTATTATAGTAGTAATTATTATTAACCAAACCTATATAATTATGTCAAAGAAGGTTATAGATAGGGTAGGTACTTTTCTCTACAATTAGCTACTGCCCTCTACTCGCAGTTACGGTGGTATGTCTCCTACTTTGGGTTATTGTATTTTTTTATAAAAAATGTATCTACGAGTAAGTTTGGCCACCAACTCGCCTCATGGTAAACGATGGTCAGGCCGAGGATGGAGCACATAAATCCAGAAGAAATCTTTAATCACTCTAGCCTTGAATATGTCCCGATTGAATTTGTCAGGAACCACGCAAGGCGACAGGGAGTTCCATTCACGAGCATTATTCCTATCACTGTCATACTATAAGTGCGAGACAGAGACGGGAACAAAGCTAAGCGAAGCACATGTTTTGTAATGTTTATTTATCTTGGCTTAAGAGAGTTTAGTAGCAGTACCTAATGTGTTTGGGCTGGAGTAGGTGGTGAAACCTTCTACTAATACAGTGGTTATTATGTTAATAAAAAACCAGAAGACAAGCTACGTCAGTCAGATGTCTATTATTTCTCAACTTGCCCATCCACGTCACAACTCACACAAAAAAAGACAATCTGTCTTGCAGTCTCAGACTGATTTTTTTTTGTAATTGTTACAGGAGTAAAGAAGACACCCAAGAAGGAAATAGAAGACGAACTAACAAAGGTGAACGAAAAAAAAGTGTAATACATTAATTATTATAAATAATATTTATGTAAAATTTTAATACTCATTAATTAAATATATAAATTTTTTTATAACCCAAGATCTTCTGATTTCATTGAAACCTTATTTTTTTATTTCCTGTAATAGATTAAGCTACCAAAATATTAGTTTGCAAGTGTTTAAAGTATTCGATATCAGGTAAGAATAGTACCTACCTATCTATATTATTTTATCAAAAATAGGTCACCTACGTTTGGCCACCAACTCGCCTGATAGGAAGCGACGGTGTGGCCGAGGATGGAACACGTAGATCCAGAAGAAATCTATTCTCTCTAGCCTTGAACAGTATGCCTAAATTGTATTTCTCAGGAAACACGGAAGACGGCAGGGAGTCCCATTTCCTCAAAGACATTATGATTGGTGCAGTGGTGAACGGTTCGGTTTCGGAAGCGCAAGTTACGGGTCCGCTTAAAGCAAGAAAGAAAAACACATTTATGCACTTATAATACTTTTTAGTGAGGGCAAGGTATTCGATGACACAGTAGTATCTATTTAGTACACGGCACATAGACACACACAGACCATATTAATTAAATCAAATTTATCTCAAGGTTGCACAGATAATCACAGACCGCGATAACTCCGCTTATTGTAAGTTTCAAGAAACGATTACCTTCTATCATTGTGTTGTTATGCTTCTGAGAACACGTTAAACCGTCGGTCCCGGTTGTCAAATTAAGATCTATGACAGCCGTTGCGGGTATAGGCCTGAAAGTCATTGAAAATAACACGAGCTATCGTGTTACCCAGTAACTCGGTTGTGGAGGCCAGATAGGCGGTCACTCCATGTAAAATATTGGTATTAAACTGCATCCGGTTTGGCTGGAAGTCGACCCCAATGTAATTGAGAAAAGGCTGGGAAGATTGATTGTGTTAATGTTTCTATACATATAAGAGGAAAATCCCGATATCCCGGATCACCATTAAATAAGGTCCGACCGAGATCTTGGTCTCGGTTTCGGTTCCAGTCATTCTCGGCTAAAATCAGGTCGAGTACTCGGTTTTGTTCTCGGCCTATAAACGCCGAGTATATCGGCCATGGCCGAGCTTACATTTTGGACTACTTGGCCCATGAAAGTATATTGGCATAAAACTTTCGTGGAGCTGGTAGTCTAAAATGTTATCGTATTTATTAGTCGAAGAGCTCTTCTCCCTTAGCTTCTGAAACTGAATTAATAACAATTCTTCATTAAAATTTATTTACTCAATTCTCTTTATCTGCTTAATAAACTGTTAGCTTTAATTTCATAAACGATTTTATTTACCTAGTTATTGTGAGAAATTATGCTCGTTCCGTTTGAGTAGGTTTATGCTATTTTCATTGAGTCTAGAAATGAAAACAATTAACTAGAAAAAATATTTCTATAGATACTATTAAAATGTAATATAACATCACGCTTGTATTTCCTGGAGGAGTCGACAGAGGTGTAGACAGCTGGCGTATACCCACATCTCACCAATGAAGTCCCATGTAATAGGTGGTGAGCCTATTGCCATCTACCGGAAAAACTCAATAACACTTGGCCCCCACAATAATAAAAAAAACATGTTGTATGTAAAGTTTTATTACCACCTAATTCAGAGGCCGGCCTGAACAACTCTGAAACTAGGTTGACTCTGAACCATACAAATGCAAGAGAAGAAAAACGTTTTGTGTCAGTTTTATGACAATCTTAAAATATTGTATTATTCATTATATTGTCTTGTATCGAATACAGAACTATACAACGTGCAACAAAAGTCATAGGTTCATTGACCTCTCAAAGTATTACTACGGATTTGTACACACCGTACACGTTGTACACATTGTATACTGGTAAAACGAAGCTATCAGCAAACTATACTGAACCCTTTCAACAATATTAAATAAGAAATATTATACCTTAGTTAAGCTAATATGAGATGAACACTACGAAGACTGGGTCAAGAGACAAGAAATTTCCAACCAAAATTTAACATTCATCAGCTAGCACCATACTATATTCAACAACAAAATATTTATGAACAACTTCAGCACTCTCAGTCCTTTATAATAAAATCCCCGCAACTTGTATTGTGCTTGAACCAAATACATTTAAAATATACCTTGACTGCTGCAGATACCGGGATCGCATGCATTACGGTTCTTTTCTACCCCCATTCTTATACAAGAGGGGAATGCATTACCCTTTGTGGGTTGACATTTGAAAGCGTAAACGCTCCCTTGTTTGCATTTCCTTTTATGCTCTGTGAAAAAGTTACCCGCCCATTATGCGGGTCGTTGACCGCCGCGCATATGTTTTATGGTGTATTACTTAAGTTTTAAAACGCAGCCCGTATTCAGCTATCATCTATCGTCTTACGATATAATTGGTTCTTTTTTTTTATTAAACACTTGGTATAATTCTAATAGTGTACAATAAAGATTATTCTATCTATCTATAAAACAGATGGTCAAATTTGGTAGCCAGTTTTCTTTGTAAGTACCTACTCAACCGATTTTAATTTAATTTATACGAGGTATGCCTAGAAAACGCTGGCGTGATAACCTAGAGACGTCTGTCAAGGCTTGGCTCGCTATTGCCAGACAAAGATAATTAGGGAAGGACAGCAGGAAGCCGTGAGAGAGAAGAGGTTATAAAAAAAATTACAATAAAACCAGGCGTTCTTTCAATTCAGATATTTTTTTTAAGGTTTATGGCTCCATCGTTAGTCGATGATTTTGCCAATGTCCAGGTTGAAAAGTCACTGTGACGGTTCTTAAATTCGGCTCAGCAACGTACAGAATTATACGTTGTAACAATAAAAATCTATTGTGTCTGCTAATGAGCGAGGCAACAGCTTAAAAGATATTGACAGGTATTTGTAGTGACGCCATCAATGAAACATGCTGAAACAATACAAAACATCACAATGTTAGTAACACATAAACTACAAGACAACACATGTAGTTAGTAACGTATACTTCCAAAAATATGTACAATGAGGAGGTAGGAAATTGCAGGAAAGTATAACGTATAAATACTTTAAATTAAAAGGTTTTAAATACGAATATTGTTAATTCCAATTAAAGTATAAACACTTATTAACTATACTCGTCACTGTCACATATGTGTCATTTCTTTCAATGATAAGAAATATTAAAATACATGTTAGTAAAAAGACGTTCGAAACACAATCACAGAATGAGGCGGTTATTTTGGGTAGCTGCATTGTTTGACTGGTAAATATATGTCAAATATATGTTTTATTGTATTATGCGTTAGCGGTAAAAATTTCACATATTCTAATATAATTTATTTGTACGAGAATAGTAATTACTCAATTCTTGTATAATATATGATTTTACTAAATTGTCAATGATGGACGATAAAGTAGCCCCTATGTTAATGTTAAGAATAACATGAACTGTTTTGAAGGATAGATAAAACAAAAAATAACCCGTTCCATGAAGCTATGATTAAAGTCAATCAACAAGGGCTTAATATTTTATATGATGTAAATAATAATGATTCAAACAGTATGAAGTAATTAAGTAAGATATTATCTTAACCTTGTATACGGATTTGAAAAACATACGGATGTCACCTTGCCTTGTTATAAGCGAAGCATAGATTAGAGATTAGACACACACGCAGCGTACTGGCGCCCGAGCGGATGAGTTTTAAGTATTTGTATGCGTTTAGCTCCTGTATGACAAGCAATTGGATGAATAGGCATGCTTCTCACATGTCGTACGCAACGCTCCGTCCGTATTTTTTTACGGTCCGTGCCCTGTATACAATAAAAAATTAATTAATAAATACGACTTCTGTTTGAGAGAACGACAGTAGAGTAAAGAGTAATTACTCTAAGTTGATTTAACTTTACTTATGTTCTCAAAGTATACATAAATAATATATGATTTAAACTGCTCGAGTGTTTATGTAATTTTGCTAGATATAACCGTCTATTGTCTTTAAAGCTTCATAACGCCTGTGAAGTTCAATGCTATACGCCTGTACCTACCTATACTTACACAATATATAATTTATATAAGTAGATTATAATAATAAAGTTCGACTTGACTCGTGAGCGTCTTGTACGTAAATATTTTATCAAAGTATTTTATTATTGAATTAATCGATGCTGATGTTAATGTTAAGTTTATATGAAGTCAAAAGTTGTGAAGTCATCAACCGGCAAAATAATATACCTACCTAACTGCAGAAGGTCCATATTCTGAACTTATATACATATATTATGGACTTATAACATAAGTTCTCAAAATCTAAGAAATTCGATTACATCATGGTTTTGTGTATATTGTGAGTTTATATTATGCTGAATATTTGCGTGGCATGGTTAGTTTTTTTATTTAAAAACACGCTGGCCGAGTTATTGTTGGCCCATCTCGTGGGCCATATATTGTGGGTCAAACCTGGCTTGAACCAATGTGATTTCGTCAGTGTCATATTATGTACTTTCTTAGTATATCTAAGACATCACACGGCAAAGGAAAACATTATGAAGATACCTGGACTTTTTGGTCTGAACCCCTTTTTTCTTATTTGGAGATATGCCCTCGCATACCGCTCCGACACGGGGAGACAGAGCGGTTATGTGGGACTCGAACCCACTAAAACTCCACAGTATGCCTCCTCAGCTGCTTGAGGGCGGGACGCGGGAACGCTCTCGCACACAACCGTGAAACCCGCCTCTCCCCATGCGGCCCCACCGCGTCCGCCTCTAACGGTGGCGGCCCCGTCAAGGCCGCGGAAAGTAGGGATAGCGGCGCATCGACATACCGACACTCCTCTCCCGCCGTGGCCCCCATCTCTCAGCTGCTGTGCCGCCCATACGACACCGCAGCCCACCTCAGTTGCGGCACCCCCCATAAGGTCCACAACCTACGCCGCTCCAACATGGGCTTGCAGGCAAAGCCCAGAGGAGAGCCTCTAGCTTCACCATGGTTGACCAAGCTACGGCTACTAGAGCCACCACGACAAGGCGGAACCCCTGGGGGGGTTTGGTCTGAACCCCGTAGCGAGCTAGTGTGGTGATCCTTGCTTTCTATGTATGAGCATCCCATTGGAGGGCAAGGGCCTCTTCCCTTGCCCTCCAATGGGATGCTTATGGGTGGAATATGTTTTTTTTTTATTATAATGTAATTGGTATAATATTAATAAAACCATTAACGCATGCACAGCAAACTCTAAAGTTATACATTTTTGTAGAAAGAAAAATATGGCCGGGAGTAGGATTCGAACCTGCGCCTCCCGGATAAATAATCGATGGTGATGGGGTCAACCTTCTTTATTTTACTTTTCCACTTCGTTCTATCTTTGTCATCTGAGTTGGAAACGTCGCATGTCACTATATCCTTATGCACTAGATTTATACAACTGGCATTAGGTCTCCCTCGGAATCTTTTATCCGGGATGGACAGTTACAGTACCCAGTTATCCACATAATCCTGTGATCCCCTCCATCTTAGCTCTTGCAGCTTGTCGGCACATCCACCTGGATAAACGATTACGTACACCGCACATTCACCGTAGTATTTTCATTTCAGCAACTTGAATGTTTTTACATGTCTGGACATGTCTTTATGTGGTACTTCAAGTCTCGCTTCCATACGTGAACGCAAGCTTATCAAATTACAATAAAACTGTTTGAAAATGTAATAAAAACCGGCTTCAATAACGTACACAGAAACGTGTGGTTATAGTAATTGCGAGTGATTTGCTATAATTCATTGAAGAGTTCCGTTGTCTATCTATCTCCGATATTTTCCGATCTATATCAGATCTTCACCAAATTTGGTGAACCTTTGGAGAATAGTCTTTTAAACACAAAATAATTCACTTGAATCGGACATTATTACAAAAAATACATACAGACGATTTGAGAACTTCGTCCTTTTTGAAGTCGGTTAAAAAGTAACTATTCCAATTAAATTATGTCACTCGACTGAATAGCGATTCAGACACAATAATAAGTTCTACTATCCTGCTTCTAAAACCTTGTGACTAAATTAGTTCTTCTGCTAACAAATTCCCTAATGAAGTTGGGAAAGTTGTACCCATTAATTGGTACGGTAAAGGAGGGCGGGCGATTAGCACATCGATTTTCAATTCCAGTACGATATTGAAAATCGTTTTATTTAGTTCGGGACCATTTTGTTTCTTAGGAACGAGATTTTATATAAAATGTATCTTCTTCTAACTCAAAATAAGGCTAAAACAGCCTTGTCAGTCTAGACAAAAAATATAGATGAAAAACCCTAACATACAAGCTAAGGTTTCTTTATCCACTTTTCAGCATCACCATCAGGTCATCCGTCATCAGTTGAAGGATTTGTTAACACCAATTACAGTTTTTGTTCAGGGGTTCCGTTTCGATTTGCAAATTTTCACACAGATACGGCCACTAGAAGTGGGTACAATGGGGTCATAGATTTTTTTGGTATAACTCACGTTCAAATTAGTTTTAATTAGTTTTGTTCACATATTAATTAATTTAACCTACGTAAATTTCTAATACTGTGATGACTGTAAAACTCTTTACTTTGAAATCGTACTCACGAGCTACAAGATACAAGCTACGCTTAGTTTGTGGCTCACTGATGACCGTTTATATCACTGATGTTACTTTGGAATACCTAATAAACATTTTTGTTTTTATTAATTTTTTAAATGTTTTTTTTTACGTTGCATATGCCTTTATTCTTTGAAGGATTAGGCAGCGGCCATGTGATAAGTGGTGAGCCTATTTTTATCTTCCGGGTATAATTTCAAACTCCCACAGGCTCCCGCAAATAATATCCTTGCAGAACATTCGAAAAAAAAACACTTTGCCTTTGCCACCACTCCCCCACCACTAGATCAACGAGCATAATAGATTTTATTACAAACATACATACCGGTGTTAAAAAGGTATGATTCTTGTGCATGTTCCCATTATATATTTCCAATCCAACAAATAAAAGCAATTTGAAGTAATATGTTTGATGATTTCCGTACACAATTCTAGTAAAACTAGGGAACAATTTCTACTTGTAAATTACACAGCGGTTACGTATCACTCACTCACTCACTCAAGTGTCGAAGTTCAGTCTCTCATTCAATAATGCCTTTACTCGTACAGGGACCACCACGTCAGTCCTTCGTCATTTTAAATGAAGAGTCTGCAACCATTATACATTTGTTTGTTTTAGAACTTAATGTATCCGAATAACCAATTTATTTTATAGAATAAACATGTACATTATTGATTCAGATAATATTTATGTGGTTTGCTTCGACTTTTCTTATATCAAGTCTATAAAATATTAATTTATATAAGGTCAACTTTACCATTATTGTTTTTTTTTAATTTCGGTGTTTATGTTGTATCGATACTTTGTTTAATCAGCCAGAAAGTACTCGGTAATGTTAATAAAGTAGGAGAAGAGTAAAAAAAAGTATTTAGCTAAAAAGGTGTAGGATAGCTTAGTGACAGCTGTTGTGTGTTGTGTCCTCCAGTGCATACCTACCTACTGAAGACTATTCATTTACATTTACCTTTCATTTACAGTTATAGGGTTATGTAAGAAAGGGTTAAGTTAATAAATTGGGTGAAAATAGACTTTTGAAATATTTAAAGGTATTACTATATTTTAAAGGTATCATTATATTTAATAGAGGAAATATTCGCATTTGTCTGTATGTTTGTTAATTTATTTTAAACCAATCAACGTATTTTGATGTCGTTTTTAAGAAGATCAAGAAAAAGCGAATGGTTTATGTGTTTCTCAAAATCACATTCAATCACATATATAAAAAAAAAAATTACCCACCGATGGTAACTAACTGAATGTACATAAACTCTTCTTCTTATCGTATAATTGATGATCAACTTAGTGTCTGAGTTTAGACAGCCCGTAGGCCTCTTACATGACTGTCACACCATTGAAAACATCTCTCAGGTGTGCTGGTTTCCTCACGACGTGTTCTTTCACCGTTATAAGCAAGTCTTGTGATTATTAATTTCTAATGCGCATATGACTACAAAAACTAGCTCGGTTAGTGGAGTGCGATTGTAGGATATCATCAGAACTTGGTGCAAGGATAACATTTGGTGTGACATAGCTAGATAGAAGGAGACCGTATCGGTGGCGGTTACCACCAACAATAGCACTCCCAATAGGGATTGACGTCAGGCAGGCGGCCAGTCATAAAACATAGCCAAAACTTTAGCAGCATGCCAGATATACTCGTAGGTATGCTGCGCCGACCCCAAATAAATTGGGATAAGGGCAGGGGGATGAGGATGATGATGTGACTACAAAAAGTCAGTGGTTTCGGAATACCGACTTTTGATTTCCTAGTCCAACGGTCATACTAAGCACTGATGGTTGATGTAAACTGAATGTATTCTTGAATACAGGTATCGTTCAAATTCATTATAGCATGTGAGGATTTTTTTTATTCAATGTTTTATTTTTAATATTTGACGAAGAAATGCCAAAAAGGTTCCTATTCACATCTACCTGTTTCCTGGTTTATAGTTTAAGTTGTATAGAAACTGTGGTGGAAACTACTTGAAAGTGCGGCGTCCGTTTAAATTCTATAAAGTCTACGCTTCAAAAGCCGTTGGCGTATTGCACTTGGCAGTTTGAGAATACGAATACAGTATTACGAACTTGGTGTTCATATGTCTAACATTGATGTGCAGGTATAACTGCTTTTATAATCAAGGAGGGTAACAGATCATGCATATGTTAAATGATCAAAATTTGGTGCAAAGAAAAATATGGCTGAAAAAAGATTTTAACTTGTAATGTGCCTCCCGGATGAATTTAATTCCACAAAAAATATATTTTGGTTGCATTTTATATTCAAATTAAAGCAGATTTTTCAATCATCGGATTTTTTTGATTAGAAGAATTTTGAACATGGACAGGTTTTCTAGTGCTTCAATAAAACTGATCTAAATACGTTTTTTTTCCATAATAGTTAGATTAAAATTATAACATTCCTATTTAGCAAATGAAGGTATCCCGTAGAAAATAAAATATGGTTTAGATAATATTTCTGCTTCAGAGATTAAATGAATTTTAGTGGCATATGTGCGCCTTGAGTTAATCAGTTTGTTAAGAAAATACATTATGCTGTTGGTTTTTTAAATATGTAGGTAACCTTTATATTCAAATAGCTAAGGCCTAACACGAATAATAAAAAACATTTCGAACATTGTGTTCCAATTCAAATGTTTTTATCTAAGGTATCCCTGGCCATTAATTAAAAGTAAAAACTAGAAACACTCATTATCAAAATAGCTAACTGAAAAAAATAAAATTGGTGTATTGTATTTAAATTCAAATGTTCTAATTCGAATAACTCTAATAACCGTGCATCTAGTTTTGACATTGATTAGTGGCCAGTAATATACTGGCAACGAATTAAACACATCAACACGGTCTAGGGATATTTTTAAAAAAGCGAATTACTATCAATATGTTAATTATTTATATGACATGTATATATTTAAAAGATACGTTATTTAATATTCTACCATTTTCTAGTAATGGTTAAGGTACTTCGATTAAAATTTCAGGATTTTATGGAAAAAAAATGAAGCATAGACGGAAACCGTATATGAATTAACTTTTAATTTATGAGTAAAAACTGAAAAAAATTGAAAAATCATTTTTATTTGTGTTTATAAACTTGAAGTTAGTAGTCTGAGAAAGCGCCCATGATGTTCATAACACATCGGCAACGATTCGGCATGCTCAGAACAAGGTTGTCAATGTCTTGCTGCGGAATATTGTCCCATGTCCTTCTGAGGTGCGCAAAAAGTTGACTTCTGTAGCCAGATTTTCAGGAACTTCCTTCAGAGCTCTTCTTTGCAGCATATCCCACGCATGCTCAATGGGATTTAGATCTGGCGATTGAGCAGGCCAGTCTAAGGCCCTAACATTGTGTGTATGTAACCAAGCTGCTACCGTTCTCGCCGTGTGTGCCCGGGCATTGTCGTGCATGAGCAGGAAATCTTGCCCCATTTGTGTTCTGTGGGGCAAGATTACGGGCCCCAGCACCTGTTGGACGTATCGTTCTGCCGTCATATTGCCCCGCACCCAAACGAGATCCGTCCGTCCTCCAAGACGAATTCCTGCCCAAACCATAATTGTTCCTCCTTGGTATGGGTGAACTTCCTGAGGGTTCTGAAGACGGCTCCATCGTCCAGGAACTCGCCAAACACGCATCCTTCGTGAATCTGGATGGAAGCCGAACCTGGATTCATCCGTGAACAGCACATTGGACCATTGTTCACGGCCCCAGTCCACGTGGTTCCGAACCCATTCTAATCGTCATCCACGATTGCCTCTCCGTAAAGGTGGGACCCGGAGTGGTCTACGAGAGCGTAGATTGCTTTCATGCAGTCACCTTCTTACAGTTTGGTCACTCACAAGCACTTGGTGTTCCACTCGCAGCCTTTGGACCAATTGAGTCGCCGTTGCATTTGGTTGAGCTCGCGCAGTAATTTGCAAAAATCGGTCTTGTCTGGGGGTAGTGATGCGACTTGGCCCGCGGTGCCTCTCCGCTACTTCACCTGTGGCACGATAGCGTGTCCACAATCTTGAAATTACATTTTGGTGGGTCCCTATGGCCTCAGCAACATTACGCTGAACAGACCCAGCTTCCAGCATTCCCACAGCTCGTAACATCTCCGCCCTCGTCAAATGTTGGCGTTGCATGGCTGTGGTGGTGACTTTAATGTTAATTTATTGGAGGATTCTTCTATGTGCATAAAAATTAAAAATTTATTTAAGTCTTATAATCTTGAAAATCTTTTTTTGGAGCCGACTAGAATAACTGCTACCACTGCTACATGTTTGGATAACATATACACAGACATTGTACCACAGAGTAAAAAAATTATAAATCAACTAGACTCTGATCATTGTGGACAGTTTATTACTTTTCTTAAACAGTCCAAAGATGTAGTAAAGAAAGACATTACTGTAGTGCCTAAAACTGCGGGTCGCTTGGAGATATTCAAAAACAAATTAATTTATAAATTACCTCACTTATATTGTAGTGATGACCCTAACCAGCAGTACAATTCTTTTTTTAACATGTATTGTACTGAATTTGATTCAACTTTTATCCCCAAGAAGATCTCTGTTCGAGGTACTGCAACCTTCAGTGAATGGGCCACTAAGGGTATTTATAAAAGTAGAAAAACATTATTTGAATTGTATGAAGAAAGAAACTATAATAAAAGTCATGAATTTTACCAATATGTAAAAAAATATTCAAAGTTATTTAAAAATATTTGTCATATAGCAAAGGCTCGTTATATAAGTGCAAAAATTAAAAATAGTAATAATAAAATTAAAATGACATGGGATATTATAAATAACGAGACTGGTAGAGTTAGGAATTGTAAAAGTGAGATTTGCCTTAATATTAGTAATGAAGAAATTAAATCAGATTTAGAAGTTGCTACAGCATTTGAAAAATTCTTCACAGACATTTCAATCTCAACCACTAAAACCCTGAGGTCATGTCCCATTATATAAATGGCAAAGATATTGTAAAAATGTTTAATACCCTAAATGTTAAAAAGACCGCCGATCTTTGGGGCCATTCTGTCGAATTTACAAAATCGATAATTAACATAGTCGCGCCAGAATTGGCCATGATATATAATAATTGTATTGATTGTGGTGTATTTCCTGATTTAATGAAAAGCAGTAAAGTCATACCTTTGTTTAAATCGGGCAGCACGAATGACCCCACTAACTTCAGACCTATTTCTGTGCTTCCCACCTTCAGTAAAATATTTGAAAAATTAATTCTTGATGAGTTGCTAAGTCATTTTAACAAAAACAATCTGTTACACAATAAACAATTTGGTTTCACAAGGGGTCGCTCAACAACCGATGCCGGTGTTGAGCTTTTAGATAATATTTATTATGCCTGGGAGAATTTACATGATGCCTTAGGATTTTTTTGTGATTTGTCTAAGGCGTTTGATTGCGTATTTCATGAAACATTAATCAGGAAGTTACAACATTATGGAATAAAGGATACTGCTCTGGATCTTCTTATATCTTATTTGAGTAATAGGATCCAAAGAGTGGATGTCAATGGAAAGCGATCCCAAGGGTCGTTGGTTACTATGGGAGTTCCGCAGGGCTCAATTTTGGGCCCATTCCTATTTCTCGTTTACATTAATGATTTACCTTTTATGGTAAAAAATGATCAAGATATTGTGTTATTTGCTGATGATACATCACTCTTATTTAAACTTAAACGGCAACAGCCAGTTACTGACGATGTAAATAACACTCTTTCTAAAGTAATACACTGGTTCAATGTTAATAATTTACTTTTAAACGAGAAGAAGACTAAATGCATCAGATTTTTATGGCCTAACGTTAAGCAAATAAAAACCAGTGTATTGATAAATGATGAACATTTAGATCTTGTAGACACTACAATGTTTTTGGGTATTACTTTAGATTCAAAGCTGCAATGGGGCCCACATATTAATAAGTTGTCGAACAGACTCAGTTCTGCAGCATACGCGGTCTATAAAATACGTCAATTAACTGATATAGAAACAGCCAGATTAGTATACTTTAGTTATTTTCATAGTGTAATGTCGTACGGCATTTTGTTGTGGGGAAATGCTGCTGACATTCAAACTATATTTGTGCTGCAGAAGAGGGCTATTCGAGCAAATAAAGAGACATACCTCTGAGTTTGTTTCGGCGTTTCTTCTCAGAGACAGTCAGATAGGAAACGCCGGCGCCATCTAGTTTAAAAAAATGACTTGTAAAAGTGTCTTCAACAGATCTATTTACAGAAATAAAATCATTTATCATTTATCACAATACCTCAATTTTAACTTTATCTTACGTTTAAAAATGAAAAAAAACTGTAACTAAATGTAATTCGTATTGTTTTCTAAATTTCGCACAAATAAAAATTCCCTCTCCTACACATCAAGACATTTTTATGCCACCGAAACAAAAGAATTTAAAAAAATTTGAATTTGGAATTAGTCTGAGATAAATTACAAACAAATCGGTGTATAAAAGATTCCAATGCGGCCAGTACTTTTCGAGTTATTTAATTGAGTATAAAATATCCCTAGACCGTGTTGATGTGTGTATTTACAGATTCTGTTGTGGATACCTTCCTTGTGGACATTAAAGGTACTATCAATACAAAATCATTTAGGTAGATCCTTTAGGCAAGATCTCGCTTGACCTTTCCATAGACATGAAGGCGGCGCATAAATCAAATAACTTTTCAGGGCACGTCCTCATGAGTTTTGACCAGAGAGATACGAATGAATTGATATGGATAAAGCCTTATGAATTCATGTCCCGACTTCGTATAAATCTTTTTGACTTGAGTAGGGGAAAAAACTTCTGTAGTAAGTTATTTTGAAGTTGCGAACAGATATTTTGATTTCTTTTTCACTTTGACTTAATAATGGGATGATGAATGCAAGTAATACATCCATGTCTTTAACCTCAAAAAAAAAGTGGTTAGACACTAGAAATTTCACATAGACCTGGAATAAATAACTGTACCTAGATCAAACAAATGTTTCTCGAATCGAACTTGTGACACGGCGCGGTGGCTCTCTCAACTACCGCGCCAACCACCTCGTTGCTTTTGTTATTTGGCGTTATAAGGTAAATATTAGGAATTATTCAGTCAAGAGACTTTCTTGTTCAATGAGCAAAAAAAAAACACGAATATTCGAAATTGGAAGTATTATATTCAATCACTTATAGGTATAGCTACTGTCCAGCTAGAAACCATTGATGTCTATAATGAAGCCATTAAAATATTATCAACGAGTATCGACATGAAACATTCGCCTTTTACATATTTTTTTCCCTATTATAATTTGTATTGCGTTCTTGCGTACAATAAATAATAAAAAAAAGAATGCATGACTTACCCTCTCGGTTCACGTATTAAAATATTTTTAGTTCAATGTCGTTTCAAAAGTCTAACTAAGTGCTGAAAACCAAGTAGCTGAATATGTAATCATATCAAAGCAACCCTTATGTAGAAGCTAACCCTCTTCTCGAAATTTCAATCTATTTGGGTATGGGACGCACGAGACTTCTTGCTTACCTAACTTACCCATTCATATTATGAATAAGGAAAAAGTTAATTCAAAAACATTTTGTATTCAAACTGAACACCTTTATAACCTCGATGTTTTGGAGACAGAAAATCAGGCGTAATAGTTATTTGAATGGATTCTATGAAACTTAAAACAGGCTAACCACGAAATGCTTTTGCCGTTTCAATGCGAAAGTTTCCTCTCAGATTTCCACGGTCGGACGGGCGGGGCCGCAACAAAGCCAAAATTAGCCTGTGTTGGAAACCACGGCGTTCCTTGAACATTTTCTATAACAAAGGTCCTACTGACCTATTTTTTGTTATAATCGTTGGGTGTTTTAATCAATCTTCAATTAATGAAAGGATTTTCAACGAAATGGCCAGAACGGAAGCGTTGCGGCGTCGCCTTTTACGAGATTGTTTCAATTCTTGTAATTTGCAATTCATCTCTGAGCGCAATGTTTGGAATACTTTAAGTTTTAATTTATACAGTTCTAGCGGCTTGCCAATGGCTTTGCAGGCGTAGAATTAATTCACCAAAATATTCCTCAAAAACCTTTTTAATTGTGGTATAAATTGCTTCATTAGATTTGTGATTTCTATGTACATCTTTTGGGCTTAGTTTTGTTTTGATTCTAAAAGTCATTGGTTAATTGACACTTAATTATTACTAAGACCGAGGTCGTTGACACGAGTCATGCAGGGTTACTTTTGAAAATAATTCCGCTCGATTGACATTGGATATATGTTAGTTCGTACTTTTAAATGCCAGACAATGGCAATGGGGCTTATAACTATTTATTTAAATAGCATTATAAGGTGAAGACATGCTTAAAAATTGAGTAAACTGTAATGTAGACAGATTTATTTTAAGAAAACACTGTGTTTTTAGGCATAGATTTGACATTGGAATAAGATTGAAATTTAAATTAAGTTCAAGAGTAACCCAACTGGTAGGGAAAGGCACGATTAAATTTATCCCTTGGGAAATTCTCAGTGGCACCCAGGAGTTTGGAATTGTGCCCAGTTGATGGCAATAGGCTCACCACCTATTACATGGGAATTAATAACAGCATTGGTGGCAACTGTGTACACCTCTGCCTATCCCTTCAGGGACTACAGGCGTGATGTTATGTTTTCTTGTAACAGAATGTCCCTGATAATTCAATTCATCTTACTTGCAATCACCTCTGGGAAAGTGTTATTACTGTGGAAAAAGAGTTATTTATAGTAGTGACAGCTTAGTAATCCATCATTACTTACGATTTACGACTCTGTCGGAATTCTGTAGGAGAATGTATTTTTCTGAAATTTGGTTTGGATACATTTACTTTTAGAATAGGTAAACAGCAATGAGCAAATACCTAATTTATATAATTCTACGAAAAAAAATATGTTTATATTAGTTTTCAAGTCAGTTTAATATGAAATATTTTATCACCTTCATTTTTTAAAACGATTATATCTACTTTTTTTGAAAAAATATTCACCGCTATATTTTTTATGATACTATAATTCAAAGTCAAAGTCAAAGTGGAAGCCGACGGCCTCAATCTGAATATTCAGATAAAAGTCTTGGAAAATCTGGGATTTTTTTATTATCGATTAATATAATTTTTTTAAGCCACGACATGCTTTTTAATGTTTTACACAAAAAAATTACAAATAAAAAACGCTACTAATTTCTATTACGACAATTGACATTGAAATACAGAAAATCCAATTTCGTCGTCAATTGTCGTAACACAAGTGTTGAATATTTAGCATAATTAAATTTTAATACGTCCAAAGATAAGCTAACTCGTTTCCAGTCGAGAAATTTGGTTATAAATTAGAAGCCCGAGGGAGCCTGCTAGCTACCTGCCCACAACACTTCAATCTTGTACATTATTCACTGAATAGTAGCGAAACTATTCCTTCAAGATAAAGTTCTTTTAGCAAGTCTTTATTGGCGTCAATTCTAATGACCCTAAACTAAATTTATAGAGCATTGCTGTCTTTAACTAACAGTTACTATATGAGCAAGACGGGACAAATCAAGATATGTCAAATAAGAATTGAAGCACGTCAAATTAAAATCTCTGAACATTTTTAGTAGACAATTTTAGGTAGCCACTAAAATTAGGGACGACAAACGATAATTGTATGGAAATTTTAGGTTGACATTATTCAATTTGGATTCGACTTCATTCCGTCCCGCTCTTATTGTAAGGGTTAATAAAGGACAACAATGCAAAAATTTTCTTTTAGTTCACTAAGGCCAAAAATCTAAATTCACCGAAACACTCTTGTGAAGTATTGCGAGCCGTTCAGTGGACTTTCATTGAAAAAGGTACCTACTATCGCCAATATTGTTGACTATTACTGACTACCACTGTAAGCGGGCCACCCTGTCATTAAAGCTGATAGTGAAAGAAGAATAGAATTTCTTCTCTGCCAAGTGGTTCCATAGCAAGATTTTATTTTCATTTTTTCACAAATGTTATAAAAATTTTGTTTGCGAAACTCACTAGTTTCGCAAACAAAAAACGTTATATGCTGCGGCCGCCATGACAAGTGTGTCATGGCGGCCGCAACATTTAATGTTTTTTTTACTAAGGCGATGTGTCGCAAATCCCTATTATATTATTATTGTCTATTATATTTCAATGATCCTTAGAAAATTATAATCGATAGGCCACGTATCTGAAAAAAATACGGATGTAACTTTGCCTTGTCATAAGCGAAGCATAGATTACGCACACGCACACACACACGCAGCGTACTGGCGTCGAGTGGATGAGTTTTAAGTATTTGTATGCGTTTAGCTCGTGTATGACACATATCACATGTCGTACGCAAGGCTACGTCCATATTTTTTTAAGGTCCTTGTTGTAGGCATTACCTAGCTTTAAGATGTATAAAAAATCTTAAATAGATTAAGTAGTATTAGATTTTAATATTAGTCGTTTATAGCTTTTTAAATAACTTTCCGGGAAAACTAATCAGCTAACAAACAGCTTAAATTTTATTTTAACAAACTATCATAAGCATATCTTCATTTAATCTCTATGAAAATCGATTTCAGATAGAAATTTATATTTAGTTCTGCGATAGTAAATTAAAATCTCTCTTAAGCTCACAATTTGAAGAAAAATATAATTTCAGACTCAGTAATCCTGGCTCATTCCGGCAAGTTACGGTTTATGGATTGTATTCTATTAAGGAATTTATTTTCCACGAATGAGATTTTTATTCAAAGGAAGGTGAGCCAATGTTATCGCAGAGAGATAATATTGTTTTCGCCTTTGCTTTCTGAAAATAGGATTAACGTCAAAATTCATAGTGGAATTTACCCTTCAGCATTTATGTTTTCTTTTCAGCGGAAAGCGAGGACCGAGGAACGAGTGAGTTCCTACATTAAAAAGGAAGGATCCACCGAACAGCCGGATGATATTGCCTAGCAGGCCATACATGTAAGTTTGTCGACAAACTGCTTGCGCGAGGCAGAAGTCTATGACGTCATTTATGCGGGTAGAATTTATGTAGCGTGATAGATAGTCGCTACACGAGTAATAATCACTTTGATATGAATCGGTATTTGATATTGTAAGTGGTTATTTGTCTGTAGCGACAAAGGCTTCAGTAATAATATATTTCTGTAGTTTTGTTAATTAAAACGCTAGTTAGTAACGTAATTTCAGTGAACTATTTGTGCTGGTTCCACACATTTCAAAGGTTAGTAGTATCTTTATGATTATCATCATTATTAGATGACTATATATGTACTAACACTGTATATGTATTAACATATACAGTATTAATCATATATAGTCGATCTACAGAACATATTCAACACTGTCCTACGCAATCGCGGTACTAATAAATAACATTGGGTCGGTTTTTACATTTTACATGGAGTGACGAGCTGATCTGACTTCATACTGAGTGACAGTAACACGACTGAGACACGGTATATCGTGGTAAGACAGATTTTCAGGAATATGAATACTTGTAATGACTATCATAAATCTTAAATTGTAATCTTTATATAAGCTGAGCCCGTGGCTTCGCCCGTGTGTAAATGAGTTTGGGACTAAAATATAGTCTATTAGCGGTTGCACCCTGCCCGGTTTTGGAAGCGGTGTGAGACCGATTTTTCCAACATCTTCAACAATCAATTTCATATTTCTACCGATTTACACAAAACCTTAACGAATTATACACTTAAACTCTGACGGCAATCTGACGCACGAGAACATTATCATCATCCATAGCCCGACTTCACCGACTGCTGGGCATAGGCTTCTCTCTCCTTGAAGAAAATACACCTTATTGGTGATGTCCTCCAAAATGTAGTCCCCACGCGCGCGCGTTTGACCAGATGTATGAACGTATTGAACGTGGACGAAACAAAAGGAGTATGTAAGGATCGTAGTAGGTGGCGCACTGAAGTTTCTGCCTATCCCCATGGGAAAACGGCGTGATTTGATCTATGTACCTATGTATAGTTCTATCTTAGATTTTCGCGATCACTACACATTATAATAAAACAACTTTGAACCCTCCTTTAAGTCCTCCTGCGACCACGAACGCTGCAAAGTGTTCGAAACGTCAAGAAAAACCAAAACCAATAATACACGCGATTAATCCGGTTAAAAGTTGTTTTATTATAATATGTATAGTTCGTCATTATTACTATTTGTAAATATTTTTGTGTAAATTAAGTAGCATCTGTAGTCACCTTAACAATTATTATAAGGATCAGTTTACTGAAAGTTGTTGAGTTTGTTTACTCAAACTTTGTTTATTTTCGGAGTTCGGGCAGTAATTATGTTATTCGGATTAATAAATTCGGCAACTTTAATAAAACAAATATGTACTTTGTATAATCCGGGTGGTGTAGATAACATAATCATAATAAATAAGGCTTTTAAACGAACAACGAGTATCAAGATAATATAAATTAAAAAAAAAAACCGTGTACTCCGTCGAGTTATTTATTAATATTAGAAAGCAAGTACCTGTTTGTGCACTTAGGACCTTGGCTGTTTAGTTGCTTATTCGTATAAATCTTTGCAAAAAAAGAATTAACGCATGATTAGCCATCCGCGCATAAGCCGCGGTAGTGAGCAGAAGTCGAGAAGGCTTAGCGGTCAGAGCGCCTGGAGTATTTACCCGGGAGGCGCACACAAGTTCGAATGCTGCTTACGACCGTATTTTTTTTTAAATTTGTTTGCTTATTATTATCACGTTAACTGTCTAGTGACTTACATGTAATGAAAGGCGATTTTTTTACTGTTGTGTCCGCTTCACGGACAGTTAAAGTGTTAAGGCAACTGACTATACCATCAGTCACGTAAAAAGTTTATAGTTTGCGGAAGTCTGTATAATTTTGTTTTACGTTTTCCGAACATATAAATGGGTTCACCATCTAAGGATATCTCCCTTTTCTTCGGTGGAGAAAATACCTTCACATACCCAGGCTAAGCAATGCGGTGACAATGTTTTCTGGAGCTTTTAGAATAGTAGTTATAGTCATCAAATTGAGTCTTGCAGTCGTTATTGGAGTTCCGAAGGCTTCATAAACTGATTCAGAACTTTGTTCTCGGAGAAGTTAGTTGGGTTTCGTTCTCCTACATCCTGGACCAAGATGTAGGCTGATGAGATGTAGTAAATTTTAAACTAAAAGGAGATTCAAAGTATGGGATACTAAGCAACAGAACAAATAGTCTGATAAACAAACCAGCAGTCACATAGAATTGTATTCACACACACATGTGTACGCACGCGCGCATGCACACACGCACGCACATGGACACAAAATACAGATAATAAACTGAATCCTGGTCCCATGTTTTCTTTTTCTTTTTTGTATATATTTTGTATATCTCCTATCATAATAATTTTAAATGCTGAAGTATGCTGTTTTATTTTATGTCCAATTGTAAAATTAATCCTGGTCTAAAGTTATTATATTAAATGTAAAAAGCTAAGCATGCGTTAATGCTTTTCAAAGATTTATCTTTAATCCTGGTCCCTGAGCACTGAGATACAAACTCACTGTCTAGTTAGGAGCTTACAGTTTATATTAATGTATTTTTCATTTAAATAAATGTGTCATAGTTTATTTGATACAAGCCTGTAAAATAGTTGTTTAGTATTGAATAGATTCAGGCGTTACTTTGCGGAAGTCTATTACAATGGATGCAAATAAATACAATATCTAGCTACTTCCACAAAATTGAGGGTAGTCATGCATTACCTGTGCACCGCCCGCCCGCCCGCAAATATATGCACATACGCAAGCGGTAAAACTTTGGGTCAAACTGGCCGCAGTTTTGAGACACGTTATAAAGAACACATTTCGGCTTGTAGGAATGCCCGACCAGAGAGATCACATTTCGCGAAACATTTATTAAACACCGGTCATAGATTATCGGAAGGGCATTCCTATAAAGTTTTACATACTTGTAGTAAAGGTCTAAGGCTGAACGTGTTGGAACAGTTAGAGATTATCAAACATAGCGTTGATGGGACCATACTAAATGAGCAGCTTAATGTTTCCTCCTCCCCACTGTTGCGTATTTTTACATCAACAACCAATTAAATAAAATTATTATTATCTCTTAAATACCATAATTATTATTCTTAATTAATTCATTACATATTTCTTTACATCCATTTTTCTTTATAAAATAATTTATTACAGATGAAATATTCAATAAACTGAATCAAGTTTAAAAACACATTCCGTAGTTTTCCGTTACAACATGTGGGGGGGAGAAGGCATAAATAGAGGTGTAGGGTGCGGTTTTGGCTCACTCGGTGGCGGACACTGCACGGTCTAACAGCTCCTGATGATGCCCCGTGGAGGGGCGAAACACGTGTAGAGTAGTTGGTGGTAGTCGGAATTTTCACCGCTTGCGTATGTGCATATATTTGCGGGCGGGTGGGCGGTGCACAGGTAATGCATGACTACCCTCAATTTTGTGGAAGTAGCTAGATATTGTATTTATTTGCATCCATAGTTGTTTAGATAATAAACTATAAAGTAAAAGAAATTTTTCGTTTTCTATTTATTCCTTACGATTCATCAAAGTACTATGAAAGTTTAGTGAGTTGTGTGCATGCCTGCAGAGCTTTTTGACAAAAAAGTGTATTTATTTTATATATATATGTGTGTGTATAGTGTATATGAGATAAGAAAAAGAAAAACATGCAATAGGCCGCATGTTCGCACAGATATTTAAAAATTAATGTTTTTAACGTTTGCGTATAGTGGTAACTTCGAAAATCTCTAGCCATTATAAACAGGTATTTCAGTTTATCTTATATACGTAAAACAATTGGTTCGTCGTCATTATCTACTCAGCTCAGAGCCTTGGGTATATGTTTGGTCTAGTGGCATTAACAAGAGTGTGCTTATCACTCTGAAATTTAAGAGGGATAGTAATACACCTAAAAGACTTGGGAAAGAGAGACGGAGAGTTGAAATGTTTTCGTTTATAACTTGTGCCATACACGCAGTTTAGAGTTTCACAGCGGGGCCGGAATTAGTTTCGCGTCTCTGTTTAAACTATAAAGGCTTTGGCAGTCAATTCAATGTATGAAGAGTAGGAAAGAAATAAAATACAGGCCAGTGGCGGCGTGAGGCGTCGGTGATGTCGGCGACTGCCGACGGCCTCGCGCCAGTGTATTGAATTAATTAAGACATATTTGACACGAGCACGATTAGCCAAGAAAACTATCTGCGTTATTAAAGCAGCTGGTATTATCTATGACGTAATCTTAAAAAAAATGTGACGCAAAAGGTTCATCCATTTTATTGAACCTTTAATTGCCACTTGGATTTAATTTATTAAGTTATTATGAACATATATGTAATCTAAGCCTTTAAAACAATACTACTAATACAATGAAAATAAAAACTAAAAACTAAATTAAAACTAGAGGAGGGCATCGAAAAATTCTTTGTGCGAAATAGAGACCAGCCCTTAGGTCAAGTGAAGTGTCGACCAATCGCCTTGCGATCTCTTTATACAGAATGCGAGCGCTCGGACCCCACGACCCGAGTGTTTCAACCCCAAACGGCTCAAAAATGTAATTACTAATAAAGTTATTATATTTTCGCCGCAGCTGCAGTAGCAGCACCAGCACAACCCGCCGAGCTGGAAATATGGGATGGCGCAAGGGTATCAACGCATGTTGCGTCCCATACCAGAGGCCTACCCATCTTCCACGGCAGTAATGACATGCCGTCTGGTCTCTTACCCTCGTCACGTGCCAAGCCATTTGGTTCTAATATGGCTGGAACGCCGGAATTCATTGCATTTTATTTAATTTATGTTTGTATATTTGGCTAGCACTTGATTAGCAAAATAAAAAGAAATGGTGTATATTTCAGCTTATATAATTACCTGCCTACCAGGCCGCCGTGATAACTGCAGCGACCCCGGGACCTCGGTCAAGGTTATAGTAGGACCGTGTCGCTCTTAATTGGTAGGAGTTTAAATAATAAAAAAAACACGTATAATAAGAGTAAAAAATGGAAGTGGCCTCGTAAAGTAGATGTCATTGACGTCCACGTCTCGTCTAGCGCCGCCACTGTTCATGGCATAATTCAAATTATATATGGTCATAACTTTCCTATGAATTTACATCTTTATTAGATACGCTATACCTAGGTAAGAAATTTTATTTTGTTTTATTATTGTTGTTCTTGTAGAAACATTGACTGTTGTACCTTTTTAGCAGCAACAGATAAATCTTTGAAAAGCATTAACGCATACTTAGCGAACTCTAAAGCTATAATTTTTTGTGGAAAAAGAACACGTTCGTGAGCAGGATTCGAACCTGTACCTCCCGCATAAATATTCCAGGCGCTCTGACCGCCAAGCCATCTCGACCTCAAGAACAGACAAGTTTTTTTAGTATTTTTTTTCAGAGTTAATGTTCATTTATACGTTTTCCAGAAGGTTTTCTTGCTTATTATGCTTTATTAGTAAGTCACCTAACAAGTAGGTTTTTTTTAATACTTACTATTTTAGTTAATTTAATATTTATTTAATTATTATGTTCATTGCGAATTCAGATCATATTGTTAGTAACAACTTGCTAACCATGTTAGTATAAAATAAATTTAGTTACTGGCCTTAATAATTTTGTTAAATAGCCGAGGAGTGGACAATTCCCGCTGCCAGCTAACATCCCCACAATACTGTTGAAGCTGCAGGTCATCCGATGCAACAGAGATGCTGCCCTTTTTCGCAAAGTCGCATCGTAACTATCAACACGAACAAACAAACATCTCCGACGCACTGCAATAACGCGGCAGCCCCATCAGCACCCAGCGTACCTATTCGCTATCTCGGTTGCCAACCGAATTGATTGACACTTTGTAGTACATTGCGTCGTAAGTTTTTACTATCGTTGCTCATCATAGACAGGCTGTAACACACGACGCAATGTACTAAAAAGTGTCCATCAATTCGGTTGGTAACCCAGATAGCGAATAGGTACGCAGAACGCGTTATTATACTGTATACGCAGGGCGCTAATCGACTTCTTCGTACAGTTGACCAACAAGCTGCTCGAGCGAAATGACGTGTAGTATAATTTAATAGTAGAGTAATTTTTGTGACATAGGCCATTATTTTTAATTCGGCTATCAATACCCCAAAATTGTTAAATACATTATATATATGATATCTACAAAACATTTTTTTTTCGTAAGAGGCGACCAAATTGTTGAATTTTAGCTTCTCTATCCAGTGGTCCCGGGTATACGTTGAGTTACCAAATCCTTACACTGCGCATACTTAGCACTCTAAGCGATCAAATTAGCATTTTTGAGAAGGCTGAGAGCAGCTGGTCCTTTTTGCACATTTTATATTCTACACTGCCTTCCGGACTTCACGCACCAAAGTCGCCACGCTGTGGCTTCAGGCCGGAACGATACGACTATGGAATTATAATTTCACCCCACTGGAACTATAGGATCAGCGTAGTATGGTGATGTTCTAGATGTACGGGCCTTATTGTTGTTTAAAACTTGTAATTTTATCTGTCTCTCTAGTCTAGTGGTCTTAAGCGCGACTCCTGAGCATTAAGTCTCGGGTTCGATTCCCGGGTCGGGAAGTGTTATTGAGGTTTTCTGATAGAAAATTCTCAGGAGCAGCCCGGAGATTGGAATTGTGCCCGGTAGATTGAAATAGGCTCACCACCTATTATTACATGGGACTTAATCACAGCGTACAGCATTGGTGAAATGTGGGCGTACAACTGTGTACACCTCTGCCTACTCCTTCGGGGAATACTGGCGTGATGCTATGTTATGTCATATTATTTTATATTCAGTAGTAAAGGATAAATAATAATAAGTATAAATATAATACTTCAGCACCTATATCGCGGAAAAGTTTGGATTTGAAGAGGAGTCTCCGTGGATGGATGGACCCACCATTAATAGAAAGATAAACGTATGGTGTGATTTTTAAATCAACGATAGCGCACATACTAATCATTATCTAATAAGATTCAAGATCATCATCCCCCTGCCCTTATCCCAATTTATTTAGGGTCGGCGCAGCATGTATTCTTCTTCCATACATTCATTATATCAGGCGACATACTGGCAGTCACTCCTTTTCTAAGAGGAGGTCAGGTCTTTCCTTTTAAATAACATAGCACCACTCCTGCTTTGCGCGAAGGAGTAGACAGAGGTGTACACAGTTGTACACCGACATTTCATCAATACTGCTATTAATTCCCATGTAATCGGTAGTGAGTCTATTGCCGTCTACTGAGTACAATTCCAAACTCCGGGCTGCTATTGAGAATTTCCTAACAGAAAAAACACTTTGCCCGACCCGGGAATCGAACCCGAGACCTCATGGTAAGCAGTCGCGTTTGGGAACACTAGACCAACGAGTTTAAATAAGATACGACATAAGTTAAAATGTATTATTTCTTTCTTTTTAACGAAAAAGCGGTCACCGGTCGACAGACTTACCTCGTCAAGTGCTGCTTAACTTATATCGTTAACCGACAACTAGCGCGTCACGCCTCTGGTCCATGTTTTAACATAGCATCAGACCTGTATTCCCCGAAGGGGTAGGCAGAGGTGCACACAGTTGTACACCCACATTTCACCATTTATAAAGTCCCATGTAATAGGTGGTGAGTGCCATCATCCGGGTACAGTTCCAAACTCCGAGCAGTTACTGAGAATTTCCTAACAGAAAAACTCAATAACACTTTGCCCGACCCGGGAATCGAACCCGAGACCTCCTGCTCAGTTGTCGCGTTTGGGATCACTAGACCAACGAGGCAGTCATGATTTATCAATTAAGAGTTGTCCATGTTTTATGTCAATTAATGGCCTTGACAAAGGAATATGATAAACAAAAACGTAATTTCAAATATTGATGAAATAGTAAATCCCGTCTCTTATCTCAGTAACGTAAAACTTTACAGCGTGATCGAACAGTATTTATTGCGAACGGATGAGTCAAAGAAAATCCATTTTCATCCTCTTTCGTTTCGGAACGGAATGTAAAAAGCGATGCGTTTTAAAAGTACCGGTCAAGTGTGAAAGGGCCTCGCTTACAGGGAGTACCGTAGCTTGCGTCCGACAACGGATCATTCCGACAAACTAGTCGACTCGATAAAAGTTTTACTTGCTCGTAAAGTGGCTCTTATTGCACCGCTTTTAGGTTCATATTGAGAAGCCTCATTATGAACCTAAAAGCGGTTAATTAATCACGCTTGCTTTTTATTCATCTTAACCGCTTTAGTGCGGTCATTTAAAAAAGAACAGTGTGACAGCTTTACATTCCCGACCCTTGCTCGTGCCAGCCCGCGCCGCTGAGCCTGTAGCTTTAAATTCGTCCCTAAATAATAATGATTTGAATCTGATCCAGCCAGTCCCTTGCTGTCCTCCCACCAGCGACGCCCTAAGCCGAGGCTCGTACCCCGCAGGGGATGCCCTTAGCGTGTTGTCGCTTAGTTTATAAATTGAATGCCCTGGCTGGAGGCCTTAAAATTATTAAGGCAACCATAGGAAAGCCCGTTTAAGCAGTCGACAACCTCCTAGGTTGACCTGCGAGATGCCATACACAAAAAAGAACTTTACATTAACTTTTAAACCTCAGCAAAGAGTTTTAATGTTTGAAAAGAAGAATATTCACTTTATTTTAAATTATATCAAATGTATTAAGAAGTTAAACTATAGACTGTTAAACTAAAGTTCAAGCAACTTTGTCAAGTCAAGCCTCTGCTTCTACTTGCCCGTGCATAGACCCGGAGCACAAAAAAAAACCACGCGTATTTTTAACAAAATAAGTTTTTATTATGTTTCCTCGCAAGGTTGTTGAAATACGTCGTATAAAAATCGTGAATATACCTAGACATCAAGTCTCTGCTGAAAATTTTAAATATTTAAAGCAAAAAAAATTGATGTCTACAAACTCTTTGCCTATATTTTAAAATATTAAAAGCAAAGAAATTTGATGTCTACAAACTCTTGCTGAAATCTACCATTTTTGTAACTAAATACAGTGTTAGATAAAATATGACGTTTTCATTAACAAAAAAAAGTTTCTGTTGCCGAATTAACATTAATTTGTGTTATCAATAAAAAAAGTATTCATTTTATTTTGTTATAATATTATGCTGTTTGGCAACTTCTTTAGTGAGCCTCTTTCCACCAGCTCGCAAATAGATCATAGACTAGGCGTACGAAAAAAGCATAAAGAAGGAATTCGCTCGCCATCTTAATGACAATTTTTTTATAGAAATGATTTTTTTATTGAATGTCTTTGTAAAATGTAATTTTAAGTTATGTATTATAATTTTACCTCCCAAGAGTGTTGAAAAACGTCGTATGAGCCACGTGCCCTAATGCTCAATACAAGGCTCGGTCGGTCGTTGCTAACCGAGTGCTTTTTGGCGAGGCCAAAAAGCACTCGGTTAGCAATGCAACCTCGACTGTAATGACCAACTTAGGGCACTTGTATCATAATGTACTATTATGTATTGAATTTTATCGTTTTATCAACACTTATTAATTTTCTCTCGCACAGCTTATTAATTTTCATTATGAAAAACATTATATAAATATTTTTTTATAAATTTTGAACATTTTACTATGTATCGTTCTTAGAGACAGCATCCAACTGGTCACAGTTCCAGTAGCAAGAAAATTATAACAATTTAATTTACTTTTAGATGTGAAGCGAAATTTCGTAGAAAAAGAAACTTTGTTAATTACTTTCTTATCGCAAGTTCTTCTTATCGTAGGGTTGATGAACAACCTAATGTCAGAGTCTAAACCATCCGTAGGTCTCTGACATGGCTTAACACACCATCGAGAACATCTCTCAGGTATGCTGGTTCCTCACGATTTTCCTTCATCGCTATAAGCAACTGCCTCGTTGGTCTAGTGGTCCCAAGCGCGACTGCTGAGCAGAAGGTCTCGCGTTCGATTCCCGGGTCGGGAAAAGTGTTAGGAAATTCTCATTAGCAGCCCGGAGTGTGGAATTGTGCCCGGTTGATGGCAATAGGCTCACCATCTATTACATGGGGCTTAATAACAGTATTTGGTGAAATGTGGGTGTACAATTGTGTACACTTCTGCCTACCCCTTCACGGGAATACAGGCGTGATGCTATGTTATGTTTAAGTTATGCTATAAGCAAGTGAAAATTCATTTATAATACGCACATGACTTCGGAAAGACAGTGGTGCGTGCCTTGAATTCGAACTTGTGACCTTTGACTTGTCAGCCCAACGGTCATACCACTAGGCGGGCACTGCTTAACTTCAATTCAAGTTACCTTGTATAATAATTATGTGTAGTTATATCTACGAAACACCATAAGGACTGCCTTGTTGATCTGATGGTAGTAAGTCCGGCTGTGGAGTGTGAGGTCCTAACTGCGATTCCAGGGCCAGGCAAAGGTTTGTTGAGTATTTAAGTAAGAAATTCTGAGTAGCAGGCCCGAGTTTGAAATTGAGCCCGGTAAATGGCATTAGATTCACCACCTATTACATGCATTGATTAACGGCATCACTGAATTGCGAGTGTTTTACATCTCTTCCTACCCTTTTTAGGAATACCGGCGTGATGCTATGTTATGTCATCATAAGAATTCCTTTTATACTTTAGTTAACGTTACCCTAAAAAGTCTTTGAAACTTGATTCGGTACTGAAACTGATATTTTGTTGAATTCAATGATATCTCTTATTATTTTCACGTGGTTTGCTATTTTCTAAATATTTAGATAAATACATAAAACGGGAGCACTGTAGTTTTAGTTTTTAACCGACTTAAAAAAAGGTTTTGTATTCCGACCTGTATAAATATAAGTACATATGTCCGCGATTTTTTCAAAAACTAAAAAAAACTTGTTTTCCCCATTCCATTCAAGGCGGTTCTTTTTTATTGAAAATTATATTTATTTATGTGTGTGTTTATGAGTATGAGCGAATGAGTAAGCCTGGTGAGACGCACACATAATATGAATGCGCTCACACACATAATGTCTGAGTATATGACAGTATGAGCGTGTATGTATGCGAGCGTTTGTGTCCGTATGTGTGTTAACTAATAGTGATATGATTCTTCTTTTTCTGCCAAATACGCTTGTAAAAAAAGTATTATATAAGATCATGTGTTTTAGGTGTGTGTTTATGTGTGCGCGTTTGTGTTTGTATGTATATTAGTTTGTAGTGATATGATTCTTCTTTTCTTTGACCTACCAGCCAATCATAAACACGATTTTTACAAGCAAATTTGGTCATGAGGAGAATATATAATTATGTATTGGTTAACTATATCGTACAAGTATGGCTGGATTGAACTATCTGTAGTGACTACAAACAATGGGGCGCATTTTCCGGCATGACAATACTATACTAATTATTAACATTTGACAATAATTCTATTTCTTATTACTTAACTGTTTAGTTACGCTTTCTATAATCTATACTACCAAATAGCAAACCACACTTTGAACTTAACATAAATGACTTCCTACACTTGCTTGCTCCACAAAATTACTAATACTACACGAACTCAAGTCAGTAATATTACCTACCTACTGCCTTTGAAATTAACACAATCATCCAGTCCCCTTTATTTGAGACAACTTGGATGATTGTTATCTACTCAGTAATTTTGTGTCATGACGACAAGTCTCTTTAAACCACTATATTATTTTAGGATTGAGTAAAGGGGGGAGTTGTTTTCTCCAAACCTTATCAGGAAGAGTTGACAGTTTGAAAGTTATAATTTGTTAAATAAATTGAGATAAATATCGATTTCGCATAGAATTAGGGAGTCGCTACCTTTGTGTTGTTGACAAAAGGCTCTATAAGTGAATTAATATTGAAGATAGGAATTGTATGCCTAAGAAAGACGTTGATTAAATACTGGACTATGTGAGCGGAATTATACGGTCTCGATTCGTTTCAAAACTCTTTTTGATTGCTCTAAATTCAAACAGGATTTTCATTAGTACAAATTACAGTATGAATTGATTCCAAGTTTTCTGGTAATCTTTTTCTAAAATCATCACCATTTTGTAAAACGCGTTGCCTCGGTGTTCTTTTCTGTATTATGGGTATGTTAACAAACACAAATCTCACATAGAGATAAAACCCGACCCGGAAAAAATTATTATCTGTAGATTTTTTATTAATTTTAGTTTTAATAATAATTAATGTAAAATGTTATAATTATGGTAATGTTTAATTCTGTTGCAAATGTTTAGTTATAAAAATTTCAGACACAATGTAAAAATTGTTCATGAATAAGTGATTTGATTTGATTTTTGATTATCATAATATATTTGTTCTATAAGCCCACGATATCCAATCACCTGACCTTGCGCCTTTTTGTCAATTATTCCTCAATCACGGCCTCGTTGGTCTCCACTAGTCCCAAGCGCGACTACTGAGCATAAGGGCTTGGGTTTGATTCCCGGGTCGGGAGAAGTGTGATTGGGTTTTCTATTAGAAAATTCTCAATAGCAGCCCTGAGCTTGGAATGGTGCCAGTAAATGCCTCTGCCTACCCCTTCGAGGAATATAGTCGTGATGCTACGTTATGTTATTCCTTAATTAGCTGTAAATTCTTTGCTAAATGCACAATTTCCGTGACTTTATTGCTATCACTGATATATAGTATATCAAGATAGGTTGAGGATTTCAGGTGCTGAGCCAAACAATAGCCGATCCGTACGCATACGAGCCAAGTTTTCCGAATGTTTTTGCTAACTTGGCTGTGGAAGTAATTGTGTAGGTACTTGTTTTTTTTGCAGTGTCTGCAAAGTATCCCGATTGGATTTGAACGTGCCTATACGATGTAGCCAGTGTTTAGCACTAGTAAGTAATTTTTTTTACATATCTTTGGTTTTCGCAGTCACTACACATAACATAACATAGCATCACGCCTGTAGGCCCCGAAGGGGTAGGCAGAGTTGTATACAATTGTACACACACATTTCACCAATGCTGTTATTAAGTCCAATGTAATAGGTTGTGAGCCTATTGCCATCTACCGGGCACAATTCCAAACTCCGGGCTGCTCCCGAGAATTTCCTAACCCAAGACCTCATGCTCAGCAGTCGCGCTTGGGATCACGAGACCAACGCGGAATCACTACACATTATAATAAAACAACGTCATCATCATAATCATCCTGCGACCACGAACACTGCAAAGTGTTCGAAACGTCAGTAAAAACAAAAAACAATAATAATACACGCGATTTTGATGTGTATAAGTATTAATTATTGTTCAACGGTTATTACTCACTTGCATTCTTCGGGATTGCCCGACTAGTTTCGAACTCGAACGGAGCCCTTAGTCATGAGCTGAGGCCGCGGCAATGTCGCGAGTCAGACTGTCAGTTCAAAACTAGTAGAATGTAGGTACGTGAGTAGTAACCGGTGAACAATAATTAATATGAATGTGTCTCACGAAAGTTATTTTACATAAGTGTGGAAATATTTACTGTTGAAAAGTAATACTGCAATAATCTTGTCATTGTCATGTACCTAAATGTTTGTAATGATTTCGATTAAAAAAAATTTTGTTGGATCAGTCTATACAGAAATTACATAACCCCTAGAAAAACGGATTGGTAATTGCAGTAGGTATTATAAATAGAAAGCAGAAAACCGTTGTCTTTTTCCATAAAAAATATCTATTCTAAACTAACTAACTAACTAACTATCTATAAGTTTTGAAATCCGTTGGTTTCTTGGCAAAAGAAATGGTGTCCCTTTTGCAAAATACGTAAGTAAACAATAACAATAATGGCACTGATGAATTTATATAATATTACTGTCAAACCCATAACATTAGAAAATAAAACGGTTTTAGCTGGGAGTAATAAACCGAGGTGGATACCTAAGTTTTTGTCACGGACACTTCTTTTGATCTAAAGAAACTTTCTCAGGTCTTTGTCAACTGTTCAAACGATTGGTTTGTAATTTTCTAAGCTGATAGAAGTCTAAAGAATCCTTTATTTGTGCCAACAATAATAAACTCTGTAACAGAATCCAATTACAATTCCACATCAAGATTCTACCCCAACTAAATAAAGCTAGGAAATCCTATCTAACCCTCATTACCCATCTAGTCTCAATCGCACTTGCTACCAGTACAAGTCGAGCTCAATTACTACTTAATTACAAGAAATAAGTGCCTCTTCATCCAGGGTTGAGCCATAACCGTTATAACGAAGTATAATCTCCGAATGTCTTTGCAAAATAATAGGGTTGATAACATTCAGGATGTTTCAACTCTGTTCAGATTAGTGCTGCAGATAAGTCTGTGTAATGACGATCCGGGAAGGCGTGGATGGCAGCCCTAAGTTTGGGGTGACTAAAATGGGGTATGGTGTCTCGTTTTACATTGTTTGTGTTGACAGCACATCTGATAAGTTTTGTCGGTTTTAAAGTTTCGTCTTAGGGGCCTTTTGTGGGTGTTGTGTGCGGTGATGATTTTGGACTTGAAGGCAAGCGCATGATTTTATTAGCAATAATTCGTGGAAGTGCTTTTTGGGGTTGTGGTAATTAATCTTTTTATCTCCTATGTTACTACCTGCCTACATGTAACTACTTCGTTGATAAACGCGGCTGCTATGCGTGAGGTTCTTGAATTTGATTTCTGGGTCAGAAAAAGCGTTATTGGGTTGTTCTGTCGGGAAATTCTCGGCTCACTCTTTACTATATGGGACCTTATAATGAATGACATTGGTGAAATATGGGTGTACTAAAGAACACTTCTGCCATGTTTTTGGATAATACGGGCGTAAATAACACTCTTTCTAGAATAGTGCACTGGTTCAATGTTACGAGAAGAAGACAAAATGTATTAGATTTTTATTACCTAATGGCAAGCAAATGAAAACCAGTGTATTGATAAATGATGAACATTTGGCTCTTGTAGACATCACAATGTTTTTGGGTATTACTTTAGATTCGAAGCTTCAAGGGGACCCACATATTAATCAATTATCGAACAGACTCAGTTCTGCAGCATACGCGGTCTATAAGATACGTCAATTAACTGATATAGAAACAGCCAGATTAGTATACTTTAGCTATTTTCATAGTGTAATGTCATACGGCATTTTGTTGTGGGGAAATGCTGCTGACATTCAAACTATATTTGTGTTGCAGAAGAGGGCTGTTCGAGCAATTTATAACCTTAGTTTTAGGCACTCACTGAGGGATAAATTCAAAGAAATTGGGATAATGACGGTCGCATCTCAATATGTTTATGAGAATTTGATGTACGTAAAGAAACATATTAATCTATACTGTAAAAACAGCGACATTCATAGTCTCAATATGAGGAACAAAAACAAACTCGTGGTACCGTCGACTAGGCTCTAAAAAATTTGTAATTCGTTTAGATGTCCCAGTGCACGCTTCTACAACAAAATCCCAGGCAATATTCAAGAATTAAGCCTCAATAAATTCAAGTCATATGTTAAGCAGACTTTGCAAAAAGGGTTACTATAAAGTCAAAGACTACATAGAAGATAATATGCTTGGGATTGTGCCGCTCTCTCTAATGTTTAGACACTCATGAATAATTACTGTAATTTTTATTACTGTTGACATTTTAATGTTTAACTTATGACATTTTAATGAATCTATTATATTATGATTATTCTTTTTGACATTAATTCTTGCCAGTCTTTTCAATGTGAATGTGAGTACGATGTGGGCCAGAAATTCATACATGAACCTGTCTTGTGGTTTTGAGTCGTTTTTATGTGACCTACGCAAATGTCCTCCTGATCTGGTATCTTCTTGTGACGGGTTGTTTAGCTCCCTTAGTTATGGTTGAGCTACACGATGACTGATGCATACGTGCCGTCAGACAGGACAGGTCACCTCAAAGCTGCTATGGCTCTTTCCTCAAAAGGCCATTCCAGATGATCCCTGCATGGTTAAACTCAAAAAAAAAAACACAATCTGAGTTTGTTTCGGCGTTTCTTCTCAGACATAGTCAGATAGGAAACGCCGGCGCCATCCAGTTTATAAAAATGACTTGTAAAAGTGTCTTCAAATGATCTATTTACAGAAATAAAATCATTAATCATTTAATGCTATGTTAATGACAGTAATGTTCTCGATTTTATTGATGGTATCCAGAAACATAAAACAAGCGTCTACCGAGCAGATGTTTTCTATTAAATTTTGAGGCAAGTCTACATAGTTAGAATCCGGAAAATCACTTTGAAGATTACTAAAGTTTTGGCAATAAAGATATCAATTTATAACATATATAAGAATTGTACACAGAAATATCGAAAAATCCTATTAAAAACTTCATCTAAAACTGAACGATTAATATCTCTTCGCAAAGGATAAGTTCAAATTAGAACAAAGTTGAACTCGCACCGGAAACGTGAAGAGCCGGAACACTGGACCGGCGAGCGCAGCGTTTGTTAGAAGTAGTGCTGACCGCTTTACACTGTTGAACTGCGATGTAGGTATCTACTTGTGTAGCTTTCAACTCCAGGATATTTTTATGTTGTTTTTATGAACGCTTTTAGAAGTATTATACTGAATAATGCTTTTGGGCGGTTTATGATAGATTTGTAGCGACATCTACCACGTTACATAAATACAACGCGCATAACGCGCTGCATCGCGTAAGCAACCGCCCGAGATTAATCGTCAGTCCAAATAACTGGGTGTGACCTTAGATCACAAACTGTCCTTCCGTCCGTACATTAAGATAGTCCGCGACCGCGCAGCCTTCGCTGTTGGCCGTCTATTCCCCATGACAAACACGCGCAGTGAACTATCTCTTAAACTTAAGATCAGGTTCTACACTACGTGCATCCGACCTATCATGACGTATGCTAGCGTCGTGTTCACACACGTTAAGTATTACAAAATCCATAGGATGCAAACCCTGCAGAATCGATTCCTTCGTAAGGCGACAGGCGCCCCATGGTTTATTATGAGTTTTCAACTCCACCTCGACCTCAGAGTGCCTACCATTCGGCAATTCATGAAACGGGCATAGAAGATCTGCCCCTCACCATCCGAATCCCTTAGTTGTCTCTTCCGCCAATTACGGGCCGTCCCAAATTAACAAAATCCGCCGACCCCGTCACGCTCTCCTCAGACCCGATGATAGGATCACTAGCTCAAGAATCCAACAAATTCACAAGCACACTCCGACGCGCTAGACCGCCTCGTTATAGACCTCACCGTCGAGGCCCGCGCCGAGTCAGTAGCTTTAAATTCGTCCCTTAATAATAAGGAAACTGATATGATCCAGCTAGTCCCTAGTTTTCCCCCCAGCAACGCCCTAAGTCGAGGCTCGTGTTCCGCAGGGGACGCCCTTAACGCCCTATGGCTTAGTTTGTAGTGTTTTAAAATATGCTCTGGCTGGAGGCTACAAACTGCCTTGCTTTAGATATTGTCCCGTTACGCAGACAAAACCCGTGGGTTTCTGCAAGAAACCATTCTCAAAAAATACGTTAGTCCGTGGCACGCCAGGCAATATCACCCGCCTGGTTGGAGGATCCTCCCTTTACAAAGGAGGAACACCACACCTTGTTCCCTTGTTCCTTCATAGAATTAAGAATGAACGAGATAGTGGTGAATATGAAGGCTACTTTTTTCACATAATATGTATATACAATAAATAGGATTAATTGGTACTCGCCATAACACTAGGCTATCGGTGCTTCAAAGAAAAAAGTAGTTAGGAAAAGGCTAGGCTAAAATTTTGTAATCCCTATCTACTACCTATGAACTACTCGTACTTACCATATATGTAAAGTTAAGCTTTCGTAGCATAACTTGTTTGATTTTAATTCTAAAGATCGGAAATAAACAGTGTTGAAGGGAATATAAGATTCATAAGTTATTTGGGTGTGAGAACCATTCCGGTTCTGAGAAGGGCAACTTCAGCAAACCCTCGTATAGGTTATAGATTATAGGAACTTTTACATAAACTTAACAGGGTTTTTGCCTTAAGGCTGTGTTGCGAAAAGGTCAATACTATTATGTGTTGTAAACTTGAGGAATGTATATTTTTAAATATCTCGCTCTATCATGTAAGGATTTTATGTATTTTGGTAACAATTTAGAATTGGGTCCGGTAAACACAAACAGTTCCGAATCACTAAGTTCAAGCTTAATACCGGCCTTGGGGAAATGTGAGTGAGCAACAGAAGCCCTGTCTACCACATACACTACTTACTTAAATAACAGTAAGACAAACCTGTCTACCTAAGTAGAGTTAACACATACTAGTGCATTGAATAAACGGTTATTAGAGCGTGATTCATAATTGATACGGGGTAGGTACTCCACTAGAAAAAAAAAAAACTATTTAGTTTGCACCTTTATCTTTGTTTTTTTTTTATTTAGGAATTTTAACCGTTTGTTAGTTAGCAGCATCTACCACGCTACACGAATCTTGCATCTCATGAGCATAAAATTGGGAGGGTCGTCTATTTTCAATGGAGGAACATCACACCTCGTTCCATTTCCTCGTAAGTTTCCAAAGGTATTTAGATTAATACTATTACTCCTCCTGACCGAAGTTTTGGTCACGGCGATCTATCTCCACGGGGTTTAGCCAAGTACGCAGGAGATATTATAGTTTACATGTGTATGCGTAAACACAGGTGTACTACCTCTTCCTTCACTTTTATAGTTCAATGGTATGGCAATCCTACACGACTGGGGTGGGACCAGGTGCAGAACCAACAGCTTTACGTGCCCTCCGAAGCATAGAGGCGACACATCGCCAACTTTCCAACTCCTGGCTACTACTCAGAATTTCCTAACAGAAAAACCCAATGACACTTTGCCCGGCCTGGGAACCGAAAACGAGACCGTATATTCAACAGCCGCGCTTGCGGCTTCTAGACTAATAAGGTAGTTAGTTTAGTGTATTTGGAACTGGTACATAGCTAGTGTTACAAACTCAAGGATCAAACAATTAAGACTCCAAACAATGACGTCACTCGAGTAATATTTTATGTTTTTAGTACCTAAAATTTTATGTTGGTAACATTTAATTCAAATAGTTTATAAAATAACGTGAAACGCAGAATTAAAAAACACTTATTGGCACCTCATGTTCTTTGATCTACTACACCCACGTCCAGTCTCAGTGAAGACCTCATACTAAACCGCTTCTCAGACCCTCTTCGCCTCACTAGAAAGGTGCAGCCCAGAGCATGCACGCAAATTAAGCGAAACAAGCGCGGGCGACCGAAAGCGGCATTTTGCTGATCACCACGCATGCTAGCGCACCGCGTTACCGCGCCCCTAACCATTTTGATGCACTCGGCGACCAGTATTTATGTGTTTATAAATTTTAGATATTATTTGAATACTCGCAAAGTTGATATTGTTTTGGCACTCTAAAAAGATCTGCGCTGTTTTCCGCCAGGTATGATAATTCGTGATTAAGATAGCATGTTTGTCTTGATTTTTTTTCTCGCTTCAAACCAACCAAACCCTGTGAGTACTATAGTGAAAACTTATTAATGTAAATCTGTATCAATCATCAAAGCTATTTATCTTTTTTATTGTTTCATCATAAAATCTGATGACATAAAGTCCTTCATAGAACTCCAAAGGGAACAGTTTCCCTGTCGTACTCAACATTTATGAATGGCGACCACAAAATCGGAATCAGTTCTCTCATATTACACACAACTATCGAGGGATACTACAGACCCCCAATCTTTATGTTACACCGTTCCAAGTGAAATGGGCGTGACGATACATACATATGGAAGTTTCCAGAAAAATGGGGCGAGTGTAGTAAATTATCGCTACATCATAACGGTCGGAAATGTCCAAAGGGTCGACTCGTGGGACCTTCTTATCAAAAACTTGAGTCCGAAGAGTTCTTGTTATTTGTTTTTATCGTCGCCTGGGCTTTATTCATGCTTTTAGTATTCTGATATGATGTTGGGTGCATTTTGGAAATATTTGTATTAGTGTTTACCGGTTAGATAGTTTGACTCGCGACATTGACGCGGACTCAGCTCATGATAAAGGGCTCCGTTCGAGCTCAAAACAAACCCGAACAATGCACATGAGTAGTAACCGGAGATCAATAATGAATATTTTGAAAATTATTCATTGACGTGGTTCTGGTATCCAAAAACCAAAATTTTCAATCGGGATATTTGATGATTTTGACGAGCCAAGAACAACTTTACATCGTATTAAAACCATAAAAGGCCCATACGCTTTATGTATTTACTGTCTTTTAAAACTTAACCATTATTCCAATGTATGAGATCGTAAAATCAGAAATATGTTAATGCCCACTATTAATTAAAGTAAAACTTCAACAAAATGCAAATCGACCGAAAAATCACGAGCGGAAAACAATAAAATTATTTCCAGAGAACAGTTATGAAGAAGAAGCGTCGGAGACTTGGAGAAAAAGTGTCCAACGCCATCTGAAAGTTAAAAAGCTTGTAAAATATAAAGCTACTCGTATTTTTACCGCTGCAAAATGAGAATCTTTGGAAAACAATGCGCTTGGCTCGCGTCTTTCAAACATTCTCCTTTGAAATTCCCCCTTCAAAGCATGAACTGGAAACCGGGTTTTTTGGTATATTGTTCACAGCTACTAATGGAACATGAATTTTTAACATACTTCGATATAAGCCTCATATGACGTCATATACGAAACAGTTTACTCCCGTTTTCCAAATCGAATAATAACATTCTGGGAACCGATTTTCTCGGGCTTTTCTGAGATCACAGAAACAAGGATTTTTTCTTTAAGTTGACTGATCGTTACTGAAGTGAATGTGAAACAGAATTTTATAAGATTACGATGTTTCGCAACCATTTTGTAGAAGGGATTAAATGATAATGAAAGAAACCTTTTGTAATGCTATTTAAGAAAAAAAATCTCCTACCATCATCTTTTTTTATATCTTCTTTAAATAAATAAGAAGATGATATGAATAAATTTTTCCTTAAATATCATTACAAAATGTTTCTGATTTCTTTTATTTCTAGCTAAGCATTTAGCTGTTTAGCGAGATCTACACAGAATACACGTATCCTACAAATTCATAGTATAAATGCGAAAGTTTGTGATGTTTTGTTATTCTTTCTCGCAGTGAATACTGAACGGATTTGATGAAATTTCGCAGTTTACTGCCTGTACAAATCCAGCAACACCAATCGACAAACTACAAAAGACAAATTTTAAAATTGGATACAGTAAACTTCAAATAGTTTAGCAAAACTTTTTTCGACTCAGTCTGAATATGATGATCGTTACCAAATGTATCTGTTTGATATCTAGGCCTATTTTAGAATGAAATATAAAATATTTGCTCTCTTGCATTAGAAACGACTTATAGGAAGACGACGACAAGAAATCTGGACTTAATTGTTTATTTATGTATTAACCAACTCACACAGTTAAATCAAACATATAAGATAAAGGTAGCATTGTTAAAATCTGCTGGCGTGGTATGTGCTTGTGGCTCGTACCTTCTCTCTACGACAATAGGCTCTTGCGCTTGCGCTGTGGGGTATTTACGGAATGGTGATGAATAATCTATTATATTTATACAGTCACCCGTTTTGAATTGATTGAGTGACCAAATTAATCAAACTAACTTAAAAAAGTTAAACAACTAAGATAGGAAGTTATTTATAATTAGTACACAATATCTACTTAAAGCTATATTAGGGATAAATACGGTAGCAAGTTGATATAATTGTATTTTGTTTTGGCAGGCTGCCAGACCACTGCTCGGGTATTTACTTTTTACCCATTAAGCACTTCGCTTCAGTTAGCTTTACAAACTTAGGCAAGATAAAAGGTAAGAAATTTATTTTAATATCTTTCATGTCACCGGCAGCTTATTCATCATAATCATCATTGTCAGCTTCCTGCCCTTATCCTGATGATTTGGGGTCGCTTAATCTAATACCTTTAAAAAAGCAATTCTTGTATTCAAATATAATCTGAATCTCGGAAACGTCTCCAACGATTTTTATGAAATTTATGATCTAGCTAGGTTTCATTTTTAGAAAATGTAAATAGTGCCTATTCTGATCATGAAAATTTGGGCATCTCAAGTCAATTTCAATTTAAGAGATATTTTTGTCTCTTATCGATGATTTAAGTCATGTCAGATTTACACGAGCGAGAAGCTTACAATTATTTTAATTCTATAGTTATAACGGTGACCTCAGAACGGAACATATCTAGAAAGGAAGTCAAAATTCTATTGAGATTAGCGATGGACATAACAGCGATTTTATACTAGCGCGTTACAACTTTACGCTACCTTTTTGAGCGGCTTTTTTGGTAGCTTTTAATGTAATACGCTTTTTTCACTGTGGTAGTTATGTGGCTAGACTTAGATCACGACTATTCACGATCTAGACATTAACATGGCTATAAAAAGCTTTAGCTTGGGTTTTGGAACTTTTGACTAATTTTCAGATTAGTGTAGATATTTTATTGATAAAGTTTCTGTAGGTTTTACAGAAATTTAGTCAACCTCGCCTAGGTTAACCTATTATTTATAATTACAAATCTTTATGCATATGATCAAATAATATTTGTGTTACTGACTTTCGAGAAGACTTGTTATTAAAAAAGCGGTTAATTATATTAGCTTTTTGTTATAAAGTCCACGGACTAACTGGGGTCACACTGGTCAATGTCACGGTCACTTGTTTGACAGGAGAGATCTGTTTACCCAATGTTCGTTGATCGCGGTTTGTTGTTGTTTGCTCTTAAGGGCCTTAATCCCTCAGGTGGCTTTTACGTCATCCACGTCTTTGACTTTCTCGAAATTATACTGCTATAGAATGACCAACTAAACTATTGATTGAAGTTTGGTAACAACGATGTTATTGAGAATAGAAATAGAGTTGTTTTTAATCGTACACCTCCCTATAATTATCCTTTTGCTGGATATACACCGACTCATTTTAAAGCAGCGATGGTCTAGTGGTTTGATCGTTAGACTGCCAATTTTAAGTTCGCAAGTTCAAACATTTCGATTTATTAGAAATAAATTGTCACTGTGTTGTTGTGAGAAACCAGTAAACCGAGAGATATTTTCGATGTAGATACATCCATTTCACAGAACAGTGAACCCATCTCAAAGGCTCACGGGTGGTTTAAACTCTGAAATAAGGTTGTTTATGAATCATACGAAATGTAGGAAAATAATACAGCTTGCACAGTCGGAAACAAAGAGACTTTTTTGACAACAGAAATGAAGGCGAAGTTAAATCGCGAAGTTTAAGAGATATTATTGGATTTTATCGATTTTGTAATTAATATTATCCTCCATTAACATCGCATTTTTCAGTCGCTCCATGTAAAATACTGGTATTAAGCTGCATCCGGTTTGACTGGAAGCCGACCCCAATGTAATTGGGAAAAGGTTAGGCAGATATTTAACATCGTATTTTCAAACAACAACTACCGCATGTCCTCGTACATGCTTAAGTTAAGCTTTCAAATTAATTTATTGCAAGATCTGAGAGATCTCTCACATTAATAACTATTATTATTATATTTATTGTAAACACTATCATTTATTTTATTTTTTTAATATTTTTTATTGAAGTGCTTTATGAATAATAACTATATAAGTACATTATCTTAACGTACTGGATTGTACATATATTAGCTGAATCCTAAATTAGCATAAGAACAAAAACCATTCCTGTAATACAAAATCATTTCCGTAACAGCAAAGGAAGCTGTAACATAAAAAAAAAAACGATTTGTATGAATACAAATTCTTGCGGAATCAGTCCGTTAGCAACAAGGCAATATATATGCAAACAATTTCAAATCGTACACAGAGCTATGAATGGAACTACATATTTTAACATACATGCGAAGTTTCAGGAAGCAGATTCTATCGGCTCAACTTTGCGTAGCTCGGTGGTAACTATGTGTGAAAGTAAAGGCTTATTGTGGGAACTTAGTTGTGTAATATGTATGCTAATTTTAAGCGTTATTTTGTTGGTCATTATAGTTTGTGTGCATTTTGAATTAACGTGTTGAGGAAGGGCGCTACCTAAAACTAAAAGTTTCCCACTGCAGGTTAATAACCTTTTTCACATAGAGAAGGCTAGTCCAGATTTGCTCACGAATTTTGCTTCCTTTCGTGTTTCCTGGCTTTAGGTCATTCGTATTAGGACTCAATGTCGATGACCTCGCTTGTGAAGTGATCACTAATTCGTTAAGATTAGTGATCATTATGCAGACTGTAGGAAACTGCTGCCCATTCTCGTACCTGAGATCCCGGAACTCGGTCAAGTGAAAAAACCCAGTAAAATGTAACTTGAGGACTGTGTGGTTCAGGGGGTAAGAGACCGGTACAGTACAGTAACATTCCCGTAGAAGCTTGCCGCGCATACTACTACCATGTTACCATGGAAATGTGGCCTACTGTACGAGGTCCAGGAGGATGAAAAAGGTTGTTATTTGGTCGCCTTATAATTAAAGATACGGACATACGAGCGGAACGTCGACGATAGCTCGGCGGCAGGCGTCTACGTGTGTTGTCTACGACACTCAGCTGCAGTCAACGGCTGCAGTCGAATGTCGACGGCTGCCGCCGAACATCAACGACTGCTGCCAAGTATTGAGGACGCGCGTCGACGGCTGCCGTTGAACTACCGTAATTAAAGGCGACCAAATATCAACAAAGGCTCTAACATTCATGTTGGTAGATTTCATAGTTTATACGTCTTTATTTGGATCATGAAGATGATATTAAAAGGTAGGTACTTGCATTTAACTTCACTTTAACTTACTTCTATATTTAGTTAAGTGTATTCAAAGTTAAAGAATATGGTCGCGAGTCGGATTCAAACCTGTGCCACCCGGATAAATACTCCAGGAACCACTAAGCCATCTCGACCTCTGTTCACTACCGTGAATTCTACTTACACATTTTAACACGTCTTTTGGTGACGTCATTGCTATCTATTCAGTCCATATACAGGTGACCTAATCTACACTTAATTACATTTGTCAACTAGAATAACCGACAGTTAATTACATTTGCAGTTAATTAGAACTAAATACTTCTAGTAACTAAATAAAATGAAAATATAACAACTTACAAGTTTATTATTATTTTCGTACGTGCGCTTCCAAAGTTATAATTTGACGACCAATACAAAGTATTAACTTCACTTAAAGTTTCTTTCCACTCAAATTGAATATTCTGTCTAACAATTTTATTTATACATTAAGTACTTTGAAAACACTTGTCTCTACTACAATTTAAAATAGAATGTTAAATCGTCATGAAGTTTTTTTAAATACATTGTTTTAAGTGCATATATTTTTATATACAAAGAAATAGTAGACCAACGGCGTCGGGAACAGGGTCTTAGTCACCGGCGGGTAGGGCCCCATAGAGAGAAACTTCAAGTGTCAAATGCTTTCTGCATCGAGCCCTTGACCCAGCTGACTTATGAAAGTGTCCTTAGGTGGTTATCGAGGCTCTTTGGTATTAACTAATTAGCTGATACAACTATCGGCATAACTGACTGACCTGTTGGTCTAGTGGTTAGTAGCCCTGACTGCTATGCCGGAGGTCGTGGGTTCGATTCCCACCCAGGACAAATGTTTGTGTGATGAGCACGATCATTTGTTCTGTGTCTGGGTGTAATTTATCTGTAATATGTATGCATTTAGAAATATATAAGTATGTTTATCAGTTGTCTAGTACTCATAACACAAGCTCTGCTTAGCTTGAGACTAGACGGCGTTGTGTGATAGTTGTGGAATATTATTATTATATATTATTATTTTTGATTTTAAATGTTTTTTAATCAGTCTAGCAAAATCTTTTGGATGGTTTTGGATGAAATTTCAATCAATAATACACGCGATTAATCCGGTTAAAAGTTGTTTTATTATAATTATCACTTGCTTAAAACGGTGAAGGAAAACATCGTGAGGAAACCAGCACACCTGAGAGATGTTCTCAATGGTGTGTAAGCCCATGCCAGAGATCTACGGGTGGTTTAAACTCTGACACAAGGTTGTTCATTAACCATACGATAAGAAGAAGAGTCAGTAGTAGTATGGCACAGCGTCCAGGATACATTTTTTCCACACATAAAATAAAACTGTATTAGTTTGTCAAGTGTCATACTTCAAATGCTAAAGGACATACATATCATAGCATAGCTTTGATCACACATACCTAGTTCGTCCTAAACGCAATAGGAGGTACTAATCTAGGTTAGAGTTGCCAGGCGTCAGGATAAAGCCGGACACAGTCAGGCTTTTTGGTAGCGTGTCCGGCTTGCTTTTGTTAGGCTTTTTAAATTTTTGTATAAAAACTTTCGTGAGACAAATTTTGTCAATTTTTTTTACTGTAAGAAGCTTTTATGTTTAATGATATAAAAAAACTTGTTTTACCCTAAAAAGAGTGTCCGGCCTTTTTACGCAAATGTCCGGCTAAACGGTCTCGTCTGTCCGGGTTTCGGTACTAATCTAGGTAAAACGGTAGTACTTTAAACACGTGAACTTTTAACCACAAAGCTAATTTAAAAACATCAATAAATAAATATACTGGAGTATTTTCTCGCAACAAAATATAAATAATGCAGGTAAACCTCCGAACACGTTTATTTTTAAAACTTTTGCAAAGTTTGTTTAAAGTAAACAAAAATATGTAAATATGGCGGGTCGTATTTTTCTTAAAATTTATTCATGGGTTAGTCGAGTTAGAGTTTCCACACCCTATAGCGAATGATTCACGCAGCAGAATTCAAAAATTCAAATTTGGTACTCTGAAGTAAAATCCTTAGTTGGACCGTATACATTACGTATTCGGTGGGCATGACTTATTCATAGTTTATGTGCCTCTAGGTGCGTGGCGGGCGATGGTCAGCATTCAGGTATTGTGGTCACGCTATACTGAAAGATTGGCGAGTACTATCAGCAGCTGGGTTTTGAACCGAAAATAATTTATATAATAGGTTGATTTTTCAATCGTCATATACAATATTTATTATCAGATGAATAAATTAGATATTGGAAAAATAAATCACATTAATCCATTTACGGAGAATAACTGTCTTTAAATAATAATTGTAAGAATTAAGAAATCTATATTATCTATACCAATAAGTTAAATTATGTGTTTGGGATTGCAAAATAAATGCGAAAATGTAAGTAAAACTGCTATTCATACGATGCATAATCTTAAATTACCGTTTTTAGAATTATTTTCTGTATGTCGCTTTAAAAGATGGCCTCCGAAACGGTTCAGTGAATTCTCTTTTTGGCTTTTTTTGTGGATTGACCAAACCATTAGGAGGCCTTATATTCAGTGTTACGTTTTTACATTCAGATAAATTATGATGATTCAAATGTGATGGTGTTCTAAATAGGGATCTCCTTGAAAATGAAAACTCCGTTCACAGCATCTTGTGCTAGTTTTATCGTCTCTTTTAGAATAAGATTTCCTCCAGGACTAAAGTTTTAACACAATTAACTCGACCGCTTGACTTACGGTGAAGGTTCGCTCTTTACAACAGAAAAATGTGAAAGATTTTTTTTATTTATTTTTTATTTGTGGAATTTACTAAGAAGATTGTTTTAAAGTTTTATTTTTTTATGGAAAGAAAAATACGGTCGTGACTAGTATTTCAAACTGTGGCTTGCGATAAATACTCCAGTTCACTACGCATGTGTTAATGCGTTTGAAATATGTATCTCCAAATTGTATATAGTTTAGCATAATTTTAAGCAATACTATTTTGATGACTAAAATGAAATAAGTGCATAAAAATAAATAAAAATAGCGTCTGCACTACATTTATTTTTTACAGAATTCAACATCACTGTCGTATAGTCCCTTATCCGTCGTCGAAAAAATATCATGTTATTTTATTTAAATATACAGGTTCTGGGTTCAAACTTGGCATGTATTAATGGGACTTTTTCAATGTCATATGTACTTTCTTAGTTCATCTAAGTCATCACTGACTTACCGTGAAGGAAAGCATCGTGAGGAAAGGTAATTTGGAATCGTACTTCATCAACAGCGTTGCACTGACAAATCAAGGGTCGCAAGTTGGCATCCAAGGCATGCATCAATATCATTTCGAATTCATGTGCGTATTATAAATTAATTATCACTTGCATAAAACAGTGAAGGAAAACATCATTAGGAAACCAGCGCACCAGAGAGATGTTCTCGATACTGTGTAAAGCCATGTCAGAGACCTACGGGTGGTTTAAACTCTGACACTTGGTTGTCCATCAACCACATGATAACAAGAAGGTAAGCTTTAAAAATAAATTAATCTATCGCCTAGCTTATGAAGCACACCCAAAAAAAAACTCGATCACGCGCCCGCGTATGATTTAGTCACGGTAAAGTGTCTTACTGGGTGAAATGTTACCGAAGTTGACGACACACGGAGAATACTAAAGAGCCATGTAAATGTTGTTCTTGATATTTATATCGGCAAGTTTGCGAGTTGGGTTCGGCAGTTCCTCAGTAATCGTGTCGGGAATTAGGCCCATAAATCATGTGCGGAGTTTTTTGTTCTGATAAATTACTTGCTACTGGAGTGTGTAGATATTGATGTGGAAAGTATTAGTGGAAGGCGTGATACGGCCTAATGTTTGGATCTTCTTGTGTTTGTGAAAATCTGTTATTGAATAGATCGTCTGAAGAGGTACTTAAGTATTTAACAATGGCTTTACGTTTGTAAGTGTATATTGCTTTAGATATTGAAACTATTACAAAATGCTATGTTTGAGTGTAGTAAATACAGATGCGTAAATAAAACCTTGCGTGAAACAATTCAAATTAAGGCTTAAAAAGAGTACAGTTACGAGCACAAACATGTATATATTTGTACTTTTTAAACTCCATACATTTGTATGGAGTATATATATAGAATTTCCTAACAGAAAAACTCAATAACACTTTGCCCGACCCGGGAATCGAACCCGAGACCTCCTGCTCAGCAGTCGCTCTTGGGACCACTAGACTAACGAGGCAGTTTACATGTAAACACAAACTTTTAAATACTCACCAACTATATCTCTAGCGTGTATTACTAAGATGATTAGGTATATAAAATAGACAAAAGAACCGTTCCTTCTACATATAGGCATATAATTCAGATAACTAAATAGTTATCTGATCTGGTCCCCAGCGCGACTGCTGAGCAGGAGGTCTCGGGTTCGATTCCCGGGTCGGGCAAAGTGTTATTGAGTTTTTCTGTTAGGAAATTCTCACTAGCTGCCCAGGGTTTGGAATTGTGCCCGGTTGATGGCAATAGGCTCACCACCACATGGGACTTTATAACAGCATTAGTGAAATGTGGGTGTACAATTGTTTACACCTCTGCTACCCCTTAGGGGAATACAGGTGTGATGCTATGTTATGTCATGTGACGTGTTTACATATTGGTGCTCTTGACAGTACGTATGGGATTAATTGATTTGGAACATACTTTCATACCACTTTTATTTTATAGTTAGAATGTTTGACCAATGAACATAAATGTAAGTGATGAATATCTACGACTGTGAATATGGCGTACAAGCTATGAAGAAAATAATTAACAATTTTCCTGTCCCCAAAATAGTCGCAATAGTAAAAAATCGCTGTGTATCATATGTGCCTCATGGGGCAGTGAAATGATTAACGTAAACGAATGAACTTTGTATAACATCCAACCAAAGTTATACAAATGACTGAGAGGTCATCTGTATAACTTGACGGACTTAAGGACTAGATCTTAGAATACGCAAAACTTTTATTATTAAAACTCACATATCAGAGTGTGCGAAAATTGTTAGTATACTTTGGCTGTTCGTCTAAACTTGGTGAAAGACCTTTTCATAACATAAGTCATAAATTAATTTTTATACAATTACGAGTTTGTGCCCGGGACGAACACAAACATTTTCTTTACCAAAATTTTGTTACATATAATTAAATAACCGCAAGCCTACGCACAAAAACTTGGATATAGAATTTAGGAAAAGTTTTGGTAAGTAAATTTTTCTATTGCGTCCACATCCGACTGTCGTAGTCTGCCTCGTTGGTCTATTGTTCTTGAGCGTGACTGCTGAGCATGAGGTCCTGGGTTCCTTTCCTAGGTCGGTCAAAGTGTTATATGGTTTTTAGAAAGATTCTCATTAGCAGCTCGGAGTTTAGAATGGTACCGGGTTCATGGCAATAGGCTAACCACCTATTCCATGGGAAGTCCCATCCCGACCGAGTTAATAACAGCATCTATGAAATGTGGATATACATACAATTGTTTACACCTTTGCCTACTCCCTTGGATACATCTTCTCCAAAGTTACAATATTAAATGGAAAAAGAATACGGTCGCGAACAGGATTCGAAACTGCGCCTCCCGGATAGATACTCCAGGCGCTCTGACCAACTAAGCCATCTCGACCTCTGCTCACCACCGCGAATTCTTCTTCCATATTTGAACACGTCTTATGGCGACGTCATTGCAATCAATTCAGTACTTACAAGTGACCGAACCGACACGACTAACTTTGCAGTTAATACAATGTCGTAAAGAATGCAATTACCTTAATAATTCAAGATATGTCTTTGAAAAAGCATTAACGCATGCTTAGCGAACTCTAAAGTTACATTATTAAATGGAAAAAGAATACGGTCGCGAACAGGATTCGAACCTGCGCCTCCCGGATAGATACTCCAGGCGCTCTGACCAACTAAGCCATCTCGACCTCTGCTCACCACCGCGAATTCTTCTTCCATATTTGAACACGTCTTATAGCGACGTCATTGCAATCAATTCAGTACTTACAAGTGACCGAACCGACACGACTAACTTTGCAGTTAATACAATGTCGTAAAGAATGCAATTACCTTAATAATTCAAGATATGTCTTTGAAAAAGCATTAACGCATCCATTTAATATTGTAACTTTAGAGTTCGCTAAGCATGCGTTAATGCTTTTTCAAAGACATATCTTGAATTACATCTTCTCCTTTGGGGAATACTGGAGTGATGCTATGTCTCACCGATGACCATCTTTTATTTAAGGTGTAAACGAAGTCGTGTTATCAGTTCCTATAAACCACGTGTATTGATAAAGATTGATCTTACAGGGGTTTTGTCTTGATCAATACCGTGAGTATTTTATTTATTTATTTATTTATACTTCTATGTATGGTACATAAGGCGGACTTAATGCCATATGGCATTCTCTGCCTTTAGGTTAAATAGTATCAAACACGATATGAACATTAATGGAACGGAGCTTTTTTATTATCAAACTAGATGACCCGGTGTACTTCGTATCACCTCGAACGTCAAATGTTTGACAGGAAAATAGGTAGAACAGTTTATCTGAGCAAATGAAATTGTTGTTTTTACTATCTTCCTCGCAATTTTACTACATTTTCTCACCGTTTAAACCTTCCCTGGACTACGACAAACATTTCAAAACCAAAATCAGCTAAATCGGCCTAGCCGTTCTCCAGTTTTAGCGAGACAAACGAACAGCAATAGATTTTTAATATATAGATTACTATTACTTTTCGAAATTTTTAAATAAGGTATTCCTAATACCCCTTCAATGTCCACCTTTATCACCGGTAGAACACGTTGCTTGTTAGGAGAATCTCACTAAAATTATAAAAATCTATGTTTTAACTTAAAGATTCCCTGATATCAAAAACTATTTCCTTGTCCGACTTGGATTCAAATCCTGAACTGAAAGAACTTAGCTCTTCACTGTTACTACCTATAGGTAACGACAAAATCCATCCAAATTTAGTTCAATACTCGCAACCGACAAACTTGGTATATTTCAGATATTTATATATTAATCCTGCAAATATAATACCACAAGATAATTCTTTGAAAAGCATTAACGCATGCTTAGCGAACTACGGGTTCTTTTTCCATTTAATATTGTAACTTTATAATACCACAAATTCAGAAATCCGTACAGAAACTCACAATTACCTAATGTATTGTAAAACTGGAATTTCGAATCGTACATTTTCTATGTTAGGTACGTGCTTTGTGTGGCATAACAGGCACATAAAATATTGCTAAAGATTTTCTGATTTTGCAAGTAGTAGACATTAAATTATCCTCATAACGATTCGGTAGCATCTGGGAGAATGCATAGTGGGATTTCCCCAACGATATCTGGGGCAAGCAATAAATGGATTGCAATTGTTATGTTCTATTTCTAATGTCCGTAGTAAGTGAGTATTAGGCAATAGATGGAGAGGCTTTCATGTGTAATGTTTCTTTGATTTGAGTTTGTATAAGTTGGCCGGTATTGTTTTGTAGATATATATATAAATAGTATACGTTCTGCGGTTTTATTTGAGTGGAATATAAACAAAATTCTTATAACAATTTCCTAACAGACTGACAGTTGAAAACTTGGTTTATTATGTTTACATTTTATAGACAGATGTCACATGGAACGATTTGCTGTAGATTATTCAAATGTTTGTTAAATGTAACGTAACATATATCCTCTTTATTGCAATCCAAAAATACAAAAATGACAGGAAAACTTACAAAATTAATAAGTACAATTGAAATATGTATTTATTGAAAGTATAACAAATTGACAGACACATAAATATAGACTATATTTTTTAGTACAAGTTGGTATGCTTTCTTCTGAAGTAACAAGAAGAAAATGCTTTCAATAATAAACTTCTTTTTGCTCTGTAATAATCCTAATTGCACAACACTCTATTACACTCCTAGAAAATGTTAATTAATAACGGGCTAATGGACTGCAGTGTTTCAGAAGATGAATATACAAAGAGCAAATAATGTTAATGTTAAATACATTTGTATAAAATGGAAATAAATTGTGCTTTTCACTATATTCGATTTAATTACTACGTTATACAAATACTATTTTTTCAAGGAAACATTGAAAAATAATAGACAAGAACGGGGCTTAGATCTGTAAATGATTGCAAAATAAATATCGTCAGGCGTCTCCTTAAGACGAATACAAAGAAGCTTGAAATTCAATAGATTCAGACAACGTCAAGGTAGCTCAGCTGGTAGAGTGATGACACGGAATGTCAAGGGTCACGGGTTCAAACCCGGTTTTGTGTATTATTTTTCAATGTTTCCTTGAAGAAATAGTAATTAATATAGGCATTACATGGCCTTAAAAATATAATTAAATATGATTACTACAAATTAAAGTTTACATTATACCTACTGGTCTAGTAATGCAACGCTAGTGATCAAGAACCAAGGTTACAGTCAAGAAAGAGGTAACTGCAAGAGGCTATTTCATAACATAACGTAGTATTAAGCCATTATTTCTGAAGGATTAGGCAGACGAGAGATGACATCTACAATGATTCTGTGGTATCAAGCCTATAGCAACCTAAAAAGCCATCTGCGCCTGGAGTATTTATCCGGGAGGTGCAATTCGAATCCTGCTCGCGACCGTATTCTTTTTTTCCATTTAATATTAAACTTTAGAGTTCGCTAAGCAAGCGTTAATGCTATTCAAAGTTTTTTAGAACCTAAACAGTTTTAGTTGTTTATGTAATAGATTACATCAATAGCTATACCTATAATAAAGCTGAAGATTTTTTTGTTTATTTGTTTAAACGTGCTAATCTCTGGAATTACCAGTCGGATTCGAAAAAATCTTTTTGTATATGATAGCCAGATTAATGAGGAAGAATGGTGAAACCATGGGGCACAGCTAGTGTTTCCTATAACACTATATCCCTAATCGTGTTGTGGACAGTATCGGCCGTGTTGAAATCAGCTTCAGATGCTATTAGAGCGGCTTTGTGTTAATGTAACAATGGAATAGTGTTACTGTAGTGCACTATAACTGAGAGCAATGTGCACGATGTGGGCAGAATTAGTTATGCGTTTATATTCTGAAATATAGGATTCGTAATTGCGTGTACAAGGCACGGAAAGGGATGGTTATGATGAATGTTAATTTCTCATTCAGAAAGAAATAAAGAAAATTATAATATAAACATGATAACATAAGATAAACGTAGCATCACGCCTAAATTCCCCAAACGGGTAGGCAGAGGTGTACACAATTGTACACCCACATTTCACCAATACTGTTATTAAGCGCCACGTAATAATAGGTGGTGCGCCTATTGCCATCTAACACAATTCCAGACTCCAGGCTACTACTGAGAATTTCCTTACAGAGAAACTCAGTAACACTTTGCCCGACCCGGGAATCGAACCCAAGATCTCGTGCTCAGCAGTTGCGCTTAGAGCCACTAGACAAAGGAGGCATTCAAAAAAATTACGACCATTTATATCTACTTCCACACTAGTGAGAGTAGTCTTGCAATTGTATTGGACCACTCTGTAATGATAGTGTTTGTATGTTTAATAATAATAAATAAATAAATAAATAATAATTATTTGTGCAACGGGCGAGCGGGCGACAACAAGTAGGTATAATATAATTATTTGTTGTAAATATTATGTGCATGCGCAAGCAATAAGATCTCAACTACTGTCAACTACTGCGAAATGCAAATAAACCTTTGAAAAGTATTAACGTACGCTTAGCGAATTCTAAAAGCTATAAAAGTTTGAGGAAAAAGAATACGGTCGTGAGCAGGATCCGAACTTGCGCTTCCCGGATAAATACTCCAGGCGCTCTAACCGCTAAGCTATCTCGACCTCTCTTAAGAGACCTAAGAGGTCGTATCCTGCTTACGACCATATTACTCTTCCACAAAAAATTATAACTTTACTACTAAATGTCTTTCGTTTACGTTTACTAATGACGATGTTCAACCTCTAATATCCGACAGACACGAATTTATCAGATGATAATTATAATCTAATTAAAATATAAACAATAAACATAATAGATAAATATCTATTACGACGATTATTCCGGTAATTTTAATTTATCACACACCTATGTTTTCATTTCATTTACCGTAATGGAATAAGACTTCATAAAAACCAATTTCAACTCGGATGCTAAATTGAATTATGGACCCAACGAAAACCGCATGAAATTTATATCAAAATCAAAATAGAAATTTTGATTTTGATATAAATTTCATGCGGTTATTCAAATTAGGCTAAAAATGTGCGCTCTTTGAACATAAAACATAAAGACAGCCCTCAAAAAAGCCACCCTTCACCGCTTCCTTGTGTTTTAGCTGAGAAAAAGAAGCGGCGCAACAAACTCCCTAGCAACACCTCTGTTTGTATTATAATTATTTATTTATAGATTTCATACAAATCCAAATTAAGTGCTATTAAGTACCTAAGTATATTAATTACAACTTTTCAAGGAAACATTGAAAAATAATAGACTCGAACGGGGCGGAGACGCGCGGCGATATTTATTTAGCAATCTGTAAATGATTGTTAAATAAATAGCACCAGGCGTCTCCAGTTTACAAGGAGACTTGAAATTTAATACACACGGTAGCTCAGTTAGTAGAGTGATGACACGGAATATCAAGGGTCGCGAGTTCAAGCCCCATTCATGTCTATTATTATTAAATGTTTCCTTGAAAAATAGTAATTAATATAGGCATTACCCAAGTAATGCCTATATTACTATTACATTAATATAATTATTATTATGTATGTATGCCACAAAATGATTTGTATTTATTCTTATTTTTCAATTTCGAACCTATTTAATTATATACGTATTATTATAACTATCTATCTATTTATTACAGTTTGCATGTATATGTACGCCGTGGTTCACTTAATCGGCCCTATCTGAAAACCAGCGCTGCCACATTTTTGGTGGGGCAGCATATGCTGAGATGGGAACCTTTTTGGTCTCGTACAGGTTGTCCAATATTATAGTTTTATTTAGTTTTCTGTTATTTTATCCTTTTTATTCTTTAATTGTTTTTTTTTATTTATTGATTGTAAGATTTTGTTTAGTAATTTCAGACACCTTTGAGACTAAATCAATATTTTTCTTTCTTTCTCCTTCTTTCTATATTAATTACTATTTTTATAGGCCAACCTATCAAGTATAAAAAATATCAATATAAAAGTATATTAAGTTACGTTAAGTATATTAAAGAAGAAGGCTTATCATAGACACATTTCAGCTCAGTATGTAGGTACATACTACAAAGTGCTGTCTGCGTCCTCCATGTTAACAAACACCACTATTTATGTACGGTAATTAAGAAACTTGGAAGAACATATACTGTACAAGTTTAGAGACAATTTGCTAAGTGAAAACATATAGTATATGGTAAGCGGGTAATGTTTCAGAGTTTAAGACATATAGAGTTACGGTTGAAATGGTTTGTTGTGTTGAGCAATTAATGTAGCCAAGAATTTGGTCCTTTGAGCCTAGTAATTAAAATAACCTAATAAGTACATACAAAGACTGCCTCGGCGACTGGTCTAGTGGTCTCAAGCGCGTCTCCTTAGCATGAGGTTCTGAGTTCGATTCCCGGGTCGGACATAGTTTTATTGGTTTTTTCTATTAGAAAATTCTTGATAACAGCCCGGAGTTTGAAATTTGTCCCTGACACATAGCAATAGGCCACATATTACATGGGACTTAAGAACATTATGGTGAAATGTGGGTGTACAACTATGTTCACCTCTGCCTACCTCTTCGGAAATTATAGGCGTCATGCTATGTCATGTTAAACAGCGTTTATGTCATCATAAAAAGAATAAAAATGTGTAAGAATTTGGAATAGTGAGCAGAGGTTTGGATAACTCAGTTGAGCACCTGAAATATTTATCCGGGAGACGCAGGTTTGAATCTTGCTCACGACCTTATTTACTAATTTCATTGATGACTCCCGTGTTTAACAGACTTTAGTCTAAAAAACGAAAACAAATTAGAAACGGCAAATACATTGTTAAAAAGTAGATTTTGATAGGAATTCGTTCCGGATTCATTCTTCATAATCGTGAAAAAAACATTATTTTTCGGGGCCACAAGTTTCAGATCGGGGCAAAAATATTCGTTAGGTCAAAACAGGGTTTACGACATACCCCGGATTTATATCACTCTGTATGCATGAACATAAAAATATGATAATCAAAACAAAGGGAAATATGTATGAATGTAAATTCCGACGCAATACACGGTATTTTAAAATGTGAATAGGTGGTGATGTTACGTCACAAATATGTCGCAGATGAATGGTAGAATCCGCTGTTTTACAAAACAGATCCGTTTTATAAAACAGCTGAATAACGTTCAGCTGGATTGCCATTGCGATACGTTTACCAAAACTACTACACACGTTTAGACATAATGCGAAATGAAATATCTACAGTGGGACGGGATAAACGCAAAACTTTCATACAATTCTGCGTGTTATAGTTCAGTAATTCTGCAAAACCGCTAAACGTCGTTCAGCTGTTTTTCATAACAGTACTGTTTTGTAAATCAGCTAGCAGTTTTGTAAAACAGCTGATTCTACAATCCATCTGGGACATATACACCTAAACATGGCTCATAAAACGAATACGCTAAAGACTTTTTAACTGTCTTAAAAGGCTACATGTAAAGCGTAAAATAAAATAGTATTTACGTCCTAAGACAATAGAAGACTTGTAATTACTAGTGTTACCGATCGATAGTGATCTATCTTTGTTTTTGTTAATAGTATCGGACTGCCTCGTTGGTCTAGTGGTCGCAAGCACGACTTCGGAGCGTGAGGTTCTGGGTTCGATTCCCAGGTCAGGCAAAGCGTTATTGGATTTTTTCTGCAAGGAAATTCTCAGTAGCAGCCCGGAGTTAAGAAGATGGTTGTGGGACATCCCCGTGCTTCGGAGAGCTCGTAAAGTCGTCGGTCCTGCGCCTGATCTCTCTCCGGTCGTGTCGGATTGCCGTCCCATCAGACTATGAGAGAGAAGGAAGAGGGAGTGCACCTGTATTTGCGCATACACTTGTGCACTATAATATCTACTGCGTACTTGGTTAATCTCCGTGGAAGTAGGCCACCGTGACTGAAATACTGTCTGGAGAAGTATTACAATAGTATTGCTAATAGCGATATTACTTCTTTTCCCAACGAGTATCTTGCCTTCTCTGATCTTTCGAATATTTCAACAATTTCTGTGAAATTATCCGAGACAACATTATTGTACCAACGAATGATTTTAGGCTTATTCGTGTCAAGATAATTAATGTATTATAATGCGTTTAGGATGTTGGTACAGCTGCCGCGTTGTTGCAGTGCATTGACGATGTTTGCTAAAACTCAAATTGACGGTTCCGACGTTGTTTGGCGCAAAAAGTCCGCTCCTTAATAATTTTTCCTTTGGGTTATTCTTAGTAGCAACCCGGAGTTTGGAATTGTGCCGCTTGATAGATAGATGGCAATAGGCTCACCACCTCTTACAAACAGCATTGGTGAAATGTGGGTGTACGCCGCAGCTCACCCCTTCGGGAATACGTGCATGAAGCTATGTTATGTTTAATTATGATAATCAAAATCGTGACGATAACCTCAGATCAAAACAAAATAATTTATTTCAAATAAACCATTTACAGGCACTTTTGAATTGTCAGAAGTTAGTAACGGGCATGAGCAGTGATAGCCTAGTGGTATGACCGTTGGACTGACGAGTGCAAGGTCGCAAGTTCGAATTCAAGGAACGCACCACTGTCTTTTCGAAGTCATGTGCATATTATAATTTAATTATCACTTGCTTAACGGTGAAGGAAAACATCGTGAGGAAACCAGCACACCTGAGAGATGTTCTCGATAGCGTGTAAAGCCATGTCAGAGACTTACGGGTGGTTTAAATTCTGACTCTAGGTTGTTCATCAACCACACGATAAAAAGTAACGGGCAAGAAACTCCACGGTTACTCTTTTTCATTATATGGGTTTTTACAATAATAGGTAGGTATGGGTTACAATGTTTTTATAGCAAAATTTGAAAAACCATAATCAGTCAAATAAATATCTGATTAAATTGACACAAGATTTATTGAACCATAGTAGCTCAAGTAATCAAAACTTCAAAGATCACGTGTATTACTTATACATATAAATATACATAATGTTATGCGTACTTCTAGTTGCTCGTTACCTCATTCCGGTTTCCTCAAAGAACAAGTCTATACAAAGTCAACAGTAACTGAGTAATACTCAATTTATTCGGAACAAGAGCCAACTCCTAACGACTGGAGTTATCACCTCACAGTAATGCGATCAGCACACATGTGCCGACCTTTTACGGTAGCAATTGAGTTACTTTGAACTCCAAAGTACCATTAAAACGTTTTAAAATCCCTTTTTAAAGTGAGGTCAGGCTTTAATGGGTTTAAAGTAGGCTCGTGGTGTGTACTTTATGTTTTTGTAAGCACGCAATTCTTTAAGAGGTACAAGGGACCATTATGTACTAATTTACTCTTAAAATTACTTGTGTTTCGTACAAAGAGGCGGCTCACGTCTTGTGGAGAGGATTTCTAGGAAAAGAACTTATATAGTCGGTTTTTTACTTATGTGGCATAATAGGTTTTGTATTAACTGTGAACGCAAACAATATTCTAGGAAAACTGGAATGGAATCGAGAAGAATAAAGCATTTTAGGATAGGTTTATTAATTTCTACAAACACCTAAGAATATAACTAAAATTCACATACCCAGTTTGCACGAGGTGAGTACGTGCTGCCGAGAATTTTGGATTCGAAATTATTTATCCACTTTTGGATGTTATCATGGCACTTATGATTGTCAAATAAATTATTACGGTCGCAGCAATATCTTCATTGTACGTAATAGACGAAGAACGAGTCCCAGATATTAAAATAAGTAAATAATGATATTGTTCGAAAGATTTTTGAACTAAAAAATGTATGAAAATCATTTCATTAAATCGTTTGCATGCCAACAAAATATAGATTTAAAAGCAGTTTTATTATCACATTTTTGTACACATTTCCTTTTTTCAATATGATGCAGGAATTTCTGTGAAATTTTAATAAAAATTGTATTAAAATTCCCACGTCGCGTTGTCACAATTTTTCATTTCCATTTCCGAGATACAAAATAATCAAGAAATTTATTTTATGATTCTAAATTACTTTGCAATACTGTTAAAAGAGATTCGGAATTATTCAATTAGGTAGGTACAGTGAGCGACAAAAGTCGATTATCACTCACCAAAACTGCATTGACTGAAGAGCTTATTATGGGAATATGACGTAATATTTTTTTTGCTTTTCCTGTATTTATTTATTGACAAACTTGTAATTTTTTAAGATAATTTTATGGATAGTTTTTGAGTTAAGACTAAAATTTGGATGTGTTTTGTGACTTTTGTCGCTGACTATACAAGATTTTGAAATAAAAGATATTTGTAGAATCCCTCTGGCATCTTCATCATTTACAGCTATTTCAAAATTGTTATCACCGATAGATAATGTAAGCCAAATTTATGCGAACCAGAAGTGTTTGACGCTGATATCATCACGGTTCCATCCGTTGTGGGGTGTGTAGGTATAATTAATGGGGCAGCCTTGAGTTAATGTGTCCCCTAATGCCTGGCGGGTGATGTATCCGTGTGGTTCGTAATGTATGCTGTACGGAGGAGACAGTTACTGAGCTCTCTATTTGTGAAGGTTAGTAAGGTTTAGACAGTGTATTATGATGCCTGTCTAATGTAATTTAGAGTTTCGTTTGTTGTGATATGAATCGGAATAGTTATAGTAATATTCACTGTTGAGTATAGAAATGTTGTAAAAAAACTAGCGACCTGCCCTGGCTCGTACCTGCGTACGGATGTTATTTTCATTTTTTTGGAACATGCCTTGTATGCAAGCATATTTTAAACCCGATTGATCATTCTGTGCAGCGATTACTAAGCTACATTACTTTTTCAATATTATCAAGTTCAGGAGTATGTTAATCTAATACCTTTATACGAGCAATTCTTGTACATATATATATATAATCTGAATCTCGGAAACGGATCCAACGATTTTCATGAAATTTAGTATTGATTATACTGGATTGATTTATAGCCCCCTGGCTATAAATCAATCCAGCTAGGTTTCATTTTTAGAAAACGTCGTTTTATCGGTCGGTGATCCAGGTACTAAAATCTTAAGTAATAAAAGCATAATTAAATTCCCCGTGGTAATATTCTAGAAGAGATTATTAAGATGTCTGAGGCGTATTTTAATGAGCAATTAGAATAAACGGTGTTATGTTTGACTTCGGTCAAGTACTTAGTGCCGAACTAAACTTAAATGTGGGTCAATGGCCCTTAACGCTCGGGTCTACACTCCGATGGGTCTAAGCAAAAGATTACATTAAAGAAATCGGCCAAATCAGATACTGTTAGAGTGTTCCCAGAGGTATTATAAAGACTTTTATAGTCACCTTAGGTCAACCTTAATGCCGCAAGACTGACCTCCTTACTAAACTTCGACAGCGCAGCTGCTGAGTGTGAGGTCCTGCAATGGTTTCAATTCCCAAATGAGGCACACATTTTACTGTTTTTTTTTGTTTGGTAGTTCTCAGTAGTTGCCCAAATTTTAGAAGTTGGTGGTGTGACACCCCTCTTCTTCGGAGAGCACGTAAAGCCGTCGGTCCTGCGCCTGATCTCTCTCCAGTCGTGTCTGATTGCCGTCCCATCGGACTACAAGAGTGAAGGAAGAGGGAGTGCTCCTGAGTTTGAGCATACACTTGTGCACTATAATATCTCCTGCGTACATGGCTCATCTCCGTGGAGATAGACCGCCGTGACCGAAATACGATCGGTACGGTCCTTTGACACATTAATCCCTCACCGCACTCAAAGATCACGTAAAGAACAACACCACACTGTGATATTTTGTTGATGAATGGAAGAAGATTTTATTAGTATGCTTGGAGTATTTTGCGAAATCAAAGGCCTCCATGCCCCCTTCTACTCCTCTCAATTGAAATCTCATAGCTCATCCCGCCAAATAATAGTAACTAAATAAATTAATGAAAATAATATATTCGCTTAAATATTCTTGTCAATGTATGCATGTGCAGTGCTTATACTAATAATTTTAAACAAAAAATGAAAACCGCCTTCAAAAATCTACTACACTAAAAAGTTCAAAATAATATCAAAATTTGTTTATAATAAAATCATTTTAAAAGAACAATATATAATAATAATCTGTTAATTTTGGAGTCGGTGCCTGTACTGAGAGAGGGTTATTGTTTTCCTCTTGTTAGTCACTTATGTTCGTTGTGCTGTGGTTATGTTACCGGCCTTTGTATCTGGTTGTAAACCCCATATACATCAGGCACCGACTCCAAAATTAACAGATTATTATTATATATTGTTCTTTTAAAATGATTTTATTATAAGCAAATTTTGATATTATTTTAAACTTTTTAGTGTAGTAGATTTTTGAAGGCGGTTTTCATTTTTTGTTTAAAATTAATTTATTTTAGTCTTTTTAGTTTAAGTGTGTTATATATATATTGTATAGGTCATATATAAGTTTGTATACTTCATAAATGGTTAATTTAGAAATTTAATAATATGGGTAGGCTTTCGAAAGCCGCTAGGACTTAATTACTGCATCGGTGAAATGTTTGTGTACAACATTGGAAACTTCTGCCTACCCCATCGGGCAATACAGGCATGATGCTATGCATGTATTGAGTGGCATGAACTATACATGAACATGCGATTACAGCAATTGCAAATATAATTCATTGAAGAGTTCCATCGTCTAACTTCGAAGGTCTTCATCAGATCTTTACTAAATTTAAATGGGACCACCTCTGGGGACTACTCTTTCAAAAAAAGATATCGACGGACATACATAACAAAACATGGTAGCTACTGTAAAACGTTGAGGAGTTCCCTTGACTGTCCTTCGTCTTCATCATCAGACCCCTAATTACAGTCACAACCCATCTAGGTGTAAAGTTCTCATCAATACAAATTAATCAAGCCCAAACACCAGGTAATTGCTGTAAATCTTTAAAGAGGTCCCTCGACTGTCTTTCAGCTCCATCATCAGATCGACTCCACACCTTCATTAAATAGTAGTGCTTTAAAATACTTAATGAAAAAATTAACAAATGCACTTGTCGCCCCTACAATTTTCGAAGGTTTCCCTCGATTTCTCGGGGATCCATCATCAGATCCTGGTTTCCTTATCATGGTACCACCGTTGAGATTTCTTCTTTCCAACAAAAAAAGAATTATCAAAATCGGTTCATAAATGACGAAGTTATCCCCGAACACACATAAAAAAAAAATAAAAAAATATACGGTCGAATTGAGAAACCTCCTCCTTTTTTGAAGTCGGTTAAAAAAAAGACGGTGTGCAAATTCGTCACGCTCTGATCTGGCTCGAAGGACCATGTTAAAATCTAGAGCGTGAGATCCCCAAGTATTTATTGACACTCATAACACTGCTAATATTATGAGTACAAAGCCACCACTGTGCACTGCAGGAAATTCAACTATGGTGTCTTGTAAAAATATTTGGTAGACTGCCAAAAAAAAAACATAATAATAATACTTCACTATATTTGTATTATAACTTTCGTGAGGCATATTCATACTAGTTCACCGGTTACTACTCACGTACATTCTTCGGGTTTGCCCGACTCGTTTCGAACTCGAACGGAGCCCTTAGTGATGAGCTGAGTCCGCGGCTATGTCACGAGTCAGACTCATCATCAGTCTAAACACGATGAATGTACGTGAGTAGTAACCGGTGAACAATAACTAATAATAGTTCAAACAAAAAGGAATATATTTTTATTGCTAATCATCATTATCGCCGTTAAAATACTTTGGAGCTTGGGAATCCGTCATTAAGTACCTACATAATGCAATTTATTAAACCACAACTTTTATGATAAAACTTTTGGGCATAGTTAAACTCCGCTTAAAACGTCCAGGGTAATAAGCGGGGTTTTATGGACGTTCTCCTAAAATTTTGTGTGGCGTGAGGCGAATTCTGTTGGGATAGTCCAGAGATTACAGGAGCAGTTTTATGAGTAGGCAGAAATCCTGACCTTGACATATGTCCCATTTCCTTTGATATTCCCCATTTTACGCAACAAGCACCGTTAAAAACTCCGGGTATCTGTTGTGTAATGAAACAAGAGAGTTCAGATGACAACTGCTTTATTCATAAAAATTACACTTAAATCAAATCTAAATAAAACCTTTATACAACATCTTCCCCTATAATAAAGTAAGTAAACTATAAACTAAACAAACAATATACTCTGTGACAAACTAAAGAAACAAACCAATACAATAACATCTTCCTTTCTATTTAAACTTGCGTTGGGTATGAGGAGGTGAAGAACGCCCGCCTACACTAACATTAGCTCCAGGTTCATAATCCTCATCCTCCTCGTCGTTTCCCGAAATGTAAATGTCATCATCATCAGACAATTAATTTGCGGACGTAGTTCTAATCAAATGTCGGCGATTACGTCGAAAAAGTCCTTTTTTATTTTTTATTAAATATGAGCGTGGCGACAATGCCTTTTCTATCACCCGACCACGAATTCGGTTATTTTTATTTTCTAACATTACAACATCATCACCAATATTCAGCTCAGGTAGTGGCTTACAATGTTGGTCATAATATGATTTACTTTTAACTTGTCTCTTTAATAAATTTGAATATTGTAATTCATCGTTAAAATTTTCTCGCTTTAGCAAATCAGGATGGATTGGAAGTTTACAATTTAGTCTCCTACCCATCATAAGCTGCGCAGGAGATTTTAGATTTTCCCGCGGTGTATTTCTATAATTTAACAAACTTAAATGAAAATCAGATTTACTATCGATAGACTTCTTTAACATTTTCTTTATAGTTTGCACTGCCCTTTCACTTTTTCCATTAGATTGAGCATAATACGGAGATGAAGTGACATGATTAAAACCCCATTCAGAAGCAAATCTTTTAAAATCTCTTCCTGAATACTGTGGACCATTGTCACTGATAATAGTATCAGGTATCCCATATCGTGCAAAATTTTCTTTCATAATATTTATTACTGAATTTGATGAAATATCTCTCAAGTATGCAATCTCCATAAAACCGGAATAATAATCTATTATAATTAAATATTTTTTCTTTCCATACTCAAAAATATCGGTACCTATCTTATTCCAAGGCAATTCAGGTATATCTATAGGGATCATAGGTTCTCGACTTGGCTTATTAGAATTTTCTTGACAAACACTACATTTTTTTATGTCGTTTGTTATACCTGGCCAAAATAAAACTTCGAAACTAAGTGTCCTTCGTGAATAAGTTTTAACATATCATTCCGCTGGATGCAAATAAATACAATATCTAGCTACTTCCACAAAATTGAGGGTAGTCATGCATTACCTGTGCACCGCCCGCCCGCCCGCAAATATATGCACATACGCAAGCGGTGAAAATTCCGACTACCACCAACTACTCTACACGTGTTTCGCCCCTCCACGGAGCATCATCAGGAGCTGTTAGACCGTGCAGTGGGACACTGCACGGTCTAACAGCTCCTGATGATATATGTTTTAAAATATTTCTCAATTTTTGTTGCAATGGAAAATTACGAAAATCTATAACTAAGAAAAAATGTGTACATAGAATTGTTTTACAGTTTGTCTTTAAGGTATGTAAAATTGTATCTTTCACACGTTTCACCGCTTGCGTATGTGCATATATTTGCGGGCGGGCGGGCGGTGCACAGGTAATGCATGACTACCCTCAATTTTGTGGTACAATATCTATTATTGTATTTATTTGCATCCATTGTAATGGACTTCCGCAAAGTAACGCCTGAATCTATTCAATATATCATTCCGCATAGAAGTTGGTATCAAAACCTCTTTATTTTTAAAGATAACACCATCTACACAATACAGTTCCTCTCTAAAAGACCAAAAATATCTTAAATCATGACAAACCTTAAATTTGCTAGGCCAGACCTGACCAATGTATTGTAATAACCTCTGTAAAGTTTGATCGCGACTAGTTTGCTGCTTCACCAGAGTTAATTTATTATGAGACATAGGAATATTGTTAATTACCATTTTTAATTGGCACAATATAGCCTCACTTATATTGTCATTGTATAAATCTGATAGAGGCGCCCGCGACAGTGTATCAGGTATGTACATAAACTTCCCAGGTTTATAAATCACTGATAAATCATACCCTTGTACTCTTAACATCATCCGCTGTAAACGAGCAGGCACAGAGTTTAAGGATTTAAAAAAAATACTTTCCAAGGGTTTATGATCCGTTTCAATTATTATACCATTTTTTCCATAAATATATTGGTGGAATTTCTCGCATGCAAATACAATGGCTAACATCTCCTTCTCAATTTGAGCGTACCTTTGTTGAGTATCTGTGAGCGTACGAGATGTATATTCTACTGGACGCCCCCCCAGCATGAGCACAGCGCCTAACGCAACACTGCTCGCGTCCACTGACAACACAACGGAATCACCAACATTATACAATGCCAGAACTGGTGTATTACAAATTAGTCTTTTTAGTTTATTAAATGCATTTCTGTGTCCATCCTGCCAACTCCATAAAATATCATTTTTTAATAATCGTGTGAGTGGAAATATTATTTGAGAATAATTTTTAATGAACTTGGAAAGATAATTTATAGCCCCCAAAAAACGTTCTAAGCTCTTTCTATCTGTTGGTTCAGGCATGGCATTAATAGCCCTTATTTTTTCCGGATCCATTTTCATGCCAGATTTATTAAATATATGTCCTAAATATATAACCTCTTCGACGCATATTCTACATTTAGCTTTATTGAATTTTAAATTAATTTCCCGGGCCCTATTTAACAGTGCCTGTAAGCGTTCATCATGTTCTTATTATCTTTACCCCAACAAATTATGTCGTCGATAAAAGAATCTACTCCTTCTAATCCTTCAAGAAGCTGCTTCATTTTTGCATGAAATACTTCAGGCGCACAACTTAATCCAAATGGCAATCGTAAATACTGGTATCGCCCAAATGGTGTACTAAACGTACACAGGTCTGTGCTTGCATTATCTCATTTTACCGACCAAAATCCTGAACTTGCATCTAAGACTGAAAAATAGTTAGCACCATGTAACTTAGAAGCTAATTCATTTATTGTTGGCAACTGAAAATGTGCACGACGTATAGCTTTATTAAGCGGCCTAGGGTTTAAACATATTCGTAACTGCCCATTTTTCTTAGCTACAATGACTAATGAATTCACCCATAGAGTTGGATGAGTCACTTTTCTAATGACCCCTAACTCAACCATCCTATTCAATTCCTCTTGCAACCTGTTACGTAATCCTAACGGTACTTTACGAGGCGGGCAAATCATAGGCATCACCGTTTTATCCACAACAATATGATATTCTCCAGGCAAACAACCTAAACCATTAAATAAATCATCATAATAAGAGATATTTATATTATGAACTCTTTTAAGTAATCCTAAATTTAGACAAGCTTGCAATCCTAACACACTTTGACAATCCATAGCTGCAATTGCAAACCTTAAATCATACGGAATGTTCTTATACCACCATTTTAAAATACAGATACCCTTAATTGGAATACAATCACCATTGTAAGCCTGTAGTTTAACCCGTTGATTACTATTAATTAACGTAACGTAACTTGGAGGACCTACACCATCATCAGCATTGGTTAGATACAGGTTGAAGAAGCGAGGCAAAATACCGCAATGGTTGTTACGGAAAAGCTGATGTTCATCGTTACGGTAGAACATAGGGACGTGGTGATGTGGCAAGCATAATAACTTTGAACCTGATGGAGGATAGCAGTACCTGTTAGTACTGCGCAAAGAACGCTGCTAGAATGGCTAGAACGTTCAAGATACTACGGAGTGGATGTCTGTCAAACCACCACTCACTTCTCACTCCACCACACACAACAATTACTCTCCACAAAAATTGTATATTATGAAGTATAACTTTAGTCTACGGAATCTGGTAATCTTACCCGGGGTGAAGACCCGGTGCTCTGAAACATAGGCCTCAGCCTAATTTAGGCGCTAGTCTTCCAGAATATTGTCACATGTATGAAATTTTCCTACCAAGCAATAATTAGAGTAAGATTTTGGTGGTAATATGTTTTAAAATATTTCTCTATTTTTGTTGCAATGGAAAATTACGAAAATCTTTAACTAAGAAAAAATGTGTACATAGAATTGTTTTACAGTTTGTCTTTAAGGTATGTAAAATTGTATCTTTCACACGTTTCACCGCTTGCGTATGTGCATATATTTGCGGGCGGGCGGGCGGTGCACAGGTAATGCATGACTACCCTCAATTTTGTGGTACAATATCTATTATTGTATTTATTTGCATCCATTGTAATGGACTTCCGCAAAGTAACGCCTGAATCTATTCAATATATCATTCCGCATAGAAGTTGGTATCAAAACCTCTTTATTTTTAAAGATAACACCATCTACACAATACAGTTCCTCTCTAAAAGACCAAAAATATCTTAAATCATGACAAACCTTAAATTTGCTAGGCCAGACCTGACCAATGTATTGTAATAACCTCTGTAAAGTTTGATCGCGACTAGTTTGCTGCTTCACCAGAGTTAATTTATTATGAGACATAGGAATATTGTTAATTACCATTTTTAATTGGCACAATATAGCCTCACTTATATTGTCATTGTATAAATCTGATAGAGGCGCCCGCGACAGTGTATCAGGTATGTACATAAACTTCCCAGGTTTATAAATCACTGATAAATCATACCCTTGTACTCTTAACATCATCCGCTGTAAACGAGCAGGCACAGAGTTTAAGGATTTAAAAAAAATACTTTCCAAGGGTTTATGATCCGTTTCAATTATTATACCATTTTTTCCATAAATATATTGGTGGAATTTCTCGCATGCAAATACAATGGCTAACATCTCCTTCTCAATTTGAGCGTACCTTTGTTGAGTATCTGTGAGCGTACGAGATGTATATTCTACTGGACGCCCCCCCTGCATGAGCACAGCGCCTAACGCAACACTGCTCGCGTCCACTGACAACACAACGGAATCACCAACATTATACAATGCCAGAACTGGTGTATTACAAATTAGTCTTTTTAGTTTATTAAATGCATTTCTGTGTCCATCCTGCCAACTCCATAAAATATCATTTTTTAATAATCGTGTGAGTGGAAATATTATTTGAGAATAATTTTTAATGAACTTGGAAAGATAATTTATAGCCCCCAAAAAACGTTCTAAGCTCTTTCTATCTGTTGGTTCAGGCATGGCATTAATAGCCCTTATTTTTTCCGGATCCATTTTCATGCCAGATTTATTAAATATATGTCCTAAATATATAACCTCTTCGACGCATATTCTACATTTAGCTTTATTGAATTTTAAATTAATTTCCCGGGCCCTATTTAACAGTGCCTGTAAGCGTTCATCATGTTCTTATTATCTTTACCCCAACAAATTATGTCGTCGATAAAAGAATCTACTCCTTCTAATCCTTCAAGAAGCTGCTTCATTTTTGCATGAAATACTTCAGGCGCACAACTTAATCCAAATGGCAATCGTAAATACTGGTATCGCCCAAATGGTGTACTAAACGTACACAGGTCTGTGCTTGCATTATCTCATTTTACCGACCAAAATCCTGAACTTGCATCTAAGACTGAAAAATAGTTAGCACCATGTAACTTAGAAGCTAATTCATTTATTGTTGGCAACTGAAAATGTGCACGACGTATAGCTTTATTAAGCGGCCTAGGGTTTAAACATATTCGTAACTGCCCATTTTTCTTAGCTACAATGACTAATGAATTCACCCATAGAGTTGGATGAGTCACTTTTCTAATGACCCCTAACTCAACCATCCTATTCAATTCCTCTTGCAACCTGTTACGTAATCCTAACGGTACTTTACGAGGCGGGCAAATCATAGGCATCACCGTTTTATCCACAACAATATGATATTCTCCAGGCAAACAACCTAAACCATTAAATAAATCATCATAATAAGAGATATTTATATTATGAACTCTTTTAAGTAATCCTAAATTTAGACAAGCTTGCAATCCTAACACACTTTGACAATCCATAGCTGCAATTGCAAACCTTAAATCATACGGAATGTTCTTATACCACCATTTTAAAATACAGATACCCTTAATTGGAATACAATCACCATTGTAAGCCTGTAGTTTAACCCGTTGATTACTATTAATTAACGTAACGTAACTTGGAGGACCTACACCATCATCAGCATTGGTTAGATACAGGTTGAAGAAGCGAGGCAAAATACCGCAATGGTTGTTACGGAAAAGCTGATGTTCATCGTTACGGTAGAACATAGGGACGTGGTGATGTGGCAAGCATAATAACTTTGAACCTGATGGAGGATAGCAGTACCTGTTAGTACTGCGCAAAGAACGCTGCTAGAATGGCTAGAACGTTCAAGATACTACGGAGTGGATGTCTGTCAAACCACCACTCACTTCTCACTCCACCACACACAACAATTACTCTCCACAAAAATTGTATATTATGAAGTATAACTTTAGTCTACGGAATCTGGTAATCTTACCCGGGGTGAAGACCCGGTGCTCTGAAACATAGGCCTCAGCCTAATTTAGGCGCTAGTCTTCCAGAATATTGTCACATGTATGAAATTTTCCTACCAAGCAATAATTAGAGTAAGATTTTGGTGGTAATATGTTTTAAAATATTTCTCTATTTTTGTTGCAATGGAAAATTACGAAAATCTTTAACTAAGAAAAAATGTGTACATAGAATTGTTTTACAGTTTGTCTTTAAGGTATGTAAAATTGTATCTTTCACACGTTTCACCGCTTGCGTATGTGCATATATTTGCGGGCGGGCGGGCGGTGCACAGGTAATGCATGACTACCCTCAATTTTGTGGTACAATATCTATTATTGTATTTATTTGCATCCATTGTAATGGACTTCCGCAAAGTAACGCCTGAATCTATTCAATATATCATTCCGCATAGAAGTTGGTATCAAAACCTCTTTATTTTTAAAGATAACACCATCTACACAATACAGTTCCTCTCTAAAAGACCAAAAATATCTTAAATCATGACAAACCTTAAATTTGCTAGGCCAGACCTGACCAATGTATTGTAATAACCTCTGTAAAGTTTGATCGCGACTAGTTTGCTGCTTCACCAGAGTTAATTTATTATGAGACATAGGAATATTGTTAATTACCATTTTTAATTGGCACAATATAGCCTCACTTATATTGTCATTGTATAAATCTGATAGAGGCGCCCGCGACAGTGTATCAGGTATGTACATAAACTTCCCAGGTTTATAAATCACTGATAAATCATACCCTTGTACTCTTAACATCATCCGCTGTAAACGAGCAGGCACAGAGTTTAAGGATTTAAAAAAAATACTTTCCAAGGGTTTATGATCCGTTTCAATTATTATACCATTTTTTCCATAAATATATTGGTGGAATTTCTCGCATGCAAATACAATGGCTAACATCTCCTTCTCAATTTGAGCGTACCTTTGTTGAGTATCTGTGAGCGTACGAGATGAATATTCTACTGGACGCCCCCCCTGCATGAGCACAGCGCCTAACGCAACACTGCTCGCGTCCACTGACAACACAACGGAATCACCAACATTATACAATGCCAGAACTGGTGTATTACAAATTAGTCTTTTTAGTTTATTAAATGCATTTCTGTGTCCATCCTGCCAACTCCATAAAATATCATTTTTTAATAATCGTGTGAGTGGAAATATTATTTGAGAATAATTTTTAATGAACTTGGAAAGATAATTTATAGCCCCCAAAAAACGTTCTAAGCTCTTTCTATCTGTTGGTTCAGGCATGGCATTAATAGCCCTTATTTTTTCCGGATCCATTTTCATGCCAGATTTATTAAATATATGACCTAAATATATAACCTCTTCGACGCATATTCTACATTTAGCTTTATTGAATTTTAAATTAATTTCCCGGGCCCTATTTAACAGTGCCTGTAAGCGTTCATCATGTTCTTATTATCTTTACCCCAACAAATTATGTCGTCGATAAAAGAATCTACTCCTTCTAATCCTTCAAGAAGCTGCTTCATTTTTGCATGAAATACTTCAGGCGCACAACTTAATCCAAATGGCAATCGTAAATACTGGTATCGCCCAAATGGTGTACTAAACGTAATATGTTTTAAAATATTTCTCTATTTTTGTTGCAATGGAAAATTACGAAAATCTTTAACTAAGAAAAAATGTGTACATAGAATTGTTTTACAGTTTGTCTTTAAGGTATGTAAAATTGTATCTTTCACACGTTTCACCGCTTGCGTATGTGCATATATTTGCGGGCGGGCGGGCGGTGCACAGGTAATGCATGACTACCCTCAATTTTGTGGTACAATATCTATTATTGTATTTTTTTGCATCCATTGTAATGGACTTCCGCAAAGTAACGCCTGAATCTATTCAATAAATAGTATCTTGTTTCTGATTACCCAGCTAACTTTGCTTGTGAGCCGCCATTGATTCGCTCAGAAAAGGTCACCAACACAATAATAGGATTTATTTATCGTCTTAAATAAAACCAGGTCAGACGGAAATTGATGCGTAATAACCGGGAAACCGTTCTCCTAACTTGCTGTTTGTTTCTGAAAAGTATAGTGCACGAAATTATGAATAAAATGAATGGTGTTTTTTATAAATCTAAGGTTTATGTTATGAGTTCCTACTATATCCCTTTGAAGCTTTCTTTTTTTTTTGGACGTGGCCTCTTGCAGTTAACCCATAGGTGTTTGATCTGCGTAACCGAACAATAGCTATGGCGAGACAATTTGATTCCTCCAGCCAGAGCATATTTTATATTACTACAAACTAAGCAACACAGCACTAAGGGCGTCCCCTGCGGGATACGAGCCTCGGCTTAGGGCGTTGCTAAGGGGACAACTAGGGACTAGCTGTATCAGATCAGTTTCCTTATTATTAAGGGTCGAATTTAAAGCTACTAGCTCGGCGCGGGCCGGCTCGAGCAAGGGACGGGGCGGACATGATGAGATATTTCGCGACGGACGGGGTCCCTTTGAAGCGTTAATGTGTAAGTGATATATACTCATATAAACATTAGATAAGAAAATCTATCAATGTTAAACATGTTGTATATAACATTATAATATAATTCCCTTTACATTTAATTCTTAATTTTGGTTGACGTTATTAATTCAATTGATTATAGCAATTATGATGACTTTTGAAAGCTTCTAATTTGAGTGAAATAAAACTGATAACTAATTTGCACTATTTGTAAACACATTTTGTACATAACCAGCGGCTGTGGTGACCACTTATTATCAGGTCAGCCACCAGCTTGTTTGCCACACTGTATCGTAATTATACGTTAATACTCTCTCTGAAGGTAATAAAATCCTTTCAATATTGTGTAAAACAAGTAGAAATAAATAAATAATTCACTTACAAAACTCTCACTCCAAAATCTTTGCAGTTTACGTTTTATTCAAAAATTTTACTCTCAAGTCACTGTTAAAATAATGACATTGAAGTACTCAGCAGGTTTCCACTTACCGGTGTAAAATAAAATGAGTTTTATGATTGCTTTCGGAACAGACGATTACGGGGAATGCTCATGAATATTACAAATATTATCGCCGCCGGCGCCGGTCAGAACATCGGAGATCGGAAATGTTAGGACGCGTTGTTACTGATTGACAATCTTTTGTCATGCCATGTCTAGTGTAGGGAGTGTTTCAAACGCACGCGTGTTAAACGTCCACTTATTGTACAGTCAACTATGTACATGTCAGTGGTAATACTTACTATGGACCTGGGGTTGACTATTATATCTTATGAAGCCTACAAATCACAAACTTACCTATAAACAAAAATCTTACTCCAATTTTTATTCGATTTTATGTTAACACTGAGAGCATACGTGAGGGTAAATATATCACTTAAAAAAAATACAAGTGTTATAATTAATTTATATTTGTACGCGGTTGCCACAAGCCAACGGGAACAAATTGGGACGAAAGTTGTACAGCGTTAAAAAATAACTCACTATGTTGTGGGAACCCGCTTCCAGTCTCGTGTATTTTAGTTCACAAGGAACATTTCATTCGTTGTTAGTGAATAGGGTCGCTGGTTTAGTTCAATGATTCACGTTCGATACCTATTAGATTCGATACCCATATAATAATATCTGGGGGTCTAAAATGGCTACTTTGAGCATTTCTCCTATAAATGAATCATTATTTGAATTAAGTAACTGATTATGATTCGGCTCTTTGACACATTAGCAATTCCTATTTTGTGAGCCATTTTGCAAATCACCATAGAAAACTGTCAAATAGATGAATTAGAATTGCATGCAAATCATATTATGATTTGTCCATGAAGTGACCATTATACGATTTGTGAAAGGAATCATAATATTAGGATCCCATTATGATTCAGCCGAAGTGACCTTTTCAAGGGGTCTACCCCTTGATCTGAATTATGAATCTATTTATTATATGAAGCATTTGTAATCGTAGGGACAAGGATGGTTGGAGAGAATATTTCTTTATAAAGTTACGAACTGTAGTGAACTAAGTACGAAAAAAAATGGTGTCGTTTCTATTCACCTCTTGCTCGCTCAGTATCGGATTAAAAGAGAGATCAGAAGAAGCGACGTCATTTGACATCCAATTCTTCTTAACTTTAAACTATCGCGTTGCATGATAATATTATCCCATTCTTTACCTGACATAAATAATATACACACCTGTATTTCACTAATGCTGTTATTAAGTCCCATGTAATAGATGGTGAGCCTTTTGTCATTTACCGGGCACAATCCCAAACTAAGAGCTGCTACTGTAAATATTCTTACAAAAATCCATTTATCACTTTTGCCGACCTGGGAATCAAACCACATGATTAGCAGTCGCACTTGGGACCACCAAAGCAGTCTATAACTGAACAGTTTAAAAATCTATTACCACGAAAATAATACCGAGACGGTAGCGCGCAGCAATTCAGCAGGTGCCGCACTCTGCGAGTCTCGTTCTGGTCTTGGAACCACCTAATAATCTTATTAACCTAATATTGTATTAACGTCAATTTACTTATATTTTTGTTTTTAGTATTATGATTTGGTTTTTGCTATTCTGTAAAAAAATATTACTTCACGTTGTATTTGTGACCAGACCATTAAATTTTTTTTGTAAATTATTCAATCGTTATCTAACATAATTTCTTAAGTTCCTGACAGTGCTATGCACTTCTGTGACGAATTCACCATGCCTAAAACTATATGTGATTTTTGTTTTGTGTATGTTTTAGTGAGTAAATCGTTGAGGGGCCTTATCAATAAATAAAATAAATAAATAAATGGTCTTTCGGCGGACCATAACCTGCTGGGGCTCTCGATAAATTTTGCTGCGATCTCGGAAAAGATTAGTGTAAGAATGCATGCTTTTGCAGGCTTTTAGTCGATAAGTATTAATTATAATAGTATCGATTTTATTTCTTTAAGCCTTTGGTGGTTTCTACTAAAATAACATAGTATCACGCCTGTATTCCCCAAGGAAGTAGGCAGAGGTGTACAGTAGTGCACCAATATTCACCCATGTAGGTGGTGAGCCTAGTGCCATTTACTGGGCACAATTCCAAACACCGGGCTGTCTTTGAAAATTCCCTTATAAAAACACTTAATAACACTTTGCCCGACCTAAGAATTGAACTCCGGACCTCATCGTCAGCAATGGCGCTTAGGACCACTAGACAGTGGTTTCTAATACTTAAATTAAACGTTATAACGTAATCGTGGGGATGAACCTCTTAGTTCACTCGTCGAATTATTGAAAATAAATTGTTCATCAAAACAAATCCACTTGAGAACTAAACAAAATTATAAAGATTACAGTAAAATAACATTGTTTGAAGCTGTTGGAAGTGGTGCTCTGCTCTTTATTGTGATTTTAATTTGATTTAGTGGTACTACGTTATGAACGAGTGTCACATTAAGTACAAGTGTTGCCTCGTCTTTATTTGTCGGATATTTCAGTGTTTATATTCAAGTTGGCTTTGAATAAAATAAAGTATATTTGTGCTGCGAATTTCTCTGATATTTTTTAGAATTTTAGTTTGTTTTTTGAAATTCTTTGAGCGTTGCAAGTGACTAATATCATATTGATTTATTTATTTGTGAAAATTAATATTTTATACGCATTGTCGTATGTGTAGCGAATTTTCAAGTTTTTTTTATACGTTTTAGTGGAAGGACAAATATGGTCGTGAGCAGGATTTGAACTTACAACTCCTGGATAAATACTCCAGGTGCTATGCTAACTAAGATATCCTAACCAGTGAGCTGCAATCGGGACTCCGAATTCTTCTTCCATATTTTAATACGTCTTTTGGTACGTACGATATCGCTATCTATTTAGTGCCTATACAGGTGACTGAACCGACACGACTAATTTTGCAGTTAATTCAGTGTCATAGAAATGCGATTACTTTAATATCAAATCCTGCTCGCGACCGTATGTTCCTTTCCACAGATATTTATAACTTTAGTTTAGTAAATCTGTAAATTATTGCTAAATAAATATCGCCAGGCTCCCCAAGGCGAATACAAGGAAGCTTAAAATTTTATATGCTTGAACAACGACACGGTAGCTCAGTGGGTAGAGTGATGATACGGAATGTCAAGGGCAGCGGGTTCAAGCCCCGTTCGTGTCTATATTTTTCAATGTTTTTTTGAAAAATTGTAACTTTAATATATTTATATTTTATTTTTAATGATGCCCTACACTAGGTATAGCTTCTGTGTTATAGGTGCGTTTCATAGACATGTATTTTACTCACCCAGACCCAGAACAGCCATCCGATCTATAGATTATACAAATATTTGTTGCGGGATTCGAACGTGCGACACTAGCAGCCGATCTCACGACCACTGCGCTATCTGTGTCATCGGATTATAATATTTTAATACGCTGGTGTGTTGTTTTATAATAAGTTACAAGTGATGTAAATGAATTTTTAATACTCGCCAGATGAACACATAGAAACCTATTTGTTAATCATAACTTGATATTTTCTATATTAAGAGATAACATTGTACCATGTTATTAGCTCGGAGGCTTATTGTTATCTATACAATAGCTACAAGGTTTTGGTAAAACATATCCATTCAATATGTCCAAACCACTCAATACCCATTCTCATTTACTAGGATAGGTACATACGCTATTGGTGTTGATACTACTCTAGGATAATTTAATTAAAACAAGATGAAATTAATTAAAAAAATTTAATACAGACCTGCCATTTGTGATTTTTTTTTTATATTCCAGGCCTTTTTGTGTACCATAGCCTCTATAATACAAATTTTTTCAAAGCTTTTTTCTTTATGGGCACTATAAGGATTCTAACGACACTGCATAGGTACATCTAAATCGGTTCAGGCATTTAGAAGTTATGGTGGAATAAAAAAAACTCACACATACATATGTACATACATACTTACGTGGACCCTAAAAACATAACACTCCCTTTTTTTTGGCAGTCGTGTAATTATAGCATTTTTGTCTTTTATTAACAGTGACACTTCCAGAGCAGGTGAGGCTAATTAAAGTCAGTCAAAGTCATTAAATATAATTCTAATTTGTTACTCAAATGGTGCCCAAGGTACAGCCTTAGCCTAATTTGCGACCTACGATAATATTGTTATGTTTTATTTTTGATTGGCAATAAATATTTAACATTTACTTTACTTTTTATAATTTTCGAACTTTTTAGCCAGTATAGACGTCAATTCTGATGTAGCCTAACTAATATTATTTTTCATTATTATATTATTATAATTTACGAACAGTTAGGTATTTAAAAAGCGAGGCGGGTCAAATTCATTTCACCCTCACGTCCACTTTCTACTCTACACTACACTATACACACAACACTACACCATACTACACAACTCACCTTTTTAAACTTTGTTATTATTATATTCATTATCTTATTATTATTTTTTGGTTCATCCCTTACTGTATTAACATAGTTTCAAACAATATTGTAATGAGCGAGTACTTCTTGGCTACCATATACAAGTTTTTACTTAGTGGAAGTCAAGAGTACTTTATAATGTAATCTATGTATTCTGGTGACAATAAAGACTATAACTAGGTTTTTTCTAGGCAAGCGTATTGTCCATCGTAGACCGCATCGTAGATTTACAAGTAAAGCTCAAACTGAAAAAAAAAAAAAAAAAAAACGTGCCTCAAATCAACACTGACACTACATAATTCATCCCATCTCACTCTTAAGTTACAATTGCTTTGATTTTAGTTTAGTTTGCCTACTGTAGTATCGATACCATTATGTCACTAATAATATAATTAATCAATGTTACATTAATACTATTTGTTCATTGTAAAGTCTACGATTTATTGAATCTCATCAGGCTTATTTGTCTGAGGTCCAATTAAGTCAAATATCTTGGGGTTTAATTGGACTTTGAATATACGAATGCATTGTGTAATTTAAACAGACCTTCGTTTTAGCGGGTATTGGCATCTATTGAAGTTGTAAGTAATTATTGTATAGAGAATAGACTTCTTATACAATGGAGGTCTAGTCTTTAGGTTGAGTAAGAACTTTATACCTTTGTTGGGGTCAAGTTGATTCAGATATTTGGCAGATTTTATTGTAAGTAATTTTCTAATATATAAAAATCTCGTGTCACAGTGTTTGTTATCGAACTACTCCGTAACTGCTTGACCGTTTTTTTGTGTATTTTGGTAGGTCTGAGAATAGATCGTAGGCAATTTTTTTAATCCCTAGGTGATAAGGGTGGCCCTATCTAGAAAATTTATATATCAGAAAAACGTTTTCGGGGAACTGCTAGTTTACTTATTATATGTTATATAAAGGTCCTCATTTGTAAGGCAACTTCCTTTTAAGGGGTTAATGAAGTGATAAGGATTTATATAAACCTATTTTTTTTCTTAATGTTTGCCATTAGAGGGTGAGTTTTCGTCTTGTTAATTACGAATAATTTGTTATTTCCATTTAATTCTTGGCGTAAGTGAAAATATTTGACTTATAAGTTGAACCTCTAAGGCCTCTAAGGCTTTAGACACATCGAGAACATCTTTCAGGTGTGCTGGTTTGCTCACGATGTTTTCCTTCACCATTTAGCACGTGGTAATTAATTGATAATACGCACATGACTCGAAAACTCAGTGGTGCATGCCTTGGATTAGAATTTGCGACTATTATGTGCCGAAGTGCTTACAAAGTGTTCTATTAAGGCAGCGTCACATCTATGCCGGTGTGGCTGTAGTCACGTTGGCGCACTCCGTAACGGAATGAAGCAATCTACTGCTGACTGCTTGTTGCCGACTTCATTGTTGAAGATCTGTGGCTTCTTAAATCGTGACCGCTGTGACTTATTAGCGGGCACTACTCTATGTTATGTCAAAGATGACGACACGGTTGGCAAACTGGCTGGTGATTGGTCATTTTCGGACGGAAAAAAATTACAATTAATCAGATGTATCAAAAGTCATACATGCGACTTAATAACTTAAATATTTAAACAAAGACTGCAAGTTTTTTTTTCTAATTTGTGTGTTTGGCTAGATGTTCCGGTTGTGTATAATAAATAAATAAATAAATCGGTGGATTGTGGGAATAAATAAAATAAACAGTGGATTGTGGGAATAAATAAAATAAATCAGTGGATTTTGGGTAGAAGAAACTTCTGCCTTACCCTTCGGGGAATACAATAATGCCATATCAGAGGCCTACGGGTAGCTTAAACTCTGACACTAGGCTGTTCGACAATAATACTTTAAAGAAGAAGGAACATACGGAAATTAAAATCTTTCTACGATTACGAGGCCGCGAGGCACAGCTAGTACCTACATTTAAAGGATTAATTAAGTTCACCGTTTTACTACTTCCTGCAGAATTCGCATGTAAGTGATATCAATACATCATAGTTTAATTAACTAAATCCCTTCAGGCATTTATACTTACCTAACATACATCTTAAAATAAACACAACAAATTACTTAATTGGAATTTCATAATACTTGAACGAAATTAATCTCGGAATTACAGGAAATCTTACTGAATCGTGCTGTGATATCTGATTCTAATTAAATACCAAAATCGTTCGAGTAGACCAGAATAACTTGACCGTTCATGGTGGCGCTGCTTGCATATGAAAATGACAACCAACTGCCAAATTCAGTACATTTCAAATTAGTTTTTGTTTTCGCCACGTGCCAAGATATAATGGTGCCCTTATATCAAAAGCTTTATATTCTTACCTTTGTTATTAGATTACATGCTATTAATTAAGTTTTATATGACGTAAGTAAACTTCGCACGTTTAAGGTGTTTTAAGTACTTTGAGTGTATAAACGTTGAATTTTAGTGAAGAGCGTATTTTGGTATTCCTCGTACAAAGAGTGCGGGAGATTGAACCAGCGAAATTATATTTTAAAGAGAAAAGTGGCAGTGGGCTGGTCGGCCCTTGTCGTGGTTGCGGGGAATGGAATTGCCATGCTCCAGCAAACGTGTGGTTTTTAGTCGGTAAGACACGGCTCCATCATAATGGATTTTTTATACACAAAAAATTGGACTGGCCATATCTACCGAAAGATAGTCGTTACAGCGGACGAGACCCCGTAAATCGGCAAGCGTAGTATGGGACGTCTTCCAGTTAGATGGACCGACGGTCTGAACAAAGTGGAGGGGACAGACTGGATGTGTAAGGTGGAGAACTGGGTGTTGTGGCGCAGTTCAGGAGGGGCGAAGGTCCAGGGGTGCTACTCCGAAATTCGATCATCGGTAGTTCGGACCGAAACGTAATAACGCCGAAAACCGAACAAAACCCTACCACCAAGTTTCTCCGGTTCCGAATAGTAGTTACGTTCGGCTGTCGCTTTGAAATCAAAAACAAGCAATTGAATGAACCTATTGTGAAATATGATTGAATGTTGATTGAACTAAGTATTGGCAAACATCGAAACCGATACGTCAGAAACCATTTCGGAATATCGTCAACGAATGCCAAAATGTCAAATTGCGATCTTCGATCGATCATCAGATCCGAAACACTTCATGGTAGCAAAACGTCCGATCCGTCAGTCGAAGCTTCGATGATCGGATTTCGGAGTAGCACCCCAGCTGTGGATCGCGATAGGCTGAGTTGATGGAGGTGCATGGTGTTTTAGATTGTGTAAGTAGGGTCTATTTATGAGGAAAGGGGCTCGTGGCTAATTAACAGCCGCATAGATCCATCGATCGAGGATAAGCTGTACTTCCCGTGGCTAGTGGGTGGATGGGTGACCATAATTTAATATCGAGACCCCTTGACCTCCATGCCTCGGAGAATACGTTTAACTGTCGGTCCCGGTTGTTCAATGAAGTTCTATGGCAGTCGTTACGGGTAGTCAGAAGCCTGAAAGTCGGACAACCAGTCTTACCGTGATATCGTGTTACCCAGGAACTGGGTTGTGGAGGTCAGATAGGCTCCTTATAAAATACTGGTATTAAGCTGCATCCGGTTACGCTAGAAGCCGACCCCAACGAAATTGGGAAAAGACTAGGCAGATTGATTGTAGGATTACAATTTATGTTATTCTGTTTTAAAAAGTTGTAGACCAGATACAATATAATTTTTATTGTTATGACGTCTACTGCCTATCAATGGGTTAATATTTTTATCTTTCGTGTGGTTCGGAAGCAACTTAGTGTTAGAGTTGTTCAGATTTTACGGGTGACTTGGCTTAACAACTTGTGTGCCGTGAGACATAATGTGCAAAACCACAATAAAATAGGCATAGGAATTCGATGTCCTTTGGCAATGTCAACAACTAAGAACCGTGGGGTTTATTCTGAAAAACTCGCTAATGTTTGTGGGCAAGTGCAACAGCCATAGAATTTTTAAAGTAATTTTATATGATTTTAAGCATATTTTTTATCATTTGGTTTATAAATAACAAATGGCACAGGCTACAAATTATCAGTTTTTATGTGGAAGTAACTACTGTAAATGATTGCTGAATAAATATCGCCAGGCGTCTCCTTAAGATGAAATACAAGGTTTGAAAATTCAATAGATTCGAATAATGACAAGGTAGCGTGAGTTGAAGCTCCGATTTTGTCTATTATATTTTCAATGTATAATAAAATATCATTATATCTGAAAAATAAATTTCACACTCGCAATTTTAAAAGCGGTATTGTTATTTGTTAATTTTCTCCATACCAGCCAACAGATTACAACCGGTTACTTCGCAGACTTTCTACCCCAGTCCTCTTTATAATACAGTCTTCTTCACTTTGTTCATAATTATGCGAAGCTCCCGTAACTGAATTAGTAAAGGAAGCGACATCGTCTTTGATTTACATTTGCACAGAATTTTCTGTGAACTAACTTTGTGACAGATTGTAGCTGCAAGCGTGAAGCTGGAACAACGATGTACAGATACATAGATTATTTGTTGCTGGATATGACTTGGTTTGGGTAGAATGGCTTTGTTAAATTTAAAAGAATATTACTATTTTATTGAGCATTAACATACACCCAACCTAATTTTCGGTCACCCGACGCGGCGATGCCTATCATAAACATATTAATAGGATCTTTAATGAAGTTAAAATGCCGAGAGTTTTTTAAATTAAATAATTTTTAGATATTATTATGTAATAGATATTAATTCAATATTATTCTAGAGTTTGGTAGTGCAAAAACGTACGTTTTGAGTTTTGATCTGAATTCATTTTCATTTCTCTCTAGGACTTCTTGTATTCATGACACACACAGACACACAGATACACAGACACATCAAAATTATAATAAGTAGGGAGATACAAAGAAAGAACGCATTGCAGACAAAACATATTTATTCTCCGTTTAACAAGAAACTCAAGCAACAGTAGAACTATTGAGTCAGTTGAAATATAAAGAAAAACATTGGAAATAAGAAGTAAATAATAAATGATAAAGCACAGTTCCTACATACTTTTATATTAACTAAAGTGATAAAAAAGATGTGCGAATCGCGTGTAAAATAGAAAACACCCCATCCTTTCGCAAACAATAGTGATAAAGTCATGAAACTAACACTCAATTCGTAACAATTGGTTAACTTCGAGAAATATCATTGGGTATCCAATCACACGTTTAATGGCATAACTTTGTATTTGGACAAAGTTCCCCTTTTGTTATATTCTGGAGATTATTTAGGCAACGAAATGTGACGTAATCAAAAGTTTGTGTTAAACAATAGGAAAGATTTAGTGGGCTTTCATTTAAAGAGTATCTGTTTGTTGGTGGGTTCTGTTAATGGCAGAGTGAAGTATAAAGTGTTTGGAAATATGTGAGTGTGTTGGAATGGCCTTACATTAGATGGACAGACAACCCAGCAGGCGGGCAATATTTAAGTCACCGAGAGTCTTTTGTTAGGGAAACCGACGGGGAGACCTCTGCCATTAGGGCGGGTCTAATCTTCTATGGTATAAAACGTTGAAATGTTTTATTTATTCATTAAAAATACTCCATGATCAACCATTTTTTTCAGGAGATATTGTGTTACCCAATAACTACTGGATTATGGCGGTTAGATACATCGCTTCATGTGAAATAGTGGAATAATGCTGCATCCGGTTAGACTGGAAGCCGTCCTCAACGTTGTTAGGAAAAATCTTGCCAGATTGATTAAATTCCACAGCTTATACCTGTACATTAGTCTGACATTTAAACAACGATTAAGGAAATAAAGGAATTTGATACCGCGTATTTTGTTGTTTATTTTGTATCTCAATCTAAGTGGTTCCCGTGTTTATTTTGGAGATGAAATATTCAAATTCATTATTGTTTTCCAACGGTTTGTTGCCAGTTGTTAAATAAATGTTTTGGTTCTAAGTGGGCGTAAAATATTTCCGTGAAACTTCCTTCCCATGCTAATTTGGGGATGAAACCAAAATATAGAGTAAACATTACATTTTGCTCGTAAACGTTGACTGCTAAGCATAATCCTCTTTAAAAGATAGCCACAATATTTGATGGTAGACGGCGTCATAACCATAATGCGGGCTTAGCATCATAGAAGCGTGCAGTGGTTCATTTCCTAGCCTCTTTGGTGGATAAAATAACTGTTCCGGTCGATCGATAAGACTGTACAAAGGTACAATTGCACAGTGGCGCAGTGAGTAAACGTTTTGGTGGCTTAATATACTAATACTTCTTCCAACCGTATTTCGGTCACGGCGGCCTATCTCCACTGAGATTAGCCAAGTACGCGGGAGATATTATAGTGCACAAGTGTATGCGCAAACACAGGTGCACTTCTTCTTCCTTTACTCTCATATTCCGATGGGACGGAAATTCGACACGACCAGAGAGAGTACAGGCGCAGGACCGACGGCTTTACGTGCTCTCCGAAGCACGGGGGTGTCACACCACCAACTCCGGGATGCTACTGAGAATTTCGTAACAGAAAAATTCAATAACTCTTTGCCTGACTTGGGAATAGAACCCAAGACCTCACAGCATCCGCGCTTGCGACCACTAGACCAACGAGACAATCAAAAAGTTTGGTAGCTTACTTAACACACAAATCAGATGCATCTGAGATGTTATGTTTCTTTCGCTGTTCTTTTTTTTTTCTATCCCGATGATTATCATCAGCACGATGAATGAAGCCGAAGCATGAAGGAGAGCTCCGGGTCCTTTTAAGAGACCAACTCCAGAACCCCCCATGTGCAACGCCTGTTAGGGATCGGTTATGTCCGTAAACGAAGCAGCAGGAGAGGGACACACACACGACTACAGAAACATTCACAACCCTCCTTTTATTGTAATGTATTTAAAAGTAAATCCGCATAGCGAGCGGAGCACTACACCAGTAAGTAGTGGAGACCCAAGGGGTGCAGGTTTCGGGCTGTATTTATTTATTAACAAAAATGTTAACCCTCCTAATGCGCTGAGCTCGCCCACTATCACCCACGACAAATTTAGAAAATAGATGAGGAATTCCATTCGAAAAAAAAAACATCGTTTTGTTCTCAAAATAACAAGAACGTATGGTTCTGTCGCTTTAAATCATCACAAAAACCACAGTTTCTGTAATTGTTGTTTCACTGAAAACTGTTTAAGAACAAACTGTTTCATTGTCCAGACTTATGGCACATTCAGCATTTCTATATAGTATTAACAATGTCACCGCCCGTTAATGCAGTTACCGTTAAGTTGTGAAACTTGCAAACAGTACAGTCAGGTTCATAATTAAAATCAAGTGATGGTACAGTCGGTGACAAACGACGATTTGGACGAAAAAAAAAACTGCACCGACTTTAGTGCTGATTATTGTGATATTATGTCGAAATGTTTAGAATTTTATGTATTTATAATTATAACATACATACATAGCATTCTGTATTCCCCGGAGGGGTAGGTAGAGGTTTACATAGTTGTACACCCACATATCACCAATGCTGTTATTAAGTCCCATGTAATAGGTGGTGAGTCCATTGCCATCTACCGGGCACAGTTCCAGAGTCCGGACTGCTATCGAGAAATTTCTAATATAAAAATCCAGTACCACTCTGTCCGACCCGGGAACCGAACCCAAAACCAATATTTTAATTATGTTGACAAGATTGTAATGATTCAGTTTGATGGACGGTTTTTAAGCTCAGATATTTTTAAATTTGGGTGTGTGCATTCACTTCTGTCTCTGACCGTACACTCACACATGGAAAGTAAATTTTATTAATTGAACATTTGCCAACGTGCTGTTTTATCATTTTGCTTTTGAAGACTTTTGATTAAAACCCTTGCTTACCTTGCGTATATAGTTGGTTTAAGTTTACTCCCAAATTACTAAGTTTTTGTTCAGCTGAGTGTGAAGTTTTGTTAATAGTCCATTTTATTTTTGATGTCTAGTTTTACCTACATATATGTGTTGTATTTAGTGTATCTCTAGAAGGACTGGGAAATGTATTCTCATTTTATCGATACTACTGATATCAATAAAATCGTGTCATCGCCAAATGCACGCCTTTTGAGCCACAGGTAGAGGGTTCAAACAACGTTGAACAACGTCTGTGTATCCAAACGCATTCAACTCTAATCTCTTCAAAGTTAGAGTGAACAGGCTTCTTCTGGGTAAGCTCACCCCATCGTCGACTTTGTCTCTGTCACCTCTGACCTAGACTAGAGTAAAGAGCAAACCCATCTCAAATAAAAAATAAAAATAATAACATACCTACTATAATTGTCGAGATTTTTTTATTACACCTTAACTGTACTCATTTAATTTGATTTCGCTGAGAGTAAATAAAGCAAAAAAAAAACGACTTAGGAATGGTTCAAATTAATTCAAAATTTCAAACTACGAATTTAAAAATAACACGTTCGTGGCGCTTGTTATTCTACCAAAAACACTTCTCACGTTTGTACATATTTTAATTTACAACCATGAATGGCAGGTCATTGCTTGCTCGCAAGAATTCTAATGCAGAACAACAAAAAACAATGCAGTATACAATACATACTATATCTACGTACGTAGGTGTTCACGTATGTATGTGTGCAAGCGACAAACATCGCTTTCTTTACGACCTAGCCGAGTTTGCAGAATTTATTTCAGTAAACAACAGTAACTTGTTGTAAAAGCTGCAGATTCTAATTAGTACTAACGAATGTTTTGCGCACATGTGTAGTAGTGTAACGTTGGTATATTGTTTAGTGAAGTATTTATTATTTCAAGATAAATCTTTGAAAAGCATTAACGCATGCTTAGCGAACTCTAAAGTTATTATATTAAATGGAAAAAGAATATGGTCGGGAACAGGATTCGAACCTTAGAAAGATGGCTTAGTGGTCAGAGCGCCTGGAGTATTCATCCGGGAGGCGCAGGTTCGAATCCTGTTCGCGACCGTATTCTTTTTCCATTTAATATTTATTATTTATTATAAGGAATTAATTAACATCAAACAATCACGCTTGCCTCGTTGTTCTACTGGTCCCAGCCGCGAATGCTGAGCATGAGGTCTCGGGTTCGATTCCCGGGTCAGGCAAAGTGTTATTTAGTTTTTCTGTTAAAAAATTTTGGCCACCTATTACATGGGACTTAGTACCAGCATTGGGGAAATGTGGGTGTACAACTGTGTAGACCTCTGCTTGCCACTTCGGGGAATACAGGCGTGATTCTATGTTTATGATCCTATGTACAATCACGCCTGTTTCCTATTGAGGCATAGACTATCAATTTCCATTTGCTACGATTCTGACACACCTCTTTCGCTTCATCTATGTTCATTAAACTTTTCATGCCAGCTTTTCGATTTAGGTCCTCCTGACCTGCCCTTTTTTGAGAACGTCAGCAATACGATTGCGGTGTCTTCGTCAAGGCCGGCCTGCCCCGTCTCTTCCATCCGCTCTCACCTCCTATATTATTTTTATCTATCGATTTTCATCCACCTTTCTACATTCCCAAACTATATTAGCATACCTTTATAATTTTTGTTACTACATCCTCTTTTACTCCACAACGTTCTCCCATTACGCTGTTCCTCACTCGATCTTTCAAAATTACATAATTCTCAAAGCTCTCATCTTTGTTTTAAAAAATATATCAGCAAATTACCTAAATATTTTAAGATTTTTTTTTTTTTTTTGAACCTTGCCCCACACTTGGAATTTCTTCCTATGTCGTGGGTGCGTTTACAGACACACACACCACACGTTTAGTTTCCTATCCACTTAATTATAACTTGTACTAAAGTCTTTTCATTTCAAGCAGCATTATCACAAACTAGGTCAGCAGAGTTCGAAGCTACAGAGCATTACCGAGTCGAGATCTTTAATCTAACTCGTTCCTTCCAGGACATGTTTCAACACGCCGGTAACGAGACCGGTAAATCTTTTTCTTGGAGATAAATACACTGGTTGAACACTAGTTTCTTTGCACGACTGCCCATAAAGAGGAATGTTATGTATTCAGGGTTCATGAATTAAAGCAGATAAATCTTTGAAACGCATGCGTAGAGAAGCGGCGTGGGTTCAATTCCGGCTCACGCCCTTATTATCTGTGTACAAAAAATTATAAGTTTTGAGTTCACTACGCATGAGTTAATGCGTTTGAAAGATCGCAGACATCTGTATAAAAACTCTCGCATAAAAAGCGAACTGTAACTCCCATTCATTCTAATAAGACTCAAAATGACAACACAAAAATAAATCAGAACAGAAAAAACCATTGAGAATTTCTGCAAAAACAACAGGCGTCAAAAATGAAATCCTTACCCATTTTAGGGTGTTGGGACACAAACTCATTAAAAACTTTGCTAAAAAGGGGGAAGTCTGAATTGGCAACTGTGCAAATTAAACGTTGATAAAAAAATGGAGCTCCTATTTGCGTGGCCCCATGCAATTATACAGGCGATAAGATTAGACTCATTTTAGACGACACCAAGTATAATTTACATGAATTAATTTGAGTAGACATGACGAAAAAGTAGCGAAGGCAAGACGGACGTGACAAGCAAATTAATGGCGAATCACGCCACCTCCTGCGTAAATTAAAAACTGCTTTATGATTTAAAATAAAGCCATGAGAAGGAATCGTCGTAATTATACGAATGGGATGCTGATTAGGGAGTGTTTTCCCGGAGCGGTGGGTCAATAGAACTTTAAAGGAAGTGAGATTCGATGTTATCTTTTAAATACGTTCGTTTTCTTAAATTTATATAAGAGGGAAGTTGAAAATATTTTCGTTGGGTAGCCAAAATTTACTTGGGGAAAGATCTTTGTGTGATGTTTGAACTTAAAAATGAATATCGTGAGGATTTTGTTAATTTTTTTTTTTTATTAAGTAAACTACTTTTATTTAGCATCAAAAAGCAAGTATTCATTTTAAACGATATGATTGGCGGTTTTATCATAAGAATTATTTTCTATATATCATTTTTGATTGGATAAATGACTAATTAGGTAAAGTATGAAGTTTGTATATAGGTATGATTTACAAAATGAAAACTAAGAGAATATCAAAACATACAAGGTTCAAGAAAAGGAGATAAAACAAATATTTGTTAAACAAATTTTAACAAATTACGCTTAAAATAAAAACTTACGAAATAGCAGGAGCTTGTATTAATCATACCCTTATGTCAAACGATGTAAGGATAGATCGCAACCATTTCATGGACGCTAGAATCGGTAGAAGTGAACTGATATCGGAAATCCTTTATCCTTTAGGTTACGGCTACTTTTATCGCCAGCTTTATTTGAAATCTACAGATCTACAGAGATAGAAACCTGTTCAATAGAAAACTGTAGAAAATTACGAGGTAGCTAGTTCGGGCAGGTCGCTACATGTAATTTTAATTCAGAGATATATACTTCTTGCACCTGTAATTGATATATTTTAGTTATATACTAGTTTCAGCGTAAAAATGACATATTACATTTCTTTTAATAATACTGCGGCCATCAGTACAAATTTTTGTTAAGGTTTTTTTTATATTTTATTATTATTTAATGGCACTTATTTTAAGGTCAGAATCTAGAGTGAATGGTCACGGTTCCAAAAAGTCGTTTCCTATGGAGAGGAATCGGCAACAAACTTTATGGCTACTCTTTCAAACTTTGTATTTTTAACCATTTCTGTTAATATGATTTTAGGTGGTATATGAGAACAACGTAGACTTTGATTGTCTTCTAACCACACGAAAGAAGAAGTAGAAGATTAACGGTCTCACTTTATCTGCCTCTTACAGTCTTAATGGTCCCAAGCGCGAATCCTGAGCATGAGTGCTCGGATTCGATTCCCGGGCAAAAGTGTTATTGAGTTTTCGGGTAAGAAATTCTCAGTAGCAGCCCGGTGTTTGGAATTGTGCCCGGTATATGGCAATAGGCTCGCCACCTATTACATGGGACTTAATAACAGCACTGGTGAAATGTGGGTGTACAGTTGTGTACACCTCTGCCTACCCCTTCGGGGAATACAGGCGTGATGCTATGCTTAGAACCTGTTAGGCAGGTTACACAAGACGCCGCTACAACAACTGTGGTACGCCACATATACAAATGAAAGGACTTTTACTTAACGATGGTACCGCAACCGTGTGTAGCCACCCTTAGAGACCTTTCATTTAATTCAGCCATTTCATATCTTGAATTTTTGTAATTTAAGAACGATTCAAAATATTTAAATAAATATTTATGTTGAACTGTAACTTAATTTAATTTTTCCGGAAAAGGGGCGATCACTTACACCATGTATTATAAACGTGTAATATTATTATTGACTAGCTAACATACCCCGGCTTTGCTCGTCGACGTATTAAGAAACAATATTTATTCACAGATTATATTTGATTAAAAAAAAAAAAAAAAAAAAAAAAAAAACCCTTCGTGAAAGTAATCTAAAATATCCACGAATCAACATGTCAACGAATAGGCATGATGACTGATTTTGAAACTTTGTTTTGAAATATCCTTCTATAATATAGGTACACGTCTACTTTTTCCGCAAAACACATAATTTTAGCAATAAACTATGTTTTAACTCAGATTATTGCGTTTTCATCTATCTAATTTAAATTGAGCACGAAAATGCTCATAGTTGTCATGGCACCGCTGATGATGGGTTGTGACGTCACGCTTCGATAACATTTTACAAAACTTCAAGCAAAAACACGACGGATATTGACATTACATTGAGGCGTGACATCATTCGCTGTAGTTGGCATTTCAGTCAACATGGCAGATTGCAGTATTATATACTATTATTTTATTGAAACTTATTAATCTTGATGTTTTTATTAAATCTAGGTCATTGTTTAGAATCCTTTGTACATATATTTTTCTCTAAAAACATTTATTCTTTGATTCTTTTTCAATTTCAAATTTTGCAAAGCCGAAACAAAAACTATTCAGTAGTTACGGATAAAATTGTGCTCAGATATACGCGCCAGTACCCAGACTATGTTTTGAAGAGAAGATATGCTGAATCAAAAGATTAGTAATTTAAAATTAAAAACTTTAACAATGTAAGTGTCACAATGAGTTAACACAATTGAAATATGTATAGAATAAAATATTCTCTAATCTATAGCTTGAGTGAGACACGAGCATTCGCGTCATAATGAAAGATCTCATTTGTCATGAGTTGCAATTTTCGTGAATATGAATTTCTCATGCAACATATTCATCGTCTCGGTAGTATAAAATTATACTCTAGTCCCTCCTGTGGCTTCGCCAGCGTGGTTTTGGGTTTTCTAAAATCCGACATCCTACTATTAAAGATAAATATTTCAAAAGCATTAACGCATACTTAGCGAGCTCTAAAGTTATTATATTAAATACCCCTGTAACACAGGTTTTCCCTCTGCACCGACCCTCCCAGTTGTGTGCTCTGCGGCGAAGCCGGTCACCCCGCAAACTATCGCGGCTGCCCTAAGGCACCGAAATCAACCTCGCCCAAGCTCGTGAAGCGGGCCAACGCCCGTCAACAAAGGGAAAGCCCTTCGGTGGCGATCCCCTCTTCTCAACTCCCCGCCCGCCTCAGCCCTCAGAGACCCAGTCCGTGGGCTCCCCTCAACAACCTCCAGCAACAACGAGCTTTCCCAGCTCTCAAAACCACCTCTACGCCCACGATCGCAGCCCTAATGGCCTCGCCCATAGCTGCGCCCCCCTCTCTATCGCCTCCGACTAACGCGTCCGTACCGGCTAACGCCGCCGCCTCTCTACCGGTCGTAAACGACGACCTAGCGTTTGACCCCGCGGTCGTCATCCTCAGCACATTCAGCGTATTCTCTTCGGATAACGCTCACGCTATGGCCAGGGACATCATCGCCTGCAAAGGCGACCCTATGAAGCTACTCATGGTGTACAACACCTTTCCCAAGATTACGCAAGCCCTGCGCAATCTAGCTCACAACAAATAAAATATAAAATCTTTAATGGATAATAGGAACCTATGTAGAACCAAACCGCGCTCCCTAAAAATAGGTTTCTTCAACGCTAACGGCATCACCAAACAACGCGACGAAATAACCACGTTCCTCCGCGACCACCAATTAGACGTTCTCCTCGTACAGGAAACGTTCTTAAAACCTCACCGTCGGGACCCGAATATCGCCAACTACCGTATAGTTAGGAACGATAGAACTAGATGTCACATGGGCGGCACCCTTATTTATTACCGCAAAACGCTCCACTGCATCCCGTTAGACCCACCTCCTCTCTCACTTTTCGAGGTATCGATCTGTCGGCTAGCCATGACCGGTCACCAACCCATCACTATCGTCTCTTTCTACATCCCTCCCGCCGCCACCGATGTGGGGGAAAAACGCGAAATCCTATCCCACGACCTTACTGCCCTCCTCGGCTTGAGTGACTCCGTTATCATAGCGGGCGATCTCAATGCCAAACATCCCGCTTGGAACAGTAATACGACGACCGCGAGAGGCAGGCAACTGTTCGGCCTGTGTGCCACTCTCAACTTCGACATTATTGCTCCGATGCATCCCACCCACTATCCGCACAACACCGCGCACCTTCCCGATATTCTCGATGTGGCGCTTCTAAAGAACGTAAACCTTCGTTTACAGTCTATAGAGACGCTACACGAGCTCAACTCCGACCATCGTCCCGTGATCATGGCACTGGCACCTCGCTCGGGGCCCTCTGATCCCTCCCGACCCCCTCCCACCCAAACGATCACGGACTGGAAGAAAGTAAGCGAAAGCCTACAATCGACCAGCTCCCCTCAGTTAGACTCTATTCCCGACGTCATCGCCTCGGTCACTGACACTACGAATGTGATCGATTCGTTCACCGGTCACGTACAATCCGTTTTGAACAGTTGTTCACGGGAAGTTCCATTGATGGACAACCATCACTGGAAACTACCGGCGGACGTACGCGAACTGGTAACGGAAAAGAACGCATCCGTACGTGCCTACAGCGCGTTTCCCTGCGACGCGAACAAAGCTCACATGCGCTATTTACAGCGTGCTGTAAAGAAACGCATCGATGAGCAGCGTAACGCGCACTGGGATAAGACGCTGAGCGACTTAGAGCCCACTCACCAAGCATTCTGGCAGCTTCAAAGGAGACTCCAATCCGATGGAGTGGCCACCATGCCCCCTCTCATCCGCCCCGATAAGAGCATAGCCTTCGACGACATCGAAAAGGCCGAGTGCCTGGCCGACAGTCTAGAAGCGCAATGCACTCCTAGCACCCAACCGGTCGACCGAGCGCACCTCCTCAAGGTAGACGCAGAAGTAGAACGCAGAGCCTCACTCCCGCCGTTCGAAGACCCCGACGACCCCCTGCCCCCCGTCACTCCCGACGAGGTGCAAGAGGTCATTAAAAATCTCAAACCCCGCAAAGCCCCCGGCATAGACGGCATCACTAATAAAGTAATGAAACTTCTCCCCGCCCCTTTCATTATACTCATGACCGCCATCTTCAATGGCGCCATGAGTCACAACGTCTTCCCTCAATCGTGGAAAGAAGCCACCGTCATAGGTATCCCTAAGCCGGGAAAACCCGCGAACGAACCCACCAGCTACCGACCGATCAGCCTCCTCAACGTACTCTGTAAAATCTACGAGAAGCTTATTTATAAGCGACTCAAGGACTTTGCCGATGCGAAGAGCCTCATCCCCAACGAACAGTTCGGTTTTCGTACCCAACACTCGTGCGTACAACAGGTCCACCGCATCGTCGAGCACATAAGCGCCGGTTTTCAGCGCGGCACGATGACAGGCGCGCTCTTTTTCGACATAGCGAAGGCTTTCGACAAAGTCTGGCACAACGGCTTATTATACAAGCTGTACCAACTCGGCGTGCCCGACCGTCTCGTGCTCATCCTACGGGACTTTCTCTCGAATCGCACTTTCCGCTATCGCATAGAGGGCGCACTATCCGCCCCCCACTCTATCCGCGCCGGTGTCCCCCAGGGCTCCGTGCTCTCGCCCCTCCTGTTCACGCTCTTCACTAGCGACATCCCCAAAAATAGACAGGCAAAGTTAGCTCTCTTCGCAGACGACACTGCCATTTTCTACTCCGGTATCGTGCGCGACCGCATAGCTAGCACTCTCCAAACTTCCGCCAACGTACTAGGCGCTTGGTTCAGGAAATGGAGAATAGAAGTCAACCCCGATAAGAGTCAAGCCGTACTCTTCGCGAAAAAGCGTAGGATCAGACCCCCCGACCCCAAACCGATAACCATGTTCGGCAAGCCGATCCCTTGGGAGAAGCAAGCCAAGTACTTAGGAGTCATCCTCGATAGACACTTGACCTTCGGTGAGCACATAAGGACGGTGCGCTCGCGCGCCGCCTTCGCTCTGGGTAGGCTTCATTTCATCATGAACGCACGCAGCAGATTGTCCCTTAAGTGCAAACTGCGCATTTACACCACGTGCATACGCCCCATCATGACCTACGCCTGCGTAGTGTTCCCACACGCGAAATCGTACCGCCTCCATAAGATGCAGACCCTCCAAAACCGTGCCTTACGTAAGGTCACGGGAGCCCCCCTCTACGTTAGAAACGAAAACCTCCATCTCGACCTCAAGATTCCCACTATCCAACAGTTTATAAAACGCATTTGCAAGCGTTATTTCGAGTCTGCTGAAAAGCACCCCAACCCTCTTATCGCGGCTGCCGCCCGATACACCCCCTCCCAGATAAGTAGAATTCGCCGTCCTAGGCATTCACTATTGTACCCCGATGACGCTATAACCCTGCTCCAAGAGAGCCGTAGGGCCACCAGCACAGTACACAAGCACAGACCGCCGTCATTTAGGCCTCGCCGCCGAGGCCCGTCGCGACGTCCCCGTAATGCACCTAATGCATCACCTCCCCGACCCTTGCTCGTGCCAGCCCGCGTAGCCGCTGAGCCTGTAGCTTTAAATTCCCCTGATAATAATAATTCTTGTTCGATCCAGCCAGTCCCTTGCTGTCCTCCCTCAAGCGACGCCCTAAGCCGAGGCTCGTACCCCGCAGGAGTGCCCTTAGCGTGGTCGCTTTAGATTTAGTTTAATTCGTAAGCCCCTGGCTGGAGGCCTTAATAATAGTTTATTATTAGGGCATCCACAGGAAAGCCCGGTTAAGCAGCCGACAACCTCCTAGGTTGACCTGCGAGATGCCATTACCAAAAAAAAAAAAAAAACAGGTTTTCCACCTACCTCAGGGGTCGGGGAATTCAATTAATTCGTGTATCAACCTTTATGTGAATAAACTATTTGTATTTGTATAATATTATCTTAATAAAAGTCTTTCAAAAGTATTAACGCATGCTTAGCGAACTCTAAAGTTATTATATTAAATACCCCTGTAACACAGGTTTTCCACCTACCTCAGGGGTCAGGGAATTCAATTAATTCGTGTATCAACCTTTATGTGAATAAACTATTTGTATTTGTATAATATTATCTTAATAAAAGTCTTTCAAAGGCATTAACGCATGCTTAGCGAACTCTAAAGTTATAATATTAAATGGAAAAAGAATACGGTCGTGAGCAGGATTCGAACTTGCGCCTTCAAAACCAAAATCATTTATTTTCAAATAAACCATTTACAGGCACTTTTGAATTGTCAGAAGTTAGTTGCCACGTTCCAAAGTGTAGATTCCTATGGAGAAGAACGGGCAAGAAACTCCACGGTTACTCTTTTTCATCATATAGGTTTTTACAATAGTATTGGTTACACTGTTTTTGTTGCAAAATAGTATGTGAGAACAATGTAAGATTTACAAAATTACTACCAATACTAAAAGAGTTTAGTTTAACAATTCAACATTTTGCTATGACAGTTTAGAGATGACCAGTCCCAACTGACAGCGCCCGTTCACGAACATGACGCATGCGTCAGCATCACCCAACTCAACCATATTGTAGGGAATCGAATGACCCAACACACACGCTACCATCGGCGGGACATTTTAGTGAGCATGACATACTCTATCTGCCAGAAAACAATAAAAAATAAACGGGTTAAATAATTGTAAATGGTTACATAGTACTCACATGTACATTATTTATAATATTGATTTTAATGCATTTACAAAAGCAAGTTTGAAATTAAAAATAATCCTAATGATATGTATATCTTCCTTCCCTTCATTTTCCTTTGTTTGTTGAACTTGTTATCGCTGATATCTGACTATCTCTGAGAAGAAACGCCGAAACAAACTCAGAGGTCAACGTCTCTTTTAAACATAATAGTACATATCTATGTGAGTGTAACCATGCAGGGATAAATACTCGGTCATCTGTATAGGGACTGAATAGATAGCAATGACGTCGCCAAAAGGCGTGTTAAATATGGATGAAGAATTAGCGGTGGTGAGCAGAGGTCGAGACGGCTTAGTGGTCAGAGCGCCTGGAGTATTTATCCGGTAGCAAATAACTCGATGACAGTTGACTGACAGTTCAATGGAAAGTCATTGGAAAACCGCCGGCTAGGACCAATAACTAGCAGAATACCAAATAATTAATATTTCTCGTTGATAAATGTGGCAATGATTTCAACAAAAAATATCAGTTTATAAAACGCATTTGCAAGCGTTATTTCGAGTCTGCTGAAAAGCACCCCAACCCTCTTATCGCGGCTGCCGCCCGATACACCCCCTCCCAGATAAGTAGAACTCGCCGTCCTAGGCATTCACTCCTATACCCTGATGACGCTATAACCCTGCTCCAAGAGAGCAGTAGGGCCACCAGCATAGTACACAGACACAGACCGCCGTCATTTCGGCCTCGCCGCCGAGGCCCGTCGCGACGTCCCCGTAATGCACCTAATGCATCACCTCCCCGACCCTTGCTCGTGCCAGCCCGCGTAGCCGTTGAGCCTGTAGCTTTAAATTCCCCTAATAATAATAATTATGATAATTCTTGTTCGATCCAGCCAGTCCCTTGCTGTCCTCCCTCAAGCGACGCCCTAAGCCGAGGCTCGTACCCCGCAGGGGGTGCCCTTAGCGTGGTCGCTTTAGATTTAATTTAGTTCGTATGTCCCTGGCTGGAGGCCTTAATAATAGTTTATTATTAGGGCATCCACAGGAAAGTCCGGTTAAGCAGTCGACAACCTCCTAGGTTGACCTGCGAGACGCCATTAACAAAAAAAAAAAAAAATTGCAATGTCATTAATTTACATTATGTAGGTATAAATAATATTTTTTTACATTGTAATTTTGTATGACAGAGATATACCCCTAGGTGTATCGACTGCCTCGTTGGTCTTGTAGTCGCAAGTGCGGCTGCCGAGCGTGAGGTCTGGGGTTCGATTCCTAGGTCGGGCAGTGTTATTGGGTTTCACTGTTAGGAAATTCTCAGTAACAGCCTGGAGTTAGGAAGTAGGTGGTGTGACACCCCCGTGTTTCGTAGCGCCTGATCTCACTCCGATCGTGTTGGATTGCCGTCCCATCGGACTAAGTGAGTGAAGGAAGAGGGAGTGCACCTGTGTTTGCGCGTATACTTGTGCACTATAATATTTCCTGCGTACTTGGCTAATCTCCATGGAGATAGGCCGCCGTGACCGAAATATGTTTGGGAGTATATTATTATTATAGGGATTATTATTATAGGGAGTTTGTTGCACCGCTTCTTTTTCTCAGCTAAAATACACAGGAAGCGGTGAATGGTGGGCGAATACGTTCTGCCTTTACCTTTTTTTATTTATGATATTTTGAATTAATTATTTTTAACTTTACTTTTAAATTCCATCAACACACTATCGATATTCAACTGAAGCATTCGTGAATTAGCAGATTCGGGCTCCTGTACTCAAAGATTAATTCATTAACAAACAGACAAACTTTCTGGTTTTTATATTAGTACGGATACTACGGGTAGGTATTTCTTTCTAAAAATCACATGAATAATACATAAGCATTTATAAGGTTTTCTTTATTGGGAACATGTTTTCACAGCTGTACGAATTCCCTGTACTGAAACGAAATTAAATGTCTCATAATAATAGATATTATATGTAACAAATATTTATTTATAATTCACATTTCTGTTAAACTTCCTACACAAGGAAGCCATACCAAAATCTCCCATAAACCTTCGAAAATAATTCCACTGGAATGAAAACAATAAACTTTGCCGAATACCCTGTCAAAATTCTTTGTAATAAAATGGAATAAGTATACAATTATAAATTCCTTTTGTTACGAGTGTTTCGTTAGGGAAAATAAATAAGAATCAACATTTTGAAATTTATCTTTTGTTAGTGGTAATAAGATAAGTAAGCGTTCTTCCGATAATAATAATAAGGTACATAATTAAATGTTACCAAGGGAAGTTTTTGACTAGGTTAAGAACGATTTAATCTTGGTGTATGTCAAAGTGATAGGATAAACCATATCATCGGATTACAGGTTCGTTTGATACTGGTTAAGTTAATAATATCATTTATCATTACTATGAAGAAGATAAAAAAAATTGTAAAGTTATGTTCGTACTCGTATATACTTCCATAACATAAAATAGCATTACGCCTGTATTTCTCGAAGGGGTAGGCAGCGATGTACAAAGTTGTACACCCACATTTCTCCAGTGCTGTTATTAATTCATGGGACTAATTTAACCAGTGTTGTTATTAAGGATGGCAATTGGCTCATTGTGATAAGCCTTTGGCCATCTAACGGGCACAATTCCAAACTTCGACGTGCTAGAAACAGACGTGACAGAAAAACTAGTTTCCGTTAGTAGCAGCTCGGAGTTTGGAATTGTGCCCGATTTTCTAACAGAAAATCACAATAAAAATTTGCCGGACTTGGGAATCAAGACCTCATGCTCCGCAGTCTATATATATACTTCCAATGGTCCATATCATTATCTTCTTCAATATAAGAGCTTAGCTCTTGTCGGTGGAGCAACCGCCATTGCTCTCTATCCTCTGCTTTCATTATCAGCTCTTGATATGACTCGACTCTTACTTTCTTCTTAATTTTTTGTATAAACCTTGGTCTGGGTCTTTACTTCGTCCCCTTCCTTCTATTTTTCTAATATATATAATAAAATTTATTTCATTAGCAATATTTTATCCTCGTATATATCTGGCATATAGCCTTAGCCTTTTCCTAATTACATCGGGGTCGGCTTCCAGTCAAACCGGATGCAGCTTAAAACAGTATTTTACATGGAGCTACCAGTAAACCCAGTTACTGGGTAACACGATATCTCAGGGTATAACTGGTTGTCAGACTTTCAGGCATCTGACTACCCGTAACAGCTGTCTTAGATCTTAATTCGACAACCAGGACTGACGGATTAACGTGCTCTCCGAGGCACGAATATTTTATCCTCTTAGTTTTCTCATTTTCTTCTTATAGTATGGTTGATGAACAACCTAGTGTCAGTTTAAACCACTCGTAGGTCTCTGGCATGGCTTTACACACCATTGAGAACCACCTCAGGTGTGCTGGTTTCACCGTTTTCAGCACGTTATTATTAATTTACAATACGCTACATGACTTTTGAAAATTCAGTGGTGCGTGCCTTGGATTCGAACTCAGTCCAACGCCCGTTACTCATTATATTGTATCTATCGTAGTAAAATACGAGGTCAAAATATTGCCACTGAATCAAAAATATAAATTGTATATTTTATGAACGATTTTTTGAATACATAACAACATAAGATCACGCTTCTGTCCCCAAAGGGTTAGGCAGTTCACCTACACTTACAATGACGTTATTAAGTCACACAAATATGCTCATGGTGATAAGCCAATTGTCATTTACCGGTCGCAAATTCCGAACTCCTAAAAGACAAACCTAATAACAAAGTGTTAGGGTGCCCGATCCGGACATCGAACCGAGGATTCACGCTTAGATTGCGATTGCTACCACTAGATAAACATTTGGAGTCATAAGCGGAGTTCGTTTTACGTTGTTGGATATATAATTTATTTCCTTTTGTTCCCCAAAGGGGTAGACAATTAACTCATGTAATAAATAGGTGGTGAGCCGTACCGGGCACAATTCTAAACTCTGGGCTGCTACTGGGAATTTCTTAATAGAAAACATAATAACACTTTGCTCGACCTGGGAATTGAACTCGAGATCGCTTGCTCAGTAGCCGCTTGGGACTACTAGAGCAATGAAGCAGAACTATGATGCACAAAACATGAATTATTAAACAAAGCGATAGCCTTTCAGAATTGAACTTTCTCATTCTGCTACCTTTGTAGTATTTAAAAGGATTTTTTTAAGGAGAATTTGGATTTTGTTTTGACACAATCGGGACTTAGTATGTTTCTGTTCAAAGTATTCGTACAATCTCAAGATTGACCTTTCACAAACTGATTACCGATATTATTTCAAGATCTGTTATGAAACGTTTGTAAGTTGACGGAGAAGCAGAAAAACACGATTTCATTTGTCATACTAATTTCAATGTATTAAATTTTTTTGGAAAATATTAGGTGCTGAACTTTTCTAACGAGATACATAATTATAATTATTTATGAAAGTTATGATAGTCGTTTTTCTGTTAAAATATACAGATTTTTTTGTCGTCTTGGGAACATTAATGAGAGAATAGGTTTGATTATTTCTATCTCAAAGATAAACTCAAATCACAATCTCAAATCCGGCGAGTCCCTATTGAATTTACGATACAATTCGATTTCAATCGACCTATTTTATCTAATTCTCAACAGCGAGAGCTACTCAGGCGCCCCATTCAACTAAACAAAACGACTCCTTATATATTTTCATTAGGAATGTTCATTAAACACATAGCTCTATTTTAACAACTCGACACTTGTTTATATTTACCTAGTTAATTAATTCAGGTTTAATTAGTCTGTCTTGGAAAATTATTTCCTCTTAAATTATCTCGTACAAGACAAACGAGGTTTCTGGCCCTTATGCGAGTAATTTGCGAACCGTCGGCAGGTTCAAATAAAATATGCGAGGGCCTAATGAAAACTGTCTACATTATTAACCTAGGTAGGCCTCCTTAACAACCCTTCTGGCCTAAACGCTCCTTTAGTTAAGTGAGGGGTTTGAATCGTAACATACGAGTACGTTTGTGAACGCAATTTTGGAATGTAATGTGAACTTTATGCCCCCATTAAATTGTTCTGATAACGCCTAATGTAGAGGTATACCGTTTTGGGGACACATTTGCAAAAAAAGCCTCATATCTCCGTAACGTGACCTACATGATGATTGTCCCAATAAAAGGGTCGAACTGTACCAATTATTTTTTATTTGTTCGATTAGCCGGTCATCCGTGAAAGGGTTTATGTATGCGTCAATGAATGGATTTAAAAACGTTTGCGATGGTTGACGTTTCGAATAAAATGTAATGGATAAAATGTGGGTAAACGTTTTGAGCGGCAAGTGTAAATAAAAGCGGAGTCGGGTGCTTGTTTTTCGTTTCAATACAGTAACTTCTTGTCGCCTATTTGTGTAAATGTTGAACCGGCTGCAGAGCTGAGTTTGTAAACAAACATTAAATGTTTTGTTTGCACCAAAAATAATATTCTGGGTAATAGGTACGTTACTGAATTTTTTTCGCAACATTCATCTCGTCGAGTTTCATAGTTATTCTGTTTCTGCGAATATTGAATGGGTGCCGCATAGTAAAAATAAATACCTCAGTTTATTTTGGAATATTGTTGAATATTTGTTTGTAAAATATAAACGTTTAAGATAAATAGACAACAAAAATAGCAATATGTACATCACATAATCAGAAGTTATTTTCTGTTTGGTTTTTTATTTCTCTAAATGTTAAAAAAAAATTACACGTGGCAGTTACTAAATAATCTTGTTATCCCAGAGGCGTGTAGATTGTAAATAAATTGATAAACTCCGTTGTACGCAGCTCTGTTTCGTAAACAACTATTCAACTTTATATTTTTTTTCTGCTTCAACTGAACAGCGAACGCGACCAGAATTGTAATCAAACCTTAATAAATTATTTTGTCTTTGTTTTCAGAAGGATTCTTAGTACGATTTAATTTTGCACTCTGACCCGGGACGGTAAATCAAGTCCCTTAAACTTTTTGGTTTTTCGAAAGTACAATTCTCTGAGTAGGGTTGCTAGGTTCCAAAATCGATATTTTAACATTTAACCAGGCGCTTGTGCAAAAATCTGACAGCGTGGACATATATAGGTAAAACATACATATATTTTGCGCTTTTAGTTAACCAAAAAATGGTGACAACTTAATTTTTTTTTTTCTCGTACTTCAGATTTAGTTCATGGTTGCTAAAAAGATGCGTCATTTTTAGATTTGCTCAGCTAAAGTCGGAGACATAGCAACCCTATCTCTAAGTTGTTTTTCGATTCGAATTGTATAATATATTGCGTGACCTTTGGTCTTTAGGTTGTGAATATGGAGAAATAGGAAGCTTGGAGGCGGAAGATAAATTGTAGTAGTCTGGTTGAGGAATGTGAGTGATATAAGCTCCCGGATTGTAATAATGGCGGCGGCCCGAGGAGTAGAGTTATGATCGTGCCTACCACTGAACTTGGGTAGGCTGTATTTATTTTAGGATTTTAGTAATTGAAACTGGATGTTTTAGGTTTTAAGTCTTATGTTTTTTTAGCATTTTAGATGATGACGAGACTGATTACGTTAAAATCTTTCAGATTAATTAACGATTGTGTATCGACTTCTAAAGTTATAAAGAGGTCGAAATGGCTTAGAAGGCAGAGCACCTAAAGTATCCATACATACATAGTATCATGCTTGTATTCCCCGAAGGGGTAGTTAGAGGTATACATAGTTCTAGTATCTCACCAGGGAGAACTCACATGGGTTCAAAAGGTGCAAATCCTGCTCACAGCCGTGTTTTTCACGATACAAAAAATATTATGGAGATTTTATTGAAGAAATGTTTATTAAAAAATAAAATATAAAAGTTTGATCTAAATATGATATATGTATATCAAAACCGAAACTTGTTAAACAAATGAAGACTAATTGAGTTGTCGTGTTCAGATTATTTTGATTTGTTATTGCAAAACCTTAAGGTTTTAAAAGTAGGTATTAAAAGGATGGAAGGACCAAAACTCAAACTCAAACTCAAAATTTTTATTTCAAATAGGCCCTATTACAGGCACTTAAGAAAAGTCTAAGCTAGGTGCACGGTTCCAAGAAGTTAGTCTTATGGAGAAGAGCCGGCAAGAAACTCCATAGACACTCTTTTAAAATTATGTGTTCTTTACAATTAAAAGTTATTAATGTGAGAATAATGCAGGTTAATGATGAAGGAAAGGCAGAATTTTAATTATATAAAAAGCCAAAATTATAACCAGAGCTATTACGAGCTGACCAGTCCCAACAGACAGCACCCGTTCACGAGTATGACGTGCGCATCAGCATCGCTGAACTCAACCATTTTGAAGGGAACTCAACGACCCAATACACAACGCCACCATCAGCAAGACATTTTAGTGAGCATGACAAACTTATAATACCCGGTCATAGGCGAGTGCATATGAGAGTACTTTTTTAATGTAAAGATTAACATTAATGTCCACATAATACTCACATTTTACAGAACAGTAGTGAAGCTATAAGACATAATACAATATTTATTAAGAAAATTACAATAAGTAACTATTAACAAAAAAGAAACAGTTAAGTCAAATAACAATACAGCAAACCAAATTTTTCGCAAATTTAAACTAGTAGCAGAAGGTACTAGATTAGAATAATTGTCATGTGATTATGTAAGATTTACATAAATATCAAGAAAATCTAATATATATAGGTATATATAATATATATATCTAGTTGTCAAAATAAGGTATAATAAAAACAGTAATTACCAAAGTAATTTGTACAGGTTACATCCATTCATGCAATAAATTAGATAGTGCCAGTGGGTCGCTGTGTGCAGGAGGAGATCGTGCGCCAAACATCCCTATCTTCAATGTAGTGTGTGATACTATAATACGCTTTAGATATTAAAATGCGTTTGATAACTAGCTTAAACTTATCATCTGGAAGATCTGTAATATTAGATGGGATCTTATTGTAGAACCGAATACTGTTACCCATGAATGATTTGCTGGTCTTCCTTAGCCTAAAACCGGGGACTATCAGCTTGTGCTTATTACGAGTGTTTTGGTTGTGGTTGTCACTCTTCTTATTATAATCGGCAATATTTTTGCGAATGTACATGAAATTACTGAATATGTACATCGATGGCAAAGTAAGTATATTTATTTCCTTAAATCCAATCCAGTTTAGGTGTCACCATGAATTCCTAAAACGGGTATAAAGGTATGGTCATCGGAAGGGGCCGTCAAAGTATGACTAATTGTGTGTAAAGTGATTGATTGACAGGTTTTATTAGGAAGAATTTGGTAGAGATAAGTGTGCCAGACTGGGATGCGAAAGGCTTAAATGATTGATAGAATAAAATGAAGAAGAAGTTTTAAGTCCATCGTTGTATTAGGACAGTTTTTTTTACATTACAAATCAAATTAGGCCAAACATTAGCAAAACATCATACATCATCAAACAGCCCCCAAAAAAGTCCAACTTCACCACTTCCTAGTGTTTTAGCTGGGAAGAAGAAGCAGTGCAATAAACTTCGCAGCAACACGTCTGTCTGTATTATGACTATTTATTTATAAATTTTAGTAAAATAAAAATGGAGGCCATGTAAATACTTTTTTACTTTTTAGTATAAGATAAAATGTAAAATGTTAAACGTACATGTTAGCTAGCACACTCCTATTTATCATTACGCTATCTACCAGGAACAGTTCCAAATTGTAGCTGCTACTGAGAACTTTATCACACAAAACTTCAACTAATCTTTACCGGAGTTCTGAAATCACAGCCATATTCCGACACAAAAATCAAACTCAGGTCCTTATGTTTTTGCGACTACCTTAGCTTACCTTTGGCCACTATGGGCTTTTCTCCTAAAAATGAATCATTATTTGAATTGAGTGACTTCTTAAAGTTTCTGCTATTCGACAAATTACAATTCCTATTTTCTGAGCCATTTTACGAATCTCCGTAGAAAACTGTCAAATAGATGAATTAGAATTGTACGCAAATCATATTAGGATTTGTATATGAAGTCCATTTAACGATTAATTAAATTAATCATATTAGGATTCTATTATGATTCAGTCAAAGTGGCGTTTTTAGACCCCCGGGTTGGCAGAAAGTGTTGATATAATTATTAATCGGCCACAAATCTCTTTGAACGGAGATAAAACCTTTAGTCCAGGGTCATTGAAAGGTCACGTCAAAGTGTGACAGATTGAGTGATTGATCATCAGGTCATTCCGGATGTACCCCGTCAAGTATTAGGAAGAGTTTGATCGTGATAGTATGCCAGGTAGAGATGATTGATAGATTGAAGAGTGCCTTAAGTGTATGATTTACATAACGTCATAGCACGCCTGTATTTCTTGTATTTGTAAGCAGTGGTGTTCACACTAGTACTGAGTGTACAATTCACCGATGCTGTTATTAAGTCACATGTAATATGTGGTGAGCCTATTGAGTAGATGTCACCTCGCACAATTCTAAACTACGGTCTACTGAGAATTAACTAACAGAAAAAAAAAACAATAATATTTTGCCCGATCTGGGAATATAACCTAGGGCCAATGCTCAACAGTTGCACTTGGGACCACTAGACCAATCATGTACCATCATTCATGCTGTGTTATAAAGTATAATAAAATTTTATATTTAATTATTATTAATAATAATAATATTCCACAACTATCACACAACGCCGTCTAGTCTCAAGCTAAGCAGAGCTCATAACACAATGAGTACTAGACAACTGATAAACATACTTATATATTTCTAAATGCATACATATTATAGATAAATTACACCCAGACACAGAACAAATGATTGTGCTCATCACACAAACATTTGTCCTGGGTGGGAATCGAACCCACGACCTCTGGCATAGCAGTCAGGGCTACTAACCACTAGACCAACAGGTCTATTATATTATATTAATAATATAATGTACGTATTTAGAAAAAAAAAAGAAATTTGTGAGGGCTCGAGAGGAAATATTAAGGCATAAACACAAAAATATTTAACGTGAATAACAGATCATCGCAGAACCTCGTGAACTACAGAAATAAATAAGAACCCATTTATCCCGTCCCTTAGGTATCAAAATACAGACGAGGGTTTTCTAGATTGATGTGTTCAGTAGACGTCTTAATCTAACGTCCTAAGGATCGTATAATAAACTAATGCTTACACATAACTATAGATAGCTTAATACATTCGTATATATAACTCTATACAAAGTCCAATTATTTTTTGACATGATGTCAGAATTTCTTGCTTCGTTGATGCCGTCTTCCAGAAATACCGTGTACTCAAAGTTGTAAATTTTTGTGAAAAAAGAATACGGTCGCGAGCAGGATTCGAACCTGCGCCTCCCGGATAAATACTCCAGGCGCTCTGACTACTAAGCCATCTCGATCTCTGCTCACCACAGCGAATTATTATTTTTCAATGTTTCTTTGAAAAATAGTAATTAATATTGGCATTACATGGCCTCAACGTATATAAAAAAAAACATTATATATGAAAAATAATACAGTTGTGAGCAGGATTTGAACCTGCGCCTTTCGGAAAAATAATCCAGATACTTAGTCATTACGGAGGAGCAGGTTCAAATTCTGATCGCAAGGTTTTTTTTCCTTTCAGAAAAACGGTCAGAAACAGCCAGTATAAAATAAGGTATTATATTAAATGGAAAAATATACTTAGTATAACAATAAATAGTATTCTTTTTCCTTTTAATATTATAACTTTAGAGTTATCTAGGAATGCGTTAATCCTTTTCAAAAATTTATCTTAACAGTATAAAATATATTTTTCTACAATCATGACACCTTCTGGGACCTTCCGTAACCCAGGACATATTTAACCCAAACCCTTGATTTTGTACCAACCAAATTGTGCAGAAAAGAGTAATAAAATGCGGTCAGCGTTCATGGAGGCTTAGCTCCATAAATTAATATCAATTTAGGACGAAAAGGCGGTTCAGTCCCCATGGAATATGTTGATTGAAGATAATCAGGGCTTGCCCACCCGAGAAAGGGACGTGCGTGTTTTGCACATCACGGTATTTTACCATTCGTATTTTGTGGTAAGTGGCAGTACCACTGTTTTTTTTTATTAACTCTTCGGCAATCTTACGAACAAACAAAGCAATGTACAGCGAGAAATGTTTGTTGTTTATTTATCTATAGTTTTTGTGGTAAGCTCCCTGATTGGTCTCAGAGTTCCAACTAGCAGCTGACTACAATAAGTACACACTAATCCTATTATAACAGCCAACGGGAAATGAAAAACGGAGTAATAATTTGTCCTGGGAACTATCTCATTACTGGTGTGTGTTTTTTGTATTTCCAGTGAGCTAGATATATCACCAGTCAAGCCGCCTGGGGCGCATTTATGATGAATTACAAATGTTGTTCTTTTTTCGATCTTGGATACGAGATTGCCTTTATTCCTAAAGTTTAGAGAGCTTTAGAGTTCTTAGAATAAAACATTGGTTTTAGACAATGAAAGAAAGAAAGAAAGAAAGTATTTATTCCACACTGGACACAGTGACAGCAAAAAAAAAAAACGAAAAAGTCATGAAAAAAAAAAAAAAAACAATTTCAGATTTTAAAATTAACATAGAAATATAGAAAAACTGTCAAATATGCCAGGGCCGAAAGGGCTGCCAACTCAGCATATGCTGGACGTGGAACATCCAGCGCTGATTTTCAGTTGGCACCCCTGCAGTGACACACGCACGGAGGTAGATGTTTAATGAAGAATTTATAAAATATTTATTAAATGAATACGAAAATAAAATCGTTTTAAATAAATATAAGTAGATATATGAAGTAGAGGGTATAACAAGAATAAAATAATATTATGAAGGCGACTTTCGCAACCAGCCAATCACCATCTAGTCCGTTAATTATATGATAAAATGCGGTGGTGGGGCGAAACTTTTTGTCAGCAAGGCATGAAGGATCATATTCTTCTCTTTTGATTTGAACACGGTCCCGCACGGTAATGCATGTTAATTACCTTTAACAATGACCCTAAGGATGTTGATGCATCAAGTCAAGAGGTTTCCACCACTATAATGGCAAGTGTCTTTCTGTTCCATTTTAATATCACATTGACCTTCTTCCGGCAAAAATCTGTAATTTTAATATTTAAAGTTCTCTCCTACGTATTGAATCGATATAGGCACACTGGCAGATTCATTGAGATCCAACCCATTTAAATGAAGCTGTACCACCAACAGTTACGGATTTGTGTACACTGGCCCATCCTGATATATCTGTTGACTCCCTAATTAGCAGACACAAAATAATTTTAGTGTTATAAAGAATAATGTTGTACTTTAACGAGCCAGGTGATCAATAAACCCATCCGTTGTAAATGTTTGACTCAGGTATTCCTTTCTACTTTCCCCAGAAAGAGGGTATGAGGAATTCATAGGAATCCATACGAAGAAAACGCTGAATGTGGAAGACGATAAATCGGCAGCAGAACTACATAGATTTGATTGATTGTTTTCAGACGAATTTTCTAGTTCGTTGATTCAAAGCCGCAGGAGGTAATGAGATCAAATCTCTCGGTACATTTAACACTACCAAAAAATACATAATTTGATCCATTTTTATACAATAGGCTAAATAGAGAACTAAGTATTTATAGATTAGAGTATTTTAGCTGTAAAAAGGTTATAGGTCAATATTTGCAAAGCATTTCTTACGAACAGACTGGAGACTTACTCGTAGTTTGCAAATAAGTAAATTGCTTTCTTAATGTAATAAATTACTTATCACTACTATATAATAATTTGTAATCACTATGCTAGTTTTCTTTAAGTTAATTTTATTGTTAATTTATAAAACTACAAGCATGCCCTACAAAGCCTGAGTCAGTCTAGATAGTTCAGGCAATTATGAAATTTGTGCTTAATTTTTATTGTAAGATAATTTGTAATCTGTATTGAACGTTTTTCTCAATAAACAATTATTATTATTATATTCGAAACATGCAAACATAGCATGTGCTTACATAACCCAAGACCTCAGACATCCCAACTAGTTTTTGTTGAAATTTTATTTGAGTCTTGTCAAATAAAATTAATTAGCATAAATTTCGATGTAGCCGAATTGAACTAAGATAAGAATTGCTGTATTTTACTAATAGTTACAATAAGTACGAGACACATAAATTAAGGAGCATCAATTTAAAAAAAGTTTTGTTAACTTAAAATTTTCATACAATTTTAATTTGATATCTGTAATTTTAGTCACCATCTGAAAAATGGATGAAGAAAGGCCCTCTTCACGACGACTCTCCGGTGACACAGACTTAAAAGACGCAAAAATTTTGTCAAACGTCTCCTTCCACTAACTATTGAACAGTGACACGCAAGACTTGAGCTGTGGCGTAACAGTACTTAGTTGTGGACCCCATTTATTCCAACTTCGGATTATCATCCCCCTGGACATGAGTCGTTTTGGCTGACCTGGAAGTCTTTAAATAGACTTCAGACTCAGTTTGGCCGAGGTATGGAAACCCTGCTCAGGTTACACATAAAAGATTCCAATCTGGAGTGCAGGTGTGGTTCTGTTCCGCAAACGATGGAACAATTGACATCGTGCCCTGTGTGCCCTGATACCTGCACGTTAAATGATCTCATGGACGCTACTGACAATGCGGTTGTCGTAGCTGGGTTTTGGGCTGACACAATTTGAATTGCCATCGATACGCTAAGAAGAAGAAGAAGTGGCTACCTAAAAAGTATGCTGCTAAAAAAGAAATCGAATTTCACAACTCTTAATTAATCCCGTTTCGCTCTTATAGTTATTGTTAGTAGGAGACGGCAATGCTAAAATTTTAGTTTAATTGGCCTACAAAGAATTGATACCAGTATTTATATTTTTTTCAACTCGGGTTTTCACCCGGTGTTACTCCAAACCCCCGCCCCGAGACCCTCAGGGAAAAGGTGGTTCGGATCCCTGTTGATTTGTGATAAATACTGTATCCCCTAATAGTTTGGTTAGTATTGTAACTGTATGTATTGCTGCTTGTTTCTGTAGTATATGTATGTTTATGGCTGCATCTAATTTATCACTGTATCTATGTATGCTTTTTGCTACTATTCCTGTCGTTCCTATTACTATTGGTATTATTTCTGTACTTGTGTGCCATAATCGCGTTATCTCTGTTTTCAGTAGATGGTATTTGCTTAGTTTTTCTATTTCCTTTGGCCCTATATTGTAATCTGACGGTACTGTAACATCTATTAAATATGTTTTATTTTCTGTTTTGTTTACGTATATTATGTCTGGTCTATTGTGCGTTACTGTGATATCTGTCTGAACTATAATATAATAACTATATCTCCCACATCAGTTTGGCTGTTTCATTTTCTTTTATGAATGGCTGAGTTAGAGTTTCCTTCCACCAGAGATCTGCAGTTTCAAATTTGTGTTTTCTGGCTAATGCCCAGAATATGTATTGTACTATATTATTATGTCTTTTAACATAGTAAGTGCCAGCTAGCTTTTCACAACCAGAGACAATATGTTGGACGGTCTCATCTTTTGTCAGACAAAGCCGGCACCTACCATCGACAGGTCTTTTTAAAATATCCCTTTCGAATTGCCTAGTCATGATAGCTTGATCTTGGATTGCGTATATTGAAGCCTCTAACGAAGATGAAACTGGTTGTTTTTTAAGCCAGTTGAAAGAATATTTTTTGTCTATATTTTCCTTATCCAAAACTGCTTTACAAAACTGTCCATGGAGTGGTTTAGCCCTCCATTTCTCTAGGGCTTTCTTATTACTAGCTGCTTTTATTTCTTTATCAGTGTATCTATTGTTTTGACGTAATCCTATTTCTAATGCATTGACTTTGGAATCTTTATATATTGAGTATTTGTCTTTATCTTTATCGTGTTTAATAATAGCGTTTATTATATCATCCTGTTCTGCTTCTAAATATTGATTGTATTTAATAATTTGTGTTTTATATAACGTTTCTATATTTGTTAGGCCTCTTCCGCCTTCCTCTATGGGTAGGTATAACCTATGTATATCTGCTTTTTGTTTATGAGCTTTGTTAATTGCTAAGTATTTCCTAGTTTTTACATCTATTTTATTTAAATCGTTTGTTTTGTAGTTAATTATTCCAAATGTGTAAAGTAGGACCGGTACAGCATAGATATTGATGGCTTTGATCAAATTTCTAGCATTAAGGTGAGAATTGGTAACAGCTTTTATCCGCCTGAAGTATTCTTTTTTGACATGTTCTCTAATTTCGTTATGATTTATTTTTCCCGCTTCATTAATACCTAAATATTTATATGCTTCGCCTTGCTTTAGATGTTCAAACGTCAATCCGCTTAGTAGTGTATGTCCTTCTCCTTGTTGTTCACTTTTTCTCCCAGCTGTTAAATGTAGTACATTACACTTATTTAATCCAAACTGCATCCCTATATCTCGCGTGAATATTTCTGTACTGTCAAGTAAAATTTTGAGGTTATTTTTGTTGTTTGCGTAAACTTTTAAATCATCCATGTAAATTAAATGATTGATTGATGAGTTATCTTTAAGTTTATATCCTTTTAATATGTATTTATTTAGTAAAGTTGAGATCGGATTAATACCCAAGCAGAACAAAAGCGGTGATAATGAGTCGCCTTGAAATATTCCTCGGCAGATACTTATGGGATCAGTCGTGACTGTGGCGTTCGCTCCCCGAGCCGTCATGATAACGTTCCATTTAGGCATGGTCATCTCTAGAAAGCTTATGATAGCATCCGAGCACTTGTACATCTGTAACACCTTCAGCAGCCATTCGTGTGAGATGCTATCAAAGGCCTTCCGATAGTCTATCCATCCCATACTCAGGTTTTTCTGGCACTGATGTGCATCTTCGAGGATGGCCTTGTTAATCATGAGGTGATCTTTGCAGCCCCGAGCGCGACGCCTGCATACCCTTTGTTCTGAGGCTATAATGTTGTTTGTTTCACAATGGGCATATAATTCGTTAGCTAGTACAGAAGTTAGGAGTTTATACATGGTTGGTAAACATGCTATTGGGCGCCAGTTTTGAGGTTCGTTTGTGTTTTCGTTTTTAGGTATTAATATAACTTGTCCTGTGGTAAACCAGTTTTCTATTTGTTCCGTTTTGTTTATGATCCTATTAAATGCATTTACTATATATTGGTGTGTACTTGTAAGGTATTTTAAGTAATAGTTTTGTATTTTATCTACTCCAGGTGTCTTCCAGTTGTGTGTTTTTCCTACCGCTTTCTTTATCATTTCTAGGCTTATCTCTTCAAAACTATGTTCTTGTATGTCATTTGACTCATCTTCAATATCTGCTATCCATTTTGCTTCTTTATTGTACGAAACTGGTAGTGATAAAATAGATGCCCAAAAATCTTGTGTTGTCTCTTTTGTTGGGATTTCTGTTGGTATTTGTTGTTTCCCATTGAGAGATCTATAAAAAGAGTGTTGGTTTTCGTTAAACTTTTGATTCTGGATTTTTCTATTGTTCATATCGTCATATCTTTTTATCCTACCAGCTAAAGCTTTAAGTTTTTGATTTAATATCTCTACAGTGTTATCGTGGTCTTGGTCGGTAAAAATGTTGTATTTATTGTATAGATTTTCTTTTATCCTAATCATTCGTCTGGTGTTGACGCCTCTCCTAATTTCTATAAATCTGCCAAGCTGCTTTCTGATTTCTTCAACTCTATCCTTTAATCTTTTTTTCCATGGTGGGTCTTGTTTAGGTTTGATTATGGAAGGTGGTGTAAATGGTTTTTGTCCGTTACTTATTACCAGAGTTTTGGCTGTTGCATAAATGATATCATTAAGTTCCCGTAATGTATTATTAGTGATTAAGAGATTTTTTATATATGTGTTGATTTTATTTAGGTTGTTGATGAAACGTTTATTAAATTTTGGTTTGGGCAAAAATTTTCTATCTTTTATTGAGATTTCTCTAGTTTCAGCTAAGGTTTGTAGAAAGTGTAGGATAAGTGGATCTTGGTTCTCATCAGCTTGTATGAGGTGTGTGTCAGAGTGAGTGCCTTCCTCAACATCATACGGGGTTAAACTTATAAGCGACTGTGGGATTATATCATAATGTTGATTTTCTTGAGATGTCTGTGTGCTAGAAGGAAATGCTAATGAGTCGATTGTATTAGAGCTTGATGGGGTGAAAGGTGTATTTTGATGTATGGAAGAGGTCTGCGTGATAGTTGGGATTTGTGTATGTTGAATTGGTGTTATTTCGGGTGTGTTATTTGTTTCTGTATCATTGTTCGCTTGTAGGACAGACTGTTCAGCTCTCATTTTAATTTCGTCTAGTACTTGAGAAGATATAAATTTACGCGTTATTATACTACGGGCTTGATTTGAGAGTGTGTTGCCATTGAATTTGTTTATTTTAGGGTTAGTTCGGTTTCTGTCTTTAAATAGTTTTTCAAATCTTTTGATGTAACCTGGACCTTCAGCTTTCGCTTTAAAGTAACAAAACATTAATTCGTGTAATTCTTCTTGTGACCACTTTCTTCTTGCATCACCGTTTGCTAAACTTGTTGTGGTCGTTTCCGATGGACCGGCAGAACTAGTGGGATCTCTATCCCTGTCCAGCAAAGTGTCATCGGCGTTCCGGATAATTTCGGCTGTGGCTTCTTCGGACTCCCCGACTCTCGCCCGCCTGTTCAGCGAAGAGCCACTGGCGGTCCGCATGCTGTCACGTCCAGCGCCAGCTCCAGACGTGCCCCGGCGCTCGCCCCCGGGAAGCGGCATTATACGTATTCTTTCATTATTAGTCTCCATATTGTTTTGGGGTTTGCCATAGCCCTTTTGGTCACCTGTATAGTAATTTCGTTGCAGGTGTCCGCCTCTCACGTGGTTCAGATGTTACACCGGACGTGGGGTTGGCCTTCTGAGAGGCCCAGTATTTATTTTTATAAAATATATTATTTTTAAGATATTTTTTATAAATTAATTATATTATATTAAATCTATTTATATTATATTAGTACACAGGTTTACACTAATTCACTATTGTTGATGTAGCGTCCGTACTCGATTTTCCACACTTGAAGATAAAAGATTGAGCTTTAGAAACTTATAACTCTTACAAACGCCTTACCGCATGAGTAGCGAACTCAAAAGTTAAAATTATTTGTTGTAATAAAAACCTCTAAGTTGAGATGCCTTAATGGTAGTCAGAGCGCCTGGAGTATATCGGGGAGGTGCGGTTTCGAAACCTGCTCACGACTGTATTTTTCTTTCCACAAAAAATTATAACTTTAGAAACGTTTCATCTAACTATCAGAACTACAAAGCATTACTACTTTCTCATCACATTAATACACAAAATGCAAAATGCCATTCATTATATCACAATAATAAGCTGTACAGGTAGTGTAGACATACGTACTAGACATCGTTTGTTATTTCTAATTGGTGTGTTATATACTCAACATGACACACAAATTTTAAGTAAAATTTAACTTAAGTATATTATCCGTATATTTATTACACATTTTGAGGCCATGCAATGCCTATATTAATTACTATTTTTCATGGAAACCTTGAAAAATAATAGACAGTTCATGTCTATTATTTTTCAAGGTAGGGTAGAATGAACGGGAGTAAATCTGTAAATTATTATTAAATAAATATCGCCAGGCGTCTCTTTAAAACGAATACAAGGAAGCTTGAAATTTAATAGGCTCGAACAACGACACGGTAGCTCAGTTGGTAGAGTGATGACAAGGAATTTTAAAGGTCGCAGCTTCAAGCCCTTTTCATGTATATAAAATTTTTCAATGTTTCCTTGAAAAATTGTATAGGTAATAATATATAGTCGTATAGTAGTGCTATCATTTCGGCTATCGCCATAATAGACCAGTTTCAGTGGTTGAGTTAATTTACTCACACGTTGTACATATATAAAGTACTCGGTACCGTAATAAACCATTTTTCTGAATTGGTTTTTATTACTTGGCCAAAACAATAAGGAGTTAGTTGTATGATTTATTGCTCCTAGATTCAATATGAAATATTGGCGTTAGACGTAGGTCAAGTAGTAGGTAATAAATACTTCATATTGGAGAAATAGGGCTTGGAGTAATAGAGGTGAGGGGTTCGTGGCTAAGTATCAGTCGCACTGATCAATCGATGGACGTTAAGCTGCGCTTGCCAGCCTTAAGCCTTATTATGATCTAAAAGCGGTACAATAAGAGTCACTTTACGAGCAAATGTAAAATAAATTAAAAATAAGTTATGACTGCGATTACAAACACCTTTTTCTATCGTTTCGAAAGTCAGAGTAGCAGAGGAGTCGCGGGCAAAAGCAATTCAATATAAAGGCCAAATAAAACCTGTGTTAGACACAAATCTCCCCATATTTAACCCTTTTATGCTACGCGAGACTCAGCAAGTTTGTTCTCCCAATAAATATCGAAAGTTCAAATCGCTGACACGTTGGCGTTGCTACAAATAAATTTATTTCAGACGTGCTAAACATTTAAAATGCTAGTAGATATCTTGTATTAAGTATTTCTTTTGTAAATGCACTTTAGCTTTTAGTTTTCAGTCAGCATATTTATTTTTGAAGTCAACTGTTTTTGTGTGCATGGGAGAGTAACGTCAAGTTTGGTGGAAAGAGATGTTGATGTTAAAGGACGAATTTGGTTATTTAAGAATGATATTTATTCATCTTTCAATTTATATTCATTTTAGTAACCAGTGTTAAGTAAATAAATAGATTTGATTGGTTACTTTTTAATTAGAAATACGTAGTTATCGTTCTGGCGATAGAAAAATATACTTACAGATTTTTTTTGCGACTAGAATAATACGAGCATTAGCGGATTTTGATCCCGCACTTATCTTTGGTACTCCAACTGTTCTCCCAACTAAGCTATAGCGACCTCAGCTAGCGAAGTCCATTTTTTCTTCCTCTCCATGTCATGGTGATGTCATCAGGAAATACATAATTCATAATTCAATTCGGACTTTTATCAAAATGTTAATGCAGTACTTTATACTTAATGCAAACAATACCATAGCACGGAAAATACCCTCGATTATTGCATACCTCTTATCTATATTAATACTAGCTGTGCCCCGAAAACGTTGTATAGCCATATAAATTTTCTGGATAGGGCCACCCTTATCACCTAGGGGTATAAAAATAGTGTACAACCTAGTCTGCCAGATTCCCAGACCTCACAAACATACACAAAAAAAAAACAAAAATAGGACTTAGATGATAGAAGATGATAAAGCAGAAGAGATTTTTTTTTGTTAAAACGCGCTAATCTCTGGAACTACTAGTGGGATTCGAAAAATTCTTGTATATGAATAATAAGATAATTGTATCATTATATATGATAGCCTGCTCGCCCTGCTAAAGTGCCTCGTTGGTCTAGTGGTCCCAAGCGCGACTGCTGAGCATGAGATCTTGGGTTCGATTCCCGGGTCGGGAAAAGTGTTATTGAGTTGTAAGGAAATTCTCAGTAGCAGCCCGGAGTTTGAAATTGTACCTAGTAGATGGCAATAGGCTCACCACCTATTACATGGGACTTAATAACAGCATTGGTTAAATGTGGCTGTACAACTGTGTGCACGTCTGCCAACCTCTTCGGGGAATACAGGCGTGATGCTATGTTATATGATAGCCAGATTCATGAGGAATAGTGTAGGCTATTTAACATCACGCTATGACTCTTAGTAGCCAAGAAAAAAAGCGGGTAAAGCCGCGGGACACAGCTAGTATAATATAAACATCGTAAAACGAGATTTTTTCATAAAAATCTTGACATACATAAACGGCGACGTTTGCAACCACAATTCAAATAGTAAAATGGCACTAAATACGTAAATCTCAATATAAATATTTTTATGTTCTCTTTTTATATCGTATTCATAGTGGGAATAAAGTTCTCCGCTACCGTTTTAAATGAATAGTAATGTAGAAGGGTGATAGATATGTAAATTTATAGAAAGAGTTTATTTTTGCAGTCCGAGTAATATAGTTTCAATATAAAAATGGACCACGAACACTTTGCAGCGTTCGTGGTCCCAGTCCTCCTGCGACCATGAACGCTGCAAAGTGTTCGAAACGTCAGGAAAAACAAAAACCAATAATACACGCGATTAATCTGGTTAAAAGTTGTTTTATTATAAAATATAGTTTCAAGTTTTGCAACTTTTCTACTTTGTACACTAAAATATTAAGATGCACACCGCTTAGCATGTCAAGTATTTTGTATTGGTTATATTGATGTCTATTTAGATAAATATCCAAACTAAACTAAAATTTTAGCATAGCACTTAAGTGACGTCAGTTAAATAAATTATGTAAATTGCTAATTATGTATGCTATAAAAAATCATAAAGATTTTATGCAAGAGGTCGTTAAATAAAATAGATCAATGAATTCTTCCTGTAACAAAATTGTCCAACCGTCGAAAATTATCCCTCAATAAAATCCTCGAGTCCAATCGGGTGAGACATTGTTTATAACACAATAAGTCTCACGGTTTAGCGCTTAAATTAAAACTAAAGCGCGTAATAGCCGGTAATTTCAGTACAAATTGTAAGTAACAATGCAAATTATTGCCCATAACACGTTACAAAGAATTTATAGCCCCTCACTCTAATGTAATGGGCAATAAACAATGTCGCAAAGTATTCATAAAATATATTTGTTTATTTTGTTGAGAATTCAGGTAGATTTTTGGTGATTGACCTGTACGAGGGCCAGTTTAACTTGGCAGTACATTCTGAGTATTGATATTACGTACCGCACTGCATATACTAGTTTCAGTAACAGTACCAAATTACCATTTTATTAGGCTCTCATAACCAGTTGCAAAACCTGTATGAGAGTCAGTTTAATTTGGCAGTACGTATTGAGTCCAGGTACTACGTACCGTACTGCAAAGACTAGATTTAGTAACAGTGTCATATTGCCAATTTATTAGGCTCTAATAAGCAGTTGCAGAACCTGTATGAGAGAGAGATTTTAACTTGACAGTACATTTTGAGTCCAGGTAGTACGTACTCCATTGCATTTACTAGTTTCAGTATCAGTGCCATATTGCCAATTTACTAGGCTCTCCTAACCAGTTTCAAAACCTGTATGACAGCCAGTTTAACGTGGCAGTACGTTATGAGTCCAGGCAGTACGTATCGTATTGCAAAGATAAGTTTTAGTAACAGTGACATATTGCCAATATTTATTAGAATCTCATAAGCAATTGTAACCTCTTGTTGGTAAATTTTTGTTGAGGTTGAACAACCCTTTGCGCTGTTAGTTTCTACTTGGGAGACCGCTAGAAGTATTTTCATCTGTACGTCAAGGCACGTTGAATTGTAATTTCTGGCTGTTGGTCATTAATACAAATAGTACTAAGCCAAACCAGAGTTCTTCGGGCGATTTGAATTCTGACACTAGGTTGTTCATCAACCACACGATAAGAAGAACAAGTTGGTAGGAGTCTAGTACCTATGACGTTCATGAAGCATTTGCATTTTTTCTTACCCTATGTTGTGTCCTACTGCTGGGCAAAAGCCTCCCCTTTCTCTTTCGAGATCTCTCCGTTACTTGCAGTATCTGGCCACGTCTGCTTTGCAAACTTGCTTTTTTTTATGAAATAGGGGGCAACCGAGCAGACGGCTCGCCTGATGGTAAGCGATTACCGCCGCCCATGGACACCCGCCACCCCAGAGGAGTCGCAAGTGCGCTGCCGTCCTTTTAAAGGGTTTGGGCCTCCGGTACCCTCACTCACTCGGCGAAACACAACGCAAGCGTTGTTTCACGCCGGTTTTCTGTGAGGCCGTGGTATCAATCCGGTCGAGCCGACCCATTCGTGCCGAAGCATGGCTCTCCCACGGTAAGTCCGCCGCCAGGTGTCCATCAGTGACGATCTTTGCCCATTCCATCCATACTTCCATACTAATATTATAAATTTTAATGAGAAAGTAACTCTGTTTGTTTGTTACCTTTTTACGACTAAACGGCTGAACGGATTGTAATGAAATTTGGCTAGGAGATAGATTGTATCTTGGGGAAGGAAATAAGTTTTAGCCGCGCAAACGAAGTCGTGGGAACCAGCTAGTACTCCATAAAAAAATTTAATGCGTATAGGTTTGTTTTTGAATAAAACAACACGTTTAAAACGACGTTTTATTTAGGTTTTTTTACCCATTTTTATATTGTCGCGTTACACAGTGATTTATTTTTGTGGTTTGTTGTTTTAACTCTTTTTAATTTCTCCATTTCATTTTATTTTCTTTTTAATACATGTCACGTCAGTATAATTACACGTGAAAAATAACACACAACTTCTCTAAATTACATTTTCTCCAAATTGTAATTGATTGGCTGGACTGTTTGTATCACTTGTGTAGTTGCAATATAGGTATATTATTTAATACGCAGAATCTCATTATAGTGATCTTAGCGAATGAGAATTTTACTAATAATGTTATAAACGAAAGTTTGTGAGGATGGGTGAATGTTTGTTAGGTACTCTTTCACGCAATAATTACTGAAGGGATTTCGATAAAATTTGCCACTCATAACATAGCATCACGCCTGTATCCCCCGAACGAGTAGGCAGAGATGTAAACAATTTTACATCCACATTTCACCAATGCTTTTATTAAGTCCCATGTAATAGGTGGTGAGTCTATTGCCATCAACCGGGTACAATTCCAAACTCCGGGCTGCTATTGAGAACTTCCTAACAGAAAACTTAATAAAAACTTTGCACGACCCAGGAATCGAACCCGAGACCTGTTCAGCAGTCGCGCTTGGGACCGCTAGCCCAACGAGGCAGTTAGTTAAATTTGAGCAATTTACAATATTGTTTTATAACCACAAACCAAAATAAACTATCGCGTGTTATTTTGTTAGTATCATTCGCAGGCATAGACAATTAAAATAGTGGGCTGTTTCCATCCGACGTTTAGACGAGTTTTAATTTATTTAAGGCACAGTTTTCGTTTATATTTTGTATTTAAATAAAAACGTATTCCAGTAAAGTATATTGAACAATTTATAATAACATGTACGCGTGTTGTTATTTTAATTGGTTATTTTTTTCGTACGTTTTGTGAATAAAGTGGAATATTACTATACACTATGTATAAAATGTGGAATATACTATGTATAAAAAGGTATTATAATATAAGTGAATTTCTAAATTATAATAGTATTTAAAATGTACTGTTAAGTCAGTTATAGAAATTTAGTATCTATCTCAAAATCATTTGTGCGCCGGTAATGGCAGGACATGTTGATACTTTTGCTGTATATATTGTAACAACTTAATTTACATATGTCTCATACAAATAAATGCATCTTTATCTTTATCTTTATTAATTAATCGAATTTCGCACGGATATGACAATTTTTTTTCCTTTTCGGGGGAAAGTATTATATTGTATGTAGATATTCCTTTTTTTAGAAAAATACCACTTATCTTTCGTAACTGAGTACTTAATTCAAAGCGTTTACCTATCATAATTAAAAGCTTTTTTGCTTTAAAATCAATGAGTTGCAGTTTAACTGCATTACTGGTTTCTGTGGTCGCCAGCGCGGCTGCTGAACGCGATCATGGGTTTAGTTTCCGACTCGGACAAAGTGCTATCATTTTTCCGTTAATAAATTATCAGTAGCAGCCCAGAGTTTTATATACTCTCGTTCCTGTTAAAGGAACTCTACTCGTTTTAAAATTAGTGATGTTTGGACTGAAATTTACCGTGGCGTCAAAAGATAAAGATATTTTAACAACTTTTCTTTACAGAACCTATTAAACGTTAAATTCCCGGAAAAAATCTGCTCGAAGTGCTTTTAATCTGGATTATAAAAGAAATTCTTAAAATTATTTGGTAAGCTATATTTTTCTCCTGAAATATAAGTTACATTTAAGTTACTTTTCTATTAAAACTCAAAAGTAAAATACATATAAATAAAAGTAGGTACATAACATACCATCACGACTGTATCTCTAAAGACAGTTAGACAGATTAGTACTTTGTCCACCAAATTTCCGCTGATGTAGTACATAAGTCCCATATTTTATGTGGGGGGAGCCTATTGCCAGCAACCGGACACAATTCTTGATTTTGGGCTGCTACTGTAAATTTTTCAATAGTTAAGTGTGTGTGCGTGTGTGTGTACGAGTGTGTGTACTTACCTAGAAGTTCATTGCGCGACCCAGGAATAAAACTCAAAACCTTATGCTCACTAATATACAAACGAGGTAGATAGTAAAGTAAGTTTAACTTATAACTTACATATTATAATATATAATTAGGTAGGTATTATATATCAGTGATTAAATTTAGTTGCTTTTGTGGATATATGCTGCAGCATTGTAGAATGTGTGCACAATATTTCAACGTCACTTGTATGTGGCACGTTGACCTAGTGGCCCGCCCAGCGGACATAAACATTTTTCTCATTATAAATACATTTTCTATTAAACTGACCGTGTAGTTCCCAGAATCTTCTAGACCGTCTCGTTCTAGTTTTATTCTATTTCCAGGGGTAATAAAATACGACAGTGGGCATTATTGTATCTTTTTAAGGTTTATTCGAGATTTTATAGAAACTTAAATTGAGCCATTTTCAAGAATTTCGATGTAACGTTTAGGGTTCACATCTTGATCTTTAAGATTTTTTGCTAACGACTGTACTCTCCGAATGGTTATTTAAAGAAAGGTGTATTGTATAGAGTAGGCCCATATTTTACCAATGTATTTATCAAGTCCCATGTAATATATGTGCGGATCCCATTTTATTAGAATGTTATTGCTGCCATAACAATAATTTTCTTTTTGTTCAAATGTAGAAAGACTATTTGAAAAAAGAACATTTTTCAGTTAAATGTTAGTGATTAAACTTATCGTGTGATTTTTGACACATTATTCATCTAAAACATGTGTCACAGTTTTTATTACTTTTGACATTAATTGCCTTACGATCACTCCAAAGTCCAAATCAAATAGATCGAACCCATTTTAATTATAATCCCTAAAAAGTTTGCAACCCAAAAAAATCTTTAATAATAATACCCTTTGATTTTGTAAAATTAATTCCAGGCAGGGTTCGAGACGTTAATTTATTTTGATTAAGCTTCTTTCGTGTTCTACTTTTAAAATTAAGCTGAGATAACTTTTTCTTTAGGACATTAGGTCGAACTTTAAAGTATTAATAAGACAAACTATAGGACGCCAACTTTGTCAATTATAAATATATGTATTTTACACGTCAGTGTTACCTGAGCTAATATATTAATAAAAATGGAAACATTCATTAATGCAAAATTATAACCTCGACTAAAGATTTCTTTTTTTTATATATTTGCTCAGATAATATTCATAAAAATATTTGATTCCTTGGTCATATTTGTTTGGTGGTGCTTAAAAAATTCTATTAGGATTTTGTATTGGCGTATCATATAATATTTTCTATTATTTTATAAGAGCTTAATTGCGGCTTACCTCAGTATATTATTTACCACAAATCAAATAATGTACTAGTACGTTTAGACAAATAATTTTTACATAGAATTTTAGTTACGTATACATTTGTTTGAACTGTTAAATCCATTGCCACAACTGTTTTGTTGGTGTAGTGGCGCAAGTATGGCGGCTGAATGTGAGGTCCGGATAAGGCAATATGTTATTAGGTTTTTCTGTTAGAAAATTCCCAGTACCAGCTCAGAGTTTGTAATTGTGCCCAGTTGATGGCAATGGGCCCAGCACCTATTTAACAACAGCACTGGTGAGATATGTGTGAACAACTTTGTAGGTACACTTCTGCCTAACCCTGGTATGGTACTATTTTAATCCATTGCTCTACACTAACTAAATTTCTTTTACCATCAATATGAGACAATGATTTTGCCTATATTTGATTTCCGCGAGTTCAATTTTGTTTAAAGCTTGTCTTATTTATACTCTTAAGTTCCAATATTCTGGAAGGTTGGTGTAGGAATGTTGCCTTTGATCTAGGCCTAGAATGACTAATTGGCAGAATTTTTTACCACTTCCCTTTACAGATCTCGGGGAAAACAAATCTTGAGCTCATTTCCATGCTAATTTCGCAATGGAGGGAAATAAATTCGCCTGCTTGGTATTTGTACAAGTTGTCAGAGAAAATAAATTAATGTGGCGTTATTTCGTAAGGCCGTAGGGTTTTGATTGTAAATTCATTTTAGGGACTCTTTACACGTCTTTGGTATAAAGTGTATCTTAAATAACTATTTATGTTGTTTTCATACGTAATATCTACAGGAAACTCCGTATTCGTTAATGCAGTTAATAATAAAACAGATAAAAAATAATAAAGTACTTGTGTATAACATTAAATATGTTCCTTATTAGTTTTTAATATTGAAGATTAATAAAAGGTTTATTACCAATTAACATAAAATATGCGACGTTACCCTTGCGAACTCGCTCAGTAAGCACGAGAATGGAATAATTATATTATATTGTAAACGATTACTGTGTAGGTAGCCAGGTAGATAATTTAATAATTTGTCCGCCCGTCAGCCCTAACCTTCGATTTTATGAATGAGAAAGTTTGGATGTTTGTTTTTCAATCATGGAAAAACACTAGGCTTGGAATACATGAGATATTTTTACATACAGCATCACGCCTGTATTACTCAAGGGCAAGGCGTATACGCCAAGCTTTGTGTTGAACTATTTACATACTACTACTTTATAATAACATTAAATTTCTACGCTACACATTTATTTTGGACACTTAGACAAAACAAATATCTAGTAAATGTTTGTTTCGTGCAAGAATCGATTCCATTACCCAACACCGTAATGGTGAATAGAGTCGCCCTAATATACATTAATCGGGTGCTTAAATAATAAATATTATAATAAAGAAGATATGAAAAGAAACTGCCAAGTAAAGTGACCGTCAGCGCTTATTCTCAATTTGATATTTTTTTATGGATTTTTCTGTTAGTAAATTGACTATACTGCCATCCGTTTTCTAAAAGATCGTTATGTGACATTTGCCTCGTTGGTTTAGTAGTCCCGATCGCGACTGCTGAGCATGAGGTCCTGGTTTCGATTCGTGGGTCGAGCAAAGTATTATTGGGGTTTTCTGTGATTAAATTCTCAGTAGCAGCTCGGAGTTTGGAATTGTGCCAGGTTGATGGCAATAGGCTCACCACCTACATGTGACTTAATAACAACATTGGTGAAATGTGGGTGTATAAAAGTGTACACCTCTGCCTACCCCTTCGGGAAATACAGACGTGATGCTATGTACGTGTGTGTAAGTGACTTTTGTCAAATTTGAGTTATATTTACTTAAGAGGGCATATTTTTCTCTATCAATCAGTCTGTCAGTCATATTTTTCAATCTTTATTTAACTACACGATTTGAAGACTACGTACTCGGCTAAGTACATCATTTTGGAGATCGTTCAAACACTGAAATACGGCTATATCACTTCATAACTGCTAATCTGTTTTATTCACTTATAACAGCCCTTTAGTAAACGGATAGTAGCGTAGCTGTTTGGAGTTTGGAATCGTGTCCGGCACATAGGTGGGTACAAAATTACACGTTTGCGGTATCTTTTGGATAATAAAGTTGTGATACTAACTAACATAATAAAAGAATAGATTTATGATCAAATTAGTTTCATGTTATTCAATAGGACATACATTTTTTTTTTTTTATTTCATTAGCTGACGGAATATTTATACTCCCCCCGAACGTATTTCGGTCACGGCGGCGCAGTACGTAGGAGATATTATAGTGCACAAGTGTATGCGCAAACACTGGTGCACTCTCCCTCTTCCTTCACTCTCATATTCCGATGGGACTGGACAGAGATCAGGCGCAGGACCGACGGCGTTACATGTTCTCCGAAGCACGGGGGTGTCATACCACCAACTTCCTGACTCCGGGCTGCTACTGACAATTTCCTAACAGAAAAACCCAATAACACTTTTGCCCGACCTGGGAATTGAACCCAGGACCTCATGCTCAGCAGCCGCGCTTGCGACCACTGCACCAACGAGGCAGTCCGATGGGGTATTATGTATAACGTAGCCCTTAATTCAAGCAACAAATTCTTCTTTCACATCAAATTGACACAAATTACAGAAAGTGGGATTATGAAATCACGCCCAAGATATTTTTCTGTCACACCCTTCAAATCCATCCCCACGCTTTACAGATATCGTACACCCCTAATAGATCGTAAACGCTACCGATTTTATTACCGTAACATATTGTTCTAACAACCCTACGTATGCTTATACACAAATATACAAAACGTTGAATTAGTGAGCAGATGTTCGCGTTGTAAAAGTTAAGAAAAAATTCAGTGTGTGCTACATCGTTTGTTAGGGCTGTCACTTATGTTTGTACAAACGTTTAATATTTTATTAAGCCGATGAAGTATTTTAATTTATAGGATGAATATTTTGATCATATATTTGAATGAATTTTCTGTAATGTTTTTCTGTTTACCCTTATTACATTGGTTATTATCGTACACACATACATAGTAAAACGCTTAAAACAATGTGTACGCTTAAATTATAATTTGCGCCATTGTATACCTTATTGTATTCTAAACAATATCAGTATCTTTACATGATTCACAAATCTATGTGTCTAGGTATGTGGGTAGGTATGGTGTAGATAGCAGTAACGTTGTGGCTACAGGGTGCGACTCCCGACGCATGCCGGCTCGCACCATGGCTTGTCCCACAATGTATTAAATGAACTCGAAAGTCGAACGTACGTGCGCCGGCCTGCGGCGGCGGCGCCCGAGTTCATGAACACAGCAGTGTGCGTCATCATTGTCTTTGTGTGTGTATGTGATGTTATTTATTTTGTTTGTTTCGTGTTTGGTTGATTGTTGTTGAATTTATCTACTTTTTTTTATTTTTCATTATTTAACTGTGTGTTACCCCTATGTTTTAGTGTGTTTTGTGTGATTTAATAAATATATTTTCTTTCTTTCTTTCTTTCTTTCTTTCTAGTATCGCGCCTGCATTCCCTGAGGGGATAGGCACAGGTGTACACTGTCTACAACCGCATTTTACACACAAATAACACTATGTGTTATTTAGTTATTTTAAACACAGAAAAACCCAATAACTTTTTACTCGAACCGCGAATCGAACCCAGGATCTCATGCCCTGCAGTCACGCTCTGGACCACTGGACCAACGAGGCAGTTGTAAATCAATTGTGATTATGAATTTATTTATTAATAAATAGATTTTAGAAACGTTAATAAACGTAGATTTTAGATGACAGCAATGTGCAGCCTTTTGTTTATCGGTCTTCTCTATGGTGGTAACATTGTTAAAGTAATAATATGGAAACAATAGTAGAATATAGATTACTTTTCCTTCTAGCATCATGTATTTACTTATACTAGTGGTTGCTCACTGGCCGAAATTGGCCCATTTTTTTTTCAGTCTGCCTGCGACCACTGCCGGTGCAATTCAGTCGAAACGTCGAGAAACAAAAAAGGTACCGTAAAAGCATTTTATACTAAAATATCACAATATCGACGCGATTTATATATTTCTAAAATTAGTACAATTTGCGAAAGATTATCAATAATTCATTTTTAAATTTGAAGGTTCTACTGTCAAAGATCCGTCTGTGTGTCAAACGTATGGTAGTGGTTGTATTTTTAAGGCGTATTATGTAAAAAAATGCTTTCTGCCTTATAAACTTGAACTGTGCCAAATTTCATCTTCCGTCGTCCGTGTAATTTTCGTAAAAAGGGGTACAACATATTTGCTTCACGAATTAATAAAATGATATTCTATCTTTAACTTGACGACGTACATCCCAATGAACATACATTTGAAAAATATATTCCTCACTAAATACAAAAAATAATTGCGTCCCGTTTTTTTTAAATATTGAATCGGTAGAAATATATTTTGCTGTGACAGCACTATAAAATATATGTCAAAATCAAAATGGCAGAAAAGCAACGAGCTGCAAGTGCAACACGGGTAAGTTTTTTATTTTTTAATAAACTTTTTTGCTCTAAAGTTGGCTATGTTTTGTTTCTGCCTTGTTAAAAAGGGTTTACATTGTTCAATAAACGCATTTTTATCTAGCTTTCTAAATATTAACTTATGTATTTGATTGATACAAATGTATGTACACTATACTGTAGATTGCCAATGACGCGCCAAAGTACTAACGGTAGACTATAGTAACCACGCTGTACATTGCCAAGTTAACGCAATATTTTTATTTTTATAATTTGCTCTTATTTGCTCGCTCTATTTGATTTCGCGTTTATTTGCTCGCTGTTTTTGTTGGGTTTTAGTAAAGGGTGTTTCTTTTGAGCTTTTTTCTCTGTTTTGCCTGCAGAACTTAACATTAAGTCGCTCGTATAAAATTTTGGCTTTGATTCCTGCAAAAAATGCATGCTCTGATAATAGTTCCACACCCGATGAAGAAGCAAATATGTTTGTACTGCCATCACCTGACACCTCTGATCCTTCTTCCCTAGCATTTTCGCTAGAAGCCCTAAATTTACTGAATAGTTCTATAGACTCCAATAAAGAACCGAATAATTACTCGATTAGCTTACTGACACCAACTACAATACAATACCACTACAATATTATACCTACATTGAACTCAATTCAACCTTTGCCAACCCCACCCCTTGAAAAACCCTCTCCTCAGCCCGGTACCAGACGACAGCAGCAGCCAAATACCAGGTCTAAGCGCAAAAAAGCAACTTTAAAGAAAAAGTCGTTGATGGAATTTAAATTTGAATTGTTTGTAGGATTGATTAAGTCTAATAGAATAGTTAAAAATATAAACATAGGTGAGAATCTAAAGATCCATAAACCAGTCTCAATGCGACCAACAGACAGTGTTCGATTTGATGACATCTTCTTGAAGCAGGAGAAACAATGCGATGCAAGCATTGCAAGAGTGACAGAACAACTGTTTTCAGTACAAAATGTATTATAAATATCTATGTTTTGTTGCGGGGAAACAAAATAGTAATTGCTTCCGTCATTTTCATACAAGGTAATTTTTAATTATAAGTTTATTTTTACATATTGTAATTTTTTATTGGAATAAATATATAATAACATAATAAATATATTTCATTATAAACTTGGCAATGTGCATAACAATGTTCAAACACTTTGATGTCAACATTTTCGTATAATTGGCAGTGTACATTGTGGTGTACACAGATTTTCTCGAAACCTAGGACATCTAGATTTTTTCATGTCATATAGTTATAAATAAGAAATATAATATATGATAAATTTATCAATAAAGTACACCTTCGTAATTTTTTTACTTCTTGCCAAGTTAAGGATTAATAATACCATTTTATGAAAGAACCCCTTTATGTGTAGACTGAAGTACAACAAGTATTTAGTGCTAACAGATTTAACTAGTTATTTACTTGAAAATTCAGAAGACAGAATTTGAAAATTAATGCGAAAAAATAACGATTCAAATTAAACGAAAGCGGTGGATCACACAATCACTATTCAAAATTATCCAGCCAAAGTTAACTCTAGTTAAGTGATAATACCGTTGATCAGAGTTAGATCAATCGATTGCTGGTGTCGAACACGGTTTTGTAGACACGGGTTGTGTGTAGTCAAGAGCAAACAACGGTTTAACGTACACAAATGTCGGTGCAACTGACCCCGGCTCGCTTTAATTACTTTGTGAAATGAGACGAGAATTAGAAATTAAGACCTGTTTTAATCGAGGAATAGTTTGCTTCGGTTTTAATATCAATTATTTGCTCTATCGGGATCGCCTTATATAATTGATTGAATTCATAGTAATCAAATATTTATAGTCAGTATTGCAATAAGTAATTAATGAATATAATTTTTGAAATAAAAAAAATGTATTAACCTACATTATACCTAATACCCTATCCCTGTAAGTATTATTTACTTGAGTATTTAATTTGAATCGTTATTTTTTCGCATTGAATATTCAAATACTATCTTCTGAATTTTCAAGTAAATAACTAGTTTATTTTATTTTATTTATTTATTATTACCACAAAAAGATACAAAGGAAGGTTAATAGACACAGTGTAAACATAAACCAATTCAGGTTTACCTGTACACCGTCTGATTCATCGATTTAATAAAATAGATGTAGGTAGGTGAACACAGCGCATCGCGCCCGCACTCACCGAAAACAGTTTACCCTCATAATTTATATTTAATTTATAGAAATTTATAAAAATAGTTCAATCAGTTAGCACTAAATACTTGTTGTACTTCAGTCTACACATAAAGGGGTTCTTTCATAAAATGGTATTATTAATTACTATTTACCAAGAAGATTTATATGTTTACTAGTTGTTCATAATTCGCGTGGTCAAAAACCAACCCTGCGGAGTAATTGCGAAATTGACTTTGCGCTTTTGACAGTTGGACAATATACATTGCGTCTATCTTATTAGTCGGAGGTGGTATAGGATTTTATAATAGAGTATTCGGCGCAATGTATTGCAATTCAATATGTATTGTCCAAATAATTAAAATAGTTTAACTGCCACAATTGTCACTGCTAGTCAGTTCCGCAATAACTCCGTTGCGTTGGTATCAAATTTGTTGAAGTCACACGTACGTCTCTCACTTGGCTTTGAATATTAAATATTGACAACATTTAGGACCCAAAGTCTAACGCGCCTTCTGAAACATAACATATTCAAGCGACACTTAATGAATTATAATGGAATAGCAACTCCTTAACTGTAAAATCTTTTCTATTTATGTTTAAGATTAAGTTAAGAATTGTATAAAAAACTGTATTTTACTTGAAATAAACAGCTTTTTTTTTTTTTTTTTTTTTATAAACACTGGGACACTAAGATAGTAATTCTTCTAGCGGTCATCGATCACAGATTGACTGCCCTAAGCGTTGCTTAACCTTAAATATTGCTTACCGACGGAGTTTTCTATTGACTATGACCATCTCTTACTAATGAAGAATGATAATAAGCTTCAAAACTTATCAAAAATAATAATAAGTAGGTCACGTATTAGTTACTAAAATAATTTGTAAATTTAGCAGGTTTATACCACTTTTCAATAAGCCCAATAACTAGGTACTAAATAATATTAAATAAATATTTATACGCGTCGACATCAGAAACTCCTCCGATTCTCGTTGGTTGAAAAATAAGGCGCTTGTAATGTTCCACACGGAGTTAGTTTGTATTCATGACGTATCCAACTAATATCAAGTCTTACACGAAACCGTTTCTCAGACAATCCACCATTTACATTTTAATTCTCAATTTATATGTACGTACTATAAACAAAACAGTCTCACACACATTTACTTAAAGCAACAACCGAAAGGACTGTCCTGAAAAGCCTCACAGGCTATCCTTTTAACAAGCCGCTTTGCGTTCTATTTTGCAGATAAAGTCACGCCGTCCGTTCGTCCATCCGTCTGACCGCAACAGAGAAAAGGCATGGCTTGTGCTAAGCTGGGCTTTAAAGGCTCTTACACACTAGTACGACGCGATTTTATGAGACATAATATTATTAGGTGTATAGTAATAATAGTTTCTTAATACACTAATTAAATATTAATTAATTACTAATTAAATCCTTTAAGTATTACCAATGAGCGAGGACCTGGTGATCTGTATTTCAGGCTATACCTATTTCAGACACCAGTTTCTTATATCTATTTTGATTTTTAGCTGCAGCGTTATTTTTGTTGTGAAAAGAAAATAGGTTTTGTTGTGAGATGATAAATAATTCATAATTTTTTCATGTGTGGGAAGTTCGCTATGGATGCTGTGCTTGTAATAGCCTAAAAAGTACACGGTCCTCTGTTAACCTATTCTAGGGTTCCAGGAGACGATCAGCTGCATTCATCGCAAGAAAGTTAAAATCCTTCAATACTTTTGACATAGCAACATAACATTATTTTCCGAATGTTGGCATATGTATAATCTTTCACCGATGACATTATTCAGTCCTAAACTCGAAGTTGCTAATAGTCTAACAAAGCTTTGCCCATCCAGGAACTGAACACAGACAGTTTAATAGCTTCAGATCAATGTGACACTGCGATAAGTTTGCAAAATCTATGCCTTACTTAGTAGCTCCACCTGCTCAGTCACACAAAATGAATCTTAGCCTCTGATACCAGAGTAAGCCATTTGGTTCGATATTTCCTAGGACGAATTATGAGGTCACACAATATTCCGAACACTGCCACGACAAGTCGCTCTGAAATTTCGTATTAAATTTGTAGTTTCAGAGGCACGATGCGTCGTGTCGCGCGGCCGTCACGTTTAGGAGGGCCTTAATGCTAAACTGAAACCTCACATCAGCTGCGGTGGGTTGCTATCTTAAATGCATTTGCTGCAAGTTTAATGGCAACATCCACGTCTCTTTTGGACTTTGCGTAATTACGTAACGTTGAGGTAAATAGCGTTTTAAAGAGGAAATGCGCGGGTATTTTCTTAATCATGTTTCGGTTTTTAGTTAATGTAAATGTGAATGTTTGGAAAGGCGTTTGCTAAATTTTATTTTTATTTTTATTCATATTTGATAGTGACGGCCTTTAAAGTAATATTTAAAATATTATGGGTAAATAACGCCATAAGAATTATGTTTTTAAGTACAGTAATTGTGTCTCCTTTCTTTGCTATTTATAATACCATACTTACTAAGGATGTAGTTTTTAATTTGAATCCTTACATGGTTCTTTGGATACAAGAAACTATTGGGCCCATAAGTTATTCAATTAGGTGCCACTTATTTCTGGAAATGTTCCACCATCATACTTGATTTTCGTTTAAGAAGACTTCTACTCGAATTTTTTAGATACATTGAATTTTTTAGATTACGGCTTGGGCTTAAAATGAATTATTTATGTGTGATATTTCCAGACGCTGTTTTTCTGTATTATTTTTATTCTGTACAAGTAAAAAAAAATACTCGACTAATATTGTCTTTATATTATTCATTGTTTTGTTCATTGTTTCAACCTTACGTGTTTTGTATTTTATTTCATTTTAACTATTCTTTCTAAAGAAAGAGAAAGACGACATCAGCCGAATAAAACAGTTTTAAAACATTTCAGTCCTTAAAGCAATCAGCACGATTCGTTTTGAATATATGTACACTAAAAGGTGGCAATTTTTTTTTTCAATCTATCATACTTCTATATTAATATTATAAAGATAAAGTTTGTGAGTTTGTAAATTTGATTTTGTAATCTCTGAATCCACTGAACCAATTTTGAAAATTCTTTGACCCATAGAAAGCTACGTTATTTATAAGTGTATATATAATATATGATAAGGCTATATATTAATCTGAAAAATGAAAAGACTTTTTCGTGGTAATAGGATTTGCAAAGTAAGTCGGAGAAAAAACGGTCGAACAAAAACGTTTCTTACGAACGCTGCTTTAACGATGGGAGATATATGATTGAGTTTTAGAATAAATTTGTACAACTTGATAATGCCTAAAAAAAGTCAGCGACAGCATATGTCTAACTTTAATATCTAAGTCACAAAAAGTAGTTTTTTATATTTAAAAAATTGTTTAAATCGTTATGTTCTGTTTATTGGTCATATTATCAACAATTATAAATTCTTATCAAAATATGTAAATTTATCGTCTCAAGTGTTTAAAACAAAAGACTTTTCCCTTTTACTGCATATAATTTGGACGAATGGTTAAAGAGATAATAAGACATAGGTATGGAAACGCGACCTTGTCATTATCTATAGTGATATTTATATTAGATGGAATACATATGCGGTAAAAATATAACCTGCTTTTTGGCAGTCAGGAAATAAATCATAGCAGTACTAACCGAACCACACTCATAATATCATCACAAATAAAAATGTTTACCGCCCAACGAAGTGGGCACGGGTCAGCTAGTTTGTAATATTTATGTTATAACTACATACCATACTAAACAAGCTAATAATATTTTGTATGGTGCATGAAAATATTATTCTTTAGTTGCTAATAAGAAGGTATTGTCTCGGTCGTCTAGTAGTCGCAAGCGCGGCTGTTGAGCCTGAAGTCCTGGTTTCGATTTCCGTGTCGGACAAAGAATTATTGAGTTTTGAACAGACGAAAAAGGTAGGTCACGTATTTTTTTTTTATACATAATCACGTTCAACTTTTTGCAAAATAGTCCGATTTAGATTCTTTTTTTCTGTTCAGAAATTATTAGTAATAGACCGGAGTTTGGAATTGGGTCTGGTAGACAGAAAAATTGAATCACCAACGGACATAGTTCAGCATTGGTGAAAAGTAGGCGTACTATGTACAACCTGTGCTTACGAATTCGTGAAATATAAGCGTGGTGATATTTATGTATGTATGTATGTATGTAAAAAGGTAGCCACGAAAGTGTTTATTTGAAATCTTGTTAACGCGCACATTATTCTAATTCAGCCGAGCACCGTTTGTTTAAGAAGCTCTTTGTTCGTGTCATTATGTTTTCGTGTACAGATATACAAAGAAACAACGAGTGAAAGGAAATGTGTCGGATTTATATAATTTTACAACACCAGTTTTGATAATAACTTTACCGTTTTTTGTTAAAATATAATTATCAGGTCTACTCGTATTCAAGATATGTCTTTGAAAAAGCATTAACGCATGCTTAGCGAACTTTCTTTTTCCATTTAATATTGTAACTTTATCAGGTCTATGTTTTCATTTTACACAAGTATTTTTTTATTATATCGATTAAGTGATATGTGTAAATTGACTGAAAATCCAAGGCCTTGAGCTGTAAGTATCTCAATTCGATATATCACAATTAATTATATCGATTTACTGATATGTGTAAATTGACTTTTATTATATCGATTAAGTGATATGTGTAAATTGATTGAAAATCGAAGGCCTTGAGCTGTAAGTATCTCAATTCGATATATCAGAATTAATAAAAATAAACGTTATAATGATTTAGAAGAAAGTTGTCGCTCCCGTTGGTCTAATGGTATTTACATTATATTGCGATTTGTGAAATTTCCAACGACACTCTAGAAGAAAAGTATTCATTAGGTAACTTATAGAACTTTTTCTACACAATATTAACATAACATAGCATCACGCCTATATTCCCCGAGGGGTAGGCAGAGGTGTACATAGTTGTTCACCCAAATTTCACCAATAGTGTTATTAAGTCCCATGTAATAGGTGGAGAGCCTATTGCCATCAACCGGGCACAATTCCAAACTCCGGGCTGCTACTGAGAATTTTCCAACAGAAAATACCCATAATACTTACCGACCTGGGAATCGAACCCAAGACCTCATGTTCAGCAGTCGCGCTGGAGATCACTAGACCACCGAGGGAGTTCTAAAAGTAAAAACTTTTAGATATTGGCTAATCGTGCCTTTATATAGTATAGGCGTTTAGTAAAACCTCTTACTATGAACGTTTGCCTAGTTGGATGGTAATATCACTCGTTTGCGATAGCTATCGTAACGATCTATGTGCTCATGGGGCCATAATGGTATAGTACCACATTTGCATATCAATAGTGATGGCCTGCAATTCCGTAAGATTTAATGTTCTATTTTGTTCCCTGCGTCAATATCTCTTAGCCTTTGAGAGCAGCGAATATTCATCTAAGATCACTTTACAGTGTAGGATCAGTTCGTTTAAAGAAAATCAAAACTATATAAATAATGTTTGTATGGTATAATTGGGTGTAGGTACTTATATTTATTCATATAAGTGCCTCGTTAGTCTAGCGGTACCAAGCGCGACTGGTCAGCAGGAGGTCTCGGGTTCGATTCCCGGTCGGGCAAAGTGTTATTGAGTTTTTCTGTTTGGAAATTCTTAGTAGCCCGGAGTTTGGAATTGTGCCCGGTTGATGGCAACAGGCTCACCACCTATTACATGGGACTTAATAATAGCATTGGTGAAATGTGGGTGTACAATTGTGTACACCTCTGCCTACCTCTTCGGGGAATACAGGCGTGATGCTATGTTATATTATGTTATATTTATTCTAATACTAGCTTCTGCTCGCGACTTCACCCGCGTGGACTTGAGAATTGTGTCCAGCGAATGTAAAACTTATCCTATGTATCCAGGTTAGGGGCCATCCATAAAGTACGTCACACCTTAAGGGGCGGGGAGGGGGTCGAGAAAGTGTGACATGATGTGACAAGGGATGGGAGGGGACCTAAGATTCGTGACGTCACATTTCAAAATCTAATATATCTAAGTGTTAAAGTGCCAAAATCTAACTATTGACGAAAAACTTAAAAATATTTCCAACTCTTATCTGTATGGCCATAATTTAAATTGTTTTTTTGGCGGGTTAACATGCAAATTTTTTCAATTGTTTGATTTTATGTTGATTATATTAAAAAATAATTTTAATGGAAATAAAACTAATTTCGGAACTGATGTTTAATTTAAATAATTTCTAGGTGTAAAATTGCAAAATATGTGACGTGCCACTAGGGAGGGGGGGGGGGGGGGTCTCACAAGTGTGATCAACTGTGACAAGGATGGGGGAGGGGTCAAAACATCACGAAATTAGTGTGACGTACTTTATGGATGACCCCTTATAAACTATCTGAGTGCCAAATTTTATCAAAAGTGTTAGTACTTATTGCGTCAAGGAGTAATAAACATGCATCCACTCTGACAAATTCGCATTTATATTATTACTAGCTAATACAAATACAAAATAACTTTATTTCGTCGAAGGTGCTGTAGTACATTATGAAAAACCTTTATATTATTAGAACACTTAATTATATTACACTACATTAAACTGGTTGAGGTACTGTCCTCTTAGATAGGCTACAGTATAGCCTGTAGTAAAAAGAAACAGTGCTGCATTATTACTAGCTGTGCCCCGCAAACGTTGTTCTGCCACATACATTTTCTGGATAGGGCCACCCTTATCACCTTGGGGTATAAAAGTAGTCTACGACCTATTTTCAGACGTACCAAATATACACAAAAAAAATATAAAAATCGGTCAAGCCGTTTTATTGGAGTTCGATAACAAACACTGAGACACGTGATTTATTTATTTATATATTAGATTATTATCTAATATATAAAAATCACGTGTAATTTAATTAATAAAACTATCCTTTCCTATTGGAAAGGATAGTTTTATTAATTAAATTACACGGAGCGATCACCTTTAGTTATAATATTTTGTGTAACTTACACCAGTACTGGTGAACTTAGAAGGTTGTGGGTTCGCGTTCCGGTTGTTGTTAAATTTTTCTTAACACAACATTATATTTGTATAACGTATACATTCCTGGACTCGGTTGATGTATAAACGTAATTTCTATAGTTATAGTTTATTTGGATGTTTACGAGGAGATATACAAGAGTTTTACTGATAAGGTTGTAAGTTTTTATGATAGATTAGATTATGAATTTGGAGACATTAAATCAACATAATATATCGGAAAGAAATTTGTAGCATTAAGTCCGCTTTGAAGATACCAATTGGGCTAAAAAGTATAAATAAAAAAATTAAAAGTTATACAATTTTGTGGAAAGAAAAATACGGTCGTGAGCAGGATTCGAACCTGCACCTCCCAAAATAGTCCAGGCGCTCTGACTTAGCCGTTTCGACCTTTGTTCACTACCCTGAAATCTTCATCCATATTTTTAATACGTCTTTTGAGGACGTCAGTGCTATCTATTCGAAACTACTAACTTTGCAGTTTATCCAGGAGGCACAAGTTCGAATCCTCATTTCACTCACGACCGTATTTTTCGCTCCACAGAAATTTTAATCTTTAGAGTTCACTATGCTTCCGTTAATGCTTTTAAAAGATTTATCTAAAAAAATATACCTATATTTAGTATGTAGAAGAGTGTTGGGTCAGTTCGCAAGTATTGTATTTACTGCAAACCTTTTAACGGATACCAAAACTAGGTTGACGTTAGAATGAACTGACATAAATATCTTTTATCTCAGTATATACAATAAGACGGGTATCAGGTGACTCGGCGAGATATTTTCCGTGAAACCCAAACAAAAGCGTATTTCTTTCAATACGACTATTTTGTGTAGAAACCTTTTGGCCATTGATTGCCAGCAACTGCTTGTTATGCCAGCGCTTTTGTACAATCAACTTCGTTTATTTATTTTTCAAAAACGTTGCACACTTATGTTACGTGGTATTGACGAAATAAAACTACCTCATAGACCTAGATTGTATCATTGGTTTAGACTGTATCATTGGTTTAGACTGCATTATTGGTTTGGACATCAACATTGGTTTAGACTGGATTATTTGTTCAGACTGCATCATAAGTCTTGACTGCATTATAAGTACATATTCTACACCAGTGATGCAGTCAAGCATCACTGATGTAGACTGCATCATTGGTCTGATGATTGTAATAATTATGCGTACTAATAATTAAACCACCACTATGCATCTCATTCAATGCTACATGAAGGTAATTATTTACCTATGAAAATACAAATAAAATGGTACGAATGGTACTACACAAAAACGTCAAAACAGAACCACAATAAAAAAAAGGAACTATCGTGTGTTGTTATCATTGATTGCGCGTTGCACACAGCTTGTTATACCATCACCTCCGGCTATGGTAATCCACTTCGCGTAGTTTACTCAACTTGTCCGACAAGATAAACTTGTGCTGCACTTTTTAGGGGTCCGCAATAAACAAGATTTATATATATTTTTTTGTGAGGCAAGAATAGTATGGTCGTCATAAAGATTTGAAGCTGTGCTTCCCCGATATATTACTCCAGGCGCTCTGCTAACTGAGCTATACCTTTGCTCACTATTCCAAATTAATAAAATAATACGTCTTATGGTGACATCATCGCTATCAATTCAGTCTTTCCACAATGACTAAGCATGTGTTTCAAAGATTTATCTGTATAGATATTATAGTTTTGCTATGGCTATGTCTGTTCGTTCGCCTGTTAGTCACAACAATAATTTTACTGGCGATTATCAGTGTTAGAAATCATAGCTGCACCCCACAGTTTCACCCTTGGCCTTAGCATTTTGCCGAAAAAAAGGATGATCCTAGAATAAAAAATATATTTTGTCCTATTCCAGCATCTAATATAGCTATGTACCTTTCGTCACCTATTCAGTAGTAGAAAAAACAAAATATATTTTAAAATTTGTTTTAATGGTAGTGTATGATTTACTATTTTTCAAGGATACATTGAAAAATAATACACAAGAACGGGGCTTGATCCCTCGCGATGCTTGAGGTTCCGTGTCATCACTCTGCCAACTGAGCCTGAAGGTTACCTTGTCATTGTCCAAATCTATTTCATTCAAAGTATCCTTGTATTTATTATATGTATAACTAACAGGAATTAACGCGCAATAAATACCTTTGAATCGCTTGACGTTTCGACCAGGTTGCACTGATCGTGGTCACAAGCAGACTGATGCAGCGAGTTTACTCCGTCATGGGTGCGGTAGATTTTTCTTCATCTACCTCCATGTTTTCACAATTGTTATTAAGGCCGCGACACACTACACTCACTGTGTCCGTATTTTTAACCGACTTAAAATAGCGAGGTTTAGATATTTTAATCACCGGATTCCACGTTGCTGATAATTTAAAACCGTCCTCCCGATTGAAAGTCTTGTGTTTTTGGATTTCAATAGCTTCACGCACTGGTCTTGAATAAAAGTGGCGATCAGTTGAGAGGACTTTTGTGTGCTGAAATTCAATCCAGTGATTACTGCCTGATTGAAGTATGTGTTCGGCAATCGCTGATTTGCTAGTCTGACGGTTTTTTACAGCTGCGATATGTTCTTTGACCCTTTCTGCGATGGTCCGCTTCGTTTGGCCTATGTAAGAACTACGGCAGCTGCAATCTATTTTGTAGACACCTGGTGTTTGCAGCGGTATGACATCCTTAGGTGTGCCCACTATGTTGTTTACCTTAGCCCGCGGTGTGTAGATTGTGCGAATGGAGTACCCTTTCAACACCGTTCCGATTTTATCCGTCACTCCTTTGACGTAGGGCATGTAGGCTGGTTGTCTGCTTACCTCAGGATGTCTGCATCTTATCGCAGTCCGCTTTTGTCGACAACCCACTCGATATCCGTTACTTTTGAGAACCTCCTGAATATGGTCTAGCTCTCGCTGTAAATGTTCAGGGTCAGACAGATCATAAGCTCTGTTTTTGAGTGACGTCATAACGGACTGCAAATGGCGAGGATGGTGGTGTGATGTTGCATGCAGGTATCTATCGGTGTGTGTAGGCTTGCGGTACACACGGTGTGACAGGGTCCTATCTGACCTCACGGTTACCTTCACATCTAGGAACGACAACGATCTGTCCGTCTCCATTTCATTGTGGATGGAGTTCAGATGCTGATTATATTCTTCCACTTCCTGGTTACTTCCTTTCATAATACAGAATATGTCATCGACATAACGCTTCCATATTTTGATGTTTCTAGGGCCGAAACTAAGCGCCTTGCTTTCAAAATGTTCCATCCAGAGATTGGCAAGTACAGGGGCTACAGGACTACCCATTGCGACGCCATCAATCTGAAGGTAGTGTTGGCCTTGGATGAGGAAGAAGTTGCCATTTAAACAGTTTTCAAGTAGGTCAATATAATTAAACGGCATTTCGTTGTCACTTAGTCGGTCCTTGACGACGTCCAGGCATTCCTTGATTGGAACTTTGGTGAAAAGCGACTCCACGTCAAAACTCACCATGACGTCACCTGGATCCAATGTGAGGTTGTTTATAATTTGGACGAAATGTCTGGAATCTTTCACAAAAGACGGTGTTTTGCCCACTAATGGCTGCAGAACTGACGCAACGTGCTTTGCTAGATCATAAGTAGGAGAAGAAATCTGACTTACGATTGGCCGCAACGGCACGTTGGACTTATGTATCTTGGGCAGACCATATAATTTCGGTGGTTGGTGTGATTTTGGCATCAGTCTGCTTGTGACCACGATCAGTGCAACCTGGTCGAAACGTCAAGCGATTCAAAGGTATTTATTGCGCGTTAATTCCTGTTAGTTATACATATAATAATATCATGCAACGCGATAGTTTAAAAGTTAGTATCCTTGTATTTGTCTTAAGGTAACGCTTGGCGATATTTATTTAGCAATCATTCACAGATCTACTAAATTAATATATAATATATATATATATATGGTAGTTTATGATTTTGTATTTTATATGGCTGCCACGACGTATAAATAAGTCGACTCGTCGTAATACGACCACAAAGTCATGAAATAAAACGTTTAAAAAAAAAAAATATTTTTTACTACATCGAAAAGTGGTTTATTTTTAAAACATTTACTACTTAATGCTACGGATTTTCATTGAAAAGGTTTCCCAAGATCAAGTAGAAAATTCTGACGACATAATATTTCATTGCACATTTCACAACACATGTTTTAACAAACTGTCCTGCCTTTATAAATAAATAAATACATAAAATATCTTTATTTCAGACAAAATATCCTTAACTGGTTTACAGAGAAACTTTTTTACAGTTAATACGTACATTTGGTACTTGGGGAGATAGCTATGGCACAGTCTCACCATGTCATCACACGGTATGTAATCCTATCCAGGGCTACAGCAGTGGAGATTCCCACTTGTCCGACAATAGGTTAAGGTTGCGGATTTATGATCTACAAGTTTTTTATTACTAAAACAAAATCTTTGAATTAAAGTTGTTTTAACGTAATTTGATTACTCACTAGAAATATCGTGTACGAGTATGTCGACTACGGAACCATTTTACTTATAGGCCACCGTTCCTGGCTGCTTTTTCATTCTTCATGTTTTTCTTTGGTACTTGTTTGATTTATTTTGTATTTGTAAGCAGCAAGATTTTTATTTTCTATCTTAGTGTTAGGATAAACTTGGATGTTTATTGAAAAATTACGTAACTAGTTTTTGCTATCTTTAAAGAATTGCAGTTTTTACTATCTTAATTAGAAAGGAGGATTTAAGTTAGCTATATTATACTTACCGCTTGAAATTTATGTAGGGAATATTCACGACGACAATGGAAGAATTTGATTTCATACATTATTCAACTAAGTTCCAGAAATAATAACCAACGTTAACTGTTATAGTTATAAAAATATATGCTTTTTTCTGGTTATTTTCAGGGCTCCATGTTGAAATTATCAATTTATGTACTTACACAGGAATGCAATAAATTTTTGACTTTAAGGAGACTGCGCACCTGCTACGTCGTAGTCTGTCCGTTCTACGTCGTAGCAGGTGCGTAGTCTCCTTTTCAAAGTAGAAGTCCTCTACACGAACTTAAATAAATAAATTTATCCGGGTGGTGCAGGTTGGAATCCTGCTCACGCCCGTATGTTTCTTTCCTTGAGAAATATATAACTTTAGACGCAAATTCCACAATATTGAGGGTAGAAATGCAAATAAGCGGTAAAAAATGCGACTACCACCAACTACTAGAGCAGTCGTAATTTTCACCGCTTGCGTATGTGCATATATTTGCGGGCGGTGGACAGGTATAATAATAATATATTATATGGATTTTCGCAAAGTAACGAATATGCTCAATAACTTTAGATAATCAAAATTAAATCAAAAATTTATATTATCTTTATCAATTGATTGGCATAGTACACAGCACAACTAACATACGGAAGGATAATATAAGAGCACCTGGAGTATTTATCTAGGAGGCGTAGGTTAAAATCCTGCCCACGATCGTATTTTTTTTTCACAAACATTTCACCTGGGTTGACTGGATTATCTCTAGAAATTTCCCTACTGATACTATAAGTACTATGACAACTCTTATTCATTTCAAAATTAAAATTACCATTAATGTAACACAAATTTCCTCAAATAATAACTGCAACAACAATACAATTATCGGCTACGACAGCGTAGCGGAGACAGACTACGGCGTAGCAGCTACGTAGTCTCAAAACTTTGAACCGGAGAGTAATTTTTAATTAATCGATACATTAATTTATTCATATAAAATTCACTTTGTTGTGACTATCAAGAAATCATTAGTAGTGTGGAAGAAAAAAATGTGATGTGTCGATCTCCAATAATTTTAGTTATGATAAATCTTTGAAAAGCATTGACGCATGCTTCGCGGACTCTACGACGTCGCCATAAGACGTGTTAAAATATAGAAGAAGAATTCGTGGTGGTGAGCAGAGGTCGAAATGGCTTAGTGGTCAGAGCGCCTGGAGTATTTATCCAGGATCTCCTTATTCTTTTACCATTTAATAATTATAATTTTAGTTATGGTCTGGAAAAAAAAACCTGCTAAGTCTTTTCCCAACAATGTTAGGATCAGTCTCACCGGATGCTGCTTTATACCGGTATTTTAAATGGAGTAACTGTCTGCCTGTCTGACCTCTATAACCCAGTTACTGGTGGTAAAACTATCTCATGGTAAGACTGGTTGTCAGAGTTTCAGGTATCTCAAACATCTGACTGACGGTTTATTTGCTTACCGAGGCATGGAGGGATCTCGATATGTAATCATGGTCACCCATCTGCCGTTCGACCGTGGTAAGCGCTTTGCTGCGCTGCTTTACCTTGCTCGATCGCTTTGTGCAGCTGTTGGTCACGAGACACTCCGTACATAAATAAATTTAAAATATAAAATAAAATAAAATTACCCCAAACCCTGAAATATATTTTCAAACAACTGATTGATATTGCTAATAACTGCTAATATACGGTTATGTAAGCAACTTGCGAAGTTAAAGAATAATCCCCATCGGTTGAGTGGATCCAGGGATTATCTCTAGAAGTTTCCTAACTGATACTGTAAGTACAGTCTGTAACATAATTAGATTAACATTTTGGATTTACAAATTCATTTATTATATAAATGTTTATTTTTACACAACTACCCAAAAAAGGAATGTTATGTTTTTAGCGTTCTTGTATTTGTGTGTTTCTTTATTCCGTCATAACTTCGTTTTCGATTTATGGGGTATCGTTAGAATTCTTATAATTTCTTGGGTAACAAAGGCTATTAATACTATCTTTTAAACAATCGCGTTGCATGATATTACTATATACTAACAGGAATGAACGCACAATAAATATCTTTGAATCGTTTGACGACCAGGTCGCACAGTCTACTTGTGACCACGATCAGTGCGTAAAGGCTATTAAAATTTAAGCAATATATAAGCTATGGTACAATTATAGCATAAAATAAAAATAAAAAAGTTATGGCACGTGTGTGTTTTATTTAAATATTTTTCATATTCATAATAGCATTATTTAAAGTAACTACCTCGGAAAACACGTTAAACCGTCGGTCCCCGATGGAAAATCAAGATATACGACAGTAGTTATGGCACACGCCTGAAAGTCTGACAACCAGTCTTACCACAGTAGCGTGTTACCCAATACGTGGATTGTGGTGGTCAAATAAGCAGTCGCCCCATGTAAAATACCGATTTATGCTGTATCTGGTTAGACAGAAAATAGGCATGATGACAGTTATAAAGAATCAAAGAATAACTATATGTACACAGGATTCTAAAAAGATACTTCCTTTTAATAAAAACATTAAGATTTTCAATAAAATAATAGTTTAAAATACTGCAATCGGCCATGTTGACTGAAACGCCAATTACAGCGGATGACGTCACGTCTCAACTGAATGTCAATCACCGCCGTGGTTTTGCTTGAAGTTTTGTCTAATATTATCGAAGCGTGACGTCACACCCGTCATGCGGCGCCATAATACTCATAACCATCATAAGCGGTGCCATGACACTCATGAGCGTTTTCGCGCTTAATTCAAATTAGATAGATTAAAATGAAATAATCTGCGTTTAAACTAAGTTCATTGCTGAAATAATATGTTTTTCGGAAATAGTAGACGTGCACATACATTATAAAACGAGATTTCAAAATCAGTCTTGATGCCTATTGGAGGCAAGACATACATTACTTATAATGTACGTACTCTTTATTATAATTTTCATGACAAAAATATTGTATAGTAGATAGTTAAAATTCATGAGCCGAAATTCATGAGTTCAATACTTTTTATACGTGACACTTCGCGTGACCAGAGGGCTGGCTTATATCTCGGTCAGAGAATAAGCATTGCCATACAACGGGGCAATGCTGCCAGTCTTCTGGGCACTTTTCCAGAAGACAGCGACGCGGAGGAATACTTTGACGCCTGAGTAAATTTTCTTATTTTATTTTAAACTTAGAATAGTATTTATTTTATAGTTGTATAGTGTACAGTGTTTAATTGTAAATATTTGTATATAAGTATTTTGTAAGTTATATAATAATAGAAAGTCTTTTATACGTCAACCTACTCATGTTGCTAACTGTACTGCTCCGTGTCTTTAATGTTTTCAAGTTGATAAGTACATGCTTTGTTTGTATGATATTGTTATGTTTCTTTGGTGGAATTTGAGTTTGTATGGAGCTGTATCGCAATCATTCTGTCTATTTCGTTCCTCTGATGGTGTAACTTGATCAAATAAGATCAAAAATTGCTTAAATTTTTGGTTAGATTAGTTTGTGATTTGTCGGCAACATCTAACCTTTATAATACCACAATTTTTGCTCGGTGTCTTATTTTTTTTTTTAATTTAACTTCATTCCTTTTAGTTTAGTATTTATAAAAGTATTGCAAATATTATCGACAAATTACATTAGTAGGCAGAATCACATGTTTGTGAATGTTATTATTCTAAATTATTTAAATAAATTTTAGTTATATTTACAAATATATTGTTTCTGATCTTACTGTCTATAAATTGTGTTTATGTATGGTACACATACGCATTGTTTTTGCTTTTTTCTTGTTGATATACTTGCTACATTATTTTACCATCTGGACCAGCAACAATTCGTTCCCAAACATACAAAAGCACCGCAAAATAATACCAGAAGCAATATAATATGCAAGAAAACGACACTCGTAAAATGTAAGTCGTCTCGCAAGGGAAATTGCTTCAAGTGACGTAGCCCCTAAACCATGACATACAACACAAAATTTAGAACATCTAAAAATCGTTCACAAACTTCAGATAAACAGGTAAGCAGTTTATTTTAGTACTGAAGTCTTGCACCAAATGTGTACGCCAGAAACTTGGCCCACTAACAATTTCCGATACTGAAAGCGACTTTTCGTTCTTGACATTTCTTCGCGAAACGGTACGGTATAAAGTGTGTTTATTTGAAAAGGAGTGACTTTATTGTGGACAGGGATAACTATAGTTAGTTTTATGACGTGTTATTTTTCTTTCCGATGTTAAAAGCTAGAAGGGATAACTATCAGAATAAAACAGATAGATTTTCAATTTTTTGTGATAAGACAAATGAACATGCGACACACGAATGAATACTCGAGGTGGTTTGCCATTCGAACTATTTCGACCTCTGCTCGCTATTCTGAAGTCTTCTATATTAATACATCTTATGGTGACGTCATCAGTACTATTTAGTGATTAAACTGAGACGCCCACCGTTGCCATTCAATGATGCACTAATGCGATTAAGGGGTTTGAAAAATGTGTATTTGTAATATAGATATAATTTTACTTTACGTATTTGTCATAATAGCAAGGGGTATTTAAGGGTCATATCTACGAATGTGTTATTACTACCTTAGTCGGGTAAGATATATAAATCTTAGATAGCTCTACATGGGTAGATACCGGAACACAATAGTTCTAGACGGAGAGACATAGAGACCCTAGTAAAGCTGCCACTTAATATAGAAAATATAAATAGGTAGTTATGTAATTCAAATCAAATCAATATTTATTTGTGAACAAAGGTGTACAAGGTCTTGCGATAAAAATGGAAATAATAATTACATAATTATATTGAAGATGTATGAATGTATTAATAAAATAATAAATAAAATTACAGATTTTAACGCCACTTAGTATTTACATTTTGAGTGGAGTTGAACAGTTTGACTCGCGACATTGCCGCGGGCTCAGCTCAGGGCTCACTAAGAGCTCCGTTCGAGTTCGAAACTAGTCGGGCAATCCCGAAGAATGAAAGTGAGTAATAACCGTTGAACAATTGTTTATTTGAGTGAACCTTTTCCATAATCATTGCAAAAATCTCCCTCTCTTCCCAACTGTCTCTCTTACCTTCTTTATTTGTTACCTTCACTCCGTCTTTGTTAGAAAGCTAACACGTATCTATCTGATATTGGTGGGATTTCTTACCCGGGACTAACAACAGCATTTCTTTTAACAAGATAAATTCAATAAACATATAAAGACTTACAATCTTAAAACCGTGGGGGTTTGTCCAGATTGCAGGGAGTTGTACTCTACACACAGTCTCAAAACTCCTCTATGTTTTATCTATTCGACTAATTAATATGTCTATATTACGTGTATTCTAATCTCTTCCCTGGCAGGTTTGCTGGAAGAGATATCTTTTAAACCTAAGGTGGCCTTTTTACTCATCATTCCTATTTTTTTATATTAACGTACGAAGAGTTAAAATAAATAAAATAATAAATCAATAGCAGTTGAGAGACTATACTTAAATGAAAATGTTATATTTTTACTAAATTCGCAATAAAAAAATAACAACAAAGTATTACCATAATGTTTGTTATATTTGATAGAGTTTAAAACTTTGTTTTTGTACCACTTCATCTTGAATATCAATGTAGTTTCCCTTTCCCTTGTTCATATACAACAATTATCCAAGAGAAGACTAATTAATGGTGTTATAATTAAACATTTGATAGAACTAGGAAACCAAACAAGGGATGCTATTCAAACAGCAGCTCCCGAAACTCCTAGTTTCCTAGTACAAATGTAGCATTAGTAATGGAGTTTGGACAGATGTAACTTCTAGCGTCCGTACAGACCTCGTACAGACATAGATAGGTTATACAAATGGTACTGGTACCGCGAGATAAGAAGATCCAGAAAGCCAAGTAACAATAACTTTTTAATAATATTTACTGTATTTTGACATAACATAATAAGTCTATAAATGTCACACTTCAGGGCAAGGGCCTCTTCTCACATAGAGAAGGCATGAGCATTAATCACCATGATAGCTCACAGTGGGTGGGCAATTTCGGAACAAGAAGTCGGAAAGTGAAAGTTTCCTCACGCTATTTTTCTATAATGTCTTAGACTAACCAACAAAGTACATATTTATGACATTAAAATTTTTTCATTTTTGTACATGCCATATCCGGCCGAGTGCCTATATATTTCCTTAAAAATTAATGAAAATGTAAAACAAAACAACAAGGTAAAAACAAACAAACGATTAGCACTCCAACATTGCGGCCATTTTGGATCTTCCATTCAAACGAAAAAAGATTGGTTACTACTTTTGATTCGTCAAAAATTACCTCAGACAAAAGAAATATCTTGGTTGGCAATACATATAGGGAACTAAAAACGGTCCTTAATATTACAATGAAACTACCAACAAAATGCTTCCTTGTTTGGAGAAGCATTTTGCTCACCGGAACAGTGCTACAAAACAGCAAATCAAATCATATACATATATTTTTGTGAATATAGGTGCACAGGTAATGCATGACTACCCTCAATATTGTGGGAGTAGCTAGATATTGTATTAATTTGCACCCGAATATAGGAAAATCTGATGGTGTTGCTATAGTAGTTTTAATTCTGACTCTATTGTATAATTGATTGCGATTTGTGTAAGGTTTCAGTACTAAATACTGGACCTTCTCATCGATACATTTAGCAAGTTCTGTCTGACTTAGATATTGGTCAGAGCTTTGGACTGTACATTCTGTTTTGTGGCTCAGTCGAAGGAACGATCTTTGTGCTATAGTTCGCTTAACGGACGGAGTTTGTCTAAAGTCAGTCTCGATTCAGATACCCGCGTGTATTTTGCTGAGATAACATAGGTTGTATATAGATTATATAGTTTCATTGTTGAAAATACATTCATACATACATAAACTCACGCCCTTCTCCCATGGGGGTTGGCAGAAACTACAGAACGCCACCTGCTACGATCTTTACATACATCTTGTCATACATGCGCAGCGGTTGCAAGTACTACGCACCTTACCTTTTTGGAGGATATCACTAATAAGGTCAGTGTATATCCTTCTAGGGCGTCCCATTCCGCCATTTTCACTTATACCTGCCTTGTACCTTTTGTTAACCGTCTTTCATTCATTCTCTCAATATGACCAAACCATCCTAGCATACTCTTTTCAATTTTCGTCACTACGTCTTCTTTTATACCGCAACGTTGTCGTATCACATCACTCCTCAATTTATCATTTATAGTTACACTACACATACTTCATTCATACTTGTATTTTGGGGTGCACATTTAACCGATGCAATTAATGAGTCTGCACGAGTTCCTTAATTATTAAGGAAATTATAAAAATATGCTTATTCATGTCAAATTACAATAATAAATATTCTACGGTTATAATTTTCACTTTGAAACATTTTCAGAGTAAACCACGAACGTTTCTTAGATAGATAGATATAATAGATTTTTAGCATTGTCAAGGGACTGTGAATTCCTATGCCTATTTTTTGTGGTCTTGCACAGGTTGGTTTTAATGGCGCGCAGCTTATTTTTGTAGAAAGAAAAAATGGTCGTGAGCAGAACCTGCGCCTTCTGGATAAATACTCCAGGAATAATAACGAGCGGATAAATACTGGAGTATTTAATCAGGAGGTGTAGGTCGAACCTGTCCTGATCACGCCCATATTTTTCTTTCAAAAAAATTTACCTCTTTATTGATTTTCTATTGATTGGTCTTCAGTATCGGCGGTATAATCAGCTCTTTAAATACGGCTTATCCTTGTATAACAGATGGTGAGCTTAAAGCCATCTACCGGGCACAAATCCAAAATTTTCGAATAACCCAGTAATACCTTGCTCGACCCGGAAATCGAACTGGGGACCTCATGGATAACTGCCGCACTTGTGCAATATAAAATAATGAGGTTGTTTCGAACTCGAATGGAACCCTTGGTCATGAGCTGAGCCCGCGGCGATGTCGTGGGTCAAAACCGAGACTAAGGGCTCTGTCCGAGTTCGAAACTAGTCGGGCAATCCCTAAAAATGCACTTTTGTGTAATAATTATTATGAATGAGTCTCACGAAATTTATTGTACAAAAATAATGAGGTTGGAAAATAGATTTTTAGTTAATACATTTTTCATTCTAAAATTTGCGTGGTGTGGTAAAGGTGTAGGTGTGAGGTTGTAGCTCGGTTGTATAGAAATCCCCTCTATGAAAAATATAGGTAGCCTTAGAATTCACTTCGCATGCATCAATTCGTTTTAAAAATATATCAGTACTAGCTTCTGTCCACGAATTCGTCAGCGTGGACTCAAAAATTCAGTACAGCTGGGATAAAAAATATCCTTTGTATTAGGTTATAAACTAAATGTGTGAGAAATTTCATCCAAATCTGTTTAGTAGTTATTGCGTGAAAAAGTTACAAACTTCCGGATTTATAATTTAAATAAGGATTAGGATTCATCTGTTTTTTTTTTTTTTTTTTTTTTTATTTAAACATTGCTTCGCTCTAGGAATTACTACCTATGTCTTTACCATTTCAACCTATATCGTAACGTCAATACATTTTAGCTACAGTGACGTCATTTAATGCTACACTAAAGCTACATCGATGTGCAACGCTTTCAGTCATGAAGGCTATCAGCGCACACAAAGTTAAGCCTATTCCTGCTTAACATGCCATGTGAGCGGCCGCGCCGACCAAATATTATGCACACAGATTATAGAATTAACTGAGATACGGCATTTTCATCTATATAATTATTATTATATTGAGTAGAGATAAGAATAGCTCTGTTGGCAGCCCTCCTGGAGTATTCATCTGGAGGACGCAGGTTCAAATCCTGCTCGCTACCGTACTTGTCTTTCCACAAAATTTATTACTTTAGGGTTCGCTACTAAAGATTTATCTGTATTCATGGATTTTTGTTAGAAAGATAAACGAGCATCAAGTAGAAATCATTTAGTGTTGAACATTTAAGGAAAATACAAAGATTCCTATAAACTGCTGAATAAAACAGTAATAAAAATCATTTCAGAGCATTTGCATGTTTATTTAATGCATCCACCAACTTATTCAAAGGTTCATTTCGGACACATTGGTGCTACAAATGCACTTTCATTCTACAACATAAGAGTTACGACAGAGTTGAAATAACTTGGCCCGCGCTGCATGCATGTTGAATTTAATACCCTAATTCAATTACTTCAAAATTTCGGATTAGAATGAACAGTATTAGCTAGTTGTGATTCCAAAATATTGCTTAACTGAATTTATAGTTTTAATTTGGCGCCTCTGAAAATGTTGGCTGGTGTTGAATTGTTGAAATATTTTGCTAACACAGTTTAAATGCTACGTGTGTTGAATAAGAGGGATTGACGTGACTGAAATAAAGCGATTGTGATTGCAGAGGGAATTAGTCTACCTCTGGCCTTTTCCGGGTATTGTATATGGTAACTACATAAACAAATAAATGGTAGTTTGGGACCTAGGCTAATATTGTTTTTACTTTTGATTGCCAATTTCGTTTTAAATACGTATAAATCTATACAATTAAATCTTTGAAAAGCATTACCGCATAAGTTATATTTTTTTGTGAAAAAAGAGTAAGCTCGGTGTAGAGGTCGAGATGGCTTTGCGGTCCGAGCGCATAGAGTATTTATCCGGTAGGCGCAGGTTCGAATCCTGCTCACGACCGTATTTTTTTCCATAAAAAATATATTATTTTTAGTTATTATTTTTTATCTTGGGCATTGTGACAAGAGTTGTTATGATGGCCGAGTGGATACAGGCCCGGCTCTTGAGCCACAGGTTGTGGGTTCAAACCTGGGATGTACAAATGCGACTTTTTCAATGTCATATGTTCTTTTTTAGTAAATCTAAGACATCATAGACATACGGTGAAGGAAAACATCGTGATTAAACCTGGACTTAATGGTCTAAAATCGTTAACCCGCAGTGAGCTAGCGTAGTGATCAATGCTCGTGACTTCTGTGTATGAGAAGAAGCCCTTGCTCTGCAGTGGAACAGTTATAGGCTAGTTATGTTATGTTATTGTGACAACAGCATAGGTAGAACTATAGAAAAATATAACTATATAAACTTTATTTATATACATAGAATAAAGTCGGTATTCCTTAAGGAGCTCGGTATGGTTTTAGGTGCTATTGTATTTACACGCATATTTCACCGAGCCCATTAACATTTACCGGACTCAATTGCAAATTCCGAGCTCAATTTTAATATTAATTATTGTTTAACGATTATTACTCAAGCGCATTCTTCGGGATTGTCCGTCTAGTTTCGAACTCGATCGGAGCCCTTATTCATGAGCTGAGCCCGCGGCGATGTCATGAGTTTTGACTCGCCTATGAATGTGTCTCACGAAAGTTTTTACCTAATTTTAATACCGAGTCCAAACTGATAAGTGTCGATTTCCTATCCATGTTTGTATTTTTTTTAATTTCCATTATTTATTAAAAGTGTAGCTAATATATTATACACCTTATGCAGATAAATATTAAAATTTAGCAAAAAATTTACTTTCTTCGTTGGTCTAGTGGTCCTAAGCGCGACTGCTGAGCTTGAGGTCCAGGGTTTGATTTCCAGGTCGGGCAAAGTATTATTGGGTTTTTGTGTTAGAAAATTCTCAATAGCAGCCCAGAGATTGGAATTGTATCCGGGAGATGGCAATAGGCTTACCAAGTCACCACATTATTACATTATTACAGGTATTCAATAAGAGCATTGGTGAAATTTGAGTGTACAACTGTGTAGGTACACTTCTGCTTATCCCTTCGGAGAATGCACGCGCGATGTGTTTATCTTTACTTTGTGTACAGTTCATAACAAAAATCATTCGTTTCTCATCCTCATTCATTTCAAGAGGCTCTCCACAAAAACGACTTCTACCAACATATATATAACATAACAATAAAACTAATTAGAAATTCCACGTCAATGTTATAATTACACAAACATGTTTTCGTTCTCCATTAGAACTAAATGCACCTTGCAAATTAACGGGCGGGGTTATTTAATGGAAATGCGAAATTGGACGTATAGGTACAATCGTGGCCAACAAGGCAGGGAATGTTCGGCGCTTTCGTTCCAAAAAGTTCAGCTGCAGATTTATTATTTGCATAATCAGTAATTGAATTAAGACTGTCTCGTTGGTTTACTTGTCGGAAGCGCGAGCTGTGTGTATTAAAATGTGGGAGAATAATTCGGAATAGTGAGCAGAGGTCGAGATAACTTAGTGGTCGGAGCGCCTAGAGTATTTATCCGGGAGACGCATGTTTGAATCCTGCTTACAACCATATTATACTTTCCACAACAAGACGAAATTTATGAATTAATAAAAAAAATAAAAGCACGCCCGCCTGGCTTTTTATACACCACAGTTATTTTAATTTTAAATCCGACTATCATATTTTACTCGGGACAACTTAAGGATTCTAACGATATGTCATAGATCTAAATCGGTTCAGGAGCTTAGAAGTTGTGGTGGCATAAAGAAACTCACAAACATACATACTCTCATACATACATACAGGATCCCTTAAAACATAACACTCCTTTTTTGGGCAGTCGTGTAAAAACATAACTTATGAAAAAATCTTCCCTAGTCCCGACCGATCTAAGTTCAGAACTGACTATGTTTGCAGAAGCAGTGATGATTTGCAGAGACTGAAGCGATTGATGATAAATAACGATACATTGAATGTGACTACTATCAATACATTGAGTAGTATATTATCTAGTTAAGCATAATTCAGTTCGTCATAATTATTAATTAACCGTAACTTAATGGGCATGCTAATTAGCTCTAGTTAATACAAATTAAACTCGATGATTGAATACGTATCGAAATGCAACGTTGAATGACGAACGAATGGGGATATGGTATAGTCTATCCGATTAAATAGTGACTTTACACTTAAATGGCATACAGGAATTCAAAGTTATATAAAACTTGGGAGAAAAAAATATTATTGTATAAAAACTTTCGTGAGACATATTCATATCAATTAATATTCACCGGTTACTACGAGTTTGACTCGTGACATCGCCGCGTGCTCAGCTCATGACTAAGGGCTTCGTTTGAGTTCGAAAGTAGTCGGGCAATCCCGAAAAATGCACGTGGGTAGTAACCGGTGAACATTAATAGTTAAAAAACAAAGTTGCATGTTTTTTTTATGAAGATGATAAGCATGTGATTATAGAATTTTGTCCAGAGAATTAATGAATATATGAACCTTATGTACAAAATGATAAAGATTATATTGTTTAAGTTAATACATATATTGTATCCTTGAATATATTGTTTTATTCGAGCAATATAAATTAACTGCCTCGTTGGTCTAGCGGTCCCAGGGTTCGATTCCCAGGTGGGGCATAGTAATATTGGGTTTTTCTGGAAATTCTCAGTAGCAGCCGGGAGTTTGGCATTGTGCCTGGTAGATGGCAATAAGCAACCACCTACTACATGGGACTTAATAATAGCATTTGTGAAATATGGTTGTACTACTGTGTACACCTCTGCTTACCCCTTTGGGGAATCCAGGCGTGATATTATGTTATGATGCTATGTAAACTGTGGGTTTGGAACAGTACTTCTCTGTCAAAGCCTTCGGGGATATAAGTGTGATGCTATGTTATACTCATTGAATCTTTATAAATCTATATTAATCTATCTAACAAAATTTCCCTATTACCAAAACCAGCATTAACGAAACATTTCAAAGCCACAAAAAACCTCCTAAATTGAAAGAAAATATTTAACGACTTTACCTCCAACAAAAAAAAGTGATTTAAACCTTATTTAAGTATTTCGCTCGCGACAGTACCTACTTGCGTGTTTTTACTTTCCTTTCCGTTAATTGGAAATAGAGGCAACAGTACTGGAAAATTAATTATTGTAATGGATCTTTTTCTTTGTAATTCACCGGACTGTGAACGCGTCAGAGAGATTTCTTATCGAGTTGGCTAATTGGAGCGAATAAAAAAAAACTATATTTTAAGTTAGAAAGGTTAAGGTGTGTCTTTATCTCTGGACTGCCTCGTTGTCTAGTGATCCCAAGCGCTACTGCTGTGCACGAGGTGCTAGGTTCTGTCCTAGGCAAAATGGCAGCGTGGTGTTTGGAATTGGGCCCGGTAGACGGCAATAGGCTCAACACCTACAGGGAACTTAAATAACAGCATTGGTGAAATATGGGTGTACAACTATATACACTTTTACCTACACCTTCGAGGAATCTGGGCGTGATGCTGTGTTTAAGTTATGTAATATTTTTTTTTGTTTAAATAATCGATACAGTAGTTGGTACAAATCATCAGGAGTCCGAACCACTTTTTCCTTGAGTTTCGCATGAGACACCGGATGAGACCTCGAGTTAAAATATCCAAATAAACTATCTAATCGATAGTTAAGCTTAGGACCATAAAAAATTTAAAAAAAAATATCAAAAAAATATAATATAGTGAATAGGTTTCTTCTAGGCAAGCGTGTTCCATCGTAGACCGCATCGTCGCTTTACATCAGGCGAGGTGTGGTCAAACGCAAGCCTACAGTAAAAAAAAAAGTTGTTCAATTATCCATTTTCCCCCTCCAAGGACCTAAAAGAAACAAAACAACATCTGCTCAAAATACAGAACAACTGTGAACTCAATTCTATATTCGATAAATTTCAAAGTCTGGCTGCCAGGAAAAATACTTACGCATTCGTGAAATTAATGATTTAGGGTCCCTTTGAATCAGTTTAATATCTACTGAATTCTTATATACTAGCTAAATTCCTAATGGAAGTTACCAGAATTTAGGTTTTGTATCTATTAAATTTGAGTTTCATTTCTCGGTAAAGAGTTTCATTTGTAGGTAAAGCGTTCTTTAATAAGATACTTACCTAATACTTGAAATACATAATCCCAATCATATTTCTTCTAGTAAACTTTTCTTTTTGATAAAAGAGCTTTATTCTTTACAGTACCGAGAATTTTCTTTATGGTTTGTTGACTTTAATAATAACTTAATTTAGTTAGACACGTACCTAATAGATATTTTATAGACATTTCTTGATTCATTATAAAAATAAATATCAAAGATAAACGCACAAAAGCCCTGATTTAATTTCAAAAACCACCAAAAATGATATAATGTGAACTTTAAAATTTTGTGCACAGGACTATTTAAACCACAGTTCGGGAGCTCTCAAGCTACCCTACTCGTAGATCAGGGGTGCCACAAGCACGTTCCGGCATCCTGTAGGGCTGTACAAGTAATTACCGCGGCCCGAGCTGACTGATGATGATGGCACTCGGGACACTCCGGTGCCTCAGATAAACAACTGTGTGTAGTGAACTGTGCTCCTTTTTGTACGAAAAAATATGTTGAGTTTCATTTAGTTAGAGCCGAGAATTTACGTAAATGTTTTTCGGGACTTATGGTAATTAGATGGGCGAGTGATGTCCCTATAGTTAGGGTTGTCGGAAAATGTGTACTGTAATATTTTCTAGCTTCGACGTTTAAAATGGTTTTGCAATTTAATACGTCGCTTTGTGTATACCAGAATTTATAACTAATTTAAATTGTGAATATGCCAGTGGTCGTAAAGTTGCTATTTCAATTTAGATGTGACATAAACTTGGGATGTGAGTGTGAGTTTACGTAATTATATTCGGTAATTAAAGGCTTTTAGAGCGTATCTTACGGTCGCACGTTATTATTAAACCGCCAAATTGTGATTCGGGGAGATATAAAGCAAAGCGTGTGTGTTTGTTCGTGTGAAATATAATATTTCGAATATTGAGCATTTGTGATAGTTATGAGAACCAACAGAATTTGGTTTTATTCGTGCATGAACATCGAGAATAAACTAAACTATAGGAGAGCGTATATTTTTTTTTTATTTGTGCCGGTCCGCAATTCGGCGTTAATATTCATCAATCAAGCACATCGTTAATTTCAACACTAAAAGGGGACATTTTGACCAACCTAAGAGCAGTTGTATTATTATTTTGTGTGTTTTATAGTATACTTGTGCTGGTGCCACATCTTCGTCTGCGTGACAAAAGGAGTCTATGTCCTTTTCCAAGATCCAGTTTATCTCCCTGCCAAATTTCATTATGATCCGTTCAGCCGTTTTGTCGTGAAAAGGTAACAAACAAACAAACAGAGTAACTCTCGCATTTATAATATTAGTATAATAATAATAATAATATTCCACAACTATCACACAACGCCGTCTAGTCTCAAGCTAAGCAGAGCTTGTGTTATGAGTACTAGACAACTGATAAACATACTTATATATTTCTAAATATTATAGATAAATTACACCCAGACACAGAACAATGGATGGATGGATAGATATCGTAACATAGCTTCATCCCTTTATTCCCAGAAGGTGTAGACAGATGCTTAAAATGGTGTACATCGAAATTAAATCGATGCTGTTATTTTGCCCTATGTAAAATATAGGCAGTGGTGAGCCTATTGCCATCTCATCATCAAAAGCATCATCATCGGCGACATGACCACTGTCGAATAAAGGTCTCTCTTTGCTTGAGGCATCTACCAGCATTCATTATTAACTTCATAATTTTTTGTCTCGTTGGTCTAGTGGTACCAAACGCGATTAATGAGCATGAGATTTCGGGTTCGATACCCGAGTCTGTTAGAAAATTCTCAGTAGTAGCCCGGAGTTTGGAATCGTGCACGGTAGATGGCAATAGGCTCATCACCTATTACATGGGACTTCATAACAGCGTCGGTGAAATGTGAGTGTACAACTGTGTACACCTTTGCCTACCCCTTTGGGGAATGCAGGCGTGATGCTATGTTATGTTATTCATAACTGACAAAATAACTCAATAATGCTTTGCTAGAACTAGTAATCGGACCCCTGGCCTTACGCTCAGTAGACGAACTTGGGAGCATTTTTTTATTAATAATAATGACGTATACATGTACCAAATAGGGTGGTGCAAAACAGGCAACAGAACTCTGGTGGGAGGCTTCGGCCCTGGCTGGTTACCAACCACCGGATGAAGCCACACAGTGAAACGACCTAGTCGTGAAAAAAATAAAAACTTTTTCTTTCTTTTCTTTCTTTCTTCTTTCGTGTTTCGGGATGTAGTCCGGTGGAAACGTTGTGTTAGACGGATCTGGGCAGTTGCATCAACTACCCAACTATCGTTCTCCCAAAATGTATCCACTCTAATTAAGAGTGAATAGATTTATTCTGAATATACGTAGAGTACGTATCGTCCTCGGCCACACCGTCGCTTACCATCAGGCGAGTTGGTGGTCAAACGTAGAAACATTATTGATAAAAACAATAAACAATGAGGCAACAATTTGTGACCACCGTGAGCTGACTGCGGGTGGCATGGATGGTTCGTTGCCCAATCAGGCCCATGTCCGAGATGGCCACGCACCGCGCTTCAGCACGTGCGCCACACTGAAGTGACCAGTGAGGCGGTTAATACTTGTAGATCGTTAAATATACACATTTTTTCGCAATTTTCCTTATGGACGCAGTTCTTCCGATATCCTTCCACAGTCTGTTTACCACTCAACATATAATCTAATCGAATTATTACAAAAATAAGTATGAAAGTGAACAACAAGAGGAAGCAAGATGATGTATTTATGTAAGGATCGTAGCAGCCATCGATCTATAGTTTCTGCCTATCCCCATGGAGGATAAAGGCGTGGCCTTATGTATATATGAAAAAATAGATTATAATATGTCACCAGGAAACGTTTTTTTTTTTTTTGAATATTTGTTTCGTCACAGACTGTCATTAGAATTAACTACGTAAACATTAGAACTAATAAGCGTAAATCTAATTTTAGTATGATAGCAATTAAAAGTTGATTTAATTATTATTATTTTATTGCTTTACAAGAAAGTTTTTTTTTTTTTAGAAAAACCGTTATAAATTTTGATTACTTACACGCACTTTAATATTTCATTTTATCGTACATATAATAAACAATTACTTCGACATTTTAATTAACCGCATACTTATTACACCGCATTATTAACGCTTACTCTATTAAATATTATTAGCACCGTAACATAAACACATTAAATCCATTTAAAACCATACAGACTACTTCCCAAACAGGATTAAGCTTTTGAAACATTAATCGATAAATGAAAACTGGACGTACGGAACGGAAGAAAATCGTACAAAATTCGCGTTAATGTTTTGTTCTCGAATTGTATAGTAATCATTAATTGAATCGTTTTACGTGGCAACTTGGTCCACGTGAATGGATTTTTACTGTCGCCAAATCTGACTAGCTCTACGGTATAGGTTATAAATAGTCTAGACAAAACTATTCTCCGTTTACTGGCGACGTTTGATTCGAATAAAAGATTGGTTAAAGAAATGGCGAAGTAGCATTGAATATATCCTCATGCGGGCTCGAAGAGTTTAAAATATTTGTATCAATATTACGTGCAATAAAGTTAAATAAGCCATCCAGGGTCTGCATACTGTCTTTTCGAAATCATGTGCGTATTATAACACAATGATTAATTTCACGCTGTAGGAAAGCATTGCGTAGATCCAGAGAGATGTTCTCGATATCATAAGATAATAGCTATGTAGATTTCAGGAGAATTTGTGCCAAATTTAAATGGCAATGACCACTACTTTACTGTGAGCTTCTTTAGAAAACAAGCCTCCACATTTTCTTAGAAAAGATCCTTAGATAATTTCTTAGTTATTAATAATGTTATCCAAGAGCTTCATTTCTAACAGTGGAATCTCTTAGGGCGCTAATGCTAACCTTTTACCCTTTAAAATAAAAACATAAAAAAATAGTTGTTAACGAAACAAAAGCTCAGTTCAAAAAGATTAAAATTATTCTCTACTCTCTCGTATCTTTTTTAAATTCAAAAATAGAAGCAAATTCTAAGCAGTATCCCTGCCGACGTTCAGAATTAGAATTCGAAAAATGAACCTAAGAAACTGACTACCATGCATATGTTATAACTGGCCAGATACTGGCAGCGCTGCTTATAATGTTTCTTTTTAATATTTGTTTTTTAAATAATAGTTCTTAAACATATTGTAGGCATGCTATGTGTGGCACGTGTTAATGTCAATAATACGTCAAATTGAATACATATTAATTCAGTTCCCTTTTTTGCTTACTAAGATATACCGGGGACGTTGTACTGAACGTGACTTATCACAATCAGAGAGCTCTCAACTTGAACTGAGCCGTAATTTCTCAGAAATTTCGATACGTCATGAATGCTTTTATGTTGGCAAAGGAAAAAAACGAAACAGTTTTAAGAGTCATTAAACTCTATTCAGATTGCTTTCGCAAAGTGAAGAATTTAAAAAGTTAAATAAATCTGGTTCTGATTTTGGTATACCAAAAAGTCAGGAAAAACAAAAATAATACACCCGATTAATACGATTAAAAGTTGTTTTAATATAAAAATATTGTTGTTAACATTTTGATGACAGATGTTTACGCTTCAGGGTAGTAATGAACATTATATTCAATCTTAACTTCCCTGTGACCGTTTAGTAGCTTACCGCTAATTTCCTTGGAGGACGCTGATATTGGTCCTAAGGGCCCGGATAAGAAAGACCCTTTTGTTGGCACTCTGCTATAGTCACGCTTCATATAAAATCGTAAAATTTTATGTACATCAATGTTATCTTAAACACATTATTATTTATAGTTTTGTTAAGTATTATTATGAAAGACACTATAGTATGATAAAATAACATTCAGTTTTATAGTAATAGTAAAGATTATTAGTGAAATACTGGCCATATCATTTTTATAACTATATCTTAAAATAAAAGCTGTTGACCCGTGCCGTATTTAAGGAGCAAATGAAAACAAAAATATATATTTAATCATATAAAATTCTACGGTTAAGCAGAATATTCACTTCAAACATTAGCGAGGTTTTAGAACATATAGGCGCATAGATTTTTTTACTTAAAAATATAAATAAAAAAAAATGGTATTTAGAACAAATAGTCACACAGATTTGATTAGTTTAAAATATCATATAGCACTTTTAAAACCTACTTTGATACATAAACATTAACATTTCGGAGTATCACACCTGTATTCCTCGAAGTGGTAGATAGGATAGTACTTCAGTTTAAAAGATTTTATTTCTCAAAAATAAAGACAGGACAGTCACTTACATGAGAAACAATGTTTTGGAGTAATAATTGTCAATAAAGTCGTTCAATGCAATACACCGTTAGTACAATAGATTTCACAATTCACATTTACATATTCAGTTTTTTCAATTCACATTTAATAGTTTCGACTTAAATACTTTAAATGAGTTTAAATTTTTTATGGCATATTTAATCAATGCTGTTATTTAGTCAAATGTAAGGTAGTGAACCTATTGCCGTCTATTAAGCATTACTCCAAACTCCGGGCTGCTACTAAAAAGTTACTTTGGCCAACCTGGGAATCGAACCAATTGCGCTTGGAACTACTAGACCAACGAGGCAGTCAATTAAACGATTGGCTTTAATCTGAAAATTAGTCCGATGTACTAAAGTTAGTCCCTAATTTTCCTCTATACAGTATTTATATCACTTAGCGCTTTATAATAGAACAGTAAACCCACTAATTTCTCTAGAGACTGCAGCTTATTGTTCCCGAAGGCATAGAGAAAGAAAGGACCGTTAAGACCACGACAAACCCTTGATACGCTACTCGTAAAACTTTATTTGTTTTAACACTATCAGTTTTATGGGTGTAAACGGCCTTATATGTGCTGATTATCGACTTTTTTGTGTGTGATCATGGGACGTACAGCCTGCATATATTAGGTTCTTTCGTATATGTAGAGCTTTTAGAACTCTCTTGGGTTTTGTGATCTGAAAGATAAGACAGAACAGTTTCTAAAGGGACTTCTCAAAGTCTTCAAGTCCTTGTGATATAGGTGATAGGTCTAAATTATCTAGATTTTTAGTCAGACTTAAAATGCATACAAAAAAGTAACAAAAAAAATGTTGTCCACTCTTCTTTCAATATCTCTTTGATAATTCTTACTTCCTTTGACAATTCTCATCAGAAATTTTGGAGTTACGATAATGCACGTGGAATTTTCTAATTTCCCACAGGTACAAACAATTTCAGTAAAAAAATACCTAAAGTAGCTAATATCATCCAAATTAATTCAGTTGTTTTTGTGTGAATAATTAACAAACACCAACAATAAAATATCAAAATATTCACTTTAATATTTTAGGATTATAATTTTTTAGGATCAATTGCACCGACTTAACTTTATCGTAACTAACGTGTTACTGTGCAATTTTGACAGAATTTACATAGAAAGAGTGTCAAAACAACTAAGTAATGATATTAAGTGGGTTATACTTAAAGTTATGTTGGTGCAACCATGTCTTAATGGCATGATAACAGTATTAAAGAATGAAAGAATAAATGGTTTAGAAAATAATATATGCACACAGGATTCTAAAAAAATACCTAGTTTTAGTAATATTAAGCTTAACCAGACTTTCAACAAAATAAAAGCATAAAATACTGCAATTGGCCATGTTGACTGAAACGCCAATAACAGCGAATGACGTCACGCCTCAATGAATGTGAATGACCGCCGTACGTTTTGCTTGAAGTTTTGTCGAATGTTATCGAAGCGTGACGTAACAACCCATCAGAAGCGGCGCCATGACACCCATGAGCGTCTTCGCGCTTATAAAAATTTGATAGATTAAAATGCTATAATCTGCGTTAAAACTTAGTTTATTGCTGAAATAATGTGTATTTCGATAGTGAGATATAGATTTAAATAGTTGACGTGTACCTACCTATATTACTAATCATACCTATGCAGATTAGTAAAAGTAGGATAGGATTAAAACTTACATAATCAGCCCATAACTGTCCCACTGCAAGGTAATTGCCTCTTCTTATCCAGAAAAGGCACGACCATTGCTATTTAACTACGGGTTGGCGACTTCAGACCATTTGATCTAGGTTGTCTTACGACGTCTGTATGCAAGGCAAAAAAAAAAAATTTGAACCACACTCTAAAATCTTCACATCACAAAAGATAAGAAGCATAATGATACACGTATATCTCCCGATATATTTCCGTTTTGCCGTTCAGTTGGCACTCCATTTAAGACCACGTTTCTGTGGTTGCCTCAGGCAAGACTCTGTTGCAAATTACATAATTTATCATGTCGACCCGTATATGCTTGTTGAATACCATTTTCTTTTGGGTTCGGTGAAAAAAAATCGTTCAATTCTCGCAAATATCAACGATGGATGTGTTCGGAGTGTTTCAATATTATAGATTTATTGATACCTTCGGGGATGTTTATAGTGAAGACGAACAGTGAGCTGTTGGAAAAATTATCTTAACACGTGATGTATAAAATGGGTGATAGGTTTTCTGTTTTGTGTGTGTGAGTTTTTTTGTGTTGTCGTTACTCCACTTTCTAGGTAAGCATGCTGCACCAAAGACTGTATCATTGTGTAATATCAGGTGAGACCATAATAATAATAATTTTTATACATGATAAGGTCATGTAATACTTAAATAATATTTTATTTTTCGATACCTCTGTCATACCGTGTCAATGCTCCCCCAACTGCTAACCGCGAGTCCATTCGGAATAATATATCAATAATAACATTCATATCATATACGAGTATAACGATGTTATATTTATGTTAAGGCAACGAAAAGAATGTAACTTGATATTATAGATGCAAACAAAATCCGTTTGTAGGTATATTATTTTGAAATGTTTCCTTTGAAAATAATAATTAGGTGCATAAATATCCTTTGCGGTACTTCAAATCCACAGTGATTAGAAGTACCGCAAAGTATATTTATGCTATCGATGCAAAAACGACTGCGAATCATGTAAAACCATAGAGGTCTGGTTATGATGTGGTAACCATAAAAACGTTGTTTCATAGCTGTATGGCGGGCTTAAACAAGCCAACGCGGTGTTGCCACTAGCTCTGTTGTGGCTTCGATGTCAACAAACTGAAGTTGTCAGTCGATATCATGAATTAATTAAGTATGAGGGTTGTAGTTTTAGGGTGGTTTTCCACCTGAGCTCTGCCAGGAAGCGGAGCGACGTTAAAATTCCCCAATAGGAATGCTAAATTTCTCTTTGTGTGATTTACAATTTACAACTGAAAATCTGTTTAAGAAAAATTAATAAAAAATATAGCTAATTTTTTTTTTAAATTTTAGTCAAGTTAATTAATTTTAGTCAAGAGCAAACTCAAGTTATTGAAAAATAAAAATCTCGCTTTCCACACATTGATGTAATTTTTTTTGTTTGTACCTTAGTGTGACAAAATTTTACGGTGCGGTTGGCACAGTGTTTGAGAGACCGGCTGCTGTGCAGCATGTCGCGGGTGCTCCTTGCAGTAATCGATCCTAAGCGGCGTAAATATTTATAAGATCTGCAGAGATTGTTCCGAGTCGGGGTGTGTGTGTGCATTTGAGATTACGTGTCTGTAAAACGCACTCACGACACAGAAAAACAAAATGTTTGTGTACGGCAACGTATTTTCTTTTTTATAAATTTATTTTATCTTCGAGAAAACTTGAATATGGCTTTGATAAATGACACAAAAAATGTAGCATCACGCCAGTATTCACTGAAGGGTTCAGCAAAGGTGTGTACTATTACACCCACATTTCATCAAGGTTGTTACTAAGTGCCACGTAATATGTGGCGAGTCTGTTGCAACCTCACCAGCATAATTCTAAGCTCTGGGATGCTACTGAGAACTTCCTCGACTACTTTGCTTTGAAAGGGTATCGGAAATAGAGCTTTACGCCACAAGAGCAACAAGACAGTCATTGAGAAATCTGAAAAAAATACAAGTCTGTGGTCATTCGGAGGCCGAGTTGCCCGCGTCCGTAGGAGTGCACCCTTAAAATGGAATCCCTACACGTGGCCCCTGGGTGGTGCAAAACTGCAAACTGGTTACCACCCACCGGACGAAGCCATGCCGTGAAGCGACCTACTTGTGTTTCGGGATGTAGTGGGAGTTTGTTATGGGAGACGGGTCTGGGCAGTTGCATCAACTCCCCAACTATCGTTCTCCCCAAATCTATCTACTCTACTTAAGAGTGAATAGATTTGTTCTGGATCTACGTGCTCCATCCTTGGCTACACCATCGCTTACCATCAGGCGAGTTGGTGCCCAAAGGTAACTCCATCTTAAAAAAAAAAAAAACTGTAATTCCAGCCCCAACTACGTTGAGGTCGGTTTTTAATTTAACTGGATGTAGTTGAATACCAGTATTTACTTTGTTAGTCTGTGTTTATGTGGGCAGTGAATATTAATAGTCCAAGCATATTAAGCTACATGGCGAATAGTATTAACAATTATAGAGTTTTCTTTGTTTTAAAGTTAATATTAAATGGAAAAATAATACGGTACGGGCTCTGACCACTAAGCCATCTCCACAGTGGATATCTGGTCGAGATGGCTTAGTGGTCTGAGCGCCTGGAGTATTTATCCGGGAGGCGCCGGCGGTTCGAATCCTGCTCGCGACCGAATTATTTTTCTATTTAATATTATAACTTTAGAGATCGCTAAGCATGCGTTAATGCTTTTCAAAGATTTATCTTTAATTTCTTTGTTTTATTTTATTTCTTATTATAAAGTAAGTGTATTTACTCATTAGGAATGCATATAAATTCTAGCCAATAGGTAATAACGTGAATAAATAAGATCAATAGGAGTTTTTATTTTGCTCCATAACTTTTAATCACAAATCATTATTTTTATGGAAAAATTGTCTTCTATTGGCTATGTTTATATTCTATTAGAAGTGTTTTATTATAATGTGTAGTGATCGCGCCTAAGATATTAGAAGTGTTGTACTTTAGCGTGTGGATAAAATCATTTGACCTGCATATAAAAAAATATATTGTATTTAATTAAAATACTGGTTGCATACCAGTATATAAATTAAATACACAGCTGTGTACGTACACCTCTGCCTACCTCCTCCAGGTATGCAGGCGTGATTCTCTGTTTTATTTTTCATATTTTTTATTATAATTGTAAATTGTAACCTCATAATATGATATCGAGTTAAAAAAAGACCATATGTAAATCGAAATTGTAATTCGGTACAGCCTAGATTTCAACAAAAGATATCTGTCACTGACGCATTATTTGGCATAACCTCAATACCTATTTCCAATACTACAGCTCAAAGTTGTGTTGTCAGAAGGACTCCATCCATCTTTTGTTGTGACTGTTACAATACAACATACAGTGATCCATCAAGTAAAAAAAATATAAGAACATAAGTAAGAGCGCTTTTCATTTGGTTTAGTACCTAAATAATTGTGATTTATGCCTCTCGTAAAACTCACTGAAACAGTATTGTTATACGCACCGCGTATAAACTTGATTGTATAAGAATAGGCAGGATGACTGTTTTTGAAATCTCCTTTTGTAATACAAGTACGGCCCGCGCGCAGCGCTATGCGATGCAGTGCAGCGCCAGTCTGACTCGCGACATAGCCGCGGACTCAGCTCATGACTTAGGGCTCCGTTCGAGTTCGAAACTAGTCGGGCAAACCCGAAGTTGTACGTGAGTAGTAACCAGTGAACACTAACTAATATGAATATGCCTCACGAAAGTTATTATACAAATAAAAGTACAAGTTTTCTATTTCCGAAAAACACATTTAATATTTCAGTAATAAATTTAGTTTTAACTCAAATAATTGAATATATTCACATTATACATATTTCGTGTTAAAAATGAATTGCAAAGTGTAGAAGTTTCCTCAAATCGCATTTTTACAACAAAAGTTCAAACAACACGTACGGCGGTGATTGACATTCACTGAGGCGTGACGTCATTCGCTGTCATAGGTGTTTCACTTAACATGGCCGATTGCAATATATATTACTTTAATTTAATGGATAATTTTATTTTTAATGTAGGTATTATTATTAAAACTAGATATTTTTTTAGAATCCTGTGTTTAAATATTTTTCTCTTAAACCATTTATTCTTTGGTTCTTTAATACTGTCATCATGCCTATTTTAAAAATAAAACAGCGCTCATGCATATGTGCATTTATTATTGTTAGGCTCCTAACATTCAAACGTACAAAAGTAAAAAAAAAAAAAACAGTATATTCACCCTATCACTCAGTCTTCTCGCCGAACATTCCAATAATAACACCCTCTATTCATCAGCAAATAGATCCCATCCAGGATTGGATAACTGAAGAGCATTGGAAGCGTTCAGCATTCGTGGCATGGGTGACATACATAGCGCGACAATGCGGCTCTATAAACAGATTATGTCGCCTCGCACGGTAATAGTTATCGCTTATAAAAAAAAACATAAGCAGAAGTAACTGCTCCATTGTAAGACAAAGGCTTCATCACAGAAAGGGAAGGCACGAGCACTGATCACCACGACTTTCCAGACTTTCACATTGTGACAAAATCATTGTGATGAAACCTAGGCGATTGGACAGTTCCAATCGCCGATATGGGTATTGTCACAAGATTTCTTCATATTACTCTGAGATCACTAATAATTTGGGACAAGCGTGATGATGATGTCTTAGATTACTTATGTATTTGAATCTAACATTAATTTTCATTTAACGTGTTCCGCCAAGCACGGAGAAGCTTAGATGAAAGGGTTCTTGTCGGTCATCCATCTATAGAATATCTAGATACCGGGATACTAGATCAATAGATACCGGGCTATGGAGTGCCTTATTTAAAATTTAAAAAGTCACATTATTACATTATTAGTAGGTATAAGAACCTATAACGTATTGCTTAATAAGTGTGTCCGTAAGTATTCGGCATCACAACCACAACGTTTGTCCATAATCAAACGATAAATTCTGTTCGATAAACCAATGAGGTAGAGGAAGGAACGGTTTGCACAGTCAGTTTGAGGGCGGACTCCATTGTTTACAATAGATAGGAGTCCCTGAACCAAGTTAGGGGCCTCCGGGCAGCTTCGAACATCTCTGATACCAGGTTTTTCTAACTACGCGAAAGTAAGAGTAATGTTTTTTATTTTTAGTTTAAAAAAGACTGAACGAATGATTATTTGTGATCGCAATAAATTTCTCGAAGCTCACCGTAGTTCGCTTCAAGCGCTTTGCTTGAATCCCTCCTTCAAATTGCCTTCTTTCTTTTTACGGACAATTAGATCAAAAGCATTTTTGAACTGGATGGGATGCTGGTATTTAGTTACTTTAAAAATGGAATGTAGAGGGCCTTGGCAGCCATTATTGTTACAAACGTGGTAAGTTAGATCACCGACCCTTTAGGCTGGTTTGTGTAGGCTCAAATTATGTACTTCAAGATATGTCTTTGAAAAAGCATTAACGCATGCTTAGCGAACTCTAAAGTTACAATATTAAATGGAAAAAGAATACGGTCGCGAATAGGATTAGAACCTGCGCCTCCCGGATAGATACTCCAGGCGCTCTGACCACTAAGCCATCTCGACCTCTGCTCACCACCGCGAATTCTTCTTCCATATTTTAACACGTCTTATGGCGACGTCATTGCAATCAATTCAGTACTTATACAAGTGACCGAACCGACACGACTAACTTTGCAGTTAATCCAATGTCGTAAAACACCGTAAAATATAAAATATGCACCACACACCGCAAAATATAAAATATCCGGGAGGCGCAGGTTCGAATCCTGTTCGCGACCGTATTCTTTTTCCATTTAATATTGTAACTTTAGAGTTCGCTAAGCATGCGTTAATGCTTTTTCAAAGACATATCTTGAATTATTAAGGTAATTGCATTCTTTACGACATTGTATTAACTGCAAAGTTAGTCGTGTCGGTTCGGTCACTTGTATAAGTACTGAATTGATTGCAATGACGTCGCCATAAGACGTGTTAAAATATGGAAGAAGAATTCGCGGTGGTGAGCAGAGGTCGAGATGGCTTAGTGGTCAGAGCGCCTGGAGTATCTATCCGGGAGGCGCAGGTTCGAATCCTGTTCGCGACCGTATTCTTTTTCCATTTAATATTGTAACCTCAAATTATGTAGTTGGAGTTAGGTTGTCAACATTTGAAGTTGGTTTTTATTAGCATATTTTTAGCTTGTGATGAGTGTCACCATTAAAAACTTACAAATTGCTTTTTTTTTCATTTATTTAATGAAAATTATGAATAGGTACACACTACTACAATATACTAAAAATCAGAAAATCATCACAAGGCTACACTTTTCTTATATTCCAAGTGTACATATTCCAAGATTTTAGAATGATTGGTGGCTGTCTTGCTACGCCGCTGTCAGCGAATAAGTTTGACTACTAATGGAGAAATATGGCCAGGCCATTGGGCAAAGTGCCATCAACAATACTGGGGTGCCTTGAGGAAATTCCGCGTTATTATAATAATTATAATTGGTAGACATATGTTAGTCCTTGTGTTCACTGTCTTGCTTGTTTTGTAATACTGACTAATGTTTTAGGGTCCGATTTAAATTGTATTTTGATTCGTGCAAATATATATGGTATCTTTAAGAACATACATACCTACACTCATGGCTTTTTCCTCCTTGGGCGTAGGCAAAAACTATAGAACGCCACCTGCTACGATCCTTACAAACTCCTTTTGGTTGTCTGACCTGTCTGGTGTTGTGAGCACCTGAACTTTTTGGAGAACATTACCAATAAGGTCGGTGTATATCCTTCTAGGGCGTCTCCTCCCAGCATTGCCACTTACACCTTCTAGGCCACTGTTCTATCTCTATAAATAAAAATCAATTGCCGCACGCATGAAAGATTATAACTTGAGAACGGCTCCATCGAATTGCTGTTTTTTTTGTTTTGGTCTTTGTGCAGAACGCACCTCTTTTGTATTTGTAAACTTTTTGTTAATTTATTCTTTTTATTGTTTTAATTTTCTTTTTTTTTCTGGTATGTCATTCTTGATTGAATCTTATAAACTCACAGTCTCTACTACCACCAGCGTTTATATTTTATATATTATAATTACAGTCCAGCTTATTCCAGCACAGTTTTGGTCCTTCTACCTATTTCAATAATGGTAGTAGAAACTAGGGCAGCTACGCAGAAGAAAGCAGGCAAGACAGGCGCGGTGAGGGAGGACAGTCAAGCCTCTACGGCGACCGCACCTCTGGTGCCACCAACTCAACACGCATGCTGCTCCGATACCGAAGGTAGGACTGGTGCGGTGAGGGAGGAGGAACCTTCCGCTCTAAGCGGCCCCAACGCCTCTACGGTAATCGCTTTACTAGCACCTTCTAGACCCGCGAGCATTCCTTCACGTTCTTCAACCACTGTGGTGGCTAGACGATTGCAGGCAGAAGCGGCGCACGCACGACGCCTTGCCGATATTGAAAGTGAGATGGCAGTGCGAGAGCTCGCCGCACAACATCGCCGTGCTCAACTAGAAAAAGAGGCTTCCGAGTTGGAGCTCCGCGCTGAACTCGCTGCTATCGAGGCCGACGCGAGTCAGCGCGGATCTTTAAGCAGTAAAATTTATGTGAAAATGTGGTTGAACGAGAATTCTATGTGCAACACTAATTTGAACGATAATAAACCAAATTTGTTTTCAGCACCAGAGATGGATAGTCCAGAGTTGCTTAATAACTACGTCCCTAATAGCCAAGGAGTACCGCAGTTGGTTAAGGCCCTTGAAATATTAATAGAAAATGTTAATAGAATATCGCGACCAGCGGCCAATTGCCTTATTTCTTTGCCTAGTTTTGACGGTAAATCTAATTTAGAATGGCTTAGTTTTAAACGTGTGTATGAAAATACAGAAAATTCATACACTTCTATAGAAAATTTAGCTCGACTAAGCACCGCATTGCGTGGTGTCGCGCGAGAATCTGTGGCAGCGCTACTGGTGTCGGCACGCGAGCCCAGCCTCGTATTGCGCGCACTGGAGACTCGGTTTGGCCGCCCTGAGCTCATAGTGCTACAAGAAGTAGCGACGATGCGCGCGCTGCCTAAGGTAAGTGGTGAAGCAAAGGATCTAGCAATATATGCTAGCCGCGTTCGTAATTGCGTTGAGGTAGTGCGGTTGTTGAATCAAACTGACTATCTTAGATCACCAGAACTCTTTCATGTGCTTATATCTAAAATCCCACAGCTGATACGAACGCGGTGGCTAGATTATGCTACCCATCACGAAACATTTGGCCTTTCTAAGATAGAAATGCTCGCTGATTTCCTAGCTCAGGAAATCAGCGAGGGATAGAGTGCACGCTGTTGCTGTAAACCGACAATCCAAGCGAGGTTTAGTGCCGCAAAATAGTGAGCACCCTCCAACGGCGGCGTTAAATAGCATTTTGTGTATATTTTGCCAACAGAACCATAGTTTAGACAAATGTGACAAATTTTCGTCACTGACAGTCAATGACAGATGGCAGTTAATTAAAAAGAAAAGAATTTGTCATCGATGTCTGAAAGTAGGTTGGCATAGACTGAACTATTGCCAAACAAAGAGTTTGTGTAGTATTGACGGCTGTACTTTCCGTCATCATAATTTATTACACAACCCAAACAGTGAGCGTACCGTAGCTGCGCACGTGGACGTGGACCGCGAGGACAGCGACAGCGTTGGCTGAGTTGAACGTAGTGCCATCCAACCCTACATGTGCTGTGCCAAGCAGCGATCAGCCGAATGAAGTTCTCACACACGCTTCCGCCTCTTTAACTGGAAACGGTTCAAATAAGCAGCAGTTGTCTTCCCGTCCGTTACTAAAGGTAATAGCTGTAACAGTCTCCAGTCCAACAAGCAGCGTAGACACTTATGCGCTCTTGGATGATGGTGCTACGGCAACTTTTATCGATGCAGAGGTTAGTACTAAGTTAGGTATTAGCGGCTTCTTAATCATGTTTGTGTCGCTTCTTTTAGTTGCCTGCCTACAAACGTTATGTATGGTAAAAATTATGCTTGTAACATGATTCCCTGCGCATTTGTATGTATACCACCCTCCTGCACCCGTGGTACTGAAAAATCACAAAACTTTTTCCCGTCTTCATGTGCTCTCCACACACTTGAGAAAATTGTTAATGGGAAGGACATTCTAGTGGCTTGCCTTGAAGTAGTAACCAATATTATCTCTGCCACCAAAGTAGTTAATGTTGAGATTTCAGATGCCGGTTTGGTGTTTTTAGTTAGCTCTATTATATCATCAATACAAGGAATATGAGACATTGCCCACTTCACTGCCGTTGCATACTTCTTTCTGTATATTCCCTCACTTCTCAACATGCACAGCCAGGCAGTCATAGGGCCCAAGCTTTGTACGATTGATGATCTTCTTTCAGGTGGAAAGGAGGCACCCTCTAGGAGTACATGGTGGGCCCCAGACAGTCCGTATTTTGCCACAGGGAAACTCTTGTGTATACCATCCTGCTTAGTTATAGGCATGTTGTTGTGTCCCAATCTTAGTTCGTTTACACGGAGAGCAAAAGCAGAGAACATATCCAAATATGGGCCCATGGTTTCCATACCAGTTTTCGGAATCATTGGCGTCAAAATGTTTGTACGACAAACCATTTCTTTTTAGTACGTCTATCCACAATTTTTTTACTGTTTCATTAGTAATGGAGTAATCGTCTTCTTTATAATGGATTTTATGTATGGTAAAAATTATGCTTGTAACATGATTCCCTACAGTTATATTGTTAAGAGCTTCAGCCAAATTTACTGTTGGGGGGTCATCAGTGTCCATTCTTGCAGGGCTTGGAACATTTTTCCCCGAAAAAGCGGCTCTTACAATTTGTTCATGCATCTGAACTAAAGAGTTTAAACAAGCAAATTTCTTGTCAGGACTTAGATCATTTTTTGGCTTCTTGGCATCTTCTATCGGCTTTAAAGTGTCAGGATCCACTAAAATGTCTTCAGTTTTTCTTTTTAAACTAGTCTCCCCAGAAGTAGTTGCCATTGTAGTATGAACAGATCCTTTATATTAACAAAAATTACTATAGGAAATTTAGGCGTAGTTAATTCAAATAAACCCAGATGCGTAATTTTCCGGGTTTATTTGAATTAACTACGCCGAAATGAGGCAAATACCACACCGGTGCTGTTGCGCTATCATAATATCGTTAATATTTTGTCTATATAAATCTGCGTAGCCCGAGTCTTGCTTCATCTATCTTTCTAGACTCAGGAACGTAGACAAAGCATGATTATAACTGTCGGGAAATAACGGGAAATAATAAATTATCTGACTTCCACGGTAGGCCTACTTCGAATCGCCTATCGGGTAGGCGGCGAGCTGTGCGCTCGAGAATTTGGACAGCCCGCTCGTCGTCTGCACTGCGCTTCTCACGTTTTGAAATACCAATAGAGTCTTGTATTGTTCTTTTTATCAAAACAAGAATGCCACCGAATTCGAGAAATGCTATCGTTATGCGTCGAATTCCATTGTTTTCGACCATTACATGGATGATTTAATAACGTCTGTGAACACAACAGAGCAGGCCGCACAGCTAGCTTCTGATGTGTACACCGTGCATAAAAAAGGCGGTTTTGAAATGCGTGGTTGGGTCTCAAACGAACCCGAAGCACTATTTTTGCTTCCGAAGGAGAGTTTGAAATCCACAACTGTAGCAAACGCTAACGTAGACGTAGAATTTGGTAGTCTGGATACACCTGTTCACACACTAAGCCTAATTTGGCAACCTGATAAAGATAACATTGGCTTTAATACTTGTTTTAAGGATGAGCAGGTGTTGCCGGAAAAATTAACAAAACGTATAGTGTTAGCTCACGTAATGCGAATCTATGACCCACTCGGTATTCTTGCGCCTATGGTAGTAAGAGGTCGTATTATGTTCCAGAACGCATGGCGTAAGGGTCTCGATTGGGACGAAGAGGTTTCTCAGAGCGATAGCACTGCGTGGAGGCTTTGGTTTCGAGATTTATTTTCCGTGTCCAAATTACAGATCCCACGCCGTTATTGTCTGAGTAACTTAGAGATCAATAAGTGCGAGCTTCATGTTTTTTCAGACGCCAGTGAGTCTGCTCAGGCTGCGGTCGCCTATTGGCGGTTCGTACTCGCTAACGGTGACGTCAAACTCGCTCTTATTTGTAGTAAAGTACGCGTAGCTCCACTGAAACCAGTCTCCATACCACGTTTAGAACTTCAAGGTGCACTTATCTCAGCTCGCCTTCTTCATCGATCTGTGAAGCCCACAGACTAAAAGTTAACAGGCGCGTTTTTTGGTCTGATTTGGTCTCTGGTGCGATGCCCGCACTCTCAAACCATTTGTATCACATAGAGTAGGCGAGATATTGGAGTTATCAAGCGTGATTGAATGGCGCTGGGTGCCAAGTAACTTAAATGTAGCTGACGATGTCACTCGCATCAAAAGTTTGACACTTTCTCCAAAATCCCGCTGGATATTAGGTCCTGATTTTCTACTTTCTTCTGATTGGCCTTGTGAACCGTGTGTCACAACGCACTTAGGACAAGAGGAATTAAAGCCATCATCACGTATTACAGTTTATCTCATTAGTGATGTAGAGAAGCAGACACCAATATCAGCAGACCCAAAGCGTTTTTGCTCTTGGCTAAGGTTGGTGCGTGCTACAGCAAACGCTCATAAGTATATCACATTATTGCGCATCCGTAGTCTTCATCGTCGGGGTTTAGACGTAGCTCATCTAATACGTCTTGAGGGGGGTCTTTGTACCTTTACATTTCAGCCTGCAAATAGAACCTTTTTCCCGCACTCGTCATCTTCGACGGCTACGGCGGTGACTGCTAGCGACATACGCCTAGCAGAGGCGCACATATTACGCCAGTCCCAGCTGAACTCATTCTCGGATGAAATAGCATGCCTTCGTCGTAAACAGCCTTTGCCACGCACTAGTCGTCTATTCAAAATAACCCCTGTTTTCGGTGGAGATAAAATGCTTCGCCTATGCAGTCGCATTTCTGCAGCACAAGGTGTTCGTGAGGAAACCAAGCATCCTATTATTCTGAACGGCAGACATCCTGCTGTGCGATTATTGGTGGAACGATATCATCAAAGAGCTGCTCATGCAAATACAGAGACGGTAGTGAATGAACTTCGACAAGAATATTTCATATTAAATCTCAGAAGTACCGTACGATCCACTGCATTTAATTGCCAAATATGTCGTGTTCGTAAAGCCGTGACATTCCAGCCCCCGATTGGAGATTTGCCCGAAGCTCGCCTAGCGCACCACCGGCGCCCATTTTCGTTTGTTGGGCTTGACTATTTTGGACCAATACAAGTAACAGTAGCCAGAAGACAAGCGAAGAGATGGATTGCCCTGTACACATGTTTGGTCGTCCGTGCTATACATCTTGAGGTCGTGCAAAACCTATCATCCGATGCAGCAATTATGAGTCTTCGACGTTTCATAGCGCGACGGGGAACACCTACAGAGCTCTGGTCAGATAATGGCACGTCATTTGTGGGTGCTAACAGAGAACTAAGAGCCCTGTATGCTGCCACGATTACTCAATTTACCGCAAATGAGAAAATAAACTGGAGATTTATTCCGCCAGCGGCGCCTTTTATGGGCGGGGCTTGGGAACGACACATTAAGAGCGTTAAAGGTCGCGCTTAAGGCGACACTTAAAGAACGTGCTCCGTCTGATGAAGTGCTGCGGACGTTATTGGCGGAGGCAGAAACACTAGTAAACGGTCGTCCCCTTACACATGTTTCCCTCGAACCAGACAGCGAAGAAGCTCTCACCCCTATGCATTTTATAATCGGTGCTTCGTCGGGGCGTTCAATCCCAGCAGAGTTATGTGAAGCCGACATCGCGAGCAGAAGTAGCTGGTGAAAAGCCGTCAGGATGTCTGATCATTTTTGGCAGCGCTGGGTAAAAGAATATCTGCCAACCCTGGCGCCAAGACGTGGTCAGGGAACGGTACCAGAAATTGCTGTGGGAGACTTAGTGCTCGTGGCCGACGGAAATTTACCGAGAGGGCCGTGGCCTAGAGGTCGGATTACTGCCTTGTACCCGGGAAGAGATGGTATCGTACGAGTAGCTGATGTTTCCACAACGACTGGAGAGCTCAGAAGGCCACTCAAAAAACTGATTTCACCTCGTTTGCTAATAAAAGGGGGGAGAAATGTGCAGAACGCACCTCTTTTGTATTTGTAAACTTTTTGTTAATTTATTCTTTTTATTGTTTTATTTTTCTTTTGTTTTTTTTCTGGTATGTCATTCTTGATTGAATCTAATAAACTCACAGTCTCTACTACCACCAGCGTTTATATTTTATATATTATAATTACAGTCCAGCTTATTCCAGCACAGTCTTATTTATCAGAACAAAGTTTTAAGAAATAATTTTTTTGGCAAATACGCAAAGTCGGAAATATGATCACTCGTTATTGTTAAGAATTAATACATGCAGTTATTTTCATTTATTTGTAAACTTTCTGCATATATTCAGTCTCATATTTTTTACTCTGGTTTCCTGGTTTAATTGTCGTAAACATAATTCGCCTTGAATAAGGTGAAAGACCTGATTAGTAGTAAATTAATTCCTTGCAAAATTTTTACCGTGGGAGAGCCATGCTTCGGCACGAATGGGCCGGCTCGACCGGAGTGATACCACGGCCTCACAGAAAACCGGCGTGAAACAACTGTTGCGTTGTGTTTCGCCGAGTGAGTGAGGGTACCGGAGGCCCAAACCCCCAACCCCCCCTATGATGGCGCAGTTGAAAAATCGTTTGCTACCCCAGGAGGGTACCGACTGCGCTAGCGTTGGAGAATCCCTCTCTGGACGTCCGCGTTCAGGACACAACGCACCTAAACGTGGACGCCCAGGCCGCCCCTCGTATTCTGGGGGGGGGCAAAACTGCGCTCACAAACGCCCGTTGCAAGAGCAGAAATACCTTGGCACCCCCTGCCACGCTAGCCGTGGACTTCTGCAACATCAGGGGATTACATACCAACCTTAATGCTGTTCATCACCATCTAGAGACAGTAAAGCCAGCCTTGCTCTTCCTGACCGAGACGCAGATATCGTCTCCAGTGGACACTACCTACCTTACCTACCCTGGGTACGGACTTGAACACTCCTTTTTGTCCAAAGCCGGAGTGTGCGTGTATGTCAGAGACGATATCAGTTCTCGTCGCCTCGGGAATCTTGAAGGTAGGGACCTCTCCACCTTATGGCTTCGTATAGATAGTGACGACCATCCCCGCGTCTATGCGTGCCTTTATAGGTCCCATAGCGGTGATACTGAAACTGACCGACTGATTGAGCACATCCAAATGGCTTCGGACTTTGTGCAGCAGCAAATCCCGTCAGCAGAGATCGTTTTGCTTGGCGATTTTAACGCCCACCATGCCGACTGGCTCTGTTCCAGCAAGACCGATCATGCGGGGAGATCTGTTCACGACTTCGCCCTGGCATATGGCCTGACACAACTGGTTACCACGCCCACACGAATACCAGATGTGGAGAGCCAGAAGCCTTCACTGTTGGACCTTCTGCTGACTTCTCATCCGGACGGCTACCACGTAGCCGTAGGCGCACCACTTGGTTCCTCAGACCATTGCCTTGTCCGGAGTACTGTGCCTGTCACGTGCTCGCCGCGATCGCGAGTTGCACGCAGCCGCCGTGTGTGGCACTACAAGTCAGCAGATTGGGATGGGATGCGGTCCTTCTTTGCGTCCTACCCCTGGAGACAAATATGCTTCTCGCCGGATGATCCCAACGCCGTTGCTGATTCTGTCGCTGATGTGGTGCTACAGGGTATGGAACTTTTCATTCCATCCTCTGTGGTTCCCATTAGTGGCAAATTTAGGCCTTGGTTTGGTCCATCTTCCAAAAAGGCTTCTTGCAGGAAGCAGGAAGCTTACCAAGCCTGGGCTGATGCAGTGGTGGCACGGGATGAAAATACCAGCGCATTAAAAAAGGAGTATAACTTTGCCTCCAGGTCCTTCAAAAGAGAAATTGCAAGGGCGAAGTCTAAGCACATCGGCAGAGTTGGCGAGAGGCTTGAGCGCCTTCCTTCGGGAACTCGTGCGTTCTGGTCTCTCGCCAAAGCTATCGAAGGAAATTTCTGTAAGCCATCCTTTCCACCTCTACACATAGGAAATGATTCGTTGGCCCACGACGCAAAGGAGAAAGCCGATCTTCTGGGCAAACTCTTTGCGTCCAACTCGACCTTGGATGACGGGGGACAAGAGCCGCCTACCATACCGCGGTTAGAGGGCTCTATGCCGGATATTCGGGTCCACCAACGCGCAGTGCGTTTAGCACTTCTATCCCTCGATATCCATAAGTCGAATGGGCCTGATGGAATCCCTCCTATTGTGTTGAAGATGTGCGCTCCAGAGTTGGCAAGAAATGGAAGACAGCATTAGTCCACCCGATCCCTAAAAAAGGCGACCGCTCAAATCCGTCCAACTATAGACCGATAGCCATAACCTCCCTTTTCTCGAAGATAATGGAGTCCATTATCAACTGCCAGCTCCTTCGATATTTAGAGGATCATCAGCTGCTTGATGACCAGCAGTACGGTTTTCGTAAAGGCCGATCGGCTGGTGATCTTCTAGTATACCTGACACATCGTTGGGCACAGGCGATTGAGACTAAGGGGGAAGCCTTGGCGGTCAGTTTGGACATGGCGAAGGCCTTCGATCGGGTCTGGCACAAACCGCTTCTTTCGAAGCTCCCTTCCTATGGGCTTCCCGAGAAATTATGCCAATGGGTCACCAGTTTTCTTGCAGACAGAAGCATAAAGGTCGTAGTTGACGGTGAATGCTCCGACTCCATGTTTGTAAATGCTGGTGTCCCTCAAGGCTGTGTGCTATCGCCCCTCCATATCAATGACATGTTGCAAATCAGCGGCACTCATTGTTATGCGGATGATAGCACAGGCGATGCTTTCTATACCGGTCGCGCTAATATTTCTCGGGAAAACGTTATCGAGAGCCGAAACAAACTTGTGTCTGAAATTGAGACCTCTTTGGAGAAAGTCTCAGATTGGGGTAGACTTAATTTGGTCCAATTTAATCCCACAAAGACACAAGTTTGCGTATTCACCGCTAAAAAACTGCCATTCGTTGTTTTTCCTCGTTTTGAGAGCACCCCATTAACTGCCTCAGCCAATATTGGAATACTTGGTGTCGACATATCGAGCGAAGTCCAGTTCCGCGGCCATTTAGAGGGTAAGACTAAGCTAGCCTCCAAGAAGCTTGGTGTACTCAATAGATCGAGACGGTATTTCACTCCGGCCCACCGCCTACTACTTTATAAGGCGCAGGTCCGGCCTCACATGGAATACTGCTCTCATCTTTGGGCAGGGGCACCCCAGTACCAGCTTCTCCCTCTGGACCGCATCCAACGGAGAGCGATTCGTATCGTCGACTGCCAAGATATTTCAAACCGGCTAGACCCCTTGGCGCTGCGTAGAGATGTGGCCTCGCTATGCATCTTCTATCGCCTATACTATGGGGAGTGCTCCGAGGAATTGTTCGGACTGATCCCTGCCGCC